>OY293419.1:37314269-39714269 GCA_958502065.1 Chrysolina americana
ATTCATTCATTCATTCATTCATTCATTCATTCATTCATTCATTCATTCATTCATTCATTCATTCATTCATTCATTCATTCATTCATTCATTCATTCATTCAAATCACGAACTTTGAACGACACAGAACAAAGATATAGCACCATAGAAAAGGAATTGCTTGCCATTGTCTGGACAACCAAGTATTTCAGACCATACCTCTTTGGCAGGAAATTCACGATCTTTACTGACCATAGACCACTTATTTGGGTTTTAAACCTAAAAGAACCAAATTCGAAATTGATTCGTTGGCGCCTTAAGTTTGAAGAATTCAACAACGAAATTGTTCATAAAA
The DNA here is from genome assembly GCA_958502065.1 of Chrysolina americana. Classification (NCBI taxonomy): domain Eukaryota; kingdom Metazoa; phylum Arthropoda; class Insecta; order Coleoptera; family Chrysomelidae; genus Chrysolina; species Chrysolina americana. The sequence goes on from OY293419.1 coordinate 37,314,602, forward strand.
AAGGAATATTAAATACAAATTCTGACGCTCTTTCTTGAATAACTATAAATGCCCTCGAAACCGAATCTGTTGCGAATAACCCGGGACATATCAACCAAGAAACCTTAGATTACCTCAAAACTGAAAATCCAATTCAGAACGAAATGCCTTCAACATCTCGTGAAAATTCCGATGGCAACAAGAAAATCGAAATTATTTCCGATATACAAATAAAAACCCCCAACAATCCTAATGATGACGACTATGATTCTTCTACGCAGCACAGTACCTTTAATGAAACAACTAACGACGGAATAAAGATTTTAGACGAAATGATTAATAACAAAGTAAACCAAATTTTAGTATTTCCCCAACCTCATCATAGATTGAAAGTCAGTCAAGAAAATTACCGACATAATAAAATAATCACCCTGGAAATTTCGGAGAAAATCTAATTCTTGAATTCTTGAGAGATTATACCATGCCCGGAAAAACATACTGTATATATTTCCACTCTGATTGTCTTTACAACAACTTCAATAAAGTATACATTCAAAAGTTTTCCCAAAATGGCCCCAAATTAATTAGATGTACTAAAAGAGTAAACACCATCACCGATAGGGATGAACAAATTTTACTTTTGAAAAACCACCACGAAAGTAAAACAAACCACCGTAGAATCACCGAAACTGTTGAAAAATTGAAAAGAAATTTTTATTGGATTGGCATTAAAACATCAGTAACGGATTATATCAATTCTTGTGAAATTTGTCAACGCACGAAATATGCTAGGAAAAAACCATACATGCCACTAATATTATCATAAACAGCTTCAAAAGTAGATCACCTATAGGGGGACTGGAATGGAAGTGGCAGAATGATTGTTCGCTACTTCGCGTTCATCGTGTGACGAAGTCGAGAGAGATCCCTTAGATTGCTAACATTTTGTCAATAGAGCGCGCACACATATTTTGAATTGAATTTATAAAGAAAAAAGATTTCAACAGCAGAGGTTTGAACCATCATCCTTTTGCTTGGTAGCGCTAGACTTGCCTCCACAGAGACATCGTACAAGTTGATGTACAAATGTGGGGTATATATTTCTCCAGCTACCAGAGCACGCTGTTTGAATATTTAAAAAAAATAATGATTGTGAGTATGATAATAATAATGATGTTTGGAATAAATGTGAAGAATTGCGAGGTAACGAGGGTGTAACGTTTGAAGGTGGGATTCCAATGAGGAAAGTATGCAAGGTGTTTCAAAATTATAATTTAAGAGAAATGAACGTGACTGCTGCGTGTGTGTGTGTGTGTGTGTGTGTGTATCAAATAACATGTGGGAAATGGGTCATTGGGGCAATGTTCAGATTTTGCCTCACTTTTCATTGGGGTAGTAGGAGATTGTGGCGGCGGCATTGCTGCTATTTTCCTCAATGGGACAGATACACGTTTAAAGAATTTTTGCAACGACTCATCTTCTTCAGATCTACCCAATTTCAAAGCCAAATATTTTTTTCGAATTGCTTTTGCAATTTCATTGATTTTAGTCTTTCGAATAACATCAACTTCTTTGCTCAACGGTTTCATGATGATAACTGTGGGATACATCAATCCCTCTGAATATATATTTATCGAATTCTTGACGATAACGTCCAGCATTTATATCAAAATCTTTCATAATCACAACGGTTCCATATCGATGCTGTCGCCAGCATTCCGCACACATTGCCTTGAATTCATCGAACGTCATGTCTGAGGAAACGTGTTCATCGAATACATGTATCAAATTCATTTTATCCTGCTTGAAAAGCACAATCATATTGAAATTGCCGCGTATCAATTGTTTGGGAATTTTTGAATATGTTTGACAAAGGTATGCAACATCAATATTTCGGTGTCTGCAAAAGAAGTAATATTCTCGAATTTTCTGTTGACCATCGCATGCAACATCATAGAAAATGAATATGGAATTTGATTTGGCCTCGTGAGGGCTTATGATTTCCTCATTTTCCCTGAACGGATAAAATCCCAATCCCTTGACTTTCCCCAAAATTTCTTGAACCACCTGATATTTAGGTTGTTACAAAGATTTTGAATATACGTAGATGTTTTCGAATTTTGCTCCATTCGGGTGGAATAACAGTGTTAAGATGGCATTTGTCTTTCCACAACCACTTGGCCAACAAATAGTTGCACGAAACGAATTCGGTAATAATTTACCATGCTTCCCAACCATACTGCTATTGAGGCCTCCATTAAAAAAATCTAAATTTTCAATAGGCAGTGTCTTGTCTTGTTGAACGACTTCCATGATGTGATGAAAAAAAAAAGAGCGCGCATTGAAGGTATCTTTCATCATTATCAGTGTTGACTTACTCTGGTGCAGGTGTTGTCAATTCAATCATCAATAAACTCCCGTTCAAATTGCATCTACCAGGTTATTCATTTTGCACCAAATTGAGACAGAGATTACAACGCGGAGAAACTGGCGTGAATCTTTTGGACGAAAGCTGCAAAGACCACGATATTGCATACTCTCAATCCGACTCTCTAGAAGACCGCCATAAGGCAGATCAAGTGTTGGAAAATAGAGCTTGGGAACGATTTAAATCCAAACACCCCAAATTTGGGGAACGGGCTGCAGCTTGGCTTGTTACTTCCACCATGAAAGCCAAACGTAAGCTAGGTATGGGCGTGTCCTTTCGACGTAACTTGCTTTAAAAAATTATTGAAAATTGGAAACACAATCCTACTAATATTAAGAAATCTAGTGCTTCGGCTTTGCGGGCTGCTAAAATGGCATTGAGTCAAGCTGGATGACGTGAGAAAATACGAGTGCCTAGAATAATGCAATTCGATGCAAAATCTGGAGTAATCCTAACCCTCATACCTATAATTGCTACACTTTCGGCTTTGGGTGAGTTGGCAGGTGAAGCGAGCTCCATAGCAAAAACCGTAATAGACGCAAAAAATGCTAAAAAGAATCTTGAAGAAGATCAACGTCACAATAAATCCATGGATCATTTGGGTTCGGGTTTGTACCTGCGGAAAACTCCTCGAGAATTTGGACTGTTCCTGAAAAAACAACATCAACGCAAAGGACGAGGTCTTTACCTGAAAAAGCAAAAAAAAAAAACTGCTAGATAAGCAGAGATAAGCTAGATAAGCCCCATAGAGCATTATATGATTCGGAAATTCAGGAGTGTGCTCGTCAGATTAAAATACCACATTTTCGTGGGGTCTTTATGCGTGATACGTTGCCAACTTGTGGTCCTTGGTTGCGAGAAAGCACTTTATTGAACTTGGATTCCCACTTGAATGCGGGCACATTGGGTAGCTCACAATAAAAACGGCAATGTCGCACAATATTTCAATAGTTTCGGCAATCTCAAACCTCCAATGGAATTGGCAAGATATTTTGGGAGGGGTGTAGGAATTACATATTATAATAGTCAATATCAAAATTACAATCAGAGTAACTGCGGACATCTCTGCCTAAAGTTTCTACTCCATAATGTCCACCGCTGAGATGCATAAATCGTTGGCTGAAATGCATAAATATAAATCATTGCGAGATTTCACTGATACTCAACTGCGAGCTTTGTCAATCGAATATTTGATTGGGAACGCAGGACCTTGGAAGTTGCTGGATGTATGGCATAGGTTACCAAAGGACTACAAAAATTGATTCGCTTTGCAGATTCGTCTACCATGTTTCATTCATTATCAAAATGAGTTTGGACTGTCAACGACATCACTAAAAGAAGCAGAGTATCATGGACCAGTTAGCGCACAATTTCAATGTTATTATTGTAATAATAAATGATTTTTCATCCAAGTTGTTGTTCATTATTTAAGGCGGGTCGCTTCCGACACTATATCAGTCATGTCTATGATATTGACGTTAACGAGTCGTTCTTCAACGCTTTCCATCGATTTCAATCCGCTCACTCAATTGGATTCTGATTCAGAATACAGTTTGGCTTTGCTCAGCTTCCATTCGTACAACAGTATACCCAACATTGAAGAAAGTACAAAATTCTACTACTTTGAAAACGGTGGCAAAACTAAACAGAGTATCAATATCCCTACTGATTCTTACGTAATTGGTGATATTGAGGCTTTGATCAGCAAACACATCACACCCAAAATGTACGAGAAAAACCCCGAGGATTTTTCTACCTCAAACCGAATAATAATATGCTGGAAAGCGAAATATATTGCCTTAAACACTCAATTGATTATTTCCGACCTCAAAACAGTTTGGCCCGCATTTAAGGGGTTTTTATCTACTCTTCTCAAACCCAACTTGCATTACGCATCATATCTACCTGTAGATATCATTAAAGTACGTACCATACACATACATAGCAACATTACGTTCGGAGCATTCTACAACGACGCACCGTCTCATACGATATACGAATTTGCTGTTGGTGTTGACCATGGTTACATAATTGACGAAACGCCCAACCACCTCATTTATCTACCCATTGCTCATAGAGACGAGATAAACAATATAACGCTGCGAGTATTGGACCAGCATTCTCAACTCGTTGATTTTCTAAACGAAGAAATAATCGTTCGTTTGGAATTGAAGCGAAAGTATGGTGCTAACTATTCATAAGAATAACTCACCACCATACCCCACCTCAGTATTCACCAAGACCTTCAATGTGCGTCAACTACTGTCACCGGAGAACTGTTTTTGGAATCACTTGGTTATCATGTTGTCCAATCAAGTGTTCAACATTTTCCGAAAATCACACAACGATGAATCCATACAAAAGGTGGAATGGCGGACATACTACCCATATGTCAAGTCCTTCCGCAACAATGATGTCATTGAAATCAACATCAATCAATCTGACGCCTACGATGCTTTGTATGATAGCCTGCTATTCATAAGTGGAAAAGTTGTGAAAACCAAAGGAGATGGTCGTGTAACATTCGTAAACAAGGCGCTTTCATGTTTCAGTCAACTAGTTATGAACAAAGCGGTAAGGAATTGGAGACGGTTCGTGAAGTTGGAATTGTTAGTACTGTCAGAGACTTTCTCACCTACACCGACGAAAGATATCAAGCACTTGGCCAATTCAAGCTTGACTTTTCCCAACAACGCCGTGGTTATTAGCAGCACTGGTCTATCATTCAACATGCTCATACCCATCAAGCATTTTTTGAATATTTTCAACGATTATCAATGTGTTTCATATGGCAAACATACCATCCGATTAGTACGGGCTGTGGATGATAGCAACTGCTTCAAAATAGAGGAGACCGCTATATCGCTGACTGGTACAACAGCAGTCAAGTTGATAATTGAAAATATTGAACTCAAAGTTAATCGAATTTATCTGCATGATCAAATTAAATTGTAACTCTTGGAGGCCATCCAAGCTGATACTCCTATTCTCATGCCGTTCAGAAAATGGGAACTTCATATGTTGCCTGCTCTCATACGAGGTGCAAAAAGTGAAATATGGGCCGTCAAGACTTCCTCGTTTCTCAAAAGTCTTCGCTATGTGATTGTATGTTTTGAAAAAAGACCGTGATTACACCAAATTTAACAATGATCCAACAATATTCGCTCATTCGAATATCACCAATATAACGCTCACTCTGAACGGTGAGAATTATTCCAAAGAGAATATGCATCTGAATTATGCAAAGGGGAATTTTTTGCAAGCCAATTTCAGCTATGCACAATTTGGTCTCAGCTACAAAATTACTAATCAACATAATCCTCTGCTGAGCTCCACCGAATTTGTTGGCAAGTCTCTCTTTGTCATCGATTGTTCCAGAAGGGATGAGAGCATAAAAAGTTCCACTGTTGATCTGAAACTCGAAATCAAGGCATCTTAAGGATTTCCCCAAAATACTAGAGCCTATTGCATCATTGTGCACGACACTGTTATTGAGCACCTCCCACTCAGTGAAATCATTAACAAATTAAACTGAACATATGCTTTTCACTTCAGTATCAATCACAGAGTCAACATAGCTTTTGTAGATATTCAGGGCTCTACCATGGAGCAACAATTCCATCCTAAGGAGATTGCCATTAGGATTGGAATTCAATGTAGTAATTTTTTGCTGCTGCCAACTATACCATTTTCCTCTTTGAGTAGAGCAGATAAACGTACTGCCTGTTTCTTAGAGCGAAACATACATGGATTGAGGTATTCCTCTGGCTTTGTGGAATATCATCAATTAGATTCCATCTTCAAGAAAAATTTACAGAATGTAGATATCATTTATGTACGAAGACTTCAAAAACGTGACAATTTCATCAAATGGACCTACCTACACGTGTTGTGAATTTGGAGGACTATGATAATACATCATTGATGGTTCCAGCTTTCGGAAACAACGATGGTATCTCACCTTGTATGCATCACATTGATAATCAACCCCACTAAAATTCCAGTCTCCGAAACGTAGATATTCTATACAAATGGCTTTGTGATATGTTACCAAAATAAAACTGTATAATAAATTTTTCTATTTAAATTGTTTTTTTTATCTAACGTCACCTGATGATGAAAACGCAGCGTTTTGAAAAATCTCCACTTCATACCCTCAATGATGTGTTTTTTCTGTAACCTCCATGTTTCTCCTCTTCAATGATATGTTGGTACACCTGGTATACTAAATTTGCTGCAAAGCTCAAGAAACATTCTCAGAAACGACTGGCAGTGGCGTACTCAAAAACTTAATTTGGAATACCAAAAACAACTAATATTGAATGATGACAAAATATACCACATATACTTTCCTCATTGGAATCGTACCTTCAAACGTTACACCCTCATTACCTCGCAATTTTTCACATTTATTCCAAACACCATTATTATTATCAGACTCACAATCATAATTTTTTTTAAATATTCAAACAGCGTGCTCTGGTAGCTGGAGAAATATATACCCCACATTTGTACATCAACTTGTACGTAGTCTCCGTGGAGACAAGGCTAGCGTCACTCGCTCCCAAGCAAAAGGACGATGGTTCAAACCTCTGCTGCTGAAATCTTTTTTCTTCATAAATTTAATTCAAAATATGTGTGCGCCGCGCTCTATTGGCAAAATGTTATCAATCCAAGGGATCTCTCTCGACTACGTCACACGATGAACGCGAAGCAGTGACGACTACGTCACATGTGAAGAATCGCAAAAATCATTTTGCCACTTCCGCCCCAGTCCCCCTGTTGTTGATCTACTCATATTGCCAGGAATTTAACTCTTTTCGGCACGTTGACGTATAAAACATTATCTCATATTGCAGTTAAAAGTATAAAATTTGTTTTCAATTGCGGCGACATATTCTACAAATCTTCAGGTTGGATTCTTCTCAACGGATAACTCGTTTGCTGCCAATTCCGATGGAACAGTTTTTCTTGAATGCTCAAATTACTCAGCAGCTTCAGCACATTCTCCTTATCTTCATAAAATTGAATATATTTTTTTACCTCTTGGACACGCTCCTCAAACTCCTCCACTTTACGTCTGTATTCTCTGCATGCCATTGTAATACTAATTATTTTCCACCAAATCTATACTCAACATAATCGTCCGCCCCCACCTCCTATTGATTTTTCGAAACTTTCTATCCCCATTATCCCAATGACCCATTTTCCACCGGACATTTCGCACTTACATGCAGCAGCCATGTTTTTTTATGTTCCTGTACAACCATGTTCATTTATTTTTCTTATATTTTTTTTTCAACACAATTTAACGTTTTTCGCGTTCTAAAAAACAACCTGAAATTAAATTATGGAGATTTGACATTTAAAAATTGCTCAAAATACACGTTTTGGCGTTCGAAAAAACAACTTAAATTTGAAAACGTTAGAACACGTAAATATGCGACCACAATAACCGTTTTTCGCGTTCGAAAAAACAGCTGAAATTTGAAAAGAGACGTTTTATGAAGATAGTTCAGTAGTTCGTCAATCTGTCTGTCTCCCATCACCGATATATTGAGCGACGTTCTAAACGAAAAATGTCAAACGTTAACGAACCGACTTCTAACATTTGAGCGATGAGTACATAACGCATTGAAATGTGAGGTTTATGGCACTTATGGCAGTTGACGGAAGGAAATTATATTCTTTTCTTGATCCCCTATAAAGGTTGTCTTATTGGAGTACCCGCACGTTTCTTTATCTTTACTAATAACGAAGATAGCCTCCTATGCCCTTTTGGTATCAGAAAATATTTGAAAATTTTCTTAAGATCAAAACGAATCCATTGATGCCAAAATCATCGAAATCGGACAACCGGAAGTTAAAACGGGAAGTGGCCATTTTATTGCGTATTTGAACTCTCCTCGATGTGCACAATCGGATTTCACTATTACTTTTTATCCACCTCAATTTTGTCAAACTGGAAGTGCTTATTTTTTGATGATTCGTATTTATATCCCCATGTCCCCAATGATACCTTTTTCTCTGCCCCAAGCAGCCTTGTTTTTTTTTCTCTTAAATGATACGTGAGACGTATGCTAAATGAGACAAGCACCCACCATGTTCTTTTTATTTAATGGTATGTTTTGAGACACCTGGTATACTAAATCTAACGAGCAGCCGCCATGTTTTTTTCTCTCATAAACTATATATTGATACACCTAGTATAGTAAATTCGACAAGCACCCTCCATGTTATTTTCTCTTAAATATGTTGGTACACCTGGTATACTACCTGGTATACTACTAAATCTAACGAGCAGCCACCATTTATTTTCTTGAATGATACGTTTTGAGACACCCTGTATACTAAATAAGATAAGCACCCACCACGTTTTTTCCTCTTTAATGGTATGTTGGTACACCTGGTATACTAAATCAAACGAGCAGCCGCCATGTTTTTCTCTCTTAAATGATACACCCTACCCTGTATGCTAAATGAGAAAAGCACTCACCTTGTTTTTTTTCTCTTAAATGGTATGTTTTGAGACACCTGGTATACTAAATCTAATGAGCAGCCGCCATGTTTTTTTCTCTCATACATGATATATTGATACACCTGGTAAACTAAATTCGACAAGCACCCTCCATGTTATTTTCTCTTGAATAATATATTGGTACACCTGGTGTACTAAATCTAACTAAATCTAACGAGCAGCTGCCGTGTTTTTTTTCTCACATAAATGATATATTGATACACCTAGTACACTTAACTTGACAAGAAGTCGCCATGTTTGTTCTCTTAAATAATATGTAATACGTCCTATATATATTTTTGTTGAATACTTTGCCACCCCCATTGCCCCAATGACCCATTTCCCACATGACATTTGACACACACGCAGCAGTCACGTTCATTTCTCTTAAATTATATATTTGGAAACACCCTGTATACTTTCCTCATTGAAATCGCACCTTCAAACGTTACACCCTCGTTACCTCGCAATTTTTCACATTTATTCCAAACATCATTATTATTATCAGACTTTCATTCCATTCACCAAACATAAACCACTGGTTCAAACCTCTGCTGCTGAAATCTTTTTTCTTTTTAAATTCAATTCAATTAATTCAAAATATGTGTGCACCGCGCTCTATTGGCAAAATGTTATCAATCTAAGGGATCTACTCGACTACGTCACACGATGAACGCGAAGCAGCAACGGCCGACTCCCTAGCGTTTGGCATGCTTGACCGTACTGCGCATGTGGTCCTGGATCTCTCTTTGTACCACTACTCCCCTAAAGTAAAGGAGATACAAAAATTCCTGGGGTTGTGTCAGTATGATCGGATGTTTTCGACACGTTTTGCTGACTCAACGTCTCCACTAAACAAGCTTTTAAGAAAAAAGGTGTCTTGGAATTGGGAAAAACTTGAGAACAATTTGAAGGGTGAACTTGAGAAGGAAATCCTGTTATATATCACTCTGGAATGTTTCGTCCGATGCCTGTGATGAGGAAATTGCCGATATCGTGTTTCCAGTGGTATATGACAAGCTAAAATTGTAGTTTGTGCTTCAAGACTCCTCTTAGACCATGACAAGAAATACGGGTCCTATGAAAAGGAGCTCCTAGCAGCCCTGTGGGTAAATTAGCGTTGGAAATTATATCTTTTGGGCAATAAATTTATCTTATGTACTGATTGTCGAACCTTGACTTACATGCCGTCTCCTTTCACCAAGAATTATTAACACAGTGGGCATTGGCTCTTCAGGACTTCTCTTATGAAGTAATTTATGTAGCTGGTCCTGAAAATGTCCATGCCGATGCCTTATCAAGGCATGCCTGTGTCAGACTGCCAACAACAGTGTACGAATGTTTTTACATCAGCAAGCTACAGTTTTCAAATGAATTTCTGACAGTTTTGAAAGAGATGAGGACATTCCAATCAATAAAAATGAAGAGATCCAACTAATAAAGTTGGCTGACGACTTTGACGAAAAGTTGAGAAACATATTTATACTTCATGAGGACCTCCTTCATAAGCTGTAACGGAAATACCGTTATATTTAGATATTAATTCCAAATCCATACTAGAAGCGACACCTAATAACGAATATGTATACTTGTCTAAAGAGTAGTCAACAGAATTCTCTCACTAGCTAAGACGTCCAGTGACAGCTGATGGCAAATAGCTGAACTTGACTAAGGGTAAATTTCATTTGTAGACAGACCCATCTGGGTTGATAACGTTGGGTTCATATAGATGTCACTGAGATGATGTCGGAAATTCAGTTCGAGAATTGAAGAAGTGGGATGAGGCTTTTTTTAGTTTGGTTGTCAAGGTGTGAAGAAGTGGCTTGAAGGTGTGATTCAGGTGACGGTGATAAATTTAAATCTACATGGATTGATGCCATCATAAATATTATTGAATGAAGCTCAAGTGAATAATACTGGGAATTAGATTGTCAATCGACTCCAATCCAGAAGGAAGTGCCAATTCCAACGGAATTAATGATATAATGACCTGTTGATCAACCATCGATGAAGGCCTTTTAATTAATTGAATCCAGTGTTGCGATGATAACTAGTTATTAATCACCTAGGGCAAATTCTGTTGTGTTATTACGTCGAAACGAATCTACCAAGAAGCGTGTAAGTGTCAGATAAAATATTTATTTGTTGATACATGTTGCATACCAGAAAGCGACACCATTTTGTCAAATTGACAATCCTATCTTTTCGTTTACCGTCAAGTTTCAAGTTAAACATTTTCAAGTTTGACATACATATCGGAGTGCTAACCTTAAAACGTCAATTTTGATTTTCGGGACAACTAACCTAAAAACTTGTGTACTTTGAATATTGACATTTATTAATCTTTATTTCTATATCTTTTTTTATTTGTATTCACATATATATCACATTTTCAGTAATGATTTCAAGTAAAGTTTTTCATAGTGCACCATCAATATTCTGCTGTTAAGATTATCCCAGTTCTAAGTACTCATACATCTCGACTCCTGTGTTGAGGAGTACATCATTTCATTAACGTGTAATATTGTCACATATTCAGTGAGGAGGGTATCGTATACTGTTGAGTTTTACATCTGCGATAACCTAACATCTATCAACGTTTTTTCATGAACTCTACCCCTATTCACGAGGGAACACAACGAAACCAGGTTAGCAGAAAAACAACCAATACGTTCCTGTCAGAATCTCAGCACTATATGAATGAACTAAGGTAACCTGTGTCGCTGAAGAAAATTCAGTAATAATATTGTTTGAATATCAACGTGTTACTTTGACACTACATTTTGTTAAATTTATTAATATATATTTGTTTTGAAATATTGTTTCATTATTGGTCTGGTTACAGAAGGAAGTCAATTTATCTTATTTCAATTATCTATCATTAGGTATTTTGTACTTTTTATTCCTGTTAAATTAAAAATTGCTGGCGTCCAAACCAGTCAAATTCTTGAAGTTCAAAATTTAAAACACTTGCCTGCCACTTAAAAGATCCGAATCTGGCAATCTAGTCCAAAGAACCTACGCCGTTCTCTGCTGAGCAGTCAGGCAATCAAAGTAACCCCGGTTACGTTACATAATTTGGTAATTATTAATAATAATAATTATTAAATTATAATAGTAAAATTAATATAATGCCTCAATAAGGCAACATCTCGATCTATGTTGAACAGAATGTTCAAAGGTTATTTGACAGATACATGGTATGCCTAGCAGGATTCTTCATGACAGAGGCACCTAGTACACCTCTAACGTATGGAAACCTAATTTAGAAAATGCGGGTATACAACTTATATATAGTTCTGTGCGCCATCCTGCGTCCAACCCTTCAGTGCGCATCATGCGAGAGTTTGGGAGACTGTTTAGGACGTGCTGTTTGGAACAGCATTCGAAATGGGTCTGTGAGATTCCACGATTTTCTGAGCTCCTAAATAGCATGATTCAATAATCCACGGGTTTTTCTCCGTGTGAATTGCAACTGGGTAATGAAAGACCAACTATGTTACCCAAGTCTTTACAACTTTCTTCTGGAAATCCAAGGACCAACCTTGAGAGAAATATTATATTGGCAGATGCTAATTTTTCGAGTAAGACGGTTCGTCGAGCATTTCAACTTGAGGATACTAAACTTTGATACTGGTGATCTTCTTTTGTTGAAGGCAAACAACACGTCATCTGCCAATAAATCTGAAATGAAAAAAAAAATTAGTATTGTATGCAAGGCCGTATAAAATAAAGAAGAGATTACTAGGCTACCCTTCAGGAGCATAACTGATGAAACAAAACGTTAACGGATTTTGGAAGTTTTCTCAAGTGATGTATGCGGTCCTATGGAGCCGCCTACATACGCTGGTATGTACTATTATGTAAGCTTCATCAACCATTTTTATTTTGCCATTTGCTATTCGATAACCAAGTTAAGTGAGGTTATTATTTTGAGGAATATGCTAGTCCTGTAAAGACAGAGTTTGGTATCCATATTGAAAGACTTCGTTGTGATTGTAGTAGCGAGTACAATACATAAAATGTCAGTTCATAGAAATCCGAACTTTTTTACCTATGGCGTACGGTTTTCGATTTCAAAACTTGTATACATTTTTTGCTTCACAATGTGACTTTTTCTCCCATCGTCAATAAATGAATTTCATTTTAAAATCTAAAATTGTCCGTTGGATAAAAAAAAACCCCAGAAGACTATTTTTAAAGCAACACAGAGTACAATAAGTAACAAAAAGAAGAAATGGCCTAACATTACTTTGATTGAATATTACATCCCCTTAGTCTCAGAAATGAAGTATTTTCAGACATATATTCATATAAAGAATTTTTCTTAGAATCACCGAAAGATTATTGCCCATTAGGATCACCATTGAATTATTGAACACCCTGTTAATCTTTCATTGATATCATAGAACGTTGAAGATAACCAGGAGTTGAATAAAAATATGAATTGAAAGAAGGGAACAAAATAAATCATTGTTTATTTTCATGGACGATACAGTCTTGGCGAACAAAGCATTACAAGATCATTAAGTTTATTCGCCTATTAATAATATATCGTAGACAACAATAATTCATTTAGAGAATATAATGAATTTCCATGAGATCAGGCAGGTCTAATCATCATCCTGGCTCTGGCATGGCAATATTCATGACTTCTGAATGTATGCCAGTGCAATCCATGAAATTTGTACTGCTCAGGAAGAACAGCATTCAGATATTTTCCATTGAGATTGCTCACATGGCAACTTTGATACCACCAAGCACCACCTATAAAAAAAGACTACAAGATCGGGTGAACTTTTGCTGTTTTATAATTTCCGAGATGATATTGAAATTTTTGCTAGAAGGTCATATAGCTTTAGAAGGGTAACGCTAAGATAAGAAGTGGCATTATGTTCAATTTGAAGATCATTGCTTTTTTTGTTATACTACTGAAATATATTCATCAAAGTCACATCTGTTTCAAAATTACAACAATGGTATTTGAATGACTACAGCTATCATAGGTAGTATTACCATTTGAAATATAGGAATTTTAAATGCCTTAGTTGACGGTCCATTAGGTCAAATAAAGATGGTTAATAGATGTGGCCATGCTGATCAACCTTTTTTTTTTCAAATTTGAATTTATTCTTCTTCTTTCTGAATAAAACACCCTGTATATTTTTCCATAATGAAACTATCAATGAGAATTTCATCATCGTTTACAATACTTTCTGATACATATCAGCAACCGATAAAAAGTTACCAAGAATAGTACGGATACTGAAACTGAACTAAAAATCAAACTCTATAATTAATGCTGTGATGTCTATTATTTTGTACTATCAATAAGAACCCTGCATGATCCTTATGAAAAATTATTGATATGTTATAGATTTTGACTTTCTCGGCGAAAGTGTCCATGACCATAAAAAAATAGCCGACTAGATTTCAAGATACAGAAATAAAATTAAATGCATCAGAACCACCCCCCCTCTCAAAGGACTAATTCTCAATTGCTTGAAAGCTAATTCAATTCAAATGGAGAAATATTCTATCCAAATGATTTCCGTGAAATGTGGGGTTTCAACAAAATAGGGGATATTTTCAATCAAGCCGTCAAAAGACTAGGAATGGGATATCTGGTATAAAATCATCAAATTATTCTTCGCAACATTTTACAAGTCCGTGATAGTAAATATCTACGTTTTGAAATGTATTTGTATTACACACAAAAAATGTGAAATATGTAAATGAAGAAAATTTTAAAGAGGTTTCAATTGATGCATCAGGATACTTCATTTAGGTGATTTTCGAAACCATCAGGAATTTCCATATATACATCTTCCTTCAATATTCCATTGAGAAAAGCTGTTTTCACATTCATCTGATGGAATATGAGATTATATTTATTTCCAATTGCCAAAATTATTCTGATTTGCCACAGGTGCATAGGTTTCTGTGTAGTCGATTGCTTTTTGTTGTAGAAATCCCCTGGCTACAAGTCTAGCTTTATATTTTGTTGGTTTTCCTTCTGAGTTGCGCTTTATCTTGAAAATCCACTTGCTTGGAATTACTTTTCTATTTTTTGACCTTTCTACTAGCTTCCAGGTTTCATTCTTTCTTAAAGCATCTATTTCTGTTTTTACTACCAGTTTCCTCTTCTTTCTTTGCTGATGATTCTATATCGTTCAGAGATTCAGGAATATGTTCATCTAGGTTTCAGCTACATATGAGGTTTCAAAATCTTCTAGCCATCTTGGTCTTATAACTTTTCTCTTTCTTTCCACTTGAGCTGTATGTGTGTATTTTATATTGTGTTACTAATGATTCATCATCTCCAGATGTGTTTTCTGGAAGTGTTTCATTACTTTCGTGATTTCCACATTGAAAGTGATCATCATCTTCTATGTTTTTTCGTAAATTTTCAATTTTTTCATTTTACTTTCTCATATTGATAAGTATATCATTTTCTTCATAAAAAGAAGTTGTGTCACTCCTGGATAGACTAGCTACTGTTATTTTTTTTCTTTTTAACTTTGAAATGTTCTTGTTTTTGTTCATCAAAAATAACATCTCTTCCAATTACTACTTTTTGTTTTTCTGGGTCCCTAGTCTATATCCATTTGGTGCACATCCAACATGTAAACATCCAAAAATTTTTAGTTTTGAAATGTTGATTTATAGCCATACCATACTTCTGCAGAGGTTTTCTCCATGTTCAGTGCACTGGTGGGTCTTCGATTTAGTACATAAACAGCTGCAAGTATAGCCTCACTTCAGAATTTTTTAGATAAATTGGTACCCATCATCATAGTTCTTGTTCAATCGAGCAAACTTCTGTTCAGGGGTATACGGGACAGTATAATCAATTCGTATTCCTTTTATTGATCAATTCGTATTCCTTTTCTTGTACAGAAAGTAATGAATTCTCTTGACAAATACTCCTTTCCATTATCACATCGAATTCGTGCAATATTTGTTTCAAAATGTGAATGAACCATCGCTTCATATTCTTCAAAACATCGGTGAACTTCACTTTTGTGTTCTAGAAGATAGATTATTGTGAAATGGGAATAATCATCTATGAATGTCAGAAAATTTTGTTTTTTATTCCAGGAGACAGGATCAAATGGACCACAAATATCAGTATGAATCAATTCAAGTGGCTTGTTTGTGGGATATCGTGAACTTTTATGCGGTTGCTTTGTTTGTTTTCCTGATATGCATGTTTCACATAGTGTAGAGTTTTCAGTGTTCAATTTTCCTTCGATACCATTAACCATGTTGAATTTGTCCATTTTGTTTTTGAGATGTCATTCCTATATGCCCAAATCTTTTATGCCAAAGGTTTGTTAAATCTGCACCAACTTCTGAGTATTTTGCATCCTGTAGTGGTTCAACTTCAAGTTTTAATTTATACATTTTTTCGGTTCTGACTGCAACGGCTACCAGCTGATTATCGTCGAATATTTCTCCTTTTCCATTTTCAAAGATTATCTTCATTCCCAACGATTCAATTTTTCGGACTGAGAATAGGTGTTTGTCTAATTCTCTTACATATAGTACATTTTGGATGCGTACTTTTCTTCTTTCACCATTAACTATAGTTACAGCATCCACTGTGCCAATCTCAGTGGCTGTTACAGATTGTCCAGCTTTTGCCACTGCAATTTTTATAGGTTTCTCAAGGATTGATTTCTCACTGAACAACTTCAATTGGTTAGTGAGATGTTCAGATGATCCCGAGTCTAAATACCAAATGCTCTCAGCATTTTCTTCTTCATCGATATTTGCTAGGAATGATACTGCATTATTGCAAAGATTTTCATTTCTTCTTTCATTTGGGCTCTTGAAGTTGTCTCGTTTCGTTCCATATTGAACTCTTGTATTCTTGTACTCAGAACTATACTACTTCTGCTATTCAAATATCTGCAGTTAACCTTTTTGTGTCCAAATTTTCCACAGTGGTGGCAATAGATTTTATATTCTGTTGAAAAATCGGCTGATGTTGTGGATTTTTCTTTTACACTATTATCTTTTTTGTAATAGCGAAGTTTTTTTTCTGTTTCAGTTTTTCGTCTAACAATCTTCCTTTCACGAACTCCATAGTTAATTTATCATCAGGAATAGTTTCAAGGGCAGTTACAATCACATCAAAACTTCTTGGTAAAGTTAAGAAAAGGTGAAAAATGGCATCTGCTTCTTCTATTTTGGCTCCGCAGTCTTTTAGCTCTCGCACATTTCTGTCGACTTTTAGAAAATGTCATTCCAAACCATCAGTTTCTTCATATTTCAAGGTGAGCAATTTCTTTCTCAGCATTAGTTGGGTAACAATGCCTTTACATTCAAATGTTGTTTGGAGAGTTGTCAAAATTTGACTAGGAGTTTCTTATCTTTTATCAATTCTAAGTGAGAATCAGCAATACTTTGAACTAATAGTGATTTGCATATCTTTTCCCTCTTGATTCTAGTTCCGTACTTTTTCTTGAGATCCTCCCGGACTTCTGCTGTTGCTCCTGGTTGCGGGATGTACAAAGTCTCATCACGATTTTCCAAACAGTCGATCAGATCATATTCTTTGAGTAGGACTTTCACTCGGTACTTCCAGTTGTTGTAATTGGACCCACTCAATATCGGAATTCTGTATTTTTCGTCTAAACATTCCATATTTGACAGTGATAATGTTGAATCAGAAATTTTTGTATTTGACAAACTTTTCTGTCTGGTTGACTTATTTCTATGTATTTCAACTTCTGGAATTCTCTTTCTTCAGTAACCACGCTCTGCTACCATGAAAGGTCCGAATAACTTTATATTTTCAGCAGAAAAACAATATATATAGTATGTTATAAACAACTATCGCTATGGATTCTTTTGAAGAAAAATAATGAATTGAAATATCTGAACAGTGATTATTAAATGAAAAATTAGTATTTCAACACTATCAAGTTTGAGAGGGTAATTGCTCCTGATACATTTCAATTTCCTTTAGTTTCTTTAGAAATAGGACTTTGGAATAGGTACCGCACTAATCTATTCCGATTATTTTTCAACAAGAAGAATTATTCGAAAATAGCATTGTTTGGTCTCCAATTGAGTATATGGAGTATCAATAAAATGCATACATTCAAAAGAATATAGTCGACAAACA
This sequence comes from Chrysolina americana, assembly GCA_958502065.1. Lineage (NCBI taxonomy): Eukaryota > Metazoa > Arthropoda > Insecta > Coleoptera > Chrysomelidae > Chrysolina > Chrysolina americana. The sequence continues at coordinate 37,332,662 of OY293419.1, forward strand.
AGTTTAATCGATAAGTTTTTCAAAATACGGGGTATTCGTTAAAAAACATTTTTTTGAAAATCTTGGAGTGTCTCTTTTTACTTGCAAGAAATGCGATAGTCCCAACATTGAAGAATATTCGATATATTTGACATACTCTTCCCTGCCCAAACTGAAAAACTAGGGGCTGACGTACCACTATTTTCGAACCACCCTGTATAAAAATATATAATCACCTAATCTTTGATTTTCATCAGAGAAATCCCACTGTTTGGTTCAACATTATTCGAATTGGTTTTATCTTTCTTCACCCTGCTGTAAAATGAAAAATAACGATGGATAGGAGATCAACGTGACATTGTACCATCATAGAGGCGAGGTATTCCCAGAATACATGGGAGTTTTGTCAATTCTCGGGATTGTTGAAATTCTGAGCGGTAAGCTCCACTTTTCTACTTTGACACCCTCGAAAACCAGTTTGCCGTTTTTTTTTAAGTCAAAATCGTAACATCTTCCATAAGGATCGTGCGAGTCCCCTTGAATTTATTTACAAAAACTTGTTTTCATATATTTAAAAATATATTGCCTTTGTATATATTCACAGTTTGTCCATAAAATAACTTCTTCGCTTAATTTTTGAACAAATTAAATTTATGTTAGAAGTTTTTCATTCTTCAAATTTTGATTTATGCATTGCTCTTTGACAACAATAAAAAATGACAATCATTCAAAATAGCTTCTGGCCGCCATATCGAATGATTTTTTGGATGGTATAGAGGATCGAGTGATATCTCATTCGAAATGCCTATGAATTCTTAGTAATCTTTGGATTCTATGACTATTAACGAGCTCCAGTAGAAGGAAAAAGTATATATCGGTGTCTACAAAGGTTCTCTGTCCCTCAAAATTTCAGATAGGTGCATCTTCGAAAGAAATCAAAATGGCAATGGAGAGTGATACATCGTTTCATTGAATTTCAAAGGACAGGGACTTTTTTTAGATGCCAAAAAATATTTAATCATTCTATCATACAGGGTGGGGCACCGAAAACGAAAAAGATCGAATATCTTCAAAACTCATGTGTTTAATCCAAGGGTGACATCTTCCTATTATAACCTCAACTGTCATACCTCACCCCCTATCCCTTGGTCACCATCACCCGAACAAATTTTAATAGGGAAAGTAGTAACTGTGACACATCATTAAAAAGGTAATTTCATAATGAATTCAGAAATGTCAATTTTCGCTAGCTTACTTTCTATTTTGGAGCCCTCTTGCGGGAAAAACAATTGCTCTGTATTCCAAATTATGATACTTCGTTTACAAGCTAATTTGATATTAATTCGGTGACAATGCTTTATGGAATTTTTCTAAGTAAAAAAACAAAATGACGGCTCCGAAATGGAAAACAAGATTTAAAATTATGGTCCGATTTGATTAAAAATTGATAAAGACGCTAGGACGAAAATTATGAATGGTTTGTCAATGCAAAAAACAAGATGGTGGCTCCAAGTGAATAAAAAGATTTTATAGGTGAAATTTTTATTCAGTTACGCACACAATATCCTACGTTACACATCTAAAAAAAATACAATTTTCTTTTTAGCGCATTTGTATAAAAGCTTTGTTTATCAATTTAACTAATTCTTTCGCTCGTACTGGAAACTTGTGAAAACCCCATATGCCAGTTTTGAATCGAATCGTTCCACAATTAGGTACAAATATCGTCCGGCATCTTGGTTTTTTGCATCGACAAATTAATCATAATTTTCGACTCTGAAAATCCCCACATACTAATTTTGATTCGAATCGGACCATAATTACAAATTTCGTCCGGTATCTTGGAGCCACCATCTTGGTTTTTTGCATTGACAAACAAATCATAATTTTCGACCCTGAAAACCACCACTTATCAATTTTGAATCAAATCGGACAATAATTTTAAATCTTGTCCTCCATTTTGGAGCCGCCATTTTTTTTCCATAATGCATTGTCACTGAATTCATGTCAAATTAGCTTGCAAATGAACTATCATAATTTTGAATACGGTACAGTTGTTTTTCTCGCAAGAGGGCGCCTAAATTTAAAGTTAGGTAGCAAAAATTGACATGGCTGAATTCCTTATGAAATTACTTTTTTAAAGATGTATCACACTTTCTACTTTCCCTATTAAAAATGTTTGGGTAATAGTGACCAAGGAGTGGAGATGTCCCCCTTGGATTAAAAATCGACGTGTTTTTGCATTTTCTTCACAACACATGTGTTTTGAAGATATTCAATTTGTTTCGTTTTTGGTGCCCCACCCTGTATAGACTTCGTCAACACCCGTCTATTCCAAAGGATCCTCATATGAGAGGTCTACTCTGTACCGCCATTTGTTTTGGATAGATATTTCATTTAAAAATTTTCCTTCCGATACCATTTATGGAAGTCTCACTCAGATTTATCGTTACTAAGGAAAACCACTTTGAAATTTTCATTAATAACAGGAAACCAACTGATAATCCCTTTTGATTCATTTAACAAAGACACACCTGAATTAGCTCCGTTCAATGCCTTGATTACCAGGCTCTTCTTTATTTCCTTGAATGGAAACAACTTTACCGAAAAACTCAATATAATCACTTGCACTGCACTATTTGGAACCTTCTGTGTAGTGCGAATGTAATGTAGGTAATTTCTTTGGCAAGGGAGGCAAAATACCTTGAATAAAAAAGTCTGGTGTTTCAAAACTTGTATGTTTCTCTCCTAATTTTAATTTTGTCTACATAGGACAAACTGAGCGGAGTTTTCAAATACGGCTCAAAAAACATAACAGAATCATAAATGAACACAAAAATAATGATTGATGAGACTGTAAACTTAGTATTCCCTTCGGAATCACTGCAGATTTGTAACAGAGGTGTATTACTCAATATTAGTGATCTTTGAAACAAGTAACTCTTTCTTTCCATAATGATCAGATTTATTTTGATTGCGAACCGTATCCTTATTATCTTAACTTCAGTTTATTATTGATATTTACTATAATACGTTACACAATAAACTTTGAATAATTTTCATTTCATCTATAGGCTTTTTGCCAACCAAATTTCGAATTACATACTAAATTATTTCATTTCATTCCCGTTGGCGAAAATTTGAATACATTTATTTTCAATCACCAAGAGATAGTTAATCCCCTAAATGCATCCACCGTATCTGAGACTACTTATTTCTACATCTCTCGTGAAGTCTCGATTATCCATTTTGTCAAAATATCGCTTATTGAATGGTCAAAATTCGGAACTAAATTCAGTTATTTATCGTGATATACTGAGGTCTTTCTCATTTTTATAGAAATAATGTGGAAACTCGTAAGCATGAGATACGTCAGGTACTTTATTGTTTTAAGTGTGAATGTAAGTAACCTATTAAAATTTATCAAACACTGAAAGCATAATATTTTTCTAGCTGCCTCCATAACATTTGTACTCTAAACTATAGATGAAGATAGATGTTAATCAAATTTGAAGTATTTGTGGAAAGAACTTCGCGTTGGGTCGCCATTTCAATATTTAGGAATGAACTACCATTTGATCGAAAAAATTCAAACAGAAATTTCCATCAACACAGAGGGGAGTTATCTTTTGGATTGACTGTATATTCTTTTTGTTGCAATTTATGGTAGTAGTGAATACATTTACATTATTATTAAAACAGTAAATCGCATTGTGGAAATCCCATAATTTCGTCGAATTTTACTCACTATACATGGTAGCACAATTGCCGGCATTTTTGTCTTGATCAAAATCTTTTGTTGTGAATTTCGCTCCAAAATGTTCGATTAAAGCGTCTCCGGCATCACCACTGCAATCTTTCAATACACTCAATGGATATCCTTCCACTTCGGACCCGATCGCAAATGCTTTGTAATGAGCATAGGCTTTCACATTATCCCTATCGACGATCTCCACTAATAACTCGCTAGCTTCTGATGCTGAAATTAATGCAGATGATTTTTGAGATGATAAGGAACTGATATGAAGAGAATGACATATGAGATGCTCTCTCTTCTTATTATGAGAGAATTACTGTTGGTTTACCATTCACGTTTGTTATATAAGTATTTGCAATATATTACGGTGCGAATAGAACAGAATAGGCAATGTTCTCTTCACCTCCAATATTGCTGAAAAAATTAACTAAATATGTTTGAATGATTTTCCCAGCACTCAACTTCAAACTATATGGTATTTTTTACCTACTACCGATTCTAGTTGGGTTTATCAACATGTCGATGAGGCAAAAAAAAATGTTATTCGAGTCACTAACATGAAAATTACTGGTTTTGGGACAAATCAGAATGTTGCTAGACGACACGATGCTCCACTGCCGCTATCAATACTTTTCTAAATTTATTTATTGAATGAAACAAATTTTCCTTCTCTAAGTTGAAACAAAAAATGATTTATTCCTGGGTGAACATTCATGAGTATCTATAATCGATCAACTCCGCTACTTCAGCCCTAACATAGTACGGAGCTTTCTGCATGAAGGTTCGTCAGTCTGAGCACAATGCTCTGTGTAACCTTTTAACTCTGGAGGAAGTTCGAGTTGCCCTTGAAATCTTGAAGAACACTGCTCCAGGCCAGTAGACCGAATAACTACTGGTAGAAAAAACATACCAACACCCGCAACCATATCTGGCTAGTGTTTTTTGTTGGATAGATTACGGTTGAAGCGGTAAACCGAACTCATCCCCATAGATATTTTTCAGATCCAAAGATCTGCAGACACATAATGTACTTGAATGCATTTTTTAGATGTTTAATCGCATCATTTATAATCGAATACTTTCTGCAGTGGATCAGCTGTACTACCGCATATAAAAACAAGAGGCCCACGAAAGGGATTTGTTCGAATCTACCATAAACTGCAAAAAACCCTGTGCATTTACAGACTTTCTTTTTTTCAATAATAAAGCATAGGATTCCAGTGGTATAGTGAAGATAAATTGGAGAAATTATATGACAATAGAACTTGACTGCTCCTGAAGTTGTAAAATAAACAAGTTAAACAAGTTACCCACAAAAATCATAGATTGCGCGTGGGGTTTCATTTATCAAGTATTCTATATTATGATCTCTATAATATGTATCAATAAACCGAAAACCTATGTTTTTAAAAAAATATATATATAATTTTTTTTTTCCACATATATACACTTTTATGTATACATAAATATATATATATATATATACATATATATCATACCCACACATATATAAGTACATAGTGTTTATAGAAAATAATGTATACCATTTATATACCCATATATAATTTATACCTAAGAGCTTAGAATTGTAATCCTATATTCATATAGTATGAAGTATGCTAAGATGAAATACAATGAACAAATGTTTAAAGAAAAGAATTATTAAAAGTATTGAATTATTTTGGTGTCCCTTTGAACCACATATATTTTTCCTAACAATAAGTGCTAACAGCTATATGGATCAATCAAATTACGAATATCCATTCTATTTGAACCAAGCAAATATTTTTTCACTTTCGTCCTGAACAACTTTATGCTATTGATCCCATATTTAATATCAGTTGGCAGGTTATTGAATAATCTTGCTGCAAGGTAAGTGTGGCATCTTTGTGCAAGGGATTCTTGTAGCCGCATTTGTTTTTAGATTTGCATTCGTTTTGTGCCTGGTGAAATATCAGTGATCTACAAATTGCATGTTTTTTTCTCTGAATTGGAATGACACAACATCTATAAAGTAAAGCTGCCTTATATCGAGGAGTAGTGCTTCTTTGAATAGTGCCTGTGAAGAGTAAGTTGAATTTTTTTGATACATTATTTTTATGAACTTTTTTTGTTCATATTCGATGACTAGATTATCAAAATTTGGCAAACAACTCCTGCAATTAGCGAAGGATATAAAAATAGTTTTCTTGTAGTTTACCGTCAGCAATTTGTGATCGAACCACGTTACTATTTTCTTGAGGTCATTTTCAACTATTTGTTTGAGATCGGTCCAGTTCTCTCCATGGTATACGATAGCTGTGACATCAGCAAAACTAATTATTTTTCCACATGAGTTTAAAGTGAATAAATTGTTAATATGTCTGAAAAATAAAACTGGACCTAGGACCGTTCCCTGTGGAACTCCGTACTCAACAATTTCTTCGAAGCTTTTTTCTGTATTAACTTTTACACATTGTTTACGGTCTTTCAGGTAACTGCTTAATAAATCATATGCAATACCTCTTATTCCTATATTCTGCAAAGTTTCCAATAACTGAGTATGACTAATCGTGTCAAATGCTTTTGCTAGATCTAAAAACACACACAGCGTGGGATTTTGTTTACCGACATTTTCATAGATTTCACTAGTTAATAAAGTAATAGCATCCTGAGTGGATTTGCCCTCTCTGAATCCGAATTGCATGTTAGATAAGATGTTATGTCTTTCCAAGTACCCTGTTAGTCTAGCTTTTAGTATTTTCTCAAAAATTTTCGCTAAACTAGATATGAGTGAAATGGGCCGATAATTCGATACATTTTCTTTGTCACCGTTTTTAAAAATAGGTATAATTATTGATCTTTTAAACTGAAGGGGGCAAATGCCGCTTTCGAACATTTTATTAATTATGTGTGCCAGTGGTTTTTTTATTTGATCTTTTACTGCTTTTAATGTCTCAGCTCTCAAACCATCTATCCCAGGAGCTTTGTTACTTGACAATGAATCAATAACTTTTCCAATTTCTTGATCATCTGTCGGAAAAAGAAATATGGATTTTTTCATGGGATGTATAGGAGATGGTGGCGTTAGAGGTTTTTTAATTTTGGATGCATAATTTTTACCTACGTTTACAAAAAATTTATTGAACTCATTGGCCATTTCTTTGTCCCCTGTGATTTCTCTTCCCTCCACTATTACTTTAACAATGTTACCTTTATTATCTGACGAACTTATTTTTTTCACCGTATTCCATAATGCTTTTGAATCGTTTTGGTTTTTTCAATTTCAGTTTTATAGTAGTTGGCTTTCGTATACCTCAGTAAATTATTGAGTCGAGTTCTATATTCCAGAAGAAATTGTTTCACGACATTATCACCTGGGTTCAGTTTATACTTTTTATAGAGTTCGTCTCTTTTTTTGATTGATTTCGTCAAGCCATCAGTGATCCATGGGGTGCGTTTTTTTTCATTTTATTTTTTCTCATACGTTTTTGTATTCTGCTGTATAACTGATGATAATTTGTCTAGAAAATATTGTGTGGCCTGATTTGTATCGTGAATCAAGTATAAATGGTTCCAATTCGTTTTTTGAAGATCAATTTTCAATTGAGTAAGGTTTTCGAATATTTGATTTGGAGGTTTTCAATAGGTAGATGAATGATTGTGGGGTAATGATCAGTGCAGTTTTTATGACGGTAGGAGAATAGCTTTCACATTCATAGTGAAATTTACTTTTTAAGAAAATGTGATCAATACATGTTGAAGCCTCCCCTTGTTCCCTTGTGGGAGTATTGATCATGGAAACAAAGTTTTGTTCTCCTAGAATATTCAGATACATATTTACAAGGTCATCATTTTCCGATAGAATATTTATATTAGTATCTCCTGTTAGAATATGAAAATCTGCATTTTTGTTTTTTATTTTATCGAGATGTTTTTCTAGATTGTGAATGAAATCTTGGATGCTAGTCGAAGGGGATCTATAAATTGCTGTTATTAGGACTTGTTTTGCATTTATTGAAATGTCTAACTCAATAACTTTTATTTCTCCAATATTATGAAATTCGTATGAAAATGCCAGAAGTAAAGTGCTTACATCTGAAAACCAAACGAAAGTTGAAATTTTTTCGTGAGGCTTGTGAAGTGAGTTATGACTGTTGAATATCTTTAAGAAAGTTTCACGAAGAAAATTATATACTTTTCTTTATGACACTTCTATTCAATAACTGATTCAATTTTTATCAATAACAACTCATTTTGCAAACATGAAAGAATACACAATCTGATTTCTAAATATTGATTCCAACAATAACAGAGTTCCTGAACTCATTGCTGAAATCGCTAAACTGAAAGATATTGTGAGTGCTTTAGTGGACAAGGATAAAAATTGAAATCAAATCCCTGAAACAAGTAATAATATGCAGAATATCATCTCAGAAATTACTGAAAGACAAGTAAGAGCTTCAAATATTATAATTTTCAATTTAAGTGACTCCACTGAACATATTAAACCCGAACGCATATAGGAAGATACTGAATATCTCAAAAGAATCATATGTAATTATGCAATGGACAAAACTTCATTGGAAATATTGGGAAACCAAGATCACCTTGATTTTTCTGAGGAAAAAAATACAGAAATATGTCAGTTGAGAATCTTGAATTAGACTGGCATTTATGCAAACTTTCTCTACAATGGGATACATTCAAAATGTAGAGTAGTAAAACTGCACTAAGCTAATTTTTCTAATTAATTTAAAAACTTCTTAAATAATTATACAACTAAAACATTGACTTCACTTTTTCAAATTTATTTCTACTGTGGCTATCTATCTGCGAACTCTCGAACTGAATTTATAACTCTCTGTGTCTATCTATGACTATTCTGCCATCTGCTATCCAGCGGCTCATATACTCGCATTTACAGTTCTCGATCAATCGAGTCCATCCGGCGACTTCTTAGATGTCCCTAGAATCTTAAATTAGAAAGTTTGCGTTTCTTCCAAGCGTGACTCATGTGTTTGCACGCTCAGGAATGTTCACACTTGGGGTACATACTTAATGAGGTGAATGCGTAACGAGATGATCAGGGCCGATCTCGAGGCTGGTCTCGAAATCGTTACAGCAGCTTAATAATCGATTACATCTCACCAGTACTCACTACCAAATATAAAAATAATGTTCTTTGGTTCGATAACATTATTAACAATAAACTGAAAGGAAGAGACAGGATTTTAAAATCTTGCAAAACGAAGACAGACAGAAGTATTTGAAAAATACTGAAATGAAGTAACCAATATCATGAAAATTTAAATGAAATAATACTACTTCAAGAAAATACACAAATTCTACCCTGGGCGCATGTGGAGAAAACTGAAAAATGTCAATTATAATAAATTTTCTGATACCATTGAACGTGAGGATGGTAAAAATATTATACATGAGTCTAATGAAATTGTAAATAAGATGATTAGTTACTTTGTCAATAGCATTACGGACATAATTGAAAGTATAACAGAAAATAAGGTATGAAACTTTTGTAATTAAAACTTATATACCAATTTCTCACAATTATCGATTCTATCTCTACAGGACGTAAAATAATTAATTAATTAGATAATAGTGGAAACATATTTGAGATTCTGAATTGCAAAATGGTAAAACACATCTTTGAATCGATTGGACAAGTAATATTGAAATTTGAATCTTTGAAGACAGGTACGGTTCCAAATGATCTGAAAATAAGTACCACAATTCCCATTCCTAAAGTAAATATTACAATTAAAGCAAATGGATTTCGTTCTATTAATACACTTCCACCTTTGGAAAAAAAATCAGAAGTAGCTGCCTACATCCAAATTACAGATCATGTTGAAGAAAAAAACGATATTTTGATTAATTATCAATCAGGTGTTCGCAAAAAACACTCATGAGAAGCAGCCCTACAGCTTTGTTTAGAGAAATTCAAAGTTGTCATTATTCTTGACCCAAAGAGGGCTTCCGAAACAACTGACAGACACATATTGTTAACTGAGTTGAAGGGTATGGAATAAGAGGTTCAGTATACAAATGGATATCTAATTACTTGTCTGGACGTGAACAGAAAGTAGAGCTAATGATAATTTTTCTGATGAACTAAGTAACAATATTGGCGTTCCTTAGGGTAGTTTATTAGGTCCGTAGTAGTAGTAGTAGTCATAGGGAGGCCGCTGCCAATGGGCCCTTTTTGCTCTCCCCGCTCTCCACATAACTACCTTTCCTCTCCTAGTCTTCCTTTCCGAATCTTTGTGACCTTCTGATGAAGGTCAGTATGTCTGTCCACTTTAGTTCGATGAGTTCTTCTTGTTGGAGTTTTTCAACTCCAAAGATTTCGAATCTTAGCCTTCTGAACGTCTCACACTCGCCAAGGAAGTGAGACGATGTTTCTTCGTCTTCTTCACACATATGGCAGGTGGGGCTGTTTTTTATACCCATTAGTGACAGGTGTCTGCCTAGTTTATTATGGCCTATTAGTATTCCTACAAGGAGGCGTAGTGTTTGCGATCTCAGCCGAAAAGCCACACCATCCTTGACATGCTAGAGCCGGCTACAAAGTCTTTTGACTGTCTGCATCCGGCAGTATTCCTCCAGAGTTTGTTTAGTTCTTTCTGCCCAGTCTTTCAGGGAAGAAGAGATTCGACTCCTTGCGATGACTAGTACTGACTCCGGCCCACAGAACGGCGCCGCGGAACCGGTTGTTAGGTCCATTACTCTTCATTTTTTATCTTAATTATATAAACCTGTTTATTGATTGTGACTTTCTCAATTTGTATGCTGATGATACTTTGCTAGCGTCTCACGGTAAAGATATAAATATTGCAATACATGAAATGAATTCTGTTCTAATAGAAATGAGTCAATATTTAAAAATCAATAAGCTCAAACTGAATGTGTTCAATGCAATGCTCATTACAACAAAATATAAATTCAATATGTTAAACCTTAAAGGACTCAATATCTACATAGACAACGAAAGAATAGACATTATCACTACTATGAAATAACTTGGTTTTCAATTAGATAACTTGTAACGAAATGTAAAACATTGCGTTACCATTTTTTCGATTTGTTGAATTTCATGTTGGTAACACCATCTCATTGAGCTGTTCCAATTTATTCAATTGTGCTATGCGATTGGTAACACTGACGATAGACAGAGTGAGAGAGATTGACTTCCTCCCTTGGAGAACTTTTATCGCCCCTTTCTGAAGTGAGCATTCGAAGCGGTGGTTTGTTTTCTCAGTTTTCCCATCCGGAAATTTAAAATTTTTCTAGAGCGAAGAAATGAAAGGTCGTATATGTTATTATCTTTAAAATGATTAACTTCTATCTGATTCGTTAATCGAATCGATATTCTTTTGGAACGTTTTATTTGAAATTTAAAATTCATCTTTGCTACTTTCTAACATGAATGCCAAATGGCCGTAAGTGCGTCATTCATGATTATCTTTGAAATCTCCAAATCTCCAAATAATTAACTTAAACACAATTAACTTTTATCTATTTCACTGATCGAATCGATATACAAATCGATATTCTTTTGGTACGTTTAATTTGAACTTTGAAAATTCAATTTTGATACATTGTAAAATGGCCGCATGTGCGTCACTCTGTCACTCATGAATTTCATGATTAATCTGAAAATCTTCAAAGTTTGAGTATTATGCGTGATCATAATCGAATGTCATTTTGTACTCGTACCCTCTTTTGACGAGTCGGTCCTGAATCCTGAAATGTCACAGCTCACAGCTGAAATGAATTCTAACCTGTGAAAGTCGAGACAATTTTCATTAATTCTATCAATCTCGAAGTTAATAGATTATGAATTAGATCTGTTTCTGTTTGTGCTTTATGGCTTTCAGTGATACAAGTGTTTCCACAAGTTTTTCCTGAATGTTCAGAAGTTATCAATCTGCTTAAAAGGCAAGAACAGTAAACTAGGATCTAAATTCCTGAACCTGGATGGTGATCGGTGAGAAAGTCTGATCTGGCAGCTTGGAGAACAGGATTCATGGGTGAGTAAATGCTTTGAATTCCTCATTTCTTTATCTTAATCAGAAGAAGCTACACTCACACATGAAGCTTTGAGCTCTTGGTAAGATCTTTCGCTCTCTTCTACATCACTACCCATGTTTGGATGTCTAGCCAAAAGAAGTTTGATATATTTTTATAACCTTTCGTTTTCAGTAGTTCTGGACACAAATAAAGCCATCTGCTTTCTTTGTGACTTTATAAGAAAGCATTATCTCAACCCTCTTGCTTTCTCTCTCTCTCTGTTTCTCTTCAGTCAGGAGATACACATTTCCTTTTCATCCTTGATGAGATAGATCAAGTTTCTTATCATTATTTTGCTTGTCAGTTCCACTGAACGTTGGAAATTGACTATTAAATTGAAAAATAATAGAAAACAATATCTTTATGAAAATCTTTTTTCTGATGCTCGCTTGAGATTGAACCCTTCTCTAACATTGCTTGAGAAATTACTAAATTTGAGCTTCACTGTAAAGTTGAATTCTTTCCATACCCATTGAATATTTCAATCATTGTTTAACTCAGCAAATCTTACATTTATTGTAAATTTAAATTCTTTATCTCATTTATATATTCCCTGAATAAACTATTTATTGTAAATTTCATCATCATTCATTTGGTAATCTATAAGTAAATCTAGAGTAGATTTGTACAATCATGGTCATATCTCGAGTCGTGTGACTCAACCTGCCACAAGATACTGGTTTGTGTTTATTTTTCACAGCGTTTCCTCATCGTTCGAACATCTTATGAGATCCAGGAAAGACCCCAGACCGACTACAGATTGTACCCAGATTGTATCCTGCTAGTAGAGCAGCCATTGTCTCGAGAGACCATACAAGGCTCCTACATTCCTCGATAAAGTAGAGCTCTGGAGTAAGTCTTTCTCATCGCAAGAACTGATCATAAAATGTGAATAAACCAACCAGTCATTTCAAGGCAAATATTGAGAGACCAGAATCTTTTGTAACTTTAAAATAACAAATTTGATTGTAACTTTGTCACTTCATTAGAATCTTGTCACACATGTTTTGTCACATGGGACTTTTGTGAATATAGTGTTTTCTGAACTTTGTTTTTTTTATTGTTGAGAAGCACAAAGATCATCTTTTGACAAATAAATGTTTTTGGTATTTTCATTTAATAAAAAAAAGAACCTGGTGCCCATGCATACCTAATATCATTTATCTTTATACCTTACATTTGTCAAAGGATATATCTGTCGTACTAGCAGATAACGATACCCACGACCTCCCGTAACAATCTGAGCAGCTCATAGGCATTGCTGTAAAAAAAGAGCAAGCAAATAAGGATAAGTGTTTATCTTTAGTTGAAAACTATTTATCATTCCAAAGCAACTGTGAATACATTGTTGTAATAATATAATAAACCTCTACTTTTGTTTATCGTTAAAAATAACAGTATAGCGGACCATAATACAGACTTACTTTGATTACTGTGAATTTGTTAATTATTTATTTAATGTAAATCAAACTGATCAACTACAAAAATTTCAAAATATGGGCATGAGAATCATTTTATATTGTAGTAAAGCCACTCCTATATTATTCATGTTAGATGCCATACAATGTCTGTTCAAAATTGTCGATAACTTAGCACCAATATAATATCAAAAATTCATTTTCTTTAATTCAGATATTTATGATAACAGTACTAGATCTATTAGCAATATTTAACAAAAATATACAAGAAAAGGTCGATGAATTCATTATTATAAGAAGGATTTAATAAGTTCAATAAATTACCCAATGAAATGAATACTCACAGTCCCTTGCTATATTTAAAAAGAATATTATAGAATACTTGAGATCATTTGAATCATTTTCCATCTATATTTTTATATGACATATGTGTTATTATAGTGTTAGTATTATATTATATATGATATATTCATGGTTGGTTCATATTTGAATTTGATTTTTTATTTAGTCCAATGATAATTTGTGCTTCGATGAATAATTTAATTTTAATGTAATGCAATACTATGTTGAGATTATAATTTTGTAATTTTCTATACATTATTTATCTTTGAATATTAGGGTTTCCTATTTCCACTGAAGATTTATTTAATTATTTGTAAATGAAGACGATATGAGGGCTATGGAGACGATGTACAGCTTGTAGACGGAAACATCCTACATAATTTGGATGCCGATAAAAAGCTTCTGAAACAAACCTACCTGTGGAAGTATGAATATTTTCAAGTCCCAGCCAGAACTCTCCATTGAGGTTTCCAAATCCAAATTTATACTCTCGCCATCCTAAATAAAAGTCTTGGGAACCGTCTAGCCTTCTTTGAATGTGCGTCCATCCTCCACCCATGGTTTCCATATCACATAAGACCATTAGTGGTTTATTCGATAATTTTGGTTGAATTTCGTATATGCCAGAAATGTTTCGGCCTGAAATTGTTGAGAATTAACAGTGGAAATTAAACCAGAAATATTAGTGAAAATGAACACTCATCCAAGGTTGTCGGTGTCTGAGCATTATAGGACTCTGGTGATTGCTCCGTTGTCATGTTGTCATTCTGGTTATTATCAATCAATCAATCAATCAATCAATCTATCTATCGAAATATACTTCATTGTTTTCGTGTAAAAGCGCAGCGTTTTCATGTAGAAGCGCAGCGTTTTCGTGTTGAAGCGCAGCATTTTCGTGTAAAAGCGCAGCGTTTTCGTGTAAAAGCGCATTGTTTTAGTATAAAAGCGCAGCGTTTTTGTTTTCAACCATCATCGGCTGAGATTGGATTTAAAAAATTAAACATTTTGGGTAGAAATATATTAGACAGTTTAACAAAAGTGCAATACCATGGAGCAGAGCGTTCTCGACATGAAGAAGGGAAATGGTAAACGTTATATAGGGGTGGACCAAAATTTTGATTTCGAAGTAGAAGGAGACGTAACCCTCACAAAACAGATACTTCCTCATACAAAAATTGAATATCATTTGACATGTGTCTGTGCATTGTTCATCAAAGACGGCATCAGCTACAAAACCACTACTTACCCAAACAGAGACTAAATCACATCTGATACCTGGTGTAATACCTGGTCAATTCTCAAATACTCAGGCAAATTCGCAGCAAATTTGCCGGAATATTTGCTGTCTTGGATTGCTTTTTCACGATTTTCATAGGTGGCGCAGCGACTGTTTACTGACGGTAACTGCTTTATCTGTGAGAAATTCTTAGTTGAATGATGGATAACGATCACAGTCATTTGTTTACAAACCAATGATGAGGTTGGTCATAATCGTGCTGACTGCCTTCTTGCTATTACTAGCAGCAAATTCATTTTTCCAATTATGTTTTAACTTTTAAAATGTACAATGTTTTATACATATTGATACTTCCTGTTGCCTGACTGGTAAGTACTGAAGTTGAATGCGCTTTGCAATAAATTTTAAATATACACTTCATACAAGTCTTCGCTTTATTCATTACTGAAAAGTGTATTCAACTTCCCACATTTATTCAAAATTCTAACATTTTAACGTGCGGTTCAATGAGGAAGTATACAAGGTGCCTCAAAATACAACATAAAAAAAACATGATGGTTCAACGGGGGTCTAGCGTTTCAATGTGCGAGTCCAATACAGTGTCTCAAAATATACCGTTCGAGAAAAAAATGGTAGTTTAACAAGAGTCTAACATTTCAACGTGCGATCCCAATGAGAAAGTATACAGGGTACCTCAAGATCATAAAAAAAATCATGGTGGTTCAACGGACGTCTAGCGTTTCAATGTGCGAGCCTAATAAACTGTCTCAAAATACATCGTTTCAGTACAAAAAACTTGACAGTTCAACGGAGGTCTAGCGTTTCAACGTGCGATCCCAATGAGGAACGTAAACAGGGTGCCTCAAAATGAATCATTTTAGAGAAAAAGCATGGCGCGGCCGTTTGTCAAATAGCATACCGGGTATACGAACATATTATTTAAGAGAAAAAACGATAGTGACTCAAAATTAATCATTTAAAAGAAGAAACATGGCGCGGCTGCTTGTCAAATAGCATACCGGGTGTACCAACAATACCAACATATCATTTAAGAGAAGAAAAAGCAGGGTGATTGGAAATGAATCATTTAGGGAAAAAACATGGCGCGGCTGCTTGCTATGGTGAACCAATATATTATATAAGAACATCACTGCTGTTTGTGATAAATGTCGGGTGACGCTAATTTTGCATTTTAGAAAAATTCGCTGTCAATCAAAATCAAGTAGTGCAGTATTCTAAATTGAAGGATACTAAATTTTCGAAAATTCGCTCGTCCGGAGAATTTTTGACGTGTTTTCCTTTTTATGCTAAACGTTGTATCTGACCAAAAACAAATCATATATTTTCTGAAGCGAGCAATTCGTTGTACTGCATCTGTGTACTGAAGAATAATGATCAACTGAATTCTCATGCTTCGAAATCTGTTGAAGCCAATTTGCTCAGAAATCTCATACGCTAAAATCAATTTTTGAACAAATATGACTGATTTTCTCAACTGAAATTGCGAAAAATTATAATTTCGTCAATTGGCGAATCCAGTCCTGAAAGTCGTTTAGCGAATTAGCGGTTAGTTCGCTACTGCACAGCATATAACATTTGTATAAAAAAAAATCAAAAAAATATATTGAATTTTTTTCACCTTTTAATTTATAATTTCTAGAATTCAAAAAAAAATTCTGACTTTTTTGTCGGTTATTAGGTATTGCCAAAATAATTTCTTTTTAAATTATCAAAAAATATTCTTTAGGCAATCTGAAATTTATATCACATATTAATCAAGTAATTTAAATAATATCTGCAAATTACCTGACGATTTTGCAGGTTATAAACAATTACCTGACGTTAATAAAGTTTGTAAATAATCGCAACAAAAAGTCTTACGCGCAGCCGTAAGTGCGACAAGGATAGCTAATCGAAGCATGCTGGCAGCTGCCAGGGCCCGAGCTCCTTGTGCTGTGATTGGCTATTGAGAAACCACATGTTTACAGCACTGCGTTCAAAACAGAAATATTTAATTTTTTATATTTATTTTGCTAAAATTTGATAATTGTTCGTTCGTTCGCTGCATAAATCTTTTAATTAAAAAATATTTTAGTCTCGAAAAAAAAAAAAGATAATAAAAAAAAATATCTAAAATAAATTATCTCTATTTAATACAATTCTGTATTTTTGGAAAGAAAATATGCTATATTTTTTCATAATCTTCTCAGATTAATAATTTCTTTTAAAAACTAAAAAAATTAAAACTCAGAAACTAGGCCACGATGAATAATTTTTTTTTACTTGATATGATCAATGATTTGTAGGATGACGGATTGAATGATTGACTTATTTTTTCATTTCCGATTTTTATTAGGTGAAAAAATTATTTAAAATTAGAATATAAAAGAAAATTTATTGGAACTAAATGGAAGGTCGATTGAAATAAGGTACAGCGGGGTAAGTGGAAATTCGGGGCAAGTGGAACCCAGCTTTCTTCTGCTAAAACTATTTTCTGTAATACAGCACGACCTATTGCAGACAATCCTCTCCACATCCTTCAGATGCTCTGTGGTATATGGAGCTAGCCATTCATTTACAGATTGAATTCTGCTGTGACGTGACTGATGGCGTTTTAAATCGCATAGTGAGCTTGCACGTGTATGTTCTTTTGGCTGTTACGACCAAGGAATTCGTGGAAATATTTGAATCGATTCAACTAATTACTTCATAAACAATACCACTTTGCATTTTAAACTTATGAGAAATGTATTTTCTGGCACAATGAAAAAAAATGCATAGGTTACACTTGCCCCAAAAAAATTTCAAGTGGGGCAAGTGTAACCCATGCATTTCTAGTCTACGTAAATCATAAAATCAATGCTTTGTTATATGATTTCTATGACGTACAGTAGGGGAGACGAACGAAAACATCAAATTCATCGACCTAATGCAACTAGACATGATAAAAATAATTATCGGTGATTGGGTTTTTGTGAAATTCGAACAGAAGAAACAGGGTCAAGATGTATGAATACCAGCTTACCGAAAAGAAAATATGTCTACAAGTGAAATTTTGTAGAAGAATCGGAACAGTATACAAATAGTTTTTTACACTTGCTTCGACAAACATTTTCCAGTTCTGAATGATAAAAAGTGTCATGGGAACATGAAAAAAATCATAGAAAAAAATTGAAAATCATGGTTGTTTTCTATATTGGTACAAAATTTAAAGAAATGTCCTTGCAATCAGCTTGCCAAATATGATGAAGGTTAAGGAATAGGGTTTCTTGTTGAGTCGGGTCAAAGTGGAGATACTGAAATTCGCGGTTCCACTTACCACGGTGTACGTTACTACATACGAAAGAATTTTAATTTTACACCATTCTGAATTCATTTGTATTATAATATTTTTTAAATAAAACTCACTAATCACTAATCAAATAAAACATTAAAATTTGTTCTATTCATCGTGATTTATCTGTTTATAACCTTAAAATTTAAATTTGTTCATCAAATAATTACAGCACTGATCTAAAACAGTTCAAACTATACCTATACACTGATATTTACATAGGCGGATATGCACATACATGTTGAATTTCAAACAAAAAATTATATTTTAATAAAATCTTCAAAAAAGAAATAAAAACAATGGATAATTTTTAACGAGGCTCCGATTGTTTTAAAACAAAATAATCTGTTGTAAACGCAGTGCCGACAGTAAGCTGGAAACACGAGGTTTCTCAATAGCCAATCACAGCGCGAGGAGCTCGGGTCCCGGCAGCTGCCAGCATGCCTCGATTAGCTATCCTTGTCGCAGTTACGGCTGCGCGTAAAACTTTTTATTACGCTCATTTACAAACTTTATTAACATCTGGTAATTGTTTATAACCCGCAAAATCGTCAGGCAATTTGCAGGTATTATTGAAATTACTTAATAAATACGTGATATACGTTTCAGATTGCCTAAAGAATATTTTTTGGTAATTAAAAGCAAATAATTTTGGAGACGTCAGGCAATACTTAATAATCGACAAAAACGTCAGGGATTTTTTTTTAATTCTAGAAATTATAAATTAAAAGATAAAAAAATTCAAGTTGCCTAGAATATATTTTTTTGTTTTTTTTTTGGAAATACATGCTGCGCAGTAGCGAACTAACCGCTAATTCGCTAAACGACTTTCAGGACTGGATTCGCCAATTGACGGAATTATAATTTTTCGCAATTTCAGCTTGCCTAAAGAACCTTCCCAAAATTCGTCGAATATTTGGAAGAAGACGCTAGTTATAATTTATCTTCAGGTGGTATATTGTTGATCTAATCATGTTCTCAATTTAAAAAAGACTTGAAAATAATGTCAGACTACTTTCCTAGCTGATGTCACAAAATATTTTAACAATACTTTTATAGCTATTCAACTATTGTTGAAGAAATTTGAGTTTGAAATTTCAATGGAGGAGTTGAAATTCATCTGAGAAAAGTTTTTAATTGGAAATTAATTGAAAATATTCAAGTAAATTCACGCAAGATAACACGCAAAAATTTTGGACTGTTACATGAAAGAAAAACGAATACCCAAAAGGCCAACATAAGAAAACATTTAAATAATAATTCAAATAACAATAATTAAAAACACTCACTTTTCAAAATCGTTGTACTGCATCTGTGTACTAAAGATTAGTAATCAACTGAATTGTCATGCTTCGAAATCTGTTGATGCCAATTAGCTCAGAAATCTCATAGGCTGGAATGAATTTTTGAACAAATATGAATGTTTTTCTCAACTACATCTTTCATTATATTTATTAGTGGAATATTAGTGAGAAATATGAATTTAAAATATGAATGAAGGAGTCGAAATTCATCTGAGAAATGTTCTCAATTGAAAATTAATTGAAAATAATTCAAGTAAATTCATCTGAGAAATACCCCCACATGATAACACGCAAATATTTTGAACTGGTACATGAACTAAAAACGAAAACCCAAAAGGCAAACATAAAAAAATATTTATATAATATTTAAATTACAATTAAAAACATTCCATTTTCAAAATCGTTCTACTGGTCACTACTTCTGATGCTATCGACTATACAATAGGTTTTTCTGCATGACCAAACTACTTTTATAACTCTAACATAAACTCCAAACAAAAAACATTCTAGAATACTTGATATAAAATTCCAGAACGAACAATAATTCCCGTGTACGCAAAGCAAATAACACAATAATCGTTATTCTGCGTCTTTGATAATGAACGACTTCCAACATTACAATGAAATATCTTGTTTGCATATTTTTTCCATTCCCAGCAAAAAAACAAAGGTCGATTTGTGGCAAGTTTTATTTCAAATAAATAATACATCTTCTATTAGCATCTACAATAATTACCTTTTTCTGTTGAAAGATTTATTTTGACACACCCTGTTGTTTTTTCTTTTTAATATATAATGTTCGTTCACCCGGTATGCTATTTGACAAACAGCCGCGCTATGTTATTTTATAGTAATTGATAACATATGAATTTTTCTGGTAGTGTGACTCAAGGTTCAGTTTTTTAAGCATTTTATTGGTGTACCCTCAGGAACAGTTTTTTAGGCTGATGATTTGAATATATACCCAAATGAAACATTTTACTAAAAATTTTTAGAATACCTCAAAGTCCAGCTGTCTTGAATATTTTTTTATACAGGGTGTTCCAAATTAAGTCGGCACCATTGCTAACTCCGTTATTATTGATGGTAAGAATTCGGTTAAATGGGCAAACTACAACTTTTTCAATTGTAATTCAGAAAGTGAAATATGTATTTGAGAAAGTATGATTTGTAATTCAGAATAATAAATTGTAATTCAGAAAACATTGAATGAAAATCAGATTGGTGAAATGATATTCAGAAACTGTAACTTGTAATTCAGATCAGTAAATTGTATTTCAGAATGTGTAATTTGTAATTCAGATTAGTGAATTGATAATCAGAAAGTGTAACTTGTAATTCAGAAAGCGTAAGTTGTTATTAAGAGAGTACCAGCTGTAGTTTATTGTTTTCCCATTTCCTATTTTTACTTATCAAGTCCTTGACGAGCAAAGAATGAAGGCTTTCACGGCCGGAACTATAATCAAGGAGTATGGTTTCCGAACTTTGGTTCACCTCCAAGGAGGCGGTTTCCATGGACGTTTCACAAAATTCACGCTGATTCTCACCGCAGTTGTGAGCGAAATGTCCATAGAAACCGCCTCCCCGGAGGTCAACCACCACGGCCCCAAAGCCCGGAAACCATACTCCTTGATTAAGTCCTTGACGGTTTCTGAATTACAAGTGATGGTTTCTGAATTACAACTGACGCTTTCTGAATAACAATTCACTAATCTGAAATTGAAGTTGCACTTTCTGAAATAGAATTTATTAATCTGAATTACATGTTACGGTTTTTGAAATCCAATTAACAATTCTAAATTATATTTCATATTTTCTGAATTACATTTTAGTAATCTGAATTTCAAGTTACCCTTTCTGAATTACATTTGAAAAAGTTGTAGTAGCATTTTTAATGCATGAAAAAAAATTGACAGTCGCGTTGTTATAAAGCGGGTATCGACCTTAGTCTCTACTCCGTTTAGAATATCCCAGAGTTTCTAACGCAAGGTCTCATTCGGCATCAGCGCTTGGTCTGATGATGGACGAGGCGTATCGAAACGTCGGGAAACCTCACAACAATTAGGAATATAACGTGAGCGGCTACGCTATACCCCTGACGGTCCTAGAAAGTACGTGACGTCCTGTTATAAGTAAAATTCGAGTATAGAAAGAAAACAAGATGGATTAATTCGATGAGTATATTAAATAAACATAGATTAGTTCCGAATTGAATACAAGTATTTCCATTTTAGATCTAAATGCTATCCCGCAAGCCAGACCTCTTTAACATGTATCAAACACTCAATATTATAATATAATGCATAATAAACAACACCTTAAATACTTAAATTACCGTTGAAAACAAGCAAGCTTTCTAAACGCATATTCAACGAGACATTTCTTGCATTACTAGCCGTAATTGCTACTGACGGAGGTATATTAAAAACAGTTAAATAAACAATGGTAGCAAGCACATAAATGTTTCTGGAAAACAGTTCAAATACATAAAAACATACTTTCAAAGATAGCAACCTCATAGTCACTACTAAATACCTTTGTTTGCGCAATAAATCAATATATACCAATAACACACCTAGTAATCAAATATCAGAATATACAAAATGTATCAAGCAAAACGTGTACTAACAGCACATGTTCAATACATTATTATACAGGTAACATGCGATAAAATCAGGCAATTAAATCAATAAAACAACAATCAGACATATAAGATATGATCAAAACGGGTAATCAGTTCAAACCTCAATTAACGCAAATCAAGTAAATACACAAAACACTATTACATGATACCTATAATACTACACCAAAATTCGAAGTAACAGTTACTACTTTCACTGTACTAGTAGACATAAACCTTTAGTACAATATAAACGATAGCTGTGCCCATTCATGGTTCCTAAATGAAGGACAGCTCCTACAACCTATTATCCACTCGACAGGTGAAAATAATATAATAATTTCACTTTCAGTAACCAGTATATGAGCCACAGCTTTTGTATCAGGGTTAGAATATTAGGTTCCGTTACATATATGCTCATAAATTAAACAGGGTTACAGATGTCTTTTAAGGCGGCTTATTTCGACGAGAAGGCACCTAATTCTCAGCACTCATAATATCTGTTCAGGCATTATATTCATGATCGTTTCTGGATAACCTTTAATAGTACGATAGTTTCATCTTACGGCTTTTGCTGACATGCAGATGATTTTGCAACTCTCTGAACTATACTCCGATTCACTCCAGTGTTCGCGATAGATTAGACTACATACTGCACTATTCCAAACGCACTTGTAACTAGAAGATAATCGTGACACTGGTCAAAAACGAACTGATTTGATCTGATAAATTCGCGGTGTTTTATACTAATATTCGTTCGGAAACGTGTCGCCGTTATTCTCCTCTAAGCAATAAAATACGACATTTGCATAATTAATCATGTTTTTAATAGCGTCCGGCTGACAGTTTTATTGATATATTCCACTTAGCGAGACATGTATATGGCCTTAATTTATAGATATAACCTTATGCGGTGGGCGGAAGAAAGACGCGATATTGAAAAGTAGGATGGAACATCTCGAGTTATTCACCATGTTAATTATGTTGGTCGTGGGGGAAGGATAGCAGTGAACTTGATATTCGCGCAATTTGCTCTCAAACAGAAGAGAGATGCATTCATCATTGTTATTTTGATACCTTTGACCGATATTCGAGAATAATGAATTGCATGACGTCGTTTGATGACGGATCATTTCTAATAATCAGAATGGGACAGGGTGGATCATGACAGCGTTTTCAGAACATTTCATAAAATGATATTTCTTTCAATGGAACACCTTATAATTTTTCATGCATTTCGATTCATAATAAAATCATTAATAACAAAGCTCATATCACCTTTCTTCCTAAAGTGGAAAATGGGCGACTTATGTGGAAATATTTATTTTTTTCACTAGTACAAGAAATTTCTTTGTTTTGGCGAATAAAACCTCATGATTGTCCAAACATTCAATTTCGGTACTTATACGAATGACAATATTTTGTTACACATCACCACATTCATGAAATGAGCGCAAATAGTCTACTAATGCATGTATCGTTTATTTAACTTGAATTTACATTTAAAAAATGCCTCAGAACGTCTGTGTACTGATACCGTACTAATGCTGATACTGTACTGATAGCAAAATAAAACAGGAAAAAGAAAAATTGCGCTGGGATGTGAACTCGTGAAACCCATGATCATCATGACGCACCACTCAATTGACACCACTGAGCTATTTGGTATTAATGCACAGAACGATAATTTCTATCTTAAAGCCATTCCGCTAGCCGCATTTATTCTTTGAATCAAAACATGTCTGCTGTATTGATAACTTTGAAGACGTATTTGTACAGAACAGCAAATACTGGAGGGTCATATGAATGTGGTTGGAAAAAATGTGTTTTATTCGATAAAACATAATTATTAAGAGCAATTAGGTTGCCTTGAAACTTTGTTGAAATACTATTTGTCAAATATTCTCAAGTATATCATGACAATGTCATAAATTATTGTAACTGTCCACTGCTGTTCGAATATTTTTCGAAATGACGTTTTTCCATCAAGATAAATGTGATATGTTAGAATCCTACTTGGTTTGCCAGAAAAATAGCGTAAGAGCACTCCAACACTACAGCAATTCGTTCCCCGATCGTGAATTACCTAATCGGCGTTTTTTTTCTATGCTTCATCGTCGATTCAGGAACAATTAAAAAGTTTCCGGGAAGAGAAGAACTAAAAAACGTTTTGTAATATCTGAAGATACAGAAATTGACGTTTTATCCTACTTTGAGATATATCCAAATAATTCCAACAGAGATTTATCTTGAGAAATAGCTGTTCCACTGTCTGGTATTCAACGAATTCTGAAGAAACATTAGATTTCTCCTTATAAGTTAAGACCAGTGCAAATACTAGAACCTGGTGATCCTGAGAGACGATTGAGGTTTTGTCGGTGGTTTATAAATAAATACAGACAAGATCCAAACTTCTATAGAAATATTATATGTAGCGTTGGGGCTAATTTTTCAAGTCGTGGGATGTATATAATAGAAATTATTTTCATTATTGGAGTAGACATAATCCATTTCTAGTCAATCCCCACAATCCGCAAAGACGATTTAGTATTAATGTTTGGTGTGGTCTATTCAGAGGCAGAATTATCGGTCCATTTATCTATCATGATTCTTTGAACGGACCCCGTTACATTAATTTATTAACAAGAGTGTTGAAAGAGTTTTTCGATCATCTTGATCTGGAGGCTCGTCGATGATCTATTTTTAGCAGGATGGAGTAACAGCACATAATGTCAGTGGCGTAGAAAGAATGCTGCGAGGCTGTTTTGAGAACAGATGGATTGCTACAAATGGTTCTGTTAAGTGTCCCCCTCGTTCACCAGATATGATATTTCTAGATTTTTATTTTCGGGGATTTCTGAAAAATGAGGTGTACAAAATGAAACATAATAATGTATATGAACTGAAAAATTATATTGAAACAATAATTAATAGAATTGATTGCAGAACTGTGTTGAATGCCACACGTAGTGTCAATAGAAGGGTCCAAATATGTGTTCAACAAGAAGGCGGTGTTTTCGAACATATACTAGATATTTTATAGCGTTTTATCAAATCCGTCAAATCCTTTTGTAATAAATGTTCCCTATTGATAAAACTGTCTTATTTTCACCTTTACGAAAAAAATGTCAAATAAGATTTCTTGTTGAGAATGTTATTACGAATCGACATGCATGAAAAAATATAGGGTGTTCCATTGAAAGAAATATCATTTTATGAAATATTCTGAAAACGCGACTGTAATTTTTTTTTGTTTGCCCATTTAACCGAATTCGTAGCATCAATAATAACGGAGATGGCAATGGTGCCGACCTAATTTGGATCACCCTGTATATGTTAAATCGAAGTCGTTGAAGTTGACAAGTCAAGTGAGAGATCCTGCGTACTTTGTCATTTATATCGTCTCCTAAAAACGTAAAAATTTGGGACTTTTGCCAAAATGTTCGTAGTTTTGTGATATTCCTGTCGTGCCAAAGGTGAGCATCATCTCTTCCTAGTTACTAAGCAATTTGCTGTTGTTGCATAGGCTTTTATGCAGTTGTAAATTCATCCAATCGAAAAAAAAAGTACTATCGACGAGTAAAAAACCTACTATCCCGTGCATCGAACAAAAACTCTGACAAAGAGCTATCATCTTAATTCTACTTTTGTTAGTTCGGGTGCTTACTTCTGAAAATACAATCTGAAATAAATAATGCCTTTCATACCGAACGATTCTTTGACTGATATTTTTAATTTTCTCAAGAATCTGGATAAGAAATTTGATAAAACGCAGGAAACACTCGCTGAAATTAAATCACACTGCAAATACTAAAATATCTCTTCTGGAGGTGGAAAATACTAACTTGAAGAAAGATATCCAGTCTCTGGACCGTAAATTGCGCCGAAAAAATATTGTTGTTTTCGGCATTGATATCGAAGACAAAATAGAATCCCTTGCTCTTCTGAGTGATACCCTAGAAGTACACGTCAAACTGACAGACATTGATAACATCTCCTCATTCGTGGATAAAAATAAAAAGAGAATACTAAAAATAGAGCTACTTTCTTACTGGAAGAAGATCGAGATACAGAAAAATTGCTCAATCTCAAAAATAAAAACATATTCATCGCAAACGATTTGAGCCCTGAGGACCAGATTGTTCATAAAGTCTTAAGAAGCCATCTCAACACTACCAAAAGTAATGGTATAAAAGCCAGCATCAGAAAGAATAAACTGATCACTGAGGATAACGCATACTCCCTAGCAGACCTCGCATCGGAACCGGAAGTACTAATAGATAAAAAATACAACGCCGATCGTGAAGAGAACAGAAATAAAAGGAAGGAGCTTTCTTCCTCAGAAGAATACAAAGCCAAAGGGACCCTGAGATCTAATGCCAACACAAATATCTAATATATTTTTATTTTCATTTATTTATACATACAGTGAGGACCAAGAGTCCGTCGCCCCCCCGTAACTTCTTCATTTTCCATATTACAAAAAAATGTTAAATACATAAGTTGTAGGGTTTCATTCGATATCTTTAATGGTTTAAGTTTCATTCATACAGAGTGTCTCAAAAAAGCACGGTGACTTAGAAGTTAATTTTTTTAAATGGGACACTCTGTATTTCATTGCATTATTACATTCTACGTTGAATTCTGAACAAGTTTGATAATAGGTTTTCTATCAAAAAAGTTAATAGTTTTGGACTTATGAACACTTGTAAATAATTATTTCGACTACTTTTGCGCCAGTTCAATGAGAAAATCGTAACAAATGGATCACAATGTATTCCACTTTCCTATCCTAACTTTTTGAAAGCTATCCAATGTTGCAAACTGCTGATGGCACCATGTGTAACTTACCTCGTCGTACCATTTTACAATTGTTAGAGTTGTTGAATCTCACGAAAAACTAGTACAAATGAAGTTGAAACATTTTATTAACAAATAAGGTAGTCCATAAATACAGATCAAGAATCATTAAAAACTGAAGAGATATTTTAATTTATAACTAAAAACGGTGAGTTTTTATCTATTTCAAAAGATGTTCGACATGTCCACCATGCATTTCTTGACACATAAATAGTCGGGTTGTAAACTCTTCCCTAACATTAATCAAGGTTTGAGGTGTTATTTCTGAACACACTTCAATAATTCGACGGCGCAGTTCATCTAACGACCCACAAACTGTCTTAAAAACTACGGATTTCACATAGCCCCAGAGAAAGAAATCAAGCGGCGAGAGGTCTGGTGAGCGAGCTGGCCACTCTGTTGTACCTCGACGTCCAATCCACCTTCCTGGATACCTTTCATCTAAGTAATTTCTCACCTCCCGAAAATAGTGTGGTGGCGCTCCATCTTGCTGAAATGTTATATCCAAGTAAAATTCATGTGGGTTTTGCCCAACGATCTCATCGATACTGGGACCTATTGTGTCTTGCAGCATTTGGAGGTATCTGGGACCATTTAAATTTTCTTCCAAGAATATGGGACCTACAATGTGGTTACCTAAAATACCAGCCCAAACATTAATTTTCTGGGGAAATTGAGTATGCCCCTCGCGGAATTCATGGGGATTCTCATCACTACAATATCTAAAATTCTGGGTATTTACATTTCCATTTAGGTAAAAAGTGTTTTCATCACTAAAGCAGATGTGTTGCAAATAAAGTCGATTTGCAACAATTCTTTCTGCCATGGTCTCGCAAAATTCAAGTCGCCGGTCTGGATCATCTTCAACCAATTGGTGCAAAATTTTTATTTTGTAAGGATGGAATTTATTTTGTTTTAAAACCCTCTTTACTGATGGTTTAGAAACATCACATGTCTCAGCTACTTGCTTAGTTGATTGTTGTGGGTTATTTACCATTTCGGCTAGTACTTGAATTACAACATCTTCCATAATTATTTTCGGCCTCCCAGATCTCGGAGCATCTTTCACGGTGCCAGTTTGGTTAAATTTTGCCACCAATTTCTGCAGATATTTTCGACACATCGGACGTTCTGGAAACCGTTCATTGAAAATGCGAATAGCAGCGTGGTAATTTCGGTTAGCTTCACCAAATATGATAACGGCTTCAACTTTGTCTGCTACTGAACGTGCCATATTAATCAACAAGAGAAATTGAAAACCGTTTGAAACAAAGTTTTGAAAACCTACAAAATGTCAATGACATTTGGCAAAAACAGATAAGAGTTTTTTTTCGTTGTCATGGATAAAATAAACGCGCCTAGCGTGCATAGCCTACCTCATTAATTTATTCGTGAACTGGTGCAAAAGTAGTCGAAATAATTATTTACAAGTGTTCATAAGTCCAAAACTATTAACTTTTTTGATAGAAAACCATTTATCAAACTTGTTCAGAATTCAACGTAGAATGTAATAATGCAATGAAATACAGGGTGTCCCATTTAAAAAAAAATAACTTCTAAGTCACCGTGCTTTTTTGAGACACTCTGTATGAATGAAACTCAAACCATTAAAGACATTGAATGAAACCCTACAACTTACGTATTTAACATTTTTTTGTAATATGTAGAATAAAGAAGTTACAGGGGGGGGGGCGACGGACTTTTGGTCCTCACTGTATATACATATATCTCTGATATTTGTTCAGGTGAATTACTTATTCCTTTTTCATTATTGATTTGCATCAGTTGACTCTGTTCAACCATAATTTACGAATTTATCATTTTCTGAATTATCATCTGTTCTAATTTTATTTATAACTATATTATCTCTTCGCTGTACTGCTTCTTGTATTGAGATATTAAGTCTTTTCAGCTTCGCCCACTTGAACGTGAGATCTATATTCACTGGCTTCGACTTGCTCTCACAACATATTCTGAAAGAAACATTTGATATATTCGCTCTTAGCGAAACGTGGCTTACCTCTAACATCAATTCAAGCACAGTCAAAATCGAATCATACCAGCTATTACGCGCCGACCGAGATGGACGGGGAGTCGGAGTCGCTTTTTTCATAAAAAATTATATAAAGTTTAAATTAATCCACTCTGAAATCAGCTCTAATCTTGAGCAGCTCTGGATTTCAACCACACATCGCGGTAAATCCTTCACCTTTGGTGTACTGTACCGCCCCCCCTCAGGTGATATAATTCAATGCATTAACGAACTAGAAGATAGCGTAGCCAACATTCTTCCTGCAAGTGACTTTCTCCTCGCTTCTGGTGATCTCAATATAAATCTGCTTGCAAATGACCGACGATGCCAGCTCTTAGTGGACTTCTTCATTTCTGTCAATTTCAGCCAAGTAGTCGACAGTCCCACTTGTATTACTCCCCTTTCTCAAACTCTTTTAGATGTGTTGTTTGTTTTCGATAAAGAGAAAGTATCATCAATCGATGTCACTAATATATGGGGCATATCGGATCATATGGCAGTGTCCTCAAAAAAAACGATTGGAATTATATTTATCAGATTGAGGATATTGATTTGATGATCTCATTTCTGAACAACAACATAATTTACCTCTTTGAGATGCATGCACCTCTTCAAACCAAAAGAGTAAGTAAACCTCCGGCCACTTGTCTAACCCACAACATTAAAGAAATAATCTCTCTCAGAGATCGATCATGGACAGAATATAAGAAAACTATCTGTTGCGGACTGGAACGCTTATAAAGAACTTAGAAACTACACAACAGGTGCAATACATCGGGAGAAGAAAGCCTATCTCGAATTTGTTCTCGCGAGTAAAGATTCGAAGGCTGAGGAAAAAAACTTGTACAGAAATTCCAAAAGATATCAACGATGTCAATCGCATTAATGAACATTTCAATTCAGTTTCACAACCTGATAGATCAGCCAGGCAGGTTTTATTGCTGGACCGATATCGAAACCCACTTGAAATCGAAAACTATTTTAATTCCTCCCCTGTCTCCAGCCAAACAGTTCGAACCTCTCTTCACCGTATTAGGAGTAATGCTATTGGCTCCGACGACATCTCTCTCCGAATGATTCGTTTGATCGAGTCATTTCTTCTGAATCACTTTTCGCGTAAACAAAATAATAGTCCTACCTTTAGCCAAGTGTTATTCACCCTCTGACTATTCTGACCTCAGACCTATCACAATTTTGCCTTGCCTCTCGAAAGTTATGGACCTGATATTAAAAGATCAGATAAATTATTTTGTGAACGAACGCGGAATTATCACCTCAGTGCAATCTGGTTTAAGAAGCCAACACAGCACCACTACAGCACTTTTGTCCATTACTGATGATTTTTTCAAAACTCTTGACGAAGGTAATTCGACATGCCTGGTACTTTTGGACTACAGTAAGGCCTTTAACACGCTTGACCACGACATTTTGTGTGATAAACTCAGGATTTTTGGTTTTTCCACCGATGCAGTATTCCTAGTGAAAAATTATCTTTCGAACTGCACACAGAAAGGACGGAATTGCCTCTGAGACCTTACCTGTAACTAAAGGTGTTCCACAAGGCTCTATACTCGGTCCCTTATTCTTTAGCCTAGTCTTTCATCTATACGTTAAAAAATGCAACTTACATCACTACACAGATGACACCCAGATTTACTTTTCCTTTCCATTCCATAATATTGACACAGCAGAACTCCATATTAATGATGATTTACAAACAATTTTTGATATTTCTTCCGCCCATAAGTTAAAACTCAACTCTAAGAAATCTGCAGTGATGCTATTTGGACGAAAAAAAGATGCACAAAATTTACTGAATATTCGCATCGAAAACGACACCTTACCTTTTGTCTCTGAAATAAAATATCTAGGTTTGTGGCTCGATCCTGAGCTCCGCTTCACTAGGCACGTTAACTTTCTGATTCAATCCTCTTACAACGTTCTTAGACAACTGTTTCCAAATCGAGATTTACTCACTACAAAACTTAAGCTTAAATTATGCGAATCACTCATTTTCTCCAAAATTTCTTACTGCGAAAGTATTTATGGACCCGCCTTACGGCAATCTGGTTCGATGCGACTGCAACGTATTCAAAATAGCTGCTTACGCTTCTCCTTTGGAGTTCGAAAATTCGATCATATATCTTCTGTAATGAGGGAATCAGGCTGGCTGAAACTGGAAAATCTTAGAACATTACACTTGTTAACCAATACGCATAAAGTCTTACTCACCCGAACTCCTGACTATCTATCGAACAAACTCAAAACTTTTTCGAACATTAATAGGTTCGCCACACATAATAAATCAGTCCTAGTCATTCCTAAACACAAGTCTTCAATTTTCACACGTAGTTTCTCATATAATGCCCCGACTAAACTAAACTCACAATTATATAGAAAGTTTGATTAATTTGCAGAAAATCTTTGTGTTCAATAAGTACATTAAGATTATTGATTACTTTTCTCTAATTTGATTAATTTTTAGAGAATGTTTTGTCAAGGTTGAGTTTAAAAACAGCGAAAGCTGACACTCCGCCTATTCACTATGAAATTTTCTTAGGCTTACGCAATATGTTACTATTTATTTCTTGTATCTCATGGTGAATAAAGATGCTTTATTATTTATTATTATTATTATATAGAAATGAGGTGTACCTCAAGGAACAATTGTTCAGGCAGATGTTATCTATGACTTTTGCACCAGCCGAAATAGAAACGAAAGAGTATCCATCATCTCGTACCAGCTTCATCATGTTTCGCTTCCAATCATTTGTGCAACAGGTATTTGCCAAAAAACAACAACAAGTTCTTGATTAGAAACTATGAACATTGAATTACATCTGTCATATACTTGTGCGGTGTTAAGAAAGAAAAAAGGTAAGTTAAACTTGAGGAAATAAAACACTCAAGTTCTTTCTTTTCATTTATTGCATAAATGGTACACTAGTTTTTGTTTATAATAAAATAAATATTCACGTAAAGTATTAGCCAACATACTATATAAAGATGGAGCTCGACAAAAACCTTTTATGATTTCTTGCAAACTTTAATCGGTCTTATTTTCGCGTAACCATGATTGAATAGTATCAAAAACACCTCAATAAACAAAAGTTCAGGGCATCCAGCAAAGCGATACGGTCATACAGCACCCCAAAGTGCCTATTAATAATGTCGTTTACATCTTGTTGAGATAGCTCCATGTTCGTGGTGTCCCTGGAAATGGAAATTTGTTTGGTATGACTTTCGATGTATTGTAAGATGTAAATGAAATCGCCACAACGTGTTGTGATTGGGTCATATTCGTCTACATAGTCATCAATTTGTGATTCAAAGAAATTTTCTTTTATTTCTTGCAGGTTGTCAATGAGGGTTGCCCATTCAAAAGATGCAAAGTTGATGAAACGAAGGGAAAACTGTTGCTTCAAAATGATGCATGGGCTAAAATCTCTGGATGGACTTAGGCCACATCAAATTTCGTATGTGTTGTATAGTTGCAGAAAGTTTTCAAACGATTTCATCCACATGTCGTTTATTGGCAGCGTCATCTAGCGGTGTTGACGTCGCTACGTCCAAACTTGCCAATGACCATTTTGGAAATGTGAATGTATGCATGGATGCATGTCGTCTTGCATCTATGAGTTCCCCTAAATTGGCAATTATCTCGTCGTCATGCGAAGTATTTCCAGCATCTCGAGAGGCTATCAATAATTTAGGACGTTCACATAGCTCGTTGGGATTGGCGTTTAGGTAAAGGTGTCATTGCACTATGTGTTTTAGGTAAACCTGTACCAGTTTTACGGCGATTTGATGGAGGAAACAGCGGCTTGATTATGTCAGTGTATTTGTATTTCCGAGTTCCTATATTTAAGAGAAAAGCAATAAATATCCAACTAGCATGCAAGCTCAGCGTCCTGCTTCGTTTGAGTTACTTTTTTTTCCTTATAAGTATTGACATGAGTTGGTATTATCGAAAGAAATGCCAAGATCTGTTTCTGAAAAAACAATATAGGTACCTACTCGATAGGAACAACATTCTGTATATGTACCTATATGCAGTACTTAGTAGTTATATATTTCTTCTTGTTCAACGCATCACTATAAAATTCATTTTTTCTGGTTACTCATCTCAACTCAGGGTACATAATTTTCGGGCCGAATTAATAAAATATTGGCATTATTTCCAAATACTCAAATTGAATAATCTCAAGAGACTGAGTCCATACAGGTGGGGAACAATTATTATTATTATTCGTCGTGGCACTTATTACTGATTTACAGTTCGATTATTTCATCTTTACCCATGCGTCATCAATTTATGATCGAAGAAATCACATACCGAAAACACGGTTATCCCTACGACTCAACTCATTCGTGTTTTTGAAACTGAGATTATATAATGCTCTTCCAGAAAATCTTAAAAATATAACCCAGGAACAACAGTTCAAAAATAAAACGAAACTATTTGAAGTCAGTCCGTATACAATTGATGAATTTTTTTCATATTTACAGAAATAAAATGTCTATACTTTTTATCAATGCAGCTCTTCTGTATTCACTTCATTATTTCATTGTTCTAACGTTCTCTAATTGTTATTTATTGCTTATTGTATGTATTGTGTTTTATTTATACCTATTGAAATGTACTGACTGTATTGACTTGTCCAATTGCTTTTTAAGCTCTTTTTTATGAATTAATAAAGACTTACTAACACCCTCTACCGAACATCTCTTTCCATAAACCGCTATTAGCGAATAGAAATTTGTTACCATTTGTCTTCTGAGGTAAGAATGATGGTATTGTGATGATCAATTAAAACTCAAAACAGTGAAAAGACAGTGTTTTGAATTTCAAGTAAACTTGCCAAACATTGTATTGACTAGCGTAGTATCATCAATTGCGTCATTGTTTTCTGTCATTGGGGTATTGTTTGTCGCCTATTTACTTTGTTTTGCCGTCGAATATATTATAAAAACTGTTTTTTTCAATGCTAAACTTCTCTTGGAATCATTACTTCCAAAGTAAGTACAATACAATGTGTTTTATTCTCAAATACTCTTCAAAATTTCCAACGTCACAATTGATATTTGTGACTATAATCCCGTACTGCCTGGATATTCACACAACAGTTATTCATAGAGTGAAAATCCTAATGAGAAAAAAAAACATTACCTAAATCTATAAATACAGGTAAAAACATTCACAATATATTTTAACTCTTTTTTAGATTATGCCTGCAACTAATTCACAAGCACAACAATTTGTATTGAAAGGAAAAGAGCGAATGGTGGACCTGTTTTACCACTTTCATC
The DNA here is from genome assembly GCA_958502065.1 of Chrysolina americana. Taxonomy (NCBI): domain Eukaryota; kingdom Metazoa; phylum Arthropoda; class Insecta; order Coleoptera; family Chrysomelidae; genus Chrysolina; species Chrysolina americana. The sequence goes on from OY293419.1 coordinate 37,366,928, forward strand.
TGTTCAAGAAGTATCAATTAAAACCACAAAGGAAATGTCATTACTTTTTTTAATGTATTTTAGAGAGTTGCAGATGCACTTGAAATATCTCGAAAAAAGGTGTACATCTCCGTTCAAGTAACACAACCTAGATGAATAATACTCAATTAGAACTGAAGGTAACATCTTTTCATACTGTTATTCCTCAAATCATGACATTATTGCCATGTCGCATTTTTGTAAGGATGCAATAAGCACTTCAGCTAGATTTTGATATCTGTCGAGTATATTCATGGCAACGAAATCCCAAAAATACTGTCTTGGATGAAATATATAGCAATAAGAAGGCAATTGAAACGTTCATTGCAGCTTGTTGGGAGCATGTTAAAACGAAAGTAATTCCATCGTCGAACGGAGACTCTTCGTTGTCGATATTGCCTGGTCAGTATGGCAACGCTGCATTTGATATGTCAAATATGACAAAACAACAACAAAATATTTGGTTTATTGAAGTGTTTTTTCGTGAATGAAGGGTAAATTCTGAGTTAATTTGTGTTAAAATATCGTTAGATTTTATTATCAAGCAATGGTGAAGCATTGTGAAACGTATAAAAGACCATTCGAAGCTGGAAATGAATATCTGTCGTTTCATAGGTGAGCTACCAGTGTCGGGACTATCGAGAAAGGGAAACCAAATTGGAAAAGAGAAAAACGAATAAATTATGAAGAAATATGTCAATTAGAGCATCGGCTGTTCTCAAAATCCTGTGGAGATTATTCCACCAAAATTCCAGGTTTCCATTCCTTATTGGGTTTCCATAATTTCTATTCATTGAACGTCAATATTTCTGTCAATAAAGTTTTGGGGGGTCAGTGAACATAGAAATAATTGAAGTTTTTATGTAGAAAATATTATTAATTCCTTTCCCACACTTTGAGTTGATTATGCAAAAACATTGATTACGGGTTATGGTTTGAATTTTCCGGTATATTGTTTGGAATACATTCGGATTGTTCTCGAAAATTCGTCACTTACGTAAGTAGAGTTGTTTTCAATTTCACACAATGTATTGGATTTTTTCATTATTATTGTTGGTTTGTGTTTATGAAACAGTAAGTACTTAATTTTTATTTTAATATTGCCAATGAAAGATTTTCAATGGTATTTGAAGTAATTATTTACCGAAAATTGCCTTTTTGAAATTTTGGGGGTTTTCAGTGAATAATTTGATTGTTATATTTAGAGTTTTGTGATTTAATTTGGTAGTTTACAACAATGTTTCATATGGAAGTGTTGTCTTTGAAACCTACTTGGTATAAAATTCGTATCTATATATTTTTCCTTATAACTTCCTTTTGTAATATTTTTCCAAGAGTTTTTCCAACATTGGTCATAAATATTTTATTTTTCACTTTATCGATAAAGCACAACCAAAAGCAGGATCTCAACCTTTCGTGAACGTTTGTAGAAAAAATTATTGTTCGGTTTTATTTTCATTATCATGTCACTTCAACACTTGTCACCAATACTTTAAATTTTTGGAGGTTATAAACAATAATTACAATGATTTTTTAGTGACGGTATTTTTATTCGATTTTATTGGAATGTGTAACTTGAAATTTTTCGGTTTTGTATTAAATTAATTTTATGAAAATACTTAGTTTTGTCATAAAATTTGAGACTTTACAACAATGTTTCATATGAAAGTGTAATTTTTAAAATAACTTGGTAAGAAATTCGTATATATTTTTTCAAAACTTACTCTTGCAATATTTTTCAAAGAGTTTTCCCAACATTGGCGACAAATATTTTATTTTTCACTTTATCCAAAAAGCACAACCGAAAGCAGGATCTCAACCTTTCGTGAACGTTTGTAGAAAAATTAATTGTTCGGTTTTAGTTTCATTATTATGTCACTTTCAAAAATGTTTCAACACAATTTTATTTTTACAGTTTCCATCTTCAAAAAAAAACATCTTGAAGGGGATCAAGCATTGGTGCACATCTTACAATAAACACTCCCAAAAAAGCAACATCTGGAAGGACTTTGAACATTGGTGACTGTTGAACCACCCATTTTCAAAAGTAGTATTAATGAACGTTTGTGGAACAATCGAGTAAAAGATAAGTTTGTCCATTACTTTTCACTTTCTGACAATACACAATAGACAATTTTGCGTGTTAAAATAACTTTAATTACAAAATTTCATAACTTGTTGAAAACAAAATTTGTTTTTCAATTAGGTTAACACCGAACCAAATGAAAACATTAACAATGACTGTTAAGTTCAGTGTTCGAATTCAAATAATAAAAGTGGAATCCGTGGGTTTATTTGATAAGCAACTTTCAATTTCAAGGATAAATCAATTTTCTTGTTTGGTGCTGACAAATTTATTTTTAATTATAGATTATCAGCTTCTTATCTTCAACCAAAAGGCCTTATTGTTTAAAGTAAGTTGAACACAAAAATGGAAAATTTACTCATTTTAAAGGAAACAGTTCGTATAAAAATATGCAAATATTGTTTGTTACGTTGTCCATTTTGTAAAGTGCACTTCCACACTGAAGTAAAATTTTTACAACATGTTCACAACAGTAGATGTTTTTAAATAATTTTGCATCTCTTCATTCATTTTTCATTTTTAAGATAACAAAGTTATAATAATTGATATGTTCATAGGTAACTATTTATGTTTAAATTCATCAACGTTTTTGAAAAGGGTTTGAAGTGTTTGAAGGGTTTTGCTACTTAATGTTTTACGAAGAGAGAAAATAAATAAGAAAACCAATATACCGGGTGGCTACGGAAGTACTGCCTATGGAATATCTCAGTTATTGTATGAAGTAGGTTTGTGAAATTTGGAGCGTCGATATAATGACATAAGAGCTAGATTTTGAGCATATTGACATGTCGAAGTTAACTTCCGGTCTGACCGGAAGTAACATCAACTTTCTTATTTTAAATGGAAATCCTATTTTTTTTCTTTTCGCTTTATTCAACATTCGACTCCCTTTATAATGACATATCACAAGTTGGTATCTAACCAGAAACTAGATCAGACAAAAATTATTATTGAAATTCACCGAGTAGGCCGTGGAAGCAAAATGAAAGCCAAAAATTGAAAAGTTGGCTATGGAAACCATACGTCACTTGATAACAGTTGTTACTACTGTGATATTTTATTTTCATTCGTCGGCGTTATAGAAAGCCGCCAAAAAAAATATTGGAAAAATTGGGAAAAAAACAATACTCTGTAGGTCCATAACTTAAATAGGAACATACAACTTTTTCTTGCCTGTACTATTCAGCATAACCATTCCTTTCTAATGATATAATAGAAAGTAATTTTTTGAAATGAAATACCAAAAAATCCAATTATTATTCTTCAAATAACAAAACAGATTATCGCCATACGCAAAAATAACATTAAAAATAATGTGGAATGATAAATTATATCCTGTAGGTTCTAGGTTAAATAGGAACATAAACGTACTTGGTCTGTGCCATCATCCATAGATATTCTAATATCTACCTATGGACGATGTTTGTGCTATTCAGAATAATCATTCCATTGCAATAATCATTCGAACCAAAATATTAACAAGTAGGCTGATTAAGATGTTTTTTGGAATGAAACAAAAAAGAAACGAGAGCTCTCACGAACGCTGCTATCCATATTATTTTGACGTTCGAAGTAGTGTTTTTGATTCTGCCATTTTAAAAGGGTTTGGAAATCGAAATCAGTTAGTGGAATATTCAAAAAATGCCCCGATATTCACGAACCGAACAAATTGACATGCTTCTCATTTATGGTGAATCTTTAAAAAATTCTTATGCCGCTGAACGATTGTATTTAGAGCGATATCCAGGGAGGCAGCAACCGTCAAGAAGGTATTTCCAGTGGCTTGAAGAAAAATTAAGAACTGAGCCTGATGTTCACGAAGACCAAGAAGCATTTGTTATTAATGAGGAAACTGAAATTAATGTATTAGCTTTAGTACAATATGATAGCACAATTAGCTCCGAATTAGCTATAAGTAAGGACTCTGCTAGGAAAATTTTGAAATAACATCGATTCAAATCCTTCAAGTATCAGTTGCATCAACATTTGTATGAAAATGACGGTAAAAGGCGCCTGGAATATTGTAATTGGTTTCTTCGACAAAATGCTGAGAATCACCTATTTAACTATTATATCTTGTTTACGGACGAGTCAAGATTTACCAACAATGGATTATTTAACAGGAATAATACAAGGTAGGTACTGTACTTTATTTGGATTATTGTCGATAGTCGAAGTGTAAAGTGCTAAAAGTGTGAACGGTCTTTTGTTTCAGGTACTGGGCGATAGAAAACGAGCACCGGTTTCGACAAGGTGGCTTCCAGAAGAGATTTGGTGTGAATGTTTGGGCAGGAATAGTTGGAACTCATATTGTTGGCCCCATTCTTTTTCAAGGCCAACTAACCGGAGAGAGATACTTTAATTTTTTAACGAATGAAATTTCGGAATTCATTAACAACCTACCAGCGGAAATAACTGAGAGAATGTACTTCCAGCAAGATGGCGCCCTTCCGCATAATTCAAGAATAGCGAGAAATTATCTTCAAAATCGCTTTCAAGAGAGACTTATAACAACCCATGGTCCAGTCAGGTGGCCACCAAGGTCACCTGATCTTACTCCGTGCGACTTTTTTCTATGGGGGCATCTTGAAAATAGGGTGTATTCCACACAGCCTACAACTATACATGAGCTAGAAGTAAAAATTCGTAGAACTTTCCAAGATATCACGCCCCAAATGTTGAGAAACGTTTTACATGAAAATATCACCAGAGTCAATAAATGTATTGACGCTGAGGGAATGCATTTCGAACATTTGTTTTGAATTTATTTTATCTTTAATCCTATCAATTTGAATTTTTTTTTTCGATAAATCTGTTTTTTTGTTATTTGAATAATAATAATTGGATTTTTTGGTATTTCATTTCAAAAAATTACTTTCTATTATATCATTAGAAAGGAATGGTTATGCTGAATAGTACAGGCAAGAAAAAGTTGTATGGTTCTATTTAAGTAATGGACCTACAGAGTATTGTTTTTTTCCCAATTTCTCCAATATTTTTTGTGGCGGCTTTTTATAACGCCGACGAATGAAAATAAAATATCACAGTAGTAGAAACTGTTATCAAGTGACGTATGGTTTCCATAGCCAACTTTTCAATTTTTGGCTTTCATTTTGCTTCCACGGCCTACTCGGTGAATTTCAATAATAATTTTTTTCTGATCTAGTTTCTGGTTAGATACCAACTTGTGATATGTCATTAGAAATGGAATTGAATGCTGAATAAAGCGAAAAGAAAAAAAAATAGGGTTTCTATTTAAAATAAGAAAGTTGATGTTACTTCCGGTCAGACCGGAAGTTAACTTCGACATGTCAATATGCTCAAATTCTAGCTCTTATGTCATTATATCGACGCTCCAAATTTCACAAACCTACTTCATACAATAACTGAGATACTCCGTAGGCAATACTTCCGTAGCCACCCGGTATAGTTAAAAATTTATTGGAAAACAAAAAACATAAATTATAAGATGAGTACGTTATTGCAGTATGAAAAACATAACCATTTCAAACACCACACAATCGCCCCCTGGTACTGGTCTTTATGAAGACGGCGTGTACCCCATAATTATCACCATGTGGGTCATATTTTCGGGGTGCGCAAAGGCACCACCAATATATCCCCACATGAGGATAATTGGCTTCAACTATAGGGAAGAAGAAAACATTTGTCAGTATTGCGAAATCAATAGCTCATCAAAAAATAAGGGGGAAATATTCATGCATGTATCAGAACAAAATAATAAGAGGTGTTATTGTTATCAAAAAATTTCATTATGTTCAATTTAACACTGTGACAAGTCAATAGCAATCGTAGATACACTTTCTTCTAAGATTTATTGTAATCAAAAATTAAATTAATTTCAAATAGATATTATGAAAAATCAACAGCAATCGTAGAAATACTCTCTTCACAAAATTAAAGAGACCGTGGAGCTGTCTTTTTTGTAGAAGCAAAAAGGTCTCAATTTGGTAAAAACAAATCATTCACAGCTCAACAATTTGAAAATTCAACAGAAATCACTGCTTCAGCTATAGTAGGTACATATGGAAAAACATGGAGATGAACAAACATCATTCGAAAATTGGGATAATGACAATTGGACCGCGTTATGCATCACTCGACCAAGCGCCAATTTCAAGTTTTTCTACTAATGCTGCTATCTAACGTGTAATGTTATTACCTACTCGTGAAAAAAACAGCAGAGGCTAGAAATCTATATTTTAGTAGATATTTCATTCTAAACTAAACGCCAAACTGATTGAGTGACTATAAATATTTTACAATAGCCGACTAAGCGCCTTCTATTTGGCATAACGCAACTATGCGACGTAATATTGGCGCTTGGTCGTCTGATGCAAACACAGAAAAAAGCGCCATTTTGACAGCGTTTAGAATATTATGAGAGTTACGTTCAGTTGATTAGGCTACCCACTGCATTTGAAAAGCTTTTAATACTATTTAATCGGACTTTTATGCAAAGTTGTGTGTAAAAATGTTGTCAAGAACTGCTTTGATATTAAAACGTACCCGAGAAGTAATGAATAATGAGGAGGTAAGAACATTATATGGTGATTCTCAGAATTTCATTCACGTATCAGTATTGTACTGATGGTTACCGTTGTTATGACTACTGTTTTGATGATACAATTTTACTTTTAGCCTATGGTTGACACAAAACTAGAGGAAGAAGGTACTCATGAAGCTGCTCTTCCGCCCAAGATTTATACTTATAATATAATATAATATAATTCACAACCGGTACAAGATATACTTAGTGTTGGTGAATATGTCAACACAAGAAATGAAATAGCTAATATAGAAATAATGGATTATGACTTCTCAATACAAGAAAAAGACGGGCAGTTAGATAAACAAGAATATCTCAAAGATCAAAGAGTTGAAGAAAGCAGCGACAAGGATACACAAACTATTATCGGAGAAAACAATTATTATATATTAGAGGTGGAACAATCTGATGGAGCAAATGATGAAGTTGAAGTCGAAGAAGAAAATGATGAACTTGAATCAGAAGAAGAAAGGAATGAAGTTGAATCCAAAGGAGAAAAATATCAGGGTCGTTCAAAGAAAGGTAGAAAAAGAAAGTTCCCCAGCCAGAATAGACATACACGAAAAGAAAAGTGCATACATAATAAAACATACTACACTCAAAGAGGGGAAATGAGATTAACAAAAGAGTTTCGCCAGTATTTGTGTAAATGCAATTGTCTATCCAAAGTTGGTGTTGAAAATGCCAGGGGAGAATATGAAAAATTTTATAAAGTAAGTTTTCATGATGCTCAGAGAGCCCTAATTTGCGCAATGGTCCGTGAGGGTCCGATAAAGCGAAAAAGAGTAAAGAATTCTAATAAAAAAACGACTTCTAGGGAATACAATATTAATGGCAGTGTAGTGTGCAAACAATTTTTCTTGCATACCTTGAGAATTTCAAGTTCAAAAGTACATACTGCTTTGAAAGCAAAAAAACGACCAGAAGGAGTTAAAGACTTGAGAGGAATAAGAGGCGGAAAAAACAAAAAATCAGACGAACGATTACAAGAAATTATAGGACACATTGAAAGATTTCCAAAATATAAGTCCCATTATGCAAGAGAAAAACCAAGTTCTATGTACTTACGACTAGACACTACATTGCCAATTATGTATGATTTATACAAGCAAGAGGTAAATTCTGCTGTGTCGTTTTCAAAGTATAAAAATATATTTTTAAACCATTTCAATTTAAAGAGGAAACAAACCACTAAAAAAGGACACTTGCAATCTGTGTGATAAACTAGAAATTTTGATAAGCACCTGTACAACAGAAGAACAAGATCAGTACAAAACTGAGAGAGATAATCATAGAGATTCGGCTGAGGTAGCAAGACAAACTTTAAATGCAGACAGAAAGAGAGCAAAATACGACAAACAACTCGAGGTTTTGTGCTTTGATATAGAAAAAACACTTCCTCTTCCCCGTATACCAACAAAATTAATTTTTTACAAGCGACAACTTTGGCTTTACAATCTAGGCATACATACAGCTAAAAATGATCAAGGCCATTGTTATGTATGGTTAGAAGGTGAGGCTGGCCGAGGGGCTCAAGAAGTTGGCTCTTGTTTATTCAGGCACGTCATGGAAGATCGGAATATGGTTGGAGGTAAACATGTAATATTGTGGTCAGATAGCTGCGGAGGACAAAACCGCAATATTAAAGTAGTTTTGATGTTGAACGCCATGATTGATGCTCATCCTTTACTAGAAAAAATCACTCTACGCTTCTTAACATCTGGCCATAGCTTTCTACCAAATGATGCAGATTTTGGCGATATTGAATGTGCCCTAAAACTCCAACAAAGAATATATTCCCCGGTCGACTACATGAATGTAATGACCATGTGCCGCAAAAAAAATCCATTGGTCGTACACAAGATGGAAAAAGAACATTTCTTCAGTACAGTCAATTTGGAAAAAAAAGTCGTCAATAGAAAAGTAGATGTTTTTAATAATAAAATAAACTGGCTTAAGTTCAAAGAGATTGAAATCAGAAAAGAAAGTCGAGACAAAATGTTTGTTAAATATTCCTTTCACGAAGAAGCTCGAGAAATAAATCTAGAAAAGAAACGTGGGAGACCATCACTAGAAACCAGCAAGAACTTCAGAAAATCATTTACGTTGTTATGGCCAAATGGAAAGCCCATATCATATAAGAAACTTAAGAGACGATTTGAAATTTTTGCTGAGCCTCATCCCAAAAGATGCCAAAGAGTTTTACAAAAAATTGACTGGTGATCCAAATATTGAAGAGGATATAGAGGGGTTTAATGGACAACTTGATTTTGAGCTTGAAGATGAATAAAATTCTAATTAAACGATTTTATGTTGTGATAGTGTAGTGTTAATATTATCCTCAATCTTTTCTCGGATTTCTGAAACATTTATTTTCAGTTTCACTTTCACTGTGTGGTTTCATAGTCATGTATTTCTAAACAAAATAAAATATTGTTATTGACTACGTGTTGTCTTATTCGCATCAGCCTCCTAAGCGACAGTTTTGGTGAGTAGACGAGTTTTGAAACATTTTTTATTCAAAAAGCATTATGCGACCAAGCGCCATTTTTTTGTATATCAGCTAAAATATTATTTCAAAACTTCAAATATTTGACACAACAAAATTTGTTTCAATATGTTTTACAATATTTTAAAAAACAATATCTAAAAAATTAAAAATAGATTCTTCAGAAAGCAATAAAGTTAAATTCATTTTGCCCAAAAACACAAACATGGCGCTTAGTCGAGTGATGCATAACGCGGTCCAATTACACTACATATGAATAGAACTTACAAAGGAATATCATTTGTTCTCCACCAATCGGTGTTAGTAAAAAGGTGAAACGGGAATTTAAACAAAATGAAGGATTACGCCATAGCCAAATGAGACAACAACAACCACAAAAATAATTGCTTGCATATCTTCAAATTGAAATGGTTATAATTTATAAAATATATTCACTTTTTGTGCGGATGTCAGCCTCTGTCTCACAGTGGCAATTATTTGATTTTCCATGGATTCTGAAAAAAAAAATGTATTTCCACATATTTAAAAATCACTATAAAAATTTACCCATTTCGTCCAACACTTTTCTATTAAATAACACACGATACATTTTTCCAACACTTTATAATTTTCTGAACCGTGCGAATTTTCTTGACGACTTTTGAAAACCGCAATATAACGTTTCCTAGCTTTAGTTGAACCATACAGTTTTTTATATCAGTGTAGAAGCCACAATATATCTTCTTCACGGGATGTGGAAAAGATACATTTGCATATCCTATGCGTTTCATGGGAATATTGTTACATCAGTAAAATCTTTGTAAAAATGATCGTTTCTGGAAATAGTATATTTTTCAACAAGAGCTGAAAATGCCCACGAGCGATGCAGAGCGGAGCGAATGTGGCAACTCACGAACGAAAAACCGCATTTACTCTCGAGTAGAAAATGTAATTTTTTCTGCGATAGATGTTTAGAACTTTAAACTGTCAAACGAAGTGATGTTCGTTTGCTGACTCAATTGCCAAGTAGTGAGATTAACTGTCATTAGTGTCAAAAATCCATCAATTTGTTATTGTATATTCCCATCGGGGCGCATGATAATATTCATTTGTTTCATTTTCACTTCTAGAGAGAAAAAATATCACTTTCATGTAGGGTATCCGATTGAAAAATGATCGATTTCATATACATGAGTAGAAAAATTGATTTAACTAATTATTTTAGAAGGGTTGTGTTATAAAAACCTAACTTTTTCAACATGTTGTCATTTCAAGTATATTTTTTGCCGTTGTAGGTTGTATCTTTTCAAAAATCATTTTGTTGTGAAAATTAATTTTAATTTAACACTATTGTTTTTTATTACAAACATGGAGTGAAAACTGTGTGAATTAAACCAAAGATGTGAGAAGAAATTTGATTGCTGTATGTCAACATATCAACTTCAATATGGTAATGAAAAAAAAAAAAATTGGAAAGGGGTTGGTAGCCGCAGAAATTAATTTAAATTCTTTATTGAAAAATACTTTAGAGATAGCCAAACAACTAGCTACTTATGAACCGGGTGACAAAATTAGAATAATTGCACAAAACCCCAAGTTTCGTAACCCCATTTCAATTGAAGCATCTCCACAGAGCGATTTCACTCGATTATTTGAACACCTTGAAAACATTGGTGATTCAGATCAAAATCTGCTTTCGAAAACATTTAATATAAAAATATTGAAATTACCTCGAAAATAATCAGTTCAAGATAAAAGAATACGTTGGTTTGAAGTGTTGTGAATGTGTAGTGTGCACCAAAAATTGAGTACAAATATAGTGTCATATACTTGTCTCATTTGTTGTTATGGAATTGGGGGTGAAAAAGGCACTGAAGAATTGCTAACTCGCTGTGTGAGAAGAAGCCAAACACAGCCTACACGGTGGTAATGATTTTTTCGTAATTTTTGAACATTTGCTACATTATTTTTGGGAAGGTCACGTACTTTTCAATTACATTTTTGTATCAATTTCCATAATGGATACTCCACGCTTTCTTTCATAAGAGGCAAGATTGAAAAGTTTCGAACAGTATCCCAATACGAAAATAGATTTCGAAAAATATGCTAGGAAAGGTTTTTATTATACAGGTACTTCTTTGAAATTTATTACAATCAATTATATGTCACTTTACGCAATAAGACTGCAGTCATTCAAAGACAGACGTAAACAAACGCACCCTCTTAAAATTTTAAATGAAATAGAAGCAGACAAAAGAGGTTATTTTTATACAGGTTTGGATAATAAAATTATACATCTATCATCGTTTGACATTTTTAATATTGTTGATCGATTACATTGTAAAATATGCTTCAATGCAGAAACTCAAATAGTCTTTTTGCCAAGTGGTCATGCAGGCGTTTGTGTAAAGTGTAGTAATTTTTGTGCAGAAATGTGTTGCATTTGCAGATGTAAAATGGATAAATTTTAAAAAATTCTATTTGAAGCCTAATAATTTTGACTTATTAATTTGAAAAACAAAAATTTGAAACCGTTTCAATATCGACGTTTACATCAAAATAATTCACATTTTCTATTACAGTTGCAAAGGACACTTTCGAAAATTATTGGACTTTGAAGGCGCACAATTCAAAATATTAAAAAAAAAATTATATTTTTGTACCACTTTCGAATTGTATTGGGACAAACGCATAAATGTTACCAACTGTAACATAACGCAACGAAAAATGATTTAGAAAATACGGGAGAGGTGGAAGGTAACTCACCGGAGGTTACTGTGGACTGTGGTGTTGAATCCGGATCTTTTGGACTCTGTAGATGATGGTTGCCGGTAGGCCTACCTTCTGGATCTTCTGCTAGTTTTCTTGTTTCAGTTCTGTTGCAGTTGATAAGTTCACCATATGTATTCTTTCGTACTACCATCTAATCAATTCGATAAGCACTTTCGAAACCCCACGAAAATGTTCTTTTCATTTAAAGACACGATCTAAAAATTCTGCGACACCTCAACGCGGAAGCCATAGTCAATTCGAATTCTTCTCTCTCTCTTGTCTTGTCCTCCTTCAACCGTCTCAGACCCGCGCATTCGCAAACATTGATTCGCGGATTATCAGTGCCACATCGCCGCAACCCACAAATCAACGGATAATTTTCAATAGATATACTCGACTTAATCATTAACGCTAATTAAATATAGAAATCAACTATGAATCATGATAATATATAATATAACAAGATATATAGATATATTTCATATAAATGTTACCCAAACAAAACGATAATTCTGAAGACATACAATGAGGACGAAACATACTGCCCGCCAAAATACAATCGGGGCTTCGATTGTATTTTACCAATTTATGGCAATGGGCAAAGTTTTATTACTGGCCGAAGGAAGCTACCTTGGGCCGTTCTTACAGAGGCAACCCTACTTATTCCATCAGATCCAGGGTGAAACTTTTCAATCCTGCCCAAACGCCACTTCGAGGGAGGAAGTCTCTCATCTTTAATGAGTACCATCTTGCCCACGTCCATTTCAGGGTTGGTTTTATTCCACTTATGTCGTAATCTCAACGTATTCAGGTAATCTGAATGCCAGCGCTTCCAGAAATGTTGGTTAATTCTCTGGAGCAATTGCCAACGAGTCAATCGATTAATAGAAATATGGGTACAATCTGTGTCAGGTAGTACAGTGATAGGCTCGAGGGTCAGAAAATGCCCCGGCGAAATTGCCCCCAAATCAGAAGGATCACTACTAATTTCAGAAATAGGTCTGGAATTGAGGAGTGCCTCGATCTGCACCAGCACAGTGTACATCTCCTCAAAAGTTAAAACCTGTTCTCCAACTACTTTCATGAAGTGACTTTTGAAAGATTTGACCCCTGCCTCCCAAAGTCCTCCGAAATGAGGACTGGAGGGCGGGTTGAATTTCCATTCAATATTCTCGGCCTCAAGAGCTCCTTGAAATATTGATTTGAGGTACTTCTGAGCACCTTTGAAATTAGTACCGCAGTCTGAATGAACTACTGAACAACGACCACGTCTTCCAATAAATCTCCGCAGAGCTGCTAAAAAAGCTTCCGATGACAATTCGGAAGCTAACTCCAAATGGATAGCCTTAGTTGAGAAACAAACGAAGACACAAACGTATGCCTTATAAACCTTGGCACCTCGAATTTTGGAGTGAGTCAACAGAAATGGGCCACAAAAATCAACACCTACGCATGAGAAAGCCTTGAGTTGCGTTACTCGCAACTTTGGTAAATTTCCCATCAGGGGGGTATAAGAAAAGGGAGTTATTTTGAAACAGCGAATACAACGAGACAGCACTAACCTAATTGCCCTTTTTGCATTCAAGATCCAATAATGTTGCGATAATAAATACCGCGATGCTTGTAAGCCAGGATGCAAATTCTGTACATGACAATGCTCTATTATGAGTTCAGTTAGTCTATGTTTTTGAGGCAGTAAAAGAGGAAATTTCTGCTCGAAACATAAATTGGAGTTTACTAGCCTACCTCCCACTCGCAATAATCCTTTTTCATCGAGAAATGGGGAGAGTTTTCTCATGGGTTTAGGAAGCAACTTATTAGTCTTGAGACTGCGAATCTCTTCACAAAATACCATATTTTGTACATATTTAACTAGTACCAGTTGTGCTTCGAACAAATTCAACGAAGTATAATTATGAAATATTTTATTGCTGGGATTCTTCATATTATGAATGAATCTGAGAGCAATGGAAACAATGCGTTGAATTTTCAACAGCGACGAAAACTTTTCCAACAAAATTTGAAAGGGATTTTCTGAAGAACACGAAACAAATACAACTTTTCTTTCTTCATTGGCTGCTTCGCAGCTAGATCTTTTATCAATGTGTGATCGAGGCCAGGAATCTTGCATTTTAAGCAACCATGAAGGTCCAGACCACCATAAAGAATGTTCTAATAGTACAGATGGAAACATTCCTCTTGATGCTGAATCTGCTGGATTCTCTTTCGAAGAAACATGATTCCAGCACAAAGGAGAAATATTTTCCTGAATTCTGCTCACTCGGTTCGCGACAAATGTTTGCCAACGATGAGGTACAGATCGAATCCAATCCAAAGCCACAGACGAATCTGACCAAGCAAAGATCTTATCGATTTTCACCGTGGCAGCAGTATTTGATACAACAAAACGAAGTAGATCCGATAGCAGCAATGCTGCACACAATTCCAATCGAGCCAAAGAAACACGTTTTAACGGCGCAACCTTGGTCTTGGCCATCACCAAATGTACTTCGATCACTCCATTCATATCGGTGATCCGAAAATAAACCACGGCAGCGTAACCCTTTTCTGAGGCATCTGAAAACCCGTGCAATTCCACAACAGAAGCGGTATCCAATGACAAATATCGAGGTAATTTGAAAGACGACAAAATGCGCAACTCTTCCTTGAATCGGAGCCAACGATTCAATATAGGAGCATCTGGTTCTTGATCCCAATCCAGTCCTAAAACCCATAACTGTTGCATCAAAAATTTAGCAAAAAATGTAATGGGAGCAAGAAATCCCATAGGATCGAATATTCTAGCCAAGTCCGATAACATGTTTCGTTTGGTGCAAGGTCTATCTAATAATCCAACATGATAAAAAAAATTATCTGAATGTGGACACCAGTTCATTCCCAGAATTTTAACTTTGGACATATCGTCCTTATCAAATATCAATTTTTTATTTTGACAATGTTCAGCAGGAATACCAGCAAGCAACGTAGGGTCATTGCTAGCCCATTTTTTCAACTCAAAACCGCCCTTTGCAAGCAAAGAAATTAATTCAGCTTGTACAGACAGAGCTTCATCAATATCTGCACAACTCGTTATGATATCATCAACATAGGTATCAGACAATATGACCTTTGAAGCTTTAGGATAAGCGCTACCTTCATCAGCCACTAACTGCAGTAAGGAACGAATTGCAAGGAAGGGCGAGGACACAATACCAAAGCTAACAGTGTTAAGACAAAATTCTTGTACAGGTAACTCACTACTGAACCTCCACAAAATACGCTGGAAATCTCGGTGAGGTGGAGCGACCCAAATTTGTCTGAACATCTGACAAATATCAGTGGTGAATGCAATACGATGGATTCTGAAGTGTAACAAAATAACTACTAGATTTCGCTGCAACTTAGGACCAGGAAGCAACGATTGATTTATTGATTTGCCATTAGCGCAGGCTGAAGCTGCATCGAACACAACCCTCAGCTTGGTACTTGGACTATCAGGTTTGATCACAGGATGATGAGGAATATAAAACGAACTAGTGAGATTGGAAGGACCAGAAACTAGAGTCATATGACCTGAATCCAAATAATTTTTCATGAAAGCCGAATATGCTTCAAACAACGACGGATCTCTAACGAAACGGCGTTCTAATGATGAGAGACGACGAAGTGCTACTGAACGACTATCACCAAACGAGCATGGTTCTCCATCCTTGAAAGGTAAAAATACGATATAACGACCAGACGAATCACGAGAATGCGTTTCTACGAAATGTTTTTCGCAGAACTGATCATCAGCTGAAGAAAGTGAAACATTTGGAATTTCCTCTAATTCCCAGAACCTCTTCAGGGAATTATCTAGTGAAGTAGTACAAAGAGAAGTCGTTTCAATGGCATTATGATTAATTTTGCCAATCAAAACCCATCCAAAAATGGTTTCCAAAGCCATCGGTAGACACGTAGGGCCTCCTAGCTGACCTCCTAGCAAAACTTCAGGAAGTATGTCCGCTCCAATTAAACAATCAATATGAGAAGGTATATTGAAGAAAGGATCAGCTAATGAAATATTTGAAAGATGAGATAGTTGAGGTCTTGGCATTATCGAAGAAGGGATACAACATATTTTTGGGACGACTATGGCCTGTGTCACCACCATAGGTGAAGATTTGCCAATTGGTTTTAATACTAGATTAACTCCAGAATTGGCATCAGTCGTCATATTTCCGAGACCATTAATCGTGCATGATAATTTGATACGACGAAGTCCTAATCGATTACAACAGGAAGAAGTGATATAAGTATTTTGACTTGCACAGTCCAACAAAACTCTCATAATTTTGAAATTACCGTACTCATCACCAATGTCAACCAAAGCAGTACCCAATAAAACTGTCGCTCTTTGAGACTGAATACTAGTCAACGAAGTAGTTTGACTTGGACCAGAAACAGAAGTCTGCAAATTTTCAACTATTAGAGGAGCAGCCGAAACGTCAACATGCTCAGACCCTCGGGTACTATTCGAATTCCCACTAAAATGAAGCAAAGTGCTATGTCTAGAATGGCATATTTTACAGTTGGATTGAAGAGAACAATTCGACGAACGATGAGAGGGTAGTAGACATTTTAGACATAGAAATTTCTCCTTAACAAATGAAAATCTTTCAAGTGGCGTCTTTTTTAGGAAAAGAGGACACTTGACCAAGGCATGAAATGAACTGCACAGAAGGCACTTGCCACCAGATGCGGAAGAACTGGTAGAGTTCGTCATGAATGTAGAACTTCCTTTATTTTGGTTGAAACTTTTAGAAATATTCGAAGAACTAGAATATTTACACTGTTTTTGTGTATTTATTGCAGATTCTAATGCTGTGCATTGAGATTTCAAAAACTTAATTAATTCATCATAGGTAGGAATGTCTGTTTTCGCAAATTGCAATTCGAAACGTTTAACGGTATCTGTATCCAACTTTTTTATCAAAATTTGAAACATAACAAAGCTCCAAGATGTCACTGGTAAGTTCAGATTTTTCAATGCATCGAGATTTTCCGAGAAGCAATCCAGTAATCTGCGAAGTTTGTCAGGGGATTCAAAATTCATTTTTGGAAAATCCACGATCTCTTGCCAGTAAGTCGATGCAAGCAATCTTGGATTCTGATATCTATCAACTAAAGCTAAATATGCAACTTCGTAATTGTCATCAGTCAATGGCAAAGATTTGACTGTAGACAAAGCACTTCCTGACAGCGTCGATAACAAATATTGAAACTTTTCAGATTTGGATAATGACACATTGTCATGTATCAAGGCTTTATACAAGTCGAAAAATCCTGGCCAATTTCTATAACTTCCATCGAAACGTGGCAAGTCTATTTTTGGAAGTTTAACACTTGGTTGCTGCCTACTAGGGCTACTAGCCGTTGAATTTACCGATGAAATATCTCCAAATAATGAATAAATTCTTTTTACTTCAAAAAACATATTATCAAATTGAGATCTAGTCGATTCCTCTGCCTCGAGATCCCCTCCCTCAATAGTGGATAGTTGGGCAACAACTGCTAAATGATGCTGCTGAAATTCAATTGCAATATTATCAATTGCATTATACCTCACCTCTAAATGCGGGAAGAACTTTTTATCGCTAACAACGGTGTCAGCTATTGTTTTTACTTCCTGCATTCGATTGAACCAAATATCCCGTAGAGTACGAGATAGTTTTAATTTTGCAGCCATGCTCACCGACTATAAAAATGCGATAATTTCCAGTAAAAAATATAAATTTATTGAAAATTGGAATGAACACAAATTCTACTAAGCAGGAAATAATGTAATTTAAATTATCGAAATGTCTGCATGGAACAAGTAGATATAACTATTTATGGATTGCAAGTTTAATTTTATTTAGGTTTTGTTAACTGCGTTTTGAAAAACACATGAAAATTTATAAAGTTCCAGAAAATAAACTCTTTGTTTGCCTTCAAAACCACCAACTAAAACAACGTACCACCCAAGGTATGAAGCGGCACTCTGAATTCAATGGGCAACAGCACGAAATACCGAATCAAATACAAATACAGTTTGCCGCTATATAGCGACGCTATTCCGAACTATACAGTAAAGAATTATACCAAAAAAATTTACTGACAAAATGACTAAATTTGAATGCTTATCAATGGAACGATCAAACGAAAATGAAATTTTTGATTTGCGATTTCCAATACACGAACGACGGCGATATGGCAATAATAATCATGCAAAACTAAGTAGTAGAAAGAATAAATAAAAAACAAATTAATCAATCGAAAGTTCCCTTATCAAACGGAAACGAACTGATCCGACTCGTGAAGGACCATTTTATGTAACATAACGCAACGAAAAATGATTTAGAAAATACGGGAGAGGTGGAAGGTAACTCACCGGAGGTTACTGTGGACTGTGGTGTTGAATCCGGATCTTTTGGACTCTGTAGATGATGGTTGCCGGTAGGCCTACCTTCTGGATCTTCTGCTAGTTTTCTTGTTTCAGTTCTGTTGCAGTTGATAAGTTCACCATATGTATTCTTTCGTACTACCATCTAATCAATTCGATAAGCACTTTCGAAACCCCACGAAAATGTTCTTTTCATTTAAAGACACGATCTAAAAATTCTGCGACACCTCAACGCGGAAGCCATAGTCAATTCGAATTCTTCTCTCTCTCTTGTCTTGTCCTCCTTCAACCGTCTCAGACCCGCGCATTCGCAAACATTGATTCGCGGATTATCAGTGCCACATCGCCGCAACCCACAAATCAACGGATAATTTTCAATAGATATACTCGACTTAATCATTAACGCTAATTAAATATAGAAATCAACTATGAATCATGATAATATATAATATAACAAGATATATAGATATATTTCATATAAATGTTACCCAAACAAAACGATAATTCTGAAGACATACAATGAGGACGAAACACCAACAGTATTGGTGATAGTGATTTGTTTGTACAAAACCATATGCGTGACCTTTAACGTAAAACTTTGGAACAAACAAAAAAACAAGCAAATTATGTACACGGAGACAAAATTAGAATAATTGCTCAGAATGAAAATTTCCATAACCCTATATCCACTGAAACATCTAACAATATCAATTTTGATACATTAATGGAACACATTGAAAAAATAATAACATTAAATAAAAAAGTAAGCTTGGAAAGTACGGCATTTACTATAAAAATTTTCAAAAAACCCCGAGGAGGAGCCGGCAACGGTGTAAAATTTTTAAATTTAGCGAAACACAAATATAGTAAACGAAGCATCACAACCATACGTAATACTGAAAATTTTTGTGGTGCTCGAGCTATTATTACGGCCTTAACATACCATACAAAAGAAATTTTGGGTAAAAAATTGACACCCATTAATATTAAAAAAATTAGGCAAGGTAAAAATATTCAAACAAAAATGGCCATGTCTCTTTGCAGTCTCTTAGGAGGTTCATATGAGCACAACGGCTTCTCATTGAATGACATGAAATAAGTCGAACAATTGTTGAATGTACAAATAAAAATTGTGTGCTCTGAAAACTTTAATTAAATCATATATGCAGGCCAACCCGAGAAACCAATAAAATTATATTTGTACAAAAATGGCAATCATTTTGATGTCATTAATAGCATGGCGGCATTCTACGGACGCAGCTATTACTGTCACAAATGCGACAATTGTTATAATAATAAAAACAGACACAAGTGCCATAATATACGTACTTATGCTTTATGTTCCCAATCGCAACACTCAATGACTAACAAAAATAAAATTTTCTGAAATAATTGTAACAGATATTGCTACAACGATGAGTGCCTGCAAAAGCACGGAGATGTTTGTAAAGAATTTTACAAATGTGACAATGGTTGCAATAAAATTCTTAACCATGTGTTAAAATTGCGAACAATTTGTCGAAAAAGCAACACATCAATATTATACGGTGAAAAATATGCCAAAGGAGGTATTTGTGACTTACCTTGTACATGTAACGAACGTAGCGTAAATAAAATTACGGGATGTGCTTTTAAAGAAAACAATACAAAACCGTATGTATGTACGAGTCCATGTGCTTGTAATGGCATGTCAGATGAAAAAATACAAAAGTGTTCATATACTGAAAATTACATTTCTTTCGATTATGAAGCCATGCAAAACACAGGTGTTCATATACTAAATTTGATAATTGTCCAAGATTTTGACGGTGAAAAATTCACATTCAACACCAATGAGGCGTTTTGTGAGTGGTTAATAAATGATAAACATAAGGGATACACAGCTATAGCGCACAATACCAAGGGTTATGATGCGTATTTCATTTTGAACTATTGTGTGAAAAACAGCATTAAACCATATACCATTTATAGTGGGTCGAAATTGATGTTGTTGGAAGTACCATGCATTAAATTGAAGATCATTGATAGCTCGAATTTCGTTGCAGGACCTTTGTCTGCTTTCCCAAAAACTTTTGGTTTAACAGAGTTGCAGAAAGGGTATTTTCCCCATTGTTTCAACATACCTGAAAATCAAAATTATTGTGGCCCTATGCCGACTGTAGAATTTTATGCACCCAATCGGATGCATCAACAAAAACGATTGAAATTCCTACAATGGTATGACGAACAAAAAGGTCCAATTTTCTATTGAGAGTTATTGCGCCTCAGAAGTTGAGATTCTGTGTAGGGGATGTTTGGCCTTTCGCAAGGATTTATTGGAAATCGCCAACATTGATCCTTTCCAATATTTAACAATAGCCGGTGTTTGCATGGTCATTTATCGATCTAAATATTTGCTAAAAAATACAAATGCCGTTGTCGAACGTGGAAAAAAAGATACATATAGTGTGGAATCTATGGCTTGGCTCAATCAATATCCCAATATACAACACGCACTAAATAGTGGTGAAATTTCAATTTTGGGTTGCAAAGTAGATGGTTATGACAAAAAAACAAATACCGTGTACCAATACCACGGGTGTTTTTGGCATGGATATCCTACATGTGTATCACCAGAAACCAATAATAATGTAAATAATGAAACCATGGATGATTTATATGATAAAACGTGTCGTAGAAGTCAACAAATCAAAAATGGCGGTTACAATTTAGTCGAAATTTGGGCTTGCGACTGGGCTAAAGAATTCAGAAATGCAATCAAGTAATTTTTCGGTTGATACAACAGTCGTCGTGGAATCTTTAGAACCTAGAGAAGCGTTTTTCGATGAGCGTACAAATTTTACCAAGTTGTCGAAGAATCAGATATATTGATGTGATATCTTTGTATCCAACTGTGCAATATTTTGATCAATACCCTGTAGGCCATCCAATAAAACTTCTCAAACCCTCCCAATACGATCCGAAATGGTTTGGTTTGGTGAAGTGTAGGATGTTGCCGCCTCGTAATCTCTATCACCCTGTATTACCTGTAAAAACCAACAAATTAACGTTTACTTTATGCCGTGCATGTATGGAAAAGGAAACATCTGCTTGTATGCACACAAATGCTGAGAGATGCCTCTATGGTTGCTGGACCACGTTGAAAATGGCAAAAGCTTCGGAAAAGGGTTATAAAATCAAAAAATCGATGAAGTGTGGCATTTCGAAAAACATTACAACGATTTGTTTAAGGAATATGTGCGAAATTTTATGAAAATTAAATCAAAGACTAGTCCCCATACGTACGCCTCGAACGAACTCTACACCCATGTCGTTAAAAAACAAATGGGCATAGGAATAGACTTGGCAAAAATTGCACCGAACTCTGGCAAAAGAGCTGTTGCTAAAATTTGTTTAAATTCCTTGTGGGGCAAATTTGGTCAACGACAGAATTCGGCTCAAACCGAATATACCACAGAGCCGAAAAGATGGTACGAAATACTGTTGGACGATAAATTGGATATAACTAATTGTTTGTGTATTAACGATTATATGATACAAGTCACATATAAATTCAAAGATATATTCGTGGAAGATTCAACGTCAACAAATGTAACTGTAGCTGCTTTTACAACGCCCAATGCTAGTCTAAGATTATATGACATGTTGGATAAGTTGGGTGAAAAAGTAGCATATTACGACACCGAGAGTATTTTTTATATTGACGACGGTTGTAATACAATTCAAACTGGATCTATGTTGGGTGAATGGAGCGATGAGTTGGATGCTGACGACTATATTGTCGAATGGTTATCCACCGGTCCAAAAATTTATTATTTTCACACATTCAAAGGTAAAATTGTAACAAAAATGAAAGGTTTCATTTTAAATTATGAAAACTTTCAAACACTGCACAATGATACAATGAAGGATATTATTAACGGTGCTGTAGAATCTCTGCAATTGGCTTTCGATCAAATTGTCCGTGATACAAAAATGAAAGATATTATTTTAAAAAAACGTGTATCAAAAACTTTCAAAATGAATTATATGAAAAGGCGTATTGTAAACGATGATGAAAATTCTGTTATAGTCGATACCGTTCCTTGGGGCTTTTGAAAACGGAAATGTTCTGATTTTGTCACTCTTTACATTTTGTTTTTGATGACTATTTATTTTTGAATAGATATTGAGGTAACACATTAAAATCAAGACATTTTAATTTTTTTACCAAAAAAAAATTATGCCTAAATTTTCTCCTATATACCACCCCTTTTTCATGTATATTATGATTCCTAAAATATGAAAAATTTAATTTCATGCGGAAAATAACACAACTTTGTTTTACCTATGTTCGAAACAAAATAAACCTTCACAAATCGCCCAGTATAATTTCCGCTTCCACCTCTTTATATCAATTGATTTTATATCAATTGTACTTGCATAATGACCTTAATTTGTTGCATATATTCATATAAAACTTTGTAAATTACATATCAAAACTTCAACCTTTACTCCTTATTATATATTAATTGTAATGGATATATAATAAGTTTTCTCTACTGATTTTTATAATGACATATTTTTTGTATCATTTTCCGTTTCAATCAATTTATACTTATTGGTCTTTTGTTCTTATTATATTATTTCCCACATGAATAAAACATATTTGAAAAATTTGTTTGTTTATTTTGAATATTACTACAACCTCTAATGACTGGTAAACATGCCACCATCTACCAATGTTCAACTTTGAAGAAATTAATATGGTCTCCTCACAACAAGTAGTAACGGGGCATTACTATGGTTTTATTTCTATGATCAAAAAATATCAATTTGAAATGTAACCAAAAATTATAAGGTGAGTAATTGTTGTAATATACAGCAAATCACCCTACTATTTCTTGTCTTTCATACATCGTCAAATAGTTTTTTTGCTCAAACTTGTAATAAAAGGCTGGAAATATTTTTAATGTATATTCAAAATCCCCTCCCTAAAATACAATATGGCCTAATATTGTTCCTCCTAAATCTCTTTCAAAAGTGAAACACGGACCATTATTCATACATCTTTTCGATTGATAATGTTTTGATTGTTGAAAGGAGATTAAAATATCAGGATCTCTTGGTGCATATGCGAATAATAGATTAGTCACAACCGCACAAGTATCGAATGTATCTCGAGTAATGTTATATATTCTTCTATCTGCTTGCGAAAAATACCATTTCAGATTATGGGGTAACCTTGAAATGTTTACACCACAATGTGGTCTCCTAATGAATTCTGCGAAATCCTTCGTTATGCTACCATTTGTATCTATATTATAGAAGTCTCCAAAATTTATTATAGCTTCGGTAGGATCTATCAAAGTATTATTATCACCAGTGTTTTAACGCTTCTAATTTCAATCATTTTTTGGGACGAAAAAACGTCTATTTTCGTTGCATTTTTGACGTGTTTTAACGCTTCTAATTTTACTGGTTTTTTGGGACACGAAAACGATCATTTTGAACGATTTCAAAATGTCAAATCTCCATTAGAAATAAATGTAAAAGTGTATTTTTAACGCTTCTTATTTCAATCATTTTTTGGGACGCATAAACGTCTATTTTTGTTGCATTTTTTACGTGTTTTAACGCTTCTAATTTTACTCGTTTTCTGGGACGCGAAAACAATCATTTGAACGATTTCAAAATGTCAAATCTCCATTAGATATACATGTAAAAATGTATTTTTAACGCTTCTAATTTCAATCTTTTTTTGGTACGCAAAAACGTCTATTTTTGTTACATTTTGTACGTGTTTTAACGCTTCTAATTTTACTCGTTTTTTGGGACGCGAAAACGATCATTTTGAAAGATTTCAAAATGTCAAATCTCCATTAGAAATACATGTAAAAGTGTATTTTTAACGCTTCCAATTTAAATCAATGTTTGGGACCCGAAACGTCTATTTTCGTTGCATTTTTTACGTGTTTTAACGCTTCTAATTTTACTCGTTTTTTGGGACGCGAAAACGATTATTTTGACCGATTTCAAAATGTCAAATCTCCATTAGAAATACATGTAAAAGTGTATTTTTAATGCTTCTAATTTCAATACATTTTTGGGACGCAAAAACGTCTAATTTCGTTACATTTTTTACTTGTTTTAACGCTTCTAAATTTACTCGTTTTTTGCGACGCGAAAACGATAATTCTGAACGATTTCAAAATGTCAAATCTCCATTAGTAATACATGAAAAAGTGTATTTTTAACGCTTCTAATTTCAATCATTTTTTGGGACGCAAAAACGTCTGTTTTCGTTGCATTTATTACATGTTTAAACGCTTCCAATTTACTCGTTTTTTGGGACGCGAAAACGATCATTTTGAACGATTTCGAAATGTCAAATCTCCATTAGAAATACATGTAAAAGTGTATTTTTAACGCTTCTAATTTCAATCTTTTTTTGGGACGCAAAAACGTCTATTTTCGTTACATTTTTTACGTGTTTTTAACGCTTCTAATTTTACTCGTTTTTCGGGACGCGAAAACGATCATTTTGAAAGATTTCAAAATGTCAAATCTCCATTAGAAATACATGTAAAAGTGTATTTTTAACGCTTCCAATTTAAATCAATGTTTGGGACCCAAAACGTCTATTTTCGTTGCATTTTTTACGTGTTTTAACGCTTCTAATTTTACTCGTTTTTTGGGACGCGAAAACGATTATTTTGACCGATTTCAAAATGTCAAATCTCCATTAGAAATACATGTAAAAGTGTATTTTACCGCTTCTAATTTCAATACATTTTTGGGACGCAAAAACGTCTACTTTCGTTACATTTTTTACTTGTTTTAACGCTTCTAAATTTACTCGTTTTTTGGGACGCGAAAACGATAATTCTGAACGATTTCAAAATGTCAAATCTCCATTAGTAATACATGAAAAAGTGTATTTTTAACGCTTCTAATTTCAATCTTTTTTTGGGACGCAAAAACGTCTATTTTCGTTACATTTTTTACGTGTTTTTAACGCTTCTAATTTTACTCGTTTTTCGGGACGCGAAAACGATCATTTTGAAAGATTTCAAAATGTCAAATCTCCATTAGAAATACATGTAAAAGTGTATTTTTAACGCTTCCAATTTAAATCAATGTTTGGGACCCAAAACGTCTATTTTCGTTGCATTTTTTACGTGTTTTAACGCTTCTAATTTTACTCGTTTTTTGGGACGCGAAAACGATTATTTTGACCGATTTCAAAATGTCAAATCTCCATTAGAAATACATGTAAAAGTGTATTTTACCGCTTCTAATTTCAATACATTTTTGGGACGCAAAAACGTCTACTTTCGTTACATTTTTTACTTGTTTTAACGCTTCTAAATTTACTCGTTTTTTGGGACGCGAAAACGATAATTCTGAACGATTTCAAAATGTCAAATCTCCATTAGTAATACATGAAAAAGTGTATTTTTAACGCTTCTAATTTCAATCATTTTTTGGGACGCAAAAACGTCTGTTTTCGTTGCATTTATTACATGTTTAAACGCTTCTAATTTACTCGTTTTTTGGGACGCGAAAACGATCATTTTGAACGATTTCAAAATGTCAAATCTCCATTAGAAATACATGTAAAAGTGTATTTTTAACGATTCTAATTTCAATCATTTTTTGGGACGCAAAAACGTCTATTTTCGAAACACTCGGTATATGTTTTTGCTTTTATAATTACACTTGAAACCACTTGAAACGCTCTGTAAATATTTTCTTGATTTTAGGGGCACCCTGTATGGGGTGTCGCCATGTTTTTTTCGCCACCATTTTGTTTTCTTCAACAAAGAGTCACATCTTTTCTATTTATGATGTGTTTTGAGACACCCTATTGATTCATTTTCTGTCAAATGATGTATTTTGAGACGCCCTTCCAACTTATGCAGCCATGTTTACCTGGTATAGTAAATTTGATAAGCAACTATCATGTGTTTCTTCTCTAAGTGTACAGCCATGTTTTTTTACAACGAACTATGATGTGCGGTGACCAATAAGATGCCGCCATGTTCATTCCATAAATGAATAATTTGTTTTTGTACAACGAACTATGATGTATGCTATAAACGCTGCCATTGCACGTCACATTCCCATTAAGACTCCATGGTTTTTCGCTAAATGGTACATTTTTGACACACCCTTTGTTGTTTTTCTCTCAAAAATGTGCTTTGACACACTCTGTATACGTCTCCCTCATTGGAATCGCACACTCACACTCCACCATGTTTTTTAGTTAAATGATGCATTTTTAAGCCGTCCTATTGTTTTTTGGCAGCGGTGTCACCTGCGGCAATGACTCGCAAAGCGGCTGCGTTGACGGCGACAGCATCGCCGTCGACTCAGCGTCGGCGGCATCAACGTCGGCAGCGGCTACATCGGCGAACGTCGGCGATGGTCGTCGGCACTTCGCAAAATGATAAATTTTTGACACACCCTATATTGGTGTCCTCTCAAAAATGTGCTTTAATACATCCTGTCTCCCTCATTGGAATCGCTCGTCACACACCACCCCGCCATGTTTTTTAGTTAAATGATGCAACCGCCCTGTCATTTTTGTTAAATGTGCTTTGAGCACTCGTATCTTTGAAACTGACCTCTGACCCAAATCGAACCATAGCAGCCCCATATCTACTTCTACTCGACTATAGTCTAGTTCCTACATTGTAGATAGTGACTCAACGTACATTTTCTGGTTTTTACGGGATGTGAAAGTGCAAAATAAAACTTAATTTGATGCCAAAGTACCTAGCTTATTTCTGTTCTATTTGTTGACCTTCGTATAAATTATGAACCGGAACCGTACAATTGATGAGTCACTATCTACAATTTAGGAACTAGACTATACGTCACACGATGAACGCAGACCAGCGACGGCCGACTTCCTAACCGACTTCTACTGATCTACCCAACTCCGATGGCGCATAGCTCTTATAGTGTATGACTACTCCAGATGATGGCCACAGTCACCGTTGCTTGGCTTCAGTCCTGCTTCTTCAATTCGGAAATGTATTTTGACAAGTCTATAATTCTAGCGTCCTTTAGCGATATAAGGTCAGAATTGTCTTGTTAAGTATGTTTTGGTTGGTTTACATCTGTTATTGATGTTTTTTGCCTCCGATCAAGTAACACAACCTAGATGAGTAATACTCAAATAGAACTGAAAGTAACATCTTTTCATAATGTTATCCCTCAAATCATGACATTATTGCCATGTCGCAATTTTTTAAGGATACAACAAACACGCCAGTTAGATTTTGATATATGTCGAGTAAATTCATGGCAACGAAAACCCAAAAATACTGTCTTGGATAAAATATATGAAAATAAGAAGGCAATTGAAACTTTCATTGCAGCATGTAAAAACGATAGTATTTCCATCGCCAAACGGAGATTCTTCGTTGTCGATATAGTCTTGTAAGTACGACAACGCTGGATTTCATATTTGACAGAACAATCATTTGAAGCTACCAGTGTCGTAACTATCGAGAAACCCAATTGGAAAAGAGAAAAATGTATGAATTACGAAAAAAACTTGTCAATTAGAGCATCGACTATTCTCAAAATCCTGTGGAGATTATTTCATCATAATTTCAGGTTTCCATTCCATATTGGGTTTTCAATATTCCTATTTTATTGAACCTCAATATTTCAACAACGCACGACACTGCCGTTGGGGGGAAGATGCCCCTTACATACAAATCTTAATGCGTGTGCGGCGAGTTACTCATCTAGGTTATGTTATTTGATCGGGGTTTTTGCAAACTCTATCCTACATTCACGGCAGTCAGAGTTCCAACAGTAAAGTATGATGAACGATAGCTTTGAGCACGCATTTCATTGCTGATTCTATTTTTGGAGTATAGAAATTCGTCCGATAACCGTTTTAACTCGGCTTTCAACGTATCTTCTGATTGCATCATCGATAATGGGGCATCTTGACTCACAATCTGCAATACGATCAACGTGAGTTTGTTTGGTAGGATGTGTTATAGGTTTTGACATTACCGTTATCGATTCACGTCGGTCAAAAATAGCTCCTGAAGTAATGTTTCATCATCTGCCGATAAACTGTAACTTTCCTCCCAATATCAACTGAACATTATTGATGAATTATTATCACTATGACCTGATCCCGGATAATTACCGTCATCACAAATTCAACGATCCATTGCGAGCTTCACTGAACCAGTGTACTCAATTTTCGCATCATCCACATGATTTTAAATTTAAGTTTTTTAGGGCTGAGGAAAAAACTGTGAAGGACAATTAAACCAGAATTATCGAAATTTGGTGAACAAATATAATTATTTATATTAGTATTGTCACAGAATCGATTACGAGTTTTGTTTTTGAAACATATATTAAAATTTGGTGTAGGAATTAACACGTCTACCATTCAAAATTTCACATTGGGGTGACTAAAAAACACTTCGTATTGTTGCTAAGTATTGTAGATATTTTTCATTATCATTACTCAATACCATCTCCCAACTCGGCATTCATTCTCAGAATACTGACCTCTGGGTTTATTATTTATGCTATCCGATGAATTGAATGTTTAGGAATGTCATTAACAATGAAGGTAAGTCACATGTATTGCTCGATGGAGATTTGATATAACGATATCTTTCACCAGAATCCATTTTATGTGATATTGCACCACTGCAGAGAAACAGTAGCATTATGAATGTATTCATGACAACTGTCGTCTCTCTTCAGTTATTTGAGTTCATGTATGCACTCGGAAGTTATGAATAATTTTTGAACTCAATGACAGCTTCAACTGAAAACGGGTTTTTGGATAAATCCGAGACTTCAGAAGTGATAACTCATCCACATCGATTTTATTGAAAATGTAAACATGATAGTCATAAAATCAGATGTTGAATCTGCGACTGAAAGATGGAATATTAGTCACCATTTTCCACTGTTCAATATTACCTCTAGAAAGGTATTCATGTTGTGAAAACGGGATATTCTCAAAAAAAATTAAAAATTGTTTTATTCAAAAGAAAATTACCTATGATAAAAATTAAGACTTTTTTGTAATATACAACAGAATCCATCAGTGCTAGGGTAGGTCGGACAACATTCTAATTAACCTGTGCCTGCCAAATGAATATTTATCAACTGTGTAACTGATATTTTCCTATGGATGAAGCCAGGACTCACAACTAAGTTGATCGTAGCGCCATCCGTATGGAGAATCAAGAAACACACGCCACGAAAAGCACAGACTTCAAGAAGAGTTAACTGTATCAATTCGAACAGAGTGCGAAAATATATGCTGGAGATTATCACGATAATAGAACGAATAGAATCAACAAAGTCGAAGTATTCTTTCTCTCCACCGGTTTCCACCAAGTGGAAGAATAAGGCAAACATCACCTGAAAAACGGGCCCTGGAGCTGGATCCGAATTTTGATGCTTCTATCTTTGACTCAAATAAATTCAGTAAGAGCGCCAAAGGAATTGAACTAGTTCGAAATTATGGTATAGTGAGCGCATTCAGAGCTCTGAGCTGTCATTGCCCAAATTTTATTTTTAAATTGAAAATATTTTTTTTTCGTTAACCAGATGTCACCACCTACGAACGACAGCCCTCAGAAGTCGAAACTTGTTCGAGTCAATAATTAACGAGGTCTTACCTTTCAACGTGCGATTCCCACCACTAGACCAGTGACCATGCTGGAAATCGAACCCACGCCCCTGTGATTAAGAGGCAAGCGCTCTGCCATCACAGGTACCATGGCACATGAGGTCGATAATTTCGGTATAGCTGGTTGTAATTAACCTGATGTACCATTTCTAGACTCATTAAATCTTTCAGCATACTACTACCATGGACGTAAAAATAAATAATGGACCCAGTTATTTTCATCATCAAGTGAAATCGCTGGAAGGCACCATCCTAAGGTCGTGCTGTTGAGGTAGGCGTTGCCACATCGAGTCTGTGATAATTTTTCAACCACCAACACTAACTTAAACTCAATTGCCAGCGAATTCCATTCAGTAACCTAACATTTCGATTCGTTTAAGAAATGAAACTCGGCATTATACATTCCAGAATCAAAACTAGTGAATTTAATTTGAAAAATCGGTATGCACTTTCAAAAATTTCTGTACAGTCTGTTGCAATGCTGTACGTGCGGCAACGCAGTTAAAGTACGCATTGTTTCTCATAATTTCTTGTTTGTTTACAAATTTCACCACTTTATGTTGCATTGTCTGTCATATACGGCATTTGTGAAAATATTGGTGTTTTGTTGCATTTGGATTAAACAGTGAAAGAAAAATAGTTATAGAGACTAATAATAGTGCTTTACTGTTGTGTTTGCAAGCAATCCAATTGTTCTAACAACCAGAATCTCAGCTTTCAAAGGTAAGTACATAGATTGTTTA
Source organism: Chrysolina americana (assembly GCA_958502065.1). Lineage (NCBI taxonomy): Eukaryota > Metazoa > Arthropoda > Insecta > Coleoptera > Chrysomelidae > Chrysolina > Chrysolina americana. Next base: position 37,397,703 of record OY293419.1, read on the forward strand.
CAAGTATTAGATTGAGGTTCATATTCTTCATTGGCGTCACAGTGGGTATCAAATTTCTATACAGACAAAATGGAATGGTACTGAAATCTTGTCACTTATATGAAGGTCACGATCAACAACAACAAAAAATTACTACCAAAAAATAAACCGTTTTAAAAGAAAATGCATTATTTTTCACTAAACAACAGTTTTTGTCAAAATTCATAAAATTAAGGTAGAAACTCCTATCAAGTCTGCATTAGAATAAAAATAAACAAAATCAAATCAAAATTAAGTACAAGCTATTACTTAAATGCACTGAAAGTGAAAACTTATCTCTTGAGATGTGTGACCTAGGTTATTTGTGAGCAACACAGTTTCAAAGGCTTGTTCAGCGATTTTGTATTCAAACTGAAAACTTGGCATGGTAGGGTTTTGAAAGTGTTTTTATTTTATTTTACATTGTTCCGAAAGAATGTCTAATTTCAGATTTTTCCTTAGGTTTCCAGCTGATGCCCATGAAAGAACTACTTGGTTGGAACATTTGGGAATGAAAGAGTTCACTAAAACTGTTTCCACGTATGCTAGAATTGGTTCCACTGATTTCGAAAGAACCGCTTTTGAAATAAAACTCAGTGGAAAGATATTTCTGAAAAGGGGTGCTCGCCCCCTTTTTTAATGAAGATATATCCCAACAACTGAAACTGCTTCGAGGTAAACTAATCATTGGACAGAATTATTTTTCAATTCTTCAATAAGTCTCCAAATATAAATTTAACTTTTTTTTTAGGGTAAAATTCCGTTAACTAATAGACACAAGCTATCAAAAAAATTTTGGGAACTTCCGTAGTTTGGCCTCCTGAACAAAAATCCCAATGAAGTTTTTGCCGGTCTCAACTAATTTCGGAGATATGGGCATATTTTTGCCTAGATTTGTTGCCTATGTGATCATAAAAGAAGGATGAGTTTTTTTCCTAAAAAGGAGCGTTTTATATATAGAAAGAATGTGAAACAGGTCAATTGGGGTGTGTTCATTGTGTTAGTTTAAAGAAGGTAGAAGTTTGAGTGTTTTTCTGCGGTGGAAATGTGTTCCTACAAAATGTCAATCATCACTCAAAAATAGGCCCATATCTCCGAAATTAGTTGAGACTGCCAAAAATTTCATTTGGATTTTGTGTTCAGAAGACCAAACTACGTGTTCCAAAAATGTTGTTGATAGCTTGTGGCTATTAGTTAACGGAATTTTACCTTTCTTAGATTGGATAATGCTAAGTGAAAGTCATCTACGGAGTCAACAGATAGGACCCAGGAACTGATTGTTCGGAAATGATCGATTCTTTTGCCCCCCCCCACTGAAGAGGTAATATCAGATTGAGTTTACATGTTGGTATAATTTTCAGATTAGCCCAAAACTACCAATTCAAAGTTTCCCACATTTATGTATTGATTAAAAACTTTACAGATTCCATACAGATTAATCAGCTACTATGACTGCCTCAGAAATATATACTAATCCAAAAAGAGAATATTAAAAGTTCACTGAGTCTCTCTCAGAAACTATGACTGCTTCCGAAACTGAACTAATTCGTATGTTAATCGCCGAAAAGGAAACAGACAGACCCACAAAGTGAGTAGAAGATAGTAGTATACAAATATTATTAGTATTCCAAAGTACTCAGGATTAATTTTTATTGAAACATGAATGTTTATCGAAGAAATCACATTGTGGATTGAAAAAAAGTATAATACTTATCAAACTTGAAAATATATTTTTTCTACAACTGTCAAAAGTGCACTTTTTAACACTTTTTTGTAAAATAATGAAACAGTATTTGTATATTGAAAAATAACATACTTTCTGCATACAAAATAAGTACACTTTTTTTGACAGTTGTGTTTCCTACTCGTGAAAAAAAGTACCACTTTACTTAATTTAATAATTTGAATATTTTTTCAATTCTATTTCAGAGCTGTTATTGACTTATCTACCAGTGATTTTTCAACACCTTGCAAGACCAGAAGACATTTCAGAATCATGAATAAAACTACTAGGCCAAAAAACCAAAATAAAACTTTTACACTCAGTACGAAGGCTGAGGTCTAAAGGGACAAATCTGAATTCACTGATAAACCATTAGAAGAGTAAATCTTTGGTGCATGGAGATTGTGAAACCTCATTGAGAGTGAGTTTTCCACGTAGTCTATATTCATTAAAATATAATAATGTAATCATTTCATTCCGACAAGACAGTACAACAAAACTTGCAGATCTCCAAATAGTCTCTTAATTTCTGAAATAGAATCCATCATGAGACATTCTGTAGAATAATCGATGGTACGAGTCAGGAGCATTTTAATAAAAATTGTGTCATTTCGTAATCAATGAAATGAACGTGTTTTCCATTCCGAATCTTCCTAACTTCCAAATGTATGTTGCTTTGGACCATGATAATTGGGTTAACAATATTTTCATTTAATTGATGAATTGGAAGTGTAGAATAATGCAAGCCTACTTATGTAATATTTGATTTCGGAGATATGGACATGGCCCCAGTTTCATTGTCACCCAGTGAGTAAATTGTTGATATTTGGTTGATCTAAAAACTAGCGTAGCTTTGTAATCATTTCCTTCATCTTTATAAAATATATTTCATATTGCTAATGTGAAAAATATATGATCTCCAAAATGACTACTAAAAAATATATTCAAATAAAATTCTTTATTCGAAACGTTGTTTTATTATTTCTCTTATCTTTTTCAGTTCAGTATGTTTGAAAAATATTATTCAATAAAAGCCTTTTTAAAGACAAGCTTCTATAGAAATGCATTACGAATGAAAAAAACACTATCCTTAGTTGTTTGACAGGTTATTCTACGAATATCGGATTCAGAAGCTTCTCGTGCAAAAATAACTTTTGTATATTCGCGGTCAGCTTTCGAATTCGTTATTCATAGAATGTCTAACAATTAAGGAAATTATTCATTCTTTTTTATCAAATATACCTATTTTTTATTCGCAACAAGTTTTCGAATCCCATACTCATAAAGTAACCTATGTCAAACAATTGGAAATTATTCATTACTTTTTAGTCAATTTGTATAAAAGCTGCCTGTCTTAAAAAAAAATATTTAATTGTGTTTAGTTTTTTATGAATTCCATTGTTCAATTGAAGTGTGACAGAAATTTCATAATCTCTGATCCCAAAATCTCTCGTTCCAATTTTTTTCTATAACAGAAATTTCGTAACGACTTGTCACGGTAGTTATGAACACCTGCCTAATTTCAAGAAATGGATCGAAAATCACTTGCAAGATATGACCTGAACAAACGAAGAAGTGAAACTGAATACAAGCTTATAAAAAATTGTCTTTTTTATATTAAACGTGCAGTGTAGTTTTCTGGACAACTTATTCCACTGCTTCAAATGTAGACTTTTTTTAGAAACAAATTATTAAAGACAGTCACATGGGCATTTTAGGAACACATCATATCGTATCTCACAAGTTATGCTGAAATTTTGATAATCAAATATGAAATTCTACATATTTTAGTTATTATCAATACCTATATCAGTTAAATTGCGTACGCCATTGTCGGTGGAGGGTAGGTTACAGTCTATCGCAGTTCTCCTCTTTCCTCGCAACCCGCGCGCCGACGAACTGAGCGGCTTCAAAACAAACTGTATTGAAGGTATGGGATTGCTAAGTTCATTATCAATTTATACGTCCATGACTACTACTACTCAAACAAATTTTCCTTAATGATCACTACAGGACGACGAATTATCCGATTCGTTCGAGTTCGATACAATAATGATTGCTCAATAATCCACGATGCTGCTACAAATTTGGTTCTTAACAAAGAACTGTAAATAATCTGTCTTTTCAGGTAAAGAGGTGCCAGTAATGGAGCACCAAATAGATTCACACAAGGTATATAAAGAATCAGATGAAATGTAATCGATCAGATATTGGATGCTGTTTAAGGGAGGCAGGAATACTGGTTATGCGCCTGAAGATGCCATGGAAGATGGATACCCAGAGGAAGTGTTATTTGAAAGTTATAAGAATTCAATCATCGAATCCATTCATCACAAGAGCTAAAACTGTCGTATTGAAATTCGCCACCAAAATGTACAGAACCAAAAACTATCAAAAAGTGGATCGCGTGTTGTTCTATTCCCTCAGAGATGGCGCGTCGTGTGGTAAATATAAATGAATTTCCATGTCGCTATTACATTTCTTCTTATTTCTGTCTCACCATACGGAAATGGCAAGGCTTGCATTAAATCTATTACAAAAATTATCAAAGAAAATATATGAATCAGCCTAGCAGGAATCGATAAACATCTATCAGAACAATCCAAAATTTCTCAAAGACCTTCACACATGAAATATCAACCTTGCTAAAAACGTGGTTGTTTACAAGAATAGTCCATTTGAAGAAAATATTCTATTGTTAGTTTTGTAATGATCTTGAAAAAAAGGCAGAGCATGGATTCATGCCCTTTCTTACCATTCAACTTAATCTCCTTGCAACTTTTCGGTAACTTTTGCTTCTTATTCATATGCTGCTTACAACGTGAAGTTTTATCAACTCCTACCAAAGATTCACAATCAGAAGTAAATTCGGCATTGAATGAGCTGAAACAAATGGAAGGTACATGAATCGAAAAAAAAATGGGTTTTGATATTCCGTTATTTTATTTCCTGGTTTGATTGATTTCAACACTCAATGAACCAGTGGGACCTGAGTTACTAAACTACTTATACATCCATTTTGAGTACATCGCCTTCTAGAGCGTATGTATACGCCACCACTATAGTTTGTGAGTTATCGGTGATTGGTCACTGAGTTAAATTCAAGTTACTACATCTGTAGTATTCGAAGTATACAGACGCTTCGTATGATGAGACCATAGGCTCTTTATATGCTCGAGTTCACTCTGAATGATAGCATAGCAGAATGCTAAGCTTATGAGAGTATCTTCTGTGAATAGGGTCAATAACAGAATTTCCAGAATTAACAGCAATTCCATGTCTACTGTAAAGGGCTATTCGGAGGATCACCGATCGACGAATGCTTGTTCAAAACAGTAGCAACAAAACAATATTCAATTCCTCTGTTACTCTTTGACACGTTATGATTATTCGATACGTATCCAAAACTAATGTGATGTCATTATCGATGGTCCATTCTTAAATCTAGTCGGTATTATAAATTTCCCTAAACCGTATTTGTAGATTTTTCAGTCTAGTAAATATTTATTAGGCATATCGAATGGGCAGGGGAAGGGTTTGTGGCCAATTATGTCAAGGATAAGTACAAATCCATCATTATTTCAAGTTCTTCCAGAAGAAAATGAGAGCGCATCATTGGATAGAAAGGTTTGTCCGTGGAAAATTGCAATCTCTACTCGCTTCGCGAGAATATAAACATAGCCCAGAACTGGTACTTATGGCTCCAGTGGCAATGTTAGCTTTGCTATCAAAAATGTTATTGTATCGGCCAATAGTTATATATCACTAATCCAAATTAATTTTATCATAGGATTATCACATTTCAGCAGTACTACAAGATACCAGTAGAATCATGGAGTAAAACAATTGATAACGTTGGTATAATATTATACAAGCATTGTTGTGTGGAACATAAATATGGTGATATTGGTGTAATATTACTTACGATGAATTGTCGAATTACTGGTGAACGATTCAATATTATACCATCATCAAAATATTTGTAATTTATCGGAAACGTCATATTTTTTGAGAAGAAACAATTATATCGGTGATGAATTGACAACTGGAAGGTTTGGTACACTCAAAATTTTTGAGATATATTCAGAATATATTGGATCAATATCAACCGCTCACTGCTGAACAATATGACCTCAAGAACCAGTGACGAGACATGGGGAGTAGGCAGATTGAGACCCCGACGTCAAGTCACAAAAACCTAACGTAATTATACCAGAGGAGTAGGCAGATTGAGACCTCAGCGTAGAATTACGTTTCAGCCTTTTATTAATTTTCTTTCTTTTTCAGTTCTTGAAAATGGCTCCAAAATCGGAGCCGAAACGTCGAATTTCAACAAATTCTAGACGTGGCTAAACCCGAACTTTTAGTTTTTATATATATAATTAACTATTGGTTATTAGGCGAGTACCTATATTCAACAACATTGAGACAATTGCCATAAGAAATACTAGTTTATAAATAAGATATGTGACTTCTGCTCAATCCAATTTATTTACTCAATATAATAAACTGGGAACAATGTAGATATAAAAACAAAAGAATATTTTCATAGAATGAAATAGAAAAACAAAGAAGAAGGCACTAATATTAAAAACGTAAGATGCTATAATATTTTAAAAAAAATATCTGAACTGTTGTATGAAAATAATGCATAAATTGTGTATATTAACGTTAATCAGAGTAAACCATAGAAGTGATAAATAAAATGAATCAGTATATGCTAGTTTGGTGAATAGTCGAAAGTAAACAGTGCACAACTCTAAACACTCCTCAAATTCAATCTGGAATTCCCACCCTATATCTTCACAAAACATCTTTCAATTTCAGAATTCAACTTCAATTTTCTAAAACGAATTTTCAATGAGTCAGAAATAGAAAAAGATTTACCAGGTGATATTCGAACCATCAAATGTCTCTAGTATCCTATTGGCGATGCTGATTCAGAAATTGAAACACTAGGAGTTACTTCATCTTCAATTTGGTCTTTGGAATTTAAATTTTTTTGTAACGTCTGTCAGGACTATGCTGGCGTGTCGTAGATTTTCATTCCATGTGTCGAATGAAATAAGAAATCGGTTGCTAGAGGTATTATTTTGATACCCCGAAAATATGGGTAAGTCTTCAAAACGAGTGATTTCACCGCTGCGCGCTGTTCCCAGCGAACTATAAAAACAAACCTTTTCAATCTGTGTCTCTGTGATATGCACGTTTTTTGGTAATATAAACCTGGTACTTATTCCAGAGAGAGATCAAGAATTCTTCTAAAATTATCGTGGAAGCACTAATGGAAGCACTAATTTTTTCTCAGTTCATAATGTCGGTAATTATTATTCTACTCTAGAAATTCCTAGATAATCCTGAATATAAAAAAATCTAGTTGAGGGATTTTACAGATGAAAGCGTTTGTTCCTCATTTGAATTATCGATGTCATTGTGTCAAGTATCACTCAGAATTTTTGGCCTGAGCATATAAATTATCGGATTCATGTTATACACTTGAGAACTCAAGAACGTAACATTTGATAAAAGCGTCGGAGTTAGTGGTTCTGAAAGAAAGAGCGGAGCACATTTCCAGTATTGAAAATTCTTTTACAAAATGTTTTTTTCGTTAACCAGCTGTCGTCTCCCTACGAACGACAGCCCTCCGAAGTCGAAACTTGTGCGAGTCAAGGATTAATAAGGTCTTACCTTTCAACGTGCGATTCCTAGAACTTTCTCAGGCCATCAGAAAAATAAATGAGAGTCGTTGGGCTTTGAAACCAGACGACTGGCATCCAGAATGATCAAAAAGCGGTCATTCCATTAAGGGTGAATACTCGAGCAAATACTACGACTAGATGCAACATCAGCAAACAAACTTCAGTTTTTGAAAGAACAAGCCAAAAAAGCCAAGAAAAAGAGGAACAAGCAGCAAAAAAACAAGAACAAGAGGAACGAAATAATAAAATGAACAAGAACTGAAGAGGAAACAAATACAAGTGGAACTTCCCCAATAATCACAACAACATTTATAATTTAGCAGTTTCACAATGCTGTTAACTGTCAAAGTCAACAGTGCTTTCAGAATGATCACAGATAAAATCAAAAAGTCATAGGAAGCGTCCAGTAAATCAGTCAAAGGGTCCAAGACAAAATTGAAGTAAATGGGTGACACGAAAGATGGACAAAAAAATTCACGTCTATGAGACAGGGGTGGTGTAGTTGTACTCATGCATTTATCCTAAATGGGTTCTGCTGCTGTCATTAACAATACCTGCAAAACTTCTTTCTCTGTTTTTGGCTCTGTGGAGAGGGCCTAAGACTAACTCCACTATGGCATTACCAGATAGTGGGTAAAAGTCCTACAACTGGCCACCTTTTAGCATGGAATACCTTTTCGTGGGTCCGTTTACAGTGATAACCACCTGGGAAATTTTTGGTAATGTTGGTCATGCAGTAGCTACTTCACTTAAATCTGAAATTCCATATCTTTGTGCCTAGGTGGCATTTTCTGATCAGTGTTGATCTTATCTAGGAGTTTTTGGTTTTACTGTGCTGTAGTAGTACTAATGCATTTATCCTGAATGAGCCCTGGTGTTGTCATTGGTGATACCTGCTAAACATTTTTACTATTTCTAATAGAAGTAAAAGTCCTACGACTTCCCATTTTTTAGTATGGAATATCTTTTCATGGTTCCGCTTACACTGTTAACCACCTGGGAAATTTTGGGTAATGTTGGTCATGCAGTAGCTACTTCACTTAGAGCTGAAATTCCATATCTTTGTGCCTAGGTGGCATTTTTCTGATCAGTGTTCATCTTATCTAGGAATTTTTGGTATTACTGTGCTGTAGTAGTACTAATGCATTTATCCTGAATGAGCCCTGGTGTTGTCATTGGTGATACCTGCTGAATAGCAACTTTTTTACCATTTCTAATAAATGTACATTTCATTTAGTGGACTTGAATTATATTCCTATCTTGTTATCTTATCATTTCTAATATCTTATCTTTTTCTTATCTATGTGATTTGGACTTATATTTTCTAGACAATTAACGTTATCTCTTAGTCTAGGTAGTTTCAAAATTCAGCGCAGATTTGATTTCCTGGTACGCTTTGAAATTATCAATATATCTTAGCAACGTATGAATACAACATAACATTTACTTTTATCTCTTTTGAAAAACATCTTTACCTTATTATCCTAATAGTTGACTCTATAATATTCAAAAGACGCTAGAGAAGCTGGTTGCCTACTTTTTTCAAAGTGCCTGCTCGAAATTTTATGTACCTTTTGCCTGCCTGAGTAATTCAATCTAGCCTTTCTGACCAAGTCACAGCAATGTTTTCTGAAGATCTCTTCAGCTTTGCAGTCTCTTTTTTAAAATATTTACAAATTCTATTTCCTTGATATTGGTAATTGACAATATTCCTTTCTCATAATAGAGAACTTCAGCCATGTAAATGCTAAAATTAACAAATTTTATTTCCTTGATATTGGTAATTAGCAATATTCCTTTCTCATAATGGAGAACTTCAGCCATGTAAATGCTAAAGTTTACAAATTTTTTTTCCTTGATATTGGTAAATAGCAATATCCCTTTTTCATTGCCTTCCTTAAGTGGATAATTTTTGTTTTGGAAACCTTGTTATACTCAATAATTGTCAATGATGTTACTTGAGCCATTATTCTTCAAAAGAAAAAAATCAGAACATTTGTTTGAATTTTTTTTGGGGAGTAACGGGGATGTGTAACGAGAATATCGTTACTTTAAAAGTCCACTTAATTCCAAAATCGTACTAGAAGCGACATCTAATAACGACCATGTATACTTGTCTAAACAGTAGACAACATAATTCTCTCACTGGCTGGGACGTCCAGTGACGGCTGATGGCAAATAGCTGAACTTGATCTAAGGGTGGATTTCGTTTGTTGACGGACCAGTCTGGGTTGATGGCGTTGGGTTCGTATAGATGTCACTGACATGATGTCGGAAATTGAGTTCGAGAATTGAAGGAGTGGGAGGAGGCTCTTCTCATCTCTCCTTAGTTTGGCGGTCAAGGTGTTAACAAGTAGCTTGAAGGTGTGATTGAGGTGACGGTAATAAATCTAAATCCGTATAAATTGATGCGATCATAAGTATTTTTGTATGAACCTCAAGTGAATGATACTGGGAATTTCAAGTAAAGTTTTTCATGGTGCACCATTAATATTCTCCTGTTAAGATTATCCTAGTTCTAAGTACTCATACATCTCGACTCCTCTGTTGAGGAGTACATCATTTCATTAACGTGTAATATTATGTCACATATTCAGTGAGGAGGGTATCGTATACTGTTGAGTTTTACATCTGTGATAACCTAACATCTATCAACGTTTTTTCATGAACTCTACCCTTATTCACGAGGGAACACAACGAAACCAGAACAGAACTAGTAGAACCTGGAGGCATAGTTCATACCAGACGATTCCCTGAACCTGTTACGTGAGGTGTCATCTTGTTCATGCTCAGGTTAGCAGAACAACAACCAAGACGTTCCTGTCAGAATCTCAACACTGTATGAATGAACTAAGGTAACCTGTGTCGCTGAAGCAAATTCAGTAATAATATTGTTTGAATATCAACGTGTTACTTTGACACCACGTTTTTTTAAATTTATTAATATATATATTTGTTTTGAAATATTGTTTTATTGTTGGTCTAGTTACAGAAGGAAGTCAATTTATCTTATTTCAATTATCTATCATTAGGTATTTTGTACTTTTTATTCCTGTTAAATTAAAAATTGCTGGCGTCCAAGCCAGTCAAATTCTTGAATTTCAAAATTTAAAACACTTGCCTGCCACATAAAAAATCTGAAACTGGCATATAGTCCAAAAAACCTACGCCGTTCTCTACTGAGCAGTCAGGCAATCAAAGTAACCTCGTTTACGTTACAATTTGTCAGGTAAAAAAAAAGTGATTGATAGACATTATTTATAACACCGAATACTTGCCAGGCCAGCTCTCTTCAATGCTGTCGATTTTATGTTATTACAAACAATCATGTAATGAAACCTAAAAAGAGAAGGTGTTGAGATTCAACACACTTTCCCCCCGTATAGTCGAAATGAAAAGATTATGCATTCTGAATGGATATAGTTCAGTTACTGAGTCGTTTTATTTTCAACATCTAATGAATGAACCTGAAGTGAGATCGTTACAGCATAGTATGGAACAAGTAGCCGAGCTTGGGGTACTGTAGGAATTCAATAGTTATGATGGAAAGCAGGTTTTACTCTCAACCTTTCGTTATCCCAATGGTGCTAGGGGTATCTTGCTCCCATGATATTCCGTACTATGTGAACATAATTTTCTCAGGATACCCTCCCCGATATGACAAATATAGAACAGATTCACCTCATTATTTTTATTCATAATACGTTTATACTGACCTTTGCATTACGGTGATATTTTCCAGTTTCTCGAGCAAAAATTCGAAATTATTATGCGATTTGTTTTTAACGCAAACATCCATACAGTTCTCATAACGTACAGTTGAAGAGTGGCGTTCCTGGTTAAAGCCTGTGAAATACCAAAAATTATTATTCAAAACTTCAACCACCAGATTGAATTTGATTCTACTAAAACGAATTCATTTGCAACATACACTTGAATCAATATTGAATAATGCTAGGTCTATGTATCTAGGAGAACGTGAAAAACTAATGTTGCACTTGGAATTGTGGGAGAGAACAATAAAATGCCTCTCCCCTCACGTGCGAGTTAAATATCTTTATTCACCACTCTGTCAGACGAAGAGACGGATAGATTCTTCACTTCCAAAAGAGAATATAAAAAAATCATTCTTCGTTTCATTTGCATTTTATCCGTATTGTGTAACGTTTTGAGATTCCACTTCGATCCCAAAATATATAAAATCTCATATGGATGTTGGAAGGAGAGGATAGTGCTGAATGATATAGAGTTGGATATAACACAGGATAATTTTTTATTTATTTATTTTTTTTTTTCAGTTTCTATGCCTAGTTAACACGAAAAGCAGGTACTGTGTGTCAAAATCACATACAGTTTCAACAGCAACTGGATAAAACATATAATTTCAATCGGAAATATGGTATTGTGATGTTCGAGCCCAAGCTACATGATAAGAAAATTGGACGAGGAATTGCACTAGGGAAGATCTTGTTGCGTGTTGATAAATTTGTGCCGGTAAGAGTAATGAATGTCAATTATTACCCTGTGACTTTGAAGAAAGGAACAATTCTGGGGCACTGCTCGTCAATTTCCTCTGTGATAAGGAGTGTACGCGACACTGTTAGTCAAGCCAGTAACTTGCCAGCAGAATTGTAGAAGTGGTTGGCATCTCATCCAAAGACATGGGACCTGCACAGCAGCCCAAACTGAGAGAATTAGTCAGGCAGTATCAGGACATCTTCGATACCGGAGTGGGTAGAGGTGGTAGAACAAAGGTGGTTCAGCACAAAATCAGCCAGAAGACTTCCTCTCGCAAAAAACGAAAGAGGCTGACAACATAGTCGATCCATCGGAGAGTCCCTGGTCCTCTCTAGTCGTGTTGGTAAAGAAGAAAGACGGATCAACACGCTTTTGCGTAGACTATCGTCAACTGAACAACGTGACGAAGAAGGACAGCTACCCTCTCCCAAGGATAGATGACCCTAGACACGTTACCCGGTTCAACGATTTTCTCGACCCTTGATTTGAAGAGTGGATACTGGCAGGTAGAACTGGCTCAGGAAGATCGAGAAAAGACAGCTTTCACCGTCGGTTCAGGTTTGTGGCAGTTCACAGTTATGCCATTTGGGCTCTGCAACGCTCCAGCCACATTCGAAAGATTGATGGAGACGGTTCTGAAGGGACTCTCATGGTAGACCTGTCTGGTGTATCTCGACGATATTATTGTGGTTGCCAGATCGTTCGAGGACCACATGAAAAACTTGGAGGAGGTATTCCAACGACTAAGAACCTCCGGATTGAAGCTGAGTCCCAAGAAATGCCATTTGTTTCAGAAGGAAGTACGATATCTCGGCCACGTTGTCTCTGGAAAAGGAGTGGCAGTAGATGAGCAAAAGATCAAAGCTGTTAAGGAATGGCCCATTCCAAAAGACATACATCAGCTTCGAAGTTTTCTTGGCCTGTGCAATTACTATCGCCGATATGTCCTGGGGTTTGAGAACATCGCCAAACCGCTGACCAGGCAAGCAATGTGGGACTTGGAGCTGTCCTGTCACAGATCCAGGAAAGACAGGAAAAAGTCATAGGTTATTTCAGCAAGACCCTCAGTAAACCGGAGCGGAATTACTGTGTCACCAGGCGGGAGCTGTTGGCTGTTGTCAAAGGAGTAGAACACTTCTACAAGTACGTGTATGGCAGCTCTCAAATGGCTCCTACATTTCGAGAATCCCGAGGGCCAAGTGGCACGTTGGATCGAGAGGCTCCAAGAGTTTGACTTTGAGATCGAACATCGAGCGGGGACCAGCCATAAGAATGCAGATGCCCTGTCACGAAGACCATGCCCAGATGACTGTTCGCACTGCCAAAGAGGAGAAGAAGTCGACACTCCGCAGAACTACGGCGGTGGATGATAACTAGAATGACCACAGGATCCAGAAAGACCAAGAGAAAGATCCAGAACTTGGTTTAGTCATCGGCTGGAAGAAGAGTGATCGAAGATCGTTGTGGCAGGAAATAGCCAGTTGTTCTCCAGTCGTCAAATCTTATTGGTCCCAATGGAGCTCCCTTACCCTCGACAATGGAGTCCTGAAACGTGTGTTGGATACTGAGGATGGTGGAGAAGAAAGACGTCAGGTAGTAGTTCCTAGAAGCAGAAAAGACAGGAAGTGCTCCGAGAAATCCATGATGGGGTCACCGTAGGACATCTGGGAGTGAAGAAATCCTTCCAGAAAGTTAGGCAACGGTTTCACTGGGCCAATTGTCAAGCCGACGTCAAAGACTGGTGCAGAAAATGTGCTGTATGCGCTGCCAGTAATAGGCCTTGAACAAGACCTAAGGCCCCGATGCGCCAGTACAATGTGGGCAGCCCAACCAAGAAGCCATCACCGTTGCCGACGTCATGGTGAAGGAGTGGATTTGTCAATTCAGGGTCCCGTTAGAGCTGCATTCGGATCAAGGCAGGAATTTCGAGTAAACCTGTTCCAGGAAATGTATCGGATGCTGAACATCCGAAAGACGAGAATCACAGCTCTACATCCGCAGTCAGATGGAATGGTGGAGCGGATGAATAGGACGATAAACCGCCACCTGTCCAAGGTAGTCTCTGACCACAAAAAAGATTGGGACCAGTACCTTCATCTGTTCCTGATGGCGTATCGTTCAGCAGTTCATGAGTCAACCGGCCAAACCCCTGCTAGTGTTATTACGGGCCGAGAGCTGCGACTTCCATGTGACCTGAAGTTTGGGACGCCACCAGGACAAGACACTGCGGGAGATGATTACGTCAGCAAACTACGACAGAGAATGGACGACATCCATGAACGGGTCCGTTTGAACATTCAGAGTGCCAGCGACAGAATGAAGGAGATCTACGACATCAAGGCGGATGCTGGTGGATATCAGACAGGGGACCTTATCTGGCTATACAACCCTAAACGTCGCTGTGGACTATCACGAAACTTCGGAACTCGTGGGAAGATTCATATAAGATAATGAAAAGGATAAACGACCTTGTCTATCGAATACATAAGCCACCACGAGGAAAACCTAGGGTGGTCCACTTCAATAGGTTGTCCCCTCACGCCGGAAACCACGACCAAGTCCGCACCGTCAGATCACCGGAGGACGAAATGACGTTTCAGAGGTTCTTGTCCCTGTACTCGAACGGACAGCAAGTTTAATATTGGGTAACCCGAGAGGAGTCACGAGATCATTTCAAGGTGCCTGCCGATTACGCGTTAGCTCACTGTGTGGCAGAAGATCTCCAAATGTCCAGAGGCATTGCCGTAGTTTTCTCCAAGAAGTTCGGTCGAATCCAGGAACTGAGAGAACAGAAACCGGGGGTGTTACAGCTGAGGAAAGGCCAGAGAAACATCTACTATCTGGTTACCAAGAAGCGTTCTCGAGATAAGCCGTCTTATGAAGATATTTGAAAGAGCATTACGAGATTGAGAGACACGATGCTGGACCAAAATATTGTGGACCTGGCAATCCCAAAATTGGCCTGTGGGCTTGATGGGCTGGACTGGAGATTTATAAGGAGCATGTTGGAGACAATATTCAGATCCAGCGGCATCAACATTCTGGTGTGCTGCAACCATCTTCCTCGACCCAACTTGAAGACTGTGGAGTGCTACTTCCATCGAACGTTCAGGTGCAGATATGGAGAATCTTGCAGATATCTTCACACTCCAAGAATGACGTTTCGGGGCGAAACGTCTTTAAGAAGAGGGCAATGTAACGATTTCGAGACCTGCCCCGAGACCGGCCCTGATCTAATTAATTATGCACCCTCGTTCAACTACGACAGCATATCTGCTGGCCTAAGAATCGCCGAGAACAAGCTGGAATAAAATCGATCGCTTCGATACTGTTCGTAGTGCCATCTAGATGAAATGTTCTATACTCCCGAATAATCGAGAGTCGTGGATGGAATCTGCTTGGGAGTATATAAGCTGGGAATCAGAGATAGCCACGGAGAGTTACGAATATAATAGTTCCAGAGTTCACAGATAGAGACTGACACAGTAATAAATAAATTAGTGAAGTAAATGTTTTAGTTGAATAATTGTTTTAAATAGTGTTTTAAATTCATTAGGAAAATTAGTTAGTGCAGTTTTACTACAGTATTTTCGTATTCTCAATATCCCACTCGTAATTGCAGTGGAACCAACAGATTCAGAAATACTTAACAGATGGTAAGGAGCTTATGTCAACCAGTGGTTTTCCGAATTTCTGGAAAACGAGGGCCAAAAATTGATTTTTCTACGACCACATGGAAATATGCCCATTTTATCCTGTACTGTAATGATCATTTCAGTACAGGATATTTAATTTCCCACGACTTTCATGAACTACTAGACTGTCATTTTTATGATCATAAATAATAAAGCATCGAATCTAGTTTGTTTACGTTCTAATAATTTGACATTTCACATCAGTATTTACAAAATTCGTGAGATTTGGAAAGTGGAGATTGAGGGTTTAAGTCTCAAGTACACCACAATTTTTTTCTTTTTTTTGAAATTGATTAGTGTTAGATTTTTATTATAAATTTCAATATTTGTATCTTCAATTCCCTTTTTAGGTTGAATGTGTTATGGAAATCATAACGGCAGGAAAGTTTATGATACAAAAACTTATCAAAAATATTATAGATTTGTTTATGATTCATATGGTCGTAGAAAAAGTATAGTGCACAATTTGCATGAAATGACCCATTTTCCACTCGTAGGTATATGAACTATTGTAGCACTCGCTACGCTCATACTACAAAATTTTATATATCTACTCGTGGGAAGTGTATGCCATTTCATGCTTATTGAACAATATACTATTGTAGCACCGCAATTTGAAATTCACTTCACATTGCGATATCATCAACTTCTATTTCAGACCCTCTTGACCGACTAGCGTATCATGATGTGATACTAAATGATACACACAATGGTCTATATATGACACATCATTCAATTATGGAATGGGGACACAATTTAGGTTTTTGGGGATAGTTATATGAAATAAATTGTTACCCACAATGGAATCTCAATAACTTCCATTTCGACCTAAAAGTGCGTTTTCCTACACCTTTGCCAATTGCCGACGACTGCGACTGAGAGTAGCCCCGATCTATTCTCTCAAACGCGTTTTTCTATCGGGGGCCATTTTACAGTGTTTGTCGCTCTTGTGGTCTGTTCTAGCATGTAGAAAAATTATTATTTTTATAAATTCATGACCTGCTTTCCATGTTATTGAGTTATCAAGATCAGGAGGAAAATCTGTTTCTCCTTTTAATAAATAATAAAGGTAAAAAATGATTTTATTGAGTAGACATAAAAGTATATAATATACCGGGTGACCACGAGGTGAGGTACGCCCCCCAATTTTTCTATAGTTTTGAAGATACAGGTTTCAAATTTGGCACGTCGATATATTACTCAAATACGCATATTTTGACTCCATAACCGAAAATTCACCACTTCCGGTTTAACCGGAAGTGACCCCAAACTTTTTTTTTCAAATGACACCCTGTACAATTTTTTTCATTATCAGGAAGAACACGCAATTTGTGATAACACTGTTCTCCAAAATTGAAAATCGGTTGAAAAATGGCGGAGATACAGTTGATTGTTCAATCGAACAAAGTTGGCCGTGAACATCAAACTCAAATCATCACAACTGACGAACGGCGTCAGCATTTACGAGAGGAAGGTTCGAGGTAAGATACAGCTGAAAATTGAGCTTCCCATGTAATTGCAGCAACCATATTTCCCATCAATTATCAAACATTTCCTCAAAACGGATTAGTACCCATAAAGAAAGGCTCACAACTGCCATTTCTCAAATAGCAACATACTCTTTTCACATTGTTATGTTGAAAGATGATGAGTTATCAGATTACTCGAATGAAAAGATTTGAAGAATTACGAAAGGAATCGAAGATACGGGATGTTTCATTATGAGTGTTCTCAAAATTGACTATTCTTAAACATAGGCGGCTTGAACCTACGAAAGCTAAACAAAAATTCATATTTAAAAAAAAATAGTGAAAATTTGCAGTACATTCTGAATAATGGAACATTGTGAGTTGTCGAAAAACATTCTACGGCGATGGAGCGAACTTTTTTCTCATTACTCGTATGCTAATCGTAATTGATGGTGGATTCATACAGCAGTTTTAAGATCGTTGTTGGAATAAATATTCCATTAACGAACATTCTTATGACTTCTTACTAGTGACTAAAAACTCATGAATTGGAACTGCTGTATAAATCCACCATAAGAATATACCTGCAGAGTAAAAAAAATGTATTAGATATTTATTCCAATTTCAAACATTTGATACAACTAATTTCTGAACGAAAAAAAAGGTATGAAGTAAATTGTTTATTGGTTCTGGTCACTTACTACACTAACAGAAATCAAAGTAATGAAAAAATGATTTACAAGTACTGTTCAAAATGTTCTCCATTATGTTCTCTGCACAAAATTGCACGTCTCACTATTGCTTCCATAACTCCATTTAACTGAGCTTGAGTAATACTTGCAATTGCTTCTCTAAGGCGATGTTCCAAATCCTCCCTTGATGTAGGACTAGAAGAGTAAACCTTGTTCTTCAGGTAACCCCATATGAAAAAATCCAGTGGCGTGAGGTCCGGTGACCTCGGAGGCCATCTTGTAGGACCATTCGTGCCAATCCATCGATTTGGGAATGTTTCATCTAGGTAACTGGTTACTATTCGGGAATTATGGGGAGGTGCACCATCCTGCTGGAAATACATATTTTGGTAGACGTCGAGAGGTAAATTCTCCATGAATCCTTCTATTTCGTTTCGTAGAAATCCCAAATAGCGTTGCCCATTCAACATACCATCAAATATTATGGGCCCAATGATTCGAGTTCCTATCAGACCTATCCACACGTTGAATCCAAAGCGTTCCTGAAAATGCCCTTGTCTTATGAGCCTGGGGTTTTCAGTTGCCCAGTATCTGGTGTTGTTTCTATTGAACATACCAAGATTCGTAAATCTTGATTCGTCGGAAAATATAATGTTTCTCGTCATATTCGGGTTCCTTATGTGGTTCTCAAGTAGCCAATTGCAATATTGGACCCTTCTTTGATGATCATTTTCGTAAAGGCGCTGATGTATCTGATATTTATACGGCTTAAACCCATGTTTTTTTAGAATTTTTCGAGCTGATTCTCGTCCAACTGGTAATTCATGTTCGATTTGTCGAAGTGATATGGTGGGATCTACATAAACAACAGCCAAAACATTAGTTTCCGTCTCTGCATCAATAATAAAACTATCCTGATCATGTACATTGTCATCTGGTTCCATCCTGAATTGCCTTTCCAAAAGTGCGAAATAGTTTCTACTTGGTTGGCGTTGTCTGAGAGGGAATCGTTCACTGTAAAGAATGCAAGCCGCAGTTGCATTTTTTCTACACTCGCCATAAATTAGCAGTAAATCTACTTTTTCATTTCTAGTAAATTTTTGCTCCATCGGAATGTTTTTCAACAAGTTACAATTCTCTTGTATTGAATGAGTAGAACAAATTGTCACTTTGTTGACAAAATATGCTTTTTTGTTTAGCTTTCTTATGTTCAAAGCCGCCTTCGTTGAAGAACATTCAATTTTGGGAACACTTATATTGTATTTCTGGTTCCTTTCGGAATTCTTCAAATCTTTTCATTCGAGTAATCTGATAATTCATCATCTTTCAACATAACAATGTGAAAAGAGTATGTTGCTATTTGAGAAATGGCAGTTGTGAGCCTTTCTTTATGGGTACTAATCCGTTTTGAGGAAATGTTTGATAATTGATGGGAAATATGGTTGCTGCAATTACATGGGAAGCTCAATTTTCAGCTGTATCTTACCTCGAACCTTCCTCTCATAAATGCTGACGCCGTTCGTCAGTTGTGATGATTTGAGTTTGATGTTCACGGCCAACTTTGTTCGATTGAACAATCAACTGTATCTCCGCCATTTTTCAACCGATTTTCAATTTTGGAGAACAGTGTTATCACAAATTGCGTGTTCTTCCTGATAATGAACAAAATTGTACAGGGTGTCATTTGAAAAAAAAAGTTTGGGGTCACTTCCGGTTAAACCGGAAGTGGTGAATTTTCGGTTATGGAGTCAAAATATGCGTATTTGAGTAATATATCGACGTGCCAAATTTGAAACCTGTATCTTCAAAACTATAGAAAAATTGGAGGGCGTACCTCACCTCGTGGTCACCCGGAAAATAAATATGATCCCCAAATTTCAGATTTCAATTTCACGATTATATCGCTAATTGATCTTCCACTCAACCATGAAAAGGAGCTTATTCTTTGCTAAGAATGGGCTCCAATCTCGGTATGGATCACACAGTTTTATGAATAAGTAAACATTGTCGGTGCGGCTTTTACTAGCCCCGCCTGATAACTTTTGAATGGTTTGATTTACAGATATAAAAAACGTTTGGAGGGTATTACCGATACTACATTTTGAAATAAAACACATTGTGATTGCTCGATAGATGGCGCGGGGGAGCACACCACCTAAACAATTTTAAATGGCATTGGTGTTATCTGTCACATTGTTGAAAAGATAATTCAATTATATTTTCAACCATCTAATTTTTTCAGAATTCCGTGACGCTTGGCCCCCATGATTTTTTTAATTTTTAAGTTGATTTGCCTCCTCGTGCCCTCTATGAAGCAAAAAAAGTGATTTATTTCAAAACGTAGTATCGGTTATACCCTCCAAACGTTACTTTAAATGTACGTCATACTGTTTAGAAGTTAACAAGGGGGAGACTATCAGAAGCCGCACTGTATATACATAAGTACATGAACTAGCAATACAAAAAACAGTTAGGTATAATCAAACATCTAGAGAAACTAAATCTACTGAATTACACACATCAAAATATGTGACCAGGATTTTCGAATAGATACTTCTTCAATTGTGTCTTGAATTTCGAGAAACTAAAACTGTTGAGTCCGAATGGAAGATTATCACATACGTTGGCAATTTGAAATGAGAATGATGATCGAAATAAGGCAGTTCTATGAATAGGTATTGTCAACTTGGTATTGTGTCGAAGATTTAAACTGTGTACGTCCGTCCTAAAGCTTATCTTTCGGTGGAGGTAGTTGGTTTTTTTGTAAGTACAAGTTTTCTAAAAATAATGCGATATATTTAAGTCTCTCCGAAACACGGTCTCGTCTACGCAAGCCATATATGAATCGAACACATGTATCCTGGAGTCTTTGTATTGTATTCTGTAACTATCTGCGCAAGTAAGTGAAAGACCATACACCACATCTGCATAGCTGAGGTGTGACAGCACCAGAGCTTCACACAGGATAATTCTGAGCTTTTTGCTGAGGAGTTTTCGGTTAGCATCAGCCCTTTTTAAATTACAAAAATCTCTAAGCACAATTCTAGACACATGATATGAGAATTTAACATTGGAATCTGAAAAATATGGGATCAAAGAATTAGCAATATTCTAAAGAAGAGGGTTGAAAGGATTTCAGGCATTTTTAATGAAATATCACGTATGCCAAACTTACACAATGCCGGGCAAAAATAAAAAACAATGTACTTTCGTCGACGCGATTAGTAGCAGCTCCCCTCCAGGCTGGCAGTAGCTACTGCGTGGCAGGTTGAGAATCAAGTAAATTTGAAATATATTGGTGATGTCTTTATCAGTCTGAAATATTTCCATCAAAGCAGTATTGCCACTTGTATCAGAAAGTAGTAGCTACTTTGTTATTTCAAAAGGAACACACACACACATTAAGTATATAATTTTTAGAATCCTTGTAGAATTTCTTACAACTTTTCCTGATAATACCTTATACCTATATGTGACGGTTTTCAAGATAAAAATTATTGTGTTATACCTGACCACTGAAAAATTACTTTTTTTTAACAATGAAAATTGATCAAATGATGAAATTTTGGTCAAAGCTGTATTAGACCATTAGGTATTCTGTAGATGAACTTGATATCAGTTTCATCATACAGGGAGGCTTATAAGTACCTTTCTTTCGAAGACTTATGAAAATGACTGAAGCTCAGTTTTTTTCGAATGACACACCCTGTATATTGTATTATTTTCGAATTCAACTATAGGTTCTATCGACTATGTCCTATACCTATCTCTTACCGTTTATAAGATATTATTAATTTTATAATTTTTGAGGTCTGTGCAAGTATAAAAATTCAAGTATAAAATTTGGTGAAAAATCTATCAAATAACAAATGAGAGCTTAATTTTTTTGAGAAATGTGTAATGAAATGCATGAACCTTCCTTAATACTGGGTGTATGACAAATACGATTATGTTAACAGTTTGAAGAATGAAAAATTAAATGGATCAAATTCATTCTACACAAGAGATAATATTACAAGATTTACTTCACAATAATAACACATTTGATACTGAAAAAACAAAAACTCAGTAGCTTCGACGATGCTTGAAATTATGTATTCACAGGTGTTCTATTGACCTCACCTTTTATTTTTCCACAGAGATAGAAATCTAGAGCAGTCAGATCTGGTGACCGCGGCGGCCAAATCGAAGGACCTAAATGTCGTATCCAACGATTTTCGAAAATATTAGTGCTCACTTTACCTATACAATGTCCAGAAGCCCCATTTCACTGATACCGACAATTGTAATATAAGTTTAGAGGTAAGTTGTCAAGGAATTCACTCAAAGTTATTCTATTAAAAATGTATCATCCATAAGCATACAAAACACATTGAAACTTAACATTTGTTGAAATCCCCTTTCTCTTATGAAATTCCGACGATTGAATATTCACTTGAAAATTGTGATGTGATTAATCGGTCCAAATAATTTTTTCAAAAAGTTGGAACCTAGTAACATTTTGCAAAATTCTACTCGTTTTGGTGGATCATCCTATGTAGAGCTTGCAGCCTGATGAACATGTAACCGTGCATATTATGTTTTTGTGAAATTCTCCATATGAAAGTGCAAGAAATTCTCAAATCCACCGCAGCATTAGATAAGCACTAGCATAAAAATATCTTAAAACAATGATAAAATTTTCCATGTCACCAGTCACCTGATTCAGTTCAGTTCATTTCTCGAGGCGTTAACTTTTTCGAAGTTGAGATAATTTCGTTCAATTCTCTTCAATTTCCGTTCGTTCAATGCCGGTGTATTTGGATATAACAACTCATTGAATCTTGCACAGGTCCTTGATATGATTTTGTTGCATTCACCACGAACATCAAACAAATATAAAACAAATTCAGAATATCAGAGTTTGAATAATTATTATTTTCCATTTCTCGCTACTCTTGTATGACAGTCGGACTATTTAAACATGTTGTTTTCAAGTTTATACCTTGTCGTTCAAATCAGACTATTAAGAGCAGATCATGGCGCACTATTATTCTTATTGAAATTCGGTAGCGAAATCTAGAATTGATGGTGAAAACGCTTCATTGAAATTTAAGTGGATTTTTGGAAATATGAAATAATCACAGTACCTATGTAGTGAATTCTTTAGTTTTTTGAATGGTTCAATAACACACCAGGTATTTCTTTGCAGAGCAATATTAGCAGACCTGAAATTTTAGAACGTTAGAACAAATGCGTGATTGGGTATTTCCAAGCAAAAATTTGAATTTGAGGTAATATTCCTTCCTGAGTTTTGAAAATTGTTTACACCTTAACGACTCCTCGATAAAAAATATTGCGTTTTTCTTGAACTAGAGCGTTAAACATGATACCACACGAAAACAGTACAGTTGTCCTAAAATAGATGAAACCGTGAAAACATGCACCCCCATAATGCGCATTCGCCATTCAATGGATTCATAGTTCGTATATCCATTTGATAAAGCACTTAATATGAACCTTGGCTCAATAAATGAGAAATAAGTTATATCCAAATGTATTGGCAGTAAACAGAAATTCAGAAGAATACAACGAAATTATAATATGAAAACGTTCATGGATCGAGAAATAGAATGAATCAGGTGACTTTTGATTTGGAAAATGAAATTAAGACTGCAAGCTTTGCATAGATATGATCAACTGAAACCTGTAGAATTTTGCGAAATGCTACTAACATGAACATACGAAGATTCCAACTTTTCAAAAATAATTATATAGACAGATGAATCCAAATCCTCACGTGAGGAAATATTCAGTTGTCGGATTAATCAGAAAACTATCATTTCATTAAAGAAATGGGATTTCAACAAAAATGTTGCTTTAATGTATTTTGTTTGGTTATGGTCGATTCATTTTCAATTCGCATTCATGAGGAAACTGAATTACAGAAAATATTTGGATATTTTGAGAACAAAGGTGTGACGTCTTGGACAATTTACCTCTGAACTGAAGTATAATAATTGTCAGTATCAGTTGAATGGGGCTACTGGAAATTGTACACGTGAAGTAAACAGAGAACTCACCAATTTGTTCAGATCTCACTCCCCTAGATTTTTATCTCTGGGTTAAAATAAAAAAATATATTCAATTATTTTTATTTTCAGTAAAAAAATTAAATTATTTCTTTGAAATAAATCCAATATATTGCATTCATTTTCAATATATTGGATTTATTTCCAATATATTGGATATCTTTTCAATATATTGCCGATACGTAAATTTGTCCTCTGCTACGGTATAAGTTACACTCCAAAAAACAATGCCGACAGCTTGTGGTAAATACGAGCAGCCCCTCATTTTCTGGAAGAGGAAGAAAGCACACGAGCATTCCCCCAAAAGCAACTCTCTGGGTAGAGAGTGTTGCGAAGGAAATCTCACAAAATTCGGTGAAAATAAAGATATACCCTTCTTCTTATTAATACTGTTATGCAGAATATGAAGCAAATATCTGAGAGAAAACAAATTTGGAATTAAATGGTGAATAACACCGTGGAAAAATTGACTAAGGGAATACTGTTGACTCATCCTGTATATGGGGTAAAAAGTCTACCCTCGTACCGTTGAAATAACTCAGAGTAATTCAAAAAATCCAATATATCGATATATTTTCAATATATTGGATTATTTTCAATATATTGAATTTTTTTCAAAATATTGGAAATAAATTCAATATATTCGATTTTTTTCAATATATTGGAAATAAATTCAATATATTCGATTTCTTTTCAACATATTGGATTTTTTTAATTACCCTGAGTGATTTCAACGGTTCGAGGGTAGACTAATTTGAAAATATCACAATACAGCATTTAGAATGCATACTTTTCAAATGGAATACCCCATATAAGGGATGAGTCAACAATATTCCTTTGGTCAATTTCTCCACGGTGTTATTCACCATTCCATTTCAAATTTGTTTTCTCTTAGATATTTGCTTCATATTACATGAAATCCCAAGAAGAGACATTTTTATAAAATCAACACATGATGAAGTTTATCACGAAAAATAATTCAGAATTGAAGGAATTGGATCTTGGGATTACCCACTTTCCACATTTTGTTTGTTTATAAGTCATGGAATTATTATTACCGACTTGACTTGAAATTTTGTAAAGGTTTCACAAAAAAAATTAAAGTGTGTCTCGTCAGCTTTGATTATATTATTTCTTCCTTGAATGGCTACTAAATACAGGTTATCCTCTATAAATTATCATTTTGAGAGATATTCTTCCCGATTATTAAACCATTTCATTATCCAATTCAATGATATTCTTTCAATTTTAATTTTAATAAATACCAGAGATTGTTTTATTGTCATGATACATAATGTATTCCTTATTGCTAGTTTCCATTTGATACCAAATACCACATATCATTTTCCACTGACGCTTACATAATATAAAGGGTATTCCACATTCGACGGCATATTAGACGTTTCTGGAGAACGGAAAAACTGATCATATTAAAATTTTTTGGCATGGATAATCAAACATGTTCTACCCGTCTCAAATATTTTCATCAATACAGTATTGCCACTTGTATCAGAAAGTAGTAGCTAGTTTGTTATTTCAAACGGAACACCACAATATAGTTTTTGGAATCCTTCGAATTTTTGTGTGATACCTGACCATTGAAAAATAATTTTTTTTTTCACAATGCACATTCACAAATTATTGAAATTTGCGTTATAGCTGCATATGGCCATTGGGTATTCTGTCGATGAACTTCATCTCAGTTTCATGAAACAGGGAAGGTCAGGAGTTACTTCCTTCCGGGGATTGGGAAAATGACTGACTCAGTTTTTTCAAATGGAACACCCTGTCTATTATATTATATTTAAATTCAACTTACCAGTTTGAATAAGTTTTATGGACTATATTCTATACATATCGCTTACTACGAAAGCGTCTAGGGGTCACACAAATAAAATAAAATTATTTCTTTGAATTAAATTCAATATATTGCATTTATTTTCAATATATTGGATTTATTTTCAATATATTGAATTTCTTTTCAATATATTGGATTTCATTTCAATATATTACATTCCTTTTCAATATATTGAATTTGTTTTCAATATATTGGATTGGATTGAGATAAAACCGCCGTGGCAAAATTGATAGCTATATTTTGAAAATATCGCAATACAGAATTTAGAATAAAACAGGAATGCATACTTTTCAAATGGAATACCCCATATACAGGATGAGTCAACAGTATTCCCTTGGTCAATTTCTCCACATGTTAATCACCATTCCATTCCAAATTTGTTTTCTCTCAGATATTTGCTTCATATCCTGCTCAGCACGATTTATAGAGAGAAGGGTATCTCTTATTTTGACCAAATTTTGTGAGATTTCCTTCGCAACACTCTCTACCCAGAGAGTTGTTTTCGAAGGAATGCTTCTATGCTTTCTTTCCCTGCCAGAAAATGAGAGGCTGCTCGTATCCATCACAACCTATCGACATTGCTTGTTGTAGTGTACTCAAATATATGACCTAGCATGAATGCTGTAGCTTCAGCTGTAGAACCTACCTTGTTACTGATGGAAGGCAAGAACCTTGAAAATAATCTGAGGGGTGGTCATTTCTTGTAAGGACTTGCCTAGCTCGGCCGTTTGAGTAATAGAAGCATTTGCAATTGGGTCGACTTGGAGGAACGTCGCACAGGTATCTGGTGGAAGTAGTTTAATGTTCATTGAAAAATTGAACTATGGTAATTCACGCTTCAATAATGATTGAAAACAATTTCTAAAAGTAGTTAAAGGTGGTCCCTCTGGCAAGAAAATATAAAGAATTGAAATTGTGATTCACAATGGAGCAAAAAATAAGTTCTTACAAGATTGCTATCAATTTAAGTATGAAACATTTTTTTTCAATCTCGAAGACAGAACTATAAATGAAAGCTACCGTCGCCGTCGCACGGTTAAAATAACTCGAGTAATTCAAAAAATCCAATATATTGGAAACAAATCCAATATATTGAAAAGAAATCTAATATATATTGAAATAAAATCCAATATATTGAAAAGAAATTTAATATATTGAAAATAAATGCTATATATTGGATATATTTCAGAGAAATAATTTTATTTTATTTGTGTGACCCCTAGATGCTTTCGTAGTAAGAGGTATAGAATATAGTCCATAAAACTTATTCAAACTGGTAAGTTGAATTCAAATAAAATATAATATCAAGGGTGTTCCATTTGAAAAAACTGAGTTTAAGTCATTTTCCTAATTTCCTGGAATAAAGTATCTCCTGAGCTTCCCTGTTTGATGAAACTCATCGAAGTTCATCGACAGAATACCCAATGGCCTTTTGCAGCTATAACCCAAATTTCAATAATTTGTGAATGTGCATTGTGAAAAAAAAATTATTTTTCAATGGTCAGGTATGCGAGGAATTCTACAAGGATTCCAAAAACTATATATTATGTGGTGTTCCGTTTGAAATAACAAAGTAGCTGCTACTTTCTGATACAAGTGGCAATACTGTATTGATGAAAATATTTGAGACGGGTAGAACATGTTTGATTAACCATGCCAACAAATTTTAATATGATCAGTTTTTCCATTCTCCAGAAACGTCTAATATGCCGTCGAATGTGGATAACCCTTTATATTACGTCAGCGTCAGTGGAAAATGATCTGTGGCATTTGGTATCAAATGGAAACTAGCAATAAGGAATACATTATGTATCATGACAATAAAACAATCTATGATATTTATTTAAAGTAAAATTGAAAGAATATCATTGAATTGGATTATGAAATGGTTTAATAATCGGGAAGAATATCTCTTAAAATGATAATTTATAGAGGATAACCTGTATTTAGTAGCCATCCAAGGAAGAAATGATATAATCAAAAATTTCAACTCAAGTCAGTAATAATAATTTCATGACTTATAAACAAACTAAATGTGGAAAGTGGGTAATCCCAAGATACAATTCCTTCAATTCTGAATTTTTTTCGTGATAAACTTCATCTTGTGTTGATTTTATAAAAATGTCTGTTCTTGGGGTTTCATGTAATACTCATGGCTCACAAATGGCTGAATGAAATTTAACACCAATCATATAAGCCCTCACTTGGGCATGCCTTGAACCAATACCAATTTCGAAATGACTCTTTTTGATCCTACGAAATTATTTAAAAAAGGATATATTTAAAACCCCCCCACATATGTAGAGAGCAGGCAAAGTCCTGCCTCAAAGAAATAAGACATGAAACTACCTCGTGAATTAGTGGGTTCCACCAAAAGAACCCGCTCGAATGACTGCATACTTCTTACAAGGTACAAATTGTCTTTATACCAGGTCCCAATGGAATCCAGAGTAATGAGAGAAAAGAGCGCGGTCAGCAATAGCTTTCAGTGAACCAGAACCTGCCTGCGAAATGCTGTTTGGAGACATAAAAACGAATACAAAGAAATGACTAAAAAATCATCGCCCGCCAATCTGAGAGAACGCCTTAGGCAATACTCACAGGAAAATTATGATGATGTTGCCAACCAACCGGCTATCAAGACATCTTGGAATAAGACAAAATGCTCTTAGGAAAGTTGTAGATCTGCTGACAGAATACCGCTACCTAAGAAAACATCTGCATCAGCTTATACACCATGACTTAATACTGTGCAGGCTGTGATGAAGAGGGTGAAACAGTCGTCCACATACTCTTGGAATGCGTAGCTCTGGCTCGCATGAAGATGAATATCTTCGGACTCTGCAGTGCAAAAGATGTCATCCCACAGGAATACATAGCAAGGAATAACCAGGACTTTAACGAAACTCAGGAGTACTTGCGGGATAGACATGAGCAGGATGCAGAAACGTTCCACCTGCATTTCGGCCAATGGTCATCCCCGCCAACAAATAATAATAAAAATAGACAGAATAAAATCACACAATTAAGTTAGAAAACTCAATAGATTATCTTTGTGAGTGATGAGATCCTGCATATGAGGGGGGAGCGAAATGATTCTTAACCATCAGCTGAGCTGGTGCGAGAAAATTTTTGCAGAAAAACATACATCTTCAAGTTAAATTTGGCAAGTCGAAGTATTAAATAGTATCTATATTGCACAAGGTAGATATGGGATTGGGATGTTTGGATTTCGGAATGATGAAAGTGAAAAAGTATAAATCTGATGAACCATCTTCGAAACTCGGAATTCTCATGGCTGATGAAAGATCACCATCAGCAATTTAATTGAACACCACTTTTTCTTACGATGTTGGAAATACTTGTTGTCTACTTTTCAAATATAATCTTTGATATTGGAAATAAGAAATATTTTGCGTCTATCTACGGAACTGGGAATATAAAAATCATGATATGGAAGAGCAAGGAGTTTTTTCCAGATAGGTCTTAAATTAGATTTTAGGAAGGTATCTATCACATCACAACAAACAGACGCAACATAGGTGTAAGCCGACTTGGGAATTCATTCAATGATGTTCTTGGTTGTGGGTGGATATTTCCAACATACAGTATCTAGCAATAATTTTAAGAGTTAGAACTGAAAATTGTACCGACTAGATAATCGAAACCAAAAACAATGTGTTCTAGTTTCAGCAGTAACTTATTAATTTTCTTGAAGAAATAACATATGTGCTGCTCGGCTATAACCGGCCTTGGAATATAATCAAATATTCGAAAGAGATCCCAACGCCGAAAAACCTATACAAATTCATTGACTGCCCTCATGAGTTAAGATCACTTTCTTTTATTCTTAAAGATGTAAAGAAGATTTTCACTTGCAACTCATTTCCTTCTTTCACCCAGAAAAAGTCAGAGAAAAAAGTCTACCTTGTCTTCCGTCATGCGTTTGCGGAAAATTTCATCCTGGATTCATTTGAATAAGAATTAACGAGCACCGCTTGATATAATTTTAACACACACAAAAATGCATTTATTACTACTTGCTAATTTCTCTCCTATTCATTCTGGACTCAATCTTTTAAGGACCAATAGAACTCCAGAAGTCACGATAATGATCTCAAAGAGAATGACATACTTCCCCAAGTCATATATTTCAGGAGAAATATGCGGTGTCTGTTTTTCCTGAAACTGGATTAAACTGTTGTGGTAAATATTGAAGAAGTTTTTCATTGGATTGATAAATCTCAATTCATCCCTATTTGATAAATAAGAGGCACCCGAAGTGAATTTAATTTTGTATATCAAATTATTCAACATCTTCTGAGCGTTCTAGCAGAATGAATGTTATAAAAAATGGGGTATTGGGCGCCTGTGGTGTTTCTCAATGAGAATAAATGAAGTTTTTCGCTTCATCATATTATTACTACTGTGGCGAAGGGGAACACTTTTTTTTCTTCTCAGTGAACTTTATAAGATAAAACTGCAATATCAATTCTTCGAAGTGTGTTTTCCATTTTGGTTGACTGCACAAGTACAAAATAAGCTATAATTACCTAAATCTGGTTGGATTTGTGAGCGGATAACATCTCGCAGATCTGTTCTGTAGTGATCATTACCTCCTTTCAAGCGAATATCGAATAATTTTGTCAACATGAATTCCTCAGACGGCTCCTCCGCATTTAGTTCCACACTGTCGATATGGTTTTTGGGATGACTTTTATTATCCTGAAATTATTGCACTATGAAAATATTTATTGATTGTCTGTGACATACAAAACCGATTTTGAGGTAGGTATAGATAATACAGAATTGAAAAAGAATATTACATGTTATAAAAACCTTCATTCTTACTTTCAGAATGATAAAGTGATACTACATATATAGGTGGCCACATGCCATGATGTAAATCAAGTGTGATGTGAGTTGCTAATTCCAAGTCTGGTACTAGCTTGAAGTGCGCACCGACCACCCGGGGTGGTGCTGTAGGTTTTCCGGGTTTTCCTACAGCTATGAAAAGTGAATACACCACCGAAAATATGAGTGAGTCGCTCCGGAGTGCCACTGCAAAGAGTAAGATTAGCCATCCTCTACCCGTACATATGCCTTTGGGTACACTCTATGAGTGTTTTTGAGGAAGTAATATTATTTTTATATTATTATATATCTGTTACGAAAAATTAAAATTGAGTCGACAACACTTCACCTACATTCTGAAGATAATTTCAAAAACTCTCTAAGGATCAGAACGCATAACGATAATTGTGCAATTAGGAACAAGTGACCAAATTCAACTTTTGAGAAAACGAAACTGAGATTTACTTCAAAATAGATCAGATTTGGGATCAACAGTACTGGTGAACGGGACGGTATCCCTATCCCAGCAAACTTGCTGGAAATCGAAATGGTTGGTCACCAATAACCGCGTTGCAATCTTTAGAATGGGGAGCTGTCTTGAGCGATCGATATAATGAAAGAGAGAGAAATGGTGACTTTTGAAAAGAAGTTGAGATGAGATTAGTGAAGCGCATCGGTGATAAATAGACCGGATTTTCAACGAATAGCTACTGATTATCGGAGATGACAAAATTTGAATGCATTAAGTCCACCGGAATCCTCGAGATTATAACTTAGACTCGTACAAGATTTATTGGAAGGCAGTGAATAATAAACGAAACGTGAAATTGATTTTGAGAATTAGTGTTTTCTCAGGCAACTAAATAGGAGCATGCATCCTAAATCGTCCGTTCCACAGTTACACTTCCCCAGACAATGGAGAGGCCGTGGACTTTTGAGTTCGGAGTGTCTACATGACAGAATGGTACTGGATGGAGCCTGTAAAGTCCTCTGCTTATTATGCGATCATAAAAAAGCAGCCGATGAACTCGGTCTCGTATTCGGCTCTAAATGGACGAACCCAAACTCTGTCACCGAGTTGAAACCCGTTCAGCAGGAAGCCCACGTCGAATTTGCGGATAGTGAGAGGCTTCCACAGCTACATGAGGATGAGCCAATGCATGGGGTCTTCTTCAAGAACATTGAAGTCCTTGGCTTATCCAGGAATCTTGCATTTGCTTTCCTCAGATCAAGTTGGCTGAAGTCGGAAACCGAGGGATTCATAATGGCTTGCCAAGATGGTGTCCTCAACACCCTCGTATACTGTAGTCGCGTGATGGGTATAGAGGTCCCTGACACTAGATGCAGAGCGTTTCGTGGGGCAGCTAAGACTTGAATGCATTTGCTCACAGCTTGTCCAGCTGATACGGTCTCAGCCAATATCCACAGGTATAACATGGCACTACGGGTGTTGTACTACTACCTACGACACTCGTACGGTATAGACGAGACACTGGTGTTGCCTTATGCTTCAGGGGATATTGAGTCCGTTGTGGGGAATGTAAATTGCCGAATCTATTAGAACTACTCATTCCCCACCCTCAGGCAAATTAAAGCCAATAAGCCTGATGTAGTTGTCCTCGACCATCATAGTAGGACGATTTTCGTCATAGAGTTTTAGGCACCTGACGAAACGAACATCGTCCTAAAAGAGAAAGAAAAACGAACTTAATATCGAGATCTACTCTTTGAACTTAGCAGGATTTATCCAAACCATTCGGTAAAAATGGTTGTTCTGATGATAGGGGTCCTTGGTTCGCAAACCTAAAAATCATACTGGCTTGCCGTCATATGGCAGAAATCTTAGCCGGACGAATGCAAAAGGCCGTTATTCTTGGATCACTCCGCCTGCTCAGGGCACATGATTCTCGGACCCAATAGTCACTTACCCCACGGCGTAAGAAGTAGTTATAGCGATCAATGATCCAGCTCGCCCTCCGGAAGTGTCAGGGCTCCGGAGACAGAAAGGTTCAAGAGCCAACCTTTTCCAGAACACCGCTCAAGATCGTATAAAAGTAGAATTGTCTCCATTAGACATGTTAAGCTAGTAGAAAAACAGTAATAGGAGACACCTTCCGCACGATTCTTTTGTGTCTTTTTTTCATAAACTCTAGAAGAGATATACTTTTTTGTATTGGATATTTTTATTCTCCTTGTTCAAAGATAAATTTCATTTGTTTTGTTCTCCTTCCAAATCATTTTACTTATTCATGAATTATTATTTATTTTTCTTCCAACGTGAGAGTACTATTTTCCGAAACACCTTAATAAAGATCGACACAAAAAGACTCCCTATTCATGCAGGGAGCACGAACCCTCAGCCCGAATAAGCCAGAACATATCAGATAATTCAATCTGAAATTACTTGCCATCCCAAAATTTGGTCTCTCACAGCAAGGGGTTTTTTGTAACATCTAAATAATAAGAGTGGTGAAAAGCTGCATTTGTAATTAAGTGGGGTGTTTTGGGTCTAAAAGTTATTCCTAGACCACTAAGGAATTGGTTCTAGGACACTTTTTTCTGGATACCTGTAGAGCTAGTGATTTGCCAAGATCAGTTGAGGAGCAGAAATATTTTGTACAGGTAAAACCAATTTCATTTTCATTACTTAATGATCCCTTCTTTGTCCACAAAGTGCAGTCACACGGGTCATCGATTCAAATCACCCCGTAGAAAGTGGTAACGTTCTATTTGTTGAAATTATTATTTTCGTCAACCGGCTGACTTGTGTGAGCTAGGGAAGACGTAGCCCTTACTTTTCAACGTGTGATGCCATGCACGAGCATTAAATCGATATTTAGCTAGATTTTGTTTTCGATTACTTTGTTGAACGTGTCAACATTTCTAAAAAATATATTTGCTTTTATTCATCTCTATGATGAATAAGGAAGACGATTGAAAGATTTTGACTAACCACGTGAATGACTATTCTTGTGATCAGTGTCTTTATTCATGCAATATGGAACCAAAAGTAACATAATTTCAGGTAGATTTAATTGACAATTAAAATATCAAAACAAATTCTCATGAACTAATAATATATTATTTTAATTACATTTATTGAATTCACATGAAACTGTGTTACTCTCTTACTGTATTATATTTTGAAGATTCACAGTCTTTCCTCATTTGATTCCGTCTACACATGACCAATCAATAAATCAATTTATTTCATGAACGGTAGTGCATATTACATGAAATATAGGTGCGTCAAGCTGGTGATCCATATATGGTACTTCAGGGTTTCAATGTTATGAGTAAATTGTACCCATTTTGTGCCAAATTGTGCCGTATGTTATGAATTTTGTTTCCGATCATTTTTCAAGATATTTGGAGTTTTTCATGAAACACCAACTTGAAGCTGTGACTCACAAATTGAAATTTAAAAATTTTCGTTTTCTATCGAATTGTGCCCATTTTACCGGTGTGAAGTTGACAGTAAATTTTCAGCAGTAACTTTCGATCCAGCAGTAAAACCACCAGTGGCGCCGGTAAAAATTAAGTTTCCACTAGTTTGGATAAATATTGAATTACTGTGAAAAAACCTTATTCAGAATAAGAACTTTTAACGTAATGCATATGCCGTATCAATTTCATGCTCTTGCAAAAGGTATAAAGGACTAAAATCAACCCTATACAAATTAATTGAAATGACAAATGTTTTCGGAAAAAACCTGCCAAATTGAAATTCACAGGACAAATTTGTATACATGGAATGAACGTTCCGTATCGATTTCATCCACTTGCAAAGGGGATGATGGGTTGAGATCACCCTTTGACTAGAATGAAAATGGACAAATGCTTTCGGAAAAATACTAACATTTTGTAATTCACATGACATGTATGTACACATGGAATTTTAAATTTTATTTTATTTTTATTTCATCCAATTGCAAAGGGGATGAAGGTTCAAAATCAACCCTCGAACAAAATTGAATTGAACAAAGGCCTTCAGAAAAAAACTTGCCGACTTGAAATTGACAGGATACGTTTTTGATCAAGAAATGGCGTTCTATATCAATTTCATCCATTTGCAAATGGAATGAAGGGTTAAGATTAACCCTCGGAAAAAAATTAAATGGAACAGAAGCCTTCAGTAAAAACCTGCCAACTTGGAATTAACATATGACGTTTCAGTTCACGAAATGAACGTCCTGTATCAATTTAATTCGTTAGCAAAGGGGATGAAGGATCCAAATTAACCCTCCACAAGAAACGAAATGGAACAAATGCCTTCAGAAGGAACTTGTCGACTCGAAATTCACAGATCACGTTTTCGTTCACGGAATGAACGTCCTATATCAATTTTATATATTTGCAAAGGAGATGAAGGGTCATAATCAACCCAACAAAAGTATTGAAATATCCAAATTCCTTCAGAAAAAAACTGCCCACGTGAAACTCACAGGACACATTTGTTTACATGGAATTAAAGTCTCGTATCAATTTCAGCCACTTGCAAAGAAGATAAAGGTGGTAATCTACCATACAAAAGAATTGAAATGGGCTATTGTCTTCAGAAAAACTCGCCAACTTGAAATTTACAGAACTCGTTTTCGTTAACGAAATTAACGTCCTGTATCAATTTCATCCATTTGAAAAGAGGATGAAAGGTGAAAATTTGATGAATTGTTTAAAAAACATTGAATTTTCTCTTCTTTAGAAAAGCTTAATTAGGGAAAAGTAGTGTAAATATCAACCTTCCGAAAATAATCTACAAGTGAGAGTGAAAACCGTATATAAATCCGTTGCATTTGTCCAAGAGGATTGATATGGACCAATGTAATGGATTTTCATAAGGTTTTTGCCGATTCAATTCTTCAATTCAATTCCTGGCCAAAAACGTGTGCTGTGAATTTCAAGTCGCTGGGTTTTTCTGAAGGACTTTGTTCCATTTTTGACACTTCATCCATTTTGAAGATAAATGAAATTGATACAGGACGTTCATTTCGTGAACGAAAAGACGTGTTCCGTGAATTTTAAATCGGCAAGCCTCTGTTCTATTTCATTTCTTACGGAGGGTTAATTTAACCCTTCATCCCCTTTGCAAGTGGATGAAATTGATTCGAGACGTTCATTCCATGTATAAAAACATGTCATGTGAATAACAAATTTGGTAGGTTTTTTCCGAAGGCATGTCTTTGCAAATGGATGAAATTGTAACGGAACTTTCATTCACAAACTTGTCCTGTGAATTTCAAGTTGGTAGGTTTTTTCGATGGAATTTGTCAATTTTCATTCTTGTAAAGGGCTATGATCAAAAAATGAGCAGAAAGGAAATCAGAATAGTGCCAGGGCTCCTGTAGGGTCACTGCCATCTTAACAAGCACCTCAACATTATAGGTATCACGGAGGATGCTGGATACAGGTGATGCTTGGAGGATGAGGAGTCAGCCACCCACATCCTCACGGAATGCCCAGCAGTGGCAGAAATACGGGAAGCGCACCTCTGGAACATCGTTCTGAACCTGGAGAGTGTAAGAAGAGTATCGGTTAGAAGGCTTGCTTCTTTCGCTCGCAATATAAGCTACCTTCAAAGTTTTCAGTAGCGGTGGGTGCATAACGGGCCCGAATGAGAGACCTACATGCTTATGGTTTCGTCCACCCACAAAACACATTCTATCTTCTATCTAAATACTTTTAACAACACGGCGCTCCAGGGCTGACTTACAAAAAACGCACTTCTTTTAGTTTTCTCAAATTTAACCCCACTCCTACCCATTGCTCTTTTTTTTGATACCCGAATTTCAAAGGAAATTAAATTCTCTACAACTTTCATTCGATGAACTTTTTGCTGAGATCAAGTCTTTCCCCTTTTTTGCGATGGAAAGTGGAGCAACAGTGAAAAATTTGCGAAATCGCCAATTTTTGCTCTTTTTCGCCTTCTCGTAGCTCAAATACGCTTGGTACTAGAAAAAAAATTATATATCAAATTTTTTGAAAAAATAATCTACATTATTTAGTCGAACACTAAATTAACTGGGAATGAGCTAGAGGCCAAAAACTGAAAAAGGTGCCGGTTTCTGACAAGTTTTTCAAGATGGCGGACGAAGCAAGGGAGGAGGGATGACGGAAACTTGGATTAATAATTACCTAATGGTCCTTAACAATATTAAAAAATTAAAAATGCTCCCGCATTTGATGTAACGTGAACCCCCTTTTGGAGCCTCTATTGATTGGATTAACAAGAATAAGGTTGAATGCAAGAAAGTTTGCTGGATTACACACTTTTTGAAGAGGTTATCACGAAAAGAGAGTGCAACTTTTGCAGCTGTGCAATAAAAATAAAAAAAAATTGCGAATAATGCAGTGAGTGTGTTTGTTTATAGCGTGTATATATTATTTCATGGAATAATAATTGCAATTTTTCCACAAGGTGATTTCTTTGTTATTAAAAGGTAGGATCTCGTTAATCCTTAGCTCGCACAAGTTTCGACTTCTAAGGGCTGTCGTTCGTCGGGGGGCGACAGCTAGTTAACGGAAAAAACAACTTTAACAATCAAAGTTGAGTATGAATAATTTCCAGAAAATAATTCTTCTAAGGGGTTAACTTGAAAATTGAGACGACATTTTCGAACCATGAAAAATTTGTCAAAAACGGTTTTGATGAAATCGGTAATATTACAAAATACAATGGTTTTTATTAAAAAAGTTTTTTTTACCTGGTTGTCAGTCAAATTTGTTATGGTAACACCAAGAACACTCAAAATACAATTAAAGAATACATAGTGAATCAACATCATGCTGGTGTGGGGCTGTACGTCGAATTAGACTGAACTGAGTAAGAAGATTACTGCTATTTACAATGTATAGAAAGGAAATGTTTTCGTATAATCAGACCGCAGGGTATCCAAAACTCCAACCAAGTTTTCCGGTTTTTGTTTTCCCAAAAACAGATAAAAACCTTTATCGCCTGGGAACAGAATTTAATTGAATAGACTCATAGCTGAGCACTGGGAACTTTCTTCATTTCGAAGTATTGTGGTTAAGATAACACTGGCAAATCAAGCGTGACCTTCATGTGCGGACTATCGGCGTAAGGGAGGATGGAGCTCGTTCATTGCGCTAAATTGGAAGGTACAGTCCCAGATGAAGAAATCATATCATCAATGTCAAGTCGTGCGTATAATGAAGTACAAAAAGTTACAATAATGATTTCATTAGATTTGAATCATTAACGTACTGAATTAATAAAATTACTAAATTAGTCTAATTTCACGTGAATTTTTTGAATTCTAGTTTAACAACGAATACCCGCTCTGAATATGAATAAGGACTTGACTTTGTATAATATTGAATGAAAAAGATTGAAATCAAATGAATGCATTTTAGTCAAAGCAGAGAAGTGTTCAGTATCAAGAAAATTGAGCACTACATCGGTAGGGATGAGCAAAGTTTGAAACTAGTGAACTATTAGCAGTTAAAATTTCGATTTATTTTTAATTCCATAACAGCTGTAACTGAAAAATGTCAATTTGTCATTGTGTCAGTTCTTATTTTCTGATATTTTCCAATTATAGATATTATGGAATTAAAAAGAAATTGAACTTTTTCTGCTTACAGTTTACTACTTCCAAAACATTCTGTATTTCAAATGAAAATACTACGCCAGTATGAAACATGACTCTTGTCATTTGAAAAAATGCAATAAAAAATACAGGTTCGTATTTGAAAATAAAAAGTTGAGGTTGGCCCAAGTTGTACGATACCTCTTATATAATTATAATTTGCATATTTGGATAGTCTATAAAAAGTTGCTATAGCAAAGTACCAAAAGTTTTGAAAATCTTCACAAAATAAAAAGATATAGGCAAAAAAATAATATCGAATATACTGAATCAATAAAATTAGGAGCCGAAACCAGAGACGAAACGTGAATTTTTTTTATTCTGGTTTAACAACGAATACCCGCTCCGAATATGAATAAAAACTTCACTTTGTATAATATTGAATGAAAAAGATTGAAAGCAAATGAATGCAATTTAGTCAAAGCAGAGAGGTGTTCAGTATCAAGAGAATTGAGCACTACATGAAGAGGGGCGAAACTATTTGACGGAATACTATTAAACTAATCAAGAAAAATGGCGGATTGCGTAATTCGAATCTCCCTCTAAAGATCCTATACAATAGGCATTATCGTCGGCAAGTATTTAACAGAAAACAACTACTACCCCCTAAGACCGTTGAATTATATTTGTTTAATAATAATAATAATAATAATAAATCGACTTTATTCACATACCAAAAAAAAATGTGGTATGGTGAATGGGCGGAGTGTCAGCAGGAGCTGTTTTTCAACTCTACCCTAAACGTGTACATATGCATACATACACCCATCTATATAGACACATGTATATACACATATAACACACCCACACGTACCCGTGCTTACACACATATACATCGACATACCTGTACATACATACATATATTAGCTAATATAATATACTTAATCAATGCCAATTAATAGGCCGTAGGTCAGAAAAATCAAAAGGAATGTTGCATTTTGGAAGTGGAATAACCCAAGCATGTTTCCAGAGTTCGGGAAATATACCCTGACCCAAAATCGTATTGACGATGTGGGTGATATGGTTTAATAGATGATCAACTATCAGATGAATCATTCGAATTGAGACGTTGTCAGACCCAGTGGCATTAGTTTTGATCTTGTAAATATATTTTCTGACTAAATCACTGGTAATGTAAGAGAATTTGAAGCTATCTGCGTCTTGTACGCTATCGTAAATTTCAAGTAGCGACAACTGTGCTTCTGAAGGTTCATGCTGGGAGATGTTGTTGAAATGTTCATTGATGGTATCTTTATCTTTCAAATTGATTGGTATTTCTATACAGTTTTTGTTTCTCAATAAGTTGAGTGATCGAATAGCGTTCCATATCGATTTAGAATTTTTTTGAAGGAGAATATGGTCCAGGTATGCCTTCTTCTCACGACGAATTGCACCCGTAGTGTAATTCCTCATATCCTTGTAGTATCGCCAATCCACCAACGATAGGGACTTTTTATATTTACTGAATGCTTTGTTTCTGAGTTTTATCATTTCTTTTATATTGTATGTAAGCCATGGAGCTGGTATTCTAGTTACTCTCTTCGTTTTGAGAGGAGCGTGTTTATCAAAAAGTTTCATAAGATGAAGGTAAAAAAAAGAAAGCATATCGTTGACGTCATTCACATTGTATATTGTATCCCATTGTATTGTTTTCAAACCATCACAGAAAGAGTCGTAACTGAATTCATGAAAGTCGCGGAAAGTGATCATTTTTACATTATTCTCTAATGTACAGTTTTTAATTTGGCATGATACTGCCAGGTGATCAGAAATACTGTGGACATCAGCAACATCAACAGAAATGACCTGTTCCTCCTCTGATGTGATCAAGATATCTAAAAGTGATTGAGTATTGTTGGTTATTCGTGTGGGTTTTTGTACCAGTTGCTTAATATTGTAGGAAGATAAAAAATTGTTGAAAAGCGTACAACGTCTATCGTTTTTGAGCATATCAATATTTAGATCACCAGCCGCAAGGAAAAAGTCACATGTTGGCAGTAGATTTGAAACACTATCCTCAAGCTCACTCAGACCCTGGGGGATACTTCCATCTGGAGGACGGTATACCACTCCAAAAATGAATGTTTTACCTCTGATGGTGGTTGAGATCCATAGTTGCTCAAGATTTGCACTTATTTGTAAGACAATATGTTTGAAAGGAATGTTTCGCCTACTAAAAAAAGCAACGCCACCGCCTCTTCCAGTCCTATCAGCCCTGATCAAGCTATGCGAATTTATATTTATTAAATTTAAGTCGATGTTTGAATTCAACCAAGTCTCACTAAGTCCGACAATATCGATTCTTTTAAAATGTAATCAACAAGCTGACTGAATCCAGTGAAAATAGATCTTATATTCAAGTGTAAAAATTTCATGATTATCCTAATTTTTAATCAGAAAACAAAATTAAGAGTAGCAGAGGCACAATGGACAATGAATATACTTGTATAAAATATAATTCTGAAAGAAAAAAATAGTGCAATTCGGATTCGGCAGTATTTTTGTTGATCAGTTACTTTTTATCCCGGCGTGAAGTTGATCGTAGACTGAGTTGCTTAGATGTATCCAATGTGAACTAGAGATCTCGGGATGGGTTCGTTCGCGGTTTTTGTACTCTATTCTCACCTGCCGATTCTTCAATATGGTGCCTATTGTGGGGGTTATCGTCTGCTTGTAATATGAGGTGTTGTGTTGGAGTAGATGGGACACTGCTTGGATTCTGTTGTTG
Source organism: Chrysolina americana (assembly GCA_958502065.1). Classification (NCBI taxonomy): domain Eukaryota; kingdom Metazoa; phylum Arthropoda; class Insecta; order Coleoptera; family Chrysomelidae; genus Chrysolina; species Chrysolina americana. The sequence continues at coordinate 37,438,635 of OY293419.1, forward strand.
ACCTTCACCAATGAATAGTAAGTCTGTATAGGAAAATTCTAGATTATCAACAATCAATTTGTTTCCTCTGATATAACAATTCTTATTATTTTGTCGTTCTTGGTATAGATGTTTCCTCAGAAGTTGTTGTTCTTCTCTTTGTGCAGGCATCAGGTCATGAGATACCGATATATGAGTTTCTTTCAGTTTCCTACAATTGTTTAGTATCTCTTTTTTCTTCAAATTTGATACCAAGCTGATTTTTATCGGACAGGTTTCGGTTTTGTCCAGGGGGTAAAAATTGTTTAAATCAGAATCATTCAAATGAATTCCAAGAAGGTTCTCAAGTTCACCGCATATGAATTGTGGATTGAATTTATCACTCGGTAATTTCCACCCAAACACGATAATATTGTTGGATTTTTTCCTCCTTTCCAAGTCTTCCAATTTTTCTTTCAGATCTTGATTTTCTTCTTCGAGTTTAGTAATTTTGTGTCTTAGGTCTTCAACTTTTAACAAGATGCTAGTTTCACTGGCCCTGATAGCATTTTTCAATTCGACTTTGCAGCTTTTGATCTCGTCCAGAATTTGATGTGCTATTCCCTCGTTCATTATGAGTGTAAATTCACCTTAACGTTGGATTTGCTCTTATATTATTATCAGTTGAATTCGGTTTTTGCGACTAGTTCTTTCTGGCGGAGTGCCAAATTAATTGAATACTAAATTGATGTTATTTCAATTCAAATTTGATTTGTACGTACAGTTTTTTCTGCGTTGACCAGTTGATAACTAAATTTCCATTCTAGGTGATAACTAAATTTCCATTCGAAGTTATTTCTGCTTAAATCGCCAATTAACTATAAGAGAACTATTTTGGAGATGTTCACTCTAAAGCCCACATTACACGTTGAACTTGGCAGAGTTTTCTACAAGAACATACTTTGAGATGCATTTTAAATCAAAGCTGAAATTATTTTTCGATTTAATTGGGTGAACACCTCCGTATGGGTTTCATGGTCCTTGTCATAAGCGAAGGCTAGTTCGACCCAACATAATCGAAATATCCTTTCAGCCTAATTGGAAATCCCTGAGAAAAATACTGAAATTCTTGTAGAAAACTTTGCCAAGTATTAAACAGATATAATTCAACGGTCGTAGAGGTAGTAGTTGTTTTCTGTTGAATACTTGTCAACGACAATTCCTATTGTATAGAATCATTATCGGAAGATTCGGATTACGTAATCCGCCATTTTCCTTGATTAGTTTAATGGTCTTTCATCAAGTAGTGCCGTCACTCTTCATGATGTTTTTGGCTTCATACTGAAGTCGATTCATAGTCGGAGTGCCTTTAAATTCAATTTGTCTCAGGGATTTACAATTAGGCTGAAAGAATTTTTCGATTCAATTAGGTCGAACTCGCCTTCGCTGATGATTGGCGAAGACCACGAAATCAGTACGGAGGTAGTCCCCATCACAAAATAATTTCAGCTTTGATGTTTAAGATGAATTGCATAGTTAAGTCTTGTAGAAAACTTTGCCAAGCATTAAACAGATATAATTCAACGGTTGTTGGGGGAGTAGATGTTTTCTGTTCAATACTTGCCGACGGCAATGCCTATTTTATAGTATCTTTAGCAGAAGATTCGGATCACGTAATCCGCCATTTCTCATAAATAGCAAAACTTGGTTCCCAAATACTTGATGTTTCAAACCTTCATTTTGTGCTTTCTTCCCATAAGCCACAGAAATAATTGAATTGGCGTAAAAAATGCCATTCAATGCTTATATTGGTAACGTATTCGGAAATGTTATCTGAAAATTACCTATGAGGGTTTTCTGCGCGTGAGACACTCTTGGTCATGCGCAAATCATCAATAACGTTCATTGCCAATTCGCGTACTTTCCATAATAATAGCCAATATTCATTATTTTTCAGTTGCTCAGGTTCATAAAGTTCACATTTCGCATAAAGTTCAAAGGAATATGCAGAATAAATGGAACACTTAACAAATTGATGGACTCGTGGTACGAACTTCAATTGCCCAAACGCTCAATTAGTAACACTTTTGAGTGTTTGTTTGTGTCTACATGATGGAGTGGACAGAAGAAAAATGACTGGAACTAATAAATGTTTATCAAAAAAAGAAGTTGTTGTGGAAAGCAAAATATCAAAAGCAAGACGCGTGGGAGGAAATTTCCAAAACTTTTAATATGGATGTAGAGGAATGTAGGAAGGAAATGGCCGGCTTAATGGGTTTGCCACCATATTCTTATTTTGCGATTTTCAATCAACAACACGAATAATGAATATATGTATATTTGCTGCTGCTGCTTTCACACTTTTTTCCATCTTGAACGGAGAAGTACTGAAACCATTATGGGAACAACACAATCCTTCCGTTTGTTGTTCGGCTCTTTGCAATCAAAACCGTCCGTTCGCCGGTATGTTTGCCGTTTGGTTCGTTGGAATAATGTTCAGGTCTGTACTTTACGCATGTATCTTGAAAAAGAAGCATTACCAGACCTATGTTCATATAACTTTTTGGTCTTAGAATCATCCAAATAATCACTTCTTCAAGTTTGGCATCGTACTTACATAACACCCTGTATATATTCATTATTCGTTAACTGCTTACCAAAAATCGCGAAAAACAGAAAGATGGTGGCAATCTCATTTTTATGCACAAAGAAGTGCAGAAACTGTCAATGTGGTAAGTTAATTAATGAATTCATCACTCACAATAATTAAATTAATAAATACTTACAGTACTTGATTACCTAATTTATATTTTGAAAAATATGAACAATACAATAAAATTTGGATTAGTTTCTTGTACCGGAATGAATAGAGGAGAAGGAGTAATGTATAGACATTTATAGAATTCTTCAAAATGTTGACTGTAACTCCCCATCTTTTGTTCAGTACTCCACATTCGGGAAGATAGATAGTCTGGATGGTCGGGAACATCTGATGGTTAACCTGAAAATATATTTATCCTCACATATTCAGATGATGAGTATTTGTCAGCTCATTACCTGTAAAGAGCATACGTGCATTTGCTTCAGAATAAAATCACTTTTATATGGAGCTGTTATCAAACTAGCACGTCTCAGTCTCTGTACTCTAATAGCATTCTACCTGTTTGTCTGGTGTGTATAGAAGGAAATCTGTAAATTTCCCATGCTAATCTCGATGGGATCGATTACTACAACCAACCAACATCACAGTATTCATTATATCTCTCATCAAATCCAAAACAGAAAACCATTTAGGTGTGTTGTCATCATGACAACGTATTTTTAAATGAAAAAATCCAAGCTTATAACACGACAACAGACTTATGCACTTACTTGACACCATACAGAATGAATTGATAATCACCACAATGCTAAAAACTTTTCATTAGGGAATCGGTTCTCGCAGAAAATTTACAAGAAAGATACACGTAGTCTTATGGAAAATAACTTTGTTTGTCCCCCATCAGTTGTTTGACAACTGACAGATTACGTCACTGACAGTGCTCTATTCTTTGAGTTGATGATTGTGATGACACGGTTATGAGTATTATCCATCCAATCTATGAAGGTGAGGAGACAGTATCCACAAATCAAAAAATGCAGTTTTAACCATTATAAATTTTTTAATTCTCTTTGTTTTTTGTTAGATATTTCTCTCTGGGAAGGTGATATCAAGTTATTCAATTCTGGGACATGGTAAATAATGCTATTTTGGTGTGAGTTTTCCTAAAAATTGCAAGGCTATAGCTTCAGATTTACCGTGTTCATAGTATTTCTAAATGCATCTGTTAAAAATTTCTTGGATGCCAATTGGACGAGAGAGAATACTCGGATTTTTCTTCAGTATTATCTTCAGAATATTATTTTGGATAGGTTGAAATCAATAACATAATTTTTACTGAAACTACAAAAATAATCATTTTGTTCATCATAATATTGTATTGTCATGTATTTATGTAAAATCAATTGAAAAATTAGTATTTCAGCACAGACAAATGCTATCATTTTAATAATTACGTTATCATTATAAACCAACAGCGAACCAATCATCGTTCGCCCATGAAACAGATCAGTCACCCAAATAGAAACCCCCCCCCCAAGAATCAGTGAGGAAATTATAGTGTGTATACTGTCTCCCTACATAAACATTTTTTATTATTTTAATCATAATAAAGTGAGCAAATACGACTATCAACTATGAATAATTACCTAAGAGACTTAAAACCAAACATAATCAAATCAAAAATAGATGATAATTTAATCCAGCTGAATACTGAACTCGTCGATAACAGTCAATTTAAAAATTTTTCAGATGAATATAAGAGGACTAAAAAGAATATAGACAAACTTAAAATAAATCTGGATCAGCTATCAACCAAATTTGATATCATCATCCTTACTGAAACGAGAAATATTAAAGATATTACTCTATTCTACTTGGAAGATTATAATATTATATATAATGAGGGTAGAATAAACCAAAACGATGGTACTGTTCTATATTTGAACCAAAGTATTCCATACAATAACAAAATTATCAAAATCTCACAAATCAGGGCAATAGAAATTCATGTTCGAAAAGATTAATATTAATTTGATTGCTATAATATATCGACCTCCATCTACAGACGTCAATAATTTCATAGACGGTTTGGCACTGTATTCAGAAAATTCACAAAATATTGATACTCATATAATCACAGAAGACATTAATATTTATACCAAGGAAACTGAAAACAACTCAGTTAATAGTTACCTAAATATTATGAGTATGAATGGATTCCAATCTTATATTAATGAATATACCAGAACAACTTCCTATTCTAAATCCTGTATAGACCACTTCTTCGTCAGAGACTCACAATCATCATGCTTCAAATACAAATCGATTATTGGTGACTTCCATATCACAGACCAAAGTTCCATTATACTTCAAATAATAAATCGTGAAAAAGAAAAAAACAACCATAAAGAAAATACGTACAAATATTTTCTAGATCACAAAAAACTCATAAATAATATACAAATAGAAGATTGGTCGACAGTCTATTTAGCAGAAAACCACAATAAAGCAACTGATATTTTTATAGAACTTATCAACAAAATAACAGAATAAAGCACAAATAAAGTAAAAATAAAAAAACAGAAATCAAAAGAAATGCCTGGATGACGAATCATGTTTTAAACAAAAGTACAGAAAAAAATAATTTATATAAAATATGGAAAAATAACACATCAGAACATAACAAAGAAAGATTCAGAAAATCAAAAAATGATCAAGACCGTTCAATCCAATATGGAAAGAAAAACTATTATCAGAAAATAATAGCAATAACGCAAGTGGTTTATGGAAAGTTGTTGGGAAAGAAACGGGCAAAGCGAAAAAAAAAAGAATAGAAGAAATAATTTGCACTAAAGATGGCGAAATGAGCAAGGATATGAAAGTTATTTCAAATTGTTTATTTGATTATTTTTCAAATGTCGGCGAAAAGTTAGCACAAAAAATTATCCACAAAAAACAAAATTACTCTTTCCCTAGAACCAACAGATGTAACTCCCTTTTCTTAGAAGAAGTAACAAAACCAGAAATAATAAAAACAATAGAAAAGCTAAAAAACAAAAAGTCTCCAGGCATTGCACAATATATTATAGAACCCCTTCTTTATATAATAAACCAAACATTTCGTACTGGAAACTGCCCTGACGCTTTCAAAACCACCATAATAACACCTATCTTCAAAAAAGGAAGCAAGCTCGAAGTCGAAAACTTTCGACCGATATCTCTGATATCCATTATTGCGAAAATCTTTGAAAAATTACTCGAAACGCGAAAAGATATATATCTCAGTAAATATAACATATTATCAGAAAGGCAATTCGGTTTCATAGAAAACAAATCAACACAAGACTCAATGAATTATCTAATATCAAAATTAAGCAAATACATGGATAAGAAGTCTCCAGTCCTATACGGTACGCCAAACTACTAGAGACATTAGAAGGACTTGGATTTAGGAGAGCATCACATGATTTACTAAATAGTTATCTCAGTAATAGAAACCAGTATGTGGAAATAGGTGATGAAACCAGTGGAAAGAACAGTAAAATATAGTGTTCCTCAAGGTACTGTCCTGGGCCCGATTCTTTTTAACATATATTTGAACTATCTCTATAAACTACAGATAGAAGGAGACATAATTAGCTTCGCAGACGACACCGTAATCATATACAAAGCCGACTACTGTGCAACACTCAAAACCACTACAGAAATTAATTTCAAAACTATTATGGAATGGTTTAATAGCCGTCTGCTTTCCATTAATGTTGGTCAAACCATTTACGTTCCCACATACCCACATATGACAACCTGAACATTTCTACCAGAAATGGCAATTTTGATATAAAATCAGCTACAAGTGTAAAATATCTAGGTATTTATGTTGACAGTAATCTAAAACGGGGCGTTCTTGTCAATTATGTCGTAAAAAAAGCCAGATATGTACTGTATAAGTTGAGATATTTTTGTAAAATATTCGATATCAAATACCTATAGTCCAGGAGTCAGGTGAAAATTTGGTCAATTATTTCCTCTAAAGCGATAATCAGTGGAATGCATCAGAAAGTTATGTTATAAAGCGTAGTGAACGTCAGCTGGTGTTCCGTGGGTGGGATGAACGGCAGTAGTCTCCCAAGCACGAAGAAAATTTATATATATTCAGTCATGTCCTTCCACCTGAAAACCTGTTGAATTATCGCTAACTCAATATCTCGAAGAAAGAAAATAATCAGCTGACTAAAACATGGTGTGTTATTTAACAGCGGGTTGCTCGAACACGAAAAATAATATATACTTTCAATGATTTCCTCTCAGCTGAAAATTTACCTGATGGTAGCTTATATGCAACTACGGATAAGTTCATATGTCAGCTGGTTGTATCTCGGTGGAAAGACCGCCAACTGTTACTTTGAAAGCTCTAACGCAGGAGTTAGGCGGGAGCATTTATCGCCTATTTAAATGACAAGGTTCCCCTCTACTTACCGCCAGCAGATTTTTTTTTATCAATTACAGCAATGTATTAGCAATCTGCTTACAAATTTTCATCTGGGAGGAAATGACCTATCGTAAATTATTTTGCATTACGCTCCGATATGGGTGTTCCTATGAAATGGATATATCGTAATACAAATACTAGTATAAATAAAATATATATTTGAATAACTGAAGAAATATTTATTGAGATAAATAAATTAATCAATCCATAGTTTATTATAACTTAGCTAATCGGTAATAAAATAACATCAGAAATAACTAAACGATGGGTTCCTCTGAACTATTTATATACTACTACTGAAATATTGATATGTAAAACACTTTACAAAATTTTCATCAATAAATGTGTTTGAATTTTGAACAAAAAAAATTTAAAAAGTTTGTCTCCTACGTGGTTTGAACCAGCGACCTATCGACTAGTAAAATAAAAAAAAAAATAAATAAAAGTTTACTTTTTACAATTAAAAATTTCAATTCCGCAGAGCTCTCTAATTCAAAACAAATTTCAGCATCTTCCTTCTTCACCCCACGTGGGCTTGGATGTCCGATGATGGAATAAGGACGCACGGAGAGCCGCCTCCCCCTCCACCCCATTGCTGGGGAGGAGGGCGAGCGCTTGTGCCAAGGGGTGCCTAGGGTCCCGGATAGGGGACGCTGACATCCGCCTCCGCTGATGTTGGCGGTTGGTCGAGTTATAGAGCTCATGAGGGTTGTAGGTGACATAATACACGCCTCCTGCGAAGCTTATGCGTGTCATTCATTGCATTCAATCTAGATACTGCAAATGTCTAAGTTCGTGTGAGGCTGATTATTGCGAGCTAATCCCGGAAAAGGCAAAAAACCGGGTCCTATCGACTAGTGGTCGACAATATTACCACAGAGCCACGGCACTTTTGATTCAAATTTGTGACAACTGGTGTATTGAATATTTCTGAAATATGATTTCAGATTCGACTAATTCTGTAATGATCGTGGAGAAAATATTTTCAAACACTTTCAATATATCTAGTTAATACATACATATGAAATGTTTTCTCCTTTTATATGAAAAACAAAATTACATTTAAGTATACATTAAAGCAAAATTTCAACTTAGGTAACTATTTTGATTATATTATAATGAATATGCATCCCAATATATTTTTTTAATTTTTGTACAGATGATGATGATGATAAAACATAACAACAGACAGCTCTGACAGCGACTCTGGCAGTGAATCAGAGAGTACTGATAGTGACTCAAGCCAAAGCGGGAACGACAACGATTAAATTACTTTGTTATTGTTAATAATTTTTTTGTAATTATTGTTTTTATATTACCGAGTAGCTAAGTTATAATAAACTATGGATTGATTAATTTAGATTTCTTCGGTTATTCAAATATATACTTCATACTAGTATTTATATTACGATATATTCATTTCATAGGAATACTTACATCGGAGCGTAATGCCAAATAATTTACGATAGGTCATTTTCTCCCAGATGAAAATTTGTAAGCAGATTGTTAATAAATTGCTGTAATTAATAAAAAAAATCAGCTGGCGGTAAGTAGAGGGAAACCTCGTCATTTAAATAGTCGATAAATGCTCCCGCCTAACTCCTGCGTTAGAGCTTTCAAAGTAGGTAACAGTTGGCGGTCTTTCCACCGAGATACAGCCAGCTGACATAAAAACTTATCCGTAGTTGCCTATAAGCTACCATCAGGTAAATTTTCAGCTGAGAGGAAATTATTGAAAGTATTTTTTTTTTCGTGTTCCGGCGACCCGCTGTTAAATAATACACCATGTTATAGTCAGCTGATTATTTTCTTTCTTCGAGATATTGAGTTAGCGACAATTCAACAGGTTTTCAGGTGGGAGAACATGACTGAATATATATATATATTTTTTCTTCGTGCGTGGGAGGCTACCGCCGCTCATCCCACCCACGGAACCGCAGCTGACGTTCACTATGCTTTTTAACATAGCTCTCTGATGCATTCCACCAATTATCGCTTGAGAGGAACTTGGTCATGTAAATCTGTCACTGGCTCCCGGACTACTCAGATACTATACTATGCGCTCTTTGAAACCCACCTCAATTATGGGATAATTGCATGAGGAGCTACAACAAAAAATCATATTTTACAGCTTGAAATTTTCCAACGAATGTCGATCAAATGTATGTATTAAAAAACATATATGTACCCTACAGAGGACTTACATAAGGAAACATATGAACACGAATTAATACCAATTAACCAAACTCATGCTACTCGGCACAGAAATAACTCAGTATTTGTACCAAAACCCGAAAAAAATGTATTGCAGTTGTCATATGTTTATTTGGGACCAAAACTTTATAATCCTTTACCACCAGAATTGAAAAAAATTAACTCTACTTCACTATTCAAAAGACATTTGAGGAATTGGATGTCACAAACAGACAAACTGAAAATCCATCAACTTCTTGATCCGACTATAAGGTTAACTTTCTGAAAAGAAACTGGCAATTTTCTGAATTCAGTGACAAAATTGTATATTGTGTATGTTGCATTTTATATTGTACTATCTAATATTATTTGTATAATAATACGTATAATTTTTTAGGTGAATAATAGATAATTAATGCATTTCTTGTATTATTGCTATTATCATCATTGATTTCAAAATGAGTAATCCCATGCCAAAATTTTCTTTCATAAATAATTCTTTTCTATATCATGAATACAGTTAGTACTATAATTCCACTATGTTCCCACCCCTATACCCATGCTCGAGGGCAACCTTTTATGGGTTAACTATATTTATTTCTCTACATCCATATACTTTTATATTTATGTATAAATGTATATCACTACCAAATGAAATAATTTTCAATTTTTTTTTCCACAATGAATGTACCAGTCAGGCCCTGTCTCCGGAGCTCCGATACTACCGGAGGGCGCGCTGGTCTGTGATTAACCCCAGTAAACAGTCCCCACGTCCGTGGGGTGAGTTATTACTGGGTCCGAGAATCATGTACCCTGAGGACACCAAGAATTACGGCCTTCTGCATTCTTCCGACCAAATTTTCTGCCGCATCATGGCAAGCCGGTATGATTTTCAAGTTTGAGAGCAGTGTGTCCATCATTCCACCAAGGATCCCTATTATCAGAACCACCATCTTGACAGAATTGTTTGGATAAAGCATGCGGATCTCAAAGAGAAGTTCGTTTTTTCTCCTCCTTTCGGACGATGTTCGTTTCGCCAAGAGCTGAAAACTCAATGACGAAAATCGACCTACTTTGATGGTCGAGGAGGACTACATCAGGCTTATTGGCTTGAGGGTGGGGAATGAGTAGTTCTAATAGATTCGGCACTTCTCATTCTCCACAACGGACTCAATATCCCCCGGAGCATAAGGCAACACCGGTGTCTCGTCTACACCGTACGAGTGTCGTAGATAGTAGCACAACACTCGTAGGGCAGCGTTATGCCTGTGGATATATGTCGAGACCGCATAAGCTGGACAAGATGACAGCAAATGCATTATGGTCTCAGCTGCCCCACGACACGCTCTGCATCTGGTGTCAGGGACCTCTATACCCATCACGTGACTACGGTAGACGAGGGTGTTGAAGACACCATCCTGACAGGCCATTATGAATCCCTCGGTTTCCGACTTCAGACCACTTGACCTGAGAAAAGTGAAGGTCACGTTTCTGGATAAGCCAAGGTCTTCAATGTTCTTGAAGAAGACCCCATGCATTGGCTTATCTCTATGCAGCTGTAGGAGCCTGTCACACTCTGTAGCTTTCACGTGGGTTTTTTGCTGAACGGGTTCTAACTCGGTGACAGAGTTTGGGTTCGTCCATTCAGTGTCGAATACGAGACCGAGTTCATCGGCTGCACAGGTTGCTGCCTTGAAAAGAAATGCTCCAATCCCTGCTTTCTCGTGATTGCATACTAAGCAGAGAAGGAGATCTGAACTCCTGATAACTTCACAGGCTCCATCCAGTACCATTCTGTTGTGTAGGCCCTCCAAACTCAAAAGTACACGGCCTCCTCTTCGTCTGGGGAAGTATAACCGTGGAACAGACGATTTAGGATGCAAGCTTCTATAAAGCTGCATCATTTTGCAAGTTTTTACGTCGAGTTGAAAGCAGCTCTTCCTGAGTCCATTTTATCACTCCAATGGAGTAAAGTAGAATCAGAACGGCAAGCATATTAGTTGCAGCAACTTGGTTCTTCCCCGATAGTTCTAAACAACAGATCTGTCGGAGTTAGTGCTGATACTTGCCGCAGAGAGAGTTTTTAACAGTAGCTACCTCCTGGGTATGGCGTTGTTTCACCTCTAGGTAGGTATACGTCTCTCCGGCATCCAGATGATGTAGGATGCTTCCGTCTACGAGCTGAACATCCTCTCCGTATTCCTCGCATCCTCCTCTTTTGAGATGAACCGTGGCACATTTGTCGATTCCAAACACCATTCCGATAGCATGCGTGTACTCTTGCACCATCCATAAAGACTGATGAAGGTCCTTTTCTCTGGAGGCATAAAGTTTAAGGTAATCCATGTGAAACAAATGGGTGACCTTATGCCTCCGGTTGCTGGGGGTGCCGCAGTTGTATCCGCGAGTTTTCCGTAGTGCAACGGACAATGGCAGTAGTGGAATGCAGAAGTGAAGAGGGCTGAGGGAGTCTCCCTGAAACACGCCCCTTCTAAAGATACCTGCTCTGTTTGAACTCTGACTTGACCAGATATTATGGTAAAGCGATTCCTCCAGAGCGGCATCAGCTGTTCAATGCATCTCACTATTTGATCGGGTACCGCAAGGCATCTGAGCAAATGCATGATGAGCTCATGCGATGTTGTATCAAATGCCTTGCGATAGTCGATCCAGGCCATTGAAAGGTTACGCTTATACTGCAAGGAGTCCTGCGTGATGCATCTGTCGATCAGTAGGTTCTCCTTGCAGCCAGTGACCCCCTTCTTTGACCCTCCTTGCTCGTATATCCGCTCATACACCGGCTCAACTGCGGAGAGTATTCGCATGTATAAAATGCGTGTAAACATCTTATAGCATGCGTTCAAGCATGTTATTGGTCTGTAGTTCTTCGGATCAGACAAATCTCCGTTTTTGGGTATTAGCACGGTTCGCCCCTCGGCAAACCAATCTAGAATCTGTTGCTCCCCATCTAGCCAAGAGTTGAAAACTCTTGCTAGATGGTGGTGGGTACATGGAATTTTTTTCCACCAATAGTTATTTAGTCCATCTGGACCTGGAGCAGCAAAGTTCTTCGAGCCTTTGAGGGCCTGTCGAACTTCTTCCGGGGTTATCGGATTGCGCAGTTCATTCAGCTCAGGCTGACGAAGCCTCCTGCAAAAGGCTTCGAACTGCGCTAGGGCTGGAGTATCTACGTTGAGTGGTTGCGGAAATTCGTAAATACCCTTCCAGAAGGTTTCTACCCGATCAGCCGCCGGCGGGTTATCCACATCACGTGGAGGCTCTTGAAATATGCGAGAAGGTTTATCGCGGAACTTCATGTTTTCCGTGATGCTTCTCGCCCGCCTCACTAGTGACTTTTTGCAGCCACCAGCATTCGTATCCTATCAAGACAGTGCTGTTTGATGGTAAACAACACGCCTTGATTTAGTGTGTGGTGAGCTCGTCTTAAATTTGCGGCAATTCGCCGCACTGCGGGCGTGAAGGGCCTACTAGCCGCCACGTAGTCCGACACACACTGAATACGATACGCGTGTTGTCTCGCCGACTTGATCTTAGCTTCCATCTTGTGTATGCGTTGCTCATGCCTGTCAATCAGAGGGGTGGTTTGCCTCTTCCCCGCTTGGGACAGGCTCTGAGCGGAGTCATACACGGCAGAGTTGATCTGCCAAATATCAGCCTCTTCCGAAAGGACATTGTGAATTTCTGCATCCACCCGTGCCAGTTGTTGTGGCTTCAGGGGTTTGGTGTGATGAAGCGCCCTGCGGGTTCTTATGCCTTCCTTAGGTGGTATGATGCGGGCATCCTCTACAGCCAGATCGACACGTGCCATATCTGACATAGCCTCGTGCCCGAAGATGAGATACATAATCCCTCAGATTTTGGGCGGAAAAAGCGGCATGCTCTGGGTGCATGTCACACCACAGAGCATGCATTTTTGCCATGTATATTCTTCGGGCGGGCTCACTGCTCTCATAACAATACAGAAGACCGTCCCTTTATTCATCCATCCACTCGAAGCGTCCGTTGTCATTGCGGTTGTCGTCATTGTCCTCCAGTTCTGAGCTATATTTGTACTCCTTTCAACATCGATTGCAAAATGTGTATGGAACATACAAATTTTGTTAACTGTAGTTATAGTAAATATTATACTCATTGGTGTGGGGAATTGTACCACTTGTACAGTGTCACCGTTAAAGTCCGCATCATATGGGATTTTTTTTAATTATTGTTATTGCAAATTTAAAGTTCGTGAACAGTTTGTGCTTTGAAAATAATGCAAAACGTTTACGATTGTTTTCTATCTATCGGGTACACCTGTCAAATTTGACATTTTTTCAAAAAAGTTCCAGAATGTTAGGTTATTTCTCAATATTTCGAAAAATATTATATGAAAAAGTTGTTTATTTTTCGGTTTCCTACCCATCTACCAAATTTGAACCAGTTTGAACAACTTTTATTTTTTTCGCGTTTTCTTAACCTTACACTTTTTCGGATAATTTAAATTTGATGAAATCTGGAAAAAAAAGTTGAGATGTAATACACCCATCTGCTGAAAGAATTATTTGTTTATAAATACTTCTAACTGGATATTTTCAAAAAAAATACAAATATGCTAAGAAAATAACATCATATTTGATGCAAAGTGGCTCTAGTTTCAATATTCCATAGCAAAATTTGCTTCAATTATTTTTATCACAATACATCAGTGAAGTAGAAAATACTTTAGGTCTATTGCTTTAGAAAAATATTCGATAATTCGAAACTAGAGCCACTTTGCATCAACTATAACATAATTTTTTTAGCATATTTGTATTTTTTTGAAAATATCCAAGTAGAAACATTTTTAAACAGAAAAAATCCTTCCAGCAGATGGGATTATTACATCTCAACTGGTTATTTCAGATTTTACCAAATTTAAATTATCCGAAAAAGTGTAAGGTTAAGAAAACTCGAAAAATATCAAAGTTTTTCAACTGGTTCAGATTTGGTAGGTGGGTAGGAAACCGAAAAATGAACAACTTTTCCATATAATATTTTTCGAAAAATTGAGAAATAACCTAACATTTTGAAATTTTTTTGAAAAAATGTCAAATTTGACAGGTGTAGCCAATCGATGGAAAACAATCGTAAACGTCATTTTGCATTATTTTCAAAGCAGAAACTGTTTACGAACTCTAAATTTGCAATAAATGAATAATAAAAAAAAGTCCCATATGATGCGGACTTTAACGGTGACACTGTATATTTCCATTGGCAACAGTGGCATACTATTATAGTTCCATTGGCGACAGTGGCTATACTATAGTTCCATTGCCAACAGGGTATTTACTTTATTCCCATTGACAACAATAGGACTACTTGACTTGGTACTAGGTATACAGGATAGTATATAGGATAAAATGACTGAATACACCCACCATGCATTCAGTCTGGATCCGAACAATTGTGCACCAATTCAGTGCACCGAGTCTATCGAGTTGAAGAGGTAAAAGTTGTGACAATAAAATAAAGAAATAAATAAACTTTCCTTCAATCATCAACAATACGAAGGATGAAGTAAGTAACCCTTATACACCAAATCGGCATATATCTAATAGCCATTGTCCTAGGTCCTTCAGCTGAAAGTGTTATTTACTAAGTCCATACGCCACCTTAGGAGCAGCATTGTTGATTTGAAGTCAAGGGTGAACGGTGGAAGATACATAATATAGTATATTCTGCTCCGTATTATTTTCATTTAACTCAGAATATTTCAAATTTTTTTCCAATTTTTCGCGCGAGTTGGCGACCAGATGTAATCGAAAATATTTCAATCAAAGATAATTGTAGTTTGAGTTCGGTAGGTGATAAAAGTATGTGTTCATGATCAAGGATAAGCTGAGCCGATCTATGTTTAGGTCACAGAGTTCTGTGGTTTAGGTATTAGGATATTTTTATCATAAGTGGAATCATAATAAGTCTGTCTTCAACTCAGCTAATACTTTTTAGATCAATGAGTTTCACTCCTTGACTGTAGTCCATTTTTTTAAGGATAAGTATAATTCGTTAAAAAAATTCTTGATAATTAATAATTAATAATAATTAATAATTTGAATTATAGGTGTGGAACTTAATTTCAAGTCTCCAACTGTCAGATAAGGACGTATTTTCTTTTACTGTAACTTCATCGTATATTTTTTTCATGAATATCAATATGTACAGAGGAGGAGTGGCATTCTACATAAGAAGCTGTTTTGCGTTTACGGTCTTAGTCACTAGTCGAATAATAGAGCAACTATGGGTGCCTACACTGAATGTCAGTGACTTCCTGCATAACCTAGAAGTTACATTTGTTGATATTTTTTCGTGTTTTTATAACATTATTTGCACAGATAACTTCAATATTGACTTAGTAGATCAGCTCTCTCGAAATTCAATTGAATTCAACCACTTCTTAGATACGTACGATCTTAAACAAGTTATTGATGCCCCCACTCGCAATATGCCGCGATCATCGTCTCTGCTTGATGTTATCATTGTTTCCAATGACGATCTGGTTCAGAGTCAAAGAGTTGAGCCACTGGACAATATATCCGTCCATGATCTGATAACCGCTGAATTAGATATTGAAGTCACATGCACAACACCTTTGTTCAAGATAATGCGCGATTTCAGAAAATTTGACTATAATAAATTCACCGTTGACTAAGAGAATCTCTCGCTTCAAATGATTTATCAAGCTGAAAACGTTGATGGTAAAGTCCAAGTCTTAAATGAATATATTTCTCAACTTTTTGATTATCATGCCCATCTCAGGGAAATCAGGATAACGAAAAAACACTCACCCTGGTTCACCGATAACCTGAAATTATTACAATGTCTTAAGTTGAAGGCTTATAAGTGTTGGAAGAAAACAAAAATGGCCCCTCAGTTCGAATATTATAAAACGATACGAAACTATCTGAACTTTGCCATGAAACAGGAGAAAAAAGCATACTTTGAACAAATGCTGAAAATTACCGACACTAAATATATGGGCCGAGCTGAAAAAAAATAACATACTAACGGAGAATGACAAAAATATTCCTGCTCATTTATTGTATGCTAATAAATTAAATTCGTACTATGTACAGTCCCTGCCAAACATTACTCCTAATGAGCAAATGCTCAATTTTTATTCAAACAACACAAAAAAAAGGTAATTTCGAATTTTAATTAATATCTGAAGTACATATATTGAAGGATGAAAAAATTTTGAATCAAATGCTGTAGGAAGTGATGGCTATGTCCTCAAATAGTGTCATATGTGATGGATATTGTTAATAGCTGTCTCACAACACCTGAGGCCTGGAAACAGACTATTGTAAAACCGGTTCCTGAAGAAACGAATCCATTAACTATGAAAGACCTCCTACCGGTAAGTATCCTACCAACGTTTTCCAAAATTCCTGGAAGAATTATCGAAAGACAACGAGAAAATGAAAATATGCTATTACCAAGAAAACAATTAGGACTCAGGCCAATGCAATATAATCACACGTTTGGTTCTTCTGGACTACTCAAAAGATTTCAATACTTTCAATCACGACCTGCTCCTATCCATTTTACACTTTCTTGGACTGAGTGAAAGCACTGTAATGTTTTTCGAAAGGTACTTATCCGGTAGATCACAAAAAGTTGAAATTGGTGGTTTCCTCTCCGAATTACACATAAGCTGAAATATATCAAGTGGCTGAATATGTCCAATCGTCGGAAGCTCCATAGACTTTGCCTTTACCATAAAGTTATAAGATATGAGACACCTGAGTATCTTCATAAAAAAATATTATTCCGGACAGATGTGCATCATATCAATACTCATCGTAAATTCCATCTGAATCCTCCTTGTCACAGAACAGAGTTCTTCAAGTGATCGTACTCTTATCAGATTGTCAGCAATTATAATTCTCTGCCGGATGACTTTAAACTTCTTTCTCCCACCTCTTTCAAAATGAAACTGTGTAAGCGTTTATTAACCGAGCAGAGTCGTTAGTGATTCTAATATTTGAAGGTGTTTGTAGGGTTTTAGGTTGGTAGGTTGATTTCAAGAATTCAACTTGAAAATGTTCTTTCTTTTTTTATTAGAGGAAAGTTCCTAAACCCGGACCCTCTCTTAAAGCGGGCCCGTCATTTGCTGGCTCTCCATAGAATTGGCATCTATCGGAAATAATTAAAATGGACAGTTTCTAATATGAATGCATGCGCCCGAGATCTGCGATCATTCTTGCCAGTCGTTGCTTGTTTGTTGCGAGATAGCCATATTGGTGAAACGGATAGTTATATACTGTGTATGATTACATCGAATTCTTGTCGCTTCAGTTTGCTCATCTCGATGAACAATTTTTCACCATCTCATCTCCATCGACCAATCTCAACATCTGGATCTGCTTACTTGTTGTGTGAGATCAGTATGGGTTCAGGATAAACATCTTTCGAAATTCCGTCATGTTATTGGTCAACAATTCGACAACAATAATTTTGTGATGTCTTTTCTATTAGATCTATAGAGAGTGGTCCATATCGTGTATTCTGAAATATGATATAATCAAGGTATCATCTTATGGGAGTCCTATTAACATTGGTGACTGGGAGGAATCATATACAGCAAATCTAAAAATGATAGTGAGTTGCAACGATGTGAGATCCAAGGCATATACTTCTCCCAATAATCAGTTCTTGTACCTCGTCGTATCTAGAATCGCCTATGTCATCATTCTGCTTACGATACGACGACGGTCATAATTTCAGGAGACAATGTAGAAAGGTGCCACCGATATCGACAAATTCTCAATATGAGAAAAACCAATGACCATCAATTTCCATCTGAGAAGATACATGACAATTTTTTGAACAACAATATAACCATCAATCCAATAATGGACTAACCCGGTTTTTTTCCCTACCGCAATAGTGAAGTTCTTAGGTTTAGTGGTAACATTTACAAGCAAAGTCATTGCGCATTCTATAGTTGTGGACAGTCCTAAAAGTTTGCCCCGTTACCAAGAATTTTCGCAAATAGCTTGTTGTTCAACTCGACATGAAATAGGATTTGTTTAGTCTCGAGCAAATAATGTCTATTCGGGAGTCCCGAATTAGTCTTTTTCTTAATGAAGACCTAAGAACTTCACTTCTTCACTAGGATTATAATTGCTTGGGTTGATGGTTATGTCCCTCCTATGAGGAAAGTTGATGGTCATTGATCTGTCAACATTGAGAATTAGTTTGAGGGGCATTAGCTCTTCTACATGGTCTCCTTGAATTGTGATCATCGTATCGTCAGCATATCTTGGTACATGAGCATTTATAAAATATTGAGGTACATCATTCACGTATAGTATTAAAAGAAGAGGTCCAAGAACTGATTCTTAAATCGTAGCACCAAGTTGTCAATGAACATAACTAAGCAGATGACATGACTCAGATTGAATGAATATGTTTATTTTGAACCCATGCTGATGCTTACACAAAAATTCAATCATATTAAATTATTTCATTATTCATCTGTAGCTGAGGTACCTGGCAGTGGAGCTTCTGGCTTGCATTGGACAAACGTTCAAGGCCTCAATACGCGATAATATTTTTTCCCAATTTTATAGGTCTCTTTAGGCAGCCACATTTCTTGTAAAGCGAGTGTGATGTGATTTGCCTGTATGCCAATCCCACGTATCTTTAATTCGCCCCAGAGCGCGACAGCAAATAATAATAATAGCTGTCCTTTAAACGCACAGGTTATGCTTTTGAGTACACTCGTTGAGTGTTTATGAGGGAGTATCATTATTTGCTATGATTTTCACACATACTTTTGATAATGAGTTCAAAATTTATATTTGCCGGTTATTTGCAATATCTTTTTTGTATCTATTTTTATGGCGTGGAATAATATATACGCAAGCATTTTTCAAACTGCTTATTCCTAACGTATTCGAGATATCGACTTTAAAGTCAGGATCCCGAGATTAAAGTCGAGATCCCGAGAATAATGTCAGGATCACAAGAATAAAGTCAGGATCCCGAGATTAAAGTCGGGATCCCGAGAATAAAGTCGGGATTCCGAGAATAAAGTCGGGATTATAAAAAAAGAAAAACTCTGGACCTTCAGCGCCTTCGTGAATAACAAAGGTTGATAATAATAATAAATAATAATAAACTTTTGTATATGGTTAACAATAAATAGTCTGGTCTATCAAAATCTTTTCAAATGTTTGGCTACGAATTCGAATGTTACGATGACCATCGTAGGACAACTTTTTATGTTTTTATTAACTTAACTTCCTAATTACCGACCTTATAAGAGTAGGTCGACGGCTGAATCTGAATTTCCATATTGTAATTTACCCTTTGTCCGAACGGGACTGCCCTGTGCCCGGAAATCTACCCACACTTCTTTGTAATTCGAGATTATTGTGCACCTCTCAATTACAATCAATAAATAATTTAGAATTTATTAGTTCCTAGTATTTATATTTATTCATTCAACAGTAATTAATATATGATAAAAAGTAACAAAGGTTCTTTTTTATTTAAAAATACCTAACCCAACTTTTCCCCTGATTTCTCATTGGCGATTCTGTGAGTTATTTTGAACTCTGGAACTACTTCAAGTATTATACCACGCGTATTGGCCATACCCGTAAGGACGGGATTGAGTGACCCTATCCGTAACCTGAACTCGGCGCCAAAGTGACCCGTAACGACGAAATAATGTTCATAAGGTGAGATGTGGAATCATGTGCGACTGAAAGGCAAACTTTAGTCGCCGTTTTCCTATGGTCAAATTAACATTTTGAAGGTATTTATGTTGAAAAAGGAAACATTCTTAAATGAAAATTGAAAAAGACCTACCTACGATAAAATTATAGATTAATTTTCTTGTAATGTCCAACAGAAAACAACTACTTTCCTGGCTAAACCACGCTGGGGATTAAACTACATCTAAGAGATATTGTGAAAGATTTGAAAGAAAAACTCTGGAAGAGAAAATTTGCATTTTCATTCATATAGTAGATTTTTGAATTATTCAGTTTACATTTGAAATCAGTATAGACAAATAAAAATGTTATTAAAACATGTTTTTAAATTTTCATTTGAAAATATTTTCATTCTCTTCACAAAAAATTATTTAACATCAAACTACAAATAATTTTAGCATTCAACTAGTTAATATCAATCAAAGAATAAAGGGATTGAACAACATGAATATTAC
Source organism: Chrysolina americana (assembly GCA_958502065.1). Classification (NCBI taxonomy): domain Eukaryota; kingdom Metazoa; phylum Arthropoda; class Insecta; order Coleoptera; family Chrysomelidae; genus Chrysolina; species Chrysolina americana. The sequence continues at coordinate 37,459,098 of OY293419.1, forward strand.
TGACATGAAAAGAGAACCAGTTTTGAGAGTTTATACTAGATTATTATATGAGTATGTGAACTGACAATGAACGTTGTTGACGATTTGCGCAAGACCAGAAGTGTCTCATGCGCGAAAAACCCAAAAAGATATTTTTTCAAATTAAAATTTCCGAAGAAGTTGCCACCATAAGTATTGAATTACATTTTATATCCGCCAATTAATTTCATTTTGGTGGCTTATGGGAAGGAAGCAAGGATTGAAAATTTGAAAAACCATTTTACACAATATGCATCCCAAAACCTGTGTTGGTTTTGCGGATGACAGAATCTTGGTTGATGCTAGCACTAATATAGAAGATTTGATGCTAAACAGTTTCATAAATACTACTCGAAATGATTTACTTCTAATACTCTGAAACTAAATGATGATAAAACACAGACGAATAATAATATAGCTCAAGATCATAGTGTGAAGCTGCTTGGATCAGTCATTGATGATGAATTGGTCCTGTCATGCCGAACAACTATTCCGAAAACTCTCAAGTTCTCGAAATTTAAGTGCACATTTATCCAAAGAAACTATGAGATCATGTTATTTTGCTATTTCATTTCATCTCAGTTACGACACGTTGTTGTGGGGTTACTCTTGTCATGTTGACTAAATTTTCCTGTCAGGATTGTAGTAGGTGCTGGTTTCAGAAATCATTGTAAAGTCATTTTCAACAGTTTAAATATATTACCCCTACCATCATTATATATTTTCGATTTACTAATAGAAATCAATAAAATCAAAGCCAACCTAGAGACCAATGCAGTGTAATACTTGACGTTGTTACTTTACGTTTATTTTAATATAATTTGGAACTAAATCCAACAAGCTATCACCAAATGTTACACCCCTTCCGTCGCAACATTTTGAATTGATGGAAAAACTGGTTTTACCTGTATTATCCTATATTTCTGCTTCTCTTGGCCTTTCACAGACTCTACAGGTAGTTGGAGAAAGAGTTTCTCCAGACCCAATTTCTCTAGTTTCCTTTTGGAAGGATATTTTTAGGCTCAGTGCAAAACCAGATCAATATAAAGCGCAGTTTGCTTTGTCACCACTCTGTAAGGACTGAATTTGCCTGACCCGGAGAAGTCAGACTTGATGGTAAAATAATGTTTAATTTTGGGTTCTATCTGATTTTGTCTATCCGAATCATTGAAAAGGCCGGCTTCGGCTGTCCAGCAAACGGGATAGACTTTTAGGGTTACTAAAATTTTGCTCAGCTATTGTAGAATTTCTTGATACTTTTTTGTTCACACTTGTTTTCTTGGGTTGAGTAATATAAAATTATACATGTTAAATCAGTATTTCACTGATACACTTTTAAAAAAATTATACATGGGTGGTTCGTAGCACCGTTATATTGTATACGAATTTATTGATATTAAAACGAATATAAAATACAGACTGACTTCAATCGATTCGCAGGTTATAAAGTTAATTATACACTGTCAGCATTTCCTTTGTTCCAATGCAGGTGGTCTCTCGCTGGCGTCGTTAAATCAGCAAATTCTCATCTCCTGACATTGGGATTTGTCCGAGACGCAATTCCAGCATATAAAAGTCTATTTTCACCATATAACAACTCCCCTTTTTGGAATAAAGTTGTTGCTGTGCTACAACTTTGGGGTTATACTCGTTCTTTGAAGTTTGTGTTAAGTTCAACTCCTTCCTCAACAGGTTCTTGGGGGTTGATACTTGGTCTTCTCCTTGGAATGAATCTGGCTAAGGTGCGTGAAGTCCTCCCGGTCCTTGGATGATCTGGTGGTGGTTGGTCATTGGATGAAGTTATGCCAATTCTTATTGATTTTCGACGTCGGCATTTGCAGAAGATGTAAAGAATAATCAAGGTGATGATCAGGGCGATGGTAAAGTATATAAACCATGATATGTGTTTACTGATGAACGGTTCATTGATGAGTTTGTCCAACTCATCTGAATATTGACTCGATTTGTGTTGAGCTATATTGAGATCGTCGACGTTGATTTTGTTCAGCTTCAGTGGTTTCAACTCGGGTACCTAGGTGTTGTTTTTCAGGAAGATCTTTACAGCATTGGTATGGTATTTGTACTGCAAAGTTCTTGTAGGTTATATTCTTGTACTTGTCGAAGAGGTACTTGGAGTGGACAACATTCAGGTTGGAGTCTGAATAAAGAATTGGTGGTGATTATTTCTGTCACTGGTTCCACATTAGAACATTTGACGGCAATCGGTAAATCGTCCGAAATGGTTATAAATCAAAAGTTGGGACTAAGTTCTTGAACATTATATTGTCTTTGGCATAAATAAAATAGAATAGAATTTTTATTGGTCTAAGATACACCGTAGTGTTTTGACAGGTCAAAATGTATACGTTACAAAGCAGTACAGTATCAGTTTAAAAACATAGAATGTGTTATATTATATAGTAATACAGTTTACTGAATGTCAAACTTAAATTCTGATATGTCGTAGTAGGCATTGGCTATGAGATGATTTTTCCAGGTCAATCTGAATGTTTTCATATTCATATTTTTGAGTTGAGTGGGCAATGAATTGTAAAGATTAATACCCAAATTATATCTTCTTGTTGATTCAAGTCTTTGTTTGGGTATCTGTATATAGTTTCTATGGCGAGTATTATAAGAATGATTTTCTCCATTGGTTGGATGACTGGAATCATCTTCTTTTATGTTAAGGAGATGGCAGAATATGTTTGCAGATGGTAATGTCATTATATTAAGTTTTATAAACCATGGTTTACATGAGTCATTCCTTTGAAGACCTACGATTGCTCGAATTGCTCTTTTCTGCAGGGTAAACACGTTTTGCATGTGAGTGGACATTCCCCAGATTATCAGCCCATATGTCATTGTACTATGGAATATTGCATGATAGGCAGCTATAGCCGCATTTTGACCAAGGTCATTTTTCAATTTTCTAAGGGCATATACTTTCCTTGACATGTTGATTGTCAGATTATCAATATGAGTTTGCCAGGTTAATTTTGTATCAAACCATATTCCCAGTGATTTTACAGCTTCTGTTTCGTTTGGTTTCATTTCAAAATTTATTGTTTTAGTTTTATTTTTATTTAGACATAGCTTATTTGCATTGAACCAATCTGATGTGTCCTTTATAATGTCATTTACAAGAGATGTTACATCAGTACCTGTATTGAAGCGTTCGGCAAAAGTTGTGTCATCTGCGAATAAACAAGAGAAAAGTTGTGAGCTGTTCGGAAGGTCATTAATATATATAAGGAATAATAGGGGGCCTAGGACACTTCCTTGTGGTACACCATTAATAATTGGAAGCGACTCGCTCAAACTGTCGTTGACGGATACACACTGTATTCTGTCAGATAGATATGACGATAATAGTGCTAATGTTTTTCCTCTCAGCCCATAGTGTTCCAATTTATTCAATAGAATATCTTTGAAAACACAGTCGAAAGCTTTACTGAGATCTAAAAAAATTCCTATTGTAGCCTGTTTGTTTTCAAAACTCTCTTGAATGTAGGAGACTAGTTTCAACAGTGCTTTTGAAGTACTTCTGTTTTTTCCTAAATCCAAACTGTGCTTCTGTAAATAGATTGTGTGACTCTAAAAAATTCGCTATTCTAATGGCAATAACTTTTTCTATGATTTTTGCTAAAATGGGAATCAAGGCAATTGGGCGATAGTTGGATATTATTTCTGAGTCTCCTGATTTGTAGATTGGTATAATTTTACCTATTTTCAATTTACTTGAGATGATTAATTGGAGATAAAAGTGTTGACATATTTTTTTTGAACATTACCGTAGAGTGGTCAAAGATGTCAGTGGCATTAGAGTTTTTGAAAGATGTAATGATCTTTTTTACTTCAGCTTCTGTGGTTGGATATAAGAAAAGTGTATTATTTGCTGTTTTTTGCTCCCGTAAGTAGCTTTCATATGATCGGTTTGATTCAGGAATTTTTGTTATTATTTCACTTGCTATGTTTACGAAATAATTATTATATTCGTCACTAGAGTTTGTATTATTTGAGTGTGTTTGTTTATTTTTTATGCTGTTGTTTACGTGTTTCCAGATTGTTTTTTGTTTGTTACTCGATGTGAGAATTTCCTCAGTTATTTGTTCTTTTTTTAATTTTATACGAAGTTGCTCATATTCATATTTTTTATTTTTGAATTCGATTTTAGTCTCATTATTCTCTGAATGGTTAAGTTCCATGAGGTTATGTATGTTTGTCAGTTGCTTCTTCAGCATTATTACTTCAGGATGATCTGAAAATACGAATTTGGGTTTACTTTTCTCTTTTATTTCGACTAAGGGAAATGCTATATCATGACAATATTTTAGGGTATTATAGAATATATCTACTGCAGTGTTGGCCTTTTTTTCTGCGTATAATTCAGCCCAGTTCTCGGAAGATAAGTAGAATAGGAATGAGTTTTGATTATCTACTGATTTATTGTATATAATTTTTTTCTGGGGACACTTTGTTTTTTCGTCGTTTCTGAATTTAATTATCTGTGCTTTATGATCAGACAAGAGGCAATTTATTACTTCTGCATTCATCGAAGCTACATTTGTAAACATATTGTCTATACAGGTCCTGGAGTTGCCTTGTAATCTGGTATATTCTGTAATCTCCTTTTTTAGTCCGAACGTTAGGAATATGTTGATAATTTCTTTGCTCTCTCGCGAGTTTACGGAAAAGTTTATATTAAAGTCTCCACCTATAATAATGTTTGATGTTTTATGATTTCTAAAGAAAAGCTCCAATATATGATAAATACTTTCCATGAATAATTCTAAGTCACCGCAAGGGGAACGATATACACACACCAATATACAGTTTTCTTCAATTAATTTTATACAGCAAGCCTCAACAACCTTTTCTATATTAAAAGTTTTTGGAGTGCAATCACTCTTCTGAGTAGTTGGGCTTCACAAATGGCTTCACTATCCATCGGATACGGCAACAAATCGGAACAAATTCTCACACCATGATTTAAGAATTTACAATTTTTCAAATTTTGGAGTGGAATATACAACAACGAATCATCATCTCTCGCAATATATTTTTGAAATGATAACAGAATATGATGAAGTCCTGTTCTATTATCCGGTATTGGTATTGGTAGAAGTCGATACAAAGTATATGTTTCTGGTTCGACCAGTGGTATTTTCAAAATGAATACAATTTTTGAATCAACTTGATACGCTTCAAGTTCAATAATTTCGATGTATCGAGCAATATTTGAAAACGTTGTTGGTAATGGTAAATTATTCTTTTGGAGAGATTGTGATATATCTAGGAGGTATTTAATCAAATCATTTGGAGTTATGATTGAACTGTGAAGAATATTCAATCTAGCGAATGTTATAGAATTCAAAATATTATCAAGAGTGTCCTCCAGGAAAAGATAACTTTCCATCAGTGTTTCGCAAATATCGAAGGTTCTCACTTGTGCTTCATAAAAGGCAAGATCGTCTGAAATTGTAAATATTGATGTTTCTATTTCTTTTATATCTTTATTAAAGGTTTCCTCATCTACTTGCAATTTTTGTATAGTTGAGTTGAAGTCTTTGATCACAGAGGTAGTAACAGATATCTGATTTTTCAAAAGATTTTCAATTTGGTGTTCGTCTTGTGAAATTTTGTTTATACAATCTGTATAATATTCACCGTCTGATGCATCCAAATTACCGGTTATTGCTTTCCAGAAAGTAACTACTCCGTTAGTAAGTCCGCGTTTCTGTCGTTTATTGAAATTTTCAGTATCGGAGAATATTTCTTGATACTTCAGGCTAAGTGAGATTGATACCTGAGTTAGAAGGCTCATATGTGTCTGAACTTGGACTTTGAATGATATCATTCGTGCATTTTGTTGATCAAACATGTACAACATATTTTCTAGAATTTTGTCATTGTCCAAAGCGGATTTTATGTGGTCTGAGTCCTTATAGACTAGCAGGGTTCATTTTTCATTGAAATTTTCAGACTACTTTCTTCATGAAGGAAGATGCCAACGGTATTGTTTATTGGTTGAATGGAATATTGTGAATGGGCTGCTGAAAACAGCAAAATGACCCTGAAAAGAAATTAATCTTCAATGTAAAGTTTCAGTCTATCAAAGTTTACTTTTGTTTTCTGTCGCGTCTTCCAATAGGCGAGTATTGCTGAATTTTGGAAAATTTCTATTAACTCAAAGGGGCCATTGAATTCATTTTGAAGTTTGTCTTGAATTTGAGATTCTTTAACGAATACTTTATCTCCTACTTTGTATTCTATAGGTTGTCCTACATGTTTGTCAAATCTGAATTTTGCTTTTTCCTTTTGTCTTTGAGTCTTTTCTCGGGCAACTTTGTAGTAATGCGAGACTCTATTATTGAGATCTCGTATGTATTTTGTAATTAATTTGTCTTGGTTATAGAGGGTTTCTGGTGGACGACTGGATGTATGTCCGAATAAAAGTTCATAGGGTGAGAACCCATGTGTTTTATTTTTACTGTCATTGTAGCAAATAATAGCATAGGGTAGACATGTGAGGGGATGGTCATTTGGATTTACGGTTACACTTGATCTAATCATTTCCATGAGAGTTGCATGGAAACGTTCCAAAGAGCCATTTGATTGCGGGTGGTGGACACTTGAAAATGATAGTTTAATGTCATAAAGTGTGCACAAGTCATTCAATAGTGTATTTTGGAATTCATGACCAGAGTCGCAATGAATTCTTAATGGGGTACCATAGTGCTGAAAGAATAGCTTTACAGTATTGACAACTGATTTTGCGGATTTGTCATCTATCTATTCTAGCATATAACAGTCTATTTTCAATATATAACAAACATAACCTTTAACAAGACAGAAATTTAATAGAAATAAATTTTGGTTTGACAAAAACTGTAAGGGCCTTGACAAGTCGATCGTTCCCTGTGTATAAACAACAACTAAAAACTAAATTAAAACTTCTCCGAAGGAGGTATTTAATGTTATTCTAGCACCTCAAGGGGACTCGGGATATAAAAATCAATAAGTCTACTTCCTACTTCTTGGAGCCAAGTTCCATACTAAAATAGGATAAAAATTAGGGTTTTTCCTTACTGTTGGTTTGGTCTAGAAAAGTCGGCGATGTCTACTAATTCACAATTACATATAAACACACTATAGCAACTTTTTCGAATCAGGGATAGAAGAAAATTAAAATGATTATTTCACAGAAACAGTTTACTTACGTGTCTGAAATTATTCCCAAGTCTGGTAAACGACTCAATTCGTCTGCACTCACATATAGGTAGCCCGACTCGTATTTTGCGTATCTTTCCGCTTTTTGCGTGATAATCGGCCACTCAATGCGGCGTTCGTTCCGTCACGAAATTTAGATTGACTTTTATCAAACCTCCGAACAACAATGAAACGAATTTCTTTACATAAACATATGACCACGGTTTATTACTGCAGGTGTCCATAACTATTTGACAAAAAATGCTGTTCATTTGAGATTACCTCAGCACCTGCTCACAAAATCTATTCCATCTGAATTTATTATGAATTTTTTATTTATTTATTTAAATTTCTTTTTCGTTTAGCAAAAAAAATTACTCCCTTGCGGTGGTATGGCGGCCATTGGGAACCGTCAGGAACGTATGGCAAGGTGATTTTCGTGAATAGCTACTCGACGATGATTAGCTGCGCAAAAATTAGCCTGGTTGAATTGTTTTTTTTTCATTAATGTATTCGTGTCGGTATGGCGGGCTGTAAGCCACACCGGACAAGTATGGCATTACGCTACCGCCTACTTCTTTTTTCATCGACTATCGGAAAATACAAGCATTTTTGTGAAACAAATCGTTCGATACTCGTTATTTATCCGAAACATTCGATTAACACCCACGCGATTGGGCCTCCGCTACCAGCGCTATGGCCATCATTTTTTTGTCATTCCGTAATACCGGTCTATTACGCCGATAGTACGCACATCAAGGTCAAGTCTGATTTGCCAGTGATATTTTAACCACAAAACTTCAAAATATAGACAAGTTTCCAGAGCTCAGCAATGAGTTTCTTCAATAAACTTCTGGTGTCAGGCGATAGGTTTATCTGTTTTTGACAAAACAAAAACAGGAAAACTTGGTTGGAGTTTTATATACCCCGCGGTCTGATTATACGGAAGGATTTCTTTTCGAAACATCGTAAATCATTCAACTTCTCAGTTTAGTCTCAACTCGATGTACTGCACCAGCATGATGTTGAGTCACTATATATTTTTGAGTTGTATTTTGAGTGTTCTCGGTGTTACCATCACAAATTTGACTGATAACCAGGTAAAGAGAAAGTTTTTTTTTTAAATAATCGTAGTATTCTGTAATACAAGAGAGTGAAAATAACTCGAGAATTATGTGTCATATGTGTCGGGTGGTAATAGACATGAGGCCTTATGAACTCAAGTGGCTATTTGCAAATGGCACCAAGTTTGAGAAATAATGTAGAGAATTATTTTCAACTTCATCTAATTCTGTTGTGAGATTATTTTTTGGGCTATAATCATAGGCAATTTTTTTACCGATTTCATCGAATGATGATGTACTCAACCGTTTTCAATAAATTTTTCATGTTTCGGAAATCTTGAATCAGTTTTATAATTAACCGTGCAGTAACCAAGTGAAACCAGATTTACTTACTCCAAAGTACACGGCGGCCCAACAGGCCCGAATATTGAGAATTATTAATAACACCTTGAAAGTTTATTGAAATTTATATTTCTTTTATGAAAATTATTTATACTCAACATTTAATGGACTTGAAAAAAAAAATACCTTATGAAAAAATAAAAATTGTTATTATAAGTATAAAATAATATTTTGAACAAGTAAGATGTGTGAAATATGTACGTGCTACAAACAAACACTGTAACTGCATTTATCGCAAATATAACGGATTTTTTTTTCAGCAGCTGCAAAATTCACAACCTCTTTTCGTGAATCCTGAAATAGAAAGTTAAAAATGTCATGAACGGAAAATTGATCCCTGTTACTTTATACAGTTCTGAATTAATTCAAATTATAGGGTCAAAGATTTAGGAGTATCTTTCAAAGATGAAATATCTTTAGATACAAAAGTTAAAAACAAAAGATATTGATTATTTGAAGACAAACCTATAAAAATTTATCAAATCTCCATTACTGAAATGCCAGCAGAAATTTCAAGTACTCAACTTCTCCATGTGGTATTCATTAGTATATTCCTTTCAATCTACCTCCCTCAACAATTTACTTAGGTCTTATCGTGCGGTTTCGAATGTCAGTATATGAAAAATCGAAAAACCTAGTGGTTACCAGAATGTTTTGTATTCATTAAGGTATATTTTCACGGTAGATATCATGTGTGTGTATCACGGAAATCGTTTGTGCAATGTTATTGGAATAAACAGTCGAATAAAGTCTCACTTACCCGCACGTTAAGGCCGATTTTGACTATAGTATGCCTCTCCGAATGATAAATTCAGGGTTCAGAAGCCATAATGAATATAATATTGCAAACATTAATCTATAATCTTTAAAAGCGCAGGAAAATTTTGAATCTATTACAGAATAATCTATATCAAACAATGAAAAAAATTATATTTCAGTTTTCAGTACATTTGTAGAAAAGCTTGTCTCTCATATTCTTTATTTTATAATTTTACTCATAGTAGATTTGTCTAATTCTGAATATGCAATAATGAAAAGTGTTTGCATTAATATTTTCATTGTAGCTCCTGAACAGTACAAGTAAATGAAAAACTTCAAGAAATCAAAAAGATGCAAAATGAAACAATATTGATTATATCTCTATCACAATCTCTCAGTGGCGGCAAAAAAAAAATCTGAAATTCTGAAAAAATGGGGAACCTGTTAATTATTTGAGAAAAAAATATTTCTTAACGTGCGTACTATTGAATGGATTGTCTTTGCCCAATTTGAATGGATTATTGCTGGAAATGTCGAAGTTAACTCCAAAAAATCTTTAAAAAAATGTATCTTTATCACCCTGTACCTCGAAAAGCACTTTTCGTCTGAAATCTTTCAAAGAATCACCTTTATAAGTTTGTCTACGTATAACACCCTGTATATTGGACCCAACAATAAGATTCGAAACAGATGAACCCCAACCTTTCAATGATGATATGGAAAAAGGCATGAACCTACAGTCCCTTTCTTCAAAAAAAAAAATATAAAATAGCTGCTGAAATCAAAGTAAATGGTGTATTCATTGGTGCTCGAGGAACCATCACCAAATTCTTTGTAGATTTCACAAAAAAGATTATCTATGAAAATTGTTAAATTTACAGCACTTGAATTGCTGAAATTTTCCATCAAAATCATGAGAGCACATATTTATTGTCAATGACAGGAAATATTGCTGTATTTTATTTTTATTCGTATTATATAATTGTATTATAATTTTTTAAACAATTTTCAATGATTTTTTAAAAACAATTATATAATTGTATTATATAATAATAATAATAATAATAATAATAGAAATGGCAGTATATGAACAATTACTACAATATGTATCACGGAATTGCATTTTAATGAATAATCAGTCTGTATTCAGAAAAAAATACTCATGTGAATCAGCCTTGCAACTTACATTATGTCATATTGAAAATCATTTAGATGATAATAAATATGTTATCGCCGTATTTCTCGACTTGAAGAGGGCTTTTGAGACGATCGACAGAAAAATATTGCTGTCCAAATTAAAACAATATGGTGTTAGTGGTAGAGTATATGATTGGTTGAATAACTATTTTCATCATCGCAAGCAACGGGTAAGCTTCAATTACCACATGTCATTGGGATTGGATAATGATGTAGGTGTTCCACAGGGAGGCGTTCTGGGCCCGCTACTATTTATATTATATCTAAATGATATTGAACTTTTCGTGGATTCTGAATTAATTAACCTATTCGCTGATAACACTTTACTTGCTTGTAGTGATGTCAACATTGAAAGTACTATTCAAAAAATTAAAACCATATTAATATCAGTAAGAAATTATTTGAATACAAATAAACTGAAATTGAATGTAGCTAAAGCTCAAACAATGATCTTCACAACCAAATATAAATATATCTCAATTGACATTGATAATATCCACCTGAGCGTTTTTTCTCGATAACTGTTTGAGTTTTAACGGTCATTTCGATTATATATATAAAATTCAAAAAACTCTGTTTTTCAGTTGTAACATCACAAGAGAGTGAGAATAAAGTGAAAATAATTTGACAGATTCTTCGAACACGAAGGACTCGAGTGGCTATTGCCAAATGGCAACAAGTTTGAGAAAAAATCTGGAGAATTATTTTTTAATTCATCGAACTGTCGTGTGGTATTCGATACATTATTTTTTGATGCCCCAATCATAGACCTATTCTCTATTGCCCCAATTGCCTCAACACTCGCGACGATGGACGTAGACTTCCCAATACCTGGAAGCCTCTCATTGCACGCATCAACTCATTTCCCACCAACCCAGTTCCCGCACACAGCTCATTTAGCGCCAACTCAGTTCCCGCCCATAGTTCACCTCGCGCCAATACATTGCACACGGCCATTACAGCCACGTCCACTATAAATACAGTTCCTCAACCCACAATTCCTCAGTTCTCTCGAAGGAGTAGGCAGATTGAAACCTTAGAGAGAACCAGTGACGAGACATGGGGAGTAGGCAGATTGAGACCCCGACTTCAAGTCACAAAAACCTAACGTAATTATACCTGAGGCGTAGGCATATTGAGACCTCAGCGAAGAATTACGTTTCAACCTTTCATTGATTTTCTTTCTTTTTCAGTTCTTGAAAATGACTCCAAAATCGGAGCCGAAACGTCGAATTTCAACAAATTCTAGACGCGGTTCAACCCGAACTTTTAGTTTTCATATATATACAGTGTGTCCCAGCTAAAACTTGTCACCCCCCTAATATCCGAACTCATGAAAAAAATTGGAAATCGCTCAGACCCGTTGATTTTTATTTCAAGGGGGAACACTTTCACCAAATACACCATCTGTGTTGTCAACCCCCTCAACCCCAGCACCCCCTACTTCAGAATTTTCAATGGGACTACTATACTTGTGATACATCATTTTGAAGGGAATTCAATCCCAAATACATCGGTGTACTGAAATTGAGGATCGATCAAGTGTTGTTGAAGTTTCAATGAAAACTAAGTTTTATCCAGATAGTTGAATTTTTCATCACCTCAAATGTTAGCGTCGTAAGAAAGGTTCACTGTGGGTACGCCACTGTATTGAAAAATAATATGCTGTCAGAAATAATAGTTTCGAAGGTGAGACAGACGTTTTTATGAAAAAAAAAAAATTGCCCTCATGTGTTTTTGTATACGCATATCTTTGTTTACGCCTTGGTAATTGATGTATTCGAGTCACTGCATTCAACAATTTGAAAACATTCGAAAATGGTTTATACTGTACTAGAGAGAATATCCATTGTAGCTGCGTATTTTGAAAATGGACGACATGCTAGAGCTAAGGCTCGAAGTTTCAATGAAAGTCATCCAGAAAACACCACATCATATCAGTACGTGCTTCAATTGATGAATAAGTTCTTGGAGTCGGGATCAGTGCTGAATAAAAAACATGAACGAGAGAAGCCTATGAGAAATGAAGGGGTCGCTGTTGCAGTGATGGACAACATTCAATCGTTAAGACAACTTGAGACTCTTTCTGGAGTTTCGAAAAGCACCGTACATCGAATTCTGAAAGACGCAAAATTCCATCCTCATAAAATGCAGAATGTACAAGAATTAAATGAAGATGATCCTGACAGAGTTTTGTGAAATCATGAGTCAATTATTGATTGGTGATAATAATTACCTCTACAATGTGTGCTTTTCTGACGAATCTTCTTTTTATTTAAATGTACATGTGAACAGGCACAACTGCAGATACTGGAGTGACGTAAATCCCCATTGGTACAGGGAAACTCATTCACAAACTCCCCAGAAATTGAATGTTTGGGCTGGTATTCTGGGAGACCATATTGTAGGTCCATATTTTATTGATGGTAACCTCAACGGACAAACGTATCTTGAACTTCTTGATACAACTGTGAACCCCAGAATCACTCAGTTACTTGAAGACGATGATAGGTTACTTGACGGTCAGCTCACCTTTCAACAAGATGGAGCTCCTCCACATTTTGTTGCACCTGTACGTCAATTTTTAGATGACAATTTCACAGGGCGATGGATTGGAAGGCGAGGAAAAATAGAATGGCCGGCTAGATCTCCTGATTTATCACCATTAGACTTCTTTTTATGGGGTCATTTGAAATCCAAAGTTTATATTACCCAGCCAACTTCTCTTGATGATCTACGCAGGAGAATTGTTGTGGAGTGTCGTGCAGTGACTCCAGAAATGTTGAGCAATGTGCGAAGAAATTTCGAAGATCGCTTATACTTCTATATGGAACTGAATGGTTCACATTTTGAACCTTTCATACGATGATAACATGTTAGGTGATGAAAAATAAAAATATCTGGAAAAAACTAGTTTTCATGAAAACTTCAACAACACTTGATCGATCCTCAATTTCAGTACACCGATGTATTTGGGATTGAATTCCCTTCAAAATGATGTATCACAAGTATAGTAGTCCCATTGAAAATTCTGAAGTAGGGGGTGCTGGGGTGAGGGGGTTGACAACACAATGATGGTGTATTTGGTGAAAGTGTTCCCCCTTGAAATAAAAATCGACGGGTCTGAGCGATTTTCAATTTTTTTCATGAGTTCGGATATTAGGGGGGTGACAAGTTTTAGCTGGGACACACTGTATATATACCGGGTGGCTACGGAAGTATTGCCTACGGAATATCTCAGTTATTGTATGAAGTAGGTTTGTGAAATTGGGAGCGTCGATATAATGACATAAGAGATAGAATTTGAGCATATTGACATGTCGAAGTTAACTTCCGGTCTGACCGGAAGTAACATCAACTTTCTTATTTTAAATGGAAACCCTATTTTTTTTTCTTTTCGCTTTATTCAGCATTCAATTCCCTTTCTAATGACATATCACAAGTTGGTATCTAACCAGAAACTAGATCAGAAAAAAATTATTATTGAAATTCACCGAGTAGGCCATGGAAGCAAAATGAAAGCCAAAAATTGAAAAGTTGGCTATGGAAACCATACGTCACTTGATAACAGTTGCTCTTGCTCTATTATCGCCATACGCAAAAATAACATTAAAAATAATGTGGAATGTATATGTTTTTAATTTATTTTATCTTTAATCCTATCAATTTGAATTTTTTTTTTTCGATAAATCTGATTTTTTGTTATTTGAATAATAATAATTGGATTTATTGGTATTTCATTTCAAAAAATTACTTTCTATTATATCATTAGAAAGGAATGGTTATGCTGAATAGTACAGGCAAGAAAATGTTGTATGTTCCTATTTAAGTTATGGACCTACAGAGTATTGTTTTTTTCCCAATTTTTCCAATATTTTTTTTGGCGGCTTTTTATAACGCCGACGAATGAAAATAAAATATCACAGTAGTAGCAACTGTTATCAAGTGACGTATGGTTTCCATAGCCAACTTTTCAATTTTTGGCTTTCATTTTGCTTCCACGGCCTACTCGGTGAATTTCAATAATAATTTTTTTCTGATCTAGTTTCTGGTTAGATACCAACTTGTGATATGTCATTAGAAAAGGAATTGAATGCTGAATAAAGCGAAAAGAAAAAAAAATAGGGTTTCCATTTAAACCGGTCAGACCGGAAGTTAACTTCGACATGTCAATATGCTCAAATTCTAGCTCTTATGTCATTATATCGACGCTTCAAATTTCACAAACCTACTTCATACAATAACTGAGATATTCCGTAGGCAATACTTACGTAGCCACCCGGTATAACAAGACGGAAACTATGACATCTACAGTCATTAGTTGAAACTTAATATGACCCGAGCCATGGAATCCAAAGTTAGATGTTTATCTACTCATTGGTAGGAAGTCAACAATTTGTTGTTCTGTCCAACCCAAAGCTCAATCAAGTTTCTAGTGCGTTAACGCAAACAGAATCTAAAGAGGAATAGAGTGTTTTCGATTTAATTCCGAGAGTTCCACCATCTGCCTACGATCATTTCATGGTTTCCCAATCATCAGGACAGCTTTGTAGAACTCTCGAAATAAAAACGAATCCACTCTGGATTTGTACCGAAAGGCAAAGCAGTATATAACAAGACGGAAACTATGACTTCTACAGTCATTAGTTGAAACTTAATTTGACCCGAGCCATGGAATCCAAAGTTAGATGTTTATCTACTCATTGGTAGGAAGTCAACAATTTGTTGTTCTGTCCAACCCAAAGCTCAATCAAGTTTCTAGTGCGTTAACGCAAACAGAATCTAAAGAGGAATAGAGTGATTTCGATTTAATTCCGAGAGTTCCACCATCTGCCTACGATCATTTCATGGTTTCCCAATCATCAGGACAGCTTTGTAGAACTCTCGAAATAAAAACAAATTCACTCTGGATTTGTACCGAAAGGCAAAGCAGTATATAACAAGACGGAAACTATGACTTCTACAGTCATTAGTTGAAACTTAATTTGACCCGAGCCATGGAATCCAAAGTTAGATGTTTATCTACTCATTGGTAGGAAGTCAACAATTTGTTGTTCTGTCCAACCCAAAGCTCAATCAAGTTTCTAGTGCGTTAACGCAAACAGAATCTAAAGAGGAATATAGTGTTTTCGATTTAATTCCGAGAGTTCCACCATCTGCCTACGATCGTTTCATGGTTTCCCAATCATCAGGACAGCTTTGTAGAACTCTCGAAATAAAAACGAATTCACTCTGGATTTGTACCAAAATGCAAAGCAGTATATAACAAGACGGAAACTATGACATCTACAGTCATTAGTTGAAACCTAATTTGACCCGAGCCATGGAATCCAAAGTTAGATGTTTATCTACTCATTGGTAGGAAGTCAACAATTTGTTGTTCTATCCAACCCAAAGCTCAATCAAGTTTCTAGTGCGTAACGTATATATGTATATATTTTTTCATATATATATATATATTCATATATATATATATATATATATTACACTATATCGGTCATATGTATATTATGATTCCTATTTGACTAAAGATCTGTCTATCTATCTATCATCATAGTATTATTCTACTTCCTATTGTAACATTTAACTTATCTGTAGATTTTCTTGATGTAACCAACCCTTATCACTGATGATAAAGGATTAATCCTTCGAAACATGTCTGAGCTGATGTAAGATTTCTGAATACATCTTCAATGACGATTGAATTTTGGTGGAGTTGACTGAAAGTTATTCACCTACGAAGTTGTCCAATATCGTGTAATGATCTCAATGGAATGAAATATTATATATTTATTTTTCTCACCTCCACTGTATGAGATGAATCGCCTCCGATGGATAAATGAAAAGAAATAATTCCGACTATACCCTTCCGTTCACACATGTTCACGAAGTGGAAAAATAAGACAAATATCTAACAGAAACAACTACTGCCCCATACGGATATTAAATTATATCTGTCATTCATTCGTGCAATGTTCCTCAAGGAGGATACTATTATAAGGGCTGATTGTAAAAAAGTCGTTGGATATTATCCTTCATGACCACCTGCATACATGCATGGTTCAAGGTTTTGTTTCTCATCAGTGCAAAGATAGGTCAGACAACAATTGTTTTCTGTCAGATATTTGCATAATTTTTCCACTTCGGGGAAATGTGTACAGAAAAGGATATTTGTTTTTGTTGTAAGTTTCTGGGGTGTGCGCAGAATCCATTCGCTTTTCCAATTCACTGAATTTTTCTTTATTCTTCCGATTTCTGCCTCAATTCCACCTTTTATTTCATCGTGTATCGTTTCCTTGATTTCTTTCATTTCTTCCTCCATGTCATCTTTGACTTGGTCACTTATTGTTTCTTTCAATTTTTCCATTTCTATCTCAACAGTTCCTATTCTATCTTCCAACCGATTCGCCACACCGCAAACATCTTCTTTCAAGATTTTTCGAATTTTATTCAAGCTTTTCTTCCAGGCTCTTCTCATTTTCTTGGAGTTCCTCTTTTAGACTATTCGAATTTTCGAGAGGTTATTTTTTCAAGCTGACAGAATTTTCTAGAAGTTTTTTTTCCTGGCTTTTTGAATCTTGAAGAAATTTATCCTCAAAACGCATCGATTTTGTTGTAGCTCGTCTTTCAGAGACTTTGTTGTTTCTTCGATTTTATTCATAATCGAACTCATAATCGATGTCGATTCCTGAAAATAGGAATAAAAACGTTTCCGGGTCTTCTCCTTCATCAATCAGCCCACCTGAAAATCTTTTCTGGGGTACGGCCTTCTTTCCAGTTGTTTCTAACTCACGCTCCTCTAACTCTTGCTTCAATTCACTTACTTTTAGGTCAACTAGATGAACTCTCCTCGAAAACATTTTGTCTTGTATTGTCTTTACCGAGATATCAGTCTATCATTTATTTCACACAATAAGTTTTTAGTTTATTATCCCGCGACGCGCAAAACTGTCCTGCAAACACTTAACTGTTCAACGGGTCACTAGTCTATTGGGCGCGATAAATGTCTATCAGTTTTTCAATACGGCGAACAGTTAAACACTTATTCATTTTAAACATCCATTTCTGACACCAAATGTAGTAAAAATGCACTAAACTAATTTTTCTAATTTATTTAAACACTACTTAAACAATTACTCGACTAAAACATAGAATTCACCAATTATTTCAATTTATTTCTACTGTGGCTCTATCTGCGAACTCTCGAACTGAATTTATAACTCTCTGTGACTGTATACTCGCATTTACAGTTCTTGATCAATCGAATCAATCCAGCGACTTCTCAGATATCCCTAGAAACTTTGGTTTGAAAGTTCGCGTTTCTTCCACGCGGGACTCATGTGTTTGTCAGCGGAGAACTAGTTTACTTGTCGAGTGTGCATTATTAATTAGATGATCAGGGCCGGTCTCGCGGCTGGTCTCGAAATCGTTACTTTTTTTTATTTCCCATGAAAAATTTTTAAAAGTAGATATGACCCCTTTTCAAAATGACCGATTCAATTTCTTAATGCGCTTGTAGAGAAAAATCTTGTCTTGATACTTACTCATGCGGAGAGGTACTTTCCCACACTCGACTTCTTAGGGTATTTAACGGAGTAGTTTAGAAGTTATCTCCAGAATGATTCTTCGAAACTCTTTATTATAAAATTTAATGTATTCAATTCACCAATAGTTTTTCCTCACAGATATGCATGTGGTATCTTTTCATATTTTTGTACACGTCAAGAACGAGGGTTCTTCTAACATTTACTTTACTTGTTGAATATTGTATTTTTTATATTAAAAACGGTTTTTAATATAGCAGAAAACTAATGATTATTTTCATTGTGCAATAATTCCAGGATAATGAAAGTCATCTCAAAAAACATATCGACAGTCTGGAACTGAATGAAGAGGAGCCGTCTGAAGAATTCATGTTGACAAAATTATTCGACATTCGCTTAAAAGGAGGTAATGATCACTACAGAACAGATCTGCGAGATGTTATCCGCTCACAAATCCAACCATATTTAGGTAATAATAGCATATTTAATACTTGTGCAGTCAACCTATATTGAAAACACACTTAAAAGAATTAAAAGAACGCTAAAAAAATAAATTTACTTCGAGTGCATTTTATTTGTCAAATCACTGGACGAAATCTTCAATATTTTCTTCAGGGTTATAGTTTCAGGAACAACATACACCTCATATTTCTCCTTAAATATATAATTTGGAGATATATGTTATTTTCCTTGGGGTTGTCCTCGTGACGAGTTCCGTTGGTCTCCAAAAGAATGAGCCTTGAAAAAATAGGAGAGATAATTAGCAAGTAAAAATGATAATAAGCGGAGTTCAGAATTTTTTATTCGTATGATCCTAGAATAAACTTTTCCGCATGATGGCAAACAAGTTGGACTGTCTCTGGACCCTTGTGGCTACTATGTCTATCTTTGGGAGTTGGGGAGGAAGAAGGAAATGAGCTGCAAGTGGAATTTTTCTACACATTTTCAGGAATAGATGAAAATGAAGTCGACCCATGAGGGCGGTAGTATAAGGTTTGAGCCGGTACTCTGCTCCTTCGTTCACCTTCCCGCACCCCCCTGGCCAACAAGTGGCTTGCGGGTACTTGCGGGTACTTGCAAGGGGGATATGTGCGAGCATATGGTGCAATTACATTAGGCAGACATTGAGACAATGATCGTTTTGACTTGTAGCTGTAACGAGACTTACATACGCGGTAATGACACATTGCAATTGGATTGATGATTGTCTCTGCTATGTATAAAGTTAATGAGAGAGTACCTACTCCTCAACAAACTTATTGTAATGGATTGTTTATATGCGGTAATGACGCATTGCAATTGGATTCATGATTGTCTGTGCCATGTACAAAGTTAATGAGAGAGTATCTACTCCTCAACAAACTTATTGTAATGGATTGTTTATATGCGGTAATGACACATTGCAATTGGATTCATGATTGTCTGTGCCATGTACAAAGTTAATGAGAGAGTACCTACTCCTCAACAAACTTATTGTAATGGATTATTTGTAAAGAGTACATCCAAACATTTCAGAGATCCATCGAGTTATGAGAACAAGCATCTCCGTACAATGCATGTATAATATATAGTGGGAGGGGGACTTCCTCCACTCTCCAATTAACATATAAAAGACTATCGAGAATCTCACCCCTTCAGTTTCTCATCTATAACGAACCACAACCTACAAGTTTTAATTAATTCACACACAAAAAAGTTCGAAAAAGTGATATTAGTGATTTTCAAAATAAGTCAGTGAGTGTTTTTTTTGTTTTCTAATCAATATTTTCTCAAGTGTCTTACTATGTCTCAAGTAGATTTGGAAAAAATCAACGCCGTGATCAATAAACCAATTGAAGTGTTTGAGCAGAGGGTCATATCAACACTCCCAATTGCCAAACCTTTTCCAATAAGTAATATGTTGGTTCGCACAACTCGATTTGGCAGATCTATATTGCTAACATTATATAATGAAAGTGAAAATGAATTTTTCAAATCATGGCTACCAAAATACATTGCCGATCAATTTAGTGACAATGATGTTAACTCTATTAATCATTCAAGTGGTAAATATACTCTTACCTATATAGGACAGGGTGGACCAGTTTCAGCGGGTACAAGAACGCGAACTCTTGTAAAATTCGACTTTATCGAATAAAATTCAATTGAAATGTTCAGTAATTTTTATTTACTATAGTTTATAGATATATTGAAGTAATCTTAATGTAAAATATTAGATTTGAAAACAAAAAATTCACTCAAAATTTAAGACATCACCGAATTGAAATCTCGTGTTTATGTATGTATCCTCCAGCTAATACACATGGAATAGGTATGTTAATATTTTTTATTTTGTGTTTCAGAGTGATAATGTGGATGTTGTATTCGGCTGAAAATTGGACCGAAGCCACAAACCTCAAGACAGCAGTCGAAAGACTTCAGTCATATTTGAGTGCTTTGAGTTGGGACATCCTTCATGCAATGAACTATGATCTCAGCATTTGCTATGACGAAAATGAACTCGAAAGGTGTAAACAAGAGCAGAAGAGGTACAACGCTGGTGATGAACTCTGTGAAAAATTCATGGAAGGGGCCTTGGAGATATCCGATTTCTGCGAAGAGATGTTGAAATGTGATTTGAAGAGATTTCTATGCAACCTAACCCCATTCCTACCAAATGACATCATTGAGAAATACCAAATATATGATGATGAGAGTGAAGAGGAAAATATTGTTGATACCCCTAATTGAATAATAGAAATAAAATAAAATTAAGAATATGTTTTATATATTAATTGGACTATGTAATTACTACATAAGCAGATAGCTGAAGCCATAGTATTACTTGACACAAAAATGTATACGGATTGAATTTATTGAAAATATATTCATTAATTATAAAAGTTTTTTCTTTCACGATCCCATAATAATACATATGTAGGTTGGGTAGATGATATCCCGAAACCAAAAGAAATACAGCAACAATTTTTCACCCCTCCAATTATTTCTAAAGTAAACACACTCCAAAAATATGAATTATTTGATTAATATTATTATAGTAAATTCCTTTCGAAATAGAAGAGTAATTGGAAACAATAATTGATAAATTTATATTCGATTCTCTAATAATAATATAACATGCAACTCGGCTATTTTTTAATTAGTTCATGTTTGGTAGTCGTATTGTAATGATGAGCAGTGTACTGGATAAATTTGGGCGTAAGCGAAAGTGTGGGAATGGTTCAATTCTACAACCCCGACTAGTATATGTTAGTTTCAAGAAAACCAAAGATGGCCAATACGATATTGAACAAAGACAATTGAAAAATGTCGGACAGCCAGTTGATTCAGCTGATTGTGTTACAAAAGAGTTTCTTGAAGATACAATTAATGAAACTAAAAAAATAGTTCTATCAGCTGTTCATGCTTCAGTGCAATTAGCGATGGAAGAATTATCTCGTGAAGAGGAAAGGAGAAACGTATCTATGAACGCTCACATAGATTCGATAGTTGGCGATGTGTCTCGTCAAGCTAGAACAGCATTCAATGAGAAGATATCTGAAGCTAGGGTATTACTTCATAGAAAATATGAAAAATTGGATCATAGACTTATGGATTTAGAACAAGAGAAAATTCGTTTATCTGAATAAGCATTATTATTATAATATTAAACGAAAATGTGCGCTTGCTGAATTTATTGAAAATATATTAATTATTTATAAAAGTTTTTATTATTTTCACGAAACTACTATAATAATACCCAAAACCCAATGCATAAACGAATTCCTAATCTCCTCTCACCACACCACATGAATAATTATCGAATAACCCGAGGCCATTGCATGATGCGCCCTAACGAAAATCGCCCCTTCCCAGGCAGGTAGGTAGGTAGGTGGTAGGTATTACGTAACGCCGGGGAGAGTGTATTTAAGAAAGTGGTTCACACTGTTGCATTCATTCTCTAATGGAATCAACTGAGAGAATGACGTTGTGTCATTGTACCTAGACACAAGTATAATATGATGCTCCGGTAATCTACCTGACTTTATGGGGCATCATACCCTTCCGGGCAAATAAAGAAATATCATTTTTGATATGGAAACTTTTTATCGATGATAGGTACATATTAATTATTTAATTGAAATTTCAAAATTTAAATATGTTTTTCGAAAGGAAACAAGAAAAATTATAAAAATGTAATTTTTTCGATATGGCAACTTTTTGTTGATGATGATACATATTAATTATTTGATTGAAATTTCCAAATTTAAATATTTTTTTTTTTGCGAAAGGAAACAAGAAAAATTATATTATAAAAGTTTATTTTGAAAATAATAAATACAATAAAATTGAACTATGGTGCTGAAGATTCAGTGATTGTTGTATTTGTCGTTGGTTTTCGCCTTGGATACATGTCACATCTCCGCTTTTGTTCTTCATGGGAAAGGCACCAACATTCCCTGAAATGGATTTCTTTATTAGGCCATAAATATCCTACTCGATCACACAACATGACATCGCTGCGACATCTTGCACACCAGTAGTTCCAGCAGGTCTCGGAGAATATATCACATCTAATGCAACGAGGAATCATCTCCGAAGTTGTTTGTTTTCTTGCACACACGAAACATAGACTGGTACCTGCCATCATATGACTTCTGTCCCAACCACCTTGGCAATTATAACATATCAATGTGTCCCGTATTCTGTATGGATACACATAAATCTTAGCTTTTGAATCCCATGCTGCTGTTAACACCATAGCTACAATGTCCATATACACGACTCTATGGGAGTGAAGTCTTGAGTAGGAACTGATTTCACTGTTGAATTTTCTGCAAATATATAGTTTTTCAAGTCTTGTGGTAGAGGGGTGTTAATCCCACTTTTGGAAAACATGTAAAGTTCTAGTCTTGGAGTAGGAAATGACATCCCTCCTCCCGAAAAAAACATTTAAAAAGACATCATTGACTCAATAGAATTCAGTATTCATCTTTATTTCAACTGAAATAGTAGTTGTGTGTAATAGAGTACAGTAGTTGTATAATAGAATAATGGAAGCCAAAATGGAGATAATCGACCAACTCATTGCAGTTGATGTCAATCAATTTGATGATGAGGAGGAAGCAGATAGCGGATCTGACAGCGGTATTGAAGAAGAATTCGAAGCTTCAGATGAGATCGAGCAAGTCAGCAGAAGATTCGCCGATATGACGATAAACGAAACAATAAGTGAGGATTGTGTTTATTGTCACCTTACATTATTTACCGCCATACAGACAGTTGATGGTGAATTGGCGAAGTTGTGTGGGCCTTGCTATAGGCTATATAGCATTAGATATGGTAACCAGGTCGCCAGATATAGGCATATAGACACACATGTGTCTAGCTTATATGGCCAAATAGGGAGGCATTATTGTACAGTGTGTACAGACTCCCTAATCCTAATAACATGTCAGAGGGCATGTAGGGTGTGTAATGTTTAGTTTTTTTTTCGTGTACTTTACTGTAAATTTAGTGTAATATATAGATTAAGTTGTTAGCATATTGTACATATTTATATAATTTAATAAAACATGTTATAAAACAATATTTGTTTCAGAGTCGAAAAAATTATTTCGAATTTGTGTCCACAACAAATCCCTCTCCTAAAAAGTCCCCAGACATCTTCATTTATTAACAAAATGTATATAAATTGAAAGGATCAGTATATTGCTATCATTCCATTCGAAATGTCTCAAGCTGACTCTACAAGTGAATTAGGGCGTTGTAGTCCATCAGAAACATCTTCTTCTAACTTACCAATTCAAGTAAATGAAATATCGTCTAGTACAGATAGAAGTTTCGATGATGAATTTTACGAATCGTTTATTGACTTCGTTCAAAATCCGGAACAATTGTGGGAATATGAGCCTAGCGATAACGATAATTCGGATGATGAAGAATTAATCGAGTCTGAAAATGAAGAAGAAGAAGCAATTGAAATATCAGATGACGAGAGTGATAATGAGTCAATGATATTTGAAATTCTGTGATTGGTAGTAACAGATCTTTTGGGAATGCATAGTATATGAAAATGGAGATGCATACTGGAGGGGGCGTGTGTTGGGGCCCCCTCTGTTCTGTTATTAATATAAGATTTTGAAAATTTTAAATTAAGATTTGTAATTGTTCTTAGATGAAACTCTCTTGGGAAAAATCAAGAATAGATTTTCAGACTCAAAAGAAATAACGTAAAAAACAAAATAAAACGAATAAAAAAAAAATCCTTTCCTGCATACATTTATAATTGTTCTGAGAAAAAAATCATTCTTTGTGACGAAAATACAGAGTCTCAAAATTTATTTCTTTTGGAAGGGTCTCTTCTAACAATAAAATCAAATAATCCCGCTGGGATAGATTTCGATATTCCGACTTCTTTCCGTCAAAATGTATTTGTTAAATCATACTCTATAAAAAAGGGTCTCCTATCGCAATAAAAACAGGTATACGTTGAGGTACATTTCGATATTCCGAAGGTAAGGTAAGACCATACACATTTCATTTGTAAACCAGAGCTCCTCGAGTTTGGTTGTGTTCAAATTAAAATTTTTCATAATTCATTTTGTGATTTTATGGATATATCAAGACGCAAAGTAACATCAACGGAATTAGAACGTGCTATAAAATACATTTCGATGGAGAACAATACCAGGGAATTAGGAACAATCGCCGAATTACCGAGCGTTATGGAGAACAATACCGGGGAATTAGGAACAATCGCCAAATTACCGACCGTTATACAAACCACGCCATTCAACAAAAAAAGAACTAGGCCGCAGAGACTACCCTCTTACAGGCGCAGAAAACAACAACAAGAAAGTCCCAAAGCGTTACGGAAACAGAAGAAGAGAAAAAATCGCAACTGTGCAAAACTAATGATGGCGGCGAAAAAATACAACCCGATGGTCACCGCTCCCTGGCCTAAGAGCAAGAAGAATTCTACGAATAGTAATGAACTCACCAAAACAATTGAAAAAAATATTTCGTCCGCCGTCCCCACGTCTGAGCAGAATAATGTGGAACCGGATTCAGAAGAAGCACATGGAGAAAACACAATAATTGACACGCTGAATTCCACAGGTATGGAGGAAGTAGAAAAAAATTCCACATCATCCTCGTCAATTTCTACAATTATGGATGAAGATATCCCACAGCCTAACAACATCGTTTTCGCCCATCAGGTCTCCTCCAATTCGAAGAGCCCCCTCAAGTATGAGTTCTGAAGATTCATGTGCTATGAGAACAGATATAGGATTCGACAATAGATTTCTCGCAATGATTACGAACTTGAACACACTTGAGGGGGAACTATGTCAAGAAATGAATGAAATGCAGAAAGAACGGATGGCGTTGGAAAAAAAATATTCGGGAAAAATGGAAGAGTTCGAGAAAATAAAAAAATACAAGAGACAACTTTATTTGGGGGTGGAAAAGTTTCTGAAGATTTGGACACTAGAACATCGACCAACTTGATGGAAACTCATAGCATTTTTATGTTTTTTAGCCCTCTACAGGAAATTTATGTTTTTCAGTTTTTTCATTTCAGCTCACCTAACTAAAAAATCTACGAAAGTTCTCCATGGAGTATATGATATTATTTCGGAGATATACACAGGTATAGGCGGGGTTTTGGGGCCTATATCGGACTTTTGTAGGTTTTTTAATTGAAAGAAAAAAAAATCCCCAAAAGTTCAACTCAAATAATCTAATTAAAATTCTCTTTATCATGTGAATACAAATTCCAATGAATCAGCCATCATAATAACTATTCTTTCTTTATTTTCTCATGAAATCATTTTTCATACAGATAATAATCCAAAAAAAAAATACGTTTTCCATACATTTCACATAAAGAATAATGTTAGTTGATAAAATTCAATTATTCATTCAAGCAATAATATATAACAGTTCAACTCAGTAATTATCAGTAATGATTTTCTCGGGGCATATGCAGTGCCTGACTTATGAATTTTGAAACACGGGCTCCAGAATTCAGTAGCGTACTCAGATTATTTTATTTTTTTTTGTTGGTTCTGAAAAGAACCTTTTGGTTTTGTTGCGCGGATTTAATCGGCTCATGAATACTTTATAGATTCAAATCTACAGTAGCGTCAGAATCATAATCTATTTCCTCCGGTGCAGGTTCTTGAGTAACTGGACTCCATTCTCTGATTGTTGGATTCCATATAAAATGCGAGTGAATTACTATATTACTTGTTGATGTAATTATGTCAACTTGTAAAGGTAAGTTCACATCGATAGGTGTATCAGACAGATTTGTGTCCGAAGGATCATTAGAGGTTGAATCAGCATTATATCTAGATGTTGCCATTGTATGAGATATGAAGAATTCTATAAGGTTTTTCAGCTTTAAATGCTTTGTCACAATGGTGGGAGATACATTTCCCACTCCATGTTGCATATGTGGTGGGGTTGTGGTAGTTCGTCTATAAATATGATATTTCAAAATGGGAGAAGCTATAACAGTTTTTGACTTGAAATAATTCTCGTAAGACTCGTAAGAATAATTATAATGAGTTTATTACCGAACAGTGAAAATGTGGAAAATTTATTGAGCAGTAGAAATCCCGCTGATTTAATTGTCGAAGAACTATCGAATTTCGATGCTGATGATTTGTTGAAGATGGGCGTGCAATCCCAATTTATTATAGTGCAGGAGCAGACGGAAGAACCGCCGGTGCTACATATTTCTGATAACGAGCTATCACAATGCAACACTATCCCGGATCATGCTCAGGTGCAAGAACCTCAGACACAGGCTCTGCATATGCCTGATATTTCATATAAGCAGCCAAGTAAACGCGCTCCGAAACGTTGTGTCACAATCGAAGTTCCCAACACTGCTGCATCAACCTCAACAGGGCCAAGGTCTTCAAAGAACAAGAAAGGACGTAGTGTTTCGAAGAAAGGTATGTGTTCCTCATCTTCAGTGAAAGAAACACCAAATAAAATTGAATGCATTCCACTAGCATCTCTGTTGCCATTACAGATGTATACGGAAATGCTGAACGAGACTAGGCGAGCGAGCACAAATGCTAAAAGCACATTCCTAAAATGCGATGAGGTTGATCGACAATTAGATGAAAAAATGATAAAAGATCATGAAATTGAAGAACAAATTGCAGTGAAGGAAGCCGAAATTGTAAAATTGCGAAAACAAAGAGAGGGGGTGAGGACAGAAGTTGGTAGGGAGAGGCTCAATAACCAAGATCTTCGGAAACAGGCAGAAATAGATTTGCAAAAATCCAAACAGTTACATGAAACGGTCTCTGCTGTTTACGAAAGATGGCGTCAGGAGCTAGATGCGGCTTTTCAAACAAATATTGATTGATTAGTAGTATATGTTTTTAAATATATGTTTTTTTTTAATATATGTAAAAGAATCAAACAATAAAGTTGTAATGAAAAAGTATATTTTTGATTTTTTTCATAATTTTTCAATGAGATCTATCAAACAATTGCATTTTTGTCAATCCAGGAATTATGCTTATTGGAGAATCCTAACCATTTCACACGAACTCTGCTACCACTCTTTTTCAATATCTTCTCGACAAGGTATACGTCTGGGTTTTTAGTTTTCTGTATCTCTGCTTCATAAAAACATCCTTTAATTGGATTTTTATCCATATCTTCAAGCATATAAGTTGGGGGGTAGGTACTATTGATTTTTGTAATCCTAAATAATTCCGTTGTAAAATTTGCTGTATATCCCTTCTCAAAAACGTGCTTGTATTTAGATATTCGAACGATGTCATTAATGCGATACTTGGGTATGATTTTTTTTTTAATCTTTTTCTTCTCTCTTTTTGGAATGTTCAATTTTGTAGTAGACTTCACATCTTTCGGTTTCATTCCAATAGTTTGGTGCACTCTATGATTATATCTCTTTGTTATAATTGGGAGAATGTCTAACCATTTATAATTCCCATTTATCGAAAACTCTTTGTATAACCATGATTTAATCGTACGTATAACTCGTTCACATATAGCGGCCTTCATAACGCTAAAAGTAGAGTAATGGTTTATTCCATACTGCTCCATCAACGAAAAAAAGTGTGAGTTATGGAATTCTTTCCCGAAATCGGATTGTATATGTGTTGGGGAGTAATTGGCCTGTTGTAGAATTGTTCTCATAGCTCCAGCTATGACTAATCCAGTCTTGTTCCGAACAGCCTTTGTCCATAGAAATTTTGAATAACAGTCAATGACTACCAGAACGTATCGATAATTTTTGTTAAATCTGGAATACGCCTGAAAATCAGCAAGATCAATTTGCCATAGATCGCCGACGCCTTTCAGTACTGTAGATCTCCTCTGGAAGTTGCGTCTAGCCGGCTTATGTAATTCATCAACCACCTGTCTCTTGATATCACTTGCCATAGCGGTATTTGCAATGTGTGCTATTCGGGTGATGGTATGGTTCTGAACTGTAATATCTGATTGTATCTAATATATTATTCCTTCTTCGCGTAGTTCCTCTAACAAAGATACAATTTCGTTTTGATGCATAGTGTTCCCGCTTAATTTAGAACCAATTAACAATCGTAAGCGACTCACCAATTCTTTAGGCTTATTCCAATATACATAGTTCTTCGACTTCGTTGTGAACACTTTCTTTAATTTTGTTATATTGAGTCCTTTGCCAGTTAGATTCAAAGTTCTAGTAGGGTTTTTGAGTGTTTTCATTAGAGGTCTGATGATGTTCTGATATTTATGGGACTTTTTGAACTTTATACCATTTTTTACTTGATTTTTTTTATATATGACCCTTGTCAAAGTCAATATCTCAATATAAGTACGATGAATTCTCGAGTCTGCAACTACCGGAGGTTCCTTGAGGAATATTAGATTATACAGATCCCTGCTACCGACAGCTTGATATTTTTGTACAATGCCATCATGAAATGTTATATTTCCATTGTTGAAACGTACTTGCAAATTTCCCATTTTCAACAAATATGTTAAAGGATCTATGCGAATACCATATTTTAAATCATTTGCGCTGTCGCCATTCTTGAGATTTTCTAAATGTTTTTTCAATTCCATTACTATATTTTGTTTGGTGACATTGCACGTTTCCAACTCTGAAGTATTCGATAGTGATGAAGGTGTTTCAAATAGAGTGGACGGCCCCATTTCATCATTATCCGTATCTGTTATTGTTTCATTTGCAATATTAGAAAATGAAGAATCACTCGAATTGAAGGAATTATTTTTCTTTATAGGCGTACTTGTTGATATAACTCTCGTCATTGTGGGAGTTGTAGACGGCATCGAATTAGTTCCAGAAGAAAGGGCATTTAGTGGTTTTGTAATAGGATCATATAGTTTCTCGAGCATAATTTTTTCTTCCACATTCCCACTCTTTATATTGTTGAATTTTTTTCGTACAGCTTCTGTCGCTTCAACTAGTTGTCGTTTCATATCGATTTCGGCTCTTGCACATTCATTTCTCATTGTATTCATCATTATAGGAAGTAATGATGTATATGTGATCTCGCTAAAGTTCACCGAACGAATAATCATTTTTTGAGTTGTCATGGATATATGAAAGTATCGAATCCCATGCGATATCGTCCATCGTGTACCATTCTATCTTTGTCTATAACAAGAAAACCAAATTGTTTATTCCAACATTTCAGACACATAATCTGAAACTCTTTGAATGTAACATCAGGTGATACATGATCTGAGAATATATGATGTAGATTCGTTTCGTCCTGCTTGAACATTATTATGAAGTTGGCGTTATCACGTATCAATTGTTTGGGTACTCGAGAATACGTCTGTGCAAGATAAAAACTGTCCACTGAAGAGTGTCTCCCTCTGGAAAAGTACGATCGAACGATGCTCTGATTTTCACAAATTATATCATCGAATATAAATACAGAATTTGGTTTGGCATGGGCGGGTTCTACTATACTTTCATTATCACTGAAAGTGTAAAAACCCAAGCCTTTAATTGGTTTCAGCACATTGCGTAAATATTCATATTTCGGTTGATTCAGTGACTTTGAATACAGATACACATTTTCGAAACGTAATCCGTGCGCATGCGTTAGAAGGGCAATCATTGCATTTGTTTTTCCACAATTTGATGGTCCAATTAATAATGCTCTAAGGGATGAAGGCAATAGTGGACCATGTCGATTCGACTTATTTCCGTCCAATCCACTTCCCGCGATTCTTTCGTCTAAATTATCAACTCTGAAGTTTACCTGCTGTTGAACAACACGCATCGTGAACGACCAAACTCGTAATAAAGATAAATATATGGAATATATCCCATTTAAATGTCTACCGTCGTACGGAACAGACGTAAGAACTACGTTTCGAGTAGAAAGGGTCGAGGAATTGTGAATTCGTTAATAAATAAATTACCGTTTGAAGTTCATATACCCGGTTATCAATTTTGCGGACCTGGCACTAAATTGGAAAAAAGATTAGCTGCCAATCAGAGAGGAATCAATCCATTGGATTCTGCGTGTCTTTCACACGATTTGCAATATTCAAAAAATCCAGACAATCTCACAGCAAGGCATATAGCCGATAAACAACTCGAATACGCAGCTTGGGAAATATTTAAATCGAATAAATCATCAGTAGCTGAGAAGGCTGCAGCTCTTCTAATTACCAATATTATGAAAACCAAGAGACGTTTCGGAATGGGATGCGATGCGAACATTACCTCAAAAAAAAAGAAAAAGCGAACAATAAAAAGAAAACAGAAGTCGAATAATAACGGAAAGATTGCATTTGGGGCGGGTGTTGTTAGAAAAGTGCGAGATGTACTGCGAAAGGCTGGCGGTGACCGATTTATAGCAAAAGACGTTAAGAAAGCTAATGTGCTAGCATTGCATGCAGCACGTAAGTATTTGAAAGCAGCAGGTGGAAAAAAACAGATACGTACACCACGTATCATACCCATACCAAAAGTGGGGGGAATATTGCCATTGATACCAATTTTCGCTGGATTGTCTGCATTGGGTACTTTGAGCGGAGCAGCTGCAGGTATCGCAAGAGCAATCAATTCGGTGAGGGAAAGTAGGGAGGGTCTTAAAGAAGTTCAACATCATAATAGAAAGATGGAAGCTATAGCTTTGGGATAAAGAGGTAGTGGAATATATCTGAAACCATATCGCAAAGGACTCGGTATCTATCTGAAACCGCAAAGTTCAAAAAACTAATTGATGCCCTACCTCTTAAGCCTCTCACCGATATTGAACTTAATTATTATGCCACATAGATGAAGATTCCATTCTTTCGGGGAGTATTCATGCGAGATAACTTACCTACATCAGGACCGCATGTCCATGAAACAGCAATCATGAATTTGGATAGAAGTATCGGTCGGGGAACACATTGGGTGGCATACAAGAAAAATGGACGAAATGTTACATATTTTGATAGTTTTGGAGATTTATCGCCGCCCCCGGAGCTAGTTCATTACTTGCGAAAAAAATCGAGAACACCCATCAAAATTGTATATAACTATGAACGCCAACAAAAATACAATACAGTTGTGTGTGGGCATTTATGCCTGAAGTTTCTCTCACAACCATCTACAGATATTTAAAATGGAATATACTCCGGAAAAAGATCGAGAGGCAATTAAGAGAATGGGCCATTCTTTGATAGCGTATTCAAGGCTGCGTAGTTTGTTGAAAATGAGTAAAGGGCAACTTGCTGATATGCCCAAGGAGGTGATGATTTCTTGTGCGGCTCATGAAATCGCCCATGTTTGGGAAAAGCTCCCAAAACATCTTCTAGACGATGTTGATATTTCAAAATATCAGTTTTGTTATGAACATAATTCTGACGGTGCTAGCACATCAAACGACGTCAATGATGGACCCACACCGAGAAAAATATATTGTTGTTATTGCAGCATTGAAGATTGTAATATAGGAGCCAATAACAATGTCGTGGACGTCTGCAATATTTCGACTTCAAAGAAACGCAAATTATATCATTTATGTTGTATACCACAATAAATTGGTGTGATGTCGGAGATAATGCATCAGTCATGTCACGCAAGTTTGAGTTACAAGTTGTGGGAAAAAGTGTCCTTAGCGCGGATTTTTACCCGCCCATTGAATTGGACAGGAATGCTCGTTATGGCTTAGGGCTATTAGGATTCTATGGATGCAATACTATTCACAATATCACTGACAAAAACAATACAGTCGGTTTTGAGATCCCCGCAGATGACTCATATGATGTTCCAAGATATTTTACTATGAAAATACCATCTGGAGCATATGAGATTGAGGAAATAAATGATTATCTACAAAAGAAACTTGCATCTCGCTTATTTCCGAATGAAATACTCGATAGCATGTCAATGGATGAAATGTTCAGTCTTCAAGCGAACAATAATATATTCAAATGTATATTGCAATCAAAATATAATGTGGATTTCCGATACGAGAACTCAATAGGTCCAATGCTGGGATTCAAGAAACAGATGCTCAACAGTAATAAACCACATCAATCTACATTTCCTGTTAATATTGTACCTGTGAGACTCATTCGTTTGGAATGTAATATAATTTCCGGATCATATATAAATAATGAAGAGAATCATATTCTATTTTCATTTGATTTAGACGTCGAACGCGGTTATAATCTCACAAAGGAACCCCGGAACATCATTTATATGCCCATTAGTCCAGAAGGACGTCAGTTCATTGACAACATCACTGTGCGCATATTGGATCAAAAAAATAATCTAATCGATTTCGGAAGTGAGGAATCCATAGTTGTTATTCTGGAACTGAAAAAGTTATAAGAGCGAGTGTTATGGGTTTTTGCTACAACAATGAACGTGTGCGCGAGAGCAGTGGAAGAAGTCCACCAGCATCAGATAATAAAAAGAAAGTAACGTCTATGGAAAAGATCATTACTAAAGTGAGTGCGAAACAGCAAAGACGTAAATTGTCCACGAGAGATCTAAATTTTCTGAAATCAATTGGGCTTAGAATACGAGAATAAAAATGGTGTTGGAGGCTAACAATTAGAAGTTGGATATTTTCAACGAGCCAGTTGTTGATCACAGCCTTATAAGTTTTCATGAGCATACATACAAACCCTATGGATCACCACTGTTCAAGAACTCTGATGAAATCCGCATCATGATCAATAACCAAGATGCAATTCTTGACATTGCCGATAGTTTCATTTACATAGAAGGAAAATTCACACCAAAAGAAGTAAATAAAGTCTGTTATATGTCCAATAATGCTTTGGCATTTCTCTTCGATGAAATTCGTTATGAAATGGGTGGTGAACATGTTGCGGTAGTTCGAAAGCCAGGTATAACTTCCACAATGAAGAATATGATTTCATTTGGTCAGACACATTCTCATTCACTTCTCACTAGTGGATGGGGTCTTTCCGATACGAAACAATGTATTCTCGATGAAACTAGTCATGTATTCAGCGGAAAACTCCCACTTAAATATCTGATGGGTTTTGCTGAAGATTATAAAAAATGCATTCTTAATGCTAAACAAGAACTCATTTTGATAATAGCCCGCTCATTCAAGAATTCATACATTGGGGAGATAGAAGCTACATTGGAAATCTCAAAGATTGAGTGGAAGATAAGACACGTTGTGGCTGAGGACAAACAAAAACTCAAATTATTCAATAGAATTAATAAGAGTGGGCTGAATGCAAAAGTAAAATTAGCTTATCGTATGTGGGATCTTCATGAATTACCATCATTACGTGCAACATCTTCCGACGTTTGGGCGATAAAAACTACAAATATTTTGGAAACGCCCCGATTCATCATAATAGGATTTCAAAACACCAACGCATCCGAAAATGAGGCAGTGGATGTCACAAAATATCTGAGTGCTGATGTGAATAACATTCGAGTTTACTTGAATTCTGAAGTGTATCCATATGAGCGTTGGAATCTAGACTTTGATAGAAAATTGTACTCGCATGCATACTATGCATATGAAAACTTCCAGCGTAGTTACTATGACAGAGATCTGAGTGAGCCACTCATGGATATTGCACAATTCAAAGACAATCCATTATTCATCATTGATTGTTCACATCAACCGAATGCTACAAAATCGTCTACTGTGGATATCAAATTGGAGTTTGAAACACGAAAAGCGAAATTCCCAAACAACACCAAAGTATACGCACTGATTCTACATGATGCAATTTTGACATATAATGCACTGGATGGATCTGTTCGTAATTCATTTTGACGAAAATGTATTAAGTGATTTTTTGTTTGTATCCATTTATATTTAGTAGCTTATTCTCAAGTGTAGTACTGCTACTGCTACTGCTACTGTTATGAACAAGCCTTAGTCAATCAATAATCCTCCGAACAGACCTTCCACAATCGTGCATTTGAAGAGCACATGGTCTCATCACATATAGAATCTTGCATATTTTTTCAGCTGAAAATAGAGTAACTCGAATAAACTCCGTTTAGAATCACCAATAACTCAAAAACTTTTGATGGTGACATAAAAGACAACAGCCGTCTTGATACCCTTCACTTATTTGTAACGGGGAATTAATGAAACTCAGTCTAATAGTAAACAACAATATTAATATTTCCAACTGTTTCACACTGAATTCCAATAACTGTTAACCCTCTCATCTCGATGATTTATATTCCTTATCTGCTAACAAAAACGCTTACACAGCTATTAATAATACTCTGGTGAACATTCATCTGGTTCTTATCAAAGTGTCACAGTGTTTAGAATGAACAGCGGCGGAGTGATAGAATCATACTCACATTAGATAATGTATTCTACTAACTTGGGCCATACTGGTTCATTGGGTGTTATAATGAATGGAACCAGATAACAAAATATCCAGACTCATTTTTTGTTTCTATTTATGAACTTTCCGTTCGTTTCAGCTCACTCAATGCCGAATTCACTTCCGATTGTAATTATCTGATTGGAGTTGATAAAACTTCACGTTGTAATCAGCATATGAAAGAGAAGCATACGTTACCGAAAAGTTGCAAGGAGATTAAATTGAATGGTAAGAAAAGGCATAAATCCATACTTTGACAGCTTTTCAAAATCATTGTGGATGAACAATAAAACATTCTTGTGAATAACCACGTTGTTAGCAAGGTGGGTATTTGAGATAATCTGAGTATTTTATACCATATTCCCCTTTCTATATCATAGAGTCCGTCCATGAAGTAACCCCCCTGTTAACATTTGAACTTATTAACATTTTTCTTTGATTTTTTTTGTAAAATAGTAGTTCTTAACCTGATTTTCGACTATAATAAAAACTGTCAATTTTGAGATTTGATTTGAGGCATTGTGGGTCAAGTGCTACCTATTTCGAAACTCATTTTGATTCTCTGTACAACCGCACAATATCATACAAAAGAAAATATCAGAAACAAAAGGGTGATACATAACATAAGTACTGTCATATCAATCTCTTTGGACTAGATGGCTATTAACGAACTCTTATAAAATGAATTAATATTTTCATGTGGCTACGAAGTTCTTTGTTCCTCAAAAAAACATATGGAAGATGATTTCTAGGTGTGAGTGGTTTCAGCAATCTCATAATTATTCCAGAAGGTAATGCTCTTTATGCTGATAGAAACATTAATAGAATTAGAGCATCAAGATGAATCCAACCGGCTATACCGAAATTATTGCAGTCATTTGGGCAATAACAAGTCAAAGCTCTGACTGCTCTTACTATACCAGGATCTCAAACTGGTTCAGTCGCTTTGGCGCTGTCGCGTATGTACATGAGTCAAAGAGGAGAATACCAAAATTTTGGGACAGCACCACGGCCCCATTACCAGTTACAGCTTTGTGTGGCTCATGACAAAAAGTATCACTTTGATTCAATCACAAGTGTACAATATCAGTGTTATTGAATGATTTTACGAAAGGACTATAAACTCTTTCTATCGATTCTTCATATGCTTGGTTAATGTTGGAATAGGAGTGTTGTTTTCAATACGTTGATAACTACCCTTAGTACCTGATATGCTGTTGGAGAATGAGTCCAAGTTGCAATGCGGTCCCATCACTTAAAATGGCTGCTTGTTACTAAGACTGGTTGAGTTGATTTATGACTCTTTTAATCTAAAACAGAACCAAAGTCGGTAAGTGGTAAATATGGAAGATTGTCTCTCAAAAATTCCATAGCCAGGATCTTGAAGTTTGTGAGAAGATCTCTCTTTAGAATACTCCTACGGTGATGTTGGATTCGAAGTGTATGTTGATCACTTCTAGTATAATTACTGGTAAATTGAAGTAATGTTCACAACAAGTTCGAGAATTCTCCTCTTCCAGAAAACCAAGGTACTTGCAAGACTGTTCCTGTGACGAAATGGTATGATTTTGACTAAATATTTCTCACTTGAGAGTAGTTATCTGGTTATCCTGGAACCTATTCAACATCATAATTTTTTACAACTAATGAATATTTCTTGAAAACGTCTTCTCTATCGGATATTTTATAGTTTTCAGTCAGAATCGCGATTTTTTTTGATTGATTTGTATCACCTTTCACCTCTCGTAGTGGAATCATTTTTCTCCATCTATATATACTTATACGAATTATACGAATTGAATGCAAGAATTTCTAAGTTGTATTTCTCTTGTGGTCTCAGCTCTTCTAATCATGTTAGTGAAATACCAACAGTCAACCGGAAACAGAAAGACGGCACTTCCGTAGAAGTAATATGTCACACTGCTGTAAAAGATTATAATAGACTGATGGTTGGAGTTTATCATGCTGATCAACTCAGATCTGCATATGGGTTGAAGAGGAGATCAAAGAAATGGTGGCACAAACTTTTCTGGGGTATGCTGAATATATGTTTCGTCAACGCTTTCATTAGCCGCTTTCTATTTGAGAGTTTCAAGCACCAGGGCTCCTTATTCTAGCTCAATCATTGGCTAGAAAATGACATCTGTCAAAATCCACCAATAGCAAGTATGGAATAAGAAGCCCCGGTGCTTGAAACTCTCAAATAGAAAGCGGCTAATATCTACTGTTCATATCATGAAAAACTTCCACTACTAGAATTTCGTCGTTCCGTGGCCTTAGGTTTGATGACACAAAAAGTTTCCGAATCCGTAGATAGAAAAAGACACCAAATGGATGTTGTGACAGCTTATTTAAATGGAAACTTAGATGAAGAAGTCTTCATGGAAATACCCGATCAGTTGTCAGAAATATTAGAAGAAATTCTGAAAAGTAAAAACGTTGATTCAGAAATCATGAAAACTTCACGGAGATGGCTGAATGAAATAAAAAATGGGGACACAGTTTGTAAACTCCAGAAAGCCGTATATGGACTACGTCAATCTGGCAGACAATGGTACATGCGCCTAGATCTCGAACTTCGTAGAATGGAACTGGAACCATTAAAAACTAGACCATGTGTTCATGTTGCGAAAAGGAGATGATATCATTTTGGTGCTATTTATGTTGATGATATCCTCTTTCAACAAACAATATGCATGAAATGGACAAAATAAAAAAATGAATTATCGAAAGTTTTTGAAATGAAAGATATGGGACCAGTGACAAATTTTTTGGGAATAGAATAGAATTGTTGTTGTTGAATAAGTTAAGTCAAAAATAAAATGCCTAAAAACCCTGGTGTGTCGACTGATGAATGTTGAATGGGGGAAATAAATGTTATGTCTCTCAATAAAATGTAATAGACGATGTAGGTATGCATATTCAAATATTTTCGAAAAATATGGAGGAACAGTGATGGGCCTATAGTTTTCCAAAAGATAAGGGTCCCGATTTTTGTGGACTGTTACAACTTTTCCGATCTTCAGTTTCATGGAAAATATAATAAATAAATATTGAGGGACAGATTGACTAAATGAGTCAGTGTGGATGAATTGTATATTGTAAACTATTTCTAATAAGGAAGATTGGAACTTCATCAGGTCCAGAAGAACTCTTATTCTTAAGTTTGTTCTTTAAGAGGGATAACAATACATTCTCTATAAAAGGCTCAATAAATATAATGTCATAAACATTGGTTGGATGAGTGTGATGACAAGATGGATTTTTTTTTCTCTTCAATTATTTTCATAGGGGTAGTAATAAAAAAGTCATTGAAAAGGCAGGATATTCTATGAGGATCATTCACTAACTTACTTTCATGTCATAAGGAAATATTTCTCGTATTTGTTGTACGTTGCGATATATTATTTATCACCTACCAAGCCATTTTGGTGGGATTATCAGAAGCCACTATTTTATCTTGATAATATAGACGTTTTGTATCAGTCAATTGCAATATTAGAAGTATATCAAAGAACTATGAAGAGCTGAAATTTCATTGAACCAAGTTGAAAGTGATTCCGATGTCATCGTTCTGTTAGAAACATGGAAAATTCAAAATATAAATCTGTTCAAATTTCCTGCTCCTACACTTTAAACAGTGGAAGGCAGTATTACCAAAATGATGACTGTATAATTTTTATTTAAACTAAATATCACGAAACCATACAAATATTTGAGTGTACTCCAATAAACATTACAATAACACTGAATTAAAATAAAACTGAACATAACTAGTCTTTATAAATCTTCATCTTCTGACGCAGAATCATTCAATCATTGCTTACGACTATAATACCTTCAGTCAAATATAAATAAAAATCACACGATCAAATAATCAAAGGTAACACCACGAGTGCTTACAATTTTCTCGAAATATTTTATTTTCCACGAAAACTCTTTTCTTGGCAAAAATATCAAAACAAACAATTCGGTTTGTTTGAATATCTGTTATATCTTTGGATTGACCAAAGACTTTTTAAAAACAAACTTTATTTTTTAATACATTTATTATAATTGGTAACATATAAAGAACTGTCAGATCTATTAATATGCAGCGGACTTTAATTGGAACAGTTACTCGATCATGAGCGTGAATCTGAGCTGAACGGTAATCTGGACACGAGTTCATCTGGGTCCTCTTCTTTTATAGGTTTCCACTTGTTTACTGGAAAGATACTGAATTCAAGGTTTTGGAGGTGACACTGATATTCCTGCTGACTCCAAGATTAAATAGGACATGCGATCCAAATACGCAATGTCTAATGGATAAAGGGCTATTGTCTATTTTTATATAACATGTCTATGCCACATAAAATTGGTTGAGTGATGAAAATAAAAAATTATCGGTAAAATTTGAAGAACGAGTTGTATTTGGAAACATAATTTTTTTCGCCAATCTGAAAAGTGAATAACCATTGATAAAGGTAACTTTTCATTAATTTTGATGATATAAAAATTCATTTTAAAGTTTCATATGACCCGGTCAATAAAATTGACGCAGATAGTCCTATTTTGTTTTAACAGTTAAAAGGTAAACAACGTTTTATCGAGGGCCAGCAGTTTTATCAACAGTAAAAACACAAGAGCTTTTTTTTTATCGGACAAATTTCTTTTTGTAACAAAATAATTTTGCCAATTAGTAATTTTACGAGAAAAACTGACATGACAAAATCGCGAGACCGATTGTCGATCGATTTTGTCAAATATCAGTTTTTCGAGCAAATTACTGAAGGAGAAATTTTGAGTTAAATAGAAATGTATCCCTTAAACAAAAGCTCGAGTGTTATTTGACAAGATAAATTAACGACCGAATATATGAATGAACAACAACAATAATTATCTTTATTGATACAATTAAATTATTTAAGTGAACAGTTATTAAATACACTGTTGTTATAAATTGTTTGGTTTGGTGTACTGATTTCAAAATTTTCTTCTCTGGTATTCACACATGTAGAATATTCATTTTGATTTTTCTCACTCGAGGCTCGTAAGGAACTAATAAGATTTTCGTGATGTTCAGGATCAATTTGGAGGTAGGGTTTAATAGAAGATGATGATAAGTGTCCCGTTATTTTAATAAGTTGTTGGTCACTTACTCCTGCTTTGGCTAACTGAGAAACTAGCACGGTTCGAATGATTAGTAATTTTATTATTTGTGATGTCGAGTCCAATTTCAGTTGCACGATATTTGGTTCAAGTAGAAATCGTATTAATACCCAGTGGAACATTTTTGTACCAACCTTTGGAATTTTTTTTTCCAAAAGGGATTTGGAGTTAAAAAAAGTCGTTCAGATGTTATGTTTTCATTTATTTTTTGTAACAGTAATTTTAACAATGCAATGGGACAAATACCTTCATCCATTTCATTTAATTTTTTGTTATCCATTTGCTGTCTGCCAATTTTTTCGACCCATACCCTGTGTCTTCTTTGAAAATATTGTATTGTGTTCAAATCTTCCTGTTGAAGTTCCATTTTGATTTTTCTTCTTTAAAATGGTAAATTTTACAGTTTGCAGCATCCGCCCCCCTTTAAGCTAATTCATAAGGAGCTTTATGAAAGAATCTTTTCTGTAATCCCTCTGGCTTGTCTATATTCCACAATTTTGCCATTTCTACTATATTTTTCTTGTTCAATGCTACAGAACTTACTTTTCTTTTCTCTGGAATAACTTGTAATTCTTTCCGTTTACTATTTCTCGCATCACGAGCTTCTTTGAAAGTTATGTCGGCAAAAGGATCAAATTTAATATTGTATTCCTTGAAATATCTTTCTTGTATCATCTTCGCAGTTGAATTCCAAATTGATTTAACTGCACATTCTTTATAATCTTCTCCATTCCCCTTTTTCATATTATAGGCCCAATCCTTCAATATATCTTCTACTTCTTGTTAAATTGTCTCCATATTGACGCTTTAGTATTTTTTGTGGATTGCGGGATTGCTTTTTCTATATTTTTTGTTATTTGTTGAGTCGAAACTTCCCCAAAACGACTCATGTTGTAATGTTTCATTATCAACTATCAACAATACTTAAATAACTGACAGGGCAGACATTAAAGTGACGTAAGCATACTAGATGTAGACGCTAAAGAGGAACAGGCGTTTTTATCGGTGATTAGATTAGAAAACTATGAACCTTTTTTATCGCTGTTAAAAAGACAAAACAGTCAATTTTAAATGACACATTTTATGCAGGAGTTAATTTGTCGAGGGTAACACCACAAGAGATTTTCATTTTATCCGATAAACTTTCATTTTGCACGAAAACTAGGTTGCTGTGGTAATTGACGAGAGCAAATAACATGACAAAATCACGACACCGAAGGTGGAGTGATTTTATCTAATGTTATTTGGTCGAGTCATATTACAAGCTACCAAGTTTGAGTGGAACAAAATTAAAGTTTATACGATGAAAACAAAACCTCGAGTGGTATTTAGTGAGATAATTCAACGAATCAAATAAATTAATTATTAAACAAAAGTGAATAGAACATAATTTATTAAATTGAATCAATAATTCATTGAACAAATCAATCTATCTGAAAAAATATGTTTGTTTCGTTTTTCTAGAAGCATTTTCAACAATCTTACAGGACGCACGTTCGGATTTTCTTTATTTGTAGTCAACCACTTACATTCACTGCACCTTTTATCTCCACCTTGAGCTGTTTTAGAAAAGACCGTGTTGTTCTACTCTGCCTGTCAATGTTCCATTATTGTATTTTTCGGCTTTGAAATAATATATTTTACACTGCGCACTTTCACCACCTCTCCAGGCTAATTCAAAAGCGGCGATATAAAAAAGATTTTGAAGTCCCGTTGGAGTATTTTCATCCCACTGCTTTGTCATTTTATAACTTCTTCTTTACTAAATGCTGTAGAACCTTATCTTCTTTTATCTAAATTGCTCAGCAGTTGCTTGCGTTTAGCATTTTTAGCGTTTCTAGCGGCTTGAAATGTCACATCTTTGAATGGGTCAAACACAATCTTATAATCCATATAATATTTTTCTTGCACAATTTTTCTACAGTATTCCACATTGTTTTAACTACGTACTCCTTGTAGTTATTTTCGTCTGATTTCTTCATATTATACGCCCAATATGACAATATGCTTGAGATTTCCGGCTGCGACGTTGAACGTAATAGTTAATACCCTTTTCTCGACAAAATAATTCAAACTGCCTTCAAATTGATGATTTGGTTTTTTGGTGTTTTTTGGAGTGGCGTTGTCTATTGCAGAATTTATTATTTGAGTAGTTGGAATACCAAATCTACCGTTAATGCTCATTCGAAATTAAAAACAAACAAAATGTATGAAAATTTGTTGTCATTTGGCTTCGTTGATAGCAACGCGTCCTTGGGTACAGCGTCGGATTCAATAAAGTCATACGACAATAATTATTATTTGTTGTCGTGGTGAAGGTAAATAACAGTTTATCCACTTGCAAACAGTTACGTTCCTATTTATCCGATATCAAACTGCCAAAACTGACGTTTCTTATGGAGATTTTATACATGAGTTGAATTATCAGTATAAAACCGAATGATTGTCCAGAATAATCCGCTTCTACCTATTGGTTGAAATACCCGAAACGTCAAAATTTTACATGTGAATAAAATAATAAAAAAAAAACGTTTCAATTGCTTTCTCATAATAATGAATTTTCTCCAAGTCACTGAATGTTATGGCCGAAATCAAAACCAATTATACGTGATCATAAAAACTATACAAACGTATGACATGACAACAATGCCTTGAATTGAGTGTGGACATTACGAAAAGATGTTATTTTCTGGTATATTCGGGTATTAGTCATATATAGGGTTGAATATTTGAACGCTGGAACTCTGGAAAAGTGTTTTATTTTCACTACTAATTTGTCACGATTCCAGGTCATAACGTTTCTGGGATATTCGAAATCCAACCAAAATTATCAAATGAACCAATGATGGTTTTATGTGATATGGAAACTATGGGTGGTGGTTGGGCGCACATTCAAAGAAGGCTAGACGGTTCGCAAGACTTTTATTTAGGCTGGCGAGAGTATAAATTTGGATTTGGATCAGTGTCCAACAAACGTGAATGATGAATATAAACAAATTATCAATTTTCTTCTTATAAGAAGAAACTCTTTTTTCCACACCAGTTCTTTATCATCTCAAAAATTCTGTTCAATAATTTCAGCATCAGAAGCTAGCGAGTTATTGGTGGAGCTCGTCGATAGAGATAATGTGAAAGCCTATGCCCATTACAAAGCATTTGCGATTGGGTCCGAAAAGGACGGCTATCCATTGAGTGTTTTGAAAGATTGCACTGGTGATGCCGGAGACGCTTTGATTAACCATCTTGGAGCGAAATTCACAACAAAAGATTTTGATCAAGACAAAAATCCCGGAAATTGTGCTGTTATGTTCAGTGAGTAAAATTAAACAGAATTATGGAATTTTTACCACTCGATATATGGTAATAATAATAATATGAATATATTCACGAAAACAACCATACATTGCAACGATAAGAAAATACAATCTGTTCGTAAAATAAACCTGCCTATTTTGAATAGATGGTTGTTTGAATTTTTTTGATCAACTGGTAAATCTGGTAGATAGATATTGAATTATATCTGTCAGACATATGTACAAAGATTCTCACTTTCAAGGAACGATTTATCAATTTAGAAAATGTAATATTCACAAAGATACAATCAAGTTTTCATGATTATGTAGATTTAGAAAACTATGTATTTACAAAGAATTAAGTTTATTTTGAGTTTGTTAACTTATAAAATGGATTTGTGCGCAAAATACAATGAAAACTGTTTTGAGCGTGTCAACTTAAAAAATACGTCAATTTACTTAAAAATGACTGGGTAGTTTATATATCATGATCAGTTTTTGCGATGCTGTGGAAAGATTTACTCCAGAGCTCTATTTTGACTTTGATGGTGGGAGCCTTGTAGGGTGTCTCGACTCTGAGGCTACTATAAAACTTAATGAGGTATGTAGTAGCCAATCTGAGATATCTAGCAATCTTTACTGAACTTGAGATCTTTTAAAGATGTAGAAAATAAGCAAACTAGTATCGTGTTACAGATTCGAGGCATACAATCATACTCACAAACTGACAAATGCAATGAGTATAATCGGGGATGAATCAAGTATCAGATTAACTTAAGTGTTTGCTAGCTGAATTGAGAAATTTTATCTTCTTTCACAATTTTAATTCTTGTTGATGGAATTCAATCATTTTGCAATGATGATAACTTGAAAGTTTGTTACATG
The DNA here is from genome assembly GCA_958502065.1 of Chrysolina americana. Classification (NCBI taxonomy): domain Eukaryota; kingdom Metazoa; phylum Arthropoda; class Insecta; order Coleoptera; family Chrysomelidae; genus Chrysolina; species Chrysolina americana. The sequence goes on from OY293419.1 coordinate 37,503,468, forward strand.
AAATTTAATCGTTTCACGATGATGATAACACATTTATTATATGACAAATGAAAAGTATGATGGATCAGAAGAAATTCATCAAGTATGCGAATTGGATAAAAACCATTTACAGTCAAGTTTGAATTTAGAATCTTCTCAAGCACTTAGTGAAGGATCCAATCTCAAACGAGTATGTGAACAGTTTTTTATAAATTAAAATGAAAAGTTGTCAAAGCATAAAGATTTTCCTTTGGCTGGGCTTTTTCATCTGGAGGTAGGTATTGATCTGGGAAAGATCTAACCAAGAGTTCAAAAAATCATAAGTGAGTCTGGCTTCTCAAGAAAGTAGTTAATAGAAAATGAAAGCAATAACTCACCCATGAATCCTGTCCTCTAAACTGCTAGATCACTATCCAGTTTCAGGTGTTCCTTCAACTCCTAGTTCACTACTCGCACACAATTAACGTAATCTTGATAAATATGTGTCTTTGATTTATAATACAGTGGTAAAACAATGACAGCAATGAACTTCAATTTGAAAATAATGCAACAATCCCAACTTCTTACCTTAGCGTCCCCTTTTTAAGAATGAACTCATTCACTTTGGGAATAATGAAACAACAGCACAAGTTTGCCTTATCCTGTATATCCTTTGGTCAAATGGAAACTAAATTCTGTTACTATTATTTATAGGTGGTGCTTGGTGGTATCAAAGTTGCCATTCAAGCAATCTCAATGGAAAATATCTGAATGCTGTTCTTCCTGACCAGTACAAATTTCATGGATTGCACTGGAGTACATTTCGAAGTCATGAATATTGTCATGCCAAAGCCAGGATGTTGATAAGACCCGCCTGATATCCTGAAAATGTGTTATATACTCTATAGAAATTGTTCACTACAGTATATTTTTTTAAAGAAAATAATGTTGTGAGGCTTCGTGATGCTTTGCTCATCAAGACTCTATCTTTCATGACGATAAAAAAATATTTTTCTTCTGTCCGACTTTCAGTTTCTGTCTTCATTCCACTTTTAGTTATTTTTGTTAATAAAAGAATGAGTCAATAAATGAATTACAGGGTGTTTCATGATTGAATGGTGATCCTAATAGGCGATAATCCTTGAAGGATTCTGAGAAAAAATCTTTATTCTTGTCATATCCTTACTGTGTTCCCACTGTTTTATTCAATTGTTCACTTGACTTTATTTCAGTTTGATTCAGATTGTTTGTTTTGTATACATGTGTATTCTATATATATTCATTAAAGTAAATAATTTCACTTCGCTATTTTATTTCACTACTTCAGAGTGGTCACAAACACAATTAAACAATGTCCAAACCTCTCGCAAGCCAGGCAAAATAATTATTGAGCACCTTGTATAGCTATGGGGGCAGGTGATTCTCAATACCGTTTGGGACCAAGACGTGGTAGTTTTCACCGCGATCATGAAAGTGTACACATCAAATTCATTATACAAACTGTCATTGGGGAACAGGCATGAAATAAGAATACTCAGCAGCAGGAATTTTACTGACATGAAGACCAGCAGCAAAACATCCGTGTTTGTTTGGTCTTTGGAATGGGTGTCAAATGCATGGTGGTGGGGCCCAAACAATGGATTTTCTCTTAATAACCACCACGACAACAACAGGTACTTTGAGTGAACAAAGGAATTGGAGAACGATCTCCTGCATTGCTATTAGAGTAGTGAGCCTGCTCAGAGAGGATACATGTCATGAATGCATATTCTGTGGTGCCATACTATAAAGAGTGAGATACATCTAGACCAACCTTTTCTGTACAAAATCATTGGGACTATGAAACTTATCTTTGGTGTTGAGTCTATATTAGAGATCCTCCTCTGCCGATTAACAAAGTGGCAGAAGTGGAAGATATGCCACGTGCTGGTATGGTTGTAGAGGAAGTCCGCATCAAAGTACCAACAGAAGGCATCAGAATCCGCAGTGCGTAACACCACGCCACTGAAGCCAAAACAAATGGTACAGGTGGATTCGGAAATTCACGATGCCCTTTCAGCAGAGACTGCCATTCGTCTCAAACAGAGGGGAGATATTGTTGGTGGCTGTATAGTGATCACTAGTGAAGCGGACGATAAGCATCGCAGAAAACATTAAGTTCCGTGAAAAACCTTCTCGCTTATTTCAAGAGGCTCTACGTATTGTAGATATCCTACCGGCTGATCGGGTCCACAACTGCTCAACGTACATACTCCGGCCTTAGCGCAGTTCGAAGCGTTCTGCAGAAAGCTTTGTCGGCTTGAGCACAATGAGTTATGCTCCTGTCACTGATTGGCAGAATAACTATTGGTGAAAAAATTCTCCGAATACCCACCACTATCTAGCAAGAGTTTTCAACTAGTGGCTCGAAGAGAAACAACAAATTCAGGATTCCTTTGTCGAGGGGCGAGCCGTGCACATGCATGTTATAATTTATATACCCACATCTTATACGTGCGAATACACTCCGCAGTTCACTCGGTGTATGTACGGATATATGAGCAGAGAGGGTCGAATGAAGGGGTCACTGGTTGCATCAACATTTGTATCACGCAGTATATCATGACGTGTAATAATAACTGCAAGGCGTTCAATAAAATATTGCATGAGCTTATCATGCAGTTGTTGAGATGCCTTGCGGTACCTGTTCAGGTAGTGAGATGTATCAGACAACCACTGATTCCACTCTGAAGGTCTAGGATCTGATCAAGTCAGAGTCCAAAGAGTGCAAATGTTTTAGAATGACCTCCTCAGCCCCCTCCTCTTCTGCATCACCAAACTGCCATTGTACGTTTCACTAAGGAAAATCCATGCATACATTTTCGGCAACCTCAGCAACTGGAAGCAGAAGGTCACATATCTATTTTACATGAATGGCCCCAAACTATATGCATCGGGAGAAGAAGATCTGCATCAGTCCTCGGAAGTGAAGAAAGAGTGCACGCAAGCTATCGAAATAGAGTTCTGGATTGACAAATGTACCACACCTGGTAAATTCGTAACTGAAAAAAATAATAATACTGTCTTATGAATTTTCTAGTAGGACCAATGGACAAAAACCAATTTGAAATCGTTTGCATGTTGTGGCCGGGTCTGCACTGTTGATTGGGTGAACCGTGAAACTAGTATGTAGATTGTCACACCTGTTTTCGATCATAATTTGGTATTTGTTAAAGTATATTCTGGTAGAAAAAATTTTGCGAACGTTGAACAGGAGTGATTCGGCTGTTATATGGAGCTGCTGAATAATTTTCTGTTCGACGTTTGCCAACAATCCTATTGTATAGAAAATACGTGAAAGGCTGCATTATTTTAAATCAATTTAAACCTAAAGTAATAACAATAACAAGAAAGATTCTTCGACCTTTGTTGTTCTAACAATACTTGGCCTACCTGCCTCATTGTTATTCTTATTGAAAGTTCCAGTTTCCACAAGACTCCTACGCATATTCGATGATCAGATATAATTAATTCTATTGGTAAACGGCTCCACGTACTGACGTATGACTTCTGCATTCATATAAGGACATAAAATGCTTCTCAGCCATGTCAGAATATACGTGAAAAAATACAATGAAAAATTTCACTTACTCCTTCGCCATATGTAGAAGATTTATGGAAGGCATACGATTAGAGTTTAAGGAATCATCTGAAGAGGGTTTTGGAAATATTACAATTACATTTGAGAAATTGAAAACAATCGTAAGAGCTATTTTGAATTAACTACCGTTGTACCCAGTTTCGACAAATCTTAACGACTTTTACTCCTTTAACCCCTTTTCACTTTCTCATTGGTAAGGTGCACTCGATTATCACCTGGAGAATATCCCTATCAACTGGCTAGCATGATATTGATACTTTCAATGGTACGCTTCAGTTCTGGAGAAAAGTATATTCTGTACCAAGGTTGAAATGGAAATTCCATGTGGGTGGGAAGTACCGAGCGTGAAATACGTATTTCAAATAACGAATAACGTTTTTAAAAACACGAAAATTATTTATTTAGACAAGTTTGTACTTCAAAGATTACATCAAGACTGAATAAAATTCCATTTCGCATTTTGAATGTAAAAATATAAAATTAGCAATTCTGGAATTGTAAGATATATGATTCTGCTGAGTCAGCGATTCCTGGATGGGTGAATGTACGGAGCGGACGGTGACCGGTACGTAACTCCTCCCTCCTAAGATGAAGTTTTGGTTGGGACAAACAAAACTTCTGAAGACGGCAAGGGTTGTGTGGCTTCTTTGGTCCTTCCCTTGGATTTCCTGAACTTATTCAGGCTGAATATTACGACTCCTAGGATGATGATTATGTATAAAGGAATCGTCCAAGGATGATGGCTGGAATACCTCGGGGATTCAATCTGCAATGGTTGAAGTCGGTTCCCTTGTACTTGCAAATCGTGTAGTTGGTCTAGTGAAATATCATCTAGTTGAAGTTGGCTTGTTTTCGTGATCCGCTAGAGTATTTTGACTTCTGGGAACAACAGTGGCTTCCCTTTGGCATCGCCTTTTTCGTTGGTGTATCCCTGTCCAGAGGTTAGGATGCTGCACTGGTATGGGATTTCGATGAGAAATGATCCGTTGAGCATCACAAAGTCAGTTTCGTCATATCGGGTTTGGACTTTCTCTTCGTGAGGGAAAATTGTGATATAACTGGATTCACTAACTTCCTCAATTAGGGGCTTATTTACAACTATATTAGCCATTTTGCATTCGGCTTTGTTGTATTTTACTTGAAGGATTGAGAAAATGCAATCGCTCTCTTGGGTACCATCAATCAGGTAGTTATTCTGACATAGGTAGTTTGGATTCTGGTAAAAACATGGCCTGGCGTCATATTGAAATAGTTCGTTACTCATTGTGAAAAAGGTATTTTTGGGAATAATTGTTGTGGAATTCTGTGTGGGTATTGAGTAGAGGTGGTAATGGGTGAAGACATCAGGGTGGACTAAGGGGATATGCAGCGCAAAAACTAGTTTGGTATTTGAAAAATATGCATCAACTGGGGTTATATCAAATTGTTTATACGTGTCTTTAGTATCTGAGTAAACTAACTGATCTCTGGAATGATGTTCGAGAAGAGAATTGAATATTGATTTCATGTCATCGATAGATATTATGCTATGATGTAAAGTACCAAGCTTAGCAAATGATATAGCATTTTCAATACTTGTGAGAATTGAAAGCAGTGTATCCAAATTGAATTTTATTTGGGTGTACGTGTCTACAAGTGACAGTAAATATGTGCTGTTATTATTCAGTTGTTCTATACTTTCCCTGATTACATTTTGGTTGTGAACCATTAATGAAAATGTTTCATTATTATTCTTTAAAATTTTGTGGGTCAACGATATTTGCTGATTTAGAGAGTTGACAATTTGTTCTTGTTTTGCAATTTTTTGATTGCGGCATCATAGCGTTCAGCATCTTCTTGATCTAAGTTGCCAGAAATAGATTTAATGATATTCCCTAAACCATTGATTAGTCCTCTTTTTTGTCTGTTCGTTAAAGGATAGACTGATCGAAATTTTTCCTTTACCGATTTCATCTGATAATCAATGTGTTGTTCAGTATATTCGTGTAGAGATGTTAAATATTTAGAATTGAGGTTATAGTTCGCAAGAGATGATTTTAGTACATTATAATTTTGAGCTAATATTTCGATTTCATCTGATATTGGTTTGAAATCGATGTAGTGTAAAAACGTATGGTTGGCTACTTTGATTTTTGCTGTCCCCATCCGAAAGGGCAAGATTCCTGGGTTGTTCTTCAAATTAGTTATTTGTACTTTCTTGGGGATCGGCAGATGAACTATCGTCAGGAGTAGGAGGGTCCTGTAACAAATTTGGTTTTGTTACTGAGGCCCGAGGTTTCTTGAAAATGTTTTTGTGATAGGTATTACGATTGGTTTTCAGTTTCAGTCCTTGATCAGTTATGACAGTTTCTTTAATAAATGGGGGGTTTAATTTTTTTCCACGTGTTTTGACATCGTGTCGATAAACTTCGTCATTTTTAGTGTAATTTGCTGGTTCTTCCCGAGTTAGATTTTGTTTTTCAATATTTTTTTCTTTCTGTTTTTGAGAAATGTCGTGTATGTGGTCGAAAATCTGAAGTGTTTTTTGTTTATGTTCTTGTATATAATTGTTTAAAATTTCGTATTGTATGTCTAAGTCGAAGGGGTCTTTTGTGTCGAGGCGTCCTCCCACAATATCGATTGGCTTTTGTTTGGTGACAGAGTGTATGGAGTGGTTGTACCCAAAAATAGCATAGGGCATTGGACTCGTTACTTCTGCACGGGGGTTTTCAAGTTTTAAAACCCTCAAATGCTCGAGTAAAGTTGAATGAAGCCGTTCTACGGGGGCATTGCTAGTGGAATTTTTTGGGGTTACAAGGTGAAGGTCAATTTTGTGAAGTTTTGTGAAGTCCGTTAGCGTCGAATTTTTGAATTCTGTTCCGCTATCGTCTACAATTTTTAGGGGTAATCCATGAAATGACATGAATATGATATGATTCTCCACGACAGAGACTGCATTTGCCGCTGTTAGAGGAAGAGCTTGAGCGTATTTTGAAAAGGTGTCTATGATAGTTAAAAACTTTTGGCTATTGGCCTGGAAAACATCAATATGTACTACTTCAAAGGGTTTCCTAGGTGTTGGTGTAATTTGAAAATTGATTTTCGGTGGGCTTCTGTCATATTTTGTTCTTTGGCAGATATCACATTTATTTATATAGTTTCTAACATCGTTAGCACAATTTGGCCAATAGTATTTTCTTTTTATTTGTTGTAAGGTTTCTTGAATACCACGGTGATTTGTTTTAGTCTCATGATTGTATACTAAAAGTTCTTTTTGTCTGTATAGTTCTGTGATGTTTTCAAGTTTAGTGTTGCATTTTATCAAATTGAATGTCGAATTTTTGAAAGTTTGCATCATAAGGTTACTGAGACTTTCGTACAGTTTGTTCGAATCATCGTCATTGAAATAAAAAGCGTACGTCTTTTTAGGCTGCCCAAAGTCTTTGAAAAATGTGATAATTGGGGAAAGGTCATTGTCCACTATATAAATGTTCCATAAATTCTTCTTGTTTGGTTCCCATAAACATTTTTTAGTAGTCCTTCTGGGCAATACCGATTTAGAAATATGGATTTGATTTTGAAATACGTTAATCGGTGATTCAATTGCATTTATTTCTTGTACAGGGTCCTCGGCATTCGTGTGGACTGTTTCATTATTTTCTTGTTTGGGGTTGAGGTGATTTCTTGGACTGGTTCTTCCTCGCTTGAAGTTGAAGTTTCAGTTTCCACTTCGATTTCGTTTTCGTCTGGGGTTTCGTCGAGATTATTGACTAGGGATGAGGTGTCCGGGTCCCGTGTACGAGTTTGCTCTACATTGAACTTTTTCATATATTGGAGGAATGGAGATGTTTCATCTATGTCTTCCGTTCTGGTCTTCGAAGTGTTTGGTTGTGGTTCTACTTCGTTGGCATGGATTTCAATTCTCGATAGGACATCTGCCTTGGGTTTTTTTTTTCCTTTTTTATATCGAATCTCGTAGTCGAATTCTTCTAACTTCAGTTTCCATCGGATTAGTCTCGAGTTTGGCTCCTTCAGCGACATCAGCCATTGTAGTGGTTTGTGGTCTGTTAAAATATCGAATTTTCTACCGAAAAGATACGGTCGAAAATATTTTGTTGCCCATACAATCGCTAAAAGTTCCTTTTCAATGGTGCTATAGTTTTGTTCAGCATCGTTAAGCGTCCTTGATGCGTAGGCAACAGGGCGGTCAGACCTAACAGGACCTTGTGATAAAATAGAACCAATGGCCGAATTTGAAGCGTCTGTGGTTAGGTTGAAGGGTTTGTCGAAGTCTGGGTATTGTAGTATGGGGTCATTTGTCAGTAAGGTTTTGCAATGGTCAAAAGCTTTAAGGAAGGTGGCGTCGTGTTTTATTTCAGCGCCTTTTTTCAGACAGTTTGTGAATGGTCTTGTGATTTTTGCAAAGTCCTTGATAAATTTACGGTAATACCCTAAAAGTTCCAAAAATCCCTTTATCTGTCTTGTAGTTTTTGGAATAGGATAGTGCTTTATTGCTCTAATTTTATCTGGGTTTGGTTTTACGCCCTGTGGTGTTACAATGTGTCCGAGAAAAGCAACTTCCTTCTTGAGAAATTCTGATTTATCAATCTGAATTTTCAAGTTCGTATCGCGTAGCCTTTGAAACACTCTTTTTAAATTAATCATGTGTTCCTGCAAAGATGTTGAGTATACAATGATGTCATCCATGTATACCAGGCATATTTCGTTTTGCAGCCCTTTCAAGACGTCATCCATCACCCTACTCAGAGTAGCTGGGGCATTCTTTAAGCCAAAGGGGACCCTCAGGTACTCGTAGTGACCGTTCTCGACATTGAATGCGATCTTTTGAACGTCTTCCGGAGCCATCTCTATTTGATGAAATCCACTCGCCAAATCTAGGGTGGAGAAATATTGGCACCTTCCTAGCTTATCTAGGATGTCACTGATGTTTGGCAGGGGGTAGCGTACGTCGATGGTCTTTTCATTTACCTTACGGTAATCGACCACGATTCTGCACTTTTTTTTCCCACTAGCGTCTGCTTTTTTTGGTACCACCCATATAGGTGATGACCAGGGCGAGTTACTGGGGCGGATGATATTTTGTTCGAGCATATAATTTATTTGTTTGGCTACTTCCGCTTTGTGAATGAAGGGATAACTATACGACTTGGAATAAACGGGAATTTCGTCTTTTGTCTTGATTCTATGTTTAACCTGATTAGTAAATATCAGTTTTTCCCCTTCATAATGAAAAATATCCGAGTATTTGCCGCATAAGTTTTTTATGTGTGTCTGTTCTTCTGGATTCATATGTTCTGTACGAATGAGGTTACGAATGTCGTTTTCGTCTGTGTGAAACGTGTTTATGTCCGCATGATAAAGTTCAAAGTTTTGAGGTGAAAATGGATGAGTACTGAGTGGCTCAAATAGTTGAATTTCGCAATTATAGTCATTTCCATTTTCTAACTCGACCCATGCGTATCCGTTATTAGCTGTAGTTAATGTTTCTCTTATCAAACATTCGTTTATTTTTGTTGGAGGGACGAAGATATCGCCCGTGGATTGACTTACAGGCACTTTAATTTTGGTTCCCGTATTGGGTTCTATTTCGACAAAAAATAATAACCTTTTCTTTGTTTCATAGTACTGAATGTAATTTTGCGAAGATGGAGTATACAATATTGAGTTTGAAAAATCAATTTGAGCGTTCAGTTGCTTAAGTATATCAAGTCCTATCAGTCCATCAAAGTATTGGTGAAATTTGAATAAATGAAATTTCAGCATTTGTTGATGGTTAAATTCATCGAAAGAAGGGATGCTTGCACAGTGATCACGTTTTGATTGTTGAAAAACTGATGTGACTGTAAATGGCTCTTTGAAAATATTTTCAGGGTAAAATTTGTTTGCAATATCGGGGTTTATGAATGATTTAGTTGCTCCTGTATCTTTTAAAAGTTTAATAGGTGGGTTTTTGATTTGTATGTAATGGAGTTCTGTTTTGTCGTATATAGTATTCAGTTCAATTATGTTTCGTCCCTGTTGGACCTCATCTCGTGAAAATTTTTGTTGTGTTTCGTCATAGTAATCGAATTGTTCTGTCTCTTCTACGTAAGGTTCGTTCGGGTAATACTCTTGTGGGTGGAATTGGAAATAGTTTCGAGATTGTTGTTGATAGGGGGGTCTGTTGGAATTGTTTTGAAGATTTTGTGTTCTAGTTACAATACTCATAGGGGTAGGTTTGGAAGTGGATGGTCCATTATGGGGTTTCCACACGTTTCGGGGTGCACCGAATACTTCCTTGTTACTGAAATATCTTTGGGGTGTACCACTTTGGCGTGGTTGTATCTGAATTGGTCCCCTAGGGAATTGAGGCTGACTTGAGAAGTTTTGGTGATTTTGAAATTGTCGGGGAATATTTTGTTGCAATTGGGGTCTATCAGAGTGGTAGTTTTGGGTGTATCGTTGTCCAAAATTTTCAATCTGTGGTCTTATAGTAGTTGGAAATTTATGAAAATTATTTACTTGAGATTTTGGAAGGTATCTAATATTGTTGTCTTCAATTATATATTTTTGGGCTTCAGCCAAATTATTTGGTTTCATTGACCTTACCATAGAACTTTGAGGTTCTCTTAAACCAACAAATAATGTGTGTAGTGCGTGTGAATCATAGAGTAATTTTTTGCTCACTTTAATTTGATCATTAATTTCATGTAAATTGACAAAATTATGGAGTAAGTTGAGTGTAGACACTACCCTTGAAAAAACATTCAATGAATTTTCACTGGGACTTTGTCTCAATGAACCTAGATCTGATAATAAACTGCTTTCATTTCTTTGATCACCAAAATGATTAATTAATAAATTTTTAATGATATTGAAATCATTGCTACCGCTAAGCGAAAATACTTCTTCAGCTGGTCCAGTTAGCTTGGAAAATATTCCATTCAGTAACAATTTATTCTGAGCAGAATTTAAGTTTGCCGGGGTAGCGTCCCAATATGTATTCAATAGATCGGTAGATGTTGAAATAAATTTGTATAACCTGCACGGGTTACCGTCAAATTCCGGTACGATTTGCAAATGTTTTATATCAAATACTGGTGTTGCCATTATTATTGATTCAACTATTTTTCTAATTCTTTTGTTTTATTACTATTTAAGCTGAGAGCTTCTAATGATTCAACTGAATCTATCTCAACTTTTGCGCCAATATCACTCAAGGAATTTGGAAAAGTTGAGGAGTCTGACATATGAAACGAAAAAGGAATCAATGAGTAACTCACAAAATAGCCTTTTTCATCCTCTGGTGGTTGTGTCTCCGGAGCTGAAGTTCTGCAACCTGCCCTCGAACTGCGGCTAATCCAATAATGGTACTTTCACAGTTTTAACTTTGTTTTTCTCGTTCCCGAACTTTTTCTGCCGGTTCTTCTCGATGAAGAGTTGAGACTCAAGGATATCTAAGCGGTAGATGCCTTCGAGATCCTACAACGACTGCGCCAAATACGTATTTCAAATAACGAATAACGTTTTTAAAAACACGAAAATTATTTATTTAGACAAGTTTGTACTTCAAAGATTACATCAAGACTGAATAAAATTCCATTTCGCATTTTGAATGTAAAAATATAAAATTAGCAATTCTGGAATTGTAAGATATATGATTCTGCTGAGTCAGCGCTTCCTGGATGGGTGAATGTACGGAGCGGACGGTGACCGGTACGTAACTCGTGTGCCTTAAGGCGAGCGCGAGCATAACGAATTTTCATTCTAACCGAGTAACAGACCATACTTTCTCCACGATCAAAAATTTCAATTGAATTAAATTAAATGCGACATACAATAATTAAGTTAGGTGAAATTTAAAAACTATACAATGACAGTCAAGGCTAACTTTATTGTTGCTACAACAGTGTGAGAATATTCATTCTATCTCTAGAGAGAGAATGAAATACATTTAGACTGCACAGGGAAAAAAGAGTTGTAGAGAATTGCTTCAATCTCAAGATAGAGAATGTTCGTATTTTGTTATCAAATTTGATTTCAGAATAAAGTAGCAAATTCGGCGATGATCGTGTTTAAAAGTTTTATCATTTTTTGGGAAACATTTATTCCGGTGAACCTATTATGGGTTTGATTCGGAGATTCATGATCTGAATAAAACCCAAGAGCATTGAAGCTCAACAAATTCCTACGCAACCCCATGGTATTTTGAAGGCCTATCTCCCAACCCTTCCTTCGTCTCGGATGGGATATTGAATGAAACGCATGTGGAAATATAAGTATCACATTTTAATCTCTCATTTTCTTGCACCAGCAAAATGATATGAATTCGAAGACGATATCTCAGAGAAAACAGTCCAATCTATGAATCTCTGATTTTCTATGAAACCTCGTCTCCCTCACAACTTTATTTTGTACTTTCTTCTTTGATTGATATTTCTGATCTACAAAATCGATCACACACAATATATACTATTTTCATCGACTATTTACACCGAAGTTTCAGGAAAACTGTTAATATACAAATATAAGTACACTCGATATGAACATTCGAAAAAATGTATTCAAATACATTCAATAGTGTATCTTTTTACAAAAAGTTTAACGAGTTTGTGCAAAAATGCGTGAATAGATTGTCGAATAGTTAACACGGAACGTTGAAAGATAAAATCATGATGTGATTTACATATTATGTATATGTTCAATGCCAAAATTGATTTGAGGAATTTGTCAAAATACTCCAAGACCATGAGTTTTGAATGAAAGTGTAGTGATTCATATATATATATGTAGTGGAAGTGAAGAAAGTTAATGGCATTTAGAGATGAATCTGTTTTCATTCGTTTGAGCAAACCAGCGTTCATATTTCTCAAATAATCCATGATCTCTATTTGAAGTTCTACATCCCTTACAAAATGCTCACAGCTCCATCAGAAATACGAACATAAATATTTCGTTTCTACGTTTAGGTCTGAACATGAACTAATATAAGTTAATTCATATAAAGTGTTTCCACTATAATTGGCAACTATGGAACACTTTTTGATTTTTCGTTTTAGGAAAAATTCTAAATTACCTATTACCCAATTTTTTATGATGAAATCTTGAAATTTTTCAGTTGTATACGGGAAGTATTAAATAAGAGTAGCTTTTACAAGAGAATTTTTTTTTTGTGACAATATCGAAAAAAATTATAATGAAAAGTTGTTTAAAATTGAAAATGTTTTAAAAAATACAATCATATCCAATCCATGCATCCATGCATTATGTTGACAAATTTTTATACATTTATAACAACAATAATAGTATTTTACTCTTGCACCAAATTCATATTTTTTGACACTACTCGTATACGACTAACTGATTTCATTTTGAAATCGTTTGTAAATATTTTTCCTACGAGAGTACGGAAAAGTAACTTTTCCGCACGATTTTTCGTTTTGAAAGTTGTACTATTCAGTGCATAAAGAAATCGTGCGGAAAAGTTACTTTTTCGCACTAGTGACGCTAAAACGTTATTTTTTCGCACTAGAGCTGCTAAAAAGTTACTTTTCCGCACTAGTGCTGCTAAAAAGTTACTTTTCCGCACTAGTGCTCCTGAAAAATTACTTTTTTGTACTATTTTTGTATTGCTGACAATAAGTATATTTAGGACTAACTAAATGATCTATGTAACTATTCTGTCTTATGTGTCATTTTGTAGCATTATTATAAAATCTAATATATTAAAAAATATTTTTTTAAATGAATGAGGTAGACAAAAGCAATGTAACTAACTCTTGCGGAAAATATCTTTTCCACCCTTGACGGCTTTCCCAAACTCTGCTCCGCGTCATTCTTGCAATTGCCGTCGCGTGCGGAAAAGTACTATCCGCACTTGTTAGGTGAATAACTTTTTTGGACAACTTTTTGAAACTTCCATGTTATCTAAAAAATGTCAATAGATTTTATAACATTTTTCTTGTGGAAGTTCCGCACTAATTCACGAGTCCATAATTCAGACACCTTTCCTTTTTATAAGTACTTATTTTAGCTCATAGCTATTACAACAATCAGTATGTGAGACAAAAATATATTAGAAATAATCCAAATATCTTTTTATTGAATAAGTCCGTACGGATTTGACGAATATATTTATAAAATTACTCATTATATGAAAATGTGTTTTCAATAATTTGATCATTTTTGTGATGATATCTTCCGTTGAGTCGATATACCTCTTGCACTACTATGAATGACGGGTATCCAACGAATGAAGTGGTTGAAACTTGATGAAGTGGTTGAAAATTTATTTCATTTTTGAAAATTTGCAGACCTTTGGAACCGGTGTCAATCGAACTTTAGCTGACTGGATCGGATCCGTAAAAGACTTTTTTTGACTTGAGGCTCTGTTGGAGGCAGCTGTGTTTCATCGGAAAGCGGTTCTCAACATTTCTGCGCATTTTCTTACATTTACCTACATTTCCAGACTATTATAAAAATAAATTTGTTCGACTCACTCCTATTTTGTCAATTTGAAATTTTCCTATCCTTAATATCTTCCCTTCAGTAAACAATATGAGGAATCTAAAAAACAGGTCGATTTTATTTTCAATGGGGTCACTTTCAAGGAATACTTGTAGCCCTCGTAGTTCAACACCCTAGGAGGGGTAGATGTTATCCTCAGACTGGAATGCAAAATAACTCTTTAACTTGGGAGAGAAAATAATACGTCAGATTGAAGTTTTTTTAACTACACAACATTTTGTTTCTAAAACACAAGGGCTGCGTTCATAAACTTACTATGAGAGTAGAGTACAGTAAGAATACGGTCACGTGATTAGAAGTACATGTCAATCATTACTCCTGCATAGTCGTTCAAAAACTTGGCAAATAGTGCAAAGTGTCAATGGTGATTCATGATATTGTGGTTGTGTTTGGTTTTGTTGAGACTTGAGAACTCCACAAAGCTCTTCATTTACTGATACAAAATATTGAAACTCTTCATTAGGGTTTCCAGAAGTGAAATATTGTTCATTACACTTTGGAGCATTCCTTTATTTTTAAGAATGAAAGTATCTCTGCCAATTGATACTACATGAAAATCCATATCGTGGAATGATAATCTCTAAATTGTCGAAACTTCCGTATTTTTTATTTTCACTTTAAAAGCACGTGGAAACGTGAACATACAAGCAATAACAAACACAAACTATTAAAAAAGTTCCTTGTCATTGTTATTACTGTCAGAGTATATCACTACTCTTTTCGAAAGCAGAGTAAGTAGAGTTTACTCGCAGTAAGTTTCTGAACGATTGTCAATGCATACTCCATACAGCTAGAGTTAGTTTACGAACGGTTCGGAGTAAGCAATCCTTACTATGAGTAAGTTTATGAACGCAGCCTGGGGTGATAGAATATATAAGAAGCAAACAATGTATTCAAACAATAAGGACTATTGCAATATAATTTCCAACACTCCCCTTCAATTCAATAGTTAACTTATCTTAACTAATCCTAAACCCTTGGCACAAAATTCATGTTTCGGTTGGGACTTGGTACAAATATCTGCTATCATCTTGGACGTATGTAGATAAGTCAGCACAGTTTCACCTCGATCACAGCTTGCCAGTGTTCTATCGAATGATTTGTGTTGAACTGGCTCAAATACGAACAAGCAAATGAAATATTAGGACGTCATAACACTCAAATACATCAAACGTCCAATTACTTGCTGATATGGATTTTGTGCATTTTTTTAAATCATTGTTGAACTTCACATTGCTATCCATTGGGGTACTGTTTTATTGTAAGATGCGATAGACAGACTTCAGCGGTGGTATCTGCAGGCGATTTCGCTTGGGAGAGGTATCAGACCGCCTCACAGCAGTGTTAGGGTTGCAGGCAGAGAGATCAACTAGTCCACACGGGTCAAGTATTTATGTACCATTCTGGATCGTCGACTCACTTGGACACCTCATATTGAAAACGTCAAAATAAAAATTAGGGTTAGAATGAAAAAATTTTACCCTTTGATTTGCAGAAGCAGTAAGTTGTCTTTGAAGAACAAACTAATGATCTACAAAATGGTGTTCAAGCCTGTCATTATGTATGCTTCAGCAGCTTGGGGTCATACTAGTGAGTCAAATATTCTACTTATTGACTACAAAATTTTGAGAATGTTTACAAATGTTCCATGGTATGTGCGTAACGTTCGTTTACAAGAAGATTTGGGTCTTGTTCCTATCCATAGTGAGATTAGAGCGCACACTCAGAGAGTATTCGAATGGGCGGAAGCTCACGAGAACCCGCTACTGAGGGCCGCAGTAGATTATTCTATTGACGACCCGACTCGTTTCAAACGACCTAGGCATTCTTTTGAATGACGGGTCCGCCTGCAGTTTCATGTTGCACTGGTAATAATCAGGAAGCTCTCATCAGATTGAAAATTCCTCAGTGAACCATTTCGAGCAAATGCGAAGGTACAGTATTTTCACCGGTTTCTCCCCGGGCTGTACTTCAATCAACATCATGTCACTATCAAACTAAATCGAATGTGAATGTAAAATAAATAGAGATTGAGTTGTAAGAGTAAGGGCACATAATGTAGCTAACTTAAAAATGTATAAGAGAAGATTCAAAAAAATAAAAAATTGGGGTACTGTTGCAATCTTGCATTCCGAATTCTTTCAGCAGATCAAGAACATATTGCTTTTGACTGAGAGTAATTTACTCATTTTCAGTGTTATATTCAACTTTCACTTCAAAACAGCGGCTAGTCACACCCAAGTCTTTGATTTGGAAATATCATTTGAGTTTTTTGATTATTGTGTCAACTTCACGATGATCATTATGAAACAGAAAACAACCATCGACATACAAGGCTAGGATTATGATTTGAATGTCATCATTTTTGAAATATAATCATGTTCCATGACGTGATCTTTCGAATCCTAAAGAATGAAAGTTGCCGTTGAGAAAAGCTGTGACAACATCTAAATGCTTCAATTCAAAATTACATTGAACAGCTAGTGCAAACAGTGAACGCAATGAAGAATGTCGTATAACTGGAGAAAATGATTCAAAAAAGTCCACGCCATATCTCTGGATAAATCATTTTGCAACAAGTCTAGCTTTGAAACAATCAGCCCTATGCTGAATCACTTGCGTTCAAAATAACGTCACTGTTATTCGCCATTTCCGTTATTTTGCTATTACCAATCATAGCAAAATAGGGCTGAAAACCGATATTGATTTCACAATATTTTCATTATCTGGTTTGCTAACTAACTCCCATGTATGATTGTTAGTGAGAGAATCAATTTCACTTTCCATTGGAGTTTTCCACTTAATGAAATATTCACTAGGAAGAGCTTCAGCAACAGTTTCAGGTTCGGTCACAGAATCACATGTGGTGTGATAAAGCATAAAATCGCGATATTCCTTGGATGTACGTTGCCGCTGTGGATATCTGGTTCCAGCATTAATACCACAGCTTTCCCCAAGGTTGATTTTTTGTAAATTACCAACTTCTTGAAAATTTCCTTCGTTTTCAACCTTTTCTTCGATAATCTTCTGAACTTAAATCTGTCGTAAATGGCAATATTTGATTTAATGGAACATTAGAATTTACTTCTGGAGAACTTGTATAAGATTTTTGGAATGTGTCCTCCAAAAATATGACATATCTAGCCCTAGATACTTCATGGTTCGATACATTGAAAACTCTGTGAGCTTTTGTCTCTTCCGAGTATCCGACAAACATCATTTTCAGGAATATGAGCATACACAATACATCTAAAAATACGAAAATTACTTTTATATATTTTATGACTTTTCCATTTTTCTTCTGGTGTTTTACCTGGTATAACTTTGATCTGTTGATGACATATACAGATGTATTTACTGCTTCCGTCCAAAAACATTGATCACAAAAACATTCATTCATCATTGATCTTGATTTATCCATGATTGTTCTGTTCATACAACTCTATTTCACTGCGGAGTATAGGGCACTGTCAACTGATTTTGTTGACCAGAATTCTTCGAAAAACTTTCAAATGAATGATTAGTAAACTCAGAGCTATTATCGGTTCGTCTTTGCTTTATTTTCCTTTCTTTTTCAGTCTCCACCTCATCCTTGAATTCTTCAAAAACTGATTTTACTTCGGTTTTATTTCTAAGTAAGTATACGGGAACTTTTCTGGAACAGTCGTTAATCAAACTGAAGAAATATTTACTGCCACCCCAAGATGAAACTAGCGTGGGGCCACAAAGATCCATAAGCACGAGATCTAATATTTCACTTGACTATTTGTGCTTGTCTCTTTTGAAAGATTTACGATAATTTTTCCCTTGAATACATGGTTCACACATTAGTTCATCGATATCATCTTTGTAGAATTCCTGTAGCTAAGTCGTCTCGAAGTAATTTAATGTTGATTCGATTGAGGTGTCCTAGTCTCTTAAGCCATAATAGATGCGAATCTATTATTTTCACTGCATTGACATATTCAGCAGTATCAAGGCGATATATGCCACCAATATGAGTAGCTGTGGCTTGTATTCCATTTTCTAGTTTGCAGTTTTTTGATTCTAGTATCCTGCAACCATTTTCATTAAAAATTGCAACATACCATTTTGAGACTTGCTGTCTCACGGATAGCAAATTGGAAGCTAGTTTAGGAACATATGTAACACTGGATATCATTTCAATTTGTGAATCCGCTTTCAAATGAACAGGAACTTGACCAATTCCTTCACTGTATAGGATTTAATTGTTGGCGACTGACACTTCCAAACTATAATTTTTTGTTTGATTTGTAAAATTGACGATCCAGTCCTTACGATCAGTCATATGTGTGGATGCACCAGAATCAATATATCAATTCTGTTGATTTGCTTGGCATCCTAAAGCAGTAATCAATATTATTTTTCAATTTTGCTCCTTGATTATTTTCGGGCTTTTTGTATAGAACTTTTGAAGATATCTCAGACTGAGATTCTTTTTTCGGACAGTTTTGCTTAAAATGCCCATTAGAACGACACTTCACCAAGATTTCTTGTTTTTGTTAACCTTTGTATACTTTTGGTTGGTATACAGTGCTTGTTTCGAAGAGTAACGTTCATTATTCCATTTGGTGTCTTGTAGTAATATTGATTTGTTGAAATCACTAATGATGGCAACAACAGAATGCTCAATAGCCATAACCATGGGTTTATAACTCTCTGGAAGACCCTACAGCATCATATCACCAAGTAATTCATCATCAACTGGTTTGCTAACCAAACCTAACTTCTGAGAGATGTTCATGAAGTCATTTATATAGTCTTCCATTTTATGAAAATTCTCGAGCTTGATGGAACAAAGTGATCGAAGTAACGTTATCCGCCTATTGAGACCCTTATCTTCGTAAGCTGATTGCAATTTCGTCAAAGCTTCATGAGCTGTAACTGCTGTTCGTTTATGCGAATATCAATTTGGTTGGACCATAAGACACATTTTGGTCGAAGCCTTTTGGTCTTTTCTGGCTTTTACGCAGTTGTGTCGCCTTCAGGATATCCCACGATACTGCACCACAAATCTTCATGTTTTAAAAACATACTCATGGCAAAATTCCAGTCATTGTAATTATCACCACCTCGAAGCTTCTCAAAATATGGTAGAGAGCTTGATCATCCTTCTGTTGAAGAAGTAGCAGAAGGTTTAACTCCGTTTGGCATTTCAGACAAGCATTTCTTCTCTCCAATTGAAAACTACAAACTCATGCACGCATGGCCCATAATCTGATGAAATTCAAGCATTGGAATGCAAAATAACTTTTCAACTCAGTAGAGAAAATGATACGCCATATGAATTTTTTTCATTTATCAAATTCACAACATTTTGTTTCTGAAAATCTAGGGTGATAGAATATATAAGTAAAAAAATTTATTCAAACAATAAGGACTATTGCATTATCAATTCCAACAGAAGGGGGATCAAGTGGTACATCATTTTGATTGGCGTTCAATTCTTTTTCCAATGGTACCCTGAGCATTTTTCGAAAAATGGCGTTCTTAACTAACAGGAGTAATTAATAGAACTTGCCTATACTGAGATGCATGGTTTGACCAAAACTGGTTAGAATACTAGATGGTATCGTTCCAAACCTTTATTAGGGATAACATCAGCCATTAGCTCCAAAAAAATCACATCAAAAAGTATTCTTATAGTAAAACGTAGATGGTAGAAAAGTTGTGTTTATTAAATGTTGAATTTTTTAAACTCATCTCAGAAATTTAACGAATAGCCTTCCTTTATTGCTACTTCTGCTGTGAAAAATTTCTGTTTTCAGGCAAAAAATTGTTTAGCAAATTTGAACGATGTAGTAGTACCGTGAATACAGTTCAACCTGTTGGGCTGTTTACTAATTACTTTAATAAGTGTATAAAAGGGTAAAAATGGTTCACATTCTTCAAGAATGAATTGAAATTATTGTAATTTATGAAGAAGTTGGAGAGTGCACACACAGGGCGGCATGTCTTTTTAACGAAAGACACCCAAATTATAATGTGAGTCACCGGTATGTGCTCGATTTGGTGAATAAGTTTTACGAAACTGGTACAGTGATAAATAAAAAAAGAAATAACTCACGAGTACTAAATGAAGAAGCTCAAATTGAAGTTTTGGGAATATTTGCTCAGAGCCCACGAGCTCCTTACAATCAATATCAGAATAGATGGGAATGTCACGCGAGACTGTAAGAAAAGAAACTTGATTGATTGATAATGCATAAAATTCATCCACATGAAATGCAGATTCTTCAAGAGCTCCACGAGGATGATTATGATAGAAGAATAGAGTTTTGTGAACCATCCCTATTCTCCTGGTAAACATCTGTTTCAGTAATGAGAGTTCATTTTTTGTGGAGTGACGAAAACCTACATAAGTTTAATTGGGAAGGGCATACACAACACCCACAAAAATTATTGTTTGGGCTGGTATTCTTAGAAATGACATCATTGGTCCATTGACTGGCAATCTGTACATCGAAATGCTTGAGAGACTATCGATCTTCTTATAACACACGAGCTATAAACTCAAATTGATGCAGAAGTTAATGAACTTTTGCAGGAGGGCCTGTTACCTCATTATTTTCTTTCCATCGGATAGTGGTAAAACGGGAGATTTCCGGATAGATGGATTGGCAGAAGGGGAGCAGTTGAATTTCCTCCGAGGTCACCGGATTTAACTCCCTTACATTTCTTTCTTTGGGGGCATCTTAAATCCGTTGTTTATAAGACACAACCTTCTGATATTGAAGAACTTATAAGACAAATCACAGCAGCATGCCAGTCCATTCCTTGTGAAGTTTTCCGTAATATTAGAGGATAGTTCGAAAATAGACTTTATTACTGTTTGGAGCAAAATGGACGACATTTCGAACAGTTTATAAGATGAGCGTAAGTAGATTTTATGTTTGCAATGCCTTTCTCGCAGATTAAATTTCATTTTGTGAAAGGAAAATAATCAAAAAATAAAACATTCCACGAGTAATAAAATTCCTAATATTTTTCTGAATGGAAGATATCAAGGGTGGGAAGTTTTCAAATTGACACCCTGTATACTCATTATCAAGAAAAAAGTATAACGACCAAATTTGACGAAAGGCATATTGAATATATAATGAGTAATGAATTCGAAAAACAATGCCCTGTTCTATACAATAAGAATGTTTGGTCGGAGTAATTTAAGAAATTACAGCTAGGTAGCCTACGAGCATTTTCTTGTTTAAATGTACACTTACATAAATAAGTGAGGGACGGTTTCTCAACTTTCAGTCAAGAGTATCAGTGAGCTGGCAAAAAAAATAAATGATCAACCCAACTTATGAGACTTCGTATAGCTGCTCTTCATATCGTGTTGGTAATGTTATTTCAGAAAAATTTTACGAAATCTCAACAGTTGTGTAATAATTTCTCTTCTTTGGTACCTGCTTCTATTGATGTGATAAACGATGAACTGTATACAGGGTGTTTCAAGTTCGATCCTTACCAATGGGATCTCGGAAATCATAAGAAATACGAAGATTGTTAAATTTGGGCAAAGTTGCGCATTTACCTGACTAATAATATGCCGTTACGAAAGTTTTCAAATTCCGAATTTATACGGAGATATCCGAAAAAAATAAA
Organism: Chrysolina americana; assembly: GCA_958502065.1. Taxonomy (NCBI): domain Eukaryota; kingdom Metazoa; phylum Arthropoda; class Insecta; order Coleoptera; family Chrysomelidae; genus Chrysolina; species Chrysolina americana. The sequence continues at coordinate 37,525,198 of OY293419.1, forward strand.
CATTTTGGAAAATGGTTTTTATTTTAATGGTGTTTTAGGATTTGCTACCCGACGACGCTTCGTCTTTCGGCCACCATCGTCAACTTTATTTTTTTTCATACATTGGATTCTTTCTATTTTACCTCTATAATACCTTTTTAATGATGTATTATAAGTTATAATTTTTTTTTTTTAAAAGGAGATAAAAAAAAAACTTTACACTCAACGACATTTCACGAATGAAGAAAATAGAGATATGACACAAATTTATTACAAATACAATAGAAACAGTGTTAGGACATCCGAAATGTATTTAAACTTGGACCCCGAAAGACGAAAACCACATTGAGCTATGTTCAAGTTGTTAGATCAAAATCTCATCGAGTTTGGTTCATTTAAAAAGCTAATGAAAAAATACGGAGACAGAATCAACCAGGAAACTAAAGAAAATTTGGTAAGTGAGGTATGTATGAGGTAAATTAGAAATTGTGTTTTTTTCAATGAAAGCAATACTTTGAACAAATGATAATAATTAACAAAAATTTAAAAACAAAAGTAAATTACAGCAAGTGCTCAAAATTCTGGCCTTGTTGATGACAACACAACTGTGCCCTTCTTCGAATATTATTCACTGCACGACTAATTTCCCTTCTCCTCAATCTCCCGAACTCTTTCACAAACAATACTGTGTTGGAGGACCTCACTATTTTGATATTTCCTCTTACCATAAACTTTATTTTTCAGTGAACTCCATAATAATGTATACATAACATTTAAATCCGGAGACCTTTCTGTTCACATCACCGGCCCATTATTCCCTATCCATTTATTACGAAACCTTTCAGTCAGGTAATTAGATACTCGTCTGGTATCGTGCGGTGGAGCACCATTATGGTCTCCGTATTTCTACATTGGCTTTACAAATGAACCAAACTCGGTGAGATTTTGATCCAGAAAACTTTGCAGTTCAGCGATAAGCAAACTGTTCTCTTTCCGAAAAACTAATATTTACTATATCCAGGAAATCAAATACCGACAGTATACTTGAAAATGTGTCAGAAGATGGTTACACTTTTCTTATCCATGAGCATTCGACTAAGTATACGAATGGATATATCAGCAGAGGGGGTAGGTCGAATGAGTGAGTTACTGGATGCAAGGAGAACTCGTCTATAGTCGAGTGTATCTTTCATAAAGGCGTTCATGATAACTATAGTCTAGTTCCTAAATTGTAGATAGTGATTCATCGGTTGTACGGTTCATAATTCATATAAAGCAGGTAAGAAAGTAGAACAGAAATATGCTAGGTACTTTGGCTTCAAATCAAGTTTTACTTTGCCACTTTCGTACATCCCCTCCGCACTTTCAAATCCCGTACAAACCAGATAATGTAGGATGAGTCACTATCTACAATTTAGGAGCTAGACGGGTTTGATAAGATATCACTCCAGAAGACTAACTCAACTATAAAATTTGTTCAACAAAGAAATTTTGAAAAGAGTCGGGGAAACTACCTTGACACTTATGAATTTTGCATCACACTGTTGCCTTCTCCGTTGTACTGCTGGATAAAGCTGTGGCACCTCGAGCAACCAGAGGCAATTTTTTGAATGAAAACATCTGGCCTAATATGCCAATATCGTACTACCGCAATCCCATGAAAATAAAATGGGTAGTGGATGATGAACTTGTATTAGGGTCAATAACCTCATAGATGGAGTTCATTTGACGAATGAAATTCACTTCGTTTCCCGTCATCTGGAGGCACTGAAAGCTCAGATGTGGGAGAAAATGGCATCTAGACCAGTGCAGGAATTTGTTTGAGCTCTAAAAATCTCAGCAGAACAGAATAGAAATTTCTGAGGATTTCTAGAGGTAGCGTTGCGAGTTTCTTCTTACGAGACGCTGCATCTAGCTCTGGAAATAATTTCAAGTACCAGTGAACTGAGTGGCATGACCAAGGACGTCGACTACTGTAAAAGTTGTCGGACCTACCTTGCACTGAAGAGAGGCAATGCGTCTAAACTAGTATGTAAGTGGTCAAGTCCTTGATCATGTCAGGCAGGATTCTGCTATTTGATACAGAAAGCATATGCGGCTGTATCCCGGATTCTAGAGAGAACGCTGCACAGATATCTGTCAGATTTAATTCAACGTCCGTCATGGTATTAGCCAGGGAAGTAGTTGTTTTCTGAAAGATATCTGCCTAAATTAAGAAGAGAATACGGGGTTCTTACTGAAATTCTGTCTCTCTCCTGTAGCCATCAGATTTTGTCTGATATTGTCAGAATAGAAATACACATATTGGTAATTAGACACAACGGATTACCAGAAAACAGAGAAGCTGACCAACTTGTCAAAGTAGGGATCATTCATTCATTCATGTTCATCTCTAATGTCATCTGTAAAATAAAAAATCAAATATTAAAAGACAAAAAAAATCTAACTTCAAACTCGAATTTACTACGTCCTCCATTTACGTGGTCATGAAATAATAAGAATTTTCTTCCAGTTATGGTCTCCACTTCAGTTTGAGTTCCATCATCATATATTCATGAGGTAACTAATGGTAAAATGTACAAGTCGATAGTCAATTTTTTCTCATATGGGTGAACCTTCTCGAGATACATGGAATATTTGGAAAAATGTCAAACATGTTTTGAGAAGATATTTGTTAATTTGGTGTTTGATGAACAAAATTTACAAAACCATTTTCGAAAAAAGATTCTATTTCAGTTGTAACAATTTTCTAAAAATACTTCACTAATCGAAAAGTTTTTATTCCAGTTACTGAACTTACAAACGAATGAATCAATCGTGTAATATGGTTGAGGAGCAAAACACAAAATTTATTTTTGGAATGACTTCTCACTCAGTACAGATTCTGCTCTACAAGAACATATTACGGCAATAATGATTTCAAATCACATTGATGTATGTCAAGGACGATTACATGCACACACATACAGAAAGTATCTATCAAATATGCATATGAAAAATATGGAATTATATTTTTTATACGATTGTCGAGGGAGTATTTTCATATAACAAGGCTAGAAGGACACAGATTTGCAGGCATGCTGAAGTTTTCACAGCGAATACACCATCATCCCACTGATGATAAGAGAAGCTAAGTATAAGAGTTGCTTTAGATATGTGGAGACTGAAAATATTTTGAAACTGATATTTTGAAAAGTTTTGCTTCCGTCATATACAGTGTTTGAAGAAATTACAGGTACTCGAATATCGAAAACATTTGAGTCACAGTTTACTTTGATCTAAAGAATTCTTCATATTGACGTTCACAAGTAAATATTCATGGGTTTATTATATTAACAAATATGTTCTGTTTCATTTCTATTTTCAGACTGAAAAATTTCACACTTGACTCTTATATCAAAATGTTTAATAAGCAACATATTTTCATTTTAGCAATATTTGATAATTCACAAATGCAGGGCTACAACAACAGACACTTTCCCGTTAAGCCATCTCCAGTATCATCGAAAATGAGATTTTAATCACAAATACTCTGTAGTTTATTTCAATAAAATATTCAGGTGATCAAGAATGGCTTCTTCTATTGCGTAGTCCTTGAAACTGAATATAAAATACATTTCAAATAATTAATTATTAAATATTATATTTGAGAAGCTTCATTCATACGAATATTGGTCGTTCAAAAGATATTACCTGTGTATATTCCCTACGAACGGGGAGGTTTATTGTCAACTTTGAAGACCGTAAATTCGTCTTCACTATTTTAAAGCTTAGTTTTCATGTAAACGAATTATTCGTTTTTCGTACGAAAATATATTTCGTGGGGGCAAATTTTAACTGATGGTACGAATGAATTCAAGCAGAAGTTGAAATAAAGTCAACTTGTCCGAAATTTCAAAGGGAAACAATGATCAGTGCGGTTATGTATGTTTGTTTCCAGGCATATTGAAAATTTTAATGTTAAATATAGCAATCTCATGATTACTAATATAAGTATATAAGAACAGCCGTAATATTTTATATTTTACTGAATTTGTTAACGTATTGAAATTTTGAATTGAAGAAAAAAGTAAAAGTGCTCCCAAACGTTTTTGGGTAAAACCTATTTTCAAACTACGAAAACTACATGGCAATTACCACAGCTCAATTAACTAGCCGAGGAATTTACTTGGGAAAATGGACTGTAAATTAGAGGGTTGACGTTGAATATTTCATTTAATCCGTGGCATTTCGCACAAATGAAAACCGCTCAAAATATCATTCGTACGAAAAAGTGACATTTCTTTCAAATTTCCTACGAAAAACCGAAAATTCGGATGCATGAAAACTTAGCTTAATTCCACCATCGTCAAAGTCAAATCGATTCTTAATTAGTTTCAAAGATTTTTTAAACCAAAATACGTTGACTGCGGCAACGTCTGACGGCATGACAAGCCCCATGTGCGTTACAGGATCTATACCTATATCGAGTCAAAATTTGGCCTCGGGTGTAATACGAGATATTTACGTCCTGTGTACACCTACTCCCTACTCTTGTTTATTATACAAATATTTGCAAAAATCACTTTATGTTCATACCCACTGTGAGATACAATGAGTAATGTCACGAGTGTATTAATAAAGGCGATCGAGATCGTTAATGGTATTTTGATATACGAGTTGATTTCAATATTTTTCTGTCGACCTCTCTTGTTAAAATGAAGGAATTTTTCATTAGAAAATATTCAATCAACGAAATGAACAGTACGTATAAACGCTTGTGGACATCTATAACTATGTTTTAAATATTCGAATATTAACATTCGTAGTGATAGAATTAGATAATCTGAAAGAGGGGACTGAAAAAGTTCAACTACACACTTGCATTTTACGGCTGCACTACGACATCAAACATTAATACGTGTCATTAATGGGGGATTTCGAAAAATCATTCATTAGTGACAAATCGGCCATTAATAGGGGTCATTAATGATCGATTTCGATTGCATTGAAGAACATTAAACAAAAATGTTAATATGAGGTCGACGAAAATTAATATTTATTCAGTGTCATTTCTTTTAATTTTGTGTGTTTCAAATGGTACCATATAGCATCGAAGATAAGAAATTAAACATATGTGCGCTATTCTGGGTCCATTTGGTTTGTAAAATTCAATGTAACAAATGAATATTTCGACAAACTCAAATACAGTGAGCTCCGCAAGACAGGCACTTTCATCAAAATGCTGTGCAGCACATAGAACTTAAGCAGTCAACGTGTTGATATATTATATTTGGGAAATTCGTCATTGGGAAGTTTTCATTTTCATTTTGAATATGTTGAAAAAGGAGTATGATATATAAATCATCTCATTTATAGGGTGTATAATTTTTTGTATTTAAGCTAGAAAACACACTGAGCAACCAGGACCGACCACCCGCGACCGTCAAGCAACGACTATAAATTGAAAGGGATCAATGAAAACTTTCAAGCTCACACCAAATCTACCAAAATTTTTGGTAGATTGGAATTTCAAACATGGTCATTAAAAACCGGCCGAGGACGATCATTCAGGGTCTGAAAAGAATAAACGTGTTGGAAATTTTGGTCGTTGATGGACGGTCGCGGACGGTTGGTCACGGTTGCTGAGTATGCTGGCTGTCATATTAAACATTTTGATGAGTCAATGTCATGAGAATGTTCATTTATCGCCATTCTGTTTTTGTTTTCATTCAACAAGGATGTTATCAGTTATTATTGCAGAATTTCTTATATCAGTAATGGAGAACATGAGAATAGAATTAATAAAGATATAGAAGAGATAACGCTAATAGGTTCATATTCTCTTATAGATAAGGATATGTAGTAGATACTCCGAATGATCCAATCGGATGATGGGTATTTAATTTAAGACACACTTGAATGGACACATACAAACAGTCAAAAACATATCTGGAAGTCGTGCTGTCGACTGTGATTGTCGCTCGGATTGCCACTTCCGGTCTTCATATAAACATCCAGAAACAATATAATAAAAAAAATCGAGGTCGAATCAGCAGGATTGGGTGCTTATTGACGTCCGGCAAATAGCTGGTACTGGAAAAGTAAGAAAAATATTATGCAGGGGCTACTGAGGCCGAGTTTGACTTTGAGGGCATCAATAACTTATTATTCATCACCAATGAACTTTGAAATAAAATTCAGGTGAATTTAATCATTTCTCTTCGACAATTGTTAAAAATCATCTCATTTCAGAGTTCATTGAGTTAGCTTTCGAATTTCATTACAAAACGTCACCTTCATATGATCAGAAAAAAGTATCAACTTTCTGTCAATATAAAACTCCAACTAACAATTATTTTAATAGCTTCAGAAATGAGATAGGTACTGGAGGCATCTAGTAAGACATTCTTGTCAACAATTCACACATGATGTGCCCATTCCTCATCAAATTTAAATGCATCTCATTTCAATATTCATTGGCGTTTGTTCAATAAAAATGTTTTTCTACGCCCATGTCTGTAAACGTCAAAAATCGCACTGTCAACATTCCTTGTAAATGACATTTAACAATAACATGCACGTAATGAGATCTCATAACATACACGTGCGTTTTGAGAAGAAAACTTAAACTTCTTGGTTTACTTAAATTACAATTAAATTTTTATTCACGCAACACTTTATTTTGCCTATTTACACAAATTTAGTAAACATAAAAACTTTTAGCATTAGCGAGATGTATTAAGGATTGAAAGAGTGATGCCCCTAAATGTAGGCAGCAAGTTATACAATTTCTTTAAAATAGTACACGTTTTCTTAAGTAGCATGCTATGAAAATAAATGTCATGTCATTTATATTGTCAATTTCTTGAACAAAATATTATTGTATCCGAGCATTTTCTCAATTCAATTAACAACAATTATGATAAAGTTTGAATGATTGCGATGTTTTTTATTTGATGGAAAAAATTTATGGGCGTAGAAAAAGTATAGTACGTTACACGAGTTGTAAGCCCATTACACACTAATGAAATGTATGCACTCGCCGCTGCGCGGCTTCGTGCATAAACTTTTTCATTTCGTGCATAATGGGTTACTTACAACTCTTGTTACGTAATATACTATTTCATTTGCAATGATTCTTTACGGCAATATTGAACTTTCATGTGGATCAGCGGTCTAATGCACAGGCCGTTCGAAACTCCAGCATAGCGATAGTCGGTTCGAATCCGATGTAGGTACGAGAATTTTTCTCAACTACTTTATATCGGATCGATAGGCGGCCGCATGCCTTGTTGAAAATCAAGTGTATTGTGAGTTGTCTAGATGCCAATCTCGTCTAGTGCTAGCTTGGAGTGCACACCGACCATCCAAGGTGGTGCTGTAGGTTTTCCGGGTTTTCCTACAGCTGAAAAGTGAATACATCACCTAAAACATCAGTAAGTCGCCCCGGAGCGCCACGGCAAATAATAATAATAGCCGTCCTCTACTCGCACAGGCTATGCCTTTGGGTACACACTCAACGAGTGTTTATGAGGGAGTATTATTATTATTATTACTATTATAATAATGAAATAATCAAAAGCAAATGATCTGAAGATTGGGAGGAATATCCTCCCGTCTACTGCGTAGAGGTTGATGAATTTTGAGGATTCTGCTATAGCATGCATGATGAGTTTGTTTACATTTTATTTTCAAACTATTCAATGTCTTCATTCGAAAGTTATCGGCAAGTGAGCCTTTCGAAATTCTGGACAATTATGTTATAATGGAATCACGTATTTATTACATGTCAAATCATTTGTTTGATTATTCATTCATATTCAATCAGTTTCATCGGATGCGTGTTGGTTGAACCTTAAAATACATTTTAAAGTAACCCATTTAAAAGTAGAGAACTACTGTAAAATTTTTATTTGTTGAGAGATTTATAATGCTTCACGAGCTCTTATACCGTCATATCTTTGAAATAAAATTCGTAGTGGCAAGGCATTTTTCTTATTTTCTTTAAAGCCAACAATCAAAGAAATGTATTTATTATAAGGATTCGTGACATTTTCAAATCGATATGACTGGAATAACATTGAGTAATAACATTTTATTATTATAAGTCAGAGATCTCCGTTTGTGTGCTTGCGGTATAATAACCTTTACTGATATATCGAATGATTTTTTTTTTGATTTGCAGACTCATCATCTGTAGCAATATAAGCATGCGGGAAAGGTACTCTTTCCGTACTTGTTACGATAATAACTATTTCGGACCCCTTTCGTCCGAATACGATTTTAGTCAGAAGCAATTGAAACTTTGTATGAATCAAAAAATTTGTTTCATTAGATGATAAAAGTACGGAAAAAGGTACTCACGTCGCTACGTCGCCGTCCGCTTTTATAATTGTATTACCTTGGTCGAACGACTATCATGTGTTGAATTGTTTGAGAGTTTCTATTATTTCGAGCGAAACTTGCCTTCACCTGATGATAATTTATATGTGGTTTTTAAAAGGTTAACTGGAGTTATTTGATTGGATCATTTTCTTCATCATAGAGGAGAGTCTTGTGTTGAAGTTTCGAGTAATGATATTTCCAATGATGTGAAAAATTCTAATGTATTTGGACGGAAATATCGAGGGAACAAATGATTCGTATCAAAAGTCAATATAAAAAAGTGCTCAAAAATAGTGGGCATTGCGGGTTCACCTATTTGGGAAAACGGATTGTATTTAACAAATTCACAGTTGAACACACTACACAGTGTTTAGGATTTTCAATCCATCTGTATGGATATCACTCTAAAATAAATAACTGATTTTGCCAGGATGATTATTTTCATGAAAAACAATGAGTGTAGGCTTATAAAATCCCAGATTACATTCTCAATGAATTGAGTTTCGTCTCTAAGGTACAATGAAGAATTTAATTATTTCGATAATATATGAGCTAGATCAATGTTCAGACAGTTATGGTTTTATATGCACAATTTAATATGCGAATTCTGCATTTTCTGAATAATTAGTTTTCATTTGACAGAACTTATGCAACAATTGAGCTTGAAAAGAACTTTATCAGTTAATAACGACATTTCAATTTCGAAAATATTTAATCAGATATAACGATGATTCCTATCGATGTTCCCAATATGAGTTGAGCCTTTTATTCTAAGTTATACTTTACAAATCCAATTACCAATCTTCGGAAGTAGTGCATACCAACAAAAATTATCAGAAACATGTTTCTAGTGGAACTTAGAAATACCTATGTTATTTCAATAATTTTCCATGAATCAAAACGTTCAATTGTATGATTTCAATAATACTCAGAAATACATAAAGTGAGCCATGGAATATGCCAAATTATTTCTATTTTCATAGTATCTGATATGATATTGACAGAAACAAAAACTATTAGTATTCGTATACTGGAATTAATACATTTCTTAAGTTGTTCAAATTTACTCCAAACATTATCACATCAAACACAATTCGTACTTCTGAATAAATGGAATAATACATTACAATCTTCCTGCAAAATCACGTTAGTGTAACAACGTTTCAACCACCAAACGACACTCTCTGTAATTATTTATAGTACTGCTTTGAAAAAGAATGCGATAATAATGAGAGTGAATGGGTAACTACTAAATAATAGGTAATGAATCTCTTTAGATTACAGGTACTCTCACCTAATTTTGTTTCTGTACAACTTAGATCCATATTTAACATTCTTTTTTTTCACTCATATTTCCTCCACGAAACTATCGTTCATTATCATTCGGAAAATAATCATTTAATTTTTTTAATCTATTTTGTGATCAAAACTATGTCGAACTGTAACTATCGGGTCATGTTCATACTGAACACAAATCCTTATGTCAGTACACATGTGACACACTGTCGTTTACTGTTCGAAATTTTTGGATTTGGGCATCTCATAAGAGAATACTGTCCTCAATTGAAATTTGAAAACCCCTGATTGTTGTTATCTTCATTTCACATATACTTCTTTAGCAAATCGTATCATCCTAAGAGATTATCGCTCTATCATTGGAGAAATGTAATAGTTCATTCCATAACCATATCTCTGAAATATCTTATTTCATCACGAAAAATATTTAATTCATGGGGAATTTTGTGTACTTAATAAACAAAATAAATAAACAAAATCGAAATTGAAACATAATCGAGCTTTTCGCTTATTTCCTATTAAATGGGATGTCGGCAAACGTCGAACATAAAATAATTCAACAGCCTCATACCACTGCCGAATCACTCTAGCCCAACGCCTGGCAAACTTTTCTATAAGAATTCATTTCGCAATACTTCCTGTGACAACTACAAAATAATAATCGAAAACACGTGTGTTTATTTATCTACATACTAGTTTCACGGTTCACCCGGTTATCAGGGCAGACTCAGACACAACATACAAACCATTTCCACTTGGTTTTGTCAACTGGCCCTACGTCAACTCCAGTGCCCACTAAGAAAGTGAGCATCAGAGCCATCTATAAGAACCACAGAAAGCACTCCGACTGACAAACCAGCTTCGTTTGATGACGAATAAACGTATTTCATCCTAATATTGTGTGTACTTGACCAATCGAATTTGATTTTTGAATTTATTTCCTTTTCATTGTGACACTGAGAGGAATGAAATTGAAATGCGTTATACTGATATTAGGATTTTTGTTTTCTACGGACGTTAGGCTTGAACTTCTATTCAATATTTTTGGGAATTGTAATTTGATGGAATATTCTTGTTGACAAACACTTCAAATATCTACTAATTACATGATTCATTCATCAATGTTGTATCGAAGATCTGAGTATTTTTGACTACTTCTATGATCATAGCTTACAAGATCTCAATATTGATTAGGAAATCTTTTTTCTTCCTTTAATCTCTAATCGTAGGATATAGCCACTGACTCTGACATTTTCACTTTTTTAATATTGGTTGGGTGGAAAAGCAAATAGTTGTGTCAATAGGTATTTCTCGGCCTTATCATAAGTCACAAATGTATAAGAAAACAATTCAAATTATATAGAATGTCTTATCAATGAAAACCTTTATTGTTATTATAATTATTAGTATTTGTTTCTTCATGCACTCAATTGATGAATCACTAAACCAAGATTCGAACTGAGTTCAATTTTCTTTGGTGAGTACTATACAAAAATAATAGATAATTTTGGAAAAGTATTTGGAAATCATCAGGTATAAAAAAGCACAATAATTACAAAAAACTGTATTTTCGTACTAGAAGTATGATATCTCAACAGCCTGAAAAGATACCCTAGCACATCGAATAGGATGAATCTTGATATAATATTGGAACAATATGGATATATTGTAAATGTAAATAATATTGTTCCATTATGGGTAAATATTGGAAATACAATGTTATATTATTAATATTGTTTAAATAATTTTTAATGATATCGATAAAACAATATTGTTTTCATACAGTTTTCAACATTTAGATAGAAATTGAAATCCCAATATTCTTATTAATAATATATATTATTAAATTCGAGCGATAACCTCACGCCGAAATAATAATAATCATTGATAACACATTAAAAAGAAATTATGAAGCTTTGAATTTGAATATTGACCCAGTGATCATGAGTAGATGAACTAAAAGAGTTCTAGTATTAGCACAGAAAAGACAGTGTGTGAGAGAGAGCATCCGAGCGTGTATGTGAGAGGGAGAGATGTGCTTGATGATTGCCTGTATGACGTAGTCGACGTAGATCCAGCGGAAAGATAAGGATTCTCCAGTTGAGAGCATTGAATATATTTTTGATAAATTAAACCTAAAGAAAAAAATGCGTTAATTTGTGGTTTGAACTCACCTCCTCCGAATTATAGAGTGCTCAGTGAACAAACTATGCTACCAACCTCGTTACAGATGTACATTGCCAAGTTGGATATACGGCTGGAGAATGACATGCGGTGACATTTGGTGGTTTGTAATTACAGCAGAATAGTATATTATTGAAGAGATATGCATAGCTGCTCGAGAAATGTTGCGAAATATTTCAGAGAAAAATGGGCCATTGACAAAATTTATATGGGGGCCAAAATGTCAGAGAGAAGGGTCATTGGGGAAGACATTTCAGAACCTTTCATTCGGTAATTAAAATCGGATATCGTTACATGAACCGATCATAAGATGAGAAATCTTGTCATTCTTACAAAGATATAACATAAAATCTGACGAGACAAAACCACGAGAGTAGTTTGAGTGATATTAAATTTGAATGTTTATACACACAAAAAAAAAGAGATAGTCATTATTCAAGTTGTAAATCAGGTGCTCGAAAGAGTCTGTACGATCCACAGAACGCTAAGCCATCAACAAATAATAGAATCCGTACCTAATCATGATTACAATGTCTTTAACAGACATGGTATGAACTAGTAAGAAATATTTTTAATGCAGTAGTCTCCCATTTTATTGCTTGCATCATCATGCTGTCGACTAGGATCCACACAAGATGCAACAAATAGACAAAAGCCACAAAATATTTATCATATTATATTTACTTTTCTACTTTTATGTTGAATTTTTCTAAATGTTCCTGAAACAAATGAAAATACTACAACTAAAAAAGTGGACGAATCCGTATAATAGTAATCCAATCACCCAATACTGAAATCAAATGTTTTTTCTTATTCTGAAAGTCTACGAACTTTTGCGTTAGATTGAGTTTGTTAAATAATTGCATAAAAATTATGTAATTATTAATAACCCTGTATACGGAGTCTTAGAACTTCTTATTACAACTCGTGTCAACAATATTTTAATTATTATCCTTAACTTTTTGTAACAAAAAAATCGCCACACTATTGATTTTCTAAAGGTAAATAACAACCCTGCCAACACATGTTTGACATCTTGTAACTCAAAAACTTTCCATTAGATGTTATTGCGCCCATTGAGACATCTGATCAGGGCATCATAAACTGTTTGTGATACTAAATTTTCAGAAAATTCAACTGGGACTCATTTTCCATAAAAACCGTGAAGGGGTTCTTTCTTTAGGGGGTTTCAAAAATAAGGCTCAAAAAGCCCCATTTGAAAAAATAAATGAATACAGGATGATTGCAGAATGTATTGTAAAAAACGGGCCATGGGGGAAACTCAAATGGGGGGGGGGCATTTATATCGACAATTTTCTACCGTTTTACGTGCGTTTCAAGTGTTTGTGCGTACGTTTCAAGCACTTGTGCGTGCGTATCAAGCAAATGTGCATGCGTATCAAGTTTTAGGCATTTGTACGTGTTTTACGCTTTTTTTCAGCGCGTTTCGACCAATTCACTCATTTCAAGAGTTTTAGGTGCGTTTTAAGAGATTGCGCGTTCGTTTCAACCGTTTGCGCGTGCATTTCAATCGTTTTGCATGCGTGTCAAGTACTGAAAAAAAGTTAATGAACAAACTCATCGAATTTTTTTGATTTAGTAATAAAGATATATATCGTTCAGGGAGTATATCACAGAGTTGAATAAGATGCATACAGGACGGAGCCCCTTAGAGACGGCCGATAACCACGACGAGTCCTGATTTTATCACAAATTCACAACCCTTGTACGTATATTCAACTGCTGCAGTTTACTATCCAGGAAATGTTCAGTTTGATGTCCTTGCAGGTAAATGATGTCAACATCGAATAGGTGGTCTTAATCATCCAACCATGAAAGAGTTTTTCCAAGTAATAGGCGGTACGTCGATCTTCTTCACCCAAAGAGAAAGGCAGAATGCTTGAAAGTGATGAAAAGTTGCTACGTTGAGCTCCAATCCTAATTACATCCTGCTTGGGATGGAAATGCAGTGCATTTCCATTTTCCAACAGTTTCGCTAAGTGGGAGGTGTTCAATGAGCTCGAGTGTCGGCTGAAAATCCTTGAGATACCTGTACTCCAGCTTAACGTAAACAGTGGAACTTTTAACCGATTCATCTCTTCTGGAATAATCGATGACGAAGAGTGCTTTATCGTCGAAGATATTATAGCTCAACAGAGTATTGTGCTGGGAGGAATGTTTGTTATCAAATCCAAATTTAGCGTAGTTGAAATAAGCTTGTGCGATGTATTTTTTGCTAGAGTTCAAGTGCGACATCACTTTGGGGTAAGTCTCACCGTTGAGAGTTAACGTAATAATGTTAATATTATTCTTGATTTTTTTTTCGTTTATTTGACCAGTTGTCGCCCCTTTACGAATGAAGCCCTCAGAAGTCGAAACTTGTGCGAGCCGAGGACTGAGGTCTCACCTTTCAACATGCGATTCATAGCACAATTTATTTCGTAACGTTCACATCTGGTAAATCTTCATTTTCCTCATATGAACAGGACACAAATTGACTCAACCGAAAACCTTATTACTCAAGCACCACATGAAATGAGTTTCCTAGAATCACATGAATCTTAAGTATTTTTATTTTCACAGATCACGGTCCTCACGGATACCTCTGGCGATTTATGTAAAGTCAATAAATTTTAGTTATCAAGAATTATTTACAAAACAAAATGATACATATGCGGTTTACTGTCATTCATACGTTACCATTTCTTCTCCTCTATTTCATTCTGCTTAAGGTAGTGTCTCTTCATTTAATCGGTTTGACATAAAGAGAGAAATATAGTTTCGTCTTTATTCATTTTCGACATCACGGAATGTTAATATTATTCTGTACTTGCACTGCATTGTTTGGAACATTTGGTGTAGAAGTGGATAAACTATAGTCTTCTGTCTATTCTGTGGTCAAATTCAGTAGTATGTTGCTGACAACTATGAAGTGAGAGGATATGTTTTTTTTTAATTAAACTTTCTGCAGAGGACGGAAATGTTTGAAACTCCATTGGTACATTTCTGACCTGGTAACGCTGTTGCTTGCTGGAGGTTGAATTTAGTTATTTAATTTTGACAACCTACCTACTATTGATGGAACCATTTAATTAATAGGTGAATTTTTCATTTAGTTTGATTTAGAGAAACGATCGAGAGGACTGTCCTCAAGAAAATTAAACAGATGTTTTTTTACAAAAAGAAAACGTGTCCTACAATTTTCTTTTTTCTACAGCTCTGCCAGAAAATAATGAAAAATAATGAGAAATAATGAAAAACAATGATAAACAAATCAATGATACACTACATTATGAGTAACTGGTGTTGTAAAAACTGCTGGAGTATTGTAAAGCCTGTAGGGTATCATAAAGTTTGTAGCTATGGTACTGTAAAGCTCATTGGAGTATCGTAAAGCCTGCTGGAGTATTGTAAAGCCTGTTGGAGTATTGTAAAGTCTGCCGCGGTGTTGTAAAACCTGTAGCGTATCATAAAGCCGATAAAATGGACACTCAAATTCTTGGAAGGGAAGCAGACCCAATGCTGTAGAGATCTCCGTGGGAACTGTGTTTGTGGAGTTCTGTTAAGATCATACGAAGTCTAAGGAAGCCAACAAGTCGTATTATATGTAATCTAATTGTATCAGGTTTGAATGCATTCGGACTAGGTAAGACAATGATATTTTAGTTCACACATATCTTTTGTATTACGACTTGAAGAAACCAATCTTTTGGCGATTTTTTCGAGAACATACAGCTTCATAAAATTAATTTATCGAAAACCTTAGAGAGTCTGAATTAAGTGTTAATACATTTCTGTATTGTTTGTTTGAAGTTGGTGATAAGTCTTTCTCCTAGCATGGTGAAGGTCTTTCTACAGAGATTGGCCTGAGAATAAGCTTTGAGTTAATTTTTTACTGTAGATGGCGTCCAATAAACATTATAAAAAAAGGCTCATTCCCAATGCTACTGATTCTACCTCTGAGGATTATCGAGTGACGTCGACCTACGCCCTTGCCTCCCAAAGAAATTTTTATGCCCTAAAAAGGGATACAACTTGTAGGAAAACAATAACATATTGGGGACTCTCGAGAAACGAAGAAGTCTTTACGGCCCATATTTCATTTGTAGCACCGACCGTTGAAGCAGGCTGCATATGAGTGTCTAATTTTTGGAAATGCATCAAAATGGGAGTATCAGCTTGGATTGCTTTCAAAAGAAAATTGCAGCTTGATTTGATCATTGGGGAAAATTTGCTTGGCTTTCAGCACTAGATTTTCGATTTCGATGTAAATAAAATGCTTAAGAAGAATGAGGATGCTGAACGATTGACTGGTAACTTCATCATTCATGAGGAAGTAAGTCCAACCAGCTGCTGCCAAATGTTTGGTTTCATCGGTACTATATACAGCATAAAAATCCTCGGATGGTAATGACGGTATCCAACTCGCATACACCTTCTAATTTTTTACCATTCGGATCCTAACTGAGGCATTGAAACATAAACGCTCCCGAGTCATTAATGAAACTCACCCGTCCTACACCTGCAGTTCTGATTACTTTTCCGCTGATATATAACAGGCCGTCGTAGATTGCATCGTAAGCATCAGATTGATCGATGTTGACTAGTCGAATCATTCAGTAGCTTTAAGGTGTTTCTGATATCATCGTAAATTTGAATGTCTTCATTCAAATCTCGCACAGGTTTACAAAATTCCTCAAGTTTATATATGTACTCATCAGATGTAATTATATGACTTATTATTTCAACTGCTGTTTGTCACTTACATACTCTGCAACCCCACGAACGCATGTTTGTGAATGCCTCTTTTTTAAAACCAACCATATACATTTCCTCAATCGCCCATTTTTCGCTTATAAAATTTGCAATTATACTGTTTATATCAATTCTAAATGAGGCTTTTTGAGCAGTCATGTATACAGTGTTGACAAACTAACAAATGTCATAGCACCCAATTCTCCAACCCTATTTCCAACAAGGTCACCATATTTCCTAACGAGGTTCGTAGCCTAGTGTGTTCAGTGAGCGCTCCATAAAGTCGCATCTTCTCCTCTTCAATTTCATATATCAAAAATCCATTGAACGCTCTTCCTATCTTTGCGCTGGATCTACGTCACACAGGCGTTCATCAAACACGATGCACACGTTCTCTCTCACACACGTTCCGACGCTCCCTTTCTCTCTTACAAACTGTTTTCTCTAAGTCATATTAGAACTCTCTCAGTTCATCTACTGTCATGATCACCAGGAGGCAGACTCTAGTAACACCATAACTGAAGGAGAACTATAATTGTAGGAAACTCCAAGATATTCGACAGCTTTTGAAAATAACTTACTTTAAATATTCTACCAATATGTCCAAATGACATTCTACCAATATCGCTAATTATTATGAGGTCAAAAGTGCTTTAGAAATATCCCACCAATATTATTTTCTAAATTTCCAAGCAATACTGGACTAATATGGCAATTTTTTTTTTGCCAATATTAGTTTTCAATATTTTGCCAATGGTCTCAGAAGATTGTACCAATAATAAGCCCAATATAGTACCATATCACTGAATATTTCAAGTCCAATATTGTGTCGAAAATATTCCGCAGATTTAGTACCATATCACTGAATATTTCAAGACCAATATTGTGTCGAAAATATTCCGCCAATATTGTCCAAGTAACATTGTACCAATATCACGAAATGATAAAATAATCCATTGATATTGCGTTTGGATGTTTTGCCAATATTTCCATTATATTGTACCAATAGTGCCCAGAAATAATTGTGCTACATGGGACAATACACGTCATTCGAGTCTTATTGATATTTGCAATTGAAAATGACCTCCCACTCATCTGATAAAACATTTCCTGAATCATTTATTCCCTCATTGTTTCATTATTTTCTCAACGAAGGCCGATTACACTATGATACTTTTCCTCAACAGCCCCCGCCAGGTGAATGAAAATGCAGGATAAATACAAAAACAAATGATTGTCGTGAGTGTGGTAGAAGCAGGAGTGTGAAAATGTGAATTGATTCATCATTATAAACGACGATCATACGTACGTACGTTCAGCTAAATGTTATATTCAAAGAGGGGCATTTCCTAACAGTGCTACTAGAAAACGTTCGGCCGTTGATCGGTTGGTGTGAAGAGGTTAGTCTTACCATGCCAGAGCCAAGCTGTTGGAGCAGGCCCGAGCCTTGAGAACCGCCGAGAACTGCCGAAGGGCGGCGCGATCTGATGCTCTGCATGCTGCTGCTCAGAAGAAAGGGTACGCTGCTGCTTGTGTTCGGCATGGACCCTCCCTGTAAATAGCGGCAAAATAATCAGTTTTGGTGTGGTAATCAGATGAAATAAACTCTTTCTACGATCGTGCAAGAAGCTATCAGGTTTGACCCTATTGATAGTGCCACAAGTACATTTTGCATTAGTAGTAATAAGTAACGCACTTCGTGCACTGTCGATCACGAAATTAATCTATGATTATTGTTTCCATAGAAATTGTCTCTAATAATAAAGGTTTATTCATAGATATCCATTAATATTAGCGTTTGAGAGTGGCAATTGAAAATTGAGTATTTTATTGGATGGAAATTAAAAAACAAATGAATTCGATAACAGAAAAAATGTTTTGTGCAACATTTCTAAAGAGCTTATTTGTTGTGCAAATCATGCAGTTTGACAGCTGTCTTCTTCGCCTCGGGCTGTAAACTATATGTTTTGTCAAACAAATATACACATTCTGCACTAGTTACACAACTAACCGTTTTCTCACTGTTCCGCTATAGTGAATCTGATTCGGTGTCATTTCATAGCAGTAATTCATAGTTATATTTTTTCCGTTTATCAGATACTTTTGTTTACCCAATTACGGCGAATAGGTACAAAACAAGTAACGGAAAACAAATGGATACTTAATATCCCAATAATAACATTGACAGAGCATGCGACTATTCTACGAGTACGGTTTTGAGCACCGAAAATATCAACTGGGAATTAAAAAATTTCAATTCTAAATAATCACCTTTAACGGAATTGTATGATTTCACGCACGAGAAATGAAGGACTCAAATTCAATAGTTATATGTGTAATGAAATTGAAAATAATTATTCTAGTGTTGCTAGTCAATAAAATCAATCAAAGTTCTGAATATAAAACGATTAACTAAAAATAATCTACTATTCAATTCATACTATTGCTCTTGGGTGATATTTTTGACCGTTCGCAATGATAAGGTGTAATCGTATCATCACGTTCTGATATTCTCTGCTTGTCGTCGACATGCTAGCTGTAAATCAGAATGTAGCGATATGCATACTTGTTTATATTGCGAACGGTCAAAAATAACCCCCCTGTAATGGGAGAACTTGAACAAATTTCAGTAGATATTAAGGTTTTATTTGAAGGGGTTGGATTTCATAGAAATTGTGTTGGATTTTCGAAAATTAATCTCCATTTTCAGTTGAGAAACCAAAATTTGGTAAATGTTGTGTTCAATACTATGTCGATTCATCAATTCGAAGAAAGTTTACTTCCAATTTCAAATTAATATTAGTTTATCATGTGAAATAGAGAATTGTGAGACTAAAGAGAAAGTAAAAATTTGTCATATTATGAATTTTTTTTATTTGGAACAAACTTTTTCCAGAAATGGATTTTAAAACATGAGGATGAAAAGAAACTCCGTCAACATGAATCTAAGAGACGATTCTTGACAGTAGACAGCAGAACTGAAAGGCAGACAAAATGATGTGAGTTTGGCTATGCAAACTCATTTTAATCACGTCCAACTGATTTGCGGATGTCTGAGGTTATGTGATAACTGCTCAAGTAATTAATTGTACTTGTTCCCATTACTAATATTACTCAAGGTAGAATTCTGGAATGAATAGCATCATACCTTCAGAAGAAAGAAACTGCATATTTCGGTTTTTCTATTCCTTGTGAACTGCTCGCAGATGGAACTGCCAACTGGATATATCAAGAAGCCAGTCTGATCTGTAGAAACCATTAAATAACGGGTGTAGAATTTGTTATCGAATCGAAGTCAGGCTACATGAAAACTCAGTAGTTCTTTAATAAACTGCTTGAGGTATGATGAAAATTGAAACTTGGATTAACAAAACAGATTTTGATGGAATCGCGAGATGACGACTGGTAGAGGAATCCATCTTGGATCGATTGTTCTCAATTCCTGAGCGTTACAGAACTATGCGATTAATCTGAAATAACTACGACAGAAGTACATGCCTTCACGAAAGAATTTAAACCAATAAATTTGGAGATATATCCAGGTATAGCAATTAGGTAATGTCACATATGGAAGATGGATTGTAGTTCTCATTCAAAACTTTTAATTTCGTTTTCTTCCGAAATTATGAACATCAAAACACTAGGATATAGGTATCAGATACTCAAGAGTTTTGAAAACTGGCCTAGGGAGTTCATTGAAGAGGACGTAGCTAGATAGAAAATTCTAAACGATTTCGAATACGCACACAATAGATCTCACAAGTTCACATTGTAGAAGCTTGAAATACTTACTGAAGTCTCAAACTAATATGGCATAGCCTTCATAATGTATATTTAGGTAAGATAAAATTTGACTTAAGTACTATAAATATGATTTTTACTACAATGGTTGTGAAGGTCTTTTGTGAAACTCAAAAAACAGAAATCTTTCTCTAGAGGGTCGAACAACACGACCGCATTTCTATGAATTTTTTATGCATTAGACAAGGTTTGCTCAGATTCTCAATTTTCAGCTAATTAATCTTCATGTTTTTCAGAGTACCATGAGTTTCTATATTTCCTTTTCATTTGGATATAGCAAAAATCAGTTAATTGCCGTTTTGGAGCAGCGCTTTTTTTCAAGTCAAAACCGAGTGGATGATGCCTATCCCATAACCTATAGTAAACTTTCAGTGAATTTCTTTATTGAATAATTCATGTTTACTTGTATTCGACATATTGAACATATTATTAATATTCATTGATATTTTAGTCTAGAACTGAATATCGAGACGTTCTTGTTTTCACTTTGATAGCGACTTAACATAAATTATGGCTCATGTCATCATACAATTCTCAACAATACATCTTCAACACTGAATAAAGCTTACATAATACCGTTAGAAATACATATACTCACTATCATGCTCCGTGCAAGCTGAACAGAGACAGGGCAAAAATAAACTCGCATGACACATTATGATCTAAGCGAATGGATAGACGGTACAAATGGCGATGGAACCGATGGAACATGATAAACAGAGTGACAACACCGTGGATGTGTGGATGATGTGAGTGGAAACGTCAAACAAGTACACAGCTCGGAAGAAGTATGGACCATTTGCCAGAAACATTTTGGAATAATATGCCATTTTCAGTAATATGCTTATTTTTGAGAAAAAGAAACATATGTACCAATGAATGTCAGACTGAAGAATATCTGGTTTAAATCTTCAATTTTAAAATTTTATAAAAAATAACATTTGGCAAAAATGTGGCATACATTGGGTTTTAATACACTATGCTTTTCAAAAAGTTCATGCAATATTTACGAAATGTGAAATAATTTCTTGTAGTTATGATCAATATGTAATCAATTTATAAATATTCGAAAGCCTATTGACAGAACTTACG
Organism: Chrysolina americana; assembly: GCA_958502065.1. Taxonomy (NCBI): domain Eukaryota; kingdom Metazoa; phylum Arthropoda; class Insecta; order Coleoptera; family Chrysomelidae; genus Chrysolina; species Chrysolina americana. The sequence continues at coordinate 37,546,672 of OY293419.1, forward strand.
AATGATAAAAATACTCATTCATTTGAGGAAATCAGTATTAAAAATGAGAAGACATCGTTTTTCTAAAGGAGTGAAAATAACAGAAAACATTGAGACTTCTCCCATAATTTGTGAGTAGTTTTTTTGTGTGACTCAACATTCCAAATAAAAAATAATAGGAAACTGAATTGAAAATAATAATTCTTCCTATCATCCATAATTCACAAACTTGGTACTTTTTGCCTGGATCATTCACAAAATTGTTTCCATTGTGGACCTATCGCAATGGTCATTTGATGCATTTGAAGTCATTAACCTGATATTTTTTGCATTACGCATTCGTGTTTTCATATATACTCAACTTGAAAGTGGCAAAATATTCCAATTCATTTTAAAGTGGTTGTCATATTGGCACCGATCAAAATCCCTTTGATGCAGGATCCCTTAGTCGACATAATTCAGTATCTGGTCATTCAAATTTCACAGAACACTTTATTTTTACGACTGTGTTCATATCCAAATAATCATATGATGATTGATAATTATATGCAATCATAATCAGCCAATAAGAAATCAACAAGAATTATTAATAAATATCAATCTGGAAAATGATTTTCCAAGTGTAGAGAAGGTATTTGAAACAAATGAAGTTTGTCGAATGTTCGCAACAATGAAAAATTATTATATTGTTTATCGGTGTTTATGAGATCTGATGAAGTTTGGTTCATCTAACTTCCGTAGTTTTCTCATAAAAATTACGCATTGAATACATACATGTCACAAACAAAATTAAATAATTATAAGATGTGGAACTTACGTAGGTAGTTGGCATAGATTGGCTTGAAGCCTGTCGACTCACTGATCTGTAACCTATTGAACCCTATGCAAACATAGTTTGCTTGAGTAAGGTATATTTCAGACGTCTTAGGTTTGATTATCACATTTATTCAATGGCTCAATATTTGAAATAAATCAAATTTACTAGGAAAAAAAAACATGAGTTGAACATTCAATTACTGAATATTATAAGTACCTGCTTTAGTTTTCCTAAAAAATTACGGATGAATTACTCATGATAGTCCAATGAATAATTACAACTGTCTAGACTATTTATTGACTACTTCACTGAATTTAAAAGCCATGTATATCACCTAATCAATTCCATATAGTTTTTTACTAAACAATATTCTTACGACAATATATCTTCTTGCCTAAGAACTCGTCACTGTATTTTCAAGGTGCAGTAAATCTGTTCAGTTTTTATTTCACTATAACGTGAAAATAATAACTTCAATTCTGAACGTCAAATATATCTTTGTGTTTGGATGAATTTTCGTCATTTTCAATATGAATCATCTTTGGGGACAAATAATATCCCTTAAGAACATAGAATATCAATTACAGGAAATTCAACAAAATTTACACAAGCAGCAGTTATGTTATCAAATTGATTTATAGTCGTCCTGAATACAATTCGTGGTATGATAATAGCCTCCAACTTTTTCGAATATCAATTCATTCCATTTCATTCGGGGTGATTTTCTGGGTTTTTAACTGAAAAGAGAATATGCCACCAAAGGCTTTGCCTTTGGTACGCTCTAGGAGTGTGTATGAGGAAATATCTTTTCAGAATGTGAATGTCACAGAGAGAGTAGTGTTAAATTGTGCTCCTGCTCAAATCAACGATAAAAAGTGATATCTAGCAAACAAAAATCTGGAAAATTGTAAGGATACATAGAATATTATTTCCTATCAATTGGCTGAAAATCAAACTTGAAAAATATGGTGTTAACACGAGAAATAACTGATGAAATCAAAACGGCTGTGAATCACGCTATTAGTAAGTGTTTAAAAGACCCGTCATTCATAAAAACCATTGCTGATAACTTATCTGAAGCGATCACAAAGACAATGAACAAAAAGCTAGCTGACATTGAGAAAAAAACTAATGAACTAGAGAATAAACTTCTCGACATTGAAAAAAATACAAAAAGAACAAATCAACAAGTTAGAGGGTGAAATAAGTCACATTTCAGATAAATACAGGATTCTAGAGCAAAAATGCGACAACATAGATCAAGAAAGAAGAAGAAAAAACTTGCGCGTGTTCAATCTCAAAGAACAACCTTCCGAAAATACAATGAATGAGGTCCTGAAACTGCTGAATACCAAGATGTCAACAAATCTTACTGAAAGTGATATAACAATTTGTTACCGTATTGGGAAAAAATCAGATAAAGCGAGGGGAATATTTCTTAAATTCAAGAATAACGAGAAGAAACAAGAGATATATCACAAAAAGAAGATGTTGAAGGGCACCGGAGTCGTCATACGAGAGGATCTGACCAGTCAACGAGTTGAACTTCTAGCAAAAGCCATTCAAAAAACATCTTTAAAAGATGTTTGGACAGAATCCGGTAAAATTTATATCAACCACAACGGTAAAATATCAATAATTAGATCTTTTGATGACTACAATAGGCTATTCCGTGAATGAGATAATATCAAAACATTTTTATTCTACTTAAGTAGTTTTGTAGATTGAATACTTTTTCCTATTTTGTTTGTTTTAAAATGTTAAAACAGCAGGAGTACCAACTACCTACCTTCAGAGTAAAGGGAATTTTTTTATTTGTTTGTGTTCTCGATGGATATTGCTGAATTAACTTTATTAAATGAAATTGGAAATGAAGAAAGAGACATTCAAAATAATATAACAGTGAGATATAATATAGATGAATATAAGAAGTTCTCCTCTAACATAACTAATGGTGAAAATATACTAAAGATTATTCACATCAACATCCGAAGTGCTCAGAAAAACTTTGACATGTTTCTGACCTTCCTTGAAACATTTCAAATGAAAGATTTGGATATTATAATTTTTGGTGAAACTCGAAATATTCTTAATATTAATAATTTCACAATTCCTGGATTTCATACTTGCTACAATAACAGTACTATCAACCAGAATGATGGTGTCCTCATTTTTATAAGAGAACATATTAACTTTGACATAACACATACTATTCTGCCAATAACTAAAGTAACAATTAGTAATATCACATTTAAATTATGTGATATACAATTTTCAATAATGCCTTGCTATAGATCTCCCTCCATAAATGATAACTTATTCCTGAATGATTTAGAATTTCACTTTAACAATTCAAATAAAAATGACGTAGACATATTTATAGGAGATATAAACTTTGATATTCTCAATTGTACAAAACCAACAAATAACAATTATTTATCTTTGTTATCGTACTTTGGATTCAAGTCCCTCATAAATTCTTTCACTAGAGTAACCTCTGAAACTAGCACCTGCCTTGATCATATTTTCATAAGAAAAAATATTGATATAAACAAATTGACACTGGACTCAATCGTCATTGATACAGATATTACAGATCATTTTCCCGTCCTATTGAATATTAGATCAAATGAGGTTAGAAATGATAACACAAACATCGAACCGAAAACTATAGTCAAGTTTGACGAAGTAAAGTTTGAAAACACCATCAAAACAGTATGTTGGAACAATGTTCTTTCTTTGAAGGACCCAGAAATGGCATACAAACTTTTTTTTGAAACCTTTATGTCGCTAAAAAATGAATGTTCGTCTATAAAAACTGTTCCGTTCAAAAAGCATAGAAAACTGAAGCCTTGGATTACACAAGGAATAGTAGAGTCTATTAAGCATAGAGACAAATTAAAGAGACGAGTAATAAAAAATAAAAATGATTTTATGTTACTCCAAGAATATAAAATGTACAGGAATCATCTCAACAAAATTATACTGAATGCAAAAAACAATTATTACGTAAATCAGGTTAATGATAATATTAGCAACATAAGGAAAATATATGAAATAATCTCAGATGCAGCTAATGAGAATAAAAACAAAAATAGCAACAATTTACTAATTTTAGATGAAAATAATGAACAATTCGATAATGACACAGGCATGGCAAATTTTTGTAATAATTATTATGTGAATGCTGGGTTGGACATGGCATCGAAAATTAATGAACCCACATCTGACATTACAATTGAATACCCCTCTTTATTGAATTCTATGGCTTTAAAACCGGTTTCTGAGGAAGAAATAATTATGCACATCAGTACCCTAAAAAATAATAGTGCACCAGGCATAGATGGCATCTCATCTAGATTGATTAAAAAATGCCACAAATTCATTTTAGATCCTTTAGTTCACATTATAAATCAAATTTTCCTAACAGGCAAGGTACCATCCCAATTCAAAATATCTTTAGTAACACCCATTTATAAAAAGGGCTCTAAATCTAGTATAAGTAACTATCGACCCATTAGTGTAATTACTTCCTTTTCAAAACTATTTGAAAAATGTCTTAAAAATAGGTTATTCGATTATCTAACTTCCATGAATGTTTTGAGCCACAATCAGTTTGGATTCATGAAAAATATAAGTACAAATGATGCTGTGTTTGAACTCGTGAATAATATAAGAAAAAGTCTTGACAATAATGAAAAAGCTATTGCTGTTTTTCTAGATCTCGCGAAGGCTTTCGATACCGTACCTCATAAACAACTTACTGACACACTTGAGCGGTATGGTATCAGAGGAGTGGTATTGGAAATCTTTAAGAATTATCTTCGTAACAGAAAACAGATGACTAAAATTAGGAACGTATATAGTAATCCCCTGGAAACTAAGATAGGTATTCCACAGGGAACAGTACTTGGTCCACTTCTTTTCATTACATACATCAATTCGCTACTAAATCTGAACATAAATGGTATCTCTATCTCCTATGCTGACGACACTGTTCTACTTTTTAAAGATAAAAACTGGGAAAATGTTAAGAATAAAGTGGTTCATGGAGTGAACGTCGTAAAATGTTGGCTTGATAAAAGTAAACTGACTTTAAATTCAGATAAAACATTCTATATTGCATTTTCAATGACTGACTCAAAAAGACCACTTTTCAATACTATCAAAATGAATGATCTCGTAATAAAAGAAACTAATTCCATCAAATATCTAGGTATTACTCTAGACAAAAATCTAAAATGGACAAATCATATTCAAGATTTAACTAACAAAATAAGACGTTTAATTCATAAATTCTATATAATACGCAAAATCCTAACAAAAAAACTACTTTTACAAATCTACAAGTCCTTGGTGGAGTCACTCCTGAATTATGGGATCATAGTGTGGGGGGGGCTCTATGACAATGCATTAGTCCAGTTAAATGTAGTGCAAAACTATATACTACGAATAATATTATTTAAAAATAGACTATATTCCACAAATTGTCTATTTAATGAATCGATTCTGAATGTCCGATGCCTATACTTTCTTAGTAACTGTATTTTCTGTTTTAAATCTAAAAACAAACAATTTGTGAACCACCGTTACCAAACTAGACAGTACACAAACAAAAATATGTTAGTACCGTTTAGAAAATACGATGGGAACCAAAGATTCGTTACAACCGTAGCACCAAAAATTTATAACATCCTACCAAATGAAATTAAATTGATAACCAAATATAAACACTTTGTTAATAAATGCAAATCCTTTATTCATCTAAATAGTGATCGCATATGTAAAATGCTGTGAAAAAGGTTATTCAATTAATTTTATTAACTTAACATTCATCAATTTAACATACTTTAGCTGTAAAACCAATGTATTTACTATTATAATCTATTTATCATTTACTTAGTTAATTTGACATACTCCAGTTATATTGCAGATGTATTCACTACTATAATTTCCATTTCCATTATTAGTATTAGTATTATTACCAAAAACTACTATTTCTTTCTCTATTTTAACTCATTTAATATATATTATTTTTGCACACACAGGTGTTAACTCACCTAGGTGCATTATTGTATTACCAATGTATAACATTCTTATTGTCGAATAAATTGAATTGAATTGAGAATTGAGAAGAATCATATAAGTAGCAATCCCAATTCAAGGGAATACAACTTGTGCCGTGATCTTATTAATATTCTAAAAAATTATCGTTAATACCACTTATTACTAAGTAAATTTCTATAAAGTCCGTCTTTCTCAACTTTCAGTTTTCTTCGAAGAAATCCAGTTGACAAAAAACATAATAAGTAATTAAATAATGCAAATCAGCAAGTTTACAATCACCTTATTTATAATGTTAACTTAGAGAATATAGTAAAAATATGTTTTGGCCAGGTGGTTTTGTATACAAATCTGGATATTGTTTTAAATTTTGAAAAACTTTTCCGAATACACTCTTTTGATATTATTTTGAAATATTGAATCTTCTAATGGCGTACAAAATAATGAAATAAAAATTGCCACTTTAGACTTCAACACCCCATATCTTGAAAACTAGTTATAGAATCGTGTTGAACCAATGGACACTTTTCAGGATCGAGTACTACAACATACTAAAATTTCAAGGAATTTAACCGAAGGCCATTTTCCATAAGATAAGTGCGGGCTCCTTTCCATACCTGAGAAACCCTACTTTGTGACGAATATTACAATTGCTGGCATATTCGCTACCTTTTTAGTAGCACGTAACCGATCAGCAAATTGAAATTAGCAAAATGATCAGAAGCAACAACAGCCAACAAGCTGAATCGAGTAGGAAAATGAAGATTATTCCAAAACTGAGTAGGTACAACAGCTGAGCTGGATATTTGATTGCTAAAAAGATATCTTATGATGAACTATGGCAGTAGCGAAGATGAGTACGTCGAGCAGGGAAGTGCAGAAGGAGTTTGATTCGGCTCCGAGATATGTTCTCAATGATGATCCTGAACCACTGTTTTCAAATTATATGGTGGTAATAGTGGAATATTATATTGAGAACAATCAACATGTTTGCACTTTACAAAACTTTTTGGAATGGAAATGACAGGTTTTCCTTCGTGACCTGACGAAGGAGCAGGGTAGTGAACATTACTAGTACCTATGTCAAAGGAATGCTTGTGTCTGATAAGGATAGTTGTTCTGATTACACACTATTGGTTTCGATATCGTTGAAATGGTGAGAATAAACTAAACATGCAAATTCTAGTAAATCAAACTGAGAATGTTAACAATGAAGAGTGTCACTGGGTTTGATTTGAAACTACATGACCGTATAGCCTAAATGTTTAGAAATAAACCTGATTATGTTTTATTGAAATCAAGCTAGTAGTGTTGAAGTTATGACAATTTTAGTTTCAGTCCTTTTCAAATATTACGCGAGCGAGCCATACTCACATGACGTCATTTTACAACAGAATACGTTTCCAACGTACACTCATTAATTGCGTTGCTTTCGGATGTTCTCTATGTTTGACCACAATATTTACTCAAGTTTTCATGTGAATCAGTGTTACAATAGGGTTATGAGTACAATATTAGTAATGAATGAGCAAGTTCACTGATGAAGCTGTAGCTGGAATATTACGCCTCATGATTGTAGCGGCTAAACTAAAATTCAGTGCAAGGATGGCATTACATTATAATCAATCATTATATTCCTTGGTATACGGTGTGTAGTTTCAGAAAAAATATTTATGCAAAAATATCACTGTTCAGTTGTTACTAGTAATAGTTGAGGTTCATTAGATATGAACATAAATACTGCTCTTTCCATGTACTGTTCGAAAAATTATTTTTCATGTTCTGTTTCATCTGATTACGAAGGTGATGTATCTTTCTCGTATATATTATGTTTTGAACTTGTGATTGGTACTGGAATCGGTTAAACTGGAAATTGAAACAGTATCCATCATCTATTTGTACTGCATCGTTGACTTTTTGACTGAATTGTTCTGTTTCTTCTTGAAATATTTTTCTTTAGTAATTGTTGCTTGTTGGCCAACTGTATTTCTAGCAAACAAACACAATAAAAATAAAACAAAATTACCAAAAACTTATCCTTAATCAAATTTTAGTTAGAGCTACGACGTTTATTACGTGTACTGCAGTAAGCAGCCAGTAGTTCAGTAGAGTGAAGTCATTTAGTTGAGTGATTGTTCTGTTCACACAAGCTAAGTAAATTAGTGGAGTTTATTTAATTTAGTTTTTCTGTGTGGTCGGAGCTGCTACTCGACCAAGAACATAGAATAGAGTTCTATTTACTAAACTTGACCGTGTACTGGACTGCCAGTGGGTTGGACTAAAACAAATATGTTCAAATGGGTCAAGTCACTGAATTACTGGACCACATGACTAAACAACTGGCTGCGTCTGAACTTTGCCTCACATCAAAATGATATTCACAACAATGGACACAACTGTTGGCTCTGGATGAGTCAGCCCTCTTTATGATTTGCATCCGTTATTTCGACTTCAAGATTCGAAAGGAACAATAAGAAACAATTTTTTGGGTGCATTAGTAGTTATATCCAAACAATTTGGCATAATAATCGATTTTATAGTTTCTGGATTTGTTATTTTTATGAATTTTCAACGCAGACTTCATGCACACAGGACGAGAACAGAGCACGCAATGAGCGACTGTTGTAAAGTGACGTCACAGCGGCCGATGAGTTCGCGTCGTCGCTTGCCTAGCTAATCAGTTGAATATCTCGAAAACTATAAGACGTATAAAAAAAATTATGAGAAACATTTCTGAGAAAAACTCTAGAACGCCGAGGTGACATACTGATCTTAAATTCCGCTATATGTCGGGCACCAATGAGGGAAGAGCAATTAAAACCAATATTCATCATTGAAGAATGAAATAAAAAATATATCTGTGAAGACCAATATTTCTTATTCCTCCTTGAGCCCTCATGCATCAGGTGACCTAATGGAAGTACCAATCTTGATCGATTTCAAATTACAGCATTTGCATTCGAATTGACTACGAAGTAAGTCGTCACAGTCACGAGATATTTGACGTTTCTTTTATAAATATTGGTGACTATAGTCTAGTTCCGAATTTGTAGATAGTGACTCATCGTACATTTTCTGGTTTGTAAGGGATTTGAACGTGCGGAGGGGATGATCGGAAGTGGCAAAGTAAAACTTGACTTGAAGCCAACGTACCTAGCTTATTTCTGTTCTATTTTTGACCTGCTTTATATGAATTATGAACCGTACAAACGATGAGTCACTTTCTACAATTTAGGAACTAGACTATATATTTGGACTATTGGTTCATCACTTCTGAATGATGAAAAGAAAATTGAATCGAAATCATTCCCTTTGTTAGTGGCGACTACTAATTTTTGGTTGCATATCAGCTACAGAAAACCTCAAAAATGTATGGAATATCGATGGCTAACTGAATTTATACTTTTTCTGAAATTATTTATGGAGCTACTAATCAATGAGTATGGAACATTGATACATCAACTGATCATTCTATAGATTGACCCACTACAGTGCACAAACTCTCAGGTCTTTTTTTTTATTCAATTTTCCAGATACAATACTTGACGGTGTTTTGTACATGGCTTTTCAGTGTCGTGAAGTTTCGAGAATATATAGCATATTTTGCAATCGACTTAATGAAATATTTATTTCTATAAAACGGTTGATATTTGAAATTCAAGAAGACCAAATACTGTAAAAACAAACACTTTTACGACATTTAGGGGACTTACATATGAAGATGGCACCGATAGACTCGAGCCCTCTCGGGACACTGAGCTGTACCCGATTGCACCCTGTGCGAACAATCGCACTTATTCAGTATATATTGTACAGTGTTATCTTGTTATGATAGACATTTTGCATCACATACTTTAGCCAAAAATAACGACCTTAAGGGCATTTAAAAAAAATTGGGAACTTGATGTAAACCCTCCACCTTCTGAACTGAAAGAAAATTGATTCACAAAATTGTATTTCACACTGATATGAAAAAAACAAATGAAGTGTTTGAAATGTCGCATAATTTTCGTACATTAACATTTTCAGGAATAGTAGTTGAAGTTTTTCTTGAAATACATTGCGTCAAGAGAAAAACACATATTCAGTCAATGCAATAATTTTTCTACGAGTGAATTGAATCAATCGAATATATTTTCATATTCACTGGCTGTCTTCTCATATTTATTGATATAGGAGACATAATCTGTAGGACTGAACGAATTTTTTTAATTTCAAAATGGAACAAACCAAGATCGATACATATCGGTTCCTTATCACCACTTCGTTCAACTTTCAACATACTACGAATGAGATGCATGGAACGTAGAATAGGTCAGATACTTTAGATCCTCTTGGATAACGTAAATGATTAAACAAGAATTCAGAAAAGTCGGAAATTTATTTAATTCTAAATGAGAACTGCGATGGAAAATATTAGAAACAACGACAGAAAAAACACTCATCACTTCTATAAAAAGAAATAATAGAAAAATTGGTAGTCACTTATTATCTCCTGCAACAAAATAAGGTGTTAGTGAAGCCCGTTAACGGAAACAGGCACTTGGATGTATATAAGAGCCTAGAAATATCATAATATGATGAAGAATAATATTGGTGATACATTTCATAGATATGTTTCAATATTAACATGATTCCACAAAGAGATTTGAAGCGTTAATAACTTCTAATTATTACAAGCGAGCGCTTTCGATAGCGGTCTGTGCTATCATCTACACGGCTTTACTCAAACTGAAGGTTCTATCTTCCTGTCGACAAGTTTCCATCGAGTGGGCAATATCAATTCGGTTTTACAACTGATTTTTTACCTTCATTTTGTATATTTCAGTCCCGATTTCTTCTCCGATTTTGTCCATCTCTGTTTCCACATTTTCCATTATTTATTCTGAACCACACCACAAAGTTCTCTTTTCGTTACTTCTGAGTTTAACGAGCTCCTCCTCAAAGTTTTTAGAGTTTTCGTGAGGTTCTTTTTTTACGACGGATTTTCAAGATTGAAGTATATGGTAGATATTAGTTAATGGGTCAAAAGTTATAAAAATTTGTCATCTTCCATAATAGAAACGTACCTGCATCAAAGGGGTCAAGGGGTCAGCTACACTTCCACAGACCACAGGAAAGTAGCAGAGGGAGACCAGGAAACCTATCGAAGATGCTACTTCCAATGACCGTCCGTGCGCGATAAAAAATCGCATCCTGCTCGAGGTAACCTTGCTTCTAATTAAACATGGCGGATCTAGACAAGGAAAGTCGAAAAAATCCCCCAAGTCAAGGTGTGGGAAATCCGTGCTGAAGACTTAATGGTAGCAGGGAATGCTATCACTAACGGAGCCTCTGGGACATTAAGTGGAATCTCAGAGTATTTCAGACCTTACTACGACATGCGGGGCTCTGCCGTAGTGGACCAAACCTTCCCTAGCTTCTCGTGGGAACATATATGGACCTATCAAAAAAATCAGCCAAACGGGCGGAGGTGACCTTATCAAACCTAGAGCAAGAGGCAGAGACGTCTGGTGCCTAGGCCACAGGGCAAGCACAAAAAATCAAAAATAAAATAATAGTATCTATTCTGGAGGAACTAGAGCTGTTATCAGACGAAGAGGTTAAAACAGCCCATCTAGGAGGATCCTCCAAATTGAAGCTGAAAAAGCACCTGGGAAGTTGCCTTGACTACATAATGGCCAAAACGCTAGTAATCAAGGAAAACTACCTAAAAAATAAAGATCCCGTATCGCCCTTGAGGCCGGGATCTAAGGTGGACAGAACACCCAAAGAGGCCAGGAGAGGCAAAAACATTGCACCTGAAGGCACAAAAGCGTTGAAACGTCCTCGCTTTAGCAGCATAACACCGCCACAAACGGCACAGCTGAGGAAAAGACTAAGGCATGAAAGATGCCCTTTCCTCAGTCAAGGTCGCTGTGGTACCAACGGAGTTCCCAGAGAATAAACTGAGCCCGGAAAGGCTAGCTATAGTCCCCACCGAGGGACGCCAAGTGCGTTTTGCAAAATGCACACATAAATCAGGCTACCTGATAACTGTGTGCGCGGACCGCACTAGTGCCGACTGGCTAGGAGAAGTCATCTCAACCATAAAACCCTGGGAGGGGGCAACCCTGACTACACTTGCACAACTTACGTTCCCGATGAGAGAGGACAAAGGCTGCAAGCAGGAAAAATATTGCATAGGCTGGAAGTCTCAAACCACGGGCTCAACACGCACTTTTGGACGGTGTGTGGTAAAACCCCATCGCCCAAAGGCCAAACATGGGCTTTTTCCATGGACAAAGATTCCCTTGAGGAAATATAAAGACTGGACATGTCTCCCTATTTTAACCTTAGATGACTGAAATTCAGAGTTAAAAGGAGACAAAGTGCCAGCAAAAGCACCGGAGAAGGAGACGCTGAATCTATTCCGGAGACCGAAGAGGTACAGGAAGAGGACGAAGCAACATCGTCCCGGAGCGGGGAAAGTCCTCTCAAAAGCCCGATGGCACAAGAGGGGACAGCATCTATGGAGGAGGAAGCCTCAGAGAAGGCAGAAGAAGTTCTGCGAACTAAACACAAACCACAGGCTCAGGGTTTTGCAGTTGAACCTCCATCATGCCAGAGCGTCCAGCGCCATGGTATGCAGGGGGTTTGACAAAGAAGGATCAGATCTGGCCCTCTTGCAGGAACCCTGGCTACACGGAAGGAGTTAGCAGGTCTAAAACCCAACCAAGATTGTTAATAGCTAATGTAGGTAATGAACTAACCTTCTTCACAGCAACGAGGAAAGAAGTTCTTGACATAACTCTAACGTCGGAAAAAGCAGGTGATAACAATGCCAACTGGCACGTATTGGATGAGCCTTCGTGCTCAGACCACAGACATATTAGATTTGATCTAATTACCCCATCACGTCTCTTAGTCAATCATAAAAACCCAAGAGAGACTAATGGGAAAGATACTTAATATCACCCGGTGAGTCTCTCGAGAGGGCCACGACTGAAATACGGGATAAGGAGAGCCTTGACCAAGTAGGCAAGGCAATAGTCGATGCCCACGAGGAAAGATGTCCCGAAAAAACAAGGCTGCCAAACAAGAAAACACTCTGGTGGGACAAACACCTGGAAACCCTCCGAGGTGAGGAGCGAAAGCTTTTTAATAAAGCAAAAGTAAACCATGACTGGACCACATATAAGGTTAAACTCACACAGTCTAACAAAGAAATCAGGAAAGCTTGAAGTTACCCATGGAAGAAGTTCTGTGAAGAGGTAACGGATACCCCACATGCTTGAGAATCCACAAGGTATCAGCCAAAGAAGGTACTGTAAACCAAGTAGGTTTCTTGAAAAAAGACGATAACACCTACACAACCACATTCGAGGAAAGCCTGAAGATGCTCACTGAAGCACACTTGGGACCGTTAGCAGCAGACAGCACCAGAAGTGAGGCAAACAGACCCATACCTTTAGATTGGAGAATAGCAACTGAAATAACGAGGCCAAACACATTCAGGTAGGCTATCAACAAATTCAAACCATATAAATTCCCTGGAGTAGATGGAATATATTCCATCTTCCTCTAGAAAGGAGAAGAAATATTAATTCCTTTTTTCTGTCGATCACTTAAGGCTTGCATAGCACTTCGACATATACCTACGATTTGGCAAAAGGTGAGAGTCATATATCTCCCAAAAGTAGGGAGAATCGGTGACAAGACACCCAAGACATACCGTCCGATCAGTCTTATGTCCTTCCTACTCAAAACGTTGGAAAGACTAATAGATAGATACATGAGAGATGAGGTATTACAAACAAGCCCTCTTAGCAATCGACAATATGCCTATCTGCCAGGCAAGTCAACAGACTCAGCACTGGACGATCTCAACAGGCTACTTACAAGGTCCTTAGAAGATATAGCTATGACAACATTTGAAGACATCGAAGGTGCTTTTAACAATGCATCAACTGAGTTAGCAAGTGCCCTAGTGAAAAGAGGGCTCCCCTATTATGCCAGTGGATAAACGCCATCTTGAAAAACAGGGTCATAATATCAACAATTGAAGGAATAACACTGACAGCTATAGTAAATAGGGGATGTCCGCAGGGAGGGGTACTATGGCCCCTACTATGAGCCATCCTAATGAATAATAATAATAATAATAATAATACTCCCTCATACAGTAGAGTGTACCCAAAGGCATAGCCTGTGCTGGTAGAGGACAGCTATTATTATTATTATTTGCCGTGGCGCTCCGGGGCGACCTGATATTGTCGGTGGCGTATTCACTTTGCAGCTGTAGGAAAACCCGGTAAACCTACAGCACCACCCCGGTTGGTCGGTGCGCACATGAACTGATAGAAAGGCTAACATACAGAGGCTTCTATTGCTTAGGATATGCTGATGATCTTGCAGTTATTGCAAAAGGCAAATTTGTAAGGACAGACATAGATATAACCGACAGGTGGTGTGAAGAGAAAGAACTGACAGTAAACCCTCATAGAACCACTGTAGTCACATTCACACGAAAGAAAACACTCGAAGGACTAAGGTCACCTGTGCTGAACGGAATAGAAACTCCTTTTGCCCAAGAGGCAAAATACTTAGGGGACATCTTCGACCATAAGCTAACTTGGAATCAACATCTACAAAAAGTGATAAAAAAAAGCTCAGAAGCCTTCAATCTGTGCAGGAGAATGTGCAGAAAAAATTGGGGGCTACAACCAAAAATTACCACATGGCTTTATACCAGAGTCATCAGACCTATGATAACATATGGGTCGGTGGTATGGTGGCCAAACACAAAGCAGGCAGGGGTAGTACGACGGCTGGGAGGACTGCAAAGACAAGCATGTCTGAGTGCTAATCCAACAGCCGCAATAGAAGTCTTGCTCAACCTGCCACCACTACACATACACATTCAAGGCGAAGCCAGGTCGGTCACGAGCAGATTACCTAGAGGTCATGCGCCCATAAGCAAGACGCACGGAAGAGACTACTACAAGCTATATAAAGAGTTGGAAAACGAACCCATCATGAGAATGCCATTAGATGGTATACTCCCGAGATATAGCTTTGACAACACTTTCAAGATAAGCATAAAGGACAGGGATGCGTGGAATGCAGAAATCGCCGTCTACACTGATGGCTCAAAAACCGATGAAGGTTTAGGATCCGGCATATACGGAGCCAATCTGAAGATTCGAATCTCATTGAGCTTAGGCAAATATGCGAAGATTTTCCAAGCGGAAATCGTTGCAATACATCATTGCGCGCAGAAGTTACTAAGGCAAGAGTTCTCAGGAAAAACTATTGTTATTTACTCATACAGCCAAGCAGCAATGAAAGCAGTCACCTCTATGCAAATTACCTCAAAACTAGTTTGGGACTGCATAGTAGCCCTAAAAGAGCTGGGCAGTCAGAACAGACTGATACTAGCTTGGGTACCAGCACACACAGGTTACAGAGGCAATGAAGAGGCTGATTCACTAGATCGAGAAGGAGCAAGAACCATTTTGCGGTATAGCAAAAGCTTTACTAAAAACCAGCACCAAATCATGGATTTAGCAGGAATCTCAGGAATGGTGGAATGAGACAGGCCAAAGAGTTTATTAAAAAACCGCTGTCAACATTCACAGAATATCTACTAAGCCAGAGAAGGAGCACTACTAGAATAATAATTGGACTCCTCACAGGGCATAGTAGGCTTAATAAACATATGAGCATAATCGGTCTGGCAGAAGAAATGCTATGCTGGTTCTGCCAGGAAGAAGAGAAAACGTCACCACACATACTATGCCACTGCGTGGGCTTGTCAAGGCTGAGGTTTTCTAATGCTGGGAGAAGAAATACCAGAAGCTTCCAAATGTATGAAAGTTATAAAAATTAGCACATGGAGTCTCGTGATGAAGACAGGGCTAGACAAAGAGGGCACACACAATAGATCTGCGAAGGTCGCGGTGTAGTTGCTTATGGCACAGAAGCCCCGAACTAATCTAATGTAATCTGCATCAATGGCAGACCTTCCTATATCACTAGCTGCATGTCTATCGTGTGAACAAACAAAGTTTATATGAATGAGAAGAGCTAAATCAGTTTAGATAGTCATCGGTAAGTGGAATACTATAAAAAATCTGAAAACTCTGGCAGAAAAAAACAACTGTGTATAATTTTGGGAGCCTAGAGTACATTGAAAAACTACAGAGTCAAAACGTTCAAGAATTTGTAAAACTAGAAAACAGTGCCTCCATTTTCAGGCCATTGAACCAACACATGAATTGGGAAGGCCACTGAATAAATGACAGAAAGGAGCAACAAAAATACTGGAAATAAAAGCTACCCACGAAATTTTCACTGAAGTCGCAATAGTAGTGGTAAATAAATAAGCATTAGCAAAAATAAGTGAATTCGATATTAATATTAATAGTCGTTTCCTTGAAGAACTATTATTATTTCTATATGGAAGTGAAGATGAAAGGGATTCATTCAGTTCTTCAACTCAATTGACGAAGTTGTTTGAGTTGTCACAATAATAATAATATCCGTCCTCTAAAGGAAGTATTATCATCGAAATAATGATAAAAGAAACTCATTCAGTTCTTCAACAATTCCATGATATTACCATATGTGGAGTGACTTGTGATGCAAAATGTCGACATTTTCATTGTTGTCAACTCTTTGATTTTTGCATGGTTGTACCACAGTTTGGTTACATCTATGATTACTGAAATATCAACCATACAAAAAATCGTACCAATAAAAAAACTTGAGAATGATGTTCCAATTCTGACTGAAATCACCAGGATGAATTATGTACTTCGGTAAATAATATATCAACAATTTCCGCAGTTATTCTGCATATTGAGACTTCAGTATGGAAGTAATAGTCATTTATTTATAAGAATGTACCGATAGTGTCGAAAAGAGCAACCATTATTTGTTTCACCGAATAAGGGAAATATGTGACAAATTTCGAACAGAAAACTACAATTCGCTGGATAATACCTCAGACTACACTAAACTGGAACTGACAGGTGTTGAATTTCTCAAAGGAGGACGCTATCGCAAGTGCTTGTAAAAGATAGATCTTTACTATAATTTAGCAAGTTGGCCACATGCGGACCAGGTTCAAGTTATATTGCCTCTAATCTGTACCAAGATAGGTCAGATAACATTTGAGGTGCTTTTGTTCCTGTCAGATATTTGTCTCACATTTCCTACTGTATGATGATATTTGAAGAAAGGGTAATTCATATTGTCATCCGAGACATCATCGAACTGTAAAACAAGGTATAGACCTGGAGAAAAAAAATTAAATAAAACCAAAAACTCTTGACATGAGACAACGAGAGAAAGCTAGGAAAATCTGCTTTTGTTCCATATTAAATTCAAGTAGTTTGAGGAATGTGTCTGCACTTCACCAATACCCTTCATTACAAGGTATTTTCGATAAAAGTTTCGCTATCAAAGTAAGCATGTTCAGAAGTGGTGACCGACTGATTCGAACATGAGAAACAAATTTTGTTTACACTATGTTCTATCAATTCTACAAAGTCATTAATAGGAATTCTTTTATCAAAATCTTATGAAAAATCGTAGAATTAGTTCATTATATCCCCTTCCAGGGTTCAAAGGAGAGTATGATGACCAGACACCCTGAAGCTACCATCACCTTTTCGTGATGGACGCTGGATAACGTCATGATTGTCATGGTGGCTAAGCGCCGTAGGTAGGCAGTGGGTGACCGTCCAACAACGACTAGAACAAACAGGTCTCTTTCGAGATGCGAGAAGTGGAAAGCATGTCTTCGGTGAGAGAGCCAAAGTGAGGACGTCGAGTCGATTGGGTATTGCGGGACTCGTAATTGGTTCTTAGCCGCACTGCCCATCTAAGAACCAGTCCTACCAGGGCCTTCATGAGGAGATGGATTGAAGGAACTTGCACCCTTGACAAACACCGATACACTGCATATCCACTTCGAAGAGATCAGGTACATTTCATAGGGAGACAGAACACGGACGACTAGAGCAGGGTATGGCAAAATAGGCCAATGGTGATCTACTTGTCTGGCTATTGTGGTAGCCTCCCCACAACTACTACCACTTGTTGGCGTACAGTACTCATTTGAGTACTTCGAAAAAGTGATTATGTGAAGTGGAGACACAGTCCTCAAAATCATATTCAACTATTTCGAGAACTAATTCAAACTATTGTGTAAGTCCTACTGTCTAGTATTTGCACAAAGTACGAATAGTTTACCTGAGAATAACAAATATAAGAGAAGAATATTTTCAACGATGTCAAAATATTTTCTCTCCATTCTCTCAAATTGAAAAATATGAGGAAAATTTATGGGAGCAAACAGCTATTTCCTTATATGAATATCATAGTTTATGTGACAAATATTTGTAAGAAGCTTCCACAAGGAAGACACTATTGCAAGTGTTTTTTGTGATCATCTAGGAGGGCTTATCATTTTTTTTGAATTTGAATTGGTTAATTTACCTATGGAATCGACCGTACTTGGCAAAAGGCCACAGTTTCATGAAACGAAAATAGATTGTAAATAATCCAGCATTTCGCAATTATCCTATACCATAGAAGTTTTGTCGGTAAACATACTTTACAATAACTAGTAAATGTTAATCAAAACAGGAAATTGATGGATGATATTATTTTCGGTAGTTGTTCGTGGCTAACGGAATCTAAAACCTTAGCTAGATCAAGAAATATAGTAAGATTAGGAGTGTTATCATTTGATGAGAAATAAATATGAAATTAATTAATCAAGATATTTTTAAATTTAGTATCTTTTCCAAAATGTTTTGGTTTATTTGATAGATTATAAAGTGAATTATCTTAAATTTTTCATTTCATTTTTATTGCCATTTTTATAAATCGGTTTCATTCATGAGATACAACTGGTGATTTCCTCGATTTCAAAGTTCTTACTGTATTTCCATTTCCATTGCAGTTTGTTTCTTCAGTGTAAACAGATGTAAGACAATTAATGTCTTCTTGATTTTTATCAGTATTCTCAATCCGACACTTCCATAATTGATAAATACGTTGTATATGCCTGTTTTTATTTCATCTGATATTGTTTTAATTCGATTGACCAGTTGTCCGATCTCCCCTAGAACTGATGGGAGGCAAAAAGCTCGAAACGAGTTTGTAGGTGATCATATCCTTCACTAAATGACGAAAAAGCTCCGCTAATGGATTACTAGGAGAACTTACAATAGTGCTTTTATTCACGAAGGTTTCATAAATATTTGTCAGATATTATATACTAGGTCCATTGAGGTTATAGCTAGGAACGTAATTATCTGATTTAGGCCTCATATTCTTCACTTGAAGGGAATGTTTGAATAGTCGAGTATTTAGACAAGATTGAAATTATTCATATTATTTCCAGAACCAGATCCTCTTATAGACAATTACTTTGATGCACACAGTATATGGACTTAAAATGGAGATGAAGTGAACTTACCTGTCAGAATCTAAAAATGTCTCACAATTCTATCCTCATCCATAGTTTTTGTCTAAATGATCATCCAAATAGAACTAATGATGTTGATGAAAAAAAGATAGGAAAAGAGAGGTAAGTACTTTAATGATGTCTCAGAGTTACAGTTTACTTCATGGCATGGCACGAGGGTTTGCCCAATTTTTTGAGTTATGATAATATAAGCGATTTGAATTTAAAATGCCGTTTAACATTTCGTTTACACTCATTTTGACACAACCGCCAATAATTGACTTACCACTTCCAGTTTAACTTTTAGTTTTCAAAAGAAACTCTATATATTTTCAACTTCTATCAGAAAGAACTTTAAGTTGATGATATAATTTTTTTTTCAAAACTGCACCCCATGAAAAGTGGTTGAGAGACGAACAATGATTTTATTGTGTTTGGCTATAAGAATCATAATATCATCGGTGTATTATTTATATTTGTATTAACTATATTATTTGTAATATTTGTGTTATCTGTATTATTTTTCAACCGAAATACCTAGAGTGTCTTGTATTTGGGATTCATCCTGTTTAGACAATAAATGTGTTTTAATTCCATTTCATAACTTACAAACGGCCTCGACAATTACTGACTTCGACGTAGTATCAAATTAAAAATTGCAATCATCATGAAACTGTACCTACCTCATTTTCTATTATTTGAAACAAAAATGGTTCAAGAACGGAAACGTACTCTAAGTTAAAACTTTCTGAATCATTTTGCTAAATAGTATCAACCTCCTATTATTCCGATGTTTTGCATGATACTGCCCAATTATTATTCATGTCAACCGTTTTTTAAATGATTGAAGATACAAGTAACTCTCGTTATGAATCTTCTCAAATTGATTTACGCCCTGACCTCGCGCCATGATATTATTTTTTTTGTTTCGAGTGACTATGGGCCGTGGTGGTCGTGATGGTAGAGCGCTTGCCTCTCAATTACAGGGTCTCGTGCATCGCACCAGACATTGAAAGATACGTCTTCCCTAGCTCGCATAAGTCTCTGATTTTTGAGGGTTGCTCGTAAGAGTGCAGCCGGTTGACGGATATAATAATTTTTAACAATTTCAACTCAAAAATATTTAGACGTTTCCTAAGATAGTTTTCATTTCCTACATTCCAAAATCTGTTTCTTACATAGTTTTCTGAAACTTTATGAATATCATATATTCATAGTTGATAATTTTTCAAAATAATTAAATGAAAGGGGGTTTTTGCTACTTGAAATGTATAATTTTAGGGCATTTCACTGAGGATACCTACTCATATTGAGGCAATTTTTCTAATGATTTGAAAACATCAACCTATATTCAATATTCGATAAAAAATTATTGTAACAGTACTTGGGTGGAATTATTACCATGATATCAGAAATCAAATTGGTTCTTCTGAAGACGATATACAATATGTCTCACTAACTTAGAACCACATGAAAAACTTTTTTATTGAACATTTCGGGAAAAAAACTTCTGGATCATAAAAAATTCTGCATGTTTAATGTCTGAAATACAATCAGTTATCAAATGTTTTTGGTCGTATGCGATTTGTCGAAAAATAAGAATTATATTCAAGAGTCAAGTACCTACATTTATGATTATTATAACTATAGAATAATTCTTCGCATAATTTTCATTGAAGGAATTATCATTCTAAAATTATATTTCGTCAAAACACTAGAGCGCCATCCACTCATTTTACTTCTTGTGTTTATATTTTTCTAATATAATAATTCAATGAACGTTTGATTCAATGAACATTACTGCAAATCAAGTGATTTACTGCCTTCATCAGCTGGCATCAACAGTAAGTTTGCAGTACCCAGTAAAAAGTGGATCGAGAAATACATGCTGAAATGTAATATATACATACTCGTTTTAGTATTATAACTTGAATCAACAAGTAATTTTAAATTTTAATGGATAACTGGGTAAATGTCCTCCATTTCTCCTTTATTTTACAGTAAGCATGTAATTCAATGCTTTATTACATGTAATTTCCGTTGGTTTACATGATGACTGCAGAAAAAAGTATTAATTAGTAATACGATGTATTGTTACACCGGAATAATGCCAATTTACAAAATATTACAGGTATTGTGTTAATTCTCTTTTATTTGAATGTCATTTTTCCTGACGCCTAATCCTAATTCGCTAATTCTCATTCCTTTATTAATGTTGGTAGGGTGAACATCGTTCTGCGTCTAGGACGGATAGGTCACTAAACAAAAAAAATGAGCAATATTTTGTGTGACTTGTGAGTGAGTGCCATATTGTCTTCAGGTGAGTAAATAGGCATTTGAAATGATAGCCACTTCAAAATGAAAGGAAACTTTCGTTGTCGCAGACACAACTGATATAATTTTGAGTACTTTTTCGACATTCAAATCTCATGTGGATCGATATCACTTCAATTCGATTTGTTTTCAGAATCGTACTAGTAGGTGTGTTGGTACTGTGATAGGTATACAATTTATTTTTTGCAGGTCAGGAGTCAATCTTTAGGCTGAAAATGGAAAAAGAAAATCTCACCTAGCTATACTGTAAAACACTTCCGAAAGTCTTTATTGCCATGTTTGGTCTGTATTTAATATTCATCATTCAGTACTGAAAATAATTGTTTCTAATTACTTTTAATATTTTTTTTGTAGTTCTTTTGATTATGATAAATACAGAAAGACTATTCAATACATTCTGTGGTTTGTTAACGACTTTCATAAAAGGAATTAAATTATTCATTCAATGAAGAAATTATTTCGATGTCGCAAACATTCTTTCCTGAACCCTTGATTACAAAATGATTTAATTACTGAATTACCTTTTTTGTTTCATTCCATCAGTACCTGGATAATGATACTCTTCTCAAGATTATTATTGATTCAAAAATTCTTGAATAGTTTTGCACTAATACGGGAAGGTATTCACATGAAATATGTGATAAATTGAAATAGATCTGTGAATAAAGTGGAAAGCACTCGAAAGTTTAAGTGATCATCGAAGAATATATGGAAATTCACATTCAAGGTATGTAAAAATGCATGTCCAACCAAGGTAATTTGATACAAAAACTGGATTTTTCCTCATAAATACTTGAATACATATCCAATTATACATACTGAAGCATGTAATATTAATTGGCATTATATCTGTAATAACTGAGAAAGTTACTTCAATATATAAGTGATAGTTAATGAAATATATTGGGCAGTCACATTTAAAGTCAAGTATTGACTTTACATTATATTACAGAGGTATGCAGTTTTACATGTTTATGCATGGCAACGCATTACCTATATGGAATCATGTAATCTCATGGAATTAATTTTTACAGTGTACCTACTTCAGCTAGATGAAACAAAGTTGCAAAATACAAAACTGATGCATATTAAAATCTATTTATTACAATTATTAGGGAATTATGTCATAAATGCATAGTATAAACATAAGACAAATGAAAAACTTCATCAAAAATTTAATTTTCTAAAACATTTTCTCAAACATTTTCTCTGAGACATCTTTGAAATAAGTGTACCAGAATATAAAGAATAGTTTTGGTTGAGACTGTTCATTAAAAGTTATACTTATCAATCATACTGATTTTTGGACGAGGGTAGAATTGGGCGACAAGATTTTGAGATTGAAATATAGATGTATGACAATCAATCAAATACCTATTCCTACTGTAGCTAACGTGATGATACATCCTACCAGGTGAAAATGAATGATGATTATCAAATGAATAACACTCATTTCTAAATAAGCTCGACCTACGAAGCGTTTGTTAAATAAATAACTATTACAACTTCTAAATTCACTAGTGCAAATAACAACATGAACGTCCCTATCTGAAAATTTGAGCCATCATCATGAAAAATTCTAGAGTCTCATTAAATTCAATCAATTTGTCATCTATTTGGTACCTATTCAAACTTTCTTCAATTTGAGCAGAGAGAAACGTCCATGTTTGACAAGAACAGTGATGTTGTTTAATGTAAAAAATATTTGAATATCCATCATCTATGAAATCGGTGGAGAACATTGAAAATGAATTCCCTTCAGAAATTGAGGCGTATCCATCATGTCATAAATTTAAATCACTTTTCGATAGATACTCTACATAAGCAGCAAACATTGATCAGTATAAGTTGATGATTCAAATTATATTTCAGTATTTTCAGAATAATGAAATTTGGTATGTTCGCAATTGCCACATTTGTTCTATGTAAATATTGATTTGGTAAAAGATATTCAAGTGATAACTTTTTATATCAACAAAAGTCGGTCACACCTTGTACCGCAACTAATTGAGAAGTGTTTGTTTTATGAAAACTATATACCTACCTCACGAAATGTTACTTCACGATACCAATTATTTCCCAAACTTTGGTTTGGACTGCATTGAATACCCAGTTATATGTCTGGAATATTTCGATGGTGGTTGAGATGAAGTTGCCACTACTTAAGACAAAATAAATGGGCCAATGAACTTCCATGGCACTAAAGTGTGAAGAAAAAGTAGTTTTGCAATTCAAAATGTGTCTATAATCATGACACTGAAGGTGCAGTTGTTTTCCTTATTCAAATTTTACGCAATGAGGAACGTTCCAAGATCTGTTCTCACCAGCGCCAGCGGTTCCGGAAGAACAGTAGCCAAAAATTTCAAATGCAATTCAAGAATGATTTTTACAAGTTATTTTTCATATTTGGTTTTCTACACAGCTATGTGCGTTCCAGAAAAAATTATAAAAAATTACTGTAAAAACGATCAAATCACTTCTTCACCTAGATCTGTGTGCTAGATTCATATAGAAAAACAAAATTGAATCATAATACCTACATATTTTGTTTTTCATAAAAAAATTATATTGATTTAGAACAAAACAATGTTTGTAAGAATCATCATTTAAAATTATAAATTATAGGCTTACAATGCAAACTTTGATGGAACTAAAAAAATTTGCGCCTTAGTATAAGGCCGGCAACATTGTTACAAATATAAAGCATTAACAATTGTAGTTATTCCTAGAGAAAGAATGCTAAAGAGTAGCAAACTGGTGAGAACGAAGAAAATATCATTCTTTATCATTACCCAAATTTGCGACCATTTTCATATTTGGCATTAGCGTGAATAAATTATTTTTTCATCCCTTTAATAATAACTCGGACAACAAAAATCGATAATAGAGGCAACGTGAAGAAACGTTTCTCTTTATGTCGTAAGTCTCGTTGAAATTTTGCGACTTCCGCAGATGATGGCAACATATACTTTTTTTTGGTCGCAAACATAGGGAGTAATTTCATGAAAATCATGTAAAATTGGCCACCACCACAGATTTCGGGAACTTTGTCAAACTAAAAAAAAAATTTAATTTTTTTTTATTCTTAAAAATATTACAAAAATTTCGACAATGTATCTAATGATTAAGAACCGAATATTGAAACATGTATCTAAATTTTCTCCCTCGTTCGATGTCGGGAAACTGAGTGCAGAAAAAAGGACAAAAAATACTAAAATCTATCCTTGAAAGCATAATGATTATTTGAATTTGCTTCTTCGTGACAGGACGGGAAAAGTTAATTATTATTATTGTTTTCAGTCTTAGTAAGAAAACGAAAAGAAATAATATTATCATATATACATTTCACTCTTAAACAATTGAAATCTAAATATTTTTGTATCAAAAGTATAGGTATTGCAAGAATGTTCGAGAACGTAAAGTAGCCAAATGTACCTATTTATATTTTTCAGAAGTACATAGCGGACATTTTTGGTAAGATAAAATAATATAATATCAATATTTCAGTCTAGAAATGAAGCATAAGAACGGCTTCCATTGATTGACTAAAATCCTCACACAATTGTTTCATTTGAGCGCATCCTGAAAAATTACATCGATGGAACTTCCTTACAGTATGAGGACTTCCTCCAATATTGGCAACGCTGCACTGCTCGTTGTTTCTTCGTCTGCACAAGTTTGATCAAGTGAAACCTTATTACGACGAACTTGGCCCACGGCCTGCCAGAAAAACATTCCTTCTCAACCCAATACATCAATGGCGCCTATTGGGATTTAATTCTGTTTACCTGTGTTCGGTGTAGGAGGTTACAGCACGTAGAGAACTAACTTTTCCCATCGTTTCACGAGGAAGCTCGATGGATTTGTGTGTCTTTAGCGTTTTTTCCGCAATCACAATAATGCCAAAAAATATTCCTCAAATTAATCACTTTCCCGACATTGTATGGGGGAGCAGATTCAGATCCATGTTTCAATATTAGTTTCTACTCATCGGTTTTTGCGACAATTTTGTATCATTTCGAAGACTGAAATAATGCATTTTTTTTAATTTGACCAAGTTCCCGAAATCTGGGGTGTTATACACCCCTGAAGATTCTGAAAGTTATACCTGTGAGTCTGAAGAACCTGGAGGACATCAAGATCTTTAGAATTCCACTTTAAAAAAAAAGTAACTTCAATCTGACAACAAAGAAGAAAGGTATGATTGAAGAACCATATTCAGAAGATGCAATTCCTCTAGTATTCATTTGCGAAACATGTAAAAGAAGTTTTAATACCAAAAGAGGTTTAAATATCCATAAAAAGATAATGCACCTCTCCTATAATACATGTTCTCTTTCACTGACATCTGAAGGATCCAAGGATCTGAATGGAACTTCCTCAACTGACAAAGTATCATACTCTGGACTCCTGAATAAACGTTTGGCCCATCTCAAAGCTACTATCTTCATTGCCAAAAGGATACCAAAATCGGCTAGAATGAGTGCTGCTGAAGCTTTAAGTAGATCAATTGACAATTGTATCTTGTCAAACTCTATAGAAGCATGGGAAAATCTGTTATGTTCCGCATACAAGTCCTTCTGTCTTCCATCAACCAATTCAAATCGTAAAGAATCTCTAACAACAATCATCAAGAGAAACATCCAAGTCCTTTTGTGTTTGAAGGTACCACACGCCTTACTAATCCGTCAACGCCGAAATATAATCTTCCTAAACGTATCGTCAATAAAGTTTCTGATGGTGATCTCACTGCTGCTATTCGTTTATTGACGTCTAGTGACACAATCGCCACTTTTGACGATTCTACCCTATCGGAGCTCCTATCAAAACATCCAGCTGACATGGATTTTTAATATACAGGTAGTGAAAACTCTAACCCATTGCAAGTAAGCGATACTGATGTCTTGAATGCAGTGAAATCATTTCGTACAGGATCTTCTGGAGGCCTGGATTCATTGAGACCATCCCATCTTCAAGATTTGCTGTCGAAAAGTTCTGGATCTATGGGCGAGATACTTCTCCGTTCCTTAACTAATCTCTGCAATTTTATGCTTAACGGTAAAGTTAACGAAAATCTGATCCCAATCCTATATGGAGCTTCACTAATTGCTTTGAGAAAAAAATGTGGTGGTATCAGACCGATAGCCGTCGGAACAACTTTCAGACGTCTTGCATCCAAATTAGCATGTTCACAAATCAAAGAATTATTGGGTAACTCTTTCCGACTCATACAATTTGGTTTTGGAACCCCTGGTGGATGCGAAGCCGTCGCTCATGCAGCTCGTCGATTCTTAAACCAGCAACCAGATTCTTCTCCTGTATTTCTGAAAATAGATTTCGAAAATGCCTTCAATATGGTTCACAGAAATATTCTACTAGAAAGAGTAAAAATTACGATCCCTTTTTTGTTTCCTTACATAAGACAATGTTATCAGAAGCCAACTTTTTGAATTTTGGAAACAACGTAATTTCTTCTGAAAGAGGCGTTTAACAAGGAGATCCTTTGGGCCCAGCACTCTTTTGTTTATGTATTGAGAAAATGACAAGATCCATTGAAGCTGATTTCAACTGCTGGTATCTTAATGATGGCGCCATAGGTGGCAATGCAGATGTAGTCCTAGAAGAGTTCAAAAAAATTGTATCATCTTCTAATAAAGTCGGCCTCAGTCTAAATTTCAAAAAGTGCGAACTTTTTCTTATGAACGATCTTTCAGAACACATTTCAAAGAGTTTCAACGATTTTGCTCCCGGCATTAAAATAATGGACAGAACCAATTGGACCCTCCTTGGTACACCTCTTACGGTGGAATCTTTGGCAGAATGCCTTAACCAAATAACGGACTCCCTTATGTTGATGGCATCGCGCTTGGATACAATTCCTAACCATATTGGATATTTTCTCCTGAAGAATGTTTTGGCTATACCTAAACTGATGTATACTCTGAGATGTTGTGCAACATGGAGCTGTCAAAAGGAACTTATTCATTTTGATTCAACACTTCGTACGATTTTGGAGCAGATAACCAATAACAACTTCAACGATCTAACATGGCTTCAAGCGACGCTTCCCGTGAACAAGGGTGGTCTAGGCATTCGTTTGGCATCTTCACTCGCTTTACCAGCTTTCCTTGCCTCTTTCAACAGCACCCTACATTTGATTGACCACATTTTACCTAATCACTTCTCTAACGAACCAGATTCATCGTATATAGAATGTGAATCTATATGGCTCTCTAAAACAGGATGCGATGTACCTAGCTGTAAATTCTCATAGAAATCTTGGGATCTCCCTCTTATTGAATTGTCACCCACTAAACTCTTTGGGTCAGCTGCTAACTCTCAATTTGATATGGCTCGCATCAAAGCAGTTTCTACAAAGGAATCTGGTGCTTGGCTTAACGCCCTTTCTGTTGCTTCCCTTGGCACTTTATTGGATAATGGTTGCTTTAGGATTTCAGTAGGTCTTCGTTTAGGATGTTCAATTTGTGTTAGCCATACTTGCAGATGTGGGTCCATCGTCAACGAGAAAGGTGTTCATGGTTTGTGTTGTAAATTTAGTTCTGGTCGTTTCTCACGACACTCCTCTGTTAACGACCTAATCAAACGTGCTTTATCAACTGCTGACATTCCTTCTGTTTTGGAACCTTTAGGAGTTTTTCGTGACGACGGTAAACGTCCAGACGGGATGTCTCTCATCCTTTGGAGTCATGGAAAACCTCTAGTATGGGACTTCACCTGTGCTGACACTGTTGCTCCCTCCCATATTTCTTCATCTTCAAGATTTGCTGGTGGTGCTGCAGATTCTGCTGAAAAATTTTTTATCCAATAGCCATCGGAACCTATGGCTCTTTTGGTAATTATGCTTCTGAATTTTTCAAACTCATTGGTTATAAACTTATAAATAAAACCGACGATCCTAGAGCAAGGACTTTTCTTTTACAAAGAATAAGTATCGCAGTCCAAAGAGAAAACGCCGCATCTGTCATGGGCTCCATTCCATCCTCTCAAAGTCTGGATGAAATTTTTATCCGTCCGCAAACATTGAGTTTTCTGAACATATCTTCTTTCAGTTCAACATATTTGCTTCATACTTGCCCACTTCCTCCGCAAGTTATGTCCAGCAACCTTAACTCAGGTTCGATTTCACGCGACTACAACAAAGATATGAACTCAATTACAGACTTCTCAGTAAAAGGTGTCAGTGGTGAAAGCAGCAGAAAGCCTGCGATACTAAGTTCTGCAAAATCAATGAACACACTCGGTCTTAATGGTTTAAAAAATATTGGTAACACTTGTTTTATGAACAGTGTTATCCAGTGTTTGTCGAACACTAAATGGTTGCTGGAATATTTGAAGAAGGACGCCTACACAAGGACATGAAGGATATGAAGGGTGCTTCAATCCAAACTTTTGCGAAAGTGATCAAGGAACTGTGGTCAGAGGATTCGTTGAATCAAGTGGTCGATCCAGTTTCTCTGAAAAGTCAAATCCAAAGCTTCGCGCCACGTTTCATCAATTACGCCCAGCAAGATGCTCAGAAGTTTTACGATACCTGCTCGAAGGACTACATGAAGACGTGAATAGTATATTCGATAAGCCTAAACTCATTTTGACAGAGTTTGTCGAGAGTTTGAGTATCAGTGAAAAAGCCAGAGAGTCATGGTCGAGATACTTGAGTATGGACAACTCCAAGATAGTCGTTAACTTTGTTGGACAGCTGATATCCACATTGAAATGCTCATTTTGTGGTCAATGGTCAGTCACTTTTGATACATTCTGGGACATTTCTCTTCCTATATCAGTATCACCAAGATCAGATCAACTTAGTCTGTCGCAATGTTTGGATTCATTTACTAAGGAAGAAACTAAGGATGGTAATGAAAAACCCACATGTTCGATTTGCAATGAAAGAAGGAAATGCATAAAATCTCTTGTTTCATAAATTACCAAAAATTTTGATAATCCACTTGAAAAGGTTTTCCGAAACAGACAGACTTCGAGGAAAATTAGATGTCACCATTGATTTTGCACTTGAAGGATTAGATATGAGCAACTTCACAGCAGACAATGAAGCGCCTTGTCGTTATAACTTATACGCTTTATTGAATCACAGCGGATCTTTCTATAGCAGACACTATACCGCTTACTGTAAGCATCCATATTCAGGCATGTGGCACGAGTATAGCGATTCTCATGTTTCCCCGATTCTTCCAGAGTCCTTGATGAGCGGAAGAGCATATGTACTCTTCTATGAGCAGGATGGTAGTTAATCACTCTTTCGAGCTTATATTTAGTTTTATTTTATACATTTTATTATTGTTATTGTTTATAAAGAATTGATATAAAAAAAATGCAGTGTTAAATAAAAAATATATGTTGCCGTCATAGACAGAAGTGGCAAACTTTCAAGGAGACTTATGACATACATATAAACGTTTCTCACCTTTGCCCCTCTTTCGTTTTTTCTTGGTCGAATTTTTGACGGAAGTATGAATAAATAATTAATTTACTCAGATGGCACACTTGGACATGGTCGCCTAATTAGGGAATGATAAAGGTGATATTTTCCTAATTATCACTATTTTGCTATTCTTTTGCATTTTATCTGTACGAAATAACCACAATTGTTTATAATTTAAATTTTTATTATGTTGCCGGCCTTGTACGAAGGTGCAAATTTTCATAGATCCATTCAGCAATTAAACACAACTTTGGTGAACGTTTGTATCCTTTTGCTATTTTTCCTAATTTTTTACTTTCAATGCTGAGTTGATTGGCCTATTAGCGGTATCAAGATCCGATATTCAAGGCTGCGAATAACAAAATTGTATTCAATAAATATGCTTATCCCTTATTCCAAATCACTTCAAAATAGTACATTAATCAACATCACAATATTCTTACTTCAGTACCGACCATATAACAAAAACTTCTACTGGTTTACTTACCGTTGGTGGAGAAAGATTCACCGTAGATCCTCTCCTCTCTTGTGGTCCAATACTGGAATGTCTTCTTATTGGAAGTCCTCCTCCTGGAGTTCCACCAGGCGAAGAGGCGCATGATGGTGCCACTCGGATTTTGGGCGTCATGAGAGTATTGTCTGACAGTCTTCTATTAGGAAACGAGTTCACCACCCTCAGGAAGTTACTATCTGGAGAAGAAGGAGAACCGCCAAACCACCAACTGCCCAACATTCCTCCTATAAATAGAAACCATCGAAAGATCTGTATTGCCAGTCGATTAGAGTGAATTGGTGAGAGGGGTTTTGAATACAGGTTCTGATAAAACATATTCTCCCTAAAGGTTAAAGGAATAGCAATGCAAATAACACATGAAATAGATATCTTCTCAATAAATATTCAAGGGTCAGTATAATAGGCTTTGCTGATGCCACCGTATTAGTAGGAAAAGACAAATTTTCTGTTGAGATTAATGAGTTTTCAAAAAACGTACTTCTTAGTATTAAAGAAGAATTACTAGGGAAATAATTTGAAATTTGCAGGGAAGATATAAAAATCTGTTGGTTTCCATGAAAAGATCTTGGAGTAAATTTCAGTGTGAAAGTCGTGATTGATGAAATTGAGGTGCTACGGAAATAAGAAAAACCACATTAAAATTCTAACACACCATATCTGAAGGACGAGCAAAAGCATAATGGCCAACATTGATCTGTCCCTTCCAAACGACTCCTTTGAATAAAATTATCCGTTCCGCAATAAATGAAATATTATCTTTACCGACCGATTCTCCTAATAGTATGTTTTATTCAGCGAGAAATCAACGTGTGCGAGCTCCTTTCAATTCCAGTTGGGAAAAAGCTGGGAAGCGATTCCAGATCCATTAGTGCCGATATGCAGTGATTTGAAGAAAGAAAAAGAAGATATTGAAACTTAGCAGCAAAGATAATCCAGAGAACAAAACTGCAAAATCAATTCGAAAATAATTGCAGCAAAAGGCATTCGATGAATATTGTAGTTTTCCAACTAGAGGGAAAGGGGTTTGTTCTTTTGATACTTATGAACCAGTAAATACCAGGATCTGCAATAGATGAACGCGAGGGTGACAGCTGTGCAAGCAACACCTAGGAGAAGTAGGACAGGAAACCAGTGTAGACGATGTTTTATAAATGTGAATTATATTATTTAAACCCTGCCTCACATCTTAGGTATCTTGTCTTTACAACTTACAGCTAAGAAACACAAGACATCATACCAATCATTCAGCTTCAGCAGATTCTTTGAGATCGAATGGAATGGAGCTTCATGAAGTAGTAACTTGTTTGTTGGATGATGAGTTCACTAGGAAAGTAGATATATTTGCATACAACGATAAAAAAAACAACGCTATTCTAATTAATCCTATCCGATTTGAAACAGGCGCTAATCAGAATATGTTGACGAAGAAAAAATGTTGATGTATAAACCAACCATTCATTCATTCATAACATTTTTGAAGTGAACTTCTTCTATTTTCAAATCCAATTCCTACACCTTTTCGCAGCAAAAAATGTATACCCGTATCATGATCCACCCTGTCCCTTACTGATTATTAGAAATGATCCGTCATCAAACGACGTCATGCAATTTATTATTCTCGAATATCAGTCACAGATATCAGGATAATGAACAATGTTGTATAAATCTCTCTTCTGTTTGAGAGCGTACTGCGCGAATATCCAGTTCACTGCTATCCTTCCCCAACGACCAACATAATTAAAGAATTCCTAGAGAGTGAATAACTCGATATGTTTCATCGTACTTTTCAATAGTGCGTCTTCCTTCCGCCCACTGCATAAGATGATATCAATAAATTATGGTCGTAAATTCGTCCCGCTAATTGCTATCAATAACGATAAAAGTGTCAACTGGACGCTATTAAAACATGATTAATCTATGCACATGTCGTATTTTATTGCTTCACGTGTTCAAACGTATAATATTTAAGACCGGAGATTCAATAATAATAATAATACTCCCTCATAGACACTCGTAGAGTGTACCCAAAGGCATAGCCAACTGTAGGAAAACCCGGAAAACCTACAGCACCACCCCGGTTGGTCGGTGCGCACTTCAAGCTAGCACCAGACGTCAGGATTGGTATCTAGGCAACTCACATCACACTTGATTCACAACAAGGCATGTGGCCACCTAAAGAGACCTGTGTACTTGAGAAAAAAGATTCCGTACCTGAGCCTCGAACGTCTGTCTGATGCGAGCTAGAAGTTTCACTGCTAGAGGCCTTAGCCACTGAGCCACCGACCGACCTGGGACCAATTCGTATTTGACAAGTGCTACGATTATCTTCTAAGTATAAGTTATACCAGTGCATTACCAGTTCGTCGTCATGTATTAGTGCAACTGTTCGCGAAAATGTATGCCTCGGAGTATAGTTCATTCACTGCCGCGAATATCTTCTAGTTACAAGTGCGTTTGGAATAGTGCAGTATGTAGTCTGATCTATCGCGAACACCGTATTGCCTCGGAGTATAGTTCAAAGAGTTGCAAAATCATCTGCATGTCAGCAAAAACCGTATGATGAAACTATCGTACTATTGAAGGTTAAAACGATCATGAATATAATGTCTGAACAGATATAATGAGTGTGGAAAATTATGTGACTTCTCGTGGAAATAAGCCGCCTTAAAAGACATCTGCAATCCTGTTTAAATTATGAGCATGTACGGAACGGAACCTTATATTTCAACCCGGGAACAAAAGCTATGGCTCATATACTGGTAACTGAAAGTGAAATTATTATATTATTTTCACCTGTCGAGTGGAGAGCTATGCTTTATGTGTATACCGGGAACCATGAATGGGTACAGCTATCGTTTATATTGTACTAAAGGTTTATGTCTACTAGTACAGTGAAAGTAATTACTGTTACTTCGAATTTTGGTGTATTTTTATAGGTAGGTATCATGTAATAGTGTTTTGTATATTTTGCTTGATTTGTGTTTGTTACTGGTTGAAATAATTACCCGTTTTGTTTATGTCTTGAATGTATGATGAATAATTCATTGATTTATTTGCATGATTTTATCGTATGTTACCTGTATAATGTAGTTCAATATGTACTGTTAGTACACGTTTTGCTTGATATATTTTGTATATTCTGATATTTGATTACTAGGTGTGTTATTGGTATATATTAATTTATTGCGCAAACAAAGGTATTTAGTAGTGACTATGAGGTTGCTATTTTTGAAAGTATGTTTTTATGTACCTATGTGAACTGTTATCCAGAAACATTTATGTGCTTGCTACCATTGTTTATTTAACTGTTTTTAATATACCTCCGTCAGTAGCAATAATGGCTAGTAATGTAAGAAAAGTCACGTTGAATAAGGGTTTCTTTAACTTGCCAGTTTTTAAAGGTAACTAAAGTAGTTTAGATATTGGTTACTATGCATTATATTATTATATTGTGTGTTTGATACATGTTAAAGAGGTCTAACTTGCAGGACAGCAAGTAGAACTAGAATGGAAATACTTGTATTCAATTTGAAACTAATCTATGTTTATTTAATATACTTATCAAATTAATCCATCTTGTTTTCTTTCTATACTCGAATATCACTTATATCAGGACATCAGGTACTTTCTAGGACCGTCAGGGGTATAGCGTAGCCGCTCACGTTATATTCCTTATTTTTGTGAGGTTTCCCGACGTTTCGATACGCTGCGTCCATCATCAGACCAAGCGCTGATGGCGAATGAGACCTTGCGTTAGAAACTCTAGGATATTCTGAACGGTGTAGAGACTAAGGTCGATACCCGCTTGATATCACCTGCTCAACAACACTAGGGGCATCCGTGATGGGAATCGATCCGATGTTCTATTGGAAAGCTCAATGCTTTAACAAGTGTGCTAATTGGTCGTGTTTGTATTTTTCTGAAATGAATGTGACAACGATTTCATAAAAATATCATGTATTAAATTCATTCTTCATAAAAACACGCACACAATTTTTGCAGAAATATATAGAAATTTCAGGAAAATATTTGGCAAGAATGATAGAAAATTATTTATCACTTGAATCGTAAAAATGCTTTCTTTGGTCTGTGCTCGATGAGAGGACAACACGAATATTCAAAATGCGTAGAATCTATAATGAAGTGTGCAAACTATTATTCTTTGAAAAATAATAGTTACAAAATGAAACATTGCAATAATCACCTAGCAACTTATGAAAAATTTCCAGTAAAATTTTGAACAATTACATATCCAAAATTGATTATAAATAATATGGCATTATCACAATGTCATCATAAAAATTTTAAAATAAAAGAAGAGAATTAACAGCTATGAAATTTTATCTGGAAAAGAAGTAATTTACATTTCAACAGTATCTGAAACCAAATGAAATAAGATTCATTAACATTCAAAACTACTCAGAAATTCATGATGGTAGATGAATGAAAAGTGACGGAGGAGTGTCTATATTCTTGAAAGGAAATATATTTTCAACATTATCGAGAAGAAATCCTTGGGAAATTGTGAATATATCATTCTTGAAATAATAAAGATTCATCTTAAAATAAAGATTGGCGTTATCTATCGACTACCATAAACAAATGCAATGGATTTCTTCAAGATTATCAATAATATAACTGAAAAATATAAGGATTTAATTTTATTGGGTAATATGAATTTCAACATGTGGGCATTAGTGCACGAATAAAAGAGTAATCATGAAACTGATGGTTACAAAATACTGAAAGTAATTGATTAACATCATAATACCCGATAGAATCATGAACAAAATCTTTAATAGATGATGTCGTAACAAATTATGCAATATCTGATTGAATATGAAGGCCTTCTGTCTATGGAATAATTTATATAAAAAGGGAAAAATTATAAAAAAAAAACAAACCCAGGATGCATAATTAAATTATAAAAATTGTAGACAAAAATAAATTTCGCGATTATATTTTTCATTCTCTCACTGATACAGGTACCAATATTTCAAGAACCTGCAAACTGTGCAAAAAATTGCAAAAAATACAGTAAAACCAAAAACTTCAAAACTGAAGATAACAAATAATTTTGTAACTAAATCTGTGATAGATAAAAACAATTGAGAAATTTCCAGATCACGATGACTTGAAAAATCAAAAATAAAAAGCAAAAAAACAAGTACTTACTTACATACATTATTTATAAATAAACAAAAACCAAGAAATCAATAAAAATTTGTATCAATACCAATAAAGGAAAAAGAAAAGAAATCAAATTAAATCTGGTAACACACTAATAACATTTAATAAAGACATGCAATAAATTCTTTTTTAAAATATTTTATAATTCCACCAGAAAAATCCAAAACCTCACAAATAAGGTTATCATTTATCCTGCTCCTGGTGAAGATCAAATAACTTCAAAAAAACTTGAAACATATAATTGATTTGATTAGCCTAATCCTATTGATAATCGGTGATCAATATATGTATTGAAGAATGTGTCTTTCCAAATTGCTTCAATTGAAACCAATTCATAATGGAGAAGAAAAGAATAATATAGAGATTTTGCATGCCAGACAGCATTCGTGGCAACTTTATTTCGAATGCAACTATTTTGTGATTGATAATGTTGATATTACAGTTTTATCTATTCGTACCTTAATTACACAGGCGTTCCGTTATTCATAACCCGAATGAAATCTGGCCTACAAGATTTTTCTTTCTTCATGATTCATTGTAGAATAGGATACAATTGTTGAGATGATGAAAAAGTAAAAAGGGGCCTTCGACATCGACTTGTGTTGAATATGAATTGACCCACGGAACCTTGGCCCTTGAGTCTGATGTACTAACCACAGCACCACACCATCAACGTTTGAAAACGATTATTCAAAACTGACGAAGTTAGTTGAGATGGTTCTTAGTCAGTAATAATATCGATATAATTTGGTAAAATCATCGCGTGGTCGTAAAAAATAGTGTTCATTACATTACTTGTTCGAAAGTGATTTTTACACTCGTATTGTATAATATACCATAATAACACTTCCTCTTGGGAAGCCAACCTTCAACAATAATAAGTTTAATGTAGAAATAAGGCATTTAGCCGTACATCACCCAACATCAAAATTAACGTTGAAATTTGGATGTTCAGAGGCAAGAGCGAAAAATAGGATATACTGTAGTTCTCCCAATGCACGGAGTATAAACAGGAAGAATAAAAATAATAAAGCAATTAAGTGATAGTTGTTCAGCAATGAGCCAAATATACTCGTAGTCTCACCGTATTACCTACTTCATACGCTAAATAAGCTGGATTACCTATGTACTACGATCTGAATTTCACTCTTGTTATTCGTTATATGGCAATATCGTAGAAATGTTTCAAATATAGTCGTCGATGATTTTCGAATGATACCCTAAAATATATTTGGAACCCGCTCACGCAGCTTTGTCATGCGGTCGCTGGGCAACGTCTTTGGATGTTTGCGTTTGCTTTGATATCGTGAGTTGGTTACCTTTTGGAGTATGTCACCAAAACGAGTATACTGGCAGTACGTGGTCGTCATATGACCAATAATCACGTATGGCTCTGTAGTCTGGTGGAGCAAGGGCCAACAAAAAATAGTCCAGGCTAAACTTAACGGACTACAGAGACAAGCGAGTGTGGCGATTACTGGGCCTATTCTCTCCACCCCAACGGCAGCAATAAAAGCCCTTCTCAGATTTCTTCCTCCCCACATAGCTCTGGAGAGAGAGGCAAGATGGGCAACATATAGACTCCACCAAGCGGCCACTAGTCTACCGCAGGCAGCGGTCATGAGAAGCAGCAGCATGCTGGAGGGCATAATAGCTCACAACATTCTAGGAATGCCCTCAGAAATTATGCCCAAAACTATCAACCTTCACACGCCCTGCACTGTGATCTTCCCTGAAAGAGAAGACTGGGTTCGGAATGAAAATGACCTATGTAGGGCAAATGAACGTTGGTTTTCCAATGGTTCCAAAACTTTGGAAGGTGTCGGAGCCTGAATATACGGGATGAACCCGGTGGTGAAACGCTCATTCAGTATGGGTAAATTAGCTACGGTATTCCAAGCAGAGGTATATGCCATTGAAATGTGTGCAAGGGAGGTGTAAAATCGACACCACTCACGAAAAGCAATTTAAATATTTTCAGATAGTCAGCCGGCACTGAAAAAGCTTGAATTCAACTGCTTTAAATCCAGAGCAATATGGAACTGCAAATAAACCTTTAACCGACTAGCACAACGCAACAATGTTAACCTAGTCTGGATACCAGGTCACACGGGCCTAGAAGGAAACGAAATAGCGAAAGGGGAGGCCGAAATAACGTTCACTGGGCCAGAACCGGTAATCGGTATAGCACATAGCACTGCCAGGCATATTATAACATCATGAACAGACAATAAAAGACTCGAATATTGGCGTAGTCTACCGGGCCTAGCCCATTCCATTTATTGCTTGCACAAGGATAAAACAGGACTCTGACAAACTGCTAGAACTCAGTAGAGCACATCTCAGACTTATAGTAGGTTTGCTCACTGGTCACTGCAAACTCAAACAATACAAGCATAAAATCTGACTTGCACAAGATGGAGAGTGCCGTCTATGCAAGAAGGGGGATGAAACGGCTGAACATATTTTATGTACATGACCCGCAGCGACCAGAACCAGATTTTCAACATTTGGCAATACAACAGTTAGGTTAGAGAATCTGGTTAATTGTTCTCCCAACATACTCCTCAATTTCGTCCAGAGATTCGATATACTGGGAGAAATATAACCATAGGGTGAGCCACAATAGGCCGTTGGCCACAGTGAAGGGTTTGATATGGGCCCACTCACGTTCAAACCCAACTTAACCTTTCTACCTTTCATTGGAAACTACAATATGTTCTACGAGGAAGAAGCAGCTTGCATGATTTGGATGAAACCACCCAAGGTCAATTAATTCTTGAAATATTTACTTTGTAATGTAGAATTGATATATTTTGACAAACGCAGAAGCATCAGAAGAAGTACATGAAGATATTAGTATTACTCTCAATTTTTCGAACAACATTCATGTCTTGATGTTAGTTGAAATGAGTGGTTTCGTTTTCTGAACGAATAGTTTTCATTAATAGAATATCTCACCTGTGGAGTTTTTCCTTGCCATATCTTCAGCACTGGACGTTTTTCTTTGTTCTATCCTCAAATTTGGAATATTGAAGGGGGGTACATGCATATTATCGGAACTGTATTGATGCCTCAGAGGCCGATGCCGGTCCGGACTAGGCAGAGAAAGATTGTCTAGCTTCAGTTTGTTCCTTTGGTTCCTATCGATATGATCCAGCATGTCTTGTAACACTTCTATCAGGATTGTGAACTGCTCAAGGTTGAGAGAGGGGTTGACAGTTTGTGGTAGCAATGAAGGCATCACTTTTGTAGCCATCAAATTAACAGAGAGACCGTACCTTTTGTCGCTCAACATCAGCCGGTAAATATCTGTGAGACAGAATTTGAGGCTAGAAAAATAATTTTTCGGGATATTATTAACACCAATTACATGCTAATGAGTTGAAAGTGTCCAACAAAGGCCATTCACTGGTAGTATCTTTCGAAGTTATTTCAAACATCTGTAACTCTGATTCCCTATACAGTGATTCAAATGTACAAAAAAAAAACTTGGAAATATTTATTTTGGCTTGAAAATTCGTGGACTTTTGGAAACCACTACCCACCTAATTTCATCTATCTTTCGGCCAGTTTCTCCATCTACCGTCAAAGGAATTTAGATATTTGTTCATCGACAGTTAAGCCAAGCTGCTATTTCATCTAATCATAGCAATGGTATTTATTAGAAAAAGTAGAGTGAAATGCCATCGTTGACAAGCAGCTGAAATGAAGCGGACAGAAGTTTCTAGTATTTCAAAGAATTTTCAAAGCCCACTACAATTTTTTCAAATCCTTAACTTCTTCAATTCATTTTGAGATGCCATCACACATCCGAAATTCACAAGAGTGCAAGGGTCAGATTACATCTATGAATCTGAATTGGTGAGAAACTGCAAAAAGTTTGGAAGAAAATAGGTAGTTACACATATGTACCTATAGTGTTATAAATGAACCAGTGTTATATATCATTCATCTCCAAATATCAATTAAACCTAGGTAGCATCGTATTCCGAATATTTTTTTTGTGAGTGAAACGAATCATAATGATTGATGATGAGTGTGTTCTTTCAACAAACGGCAAAGCTATGGAAACTATTGCAATTACTGCCTAGAGAGGTATTCTATGAGGCATACAGCCTGTAGAAATTCAAGAACAACAATTCTTATCTACTTTCACTCAGCTTCCACGATATTCTCTGAACATAACAGAATTTTACTTTTCATGGTGACCAAAACTTTATAAGTAATTGATGATAAAAGGAAAGCAATACTGTTTCCATCGGTACATCATAGGTACGTGACAGTATCAATCACTAATATCGACTTTCTATACTCGACCAGTTGAAAAATTCTTCAATTTTTATGATCATATCTTCTCATTCCATAAATTCTAGTATTTTCAAATAGTTGCCCAAAAAACACAATAGCGCATGCTCGAGAAATGGCAACAAAAATACATAGAGTAAGTTTTTCTTGTCAATTTCACTATATGTGGCTTGTTAGATCATAAACTGACTTTACAGTTGTGCCTAAAATTAAGTATATTTGACAAATTATTGTTGTTGTAAATTCCTTTGAAAAATGGGGTATTGAACTTCTGTGGTGTCACTCAACGGAAAAAATAGTTTTCCCCTTCAACGCACTAGTAATTTCATACCTAGATGC
The DNA here is from genome assembly GCA_958502065.1 of Chrysolina americana. Classification (NCBI taxonomy): domain Eukaryota; kingdom Metazoa; phylum Arthropoda; class Insecta; order Coleoptera; family Chrysomelidae; genus Chrysolina; species Chrysolina americana. Next base: position 37,587,140 of record OY293419.1, read on the forward strand.
GTATTTCGTAAACCAAGTTAACTTCATTAGTAGGATTACTTAACTTATAATAAGTACTAAACCAATTGTATTTGTATCAATCCGATTAATCATTATAATTAACATAATACATAACAAGAGTGTGATTCTAATTTGTGAACATACCTGCGGCCATCAGACCTATACTGATAAAATATTAGTATTCAATTTGCCTACATCAACTCAAATAGTTTTGAATTCAATGTACCATCATCGGTATTAGGCAAGGGCCTACTTGAACCGTTTTTGAATATAGCAATACTTTCATTCTAATTTCCTATAAGTAATCATCAACAGGTTTTACTAATTTTATATTTTAGATATTGATTTTATGATAGATTTCTAGTGAATGATCAGCAACACTCGATTTATTTTTTCGATAATATATAGCATGGGCTAAATGTTCTCGAAAACGTATGTTTGTAGATCGATTGGTTTTGCCATAATATATAACATCACAAATCTGACTAATTTCATAAATTCCTGATTTATCTAAAGTTGTGATTTGATATTTCATGTTACCTAATAACTTTCCGAGATTGATAAGAAATAAAATTTTTAATACCATGATAATGAAACAGAGAAATCAATTATTCATCCGATTGGAGCAATATTTTTTTTCTGAATATTCAAATTCAAAATATCATATATCATGCCCATATAGCCAGATATTCAATAACAATATAGTCATGTTGTAGTGAGTTTGTACTGCTGTATAAATGCCGAAAGATAGAATTAAGACCTCTCGTAAGCCGTGTATCGTGTGTAATTTTTATGAATTTCTCGTTATCTTCAGGTCTATATAGTGTAGTTACTTGACTAAAGGACATTTAAACTTTTCTTATCTCAGAAAATTATACATTATATTAGGAGAATACTCATTGTTGATGGCTATCTACTTGTTATTATTTCATTCTGAAGACGTTCAGCACTTAGTGGAAAGCTCAATGTCCTATTAACGAAGAACTTGAAACTCGCCATCTTCTTCTGAATGTGTTGTTAGAATCAGCGGGTTTGAATTCATTAGTATTAGTAGGTTTCCTATGATTTTATATTTCTACACATTCTTTATTTATGTTAACCAAAATATCTAAAAATGGAAACGGTCCATCAACTTCTATCTCCACCGTGAATTTTATATCTTCAAATTATTAATTTAAACTGTTCAGGAAGTGTTCCATATTTTAGTTTTTTGCATCGAAAGCACAAATACATCATTCACATACCTGTTCCAAATTCTTGGGAAATAAAAATTCCGTAATTTGTGAACTGTTTCAAAACTTACTCATGAAGAGATTGGCCATGAAAGGTGATAGAAAGTAAATCATTATCTTCATTAAAATTGATTTTGGTGATTTGAAAGATATGTTTTGCGCTCAACACCACTATTATTCATTTCCTAGGTCTGTTCTCACAAGGTTAATGTATTTTTATATTCTTTCACATAGAGCCAGAGCTATACTGTAAATCTATATGTACTTATCCGGTAATAATATTTTGGAATTTCATATTTGATCTTCATGGGCTTTAACTAGATAACCTACAAATATCTTTCAAAATAATGTTCCTGGTCAGTAGAGCAGCATTTCGAAACTTCTGTTAGCGCTAGGCAATGTTTGATCCCTGATATAATTTTTTTCCAATTTTCTCAGGGTCGATAGGTAACCACATGCCTTGCTTGGAGTGCGCACCGACCAGCCGGGGAGGTGCTGTAGGCTTTCCTACAGCTGAAACGTGAATACACCACCAAAAATCAGCAATTCACCATGGAGCGCCCAGCTTATAATGGTGATCCGTCCTCCACCCAAGTTATAGGAAATTATGAATATGGTATTAGTACATATTCAAGATGATTACTGTGGTATATTTTCTCATCATTTAATATTAGTTTTTGAGTACGCCACTGCCAGTCGTTTCTGAGAATGTTTTTTGTGCTTTGCAGCCGGCAGTGGGGATTCTTTGTTGAACGGTATCGAACCCTTTGTCATTGCAGTCTTGTATGTACCTTTCCGATTTGCCTAATTGGAAATAAATATATTAGTTAAGTGGAATTACAGTATTTCATTTCAAAGATTCCACAGATTGGCGACGAGGATCATTAATTATTACTTCAAACTAAGTAAAATAATTAGTATTAGAACCCATAGAGGTATCGAAGTTTGGTTTTTTGCTTGTGTAAAAAGTGAAAACATCGCAAAAAATGCCTGCTACTGTTACTTCGAATCCATCATATTATGGACAAATAAGAGAATTCAGTGCTCAAACTAGTGACTGGGGGATATATAAACGTCGATTGGATAGATATTTTTTGGTAAACAACATATCCGAGGACAAAAACCAAAGTGCAATTCTGCTGAATTCCTTGGATGAAGATGCCTATAAACTTATTTATAATTTGTGTCTACCGAGGTTATCAGAAGACAAAAATTACAAAGAACTCACAGATCTGTTCAATAAATATTTCAAAAAGTCGGAATCTACGTTTGTGGTTCGTTCAAGATTTTTTGCAGCTTTCAAAAATCCACATGAAAATGCGAACGAATGGGCAGCTAGAGTAAGACATTTAGCTCTGAATTGTGAATTTGACGATACCGTAATTGATATGATGTTGCGAGATCGGTTCATAGTTGGTTTTGAAAAGGGGTCAGTGCAGTCTAAGCTTTTCAAAGAGAAAATTAAGTGTACTTTTTCCGAAGCTATTGAAACAGCGTCAACCGAGATGGCGGCGACTGAACAAAATTCTTCAAGTTCACAAAAGCCTGTGGTCAAGATGGAACCTGGACTTTATCACGTCACTTCAACTATAACTATAATATTATCGGTATGAATGGAAGAGCAATTAGCGATCTAATCGTGAAATTGAATTCTGCTGTTTGAGGGTCATATTCAGTTATAGTATTCATATTATGTACTTTTATGTCTACTCAATGAAATCATTAATAATTATTGTTATATAGCAATTCCAATACGTTCTTTTAAGTCGATCAGTACAAAATATACGCGATGAAGATTCAAGTATCAAACTAGATCACTGTTCCACTTCCTGGCAACTGGAGTACAATTTCAAAATTTGTGTCTTTTCTTACTTAGGGGAAGTGAGCATTTTAATATTCGCAAGGAAGCATTTCATTTTTCATCGATATGGGCTTACTAATGGCACTGCCCCAACTGCGATTAATAGACTGACATCGACTAGTTTTTTTTTCTCCAATTGAAACTCCATCAGATACACGGTTAAATAGCTACATATTTTGAATATTTCTAAATTATGAATTGATGGTCGCTGAGAGGATTATATTTCCAATTGTGCCTGATAATTCAGCAAATGAATATTCCAATTTTTTTCTGTATACTTCTGATACTCAATGAGTTCTTGAGAGTATTGAGGACAATGGCTGAAAATCTGTCATAATAATGATGTGCTATATTTACGTTTATAACGTTTCCATATTCTCTGTTAAAGAGAACCAAAATGTAAATGAAGTCAATGGCCTTTGCAACAAAGTATAACTTGACTTATTTCCTGTCATTGAAAATCGTAGCAAAATGATACTTCCTAAGATAAAATTTTAATTGATAAATCAGAGCATTGTTGTTTTTTTAAAGCTGATTGTCATGTATCGTTTCAATGGCCCACTTCATCTTATATCTTTCAATTTTTGAAACGGATAGATAATGTATGTTCAAAGAAGAAATGGAGTTCATCGTAAATAATATATGTGAAACAGCAATTCACGAATTCCTGAAACTTTGAATATATCATGAAACTTCATCGGGCTGCACTGTAGACAATTTTCCTGCTGACACAACGAACCAACACTCACAGCAATCAACTTGTCACTTACTTACAACCCTTAATGTTATCTGTGAGTCGGAGAGCCGTATATCAGATAGAAGAGGCAACACTTCATCTATTATTTGTGATTTATCCAGTCTATCCAAAGTCCTTTCGACACAGGAAAGCACATTCGACACAAGTTTGAGGTCCGCCTGGTTCTTCTCGTATATCGATTTTGTTTTTGGCAGTATCATTCTCCTAATTGAGGTGTCATCTATGTATTCGGATACATTCGTAACGGCCACCAACGCAGCGCTCTGGGGAATGCAAAACATAACTTATTAAAACTTGTACAGAAAGGACGCAATGCGGATTTCACTTGGTAATTGAATATAACAATTGAACAATTCATTTCAAAAATTGAGAGCGGTTTAAAAAAGTGAAGTACGAGTAGTGATAATGCAATGAAAATGTTCACAGATTGATTAATTGTCACATTTTTGCAAATATATAGCTCATCTATAATTCTTCAGATTCAAATGGAGCCACAGTCGATGCTGAAGTTGTTCATGCAATATAGATATATAATGTGTACAGAAGGTCTCACGTCGCATGGAACATAGAAAAAATTAAAATATTGGAGCAACTGTTAATTGTACGGCGATATTGGTGTCATTTTAATACGCAACGTTTGCTGGTTTGTGAAAAGTTTACGGATTACAACCGTCAATAGTCTCAGACTTTACCGTTGTAATGACAATATCTCAGGAATGTTTCATTATCTGGCCTTATTTATCTTTTCCTATGTTAAATTCATCGTACGACTATCTGTTTAATGCAGATTAACTTTAAACACGTGTATCAGTTGTTGGTCATCTTCCACGGAGGCAGTTACAGCTATATACTTGCGTGACAATATTACGCAGATAACTGCCTTCAAGGCGACGTTAGTTGTCTTGTAAATACAGGTATTCTCTTCCAGAGGTGAAAACGTGGAACCAGGAATGATTCCAGCAGTCAGAATTGTTTTATAACCGTTTCTAATTGAATTTACAACGTTATTGTAGATTATGAACTGAATCATCGAAACCTCAAATCCAAAACAATTTTTTGACAACAAATACCGTTGTCTCATACACCCCGCAACCAACATGGAATGAAGCATAATATCACTTATTACACAAAAACAATTTGCATGGAAAGTAGATAGTTTGGCGCATAACTCAACTCTAGTCCCTGAAAATGGCAAATTTTTTTCTAGCAAAATTAATATCAACAGCGAAATATATTACCTGCACTTGTATCGTTGTGCTTTCGAATGCATTATACAGCATAGGTAAAACTTCTGATCGAATATCTTCTCTTGGGGTTTTTTCCAGTATTATATGCAGATTCTCTAACAGCGTTACAGACGCCTGTACAGTTTTCGGTGCCGAAAATACATACCTGTGGAAAATTCACTTCGATTAATATTATGGAAATAGGTGTTTTTGGAATTACACATTTCTTCTGTCTGTATTCAGAGTGGGACTCAATGAAAAGCAATTCAACAAAAATTTAAGATACGAATACCAATTTGTAATACATAGTTGAATAGAGAATTTTAAACAAATTAAGATTAGCAAGATGAATATACAGGGTGACATTGAAAAATAAAAAGTTGGGATGGTAACAAAGTAGTTGAAAAAAATTGTCCCGAGGTTCAAAGAAAGCGCTATTGTACTCTCTGTGAATTTTACATTTTGATGTGTTCAAATTAAAACACTACAGGCGGCTACATGTCTTTTGTGTCACCCGGATGTATAAAATATGCAACGGATGTGATTCACGAGAGCCACATTTTGAAATAAAGCTTCCCATGGAGTCTAGCTTAGTTGATGTTGCTGGAGAAGAGGCAGATAAGATGCTGGAATCTACTACCTGGTCAACAAAAAGTAAGCTCAAGATAAATTGTCCTATGAAGATGTCTGGAAGAGCCTTACCAGATCAAACTAGACTAGCAATACTAGACCAGAATCCTGTGGACCTGACTATCCCAAAATTTTCCTGTGAGACTGATTGGAGAATTGTGATAATTATGTTAAAGGCGATATTCAGATCTAAAGCGTCAAGTATTTGGTGTAATTATTTTCCACGGTCAAAAATGAAGACTGCAGGTATGAAGAATCTTGCAGATATCGCCACAAAAATGACAATCAGGGACGAACCGTCTTAAATTATCTTTGATATTCTTGTAACCAGACCTGACCGCTTGTTGGAGAAATCTGGCTAGTAAACTATGCATCTATCCAGGAAGTCACTGAGTTTCACAAGCCGTTCTTATTGACGCCGAGCTCTCTCCAACAGAAGCCTGTTGTGGGTATCTGTTCTGTTATATTCGTCAACAAGCTACACCCGTACGAATACAACGCTCAGAAGTCTCTAAGAGAGTTGTTTTCAATTTTCGTTTACACAAAGTAAGTTTTTATTTTCCCCATACATCTTCAATAATTATTTTTTTATGTATGTCATCAATAATTTCATTCATGTAGGAATGTAAGCCTTCACGGCTGGCGTCAATATTTTGGTTGGTTTCCGGGTTTTGCCGTGGTCTTCTTTGGTTTAAATCTCCAAACGTTTCGACTGCAACTGCGGCAGTCATCAGTGGCGTAGTCGAAGTACTCTTCTTGCAGTTTCAGTTGATACGTCTAGAAGAGTACTTCGACCACGCCACTGAAGATGACTGTCGCAGTTGCAGTCGAAACGTTTGGAGATTTAAACCAAAGAAGACCACGGCAAAACCCGGAAATCAAACCAAAATAATTTCATTCATGCTATGAGGGATTCGTGTTCTCTTTCAGTTCATCATATTATTGTTTGCGTTACAAATACTTTATTTGTGCTCTCGAAGTTCTGAACATGCTCTGGGGTTAATTGTAACATTTTCATTGAAACAGTAGTAACGTCACATCTGTCCCGGTTCGATTTTTTTATATGATATTAATACATGTTTTTCTCTTATAGATGCCACGGATAAGAATTCAAAAAACATAGAGGAATTTGAAGAGAATTTCTACCTATGAGAGAGCTTACGAACAAGTTATTAATCAATCTGTGCGGGAAACTGCTAAAGAATTTGGCTTATGTCATGTCAAATTGATACGATGCAAAAGAAAGAGGCAAAAGCAAAAGCAGAAAATGTTGATCGTTTTTTCCATAGGGTACAGGTCTCACACAAAGGTTTTTCCTGAAACCAAGGGGTGGATATGTCAAAATACATTTGAACATACGAACAAGATTGCTGTTGAGGATTGGTTTTCTGGGTTCACGAGAAGTCACAAGGATGTATCCATAAGGTTTACTCAAGCAACAATTCTATCAAGAGCAACAAGCTTCACCAGAATGGATGTTGGAGCCCTTTATGATAGATATTTGAGAAGAGTAATGGATCGTGAAAAGTTTGCAGCGGAAGATATCTACAATATTGACGAGACGGCTGTCGCAACTGTTAAGAAAACTAATAAAGTAGTGGCCAAAATAGTAATTCGGCAAGTAATTACATCTGATAAGCGTATAACTCTAGTCACAGCTGCTATTTTTGTGCCAAAGGACATTATGTACCACTTATATCCTTTTTTACGTGCATACGATATCAAGATATTCTCATAAGACATGGTCCAATAATTGGAACAGGTAATTTTCAGGGTGAATGTAAATAACATAATTTGTGATGTTTCTCAAAAACTTCCAGAACCATAAATTCATCAGTGGATCATATCATGATAGAGGCGCTAGATTTCTGGAAAGTCAATGGTCTAGTCAATGCCACAGAATAATACTAAAGAACCAGTAATTGCACTCCGGTCGGAACCTTTGATGTTTCTGTCCCACAGTTTTAGTGTTTTAGGATCACTGCTCATCATGAATTTCACACTACGAGTGGATTTGTCAGCGTTGGGCATTTCATACACTGCTCAGCGAGTGAATAATAGATATAAACTGCTACACAGTAATACAAATTTGATGAAAATGTAAATGGGTGTTTTGTAATAATAGAGGAGTATATTATTATATAACGCTTCAAATATTCTAATCAAGGTTTTTTTACCACGTTTTAACTAGCTTCTTATATTTTCGTCTGTTCAGTAAAAATTTTGCGATCGATTTTAAACTAAGTTACCAGTGAGCACTACAGCGACTTGAAATACTTTTGCATACTATATATTTATGATTTAATAATAACGATAGTCATTGCCGACCGATGTATCACCCTTTTTTACACCCCCATACTCCTACAACGTAGGCTGTCATAGAAACTACCTGCCAGAAAGCAATTACTCCCCTGACTAGTCTGCAGGTGGTCTCTTCGTCCGAATCAAAACAATTGTGCTAGTTGGTTACAGAGATCTCTTGCAATTGACTCCTCCTCTCTGATAAACGTTGCTCGAGTATATAATAACATTAATATTTATGAATACTTATGCATGTTTCTGAGAGACTTCCACAGCTCTCTTCTCTTCCACGTACCAAACACAGTTTTTTTCCCATTGAAATCGCTGCTTTGTAGTAAAAATGCAATTGCTTTGTTAGGGGAGTTTTCGTACCGAGAAATCGGGCAAATGATTGTCTCGGAGGATTATTTTCATTACTATGGTCTTTCTACGACGAGAATGGAAGGATTGAACTCGATCCGCATAAGGCTATTACTACTATTACTTCAGTGTGGCAGAGGAGACTTATAATCCAAGCCCGTTCCAGTTGGCTATGTTACAACATAGTGGTTAGTGAATACATCAAATAGTAGTGACTGATGCGCTGCGACCTAATTAGATCTATTGTGCCCCATCTTCTTCTGCAATCTCAAGGTGTTCTCGTTTACAGCAACCCCTCAAGCCCCAATTCCTTGGTGAAAGGATTTTGAGGGTGGTCTATTCGTGGTATTTCTCCCACAGTCAGCTGGTGAAATGTCAGAATATCCAATCTGTTGTGATGTACAGTATAACACTCCATCAATATATGGTGTGGTGTTTCTGGATGTTCCCCACAACTTCTGCAGGTGCCGTTCTCCTCTTTGCCTAGCTTCCTTAGGCGTTCTTTGAGTCTGCAGTGCCCCGTCAGAAATCCCGTGATTCTCTTTAGACTAGTTTTGCTGAGGATAATCAGTGTCTTCGATCTTGCTCGATTGAAGTTGCCGAAGAGATCTTTGACCTGCCTTAGCTCTGAAAGTCTTTGACAGTATATTTCTCTCATTGCTTCTTCAGTTTTATTGAATTCTTCTTGGAGATTTTCCAAGTCCGCAGAATGGTTCTGGCCCGATCAGTCGCGTTGATGCCTCTTTTCGTGCCAGGGTATCTGCTTGTTCATTGCCCTCCACTTCGACATGCACCGGCATCCAGAGGAAGATCACCTTGTTGTTCCTGCCTAGATCATTAAGTTTGTCGAGGCATTCCCAGACCATCTTTGAGTTGACGTTATATGAGTTCAACGCTTTAATGGCTGCTTGACTATCGGAGAGGATTGCGATTTCTCTGTTCCGGTATTTCCTGTCGAGTTTGAATTGAATGAACCTTTCTATGGCGTGAATTTCTACTAGAAAAATACTGGGGAATTGGCCCATGGGTTTGGAGTATTTGGTGCGAGGCCCAAAGACTCCTGCTCCAGTCCGTGTACCATATTATGGTATTATCTCCTGTGCTCGATCAGATTCTATGCTCCATCCACTCTTGGTATTTGATTCAGTTCGAAAAAATTTCTCGTAACTGAATCTCCCTATTGCCATTGTCCGTTGCACTACGGAAAACCCGCGGATACAGGTACCCCCAGCAACAGGAGGCATAAGTTCACCCATCTGTTTCAAATGGATGATATTAAACTATTGGATATTCATCAATCGTTAAGATTGGTGCTTAAGGGTGATACTTAACTAGGAGTGGAACAACGCCGTTCCTCAGATGTAGCCTTTGTTAAAAACTCTTTCCGCGGCATGTGTCAGCAAAAACTCTGACAGATTTGGTCATCATCTGGTTAACATGACAGAATGGTTCTGGATGGATCATGTAAAGTCTCCCAAATTTCATATTCCCTTCTCTGCATGGTCTGTGACCATAAAGTAGGGATTGGAGTATATCCTTTCATGCTACCTTGCGGCCTCAGTCGCATATTCGACAATGAACGAACGAATCCGAACCCAAAGCTGCGAAGAATGAGAGTCTCCTACAAGAAACCTGACATTTGCATTTCTCAGGTCAAGTGGGCTAAAATCGGAAACCGAGGGATTCATAATGGCCTACCAGGATGGTGTCTTCAACACTCCCTTGTTTACTGTAGTTGGGTGATGCACATGATTCTGGGACCCAGTAATCATTCATCTCATGGATGTGGGGAGTGTTTATTGGGGTTAATGACACATCAGCGTTCCCTCCGGATGAATAAGGGCTCAGAAGACAGAGTCTGACTGTAAAATTTCTAAAAATACATAAACACTCATAGAGTGTACCAAAAGCCATAGCCTGTGCGGATAGAGGACGGCTATTATTATTATTTGCCGTGGCGCTCTGGGGCGACTTAGTTTTGTTTGATGGTGTAACCACTTTCCAGCTGTTCAAAAGTCTGGAAAACCTACAACTAGTAACAGCGGTAAACATCGTCCAGAATCGACTATCGTTACTAATCTATTTTCCGAAGGAACTCTGATCTTTGTGCTTAATGTAGGTATATGAATTTACTATTGATCTATAAAATACTTCCAGATAATTGGGAACCAAGAAAGAACAACAGATATATTATTGGTAGGTAGGTATAACAAAAGTATTGAGTTTGATAGGTCAAATGTGATAAAATATAAGAAAAATGTCAGACATGACAACGTTGCCGATTATCGAGGCAATTCACGGCGCATCCACAATCTTCACGTTACGTTTCGATTATGCGCGCTGAGATTTCTAACCAAAAAGTGGGAATACTGCAACTACTGGTTCTCCAGCTATTAGATAGATCTGTTTTCGGAAAATTAAAAAAAGCAGTGAACAGTGCTAGCAATTACTGGATGTGAAACAATCCTAGTGAACCCATGACAATCTTTGATATACCAAACATCACATTTACTGCTTCACCTCCTGCATTAACTCAAACCAACATACAGGAATATACACAATAAATGCACACCTATTCACCTACATCGATTTCGCACTCTTACGTTACGGACGGAACGACCCAAAAAAGTTAATCCAAATCAAATTCACAATATAAATGTATAGCAAATTACAACAGATACATAGATAAGACATTAAATTGATCACTGAGCCAGAAATGGTTGTTGAGGTTTTATTCCATCCCTACTCATGGTGTCACCGGGCGGTCAAAACTAGCTCATACCTACCCTAGGGCAGACCCTACGGTGTTGTGTAGGCTGCTAAATGCGGTAGATGATGTCTCATGGTAGTTGATCTTCCTCGCCTCTCCCGAGTGATGTGGAGACTGTTGGTTACTTTTATGTAAGATCAGGCATTAATGATGTACATAAGATGCACAAGCGATTTTCTCAGTAGGTCACTGAGCAGAATCGCGTCAATTTCATCGATATCTTATTTCTGGAACCAATTTCTATATCAGGGCTCCAACACAGATCTCCACATCAAATAGAAAATTTATATTTCGAGATATTTTGCCATAGTCAGAAATTGACACAGCTTTCTCAGCGCCTTAAACTTTGCGTGCCGATGGGAAATCATCTGAAATTACGAATTCAACAGAGGATGAGATTATTATTGACACTTCCAGGAATAGGATGGGAAAACGAATCGTGACTTACCAGAACACTCCATTAACATCGAAAGATACACACACGCAACAAATAATACAAATGCAATATCTCCTAAATATGTGACACCATTTCCATAGGCAGGACCCAGGAGGAAATGGAGGGAGAACAAAGAGGAAGTCTGCGGTTTATACAGAAACCGGCTATAAGTACCTATCGGAAGCGAGAGAAAATGATAAAAGAGCACAGATGGTGAAAAGAAATTAAACAGATATGAAATTTCAAGGAAGAAAGAATTGTTATTACGATTCTGATTCAGTGTTAAATATTTTACAACTATACAGAATCCGTGAACATAATTATGTCACTGCATAACCGACTGACTACTGACTAAAAAAGAGCTGGTTTATCTAACCCAAATCATTTGTATTTGAGAAAAAGTGTGTTTTCACCGTAAAAAGTACTTCTCATTACCAAACTCGTTTGATAAAATAAAAATATTATAAAACTAAATTCTCACCTAAAGGACGGAAGAATAATGGACTCGTATTCCTCTAAAGTAGATTCTTGTATTAAATATAAGATAGGCTGTAAAACCGCCGCTAATACCTCTTGAGTTCTCATCTCCTGTTGTAAAGAAGGCCATACGTGTTGATACCAAAGTTTCTGTAAGCAAATTGAGGGGATATAAATATTACGAGGGATATTATGGGCTTTTTGTTGCATTCAAAATTGCTGTGAAAAAACATGAACTCAATATTTTTAGTCAGCATTTTGATGATTTGTCATAAAGTTGGCTAATTTCACTTGTCTCTATTTCATGGTATTCAAATGAGTGGCAAACTTTGGTTATTATTTGAGCAATGAGCAAATATTCTGATAGTTTTTCGTTCAATAAAACTAATGTTCCATCCAAAATGAATAAATAAAAAAACGTTATCAAGTATAAAATCATGCAAGCACACAAATATAGAATAAAATTATTATCATATCACTCTAGTCGACCAATACAAAATATACTAGATACATGCGATGGATGATTAAGTATTTGACTGAACCACTGTACACCAGACTAGTCCAGTTGAATACTTGATTATCCATTGCGTCTATCTGTTATATTTTGTATTGGTCTATTGGACAGTAACGTTAGTTTAGGGGATATCCAAAAAAAATATGAGAAATACTAGGACATGTCAATTCTTGTTGTGAAGGTGACGTCATTTGAACTTCTATTGAAATGTGCAAGTGATAGGTCAACAAGTATTTTCATATTTTTTTGGAGTTTTCCTAATGAGCTAATTTCAACGACCTCTTATTACAATTGAGCGGGTGCAATCAATTATTTAATGAATCATAGGGCTATATTCTACAATTTTTAGAATGATTTGGGAAAAATTTGGGTTGGATAATACTCAATTTAGTATGCAATTCTGCCCTGATTCTCAAGTCTACTATCTTTGTCGCATGTGACAAATTACGTCTGTGACCTTTCCCGAATTGCATTGAAAGGAGATGGAGATATTTTATAGAATGCAACATAGATATTTGAGAATCGGACCCCAGGACTACAATGCAGGATGATTCGTTTAGGTGCAATACTGAAAAGGTGGATATCTATGTTCACTTTGTCAATGATTCCCTTTAACGAGTCGAATTCAATTTGTGCATTTTGAATTATTCACGAACTCAACTTAAGTTAGGTCATTCAAAATAATGTTTACATAATTACATGAAACCTAATGATGAAACTCACCTTTGGAATAAATGGTAATGATTCTTTGAGAGTATTTCTGTAGAAATGTGACTTCTGGGTGGGATCCTTCATGTTGATGACATCCAGAAATTGAAGTGCGTGAACTGCTGGATCGCTGAAACAATATTTATACCATCAACTTGCTGATTCCACTGTGAAGTATCTATCATTGAAATCAATACAAAATGTATTCAGCACATTAGCCTTGCTACCATGTCCATTAAACAGCTATGAAGATGCCAATAATCCTTCTTTCATAGAGTTTCTATATCAGCTAACGACAGTACGATTGAACCAGCGATGCGCCATAAACTAGGCCCTACTACCGTTCTAATCGAACACAGCAAACCTGCAGTTTTCATGTTTTCCTATTAGGCTGGTTGCAATATTTGCAGATACGACAGTTTTCATAATTTCGACATAACTACGACATTCAATCTCAGTAAAATGATGCAAACAAACCAAAACTGATCCTAACTCAGTTTTCACAATTTTGTCAGATATGGCCTTTTTGCTTTGCACGGCGGCCTACGTAAATTATAGGAAAGAGGTTCCAATACCCTCACAAGGAATATTGAAAGGGCAACTCCCTACAGTTCTACCATGACTGGAGAGCTCTACAACGATAGCAACAAAACTTCGTGTTATATTGACGGAAAATTATGTGAATCATCAAGTCTCTTTGAAACAACCCTGTACGACTTCTGAATCACATACTTTGCAATACTTTCTGTAAAAACTAGCGAATTTCAATCGAAAACAGTTGACTATTTTCTTATTAGTTCCATGGTTTTTTCAAGTAAACCCAATTCCACATGAAGAATGATTGACTATTTTGCACTACGAAATAATAGCATGAAAACAGTCTGATTCAAAAGGAGGAATCACCTGTATAGCATCAGTGAGCTCAAAAGAAATAGTAGTGAATACCATTCGTCTCTTGGATAAATCAGGAATATATTAGGCATATACGTTATGCTTACAAGAGAATGAAAATCGCTACTTAATTATTGTTTAATGAAACCAATTTAACTCTTGTTTTTACCTTCAACCATAACAAAAATTATCCTAAATCTTAGAATGATTTGTGATAGGTTGTCATAGAGCCTTGCCATTTAACTTGAAATTTCAAGAACTAGAGACTCAATACAGTTTTTGCATTTTTCAGAAAACCCTGGTGATTATAAGTAGGGGAATGATGCCAAAAGGGTAAACTTTTTGTCGATGATCAGGTTCTCCTTGCAACCAGCGACACCCCCGTTTGATCCTCTTCACTTATACATCCGTTCATACACAATGTCAACTACGGAAAGTATTCGCATGTACTTATAATATACGTATTAACATCTCATAATATGAGGTCTAAGGTACTTCAGTTAGACAAATTTCGGTTTTTGAGATGAGCACAATTCACCCCTCGACAAACCTATCCGGAATATGTTGCTCCCCATCTAGCTATCACTTAAAAACTCTCGCCAGATGGTGGTGGGTGCTTGGACATTTTTCCACCCATTGTTCTTTAACCCAACAACGCCTGGAGCAGCAAAATTCTCCGAGCATTTGAGGGCCCTTCGAGCTTCTTTTGGAGTTATGGGAGTACGATGCTTATTGAGCTCAGGCTGTCGAAGACTCCTGCTTGAAGCTTCAAACTACGTTAAGGCTGGAGAATATACGTTAAGGCTCGAGTATTTACGTTAAGCACTTGCGAATATTCAAATTCCACCTGACCAGCGGCTGACGAGTTATCCACAACACGTAGATGCTCTTGGAATAAGCGAAAACGTTGATCGTGTTAACTGTCACGTATTCCGCCGGATAAGATACTTACGCGTGTTTTCTCGCTAATATGATCTTGTGTAAGAGCCGCTCATACCCCCCAATTAGACGGGCGGTGTTCCTCCTCTTGACTTGGGACAGATTATGAATGGCGTCATACAAGTCGAAGTCAACATTTTCTGAAAGATTTCTGAAGATATTCGCATCAATTTGTGCCAGTTTTTGTACGCCCTGTGGGTTCTGATGCCCTCCATATTTGGTATGATGCCAGACTGACACATGGCAAATCTGACACTCCACCACTCCGTTGACTGGTTCAGAAGGAGCATGACATAGTCTCGACCCCTAAGGTTTTGGGCGGAAAAGGCATTATCGCCTTGTATCTTTTTTGGGCCGGCTCACTACTCGCGTAGCAATGCAGATGGCCGTTCCTCAGTCCCTCAATTTATCCGTCTACTGGAAGAGTCCTCAGTTGTCACATTCGTCGTCTGATGGCAAATCATCGTTGTCGATCCCAAATCCGCAGGGATCAGTTGTGAGGGGATCTTTCCTGTACATTGGTAACTGAGCTGTAGGGTAGACCAGGGGGTTAGCCTAAGAAAATGCTTTTTTCCTTCTGTGTACGCCTAGGCTACCGGTGAGATTTTGTTCCTGATGCTCAGCAAAGTGGGTTTTCAAGTCACTAAAGTCTTGCATGATAGTTATCCACCGCATTATTATTATCATTATAATTATCTTCGATATGGACACTTGACATGTACTGATCTAAGTTATTGTAACAATTCTGGAGTCGAACCTAACCACATGTGTTTTGAATAATCTTGCTGCTTCTATGCGAGACATGCATGATTGATGACTAATCACAGAAGAAATGAGAAACAAGAAAGAAACATCTAGATGGGTCACATACTCTTTTGAACTTTTCGAAACGGTGACATATTACGCTGCCTCTGGGCGCTTCTATAATGGTCCTAAAGAAACCTGCTACCGGAAAAGATATGAGTCATTCAACATGAGATGGCTGATTAGTTTTAGTTTATCCATTATCGATTGCAACAACTCGTATAGATTCAAAGGAAGCACCGCGGTACAAAGGAACTTAATCAACGTGCCTTAAAATCGTTGTCTGGCGGATAATAAATCATCACTCAAATGAGGTGTCGGCAGATCAAACGAAATTGTCGGTATAAGGGTTTCGAACGAGTTTTATGTTCTGCAATTGATATTGGAAAGACTATACAGACATAGTAACAGAGTTCAAGTGAATTATTGGTTGCAGATAAATAAGTAGTAGTGAAAACATTTTTTTTCCTTGTCAGGAATAGCCCAGTCAGGACCTGTCTCCGGAGCTCCGTTATAACCGGAGGGCGTGCTGGTGTGTCATTTACCCCAGTAACCATGTGCCCTGAGTAGGCAAAATGAACCAAGAATAACAACCACCTGAATTCGTCCGGCTAAGATGTCTGCCATATTATGGCAAGCCGGTATGATTTTTGAACCTTATAGCACTGTGTCCATCATTCCACCAAGGACCCGTATTATCAGAACCAACATTTTTAAAGAATGGTTTGGGTAAACCTTCGGACTTTAAAGAGTAGATCTCGATATTTAGTCCGTTTTTTCTTCTCTTTCCGGACGATGTTCGTTTCGCCAGGAGCCGAAAACTCTATGACGAAAACCATCCTACTCTGATGGACTACATCAGTCTTGTATTTTCCTGAGTGTGGGGAATGAGTAGTTCAAATAGGTTCGGCACTTCTCTTTCTCCACAACGGACCTAATATCCCCCGGAGCATGAGGCAACACCGGTTTCTCGTCGTAGGTGGTAGTACAACATTCGTAGCACCGCGTTATGTCTGTGTATATAGGATGAGACCGCATAAGCTGGACAAGCTGACAGTAAATGCATTATGGTCTCAGCTGCTTCACGACACGCTCTGCATCTAGTGTCATCCCATCACGCGACGAGGATGTTGAAGACACCATCTTGGCAGGCCATTATGAACCCATCGGTTTTCGACTCAAGCCCTCTTGACCTGAGGAAAGCAAATGTCAGGTTCTTGACAAAGACTTCATGGATTGCTTATCCTTATGTAGCTGTAGAAGCCTCCCACTCTCCGCAGCTTTGACGTGGGCATTTTTGCTTTTGGTGTCTCAACTCGGTGACAGAGTTTGGGTTCGTCCGTTCAGAGACGAATACGATACCGAGTTCATCTGCTGCACGGGCTGTTGCCTTGAAGAGAAATGCTCCAATCCCTGCTATTTCATGATCGCATACCAAGCAGAGAAGGGGATCTGAACTCCTTATGACTTTACAGGCTCCATCCAGTACCATTCTGTTATGAGTACAATCCAAACTCAAAAGTCCACGGCCTCCCCGTTGTCTGAGGGAGTATAACATCCTGCAGGGGAGCCAAACACCATCCAATGCCTTGGAGAGTTGCGACACCACTTTACTAGGTAACCAGTGCAAAACCGGACCGGCAGCCAGGGCGCACTCTGGATAGTCTAAGATCCCGGTATAACACGACCTTCGCTGAGCTGGTTAGTTTATCAAAAGTATTTCATATCAAATTAAATATGTCAATAAATATTGCAAATGTGTTAACTAAAAATTTCATTCCAGAATATGATTAATTAACGAATTCAAAAATTACTTTTGCTTAAACATTTCACTGGTTTGGTTAACAGACAAATTCCGTACCAATCGAAAGTATGAAACCTATAGAATATGCAAACGTTAGGCGAGGATAAAGAAATGCTCACAACTGCCATTTCTCAAATGGCAACATGCTCTTCAACATGCATTTCATTATGGGAAATATGGTTGCTGCAATTACATGAAAAGCCCAATTTTCAGCTGTTTCCTACCTCGAACTTTCCTCTCGTAAATGATGACGCCGTTCGTCAGTTGTGATGATTTGAGTTTGATGTTCATGGCCAACTTTGTTCGATTGAACAATCAACTGTATCTCCGCAATTTTTTAACCGATTTTCAATTTTGAAGAATAGTGTCACAAATTGCGTGTTCTTCCAGATAATGTAAGAAAATGTACAGGGTGTTATTTGAAAATAAAAGTTTGGGGTCACTTCCGGTTAAAAGTGGTGAATTTTCGGTAGAGTCAAAATATGCGTATTTGAGTAATTTACTGACGTACAAAATTTGAAACCTATATCTTCAAAACTATAGAAAAATTGCGGAGCGTACCTCACCTCGTGGTCACCTGGTATGTGTGTATATACAGTGAGGACCAAAAGTCCGTCGCCCCCCCCGTAACTTCTTCATTTTCCATATTACAAAAAAATGTTAAAAACATAAGTTGTAGGGTTTCATTCGATCTCTTTAATGGTTTAAGTTTCATTCATACAGAGTGTCTCAAAAAAGCACGGTGACTTAGAAGATAATTTTTTTAAATGAGACACCCTGTATTTCATTGCATTATTACATTCTACGTTGAATTCTGAACAAGTTTGATAAATGGTTTTCTATCAAAAAAGTTAATAGTTTTGGACTTATGAACACTTGTAAATAATTATTTCGACTACTTTTTGAAAGCTATCCAATGTTGCAAACTGCTGATGGCACCATGTGTAACTTACCTCGTCGTACCATTTTACAATTGTTAGAGTTGTTGAATCTCACGAAAAACTAGTACAAATGAAGTTGAAACATTTTATTAACAAATAAGGTAGTCCATAAATACAGATCAAGAATCATTTAAAATTGAAGAGATATTTTAATTTATAACTGAAAACGGTGAGTATTTATCAATTTCAAAAGATGTTCGACATGTCCACCATGCATTTCTTGACACATAAATAGTCGGGTTGTAAACTCTTCCCTAACATTAATCAAGGTTTGAGGTGTTATTTCTGAACACACTTCAATAATTCGACGGCGCAGTTCATCTAACGACCCACAAACTGTCTTAAAAACTACGGATTTCACATAGCCCCAGAGAAAGAAATCAAGTGGTGAGAGGTCCGGTGAGCGAGCTGGCCACTCTGTTGTACCTCGACGTCCAATCCACCTACCTGGATACCTTTCATCTAAGTAATTTCTCACCTCCCGAAAATAGTGTGGTGGCGCTCCATCTTGCTGAAATGTTACATTCAAGTAAAATTCATGTGGGTTTTGCGCAAAGATCTCGTCGATACTGGAACTTATTGTGTCTTGCAGCATTTGGAGGTATCTGGGACCATTTAAATTTTCTTCCAAGAATATGGGACCTACAATGTGGTTACCTAAAATACCAGCCCAAACATTAATTTTCTGGGGAAATTGAGTATGCCCCTCGCGGATTTCATGGGGATTCTCATCACTCCAATATCTACAATTCTGGGTATTCACATTTCCATTTAGGTAAAAAGTGCTTTCATCACTAAAGCAGATGTGTTGCAAATAAAGTCGATTTGCAACAATTCTTTCTGCCATGGTCTCGCAAAATTCAAGTCGCCGGTCTGGATCATCTTCAACCAATTGGTGCAAAATTTTTATTTTGTAAGGATGGAATTTATTTTGTTTTAAAACCCTCTTTACTGATGTTTTAGAAACATCACATGTCTCAGCTACTTGCTTAGTTGATGGTTGTGGGTTATTTACCATTTCGGCTGGTACTTGAATTTCAACATCTTCCGTAATTATTTTGGCCTCCCAGATCTCGGAGCATCTTTCACGGTGCCAGTTTGGTTGAATTTTGCCACCAATTTCTGCAGATATTTTCGACACATCGGACGTTCTGGAAACCGTTCATTGAAAATGCGAATAGCAGCGTGGTAATTTCGGTTAGCTTCACCAAATATGATAACGGCTTCAACTTTGTCTGCTACTGAACGAGCCATATTAATCAACAAGAGAAATTGAAAACCGTTTGAAACAAAGTTTTGAAAACCTACAAAATGTCAATGACATTGGGCATAAACAGATAAGAGTTTTTTTTCGTTGTCATGGATAAAATAAACACGCCTAGCGTGCATAGCCTACCTCATTAATTTATTCATGAACTGGTGCAAAATTAGTCGAAATAATTATTTTCAAGTGTTCATAAGTCCAAAACTATTAACTTTTTTGTTAGAAAACTATTCATCAAACATGTTCAGAACTCAACGTAGAATGTAATAATGCAATGAAATACAGGGTGTCCCATTTAAAAAATTAACTTCTAAGTCACCATGTTTTTTTGAGACACTCTGTATGAACGAAACTCAAACCATTAAAGAGATCGAATGAAACCCTACAACTTATGTATTTAACATTTTTTTGTAATATGTAGAATAGAGAAGTTACAGGGGGGGCGAAGGACTTTTGGTCCTCACTGTATATGAATTTAATGACGACGTTCCCAAGACTATGGGTCACCTTCAAGGAACTGCTGGGTCGCTATCATCCCAGGGCCAGCGCTTCCGATCTAGGAGTCGCAATTAATTGTTGATTTCGCTATGATCATCAGCGTCATTTTTTTAACATTATCCTCCTCGGACCCGCGGCTGACTTGGTCGTACAATCTGATCAAAACATTAATTGCCATATTCAAAAATTTATAAGAGATGATAATTTGTCACAAAAAAAAATCATTTTTCTTTGGATTTTTCAAAAAAATACATATAGTATAGATATGTTGGGGCTATAGCAACACAACTGAACATTGAAACAAATTTATTTATGAAAATATAAGAAACAATTTCGTCCAACAGAACAACTTAAGAAAATTTTACATGCGGTACATTTCACAAAAGTTAAATTCTTGCACATATCTACAGAAGGAGCGACACGTTTGTGATTTGTTCATAAATTCTGGTAAATGTGAAGCATTCTGCTTTTGAAAGTCTCTGTCGGGCATTGGATGAACACTTCGCTGTTTCGTTTTTTTGGGCTCTCTTGTTTCCTCATCTGATGCCTTGTCTTCTTCGACACTGCTCATCGGGTCATCCTTTTCCGATGAATAAATGAGAGATTTCGCTATGGCGAGTTTGAAATCCAGATAATCCTTGATGTCCTTCTTTGGGACTTTTGCCGTTGCTGCATCCTGTCAATATGCAGCTGTAGCAAAATCAGAAAAATGGCGAATGCATCAAATTGTCCATTTGTTGGTTCTGGTCCTCATGGAGTATTTACATAGAACTCGATCCAATAAGTCGATACCACCCATTTTCTGATTGTTTTCTCTGATAGTCCAAGGTTGTTTTATCTCAATATATTTTGAATCCACTTTTGACCATCTTCTGCACAGTCCGAGTGGATCGACCCCTGAACATGATGACGCCATGTGGACAGGTTTGGAATCAAACTACTTTATTAAATTAATTTTTTCGTCTTCTCGGACAAGCTGGTCATATGAACCTCTGCCTGATTTTTTCAGAGCAGTGTCTTTCAAAAACTCGGCCTTTTTGGAAGTCCATTGGCCATGATGGATCCATTCAATGTGATTGACCTTGACAATAGTCTATCAATGAGAGGGATAGATGTGAAATATCTATCAGTGAATGCTGTTGCTCCTGGTGGTGAAGTGTCAGTGAGTTTTAAAATAATTCGACCACCAATATTTAATTTTTCAGGTGCTGGACATAAAACAGACTCCACAGAGGATCCTTTACCTTCATATAAATAAAAATCTAATGGTATCCCTCCGGGTGTAGTCATCACAGAATTCTTCAAACCCACTGGGTTTGGTTTTCCATGAACATATTGCGTCTTGGAAACATGCCCGTGGAATGTTTTCCGAAACTATCGGGACTCTAGTTTCGCGTGACCAGAACATTTTTATGTGTGGAAAACCATAGATAGTAATCAACATACTTCATCCAATAAATTTACGAAGCTCTTTGGCAGTGGACTTCAACGATTTACCAGTATCTTTAACTTCCTTCATTTCTGTGAAAACTGTTATGGAGTGGATATACTTGTAAAAATATGTGATCGGCTCTTTTACCACGCTGGAATCAATTTCCGATGCTGAAGGAGTAGGTGGTGGTTCGAATTGGTGATCACGCTTCCAATTCTTAGCAGAATTAGGCCGGAGGTTTGCATGTGGTTCGTCATCAGAATAGTTGAAGTCATCGGTCGGGTTAGGTATGGCTAATGCGAAATCGTTCTCATCTGGATGAGGAAATGAGCTGCGAGCTTGAATTTTATCTTCTTCATCTTCCTTGGGCAATAATAAATCGTCATCAAGGTCAGATTGATCCAAATCTAAATTGTCTACCAATTTTTGCAAATCCTCTTCGGAGAGTCTTTCTGTGAAATGATATTGTTCAGTCAACAAGCACTTTCTAAATATTCAGTCCCAAGCTATCATATATGATATGTCATCTAATTATCGATCCAGACATCGAGTGGTAAATGATCATTCAAAGCATTTTGCATGAAATCATAATCGAACACCTAAAGAAACATAGATTTGCTAAAATCATTTTATATCGTTACTTACGTTATCTGGGATCGAGAGACATGTTACACCTTGTAACGCTTATGACAGCACGTATACAACTAACCTCAACTTCAATCTCGTACCAGGGTGCTGTAATTTTTTATGCGCATGTTCTGAACATATCAGATCGGATATGTATGAGAGCGAGGCGCATTCACGCATTCAGATCCGCAAAATAAAATAATTTTCTCACCTATCATATAAGATAGGTGTGAGCCAAGGAGTTATAAATAGCCCTGCGTGGCAACAATAACTCATTTGAATTATTCCTCAGTCACTTTACTTTTTCATGTATCAATCTGAATAAAGTTTGTTCAGTGAGAAACACTTATTCTCACTTAAAAATAAATCATTTTTAAAAACTCAATAATAAAAAGTGAGATATAACAATTGGCGCAGTCGCACGGATTCTTGATCTCCTGCGGAACAAGGAAAACTTAACCAAAGAAGGTGGATTCCAATCCTTCAAAAGAAGAAAGAACCTACACGAACCTACCCAGCAACGAAGAATATCACAACATCAAAGAACCACGGATGGACGGTCTTTTCAACGGAAGAAGAACACGATCATACCGCTGATCCGTATAATTCTGAATACTCGGGAACCCAACCAAATTCCTATGAAAACTTTCAGGATTTTCCTCTGGGTCCCATATCCTTCAATCCACCCATCAATCAATCGACCGACCTTATTTCAGAGCTCCAAGCACAGGTACAAACTCTCAATATATCGGACAATCTCAGCCCGAACTTGAATTTCCCAGAACAAATGTTCCTGTAACGCAATCACTTACAATAAACTCAAAAATTTTATATTTCGTGGACGCAATCAATACCTATAGAATACTCATAGATACAGGTGCTGGTCTGTCCATCTTCAAACCATAAACAGTTCAAAATTATTTCAACGGATCACATGAAAATATGTTAATACAAGGTACTACTGACCAAAAACTTGTAATATCAGAATCAGTAATGATCCTTTTTTGCACAGATAACCCGCACAAAGTGTTCATTTATAATTTAGACATAGATTTCGACGGTCTCTTAGGTTCCGATATTTTGGAACACTATCACTGTATAGTGAACTTAAAAAACAAACAACTTACAACGGATTTCAAGACCATTCCCCTAATTAAAGTAACTGACTACCTAACGCATTAGTGAAAATAAATCACAAAGGCGAATTTCTCACCTCAGTGATTAATGCTAACGCAATACCAAAAACTGTCAATTTTTCCGAAATAAAACTTGAACCAATTCGAAATTACTCCATTGATAATTTTAACGAAACCGAAAATTCAAAATCAATTGCGGTTAGACCATCTGAAGGAAGAAGAGGCTGAACTCATTACGGATGTTTGCCTTGAATATTCAGATATATTTTATTTAGAGGGTGACCGACTAACATTCACCAACGAAATGAAACACTCCATTGACACATAAGATGCGAAATCAGTTTTCACGAAGTCATATCGATATCCACAAATTCATAAGGAAGAGGTAAAGAAACACATGAACAAAATGCTAGAAGACGGCATTATGTACCTCTATTTCTCCGTGGTCGTCTCCTGTGTGGGTCGTTTCAAAAAAGATCCACGCTACTGGTAAACAGAAATGGCGAGTCGTCGTCAACTACAGAAAGTTGAATGAACTAACTATGGACGATAAATACCCGCTACCGATGATCTCTGATCTTCTGGATCAACTTGGCAAGTGTCAATATTTCACAACCTTAGAACTAGCTTCTGGCTTCCACCAGATAGAGATCGATACCAAAGACATTTCAAAAACTGCCTTCACAGTTAAGAATGGTCATTACGAATTCATTAGAATGCCATTTGGACTGAAGAATGCACCAGCAACATTCCAGAGAGAGATGGATAACATAACACTCGGAATCCAGAATGAGCTATGTCTCGTCTACATGGACGACATCATCATTCACTCTCCCACGATACACGAACACATATCCTGACCGAAAGAAGTTTTCAAGAGACTTAGGCATGCAAATTTAAAAATACAGCCAGACAAGTGTGAATTCCTCAGAAAGGAAGTAGCATATCTTGGTCATCTCATTACCAAAGATTGTGTGAAACCAAATCCAAACGAAGCTGAATGTATAATTAATTTCCCGGAACCCAAAAACCAGAAAGAGATTAAATCCTTTCTCGGGTTAGCTGGATACTACAGACGTTTCATTCCGAATTTCGCCAAGATCTCGAAACTACTTACTAAACTACTTCAAAAGGATACCCCGTTCATTTTTGGCAATGAATGTCAAACTTCTTTTGAAGAACTGAAACAAACACTCTTTCCGACTCCTATACTCATATACTTATACTCATATACTTTAATTTCGGAGAGACATTTCTATTAACGACAGATGCAAGTGCATTTGTCATTGGTGCTGTACTCTCCCAAGGCCCGATTGGTAAAGATTTGTCTATCGCATATGCCTCAAGGACACTCTGTTCAGAAGAATCCAACTACTGCACGATAAAACGAGAACTTTTGGCCATAGTATGGGCTGTCAAACATTACAGACCTTACCTTTTGGATAGAAAGTTCAAATTGATAACTGACCACCGCCCACTTACATGGATATTTTATATCAAGGACCCTGGAAACAGACTTGCCAGGTGGCGCCTCAAATTAGAGGAGTATGATTATGAAATCATCTACAAACCAAGGAAGATCAATATAAACGCTGATGCGCTATCCATAATCAAAATTGATCCACCTAAAGGATGTTTCATCATAAATTCAAAAATTATTACCCCCGGTACATTGATTTTACCCTCGGATGAAGACTGTTTAGGGATGACGTCTCGACAGATCCGTTTTCATATTATTTTATTATTATCATTATTATTATTCTCATTATTCTCTTCATGCATAAACATATTTTCAGAACAGAAACAAGATTGCTATCCTTACTGTAGCGCAAAAAATGTCCTCGTCGATTATAGAATAAAAGGATATATTCAGAACGTCGATGGGAGAACAGTCTATGAACTCTTGTGCCGAAAAGAACAAGTTAACAGTCATTCGCGAACCTAGTTCATTTGTTTCTGCCGAAAGTGAAAAAATTCAATTTTGTATTTTCATAAAAAAATCTACAGTCCACAGCCATCTCAAACATTTTGGTCCTTCGAGCCGGATTGGAATTTTTCATTATATTTTCAATTCAATAAAATATTTTTATGCATTGATTGAAGAATTGTTAATTATTGTATTTGCGAATCGTAAGCCATTTCATTATTAGTTCTCTTTGTCGAGTCCCCTCTTACCTACTGGTCATATTGCGCGAAGAACGATTTATCGTGCCAGCAGATACCTCTCGAAACTGCAAATATATCCCAAATGAACATTATGGAAGTTTGTTTACCATGTCCACTCTCCTTTTATTTTGCCAAAATAAATTATAAACTCACTTTTCATATCACGCATTTTTTCAAAGCCAATTCTTATATTTATACATTTTCTCTGCTCTGCTTCAGAGCTGTTTGTTTGATATTTAATTACTACCAATTGGTAGAATTGACTACCGCCCTTTCTCGAATAAATATATCTTTCAGTTGACTCACTTTTTGATTTTGCAACCAATGGTGGCGCGTTTGGGTTTTATTTTGAAATAGTTTTCACAGATAAAATTATTGTATGTTAGTATTTCGGGACTCGCCATGGCCGAAGCAAAAAGACTGAAACAGCTGATAGCACAGCGCTCCACATAAATGATTTAATGAATTAAAATGAAGAAGGTGGCAAATCTCTCTTTGCTTGACAAGTCTTATCACAACAATTTCAAGTGCCATGCTGACATGATGGATGATTGTTGCGAAACATTTCGAAAGCTCCATACTCAAATCATTTCTTTAGTCTGTAATCAAGATGACGGAGACACAAACATACAAAATAAAATAAAATTTTCACGGAATTTCAAAATAATTATTTTGATTGTCAGGCTATTTTTATTAAAATTTTTGAGGACCCGAGGAACCTATCCGTTGGATCTCTGAACACGACGGTTACTGGTTGCCACTCGAAACATCCGAATGTAAGATTGCCAAAAATGGATCTTCCAAAGTTTGATGGAGATCTCAAAACATGGCAGACATTCAAAGACATGTTTGATTCACTCATTCACAACAATTACACTCTAACAAACGTTGAAAATTTCAATTACTTACTCAGTTGCCCCAAAAATACCCGACATACTTTAGCATCTCAGAATTATATTGTCGCTTATAATGCCCTAGATGAAATATATTCGAATAAAAGATCAATAGCCACCTCACATTGGCATACAATCGAAAACACAAAAAAATTGTCAAACCCAGAAAGTTCGCAAGGATTGAGTACACTTTTGATGAAAAGTCTTATACCACCATAGATTTCTTGAATAAACACTGTTCTGCTCTTGACAATATTTATTCAAACACCGGTAGTGGTAAAAAGGTGAAAGTTTCTCAATTCAAAACTTCTTCCTCAGGTCATGTTTCAAAGCAGAGGGTCTCTCATTTTTTTATTGATTCTCACTCTAAGTCTCAATGTCAGCTGTGCAAATATGATCATACAATTTATAATTGTCCAGGTTTTATTTCTAAAACGCCAAATGATCGATTTTTTTGTCGAAAAACAATAAATAGTTTACCAATTGCCTTGGAACTCGCCACGGTGCAATGAGTAAGTGATTTGAGCCGGTTCTGGGCCCCCCACTACTATGACGTCATCAGTGAGCTTGGGGTGACCTTCAGGGATGACCTTGGTGCATAGGTGTCTGTATGGGTCTATGACCTTGGGATGTCCTTGAAACGATTTTTAAATTTTGTAATTTTTTGACCTTGATGTAGGTTTTGATGAGGTGTTCAAGGTTTCTGTTTGACCTTGAGATGACATTTGGGTGACAGAGATTTTTTTCATACACGGACAAGTACTTTTTCCAAGTACTTATATTTCTTTTACCTCCATGACTAAAAACATTTATGTGTATACTTGCTACTATGTATGACTTTCATATTATGTACTAACACATGAAAATCTAGAGAAGGCACACGTCCACACACCACTGCGATCCAGTCAGATATGTTAACTCTGATTCCTCTTCGATACTTACCTTGTAGTGGTGGTGGTAGTGAGCGTGTGTGACGTCATCCGACTATGAGAAGTGCATCTGAAGCAGCCCACGCTCGACGCTTATATATACGGACAAGTACTTTTTCCAAGTAATTATAGTTTTTTACCTGTATGACTACTATAACCTTCATGTGTACACTTGTCACACGTCCGCACACCACGGAGATCCAGTCAGATATGTGAACTCTGATTTCTCTCCGCCAGTGTATACCTTGCAGTGGTGGTGGAAGGAAGCGTGTGTGACGTCATCCAACTATGAGGAGCGCATCCGAACACGATCCAGTCATACGTATCAGAAGCAACCCTCGCTCGACACGCTATAGTGGGAATGGTCCGCTGACGTCACACATCCATACGATGCAGTTATGTCAATGAGTCGAAGGCACTTGTCCTCAAAACCTTGCAGGCTCAAATTGTACCTGATGCCCGTCAAGCTTTTAACGAAAAAATAGAAGAGGTGACAGATGATCTGGATCGCAAGTACAGTAATCTAAAAAGTGATGTGAATATCAAAGTATGGGATGCTACAGCTACAATGACACGAATCATAACAGAGTTGACAAATGCGATATTCTGAAAAAGGATTCAGATAATGCATTGGATGTTACATCTGCAATGATGCAAAAATATGACGATTTTGAGAAGAGGTTAGTTGTATTTGAGAAGAAACATCAGAGGTTAAAACTTTGGGCTCCAGGCAGTGATCCACACCCAGCTGTTTGAAAAATGAATTTGTATTATCATAAAAATATTTAGAATAAATTTAGTCATCGCAAAGATATTTTTATTTTAATACCATCATGTTATTTACACATTCACATACACTGATGTTCTCGCTAAGACTGCTTGGGAGACTCGAGCGCTCTCTACTCTTATGCAGAAGAATTGTGGTGGTGGTAACCCCCATACTCTGAATGAAACATATAAAAGAAGAACTGGTCACTGAATACTCCATTCGAATTTCATAGTTCGAATATTGTATTGTATTGTGATGGATAATTATATGGAAGTCCTAGCCAGCCTGTTCTACATGAACATTAACATCTTCGAGGAGTACTAGGGCGACAACCTAGAGGTGGAAGTTGTGGACGTACCAGCGGTCCATGAGCTGGGGGAAATGATGGACCAGCTAGTGTTCGAGGACCAGGTGGAGTTGGTGGAACCAGAGGACCCGGTGGAGATGGATGCCGCTGAAGATGAGGACGTCGACGAGGACAATGTAGAAGATGACGTCGATGAAGGGGTTGAGGTGGATTCTGTCAGCGGCTTCGACTCCATCATAAGTCGAACCATACCAATCAACATGTCGGAGACGTTGAACAATTTTTCTACCAATTTGTATTGTTACACATTATGAAGGTCAATTCTTCGTCTGCCGTATGTGTTATGTACACTGTGGTATGAATGACAATGGTGGATTGTATGATAATCACCATACGCATATAACTGTCGAGTATGCTGATACTCCAACCCACCATTGTTATGCATGCCAAACTCCTTTGTTTCAACTGACTCCACTAAGGACATGTGTCTTTTGTAATACTTAGCGGAGTTTAAATAGGGGCGGGGTTATGACGGAGGGCGGGATTTAATTTGGGTGGAAACATGAGAGGGGTGTGTCATGCGCAATTCAACCATTGCGCATGAGAGGTAGAGTGGAAGGTGGGGCAATTGTTTAAAAGTAGAGTTCCCTCTGAATATTCTTCAGTTGACTTCGAGTTCTCAAAGTCAACATCTCCAGCACCAGCAGCAGTTTCCAGTCTCCAGTCTCCAGAATCCAATTTTCATTGGTAAGTACACAATCTTATATTCATGCACTTGTTTAATTATTTTTTCAATGTATAGCAATGAATCCATCGACACCAGCGGCCAACTTTCTGATGGTAGCAGCAGCCCTAAGTAACGTTAGGGTCGATGAAGAAGCCAGACGTCGAGGACCATCTCCGCCACCTCCAACAGGATACAAGGACATCGATGAAGATGCCTTCAATGATGTCATGGAGACGATCAGGCAGGATGCAGGTTATACCGGAGCCACTGACGCCGATGGCTTCACAAGAAGCAAGGTGGTGGTGTACGAAAGCGACAAGGCGATTCCGTTGACGATGTTGCCACCAAGTGAGGAAGATCGTCAAAGAAGGTGAAATCGAGCCTACACCATGAGCAAGTAGTAGCGGCTTGAAATTATCATCGAAGAAACAATTGGGCCAAAGCGATAGGCGTAAGGTTGGTGTTATTCCCGCATATCGTAAGAAATGCGATAAAACCAACCCTTACCAAGGAGGATGGCCATCATCCTCAAAAGCTGCGGTCCCTGTTGTGACTCCTGTCCCACCACCTGCTAAAGTGCAAGTCATCAGCGTTGATGTAGTTGTACCACCGCCCGCTGTCCCTCCACCAGCCCCGATCGTGGAGGTAGTTGCCACCGTGGATCCTGTCGCTGGGCCTTCAAGGGCAAGGGAGCCGATCACCCACGTCGTCGCCTTGGAGTCCATCGCTACCACGCTGGGAGAGGTAGAGGAGGCCGAGCGCGACTGCCAGCAGAGTCGACTAGCGTGAGCAGAAATTACCCGCCAGCTGGCCGACCTGATGGTGCGAGATCGGCAGAAAGCCATCCTGGAGGCCGAAAGGTTCACCAGGTTGGAAACTGCCAGAGCGCGGGTGACGGCTACGACGGAGAGAATATTGGCAGCCCTCCGACAACTAGAGAATAAGTAGATGTAAGGTATTTTATATAGGTTTAGTTATTTGTAAGTGATTTAAAAATTTATTTAAATGTAACTTGTATGTATAATTACTTATTATTAATAAACAAAGATGAAGTGAAAAAAAAGAGCGTACATTAAATTTATTGGTTTGGTACACTCTGTGCAATGCGATGTTTGGGGCATTGCTCATCACTTAATCTTATTTGTATCTTCTGATACTTGTGTTATTCAATAAGTACCTATATAATTCCAACTCTGAAACATTATTCAGGAAATCATCTCAATTATATTATTCAATAATTATGTTTAGTATTTCTACCACTACCACCAACTATAACCTCCACCCTTCTCTCCCACCACCTCATACAACCCCTAACCTTCTCTCCCAACATATCTATCTCATGAGTTAGTATAAATTCAATGCGAACTCAGATCATAGTATCAGTCTTCTAAGATGCCTCTCCCAGACTCCACCTCAGCTCCGAGACGTTGCGAAAGATTTGAAGAAGATGCAGAAATAATTCGACTGATGCCACCGTCGTTGTACCCGATCCAGGTACATCAAATATTCCAAGGGTCTCTCTATCATGATAGGAATGATGATCGAGTTCCCAGAGGGCCAATTCAGGTGGCTGAGATCAGCGACTCCATGGATAGGTGGAATTTCCCGTCCCCTTCAACATCATCATCATCATCAGAATATGGTGATGAAATGGAGGAGCACCCAGCGGAATGGTCAGATGAATCTGACATCTCCGAGGATGATGTGGTCGAGTATGACCACCTAGAAGATGACGCAGTGGTCGATGATGTAGAATTGGTAGGCATTGAGGATGTAGATATGGATGACCACCCGTAGAAGCATCACCTGGAAGACGATGACTCCGTCGATGACACTACCATCGTGGTGTCATCGGATGATGACGATGACGATGTCATCTATGTCATCTGAGTTCCCTTCCGTGGTCGTCCTGCATAAGTATGCGGGATGACACCCAGCTCTCCAAAGCACCCCATCGGCCTTTTTCAGGGCCACACAAAAAACACAAACATATGCATTTGCACCACTTAATGGTGGAAATGTACGAAGTTTCTATAACTTGAACAGTTGTAGATATTAAGTGATCTTTCACTCGATAGATTAAAAATCCTAGGATTTAAGGATGGAAACTTTTAGGTTGTTGATGCGTTTAAAAACCTCACTCCTCATTCCCACCATTACTCATCTTACGAATTAGTATTTTAATCAAGTGTTCGGCCAGATTACGGACCAGGGAGATGAGAATGTGCCCGAAGTTCCGTCACAAGGGCCAATCCAAGATAATACGGTATCATCTAGGCCACCGAAACAAATATGGTCTCCCCCAAGCCCATTCTCGTCTTCGTCGGAAGATGAAGATGCCCTGCCCCCTGCTCGTCAACGTCGTCGTCTTACATAAACATATGTGGATCGACATACCCTGGCTCTTCGAAGCAAAACAGCCCTTTTCAGAGATAAAAAAAGTACGCACGCGTATGCGCACTTAGCAGGAAGAAGAAGGACGGAGGCCGGAGGCCGAGTGCAGATGATAGAAGGCAACACAAAATCCTCCAAAATTCTAACAGAACCTGCGCAAGCGCCTAATGACCACTACCACTAAGCTATGATACATATTCCCACTCCGATCCTTATAAATACGATGACAACCTACTCAAAGTATCATTCAGCAACTCGATATATCTTCAACAACAGCACAGGAGATCTCACATACCACAGCTCCTCCGTAGCAGTCAACAGGAGAGCATGGGTCCGATGATGACAGTTATATCGGAGATGCTACAGAGTTTAATCGCGTGTGGGCGGACACGAAGGAGCGGGCTAGGACATTCTATGCTAGGCATGTAGGTAATGTCGGTGAAGACTCAAGCTAATCAGTCTTCACCAAACCCCTTTGGCTCTTTGGAGCAAAACGGCCCTTTTCAGGGCTACAAAAAAAGACACACTTCTATTAGGAATCATATTGTAGTAAAACTGCACTAACTAATTTTCCTAATTTATTTGAAACACTATTTACAACAACTATTCACTAAAACATTTACTATTTCAATTTATTTCTACTGTGGCTATCTATCAGCGAACTCTGGAACTGTAACTAACTCTGAATTCTGACTGTCCCGCTTATATACTCCCAAGCAGTTTCCATTCACGGCTCTCGAATATTCAGGAGTATAGAACATTTCATCTAGATGGCTCTTCGAGTAGTATCGAACAATCGATTATTCCAGCTTGTTCTCGACGATGCGTACGCCAGCAGATATGCAGTGAAGGTTGAACGAGGGTGCATAATTAATAAGATCAGGGCCGGTCTCGGGGCCGGTCTCGAAATCGTTACATTGCCCCCTTCTTAAAGACGTTTCGCCCCGAAACGTCATTCTTGGAGTGTGAAGATATCTGCAAGATTCTCCATATCTGCACCTGGACGTTCGATGGAAGTAGCACTCCACAGTCTTCATTTTGGGTCGAGGAAGATGGTTGGAGCACACCAGAATGTTGATGCCGCTGGATCTGAATATTGTCTCCAACATGCTTCTTATAACCCTCCAGTCCAGCCGATCAAGTCCACAGGCCAATTTTGGGATTGCCAGGTCTACAATATTCTGGTCCAGCATCGTGTCTCTCAATCTCGTAAGGCTCTTCCAAACATCTTCATAAGACGTCTTATCACGAGAACGCTTCTTGGTAACCAGATACTAGATGTTTCTCTGACCTTTCCTCAGCTCTAACACCCCTCCAACTTCCGGGTTCTGTTCTCTCAGTTCCTGGATTCGACCGAACTTCTTGGAGAAAACTACTGCAATGTCTCTGGACATTTGGAGATCTTCTGTCACACAGTGAGCTAACGCGTAATTGGCAGGCACCTTGAAAAGATCTCGTGACTCCTCTCGGGTTACCCCATATTGAACTTTCTGTCCGTTCGAGTACAGGGACATGAACCTCTGAAACGTCATTTCGTCCTCCGGTGATCTGACTATGCGGACTTGATCGTGGTTTCCTGCGTAAGGGGACAACCTATTGAAGTGGACTACCCTAGGTTTTCCTCGTGGTGGCTTATATATGCGGTAGACGAGGTCGTTTATCCTTTTCATGATCTTATATGGACCTTCCCACGAGTTTCGAAGTTTCGGTGATAGTCCACGGCGACGTTTAGGGTTGTATAGCCAGTCAAGGTCACCTGTCTGATATCCACCAGCATCCGCCTTGATGTCGTAGATCTCCTTCATTCTGTCGCTGGCACTCTGGATGTTCAAACGGACCCGTTCATGGATGTCGTCCATTCTTTGTCGCAGTTTGCTGACGTAGTCATCTCCCGCAGTGTCTTGTCCTGGTGGCGTCCCAAACTTCAAGTCACATGGGAGTCGCAGCTCTCGGCCCATTATAACACTAGCAGGGGTTTGGCCGGTTGACTCATGAACTGCGGAACGATACGCCATCAGGAACAGATGGAGGTACTGGTCCCAATCCTTCTGGTAGTCAGAGACTACCTTGGACAGGTGGCGGTTTATCGTCTTATTCATCCGCTCCACCATTCCATCGGACTGCGGATGTAGAGCTGTGGTCCTCGTTTTCCGGAAGTTCAGCATCTGACACATCTCCTGGAACAGGTTTGACTCGAAATTCCTGCCTTGATCCGAATGCAGTTCTAACGGGACACCGAATCGACAAATCCACTCCTTCACCAAGACGTCGGCAACGGTGATGGCTTCTTGGTTGGGCAGGGCATAGGCTTCGGTCCACTTGCTGAAGTAATCCATCGCCACAAGGATGTACTTGTTCCCGTGTTCAGATTGTGGGAACGGGTCAGCGATGTCAATGGCGATCCTTTTGAATGGGCTGCCCACATTGTACTGGCGCATCGGGGCCTTAGGTCTTGTTCGAGGCCCATTACTGGCAGCGCATACAGCACATTTTCTGCACCAGTCCTTGACGTCACCTTGACAATTGGCCCAGTAGAACCGTTGCCTTTCTTTCGGTCTTCGTCACTCCCAGATGTCCTCCGGTGACCCCATCATGGATTTCTCGGAGCACTTCCTGTCTTCTGCTCCTGGGAACTACTACCTGACGTCTTTCTTCCCCGCCATCCTCCGACTCCAACACACGCTTCAAGACTCCATTGTCTAAGGTGAAAGAGTTCCATTGGGCCCAGTAAGTTTTAACGACTGGAGAACGACTGGCTATTTCATGCCACGACGGTCTTCGATAACTCTTCTTCCAGCCGATGACTAAACCAAGATCTGGATCTTTCTCTTGGTCTTTTTGGATCTTGTGGTCATTCCAGTTATCATCGACCGCCGTGGTTCTGCAGAGTGTCGACTCCTTTTCCTCTGTTCGTCGGCAGTGCGAACAGTCGTCTGGACATGGTCTTCGCGATAGGGCATCCGCATTCTTATGGCTGGTCCCCGCCCGATGTTCGATCTCAAAGTCGAATTCCTGGAGCCTCTCAATCCAGCGTGCCACTTGACCCTCGGGATTCTTAAACTGTAGGAGCCATTTGAGAGCTGCATGGTCAGTTCTCAGTAGGAATCTTCGTCCATACACGTACTTGTAGAAGTGCCCAACTCCCTTGACAACAGCCAACAGCTCCCGCCTGGTGACACAGTAATTCCGCTCCGGTTTACTAAAGGTCTTGCTGAAGTAACCGATGACCTTCTCTTGTCCTTCTTGGATCTGAGACAGGACAGCTCCAAGTCCCACGTTACTGGCGTCCGTGTCCAAAATGAATTTTCCGTCTGGAAGGGGGTAGCTCAGGATTGGTGCGTTGATCAAAGCTCCTTTCAACTTCCTGAATGAATCTTGGCATTCATCTGACCACTGGAAGTTTGTTTGTCCTTCCGTGAGCCTGGTCAGTGGTTTTGCGATGTTAGCAAATCCCAGCACGTATCGGCGATAGTAAGTGCACAAGTCAAGAAAACTTCGAAGCTGGTGAATGTCTTTCGGAACGGGCCATTCCTTAACAGCTTTGATCTTCTGCTCATCTACTGCCACTCCTTTCCCAGAGACAACGTGGCCGAGATAACGTACTTCTTTTTGAAACAGATGACATTTCTTGGGGCTCAGTTTCAGTCCGGAGCTTCTCAGTCGCTGAAATACCTCTTCCATGTTTTTTACATGGTCCTCGAACGATCTGCCAACCACAATAATGTCGTCGAGATACACCAGACACGTCTTCCATGATAGTCCTTTCAAAACCGTCTCTATCAATCTTTCGAACGTGGCTGGAGCATTGCAGAGGCCGAATGGCATAACTGTAAACTGCCATAATCCGAAGCCGATGGTAAAATCTGTCTTTTTTCGATCTTCCTGGGCCAGTTCCACCTGCCAGTATCCGCTCTTCAAATCTAAGGTCGAGAAAATCGTAGATCCAGCCAGCGTGTCTAGCGTGTCGTCTATCCTTGGGAGAGGGTAGCTGTCCTTTTTCGTCACGATGTTTAGTTGACGGTAGTCTACGCAAAACCGTGTTGATCCATCTTTCTTCTTCACCAACACGACTGGAGAGGACCAGGGACTGTCAGATGGCTCGATGACTCCGTCTTTCTCCATGTCGCAGACTATTTTATCAGCCTCCTCCTTTTTGGCGAGAGGAAGTCTTCTGGCTGATTGCCTGATTGGTCGGGCATTTCCAGTATCTATCTTGTGCTGAACCACCTTTGTTCTACCGCCTCTGCCTACTCCGGTATCGAAGATGTCCTGATACTTCCTGACTAGTTCTCTCAGTTTAGGCTTCTGTGCTGGCCCCATGTCCTTGGACGA
This sequence comes from Chrysolina americana, assembly GCA_958502065.1. Classification (NCBI taxonomy): domain Eukaryota; kingdom Metazoa; phylum Arthropoda; class Insecta; order Coleoptera; family Chrysomelidae; genus Chrysolina; species Chrysolina americana. Next base: position 37,623,265 of record OY293419.1, read on the forward strand.
GATAGCAACCAACTTCTCCAATTCTGCTGGCATGTTACTGGCTTGGCTAACAGTGCCACGTTCACTCCTGATTACAAAGGAAATTGACGAGCAGTGCCCCAAAATCGTTCCCTTCTTCAAGGTCACCGGGTAATAATTGACATTCATTACCCTTACTGGCACAAATTTATCAGCACGTAACAAGGTTTATCCTAGTGCAATTCCTCGTCCAATTTTCTCATCATGTAGCTTGGGCTCGAACATCACCACGTTTCCACTGCTCGCACCTCCATCCAGGCGATCCTCAAAAATGGTTTCAGCCCTCTCCGGTACGCTTACGTCTTCAGCCAGCAGAACTCGAACCATTTCTTCATTTCTCCCATGAAGTACCAGCTCATCTCCGTTCACACGAAGGACGCCGTCTTTAAAATTCAGCTCGAATCCTGTAGAATTCATGATGTCCATTCCAATTATTACCTCGTCCTCGATATCCGCTACTAGAGCCCGGTGTTTCACTGTAGTGCTGCCCAAAGTCAGTTCAATTGGAAGTTCACCATACACAGTTGCCGGCTCTCCTGTTGCTGTGCGTAGCTTCCAATTCGACGATTCAATTCTTGCCGGTGTTTTAGCAAAAGTAGGTCCAAGGATTGTCCTACTCGCACCCATATCAAGGAGCATGGTGCGAGGCTCGTTGTTAATGAGACCGTCTACAAAGACACCTTTGTCATGTCTTTGAAGTAAAGTGACATATGCATTGTTAACTGGGGCTTGTTGGATACGGGCTGACGATTGCTCCTTCTTGACCTTCATCGTTGATGTCGATTTTTTCAATGTTGGACATTTGCTACGCACGTGCCCAAGTTCTCTACAATTTCGGCATCGTATCAGTCTTCTCTCAGGCACAACTTCCTTCAGCAAATTTTCGCATCACAGCTTCGATATTAGCGGGCTCCTGTGGCTGTGGATCTTCCTAGATCATCCGGACTCTACTCTGGCTTTTGCAGGATTGCTTTGCTGCTTCGAATTCCGGAGCGCGTGCCAATGCATCCACGAGATGTGCGGGGCGAGCTAGTGTTAGGGCTTGCCGGGTTTCCTGGTCACGGAGTCAATCCAAAAATTACATTTTCCGGTGTAGCTGGGTACGCAAGACGGACCAAGCGTGCAAAATCTGCTTCAAATTCTTGCAACGACTCGCTTGATTTCTGGCATCGGTTTTTCAGCTGTGAGTGATATACGTGTTCAAGGTGGGCTTGGCCATAGCGAAGTTCCAAGTGTTTTACCAGCTGTTCATAGTCTTCCTGTTGTTGGGCGGTGAGCGTTTGTAAAATATTTGTTGCTTCGCCACGCAATGCCAGTGTCAATGCTAAAGCTTTTTCCCCAGCATTCCATCCATTTGCTTTGGCAGCAGCTTCGAATTGTCGGTGGTAGTTTGACTATGGAGTATTTTCGTCGAACTGAGGCGGTTTCAATGAGAGCTTTCCTGGTTCCGAACTGATCTTGAAATCTTTGATGTCTTTTTGAACTTCCTTCAAGTTAGTACTCAGATCCGGCATTGAATTTCTGTTGGAAATTTCTGGAATGTGCACAGAATCCATTCGCTTTTCTAGCTCACTAAATTTTTCCTTTATCTCATCGTGGAGCGTTTCCTTAATTTTTTTCATTTCTTTTTCCATTTCATCTTTGATTTTCTCCATCTCTGTTTCAACAGTTCCCATTCTTTCTTCCAACCGATTCGCAACACTGCAAACTTCTTCTTTCAAGCTTCTTGAATTTTCTAGAAGCTCTTCTCTCAAATTCTCCGAGCTTTCTAGAAGCTTCACTTCTAAATTTTTCGAATTTTCGTGAAGCTTTTCTTCTAGATTTTTCGAAAGTTCTTCTTTCATAGTATTCGAATTTTCTAGAAGTTTTTCCTCCAGACTCTTTGAATTTTGTAGAAATTTATCTTCAAGACTCACCGAATTTTGTTGAAGTTCCTCCTTCAAACTGTTCGAATTTTCCAGAAATTTATCTTCCAAGGATTTCGTGGTCTCGTCGAGTTTATTCATTATGGAACTCAAATCAACTCCAGAAACTTCGAATAAGAACGTTTCGGGGTCTTCTCCTTCTTCAATCAGTCCATCTGCAAGTCTTTTCTGGAGTACGGCCTTCTTTCCAGTTGTTTTCAACTCTCGCTCCTCTAACTCTTGCTTTAATTCACTAACTTTAAGGTCAACTAGGTGAACTCTTCTCGGAAACATTTTGTCTCTTATTGTCTTTGCCGAAATATCAGTCTATTATTTATTTCACACAAAAAGTTTTCAGTTTATTGTCCCGCGACGCGCAAAACTGTCCACTTTGCACTCAAATGTTCAACGGGTCACTCACTAACTGTCGCTGTGTATTAGGCGCGATAAATGTCTATCAGTTTTTCAACGCGACGAACACTTTTTAACACTTGTTTATTTCAAACATCCCACTTCTGACACCAAATGTAGTAAAACTGCACTAACTAATTTTCCTAATTTATTTGAAACACTATTTACAACAACTATTCACTAAAACATTAACTATTTCAATTTATTTCTACGGTGGCTATCTATCAGCGAACTCTGGAACTGTAACTAACTCTGAATTCTGACTGTCCCGCTTATATACTCCCAAGCAGTTTCCATTCACGGCTCTCGAATATTCAGGAGTATAGAACATTTCATCTAGATGGCTCTTCGAATAGTATCGAACAATCGATTATTCCAGCTTGTTCTCGACGATGCGTACGCCAGCAGATATGCAGTGGAAGTTGAACGAGGGTGCATAATTAATAAGATCAGGGACGGTCTCGGGGCCGGTCTCGAAATCGTTACAATATCTACAGTGGATAATTTTCACTATGAATATATGCAATACGAAGGTGTGAATTAGAACTATGACTCACTCGGATCATTTTGTTCTAAATCACACCTTCGCATTATGTTACAAAATGATTTCAATATTTATTGTCAATCGGGCAAAGTTTATGTCGGTGACATGGAACTACATACACATCTGGAGGAGACATGGGTTGGAAGAACACTGCCTGTTCTCAAAACTTCTCATTACAATGAGATTTGTGGAGTCAACTTCTGGGAGGGATATTTACCCCTTCTCCTCTTAAGGCAGATTGTTGTCATATTCATGTGCGCATGTATCAGTCGGCTTGTTCGTATAAAACGTGAAGTCGCATCAACATCAGCACCATTTCTATCCACATCACATTGGTATCACACCTTCCCTCCGAGCTAAATAATCATGACTTTCCTACCAAATGTTTCTGTTGAAGAAGGTGCAATGTCACGTATTCCAACAACAAATAATGAGTTTGGTTTTGAAAATGTTCCGGTATATCACTTGTCATCCCAAGAAGGTTTCACCGATGACATAACATCCTTGATTATCTGAAGACGGTAGATATACCAGAACCTTCAGAAAGTGTTGATCCAACCCTTTCACAACTGTCACTACCCATATGCCCTCTACTTCTCTCTCCTCTTAGTGTATATACGAAACCATAACCATCCAAGAGGAAGGGTAGAGGAAGAAGCAGTAGATGGCTTCTTACCCTAAGAAAACAACGAAGGGTGTACGGAAACCTCGTAAGAAAAAGGTAGATGACACCTTCTTGAATGTGATGGGCGATTTGGAAGATGTTTTGCTTCATTCTTCCGGTCCACTGCAGCGCTGTGGGGACATGCTGAAGAAAGCGAAATGCCGCATTATAAAAGCGAAAGCCATCATCGCCAAATCCGATGACGATATTCGAACTGGCGGTATGGACGAGGTGGCTCTTCAGGAGCTCGATGCAAAGGTTTACATCGACAAAGGCTGAACTGATCAAAATGTGTGAAGATGCAGATAAACTCCGTTTCGAAATCACATAGAAAAATCAGTCCGCCCATTCCCTGAGATGGAGCTTCAGGAGTCCAATAAACTTTTTGATACGGCAGCATCTGTACGTGATAAGTGGCGAAAAGAGTTTGACCACGCATTTCAATCTGATATTGATTAGCTCTGAGGATTATGAAATGTTATCAATGTTGTGAGTTGAAAATATCTATACGGGAATGGGGTATGCAGTTAATTTGGTTTGGCATACACAGAACGTTGCGGCTGGCTGGGGCAACGTTTACCGCAACAATTTTTTTTAATTCACTTCAACAGAGTCTACTCGAAATAAAAGATAAATTGCTTTTAATAGTTTATTTTACGAAACATCTAAGTTAATACATATATCAAACCATGTCACGTTCATCAATCCATGAATTGTGTTCACTAAGAAGGCCTAACCACTTCACATAGAGTTTTTTTTTTCTTCATCACCTTTTCAACTAGATAAATGTCAGGATTTTTTGTTTTCAATAACTCGTCTTCATAAAAAACACCTTTTATCGGTTAACCGTTCATATCTTCAAGAATATACGTTGTGGGATATGCCCTATTAATTTTATTGATTTTGAATAGTTCAGTTGTAAAATTGGCAGTGTACCCCTTTTCAAAGATATTTTTGTACTTGCTCATACATACAATGTCATTAATTCGGAATTTGGAAATACTTTGTTTTCCACGGATGACTTTGGAACCTTTAAATTTTAGTTTTGTTGTTGGCGTAACATTAATTGGTTCAATACCAGTTGTACGATGCACTTTATGGTTATATATTCTTGTTATCATAGGAAGAATATCTAACCACTTGTGTCCCATCGCTGAAAATTCCCTATAAAGCTACGTCTTTATTGTTCGAATTACTCTTTCTGATATGGCCGCCTTCATAGTGCTGAATGTTGAATAATGATTGGTATTATATTTGCCCATTAGAGATGAGAAAGTTCTGTTGAAAAATTCTTTTCCTTGATCGCTTTGTAGATGTTTCGGAGAATAGTTCTTCTTTCAGCCCATTGCATCCGTTACAGCACCACCTCTTTTATTTTTAATCGGTTTTGTCCATAGATATTTTGAGTAACTATCAATTACTACAAGAACATATTTATATCCTTTATTATGTTTAGCATAGGGTTGTAATTCGGCAAGATCAATCTGCCATAGATCTGCAAAACCTTTGAGGGTGGTGGTTCTTCTGGCGTAATTACGTCTCGCCGGTGTATGTAATTCGTTGACAATTTGTCTTTTAAGATCACTTATTTCATTATCCATCCTCTCACTATAACTGTTTTACTTCGTCTCCGTACACATAATTCAACAATGTTGCTGCATCATATAATAAGTACAAAGTGACCATTTTCTTGACTGTTTCAATATATTATACCTTTCTCACGTAATTCTTCAATTATTGAAATTATTTCTTTGTCGTGTGTAGTATGTCCAGCCGATTTCGAGGATATCAATAGTCGTAAACGATCGACTAACTCGTCAGGTAAATTCCAGTACACATAATTCGCAGGTTTGGTATAAATACCATTTTTGCATCCGATTGAACCCTTTACCTATTTTTGTTCTACTCCTCGTCGACAGATGATGTGATAAGTTTAGTACTGGTTTGATAACTTCACGAAATTTTTTAGATTTCGTATGTTTGAAACCATCTCTTAGTTGATGTTGTTTGTTTCTATGGTGCATTCGTTAGTTTCAATATTTTAGCATATTTATAACGAATTTCATCATCGAAATTAACTTCAGGTGTATTTTTCAAAAAATCATGTCGTATAACTCCGGACTACCTGGGAATTCATGATTTTTTGTTTTATTGTCATTGCAAAATATAATATTCCCATCTCTGAAACGTACATTGAGACTACCCATTTTCAGTTTTCGTGTACTAGGATCTAAACGTATACCATATATTGTATCATATGCAACATTCTTTGTTTTAACATTTTCCAAATGTCTTTTCAAAATCAGAGAAATCAGAATCACCTATTCGAGATGAGGACGGTGTTTCGAATATGGACATTTCGTTTTCTCCGAATTCTTTGATAGTACCTGTCTCACTGTCAGCAGATGATAGTTCACTATCATATGAGGATGGATTCTCCCCCATTGGGGTACTCGTAACTTTTATTGGAGTAGACTGAGAATTCCCTTGCTACATTGGAAACGTTGACTTTGGTGATTTCATGGTAGCAGCTGAAGATAGAGCCTTTAATGGCTTTATTATGGGATCATAGAGTTTTTCAAGCGCCATTGGATTTTCAATATGTCCACTCTTGATAGAATTGAATTTCTGCCGAACAGGTTCTGTTGTCTCAACCAGTTGACGTTTCAAAATCAATTCATTGTTTTTATTTTCAGCTACTGAATCATTTTTTGTCTTCATTAGGTTTTTGTCAAAAGAATACACTGAAGTAACCTCTATGCAATCCGACGATCGATTGAATGTAGATTGCATAGTGTCATGGATATATAAAACTATCAAATCCCTTGTGATATCTACCTTCATGCATTTTTTTATCCTTATCAATGACCAGAAATCTATATTGATTCTCCCAACATTTAACACACATCAATTGGAATTGTTTGAATGTTACATCGGGTGACACGTGATCAGAATAAATATGATGTAGATTCATTTCATCTTGCTTGAACATTACAATAAAGTTTTGTATTATCTCGCACTAACTGTTTGGGCACTCGTGAATATGTTTGAGCAAGATAAAAACAGTCAATATCTTTATGACGTCCCATACAGAAATGTGATCTTATAATGTCCCGTTTTTCACATATTACATAATTGAAAATGAAAACAGAATTTGGTTTGGCATCGGACGGTTCCACTATTTCTGCATTATTACTGAGCGTATAAAATTCCAACCCCTTCATGGGTTCCAATACATTTCGAAGGAATTGATATTTGGGTTGGTTGAGTGATTTCGAATAAAGATAAACGTTTGTGAATCGTAGTCCTTGTGGATGTGTCAAAAAAGAGGTCATTGCATTCGTCTTTCCACAATTCGACGGTCCGATAATGAGTCCTCGAACAGATGATGGAAGTAGCGGACCATGCCGCAACACTTTCTGTCCATTCAATCCACAACCGAATTTTTCATCTGGATTATCTACAGCAAACTTTTCTTTCTGCTTCACAATGCGCATCGTACCGTGGTTGGAGACTATGTAAGCGATGATATGTCGTGAACGTTTCATTTAAATGAGTACCATCAAACGATACGGATGTGTTCGTGGTGGATGCAGGAAGAGTGATAAACAAACTTCCGTTCGAATTCCATTTACCCGGAGGATATCCGTACTGTGGACCCGGTACAAAATTGGAAAAACGTTTAGCCAGCAAAGATCCTGGAATAAATGTATTGGATATTGCATGCAAACAACACGATATTTAATATTTGAATCTTCTAACTGATCTCACAGTGAGACATAAAGCAGACAAAGAACTCGAATACGCAGCTTGGAATAGGGTTGAATCGAAAGACGCTGGTATTAGGAAAAGAGCAGCTGCCCTACTCGTTACCAATATTATGAAATCAAAGAGACGTTTCGGTATGGGTTGTAGTACTACTATAAAGAAAAAGAAGATAAATCAACCGAAGAAAAAGGAAAATTATCTCAGAAAAATCGCCTTTGGTTCTGGGGTGGTTCATTAAGTACGGAATGTTCTGAAAAAAGCTGGTGGTGAGCAATTTGTGACGAATAATAGAAAAATGCAACCGTAGTGGCATTGCATGCAGCACGTAAATACCTAAAAGCTGCTGGTGGGAAGAAAACAATCCGCATACCCCGCATAATTCCAATTCCTAGGGTCGGAGGGATTCTACCACTGATACCGATTTTTGCTGGATTGTCCGCGCTCCGAAGTTTAGCGGGTGCTATTGCAGGTATCACCAGAGCTGTGATTCAGCAAAAGCAAGCAGAACAGCCCTAATCGAAGCGAATCGCCATAATAAGAAAATGGAAAGTGTGGCATTGGGTAAAAGTGGTAGTGGTGTATACCTTAAACCGTACCGTGAAGGACTCGGACTCTACTTGAAACCATACAATCCAAAGAACTAGTTGATTCCTACCTCGACGACCCCTTACCGACATCGATCTCAATTATTATGCCAAGAAAATGAAAATTCCATACTTTCGTGGAATTTTCATGCGTGATACATTACCCACTAGAGGTCCACGACACCACGAGACCGGCATTGTCAATTTAGATGGAATAAGAGGATCGGGAACACATTGGGTGGCATACAGCAAATGTGGAAAAGACATTGCATACTTTGATAGTTTTGGAGATCTACCCCAACCAGTAGAGTTGATTCAATACTTTCAGAAATGTTCCGAAAGGGAAAATTCTATATAACTATGATCGCCAGCAGAAGTTCAATACAGTTTTCTGCGGTCACTTGTGCTTGAAGTTTCTCTCTGAATTATTATAAAATGGATACAACTCCAGCAATGACTCGAGAGGCTATTAGGGGGATGGGATTTTCACTCAAGATGTATTCAAAATATCGCACCCTGACCAGAATGAATCGAGTGATGCTTGCAAATATGCCGAAGGAAGTAATACTCGCATGCGCTCCACATGAGATTGTTTATGTTTGGGAAAAGTTACCTAAAAGTCTACAAGATGATGTCGACATAATGAAATATAGATATTGTACTGACCACCACAATCTTGACGGCAATAGCATTCTAGATTCTGATGTGAATGATGGTCCTCCACCACGGAAAATATTCTTTTGTTACTGCAATATGAATGATATGAATATTGGTGCTAATAAAAATGAAATGGATATTGATGAACCATCTCCGAAAAGGCATAGGTTGTCTCGAGTATGATGCAGACAACAATAAATTGAAGTATTATTCATAAAATTTATCAGTCATGTCACGGAAGTTCGAACTACAAGCTGTCGGGACGAGTGTCTTGGTGCAGACTTTTTCCCACGCATTGAATTGGATGCAACACAGTCAATAATATAACTGAAAAAAACAATGTGATCAGTTTTAGAATCAGTGATGTTAGTTCACCTATATTTCAGAAATACACAATTGAAATACCATGTGGTGCCTATGAAATAGAAGAAATCAATGCAGTTATTCAGAAACATATCATGTTTAGATTGTTTCATGGTAAAAATCAAAACGATACCAATGCAGATGATATATTTTACCTACATGCCAATAATAATACTTTCAAATATGAGATGAGATGAAAATATGAAATTGATCTAATTCATCCGAATTCCATAGCAAAGATGATGGGTTTCAATTCTGAGAGATTCCAACCGAATCAGATACATGAATCCTCACAACCGATAAACAAAACAACTGTAAGACTCATCTGCTCAGATTGCAACATTATATCTGGTTCATACATAAATAATGACGAATAACACATTATTTTTTCATTCGGTATCGATGTGGAGCCTGGATTCAATCTCACTAAAGAACCACACAAGATTATATATATGCCCATTAGTCCAGAAGGTCGTCAGTTGATTCACAACATCACAGTGCGTATTTTAGATCACAAGAATAATCTCATTGATTTTGGAAGTGCAGAAGAGATTGTCATAATTTTGGAATTGAAAAAAATCTCATAACTATCATGGGTTTTTGTTATAATAGACAGAATCGACGAGGATTTCAAAACTTTCCACAAACAGGTAAAATGGAAGGCTCGGCTAGAAAAAAGCTCATTCCAAAAGTGTACGCTAAACAGTTAGCACACCACGCTCTGTCAGTGAGAGATCTCAAATTTTTGAAATCAATTTGAATGAAAATAAGGAACAATGGTGCTCGAAACAAATAGTGAAAAATTGAATTTATTCGATGAGCCGATGCTCGATCATTCCCTCACAGGTTTACATGAGCACACATAAAAACCCTATGGATCACCATTATTTAGGAATTCAGATGAAATTCGAATTGCAATCAATTATCAAGATGTCATACTTGACATTGCTGAGAGTTTCATTTATATAGAAGGTGAATTCACACCTAAAGATGGAACGAAATCATGTTATCTCTCGAAAAATGCTATCGCTTTCCATTTTGATGAAATTCGCTACGAAATGGGTGGTGAACAAGTTGCTGTAGTCAGAAAACCGGGGATAACATATACAATGACGACTATGATTTCATTTGGAAAATCACATGCTAGTACATTATTAACCACTGGATGGGGACTTTCGGAAACTAAACAGGATATCTTGGATATAACCAGTCATGTATTCAGTGGCAAATTACCACCAAATTATTTGATGGGTTTCGCTGAAGATTACAACAAAAGTATCTTGAATGCCAAACAAGACATGATCTTAATAATCGCTCGATCTTTCAAGAACTCATATATTGGTGAGGTTGATGCTGATTTGGAAATCAATGAAATTGAGTGGAAAATAAGACACATAGTGCCAGAAGATGAGCATAAGCTCAAACTTTTGAATAGAATTAACAAAAGTGGTCTGAATGCTAAAATTAAGTTGGCTTATCGCATGTGGGATCTCTAGGAACTTCCATCACTACGTAGCACATTGTTAAAAAAAAAAAATTGTTATATCCGTCAACCGGTTGCACCCCTACGTGCAACTCTCAAAAGTCAGAGACTTGTGCGAGCTAGGGGAAGACGTAGCGCTTACCTTTTATACGTGTTACACGAGACCGGTGGCAATGCTGATATTCGAACTCACGCTCTTTGGCTTATGAGGCGAGAACTCAGCCCGCACACCACCGCGGCCCATCTTTAGACATATGGGCCATCAAGACAACCAAAGCCATTGAAACACCTCGTTATATCATCATTGGATTCCAAAGCACTACCACGTCTGAAGACAGGACAAAGTGTTACGTTTTAATTCAACACTAAGATTAAAGTAGCCCTACCTGAGCCTTCAGAATTCTGAACCTCACTTTTGAATATTTATTCATTGAAATGCTACAACATTAAGTGATAAAAAGGTCGTTTCAGTCCAATATCTTCATGTTGTTGAAGTTTTTCGCTCCTTGGCAAATCATACCTGAAATATATAAAAATAAATGTTAGCTGCTGTACTAACGTGAAACGTGATTAGCACCTACCACATCCCAGTCGGCTCATCGCCTCAAACAGGTTGATACTTCCTGCTAGGTTGAAAATAGCCTTGTTACTTCCTCACCTTCTGTTTTGTCCAACTGATAATAGCTCACTATCGCTTGTGTATCATCAAGAACCTCCCATAGGTTGTTATTTACACTCTTAGAAGGTCGGCTTGAATATCAAAGTCTAATGGCCTGAAAAAGAATACTATTTAGCTCTGGATTTCTATGATTTGATTCGTATTTTCAGATGAATATTTCGCTTTATGACACTTTCAGTATTCAGACTAAAAATAAAACTCAAGACAACTTACCTCACTTCGGTGCATATTCCGTGTCATTATCAACAAATATTAAAGTCTTCATTATACGGCATTATGAATTTTGGAAACAAACTCCATAACCAATTCAGCAGTCAGCTGTTGACAGTGTTGACTGTAGTTTGACATCTGTCCAATCTGCCGTAGGGTGTTTCCGACTCTTACACTGGAACTGTTCGAGAACTACTAGTCGTTGAGATGCAGAACAGTTCGATTATTTGTAGAATATTTGTTAAATAGTCTTATTGTTGTAATTATGTATTGTAATTAATTATAAATTGTGTTAATCAACTTATTTTAAGTTGTCTGTAATAGGATTGATGGTTGGCATAATACTGTAACGCCCTCTGGTGTTTAGAGGATTTAGTTCTCAGGTGTCATATTTCATATTCGAACGTTTCAGTTCAGTTTTCGTATCGACCTTCGTGGATCACAGTTCATTTCCTGAAGACCACTTGTTGAATTGTAGAATCTCTGATTATCTGAATCATCCCTTGTTGGGAACGCTGTTACAATTCAGAATTATATGGTGAAAGATTGATTGATCATTTTGAATGTATATTGGCAATCTGAAACTAAACCTCTTAGAGAATTTTAGTGGTTATAAAATAATTGACTGTGCTGTGTCAGGATTTCCGAACATCAGGTATGTTTTAATGCACCGTTGAATAATCTCGTTTGTTGTCTAAGTTTTGGTATTATCTCTACCAATCCTACAACCTATTTCATTATTATTAGATTCATAAGAGACAAGAATAAGGCCCGTAGACACTCCTTAAGTTCCAGAAAGACTTTCAGGCTGAACATCATCAGGCTGCGTACGGTTTAACGAATAAAACCCCTTGGTCAGGGTAAGATTTCAATTATATTATATGTATTTTATTTATGAGAAAATGCTACCAGAGAATTCTTACATACGTTTAATATTTCCAAAGGAGTCAATGAAATTAAGTTATAGCAGATTATAAGAATTCTCATTTGTGCAAAGACATCTTTTGTATTTTGTTATACCGGGTGTCCCACAATACACCCATCTCAAAGTTGTTTTATTTCTGAGTTATATTCGATTTTATCCATGAAATTCAACTTGATATTTATTTAAGTGGGTTTCTAATTCACAGATTATTCTTGTAATTCAACGGGTTGTCCCATAATTCGTTATAGTATTACTATATTTGTATTAGTTTTGGTCTATATCTCATTTGACGTGATAACTGCAACCAACGTTCATTATTTTTTTTTATATGATTATACAGGGGTACCAAAGTTTAGTCCATTAGTCTCAATTGGGTTGGGATGAAGTCAACTTTAGTATATTTGGTTCTGATGAAGTATTTCTTCCCTAGGGTTTTATTTTTATGCGGAAATCAACCTAAACAAAGGAAATTTACTGAAACTGTTGATCTCTGGAATTTATCAAACCTGTTCATCTTCGGAATAATACCGGATGTCCCAAGTCAGGAAGTCATAGTAAGGAATTCATGGATCGCCGCTGGAAGCATGCAAGTTTTGGAACTGATCGTTGCTTTATCATTATCATTGCCTATTTACACTATTGCTTTCTCGTATTGCTATTTGTAGTTAGACCTATTGCTACATCATATTGCTACTTGCCTTCAAGTCAAATATTCATTGGGATTTATGGTTGTGAAGCGGAAATTAAACAGTGCTTTATGAAATAACATGCGCATGCGCCAGAGCTCTCGCGACGCTAATTTTTGCCTACTTGCTTCGTAATTTAATTTCTGCGGGTGGTTTATTTCTTATACTGAGTGTGGCTTACGGTAATTTGTTATTGGTGATGGTATTTATATACAAATAGTGAATGCATACAATAATTTTGCTACAACTCTGCTGATGACTTGCTTACTTAGTTGATAAGTGCTCACTTCGTTTACTCTTGGCTTCGTACGTATGTAGTGGAAGCATACAATATTTTTGCTACTCCTAGTGAATGACTAATAATTATTTTGATTGGTGTTTTCCTTTCTTGCAATATCTTGATTATTGCTTATTGTGTTTGCTTATAACTTAATCACGGTTCACCTTCTTTTGTTTTGCTAATAGTTTATGCTTACGTAGTGCTTATGCTTGCTGAATGTATAATGATAATGATTTTTAATACGCGTTGATGGCTATTGATTGCTTGGGCCTGATACAATTAATCAATATTTTGTAGGATCAACGAAGACGTTGCTGCTGTTACATTATTCATATATATTTGTATTTCTTTATTTTATTCGCAAGATCATTGAATACATTATTATGGGTACTTTATCTATTTATCTTTTATTTCAATGTTAATGGGTAAATTGTTAATGTTGCTAGTTACTTATGGTGTTTGAATGCTTGAATTTACCTGGCGCCCATTAAGATCTTTTTTTTTATCCGCTAATTTGGTTACCCACCCCATCTCCACTGTCAGCTTAGCCACAAACACCCACCTGTCTTGATAGTAGTCGACAGGTGATATAGTGCCCTCCTGTGTTTTCCTGAGGTCGCGTTTGGCGCCAACGTGGGGCCTGTTCAAAAACAGCGTCTTCGTAAAGAGTTCTAAAAAAAAAGATATATTTCATTTTAATTTTTTTTTTACTTTTTGTTCATTCTTCATTTGCATTTTGGTAAGCATAATCATGTCCAGAAAAATGTTTGTTAACCGTCTGAGTCAAGATGAGCTGGTTTACGAGTTAAAGTTAGAAGTATTGCTACGGGAACCGTCGAGGACATGCGTCATTCTCTTACAATGGCAATAGGATAAGAGAAGAGTGGTGACAGTATGAAGTATCCTAAGTACCCCTTCACAGTTGAAGAAGACATTGCGGTGGTGACCGCGAAGCTAAATGAATTGGAACTTCTTGCAGAGGCCTTTAACGAATCAACAAGTAGCAATGCATTTGCTTAACTTCAATCCAAGATTTCCCATGTCCTAAATCGACTGGATAACATAAAGAGGAAACTGAAGAAAAACCAGCACTGCTGGCGAAGGCACTGTCATTGTTGAATCTTTTGTATCGTAAGGCGGAAGAGTTCCAAAGGATACAAGATATTCCACCTCATCTTACTCTCTTGGGAAACAGTTATTTTGGAGGATCTCTTTCTCCGCAGAGAAGATCTTCCGTTGTCTCGCCCACTCGGTTACCGACGGCAAATGTCAAACCAGTCCTTCCGATAAAATGGGATTGTAAATTTTCGGGGGATAAAAAAGGTATGTCCTTAAGTGCTTTCTTGAGTAGGGTCGAGGAATTGCGTGTAGCTCGACATGTTACGAAGGAAATGTTGCTCGATTCTGGAATTGATTTATTTACGGGTAGGGCATATCAGTTTTACTTAGCGTATAGAAGCGAGGTAACGACTTGGGATAAGTTTGTTGCCCTTCTGAGAGAAGAATATCTCTCTTCAAATTATAACGAGAAGTTGTTTGAAGAGATCAGAAAACGTACTCAGGGTCCCGATGAGTCTATTGGTATCTATTTAGCGGTCATGACGGGTTACTTTACTAGGTTGACTTGCTCAATTTCTGAAAAAACAAAACTTAAGATCCTTCTGAGGAATATTGCCCCTTTCTATCAGACGCAATTGGCCCATATTGATGTTACTTCGATCAATCAGCTTCGAGATCTAGGTAGGCGACTGGAAGCCAGGAAGGAAGCTGTTGATAATTTTTCACCACCATCGAAAAAGTGTAATGTCCTTGAACCTGATTTAGCCTATATGCAGGTAGATGATGGTGTTATTGACAGCTGTCAGACGTCATCAACTTCAGGTGTTAATAGGCCTTCGGTGTCTAGTAACGAAAAGCTTTGTTTCAGGTGTAATAAGCCCGGTCATAGAGCAGTTGGTTGTTTGATGAAGCCTGCTGATCTATATTGCTACAGATGTAAGAAGAAGGGATTTACTGTTCGATCTTGTCCTGATTGTTCGTCAAAGGGAAACGGACCCCGACGCACCTAGGAGATCGAGGAAGGTGTATCGACCGAGAACACTCGATCGACAAAATCCAAGTCATTCTTGATTATGTCTTGGACCACGCTAATGAAGATGAACTTCCTTATTTGCGTGTTGATATTTCAGGGAAGTCATTATTAGGTCTGCTAGACTCAGGCGCGTCTCGGACTATACTTGGTGGACGAGGTTATGAAGTTATACGTGGACTAGGATTGACAATTGATAGCTCGAGAAAAACATATTGTACTGTTTGCTAGCGGTGATCGTGTGCAGAGTATAGGTGTAGTTGATATACCTGAAGGGTCAGGTGAGGCTGGTGGAGGCTATTGTCATCCCTGAGATACCTCATCTTCTCATACTTGGAATAGATTTTTGGAAATATATGGCAGTTGTCCCTGATTTGCGCCACGATGAGTGGCATTTTTCTTGTGAGTCAGTAACGGTCAATGCTGTTGAACATGTTGCTAATTCTACCTTGTTGAGTCCGCTGAACAAATTGCGACTTCAAGCAGTCATCGACCGTAACGTTGAAGTGATGGGTACAGAGTTGGGCTGCACTAATAGGACCAAGCATGTCATTGAAACTGACAGTCCTCCAATTAAACAACGCTACTACAGAGTGAACCCGATTGTTCAACGACAAATCGACGCAGAACTTGAGGAAATGTTAAGACTAGGGATTGTGGAACCTTCCAATAGTCCTTGGTCATCACCCATACTATTGGTCAAGAAGAAAGATGGGACTCTTAGATTTTGCGTCGATTACCGTAAGTTGAACTCGGTGACTGTTCGTGATAGCTATCCGCTTCCCCTTGTGTCCGATACTCTGGATAAACTACGTGATGCTCAGTTCCTGTCCAGTATAGATGTGAAGTCTGCGTAGTGGCAAGTGCCAATGGAAGAATCTTCAAAAAAATATGCGGCTTTTACTGTACCGAATCGTGGTTTATTCCAGTTTCGGCGTATGCCTTTTGGGCTTCACAACGCTCCAGCCCGTTGGCAAAGATTGATAGATGACGTATTGGGTCACGACCTTGAGCCACACGTGTTCGTGTATTCAGATGACTTGGTCATTGTCAGCCAAAACTTTGAGCATCATCTGACCATCCTAGATGAAGTTTTTCGTAGACTCAGAGAGGCAAATATCACAGTCAGCATTGACAAGTGCCAATTTTGCCGACCTGAGATGAAATATCTTGGCTATGTGGTGGATCGTCATGGATTACATGTTGACTCCGACAAGGTGAAGGCCATGTTAGAAATACCGCCTCCGACTAATGTAACGGAAGTCCGGAGAATTGTTGGTACCTTCTCTTGGTATCGCCGATTTGTTCCGGATTTTTCGCCCATTATAGCTCCCATCACCGCCCTGTTGAGGAAGAACTCCAGGTTCATTTGGACAGATGAATGTGCTAAATCCTTTCGAAAAATCAAGGAGTGCTTAGTCGCGGCTCCAATCTTGCGTTGTCCAGACTATTCCAAGCCATTTCTAGTGCAGACTGATTCCTCTGGGTATGGAATTGGCGCAGTCCTTTCACAGCCTTATCCAGAAGGCGATAAGTTGATTTCGTACCTAAGCAGATCCCTCACAAAGCAAGAGAGGAATTATTCGACCACAGAAAGGGAGTGCCTTGCAGTTCAATGGGCAGTGGAAAAACTCAGGCCATATATTGAAGGAGTTTCCTTCACGGTTGTAACTGACCATTACAGCCATTTGTGACTTCATAGTCTGAAGGATTTGAATGGTAGACTCGCACGTTGGGCCGTGAGACTCCAACAGTATAGTTTTGAAGTGGTCCACCGTAAAGAAAAGGAAAATATAGTACCAGATACGTTATCTCGATCAGTACCTATCGTAGATTTTGTTGCAGTCAGCTCTGTTGATCAGCCGACAATGGAAGGCGTTAACGACGATAAGTGGTAAGTAGATCACCTAAGACAGTTTCAGGACCGCATGCGCAGTACGGTCAAGCATGCCAAACGTTAGGGAGTCGGCCGTCGCTGCTTCGCGTTCATCGTGTGACGTAGTCGAGAGATATCCCTCAGATTGATAACATTTTGCTAATAGAGCGCGGCGCACACATTATGAATTGAACTGAATTTAAAAAGAAAAAAGATTCTTCCACAGCAGAGGTTTGAACCATCGTCCTTTTGCTTGGTAGCAAGTGACGCTAGCCTTGTCTCCACGGAGACTTCGTACAAGTTGATGTACATATGTGGGGTTATATTTCTCCAGCTACCAGAGCACGCTGTTTGAATATTTAAAAAAAATAATGATTGTGAGTCTAATAATAATAATGATGTTTGGAATAAATGTGAAAAATTGCGAGGTAACGAGGGTGTAACGTTTGAAGGTGTGATTCCAATAAGGAAAGTATACAAGGTGTTTCAAAATGTATAATTTAAGAGAAATGAAAGTCACGTTCATTTAACGTGACTTGCGTGTGTGTGTCAAATATCATGTGGGAAATGGGTCATTGGGGCAATGGAGGGTAGCAAAGTATTCAGCAAAAATATATATAGGATGTCTTAAATATTATTTAAGAGAAAAAAACATAACGACTGCTTTTCAAATTTAGTATACCAGGTGTACCAACATATCATTCAAGAGGAGAAACATGGAGGTTAAAGAAAAAACACATCATTGAAGGTATGAAGTGGAGATTTTTCAAAACGCTGCGTTTTCATCATCAGGTGACGTTAGATAAAAAAACAATTTAAATAGAAAAATTTATTATACAGTTTTATTTTGGTAACATATCACATAACCATTTGTATAGAATATTGTTACGTTTTTCAGGTTCAATAAGTGGTACACTTACTTATAAACTCGCCTTTATTGTCACAGAACAAATAATACAACTGACAACACTGTTTGACACTGTGCAGTTCAAATAAATACTTCAAACTTCACTTGGTAACGTTACAACAGTCAAATGTTAAAAAGTAAACAAATCTCAAAAACTTCCCAACTTGTCAAATGTGATCGTATTTATAGGATAACATTATTCTAGAAGCTATAGAACTTTCAACAGAACATTCCATACTAAGTTCTCGAATAAAATTTAATGATTCTATTACATTCTAATGGGTTTCTAGAAGGCAAACAGAAGGATTCATGATATTTCTATCTACTACCAGGTTCGTAACACTGCCTCCTCTTCTAGGTTATTCCGTCCCGGATAACATCATCTCCATCTTGATTGTCTCGCTGAACCCAATTTGGAGGGTCGTGGCCTCGGTATTCTGCTAACCTCTCCACGTGAACAACTTTGAGTTTGCTCCTTGGGGTAAGCTGGATGCGGTACCCCAAATCGTTAATTTTCTTTACGACGACATAAGGGCCAGTCCACTTCCTCTGTAGCTTGGGACATAGTCCTTTCTTTCTTTGAGGTTGGTACAGCCAAACAGCATCACCTGGCTCAAACATAGTCCATGGAGTATTCCTGTCAAATCTCTTCTTCATCTTGTCACTGGTGATTTGAAGACGATGTCTGCAGAATTCATGCATTCGATCCAGTCTTTCTCGCAATGCTTTGACAAATTCTGGAAGAACTTTGTCATCATCTAGATTCCTGGCTGGTGGCATTCAAAATAGCAGATCGATTGGCAGTTTCATTTCTCTCCCAGTGATTAACATTGAAGGGGTATATCCGGTGGACTCATGCTGGGCACTTCGATACGATAGGAGAAATAGTGGCACCAAATCATCCCAATCCTTTTGATTCTTGGAGATGAACATCGACAGATACTGGCTGATGGTTTTATTGTGTCGTTCAACCATTCCATCTGATTGTGGATGTAAGGCTGTTGTGCGAGTTTTCTTCACGCCTAAAATGTTCATCATTTCCTGCCATAACTCGGATTCGAAGTTTCTTCCTTGATCTGAATGTAATTCTAGCGGAACTCCATGTCTGGCTATGACATTTTCTAGGAAGGCCTTTGCCACTGTCTTTGCCTCCTGGTTTGGAATGGGCACAACTTCGGGCCATTTGGAGAAATAGTCCATGGCTACCATCAAGTATTTATTTCCATGCTCAGTAACAGGAAACGGCCCCAGAATGTCAACTGCTACTCTTTCGAATGGTTCACCAGAAAGATACTGGGCCATTTTTCCTCGACTTCTGGCTTTCGATCCCTTCTTTGAAGAACATAGATCACATCTCTTACACCATTCTTCAACATCTCGACAGCAATTCACCCAATAGAATCGATTTCGAACTCTAGCTAGAGTCCTCTTGATTTCGAAGTGTCCACCTGCACGACTACTATGAAGTTGTTCAAGCACATCTTTGACATGAACCTTTGGCAGCACCAGTTGGTACACCACGGTTGCTCCATCTGGGCTCTCCCATCTGAGATGCAATAGGCCATCACTAAGACATAGGGAATTCCACTGAGCCCAATATCCTTTAGCAACTGCACCAAACTTGGGTACTTCCTGCCACTCGGGTCTTACTCCATTTTTAAGCCAGTTTACTGACTTTCCCTCATTTCTTCTGTTGTCCATAAATCAGATTCTTCGGACTCGACTCTCACGGTAGTGGCTTGCAAAATTTCCCTGCACTGCTCTTCATTGTAGAAGTTGGCCTCTTTGTTTTCAAGTTTCTGACAATACCGGCATTCCTGCTCCAAGCATGGACGTTTTGATAAGGTGTCTGCATTGCTGTGTTTCCTGCCCCTACGATGAATTATTTTGAAGTCATATTGTTGGAGTCTTTCTATCCATCTGGCAAACTGACCCTCAGGCTTCTTGAAGTTCATTATCCACTGCAGAGCGCTTTGATCAGTCCTCACGAGAAAACGTCTGCCATAGAGGTAGGTGTGGAAATGTTCAATGGCTTTGACTATCGATAAAAGTTCCTTTCTCGTAACACAGTAGTTCTTTTTGGCTTTGCCCAGAGTTTTACTATAGTAGGCTATAACTTTCTCTTCGCCATCCTGTTCCTGAGATAAAACAGATCCAATACCATGCTGAGACGCATCACAGTCCAAAATGAAAGTGCCTTTCTTTTGTGGATAAGCTAAAATAGGTGCAGTTGTTAATTTCTTCTTCAATTCAGTGAATGACTGCTGACAATCAGAACTCCAATCAAACTGAACGTTGTTCTCAGTCAAGCGATGGAGTGGCTTGGCGATTTTTCCAAAATCCTGTACAAATTTTCGATAGTAAGTGCATAGTCCCAAGAAACTTCTTACTTCGTGTTTGTCTCTGGGACGTGGCCAATTCCTAACAGCCTCGATTTTCGCAGGATCGGTCTTGATTCCTTTGGCCAAGATGACATGGCCTAAGAAATTAACTTCCTTTTTAAATAAACAGCATTTTTTTGGATTGAGCTGTAGGTTGGCGTTTTCTAACCTCAAAAATACTTCTTCCAAATTTTTCAAATGTTCGTCAAACGTCTTTCCCATTACCATTACGTCATCCAAGTAGACAAGGCAGGTTTTCCATGTCAAACCCCTTAGTACTAGTTCCATAAGTCGTTCAAAGGTGGCAGGAGCGTTACATAATCCAAACGGAAGAACTTTGAATTGGTACAGCCCGTGTCCGGCAGAGAATGCTGTCTTGTCTCTGTCATCGGGATGGACTTCCACTTGCCAGTAACCGCTTTTCAAATCCAACGTTGAAAACCATTTTGAACCAGATAGTGTGTCAAGCGTGTCATCGATTCTTGGCAATGGATAGCTGTCCTTCATGGTGACGTCATTCAATCGTCGATAGTCCACGCAAAATCGGGTTGATCCATCCTTTTTAGTTACTTAGACTACCGGTGAGGACCACGGGCTTGTGGATTCTTCAATTACGTCATCCTTCAGTATGTCGTTGATCATGTTGACTACCTCTCTCTGTTTGGCAAATGGTAGTCTCCTTGGAGCTTGTCGGATTGGTTGGGCGTCGCAGGTGTTGATTCGGTGTTGGACTAGATTGGTACGTCCCGTTGAAGTTTCTGTCGAGAAGATGTCTCCATGACTATCGAGAAACTCTTTGACCTTCTGTTTTTCTTCTAGAGATAGGTGTTCCGTGGATTCCATCATTTTGTCGATTGTTCTCTGATCGATGTTGGTAGTTTTTCTTCGAAGTGTTCGAGTTTGGTTTTCACAATTGATGACTCGAGTGACGGGTTTGCAGATGCCCAATTGGTCGTTTTTCCTCAGGAAAACTTTGATATCTGTAGTAGTGGTAACCCTGACAGGAATTTGTTGTTCCGTGTTCACAAGACATCGGGCAATTAGAAGTCCATCGTTACGGTATTCATCGTTTTCAATTATTCCAGTGCTCAAATCCCCAGGTTCACCTTCCAGTCTGGCCATAACAATGGTTTCGGAGTTTTTCGGAATATGGATGTCTTCCTCAACATAAATCTTCATTGGTTGGAGTTTTTCTTCGTATCTGCTCAGAAAGATTTCTTCATTGCCGATCCGCAATATTTTCTTTCTGATATTAAGGATGAAGTCGTTCTTCTCCATGATATCTAGACCCAAAACACATTCATCCTTTATGTCTGCTACCAACATAAAATGTTCCATGGTAATGGGGCCTATCTGGATGCGTACAAGCGTCTCTCCATTGATTGGTGAGGTTTGTCCCGTAGCTGTTTCCAAAACCATATTCCTCTTTATCGGCTTTACAGATTTTTGTATGAGGTCTGGACGAACAACTGTTCTGGAAGCTCCTGTATCTATAGTGAAGGTGCATCTTCGATCTTCTAATTGGCCTTGGACTAGTAGACTTTGTCCATTTCTCTTCAACGTCGAGATAGGAATCTTGGGGCTTTGAACACTGAAAGTCGACACACGCCCCCTAGTGCCGACTAATTCTCGTTTTCCTGGTTGGAAGAGAGTCTTCTTTCAGGCGTTCGAGGTCTCCCTTCTGGCGTGGGTGACCTCCTGTAGCCTTCTCTGATAAAACGACCACGTTGTTCCTTTCTTGGGCTTGGGGATCTCGATCTCGCTTCATTGCTTGTTGATGTCGTCCTTACCCTCATTGGACTTCTGGACCTTGATCTTTCCCAGCAGCTTCTTTGTAGATGACCAGTTTTTCCGCAGCTATAGCAGCGCCTCTTTTTATTTTCTTCAGAAGTCATTTGTTTACCTAATGCCGATATGGAGTCCAATAACTTATTCAACAGCGCCTCGCTCGTAGAAGAATCTTCGATGAATTTGACCTCTCGTAACTTGGATCTCGTATTTCTTGATACATTTTTAGCCGCTTCGAACTCCAATGATGCTATTAGTACCCCGCTTATGGTCTGAAGACGTCCTAGTCGAAGGGCTTGCTGCATGTCAGGATCTCTTAGGCCGTCGATGAAGGTTTGCACTCCAATTTGTTCTATGAACTCTTTCGGTGCTTGTGGATAGGACAAATTAATGAGTCGCTCTACATCTGCTCCATATTCCTGCAGTGATTCGTTTGGTTTTTGGGATCGACTCTTTAGCTGACTCTGGAACACTTGTTTAAGATACTGCTGCCCATATCTTATCTCTAAAGCTTCCACGATTCTAGAATACTCCTTCTGCTTATTTTCGGGGATATTCTGCAATATCTCTAACGCTTGGCCTCGCAGACACAGGACTAGTGAAGTGGCCTTTTCTTCCTCGGACCAGCCGTTTGCGTTTGCTGTCGCCTCAAATTGACGTCGATACATAGACCACGAAGATTGCCCATCAAATGTTGGAGGCTTCAAAATTTTTGCTTGAGCAGGCCTTGGATATGTCAGTGAAAATTGCCTTTCACTGGTGGGAGAAATTTCCTCAGAGGGTGCCCGCTTGTGCGGATGGTGTATTGTTTCTATCCTCTCCTTGATCCTATCCACTTCTTCGTTGAATTTCTTGTTTACTTCTTGTGCCACCCGTTCATTCATTTTGGACAGTTCAATTTCGACCTCCTGGACTCTTCCTCTGACTTCCTGGACTTCATCTCTGACCTCCCGGACCTCCCCTTCAACTTCCTGGACTATTTCGGTGATTTCATTCTGGAAGCACTGTTGGCTGTGACTAAACTGTTGCAGGAGATCGACATGCTGCTGTTGTAACCGTTGGACTAACCGCGCCTCTTGCTCCTTTTGTTCTTGTCTTCTTCTAGCTTCTTGTTCCTCTTGTTCTTGTTTTCTTTTAGCTTCTTGTTCCTCTTGCTCTTGTTTTCTTTTAGCTTCTTGTTCCTTCAAAAACTGGATTATGTCTAACGTCGCCATCTCGTCGTAATTCTGTGCTCGAGTATTCACCATCAAATACTGTAAATCTGCTCCACTCTTCTTTCTTCAGTACCACTCATCCCACCGCTGTCACCAAATGTTACGTTTTTCCGGTTCAATAAGTGGTACACTTACTTATAAACTCGCCTTTATTGTCACAGAACAAATAATACAACCGACAACACTGTTTGACACTTTGCAGTTCAAATAAATACTTCAAACTTCACTTGGTAACGTTACAACAGTCAAATGTTAAAAAGTAAACAAATCTCAAAAACTTCCCAACTTGTCAAATGTGATCGTATTTATAGGATAACATTATTCTAGAAGCTATAGAACTTTCAACAGAACATTCCATACTAAGTTCTCGAATAAACTTTAATGATTCTAGTACATTCTAATGAGTTTCTAGAAGGCAAACAGAAGGATTCATGATCTTTCTATCTACTACCAGGTTCGTAACAATATCTGCGTTTCGGAGACTGCAATTATAGTGGGGTTGCTTGTTGATGTGATGCATACAGGGTGATATACCATCATTGTCGCCGAATGTGGGAACCATCCATGACGTATTATCATAGTCCTCCAAATTCACAACACGTGTAGGTAGGTTCAATTGATGAAATATCTCTGTAAGATAGTCACGTTTTTGGACGTTTCGCTCCAAGAAACAGGCAGTACGTTTATCTGCTCTACTCAAAGAGGAAAATGGTATAGTTGACAGCAGCAGAAAATTACTACATTGAATTCCAATCCTAATGGCAATCTCCTTAGGATGGAATTGTTGCTCGATGGTAAAGCCTTGAATATCTACAACAGCTATTCTCATGTTGACTCTGTGATTGATACTGAAGTGACAAGCATATCTTCAGTTTAATTTGTTAATGATTTTGCTGAGTGGGAGGAGCTCAATAACAGTGTCGTGCACAATGATGCAATAGGGCTCTAGTATTTTGAGGAAATCCTTCAGATGCCTCGATTTCGAGTTTCACATCAACAGTGGAACTTTTTATGCTCTTATCCCTTCTGGAACAATCGATGACAAAGAGACTCTTGCCAACAAATTCGGTAGAGCTCAGCAGAGGATTATGTTGATTAGTAATTTTGTAGCTGAGACCACATTGTGCATAGTTGAAATAGGCTTGCGAAAAATTTCCCTTTGCAAAATTCAGATGCATATTCTCTTTGGGATAATTCTCGCCGTTCAGAGTGAGCATTATATTGGTGATATTCGAATGAGCGAATATTGTTGGATCATTGTTGAATTTGGTTTAATCACGGTCTTTTTGGAAACATACAATCACATAGCGAGGACTTTCGAGAAACGAGGAAGTCTTGACGGCCCATATTTCACTTTTTGTACCTTGTGTGAGAGCAGGCAACATATGAAGTTCCCATTTTCTGAACGGCATGAGAATAGGAGTATCAGCTTGGATGGCCTTCAAAAGTTGCAATTTAATTTGATCATGTGGAAAGATTCTCTTAAATTTGAGTTCAATATTTTCAATTTCCAACTTGACTGCTGTCGTACCAGCCGGCGATCCAGCGGTCTCCTCTATTTTGAAGCAGTTGCTATCATCTGCAGCTCGTACTAATCGGATGGTATGTTTGCCATAGGAAACACATTGATAATCGTTGAAAATACTCAAAAAATATTTGACGGGTATAAGCATGTTGAATGTTAGATCAGTAGTGCTAGCTACTCGTGGGATGAAATATGGAACAAAGTAATAAAAATTTTAAAATGGATCATGGTGCTATGTATCACGGTGCAAGTACGAGGAAGCGAACGAGGTCGGAAGTACGGATCGACGAATTCTACCGGGAGCACGGTAGGTTCCCGAAAGCCGGGGAGCTGAAATCACCAGAGGCGGAGAGAGAAAGGGACAAGATGCAACGAACAGAAAAGGTACTGGGAGAACTCGTAAATCAGGCAGCCGGAGCAATGCAGAACGCTATGACTGACATCATGAACAAGTCGGTGGAAAAGCTGCAAGAGATAGTAGCAAACCAGCTATCATCTACCATGCATGACGAAGGGGAGGGAACTGGAAAAGAGGGAGAACGGGATCTGGAATTCAGTGAGGAAGAGGATAACGGAGGACAAGGAGGCGAACAACAAGAAGCAGAAGAGGACATAATTAGCTCGAGATGGGAGAGGATCAAGGAGTGCATGAACGCCGTGAGGCAGGCCACCACTAGATACGCGGGCGGTAAAATTCAGTTCAATAAAGATGAACAGACGATCGTTGCTCAGAAATTGCAGGAAATGGCACTAGGGATTGGAGACATTATGTTGGAAGTTGGAAGGATGAAAGGTGATGGAGTTAAAATGAGAGTGATGGAAAGAAGAGTAGAGGAATGTGAGGACAAACTAAACGAGATGGATGGGATGAAAGTAGTGATCGAGGGGTTGGTTGAGGAAACTAGAAGAATGAATGTTACCATCGAAGACATGGGTAGGGCAATGATTACTAACAGGAAGAAAGCGGAGGTAATTAGAAGAGGGGGCGAGTCGACTGGGAGCCGAGTGAGGGAAGGAAGAAAGGAAATGTAGGCACCAGTGTCGACGGCTAACGAGGAGGGTTTCGATACGGAGATGGAAACTGACTCTGAACAGGGAGGACAGTTCCAGCAGACTAGGCGTAGAAAAAGGAGGGGAAGGGGCGACAATGGACCTAGAACCTACGCTAATATGACCAGCATACCCATGCGAGGAGAGAGGCCAAAACCAAGTGAAGGATGGACAACGCCAACGCGGATACAAGAAATCAAGGTAGAGGGTGTGACCGAGGAAGCGAAGAGGACGGCCGCTAGGATCATCAAGGAATGTCTGGAGAAGGAAGGATGTGCGGATGACGTGCTGGGCCTGACGAAAGTGAAGGGAGGTACGCTATATTTGGAAAGTAAGGGCGTGGAAGAAAGGGAGAGAGTGAAAAGGGCGATAGAAAATGATGACAGGGTGAGAGTTGAGGAAATAAAGGGAAGGAAACCGTCGCTACTTCTTACAGGGGTGGAAAAGGGATATAAGGATGAAGAGCTACCGAGGCTGATAAGGGAACAAAACTTGGATTTGAATAATGAGACGAATGATGAGGACTGGGAGGGGATGATTGTGAGAAGCAGGAGAGAATGTAGGACGAATAGTTGGAAGGAGAACATAGTGGTGGAAGTAGGAGCGAAACTGTTTAGGAAGATGATGACTGTGGGAGTTATATTTATTGATTTAACGAGAATATTTGTGGAAGAACATGCGAGTGTAGCAGTATGCTACAAATGCTGCCATTATGGACATACTGCTAAACACTGCACGGAGACGGCGGTATGTAATAAATGTGGAGGTAGACACGAAGGCAAGGAGTGCTTGGGTATCCGGCCACTTGACTGCATAAACTGCAAAAGGGCGGGGGTAAGTGAAAGAAGACATCCGGCGATAGACCCGAAATGCCCGGTATATACGAGGAGGGTAGAGCTTAGCAGAAGGCGGACAGAGTATTAAAGTCCTGCAATTCAACGCAGGACGGGGCAGGGAGGCCACACACCTCATAAGAGGTATGGCAGAGGAAAAAGGGGCGGATATAGTATGTTTACAGGAACCGTGGCAGAGAGAGGGGAACTGGGAAGGGTGGCATAAACATGACGGGGGTAAAGGTACCAAGGTCAGAACATGGATAAGGACAAAGATAGACAGCTCTGCCCTCATGGCAGTGAGGAGCATAAATGGGGTCGGAGTGATATTAAGGATGCAAGATGGGCAGGATGTCAAGATAATGAATGTGTATGAGGAACCTGGAAGGAGGAGGAATGATGAATGGAAAAAGGTGAGAAGGAATTTTGATAAATGGGCAGGCGGGAAGATCATCCTAGGGGACTTCAACGCCAAGCATGTCGCATGGGGAGGAATGGTGACGGATGAAAGAGGAGAGGATATACTGGACTGGATAGTGGAGAAGGGTTATCAGATTGAGAATGATGCGAACAGCCTGGCGACGTTCTCTAGTGGAAGAGGCGAGAGCTGGATTGACCTAACCATTTGCAGCAAGAGCTGGGTGAGAGACTGGGAGGTAAGCGAGGATGAGTCACTGAGCGATCATCGAGTGATACGTTTCCTAATAGCCGGGGAGCCGACAACGCGAAAAAGGACATTTTTGAATGTGGGAAGGACAAATTGGGCCGTGGTGGAGGAGATACTCTCGACATATGATATGGGGAAAATAGATAGCAGTGAGGAGGTAGAAGCAGAAGCGGGGAAACTCCAGTCCTTGATTGTTCGGGCGTGTCGCAAGGCAATACCCAGGAGTACAAAAGAGGAGCAAGAGGAGAGAGAATGGTGGAATGATGAGTTGGGTAGGATGAGAAGAAGAGTGAGGAAACTCAGGAGGGAGTACCAGGAAGAAAGAATAGAGGATGAAAGAATCAGAAAACAGGGTATATTTAGGAGAGAGAGGAATGAGTACAAGAGGGGGATTGCAAGGGCAAGAATCGAGTGGCTGAAAGAAAGGGTCGAGAGGTTGCAATCGGAGAAACCGTGGAACAGAGTGTTTGGGCTCCTGAGGAAAGAAAGGGCAGAGGAAATACCGGGCACGGCTAAGAGGGAGGATGGCACATACACCGAGGGGAAGCACGAAACCAGCAGATACCTGCTGGACAAGTACTTCCCGAACGATGACAGGGGAAAAGACACCATGGGTAGACGCTGCATTAGGGAGGACGGAGATGAAGGATGGGGACCGGAGCAGCCCAACTTCACGGTGAGGGAGGTACAAGAGGTAATGGAAGGATTAAAAGACAACAAAGCGACGGGAACAGACGGCATACCTAATGAGGTGATGAAACACGTGGCGAACCTAATAAGCGAAGATCTTACGGATATACTCAACGCATGCCTTAGGCTGAGGTATTTCACTGCAGTATGGAAGGTGATGAAGGTTGTGTGGATTCCTAAGAAGGATAGAAGCCTAAGGCCGATCAGCTTGCTGACCGCGTTAGGGCGAACTTTCGACCGGCTTCTCAGCGGAAGAGTACAGGTGTGGTGTGAAAGAGGACAGAAGTTCTCGCCCTGCCAATTTGGCTTCAGGGCGGGATTGGACACATCGACTGCTGTTGAGAATATGGTGGAGAGAATAAAGAGAAGTAAGAACGAGGGTATGCATAGCATGGTGATGGCGCTGGATTTGTCGAACGCTTTCAACACGGCATGGGGACCTGCGATAGGATGGAATATGAGGAAGATGGGGCTACCGGAGAACATTGGCAAGTTGTGCATGGAATTTGTAGGCGAAAGAAGAGTCAAGAGTGGAGGCGTGGAAGCAATCGTGGACAGGGGGTGCCCGCAGGGATCCAGCCTGGGACCCACGCTATGGCTTATTGTCATGGAAGCGTGGTTCGAGAGGATGAGGGCAGTAAACGAAAAGGAATATGACAGGATAAATGAAGGGGTGCCAGTAGCGCACAGAGTAAGTAGTGGGACGAAGGTGTGGGCCCAGGCCTACGCCGACGACCAACTGATAGTGGTGGTTGGCCCGTCGGTAAAGAAAATAGAAAGGATGTGGAAGGAGGTGTGGAAAGAATGTCAAGAATGGGAGGATGAAATGTGGCTGAGGTATAACGAAAACAAGACCGAATGCATGTTTGTCCCGGCCAGGAAACTGGACAAGGAACCGGTGGTTAGGGTGAGAGAGCAACGGATTGAGTGCGGCGGTAACATCACATACTTGGGCATGATAGTAGACAAGGGCCTACTGTACATTGATCATCTTAAGGAGGTAAGAAGGAGAACGGCTATAGTTGCAGGAAAACTAAGAAGATGGACGGGCCGTGACGTAAGGCTAAGGAGAGGATGTGTCAGACTGATTTTCGAAAGAGTGGTTAAGCCGGCGGTGATGTATGGCGTCCAAGTGTGGGGAGCAAGAGCGAAGGACTCTAGGGTGATCAGACAATTGGGGGCGATACAGAGACCGTTTACGCTATCGGCCAGCGGGGCATATAGAACGGCGCCGTCAGCCGCGTTATGCGTGCTGACTGGGATGGCGCCTCTATACATAGAGGCAGCAACGAGGTATGAAGAATGGAAGGCGCACGGAAAAGAAAAAGTAAGAGGACGGATAAACGGGTGCGACACAATATACCCATGGATGATCGGAACAATTCTGGAGAACCGAGAAGGGCTAAAAGAGGTATTTGTGGACGCGGTTAAGAGAGAGGATGGACGAGTGGGTATAGGATGGGCGCATAAGGAGGGGAGCGAGTGGAGAATGGGTCGGGAAAGAATCAGTGAGCTGGGAAGCGTACAGGAAGCCGAAATGGTGGCTATAGGTAAAGGGGTACTGATGGGTGGAGAGATGGACATAAGAATAATAAGTGACTCGCCTGGAGCAGTGGAGACCATTAGGAATGCGAGATCGAAGAGCAAAAGGGCAGCTCGTATTAGGAGAATGCTTGAAAACAGAAGGGTAGCGGGATTGGTGACGGAAATTGAGTGGAGGAAAGGGCATGTTAGGGAGAATGAGGGTAACAGAAGAGCAGATGAAGAGAGTAGAAGAGGTGCGGAACTGCAAGAGATCACATGGCAAATAGACTTGGGACATAGCAGAATGGAGGAGAGGGAAAGGATTAGGAGAATGGTGATGGAAAAATGGCAGGGTGAATGGGACAGCGGCAGGACCGGCAGAAGCGTACATGGTATGTGCAACAGGGTAGGGATGGGGTGTATACCATTAGCAAGGAAGGCAGTGCAACTGGTCACAGGGCATGGGAACTTTCGGGGTTACCTGGCAAGGTTCGGAATTGCACAAGAGACCCCATGCCAGTGTGGAACTGGCGGGACTGACACGGCGGAGCACATCAGGAACGATTGCATGCGGAGAGAAAGGGTAGAATGGAGAAGGAGGATCGAGGAAGAGGAGGATAGACTTGGAGCGTTACAGCTAAGGGATACGAATGGTGTGAAGGATGAATGGGTAAGGATATTGAATGAATGGGCGGGGGCTGTGGTCGAGGATGAAGAAGTATGAGAACCAACATAGTGTCAATGCGACGGTAATAGTGGCCTGGCTTCGGGATAAACGAGCGACGAAAGTAAATCGGGAGAGCAGGCGCTCGGATAGAATAAGACTGCCGACCAGGGAGGGCGCTGTTTGAATGTGGAGGATGAGCGGAATAAAGAAGGAAGGATCTTCCCCGCTGATTGCCCGCCCGGTATTCGGTGGGTCACGACCCAACGGTGGTGGGGGGGTGTGGCGGGGCGGAGGAGCGAGGGATATCGTGACGTGGACGTTGGAATGGGATGTAGGTGCAGCTTTATGGCCTAACGGCTTGGCAAGTGCAGCACACCTGGGGTGGTTTTAGTCAGTAAGAGTCTGACACTACTGATACGCGATGGACACCGAGCGATCAGAGTCCATGAGGATTTCCACCCTACTGAAAAAAAAAAAAGTAGTGCTGATAACCCCAGCGTTGCTGGGAAAAGTCCAACTTGAATTGGCCAAGTGCTTGATATCTTCGTCAGTGTAGGTGAGAAAGCCTCTGACAGTACTAACAATTCCAACTTCACGGACCGTCTCCAACTCCTTACCGCTTTGTTCATAACTAACAGATTGAAATATGAAAGCACCAGCATTGTTTACGAATGTTACACGACCATCTCCTTTGGTTTTCACAACTTTTCAACTGATGAATAACAGGCTATCATACAAAGCATCGTAAGCGTCAGATTGATTGATGTTGATTTCAATGACATCATTGTTGCGAAAGGATTTGACATATGGGTAGTGCGTCCGCCATTCCACCTTCTGTATGGATTCATCGTTTTGTGGTTTTCGGAAAATGTTGAACACTTGATTGGACAACATGATAACCGAGAGATTCTAAAAACAGTTTATTTTCCGGTGATAATAGTTGACGCACGTTGAAGGTCTTGGTGAAGACTGAAGGGGGGTATGGTAGTGAGTTATTCTTATGAATAGTTAGCACCATACTTTCGCTTCAATTCCAAACGAACGATTATTTCTTCGTTTCGAAAATCAACGAATTGAGAATGCTGGTGCAGCACTCGCAGCTTAATATTGTTTATTTCGTCTCTAGGAGCAATGGGTAGATGAATGAGGTGGTTGGGTGTTTCGTCGATTGCGTAAACAGGATCAACACCAACAGCAAATTCGTATATCGAATGAGACGGTGCGTCGTTGTAGAATGCTCCGAACGTAATGTTGCTATCTATGTGTATGGTACGTACTTTAATGATATCTACAGGTAGATCTGATGTACAATGCAAGTAGGGTTTGAGAAGAATAGACGAAAACCCTAAAATGCGGGCCAAACTGTTTTCAGGTCGGAAATCAATTGAGTGTTTAAGACAGAATATTTCACTTTTCAGCGTGTTATTATTCGGTTTGAGGTAGAAAAATTCCTGGGAGTTTTCCTTGTACGTTTTGGATGTGATGTGTTTGCTGATCAAAGCCTCAATATCCCCAATTACGTAAGAGCCAGTAGGGATATCGATACTCAGTTTAGTTTTGCCGCCGTTTTCAAAGTAGTAGAATTTTGTACCTTCTTCAATGTTGGGTATACTGTTGTACGAATGTAAGATGAGCAAAGCCAAACTGTATTCTGAATCAGAATCCAATTGAATGGGCGGATTGAAATCGATGGAAAGCGTTGAAGAACGACTCGTTAACGTCAATATCATAGACATAACTGATATAGTGTCAGAAGCGACCCGCCTTAAATAATGAACAACAACTTGGATGAAAAATCATTTATTATTACAATAATAACATTGAAATTGTGCACTAACTGGTCCATGATACTCTGCTTCTTTTAGTGATGCCGTTGACAGTCCAAACTCATTTTGATAATGAATGAAACATGGTAGACGAATCTGCAAAGCGAATCGATTTTTGTAGTCCTTTGGTAACCTATGCCATACATCCAGCAACTCCCAAGGTCCTGCGTTCCCAATCAAATATTCGATTGACAAAGCTCGCAGTTGAGTATCAGTGAAATCTCGCAATGATTTATATTTATGCATTCCAGCCAACGATTGATGCATCTCAGCGGTGGACATTATGAAGTAGAAACTTTAGGCAGAGATGTCCGCAATTACTCTGATTGTAAGTTTGATATTGACTATTATTATATGTAATTCTTACGCCCCTCCCAAAATATCTTGCCAATTCCAATGGAGGTTTGAGATTGCCAAAACTATCGAAATATTGTGCGACATTGCCATTTTTATTGTAAGCTACCCAATGAGTGCCCGCATTCAAGTGGGAATCCAAGTTCAATATAGCGCATTCTCGCAGCCAAGGACCACAAGTTGGCAACGTATCACGCATAAAGACTCCACGAAAATGTGGTATTTTCATCTGACGAGCACACTTCTGAATTTCCGAATCGTATAATGCTCTATGGGGTAGCTTATCTAGCAGTTTTTTTTCTTTTTAAGGTAAACACCGCGTCCTTTGCGTTGATGTTGTTTTTTCAGTAACAGTCCAAATCCTCGAGGGGTTTTCCGCAGGTACAAACCCGAACCCAAATGCTCCATGGATTTATTGTGACGTTGATCTTCTTCAAGTTTCTTTTTAGCATTTTTTGCGTCTATTACGGTTTTTGCTATGGAGCTCGCACCACCTGCCAACGCACCCAAAGCCGAAAGTGCAGCAAATATAGGTGGTAAAATTCCTCCAGACCTTGCATCGAATGGAATTATTCTAGGCACTCGTATTTTCTTACGTCCTCCAGCTTGACTCAATGCCATTTTAGCAGCTCGCAAAGCCGAAGCACTAGATTTCTTAATATTAGTAGGATTGTGTTTCCAATTTTTAATAATTTTTTGTTACGGTAAGTTACGGTGAAAGGACACGCCCATACCTAGCTTACGTTTGGCTTTCATGGTGGAAGTAACAAGCCAAGCTGCAGCCCGTTCCCCAAATTTAGCGTCTTTAGATTTAACTCGTTCCCGAGCACTATTTTCCAATACTTGATCTGCTTTATGACGGTCTTCTAGAGAGTCGGATTGAGAGTATGCAATATCGTGCTCTCTGCAGCTTCCGTCCAAAGGATTCACGCCAGTTTCTCCGCGTTGTAATCTCTGCCTCAATTTGGTGCCAGGCCCGCAAAACGAATAACCTGGTAGATGCAATTCGAACGGGAGCTTATTGATGATTGAATTGACAACACCTGCACCAGAGTAAGTCAACATTGATAATGATGAAAGATACCTTCAATGCGTTCATTTATAACCGTGGCGCACTCATGTTATTTCATCACATCATGGAGGTCGTTCAACAAGACAAGACACTGCCTATTGAAAATTTGGATTTTTTGAATGGAGACCTCGATAGGATAGCAGTATGGTTGGGAAGCATGGTAAATTATTAACGAATTCGATTCGTGCAATTATTTGTGGGCCAAGTGGTTGTGGAAAGACAAATGCCATCTTAACACTGTTATTCCACCCGAACGGAGCAGAATTCGAAAACATCTACGTATATTCAAAATCTTTGTACCAACCCAAATATCAGGTGGTTCAAGAAATTTTGGGGAAAGTCAAGGGATTCCATATTCAATTTCGATGATGTTGCATGCGATGGTCAACAGAAAATTCGATAATACTACTCGTTTTGCAGACACCGAAATATTGATGCTGCATATCTTTGTCAGACATATTCAAAAATTCCAAAACAATTGATACGAGACAATTGTAATATGGTTGTGCTTTTCAAGCAGGATAAAATGAATTTGAAACATGTATTCGATGAACACGTTTCCCCAGACATGACGTTCGAAGAATTCAAGGCAATGTGTGCAGAATGTTGGCGACAGCATCGATATGGAACCGTTGTGATTATGAAAGATTTTGATATAAATGCTGGACGTTATCGTCAAGGATTTGATAAATATATAAGTATACAGAGAGATTGATGTATCCCACAGTTATCATCATGAAACCGTTGAGCAAAGAAGTTGATGTTATTCGAAATACTAAAATCAATGAAATTGCAAAAGCTATTCGAAAAAAATATATGACTTTGAAATTGGGTAGATCTGAAGATGAGTTGTTGCAAAAATTCTTTAAACCTGTATCTGTCCCATTGAGAAAAATAGCAGCAATGCCGTCGCCGACGTCGCAATCTCCTACTACCCCAATGAAAAGTGAGGTAAAATCTGAACTCAAACAAGAGAAAGGAAGAGCGTAAAACGTCTCCATTCGAATCCATCGAAACAACGATTCCATTCCAATCCCTCGAAAATGTTGCAGGTACAGATGATAATGATGGTGATGATGAGGATATCTTTAGCGTAGGCACACAAGAGGAACAAGATAAGAGCTTTGCGTCAGACATGAATGAACAAGTTTTACAGGAATATATCGATCAATATCCTATAATGGCTCAACCGTATATTATAAAACATTGGAGTAATGACAAAGAAATAGATAAAGTATACGGTCCTGTATATGATGGTGTATCTTCAAAATGGTTCCTAGGTAACAAAGAAATAGATTTCGACAAACGCAGCGGTTACATTAAAATGGGTGGATATCAGTGGAGAGCAACACCCGGTATATACGAACTCATATTTCTAAACACACCTGAAAACTATAATAATAAAGATATGCAGGCATACAAATCAATTTGTAGATTTGTCGAACATTCACAAAAACTCCCTAGGCTATGCGAAAGGTAGTAAAAGATACAAATATACCGAAATAATTAAACCGATGTTTCCTATACGAAATCAACGTAAAATATCGACACGTACCGGTTTACCTAAAACATCCAACCCTGCAGCAAAAGGTAGTGGTTTACCTAAAAACATACCTATTGCAATGACATTCAATACCAAACCTATGGAGTTTGTTTATTGGGATGACCCAAACGAACTATGCGAACGCCTCAAATTATTGATAGCCTCTCGGGATGCCGGAAATACTTCGCATGACAATGAGATTATTGCCATTTTGAGTGAACTCAAAGAGGCAAATATAATTCTATAAGATGACATACATCCATGCATACATTCACATTTTCAAAATGGTTATCGATAAGTTCGGACGTAGCGACAGCAACACCGGTGATAGAAAGCGAAATTTACCTACGCCCTCTGGAGGCGGCGGCTTGCTGCATACTCCAGATGGTAACATCGATTTTGATAATTTGAAATTGAGTAATGTAAAGAGGCCCACCAAAAATACTGATGCTGTCAATAAACAATATGTGGATGAAATCGATAGAAAAATTGCTGCAACTATACAACATCAAGGTGAACAACACCATTCGGAAATAGTTCAACTGAGTGACAAAATGACAAAGATGCAACATGAAATTGAAAATGAATTAATTGCAACAAAAATTATCTGGAAAAGAAAACTCGAACCCTTGCAAGTAATTTTATTGAAATAACGCAACTAAGTGAGGTACGCTATAATGAAACAATGACATCCTGCAAGAAATAAAGGAAAATTTCTTTGAATCACAAATCGATGAGTATGTAGATGAGTATGATCCAATCACAACACGTTGCGGGGATTACATTTACATCACACAGTACATCGAAAGTAATACCAAACAAGTTTCCATTTCCAAGGATATCAAGAACATGGAGTTGTCTGAACAAGATGTGAACGACATTCTCAATACACACTTGGGGGTGCTGTCTGACCGTATCGCTATGCTGGATGCTATGAACTTTTGTGACTATTATCGAGGTGTTTTTGATATTATTCAATCTTGGTTACGTGAAAATAAAACCAATTTGAGTTTGGAAGAAATTATAGAAGGTTTTTGTCAAGCTTCATCTTTAGATAGTATGTTGGTTAATGCTTTGCGTGAATATTTATTTTATTATGAGCAAAAATTTGTGTATGATTTATGTAATAAATGAGAAAAAAGTAATCAATTTTTTTTATTTCATCAATTGTTGGTTAAAAGAACAAGTCAATGAACTAACAAATTTTTCATCATGTTTTCAAATGTTTCAAGTGATGCTTTTTTTTTATTTCGAACAAATTATTACGAGAGAGATTTGAAGAAAAAAAATATTTAACTTACCTCTTTTTTGCTTAACACTATACAAAGCTGGAGGTTCACTATCCTCCTCCTCCATTGTAGGCATAATCGCATTTTCAAAGAAAATACCTAATATTGTAATCTTTCAAAAACAAACGTTGAGTTTGACTTGGATTGCACCGTTTCTGAAGTTGACCCAATTTGGGGCGACTTCAGATTTTTGTATTCACATTGATTTTGTTGTGAAATGTGAACACAAACAGCTTTATTAACTTTGAAATATTTCAATATTCTTGCAAATGGATTATTGTAATAAAACGCAGGAAATCATTTGATTTTTTTTTATATTTGAAATACCTTCCCTAAAATACAGCAACAAAAAAATATACATATTTTGAATTATAAACAAGTAGTTGAAATATTAGCCGAAAATTGGGGCTTTCAGGTGTGTGTGTGTGGGTATTATCAAAAAAATTTGACTTTTTTCTGAATATGTTAATTATCTTGGCATTCATCTTCAGTTTGCAGTTCAAAAAGAACATGTGTAAAGTCATTTTGACACCAAAAAAACTTCTGTTGGAATGCATTATGTAATTCATAACTGGTGAAAATTTCATGTACATGATGAATTTTAAAATTTAATTTACCATAATTACTACATTTAACACAATATTTGAAAGCTTCAAAACAACTAACGCACACAACTAAATTAAAATCAACAAGTTCGTAATATTTCATTCAAATACAGTACGAATCATTATTACAATATGGCTCCAAGTCATAAACATTCAATAATGCTGTACGAAAATCAATAGGTCTTTTCAAATTGCTAAAGTCAGACATACCAACATATTCGAAACCCCATAGAATACATAAACAACCCTCATCATGATTATCATCATCATTATTATCTTCATGACGTTGATAATGAATGATATACGTCCATTTGAAACGTGAATAATTTTGAATAATTTATTTTGTTAATGATTGAGGTAAAGGCGAGCGGATAAGGAACATTCCTGTAGACCGTATATTCTCACAGATCGTTTTGATGCACAATTGTTGTAAATTCATTGTACTATCTGTAAACGAGAGAAAATTTTAGAAAAAAAAGAAAAAGATGGATAAAAAAAATTAATTTAGACTATAATGCCCCCACGGTAATGTATCAAATGATTTGGGGATAAGATGACGTTTATCGTCATATGGACTAAGGGCCACTTTTGCCTGCTCTATACTAAAAACGTTATGAACAAATGATCTGATTGTGCATTGTGTAATATTCTTTTGCTTGGAATTTTTCAGAGAATCCACGTAATCCTCAACGGTTAATTTATTTTTCACAACACTATATTTAACTCCTTTTCCTTTTTTACATACTTTGCATCCCTGCACTTTATAAATGTACATTTTTGAACGCAACCCTGCAAAGTGTGTGATAATTTTGCCATTTGCTTCATCCTTCATTAGCCCAGGCACCTTTTTATTCACCAGTGGAATGTTGAACTCATTATCTTTTGAATAATCAGACGTATCGAATTTGGAAATATGTTTTTTGATGATTTCTTCGTATACATCGTTACACGTTAGTTCATAAATGAAACTATCTGTATCGGTATACATTAACTTGGATTTTTCCGCACCTATTGTGGGAAGCATAAATTCATAATGAAATTTGAACATGCAAGTTTTTGACAAATCCAAAATTGCCATCCCAACATGCATTGGTTTATTGAATACAAGTTCGGCTTTTTTCAGTTCAATAGTCATCAAGTTTGAATCGAAAACGGTACGATTATGAAATCGAGGGCTGGAAATGAGATTTTTTGCTCCATATCTACCCTCGTAGGAAGAAACTAATTTTACTATTCGGTGCAACCGGATGTTCTCCATGGTTTTGCCAAAATTCGCATTATTGGCCAACTTGAATTGATTTTTTTCAAAAGAATTAGTAGCTGCAGTCCTCAATCGAGTATTCAGCTTGATATAAGGGCGCAACCACGCAGATTGTTTAAATTTCAAAACTTTATGTATTTTAGTTAATTTTTAAACATGTTCCAGAGCTTGTTTCAAATTCCTTTAGTGTAATGTATACTCTGTTTTGTTATGGAGAGTTGGCATTAATTTCTTCAATTTGGAATTTGGTGGTGTGCGGTGTTCGGGGCAAAATGGAAAATCTTTGTGTAAATCGTGAAGATCTTCAGGGTACTCCAAATCAACTAGTGAAATATAACCTTCGGGATTGTCATCAGGAATTTGAGTCACATCAATATTCGTATCAACCCATTCGAAGCCTCCATATGGTAAACATTCTGACATCGCCCACCCATATAAGTTATTTACATCGAAATACATGATAAATTTGGACGGCTGCGTAGGATTGTATGTAGGCATATACTTGTTATTAGCTTCCGAATATCTATTACAACAAACTGAAATTCCCCCCTTATACCCTTTTCCACAAACATTACCATATCAACGTCTTTTAAAATTTGTAATTTGCACCCGGTATATTTCAACATACAATCCCACGTATATCTTGGCATAGTATAGTACCAGCTGGGGTCCAACCCATAAGTTTTCAAGTCAATTTCACAAAAATTTTCAAAAACGTCTGCCAAAAGCAATATATCTGTTTTCATGTATAAATCGCTATATTCCCCCAAAGTTTTGATATCAAATTGCTGCCAAACATTTCGAGCGTGAGCATACTTCACATCATCAATTTCAAGATCGTTGAGCTTATTGTGAAAATGTTTTTTGGAAGGTAGCTCAGTATCGAGGAGTTTTTCCGTATTAACATAATCGTAGGGGAAAACCCCTTTCTTAGTGAGAAGTTTGAATTTTTCATTATCTAATTGTGCAAATTCCTTTTTCAAAATTTTAAATTTTTTTGCATCTATTGTGGACACCAACTCTTCGAGACTGGCTCCCATAAAACGATATGAATCGATAAATCTAAATTTAATGCTAGTTTCACTATTGTATTGTGTGAATGGAATGTATTTTTCTTTATTGATGGGAAATATGCTCACACGTCCTCGTTTTGCTACATCTTTAATAATAAAATGACTATCGTACCCCGAAAGATTATGGAATGTAATGGGTACCATAAAAAGCTTTTTGAAGGCGAGATTACAAAATTAATGACTCCATCCCCTAAACAACCCCGAAAAGTGACAATGATCCCTAACAATGATATCCTTCTTCACAAAAGGTTTCTCACAAATATGACACACTCTAGCATTAACAATATCAGGATTACATATCATTGGTACAATATTTTCGATTTTCGATTCAACAAATTTGGCAATGCTAGCCATTTCATCTGAAAACCATTGTATGCAATCGTTACCCCTATGGCAATTAAACTTGGACAAGCTGTCATCATAAGAGCATTTCAAGTAGTAACCTGCACTGAACGCTTTATGCTTTTGATATTTTGTAGATTTATCTGAAATTTTTTCCTCACAATTTTCGAGGGCAGATTCAAAATCAGCATATAAAACGAATGGACATTTTTGTTTATATACATAATTTCGAAATTCTACACAATCAAATTTTGGAAATGATGATAATGTGTTCATTCAATTTTTGTTCGCTATGAAAATAATTCAAACATGTCACAAAAAAATACTTTACCATCATGCTTGCTCAACTGACTTGATAGCAATCT
Source organism: Chrysolina americana (assembly GCA_958502065.1). Lineage (NCBI taxonomy): Eukaryota > Metazoa > Arthropoda > Insecta > Coleoptera > Chrysomelidae > Chrysolina > Chrysolina americana. Next base: position 37,663,382 of record OY293419.1, read on the forward strand.
AGACATATTCTTAATCCAGCAATAATGATATTTAATTTCAGAATCATCTGTATCCAAAGGCAAAGCGTCGTAATCGTTCAATTTAGGGAAATATATAATTTGAATTATTAACAAATTAACATGTTTATTCAAATATGCTTTTTCTTTGACAATATTCATTTCTAAACTATATACATTTACAGAAATATCATTTTGTTTTTAAAATTTTGTAATGCGGTGAATTGGCCTCGGAATTTCCAAACCCTCTGTATTCAAAACTGTGTCATAATTTGGATACGAAGATGCACGTGAAACATTTCCTTTGGGAGGGTACAAAGCACTCACGATTGCTCTAAAAAAACACGCATCATCTTGATTATCAATACTGATGCATGCATTCCTATTTTGAATTTCTTCAGGTAACCATATGAACCCTGAACCGTTGCCTATTTCGTATTTATATATTGATACCTCAAGCAAAAGAATTTTACTCAATGCCCACCCTGAGTCTTTTTCTTCAAATTCTTCTAATTTGTTCAAAATAACATCCACAATATGTTTATTGTACCAAGCAGTCAAGTCCGTGCCCAAATCAATGATTGCATTAGGAGTATTGAAAAATTTTCGATCGACTATTTCGCCGTCGTTTGACTTTTTGATGAAATCCCCCAACAACGTCATGTTCACTTTGAGGCATTGCATGTCCTTAAAAATTTTTCAAACGAACTTTTTGCACATACAAAGAAACAAAGACAAATGAAAAAAACTACCAACCTTAATTTTCTATGATCTCAAATGAAGCAGCAGGCTTTGGTTTGCCCACTTCTATCAATCCTTCGAAGATGATGGCATATTTCCCAGTGGAAAATTCTTCTAAATACGGTCGATATCCCTCAGTCACTCGCTGTGGTAAAAACACCACTTTCTTCCCCAAATCCACCAAAATCGCTTCTCCAAACGGACTTCAAACAATTTTCGCAGAGAATATTCTCTGCGGCGCCCCTACAGGTAAATCGCTCAATTTCGTGATGGGTTTCCTGGCCACAACTGAACTCGCGTTCACTCTCTGTAAATCCATCTGAAAAAACCCACCAGAATAAAAAGCTTTTGCTATAAAGAAAACACGCAAAAAATTTGAAAAAGAGTTTTGTAATTCGGAAACAATTAAGTCGCTTTGAATTACAAATTGAACGAATAACGAAAATGCAAAAATCAAACGTAATAACGTGAAAATATCTTCATCTAAAAACATTTAATTGAATTCATATGAAAAGCTCAAACTAAAAACACTCAAAAACCGAACATGAAAACTTTTATTTCAATTTAACCGAAAAACACTTTCATCACATAATAAAAAAATTTATGAAAAACTTACTTTGTATCTAGAGATTGATGCACAAAACGAAAAATAACTGAAGATATCTAAGTTGCTTGACTTTTCTCTGGTTGACGATTAACTAACGTTCACCGCGCATTCCAAACTACTTTTATAGCTCTGGTGTGATAGGAAACGAACATTCAAGAATACTTGATATAAATTTCAGAACAAGCAAAACAGATAACACAATAGTCGTTAGTCTGCAGTTTTGATAACGAAACTGTTGACCTGGATAACCTTTAGTTCGATAAACACATTTCAATGCCAACTAAAGGTGGCCATATACGCTACGAGAAATCGTTACGATCAGACTGTACAGTTTGAACGGTGCCGATAAATCGCTACATGTATGTGATAAAACTGTGCAGTTTCGCACGATTTGATTAATTCCAGCATAATAATCAAGTTTCCTGTTTGCGCGGTTTTTCCATAATTGATAACATCGAATGGCGCGTTTCAATGCCAACTGATATGAAACGAATAACAGAAGTTGATAGCAGAATGTTTGTATGGTAATAATAAAAATAAAATTCAATTTTCCAATATTTCTATTTAAACCAAATTATGTGAAATTCCAAAATTATTTCTTGTACAGTTCCAATTAAAATACATACTAATATTATAGATACGATGATTAGAATTCTATAAACGTTATATTCCATTTGTGACTTCTTTTTCCCCTGTCCTGCTGGAATAAATTCGGTGGTTTTTGTGTCTATTTCACGAAGATCTTCAAATGTCAGCTTCATTTTATACTTGAATGCTGCTAACAAATACTGCTAACTGCTACTGATTGATCCGAGTTAAACGGATTGTTTTCCATTGTGTCCTGTTACAACGAGGATCGAAATCATCTGCCTTCACGCATATTGCCATGAATTTCACTCTTTTCGGTGCATTGGCGTATAAAACATTATTCAATATTGCAGTCAGAACAATAAAATTTGTTTTCAGTTGAGGAGACATATTCTACAATGCTTGAGGCTGGATTCTTTTTAACGGATATCTCGTTTGTCTTGAATACCCAAATCAGTCAACTGTTTCACCACATTCTCCTTTTCTTCATAAAATTGAATATCTTCCTTTAACTCTTGGACGTCTAGAAAAATCTTCAACCTTCTGTCCGTATTCTGCAGATGACATTTTAATACTGATTATTTCAACTGTTCAATGGCAATAACATACTTTCCAAAAATAAAGTTACCTAACCCTCTCTCCCACCTACCTGATGATGAATACCAAACAAAGAAGCAGAGTCAAACTGACACGAAACGAAACGTACTGCAGCGGCGATTCTCTTCAAAAATGTAATCAAAATAGACGTTTTTCGCGTTCCGAAAAACAACTGAAAATTGAAACGCTTAAACACGCAAAAATGCAGCCACAATAAACGTTTTCCCGTTCTAAAATTAAACAGAAAGAAAATGTCTGATTACATGCATTTCTTATAGAGATTTGACATTTCAAAATTGCTGAAAATACACGTTTTCGCGTTCGAAAAAACAACTGAAATTTGAGTACGCTCAAACACGTAAAAATGTGACCACAATAACCGTTTTTTTTGCGTTCGAAAAAACAGCTAATATTTGAAACGGTAAAACATGCAAAAATGCGACTAAAATAGACGTTTTATAAGGTCAGTTTATTTCTTCTCTTTATATTTTTTGATGATATACTTCAATATGTCCTACAATAGCTCAATAATTTTTTTTTTCTTTTACCTCCATGTTTCTCCTCTTAAATGATTTGTTGGTACACCTGGTATACTAAATTTGACAAGCAGTCGTTATGTTTTTTCTTTTAAATAATAGATAAGATATCCTATATATATTTTTGCTGAATACTTTGCTACCCTCCATTGCCCCAATGACTCATTTCCCATATTATATTTGACACACACACGCAAGTCACGTTAAATGAACGTGACTTTCATTTCTCTTAAATTATACATTTTGAAACACCTTGTATACTTTCCTCATTGGAATCACACCTTCAAACGTTACACCCTCATTACCTCGCAATTTTTCACATTTATTCCAAACATCATTATTATTATTAGACTCACAATCATTATTTTTTTTAAATATTCAAACAGCGTGCTCTGGTAGCTGGAGAAATATATACCCCACATATGTACATCAACTTGTACGAAGTTTCCGTGGAGACAAGGCTAGCGTCACTCGCTACCAAGCAAAAGGACGATGGTTCAAACCTCTGCTGCTCAAATATTTTTTCTTTTTAAATTCAATTCAAAATATGTGTGCGCCGCGCTCTATTGGCAAAATGCTATCAATCTAAGGAATCTCTCTCGACTACGTCACACGATGAACGCGAAGCACCGACGGCCGACTCCCTAGCGTTTGGCATGCTTGACCGTACTGCGCATGCGGTCCTGGAACTGTCTTAGGTGATCTACTGTGGTATAAGATCATGAAGGATCGGGTCCATAAGAACCCCTTGAAGTTTGCTAATTGGAGACAGTCTGATGGGATGCTTTGGAAACATGTTAAGACTGATTATTCGAATTTGTCGCCACAGGCCGACTCTTGGAGAATAGTCGTGCCCGAAGGTGATCGTCACAACATTATTGTTGCCGCTCATGAACCTCCCACTAGTGGTCATACTGGTGTTTTTAAAACATATGCAAGAGTGGCGGACCGCTTTTATTGGCCTAAGATGCGAAGTGACGTTGCTAAATTTGTTCGACGTTGTAGTGTGTGTGCACGTCACAAGGTATCTCAGGATCGACCTGTTGACAAGATGGTATCGCACCCAAAAGTTGACCGACCATGGGAGATGATTTCGACAGATCTTGTGGGTCCACTCCCGAGATCGAAAAAAGGAAATAGCTTCATTTTGGTCGTAAGTTTTCTCTCGTATTTCCGCTAAGACGGGCTACCACTGATGCTATAATTAGCAAAATTGAAAATAATGTTTTCCTGATGTTTGGTGTACCAAGAGTTATTATTTGCGATAATGGCCCTCAGTATCGTAATAAGAAGTTTATTGAATTCGCTAGTCGATATAATTCCAGAATTAAATTCAGTGCCTTTTATAATCCAAGAGCAAATCCAACGGAAAGGATTAACCGTACCGTCAAGACAATGCTGGCAATGTATGTATCTGATAACCATAGATGTTGGGACGAGAAAATTGATGAGATTGCTTGTGCTATCCGTACTGCTAAGCACGAAGTCACTAAGTTGACCCCGTCCTTCATAAACTTTGGTCGAAACATGGTTTTATCTAGAGATGATTATTTACAGGGTATTCCTCTTGATGTTGAGGATGGTACTCAGACTGGTGAAAGTACAAAGAATAAAGTTTTTTGTAAAATGTTTCAAGATGTTCGGAGACGGTTAGAAATCGCTTCTAAGAAGAGTTGTGATAGATACAATCTCAGGCGTCGGCATGAGGAGTATCTGCCGAATCAGTTGGTGTGGAAACGTAATTACGTTTTATCTGATGCATCGAAGTATTTCAGTAAAAAATTGGCACCAAAGTACGTAGGCCCTTTTTACATAAAGAAACGTTTGTCGCCTTATGAATTGCGGGACGAGGCTGGTAATTCGAAAGGTTCTTGGCATGCGAAGGACTTGAAGCCATCACTTCTAGAAGACTGAGTTCTCGGATAATTCAAGTGAAATTTACGAGGTAAATTTCTTCAAGAAAGGGGGGGATTGATTATTTGTAGAATATTTGTTAAATAGTCTTATTGTTGTAATTATGTACTGTAATTAATTATAAATTGTGTTAATCGACTTATTTTAAGTTATCTGTAATAGGATTGATGGTTGGCATAATACTGTAACGCCCTCTGGTGTTAAGAGGATTTAGTTCTCGTGTGTCATATTTCATATTCGAACGTTTCAGTTCATTTTTCGTATCGACCTTCGTGGATCACAGTTCATTTCCTGAAGACCACTTGTTGAATTGTAGAATCTCTGATAATCTGAATCATCCTTTGTTGGGAACGCTTTTACAATTCAGAATTATATGGTGAAAGATTGATTGATAATTTTGAATGTATATTGGCAATCTGAAACTAAAACTCTTAGAGGATTTTAGTGGTTATGAAATTGACTGTGCTGTGTCAGGATTTCCGAACATCAGGTATGTTTTAATGCACCGTTGAATAATCTCGTTTGTTGCCAAGTCTTGGTATTATCTCTACCAATTCTACAACCTATTTTATTATTATTAGATTCATAAGAGACAAAAATAAGGCCCATAGACACTCCTTAAGTTCCAGAAAGACTTTCAGGCTGAACATCATCTGGCTGCGTACGGTTTAACGAATAAAACCCCTTGGCCAGGGTAAGATTTCAATTATATTATATGTATTTTAGTTATGAGAAAATGCTACCAGAGAATTCTTACATACGTTTAATATTTCCAAAGGAGTCAATGAAATTAAGTCATAGCAGATTGTTAGAATTCTCATTTGTGCAAAGACATCTTTTGTATTTTGTTATACCGGGTGTCCCACGATACACCCATCTCAAAGTTGTTTTATTTCTGAGTTATATTCGATTTTATCGATGAAATTCAACTTGATATTTATTTAAGTGGGTTTCTAATTCACAGACTATTCTTGTAATTCAACGGGTTGTCCCATAATTCGTTATAGTATTACTATATTTGTATTAGTTTTGGTCTATATCTCATTTGACGTGATAACTGCAACCAACGTTCATTATTTTTTTTATATGATTATACTGGGGTACCAAAGTTTAGTCCATTAGTCTCAATTGGGTTGGGATGAAGTCAACTTTAGTATATTTGGTTCTGATGAAGTATTTCTTCCCTAGGGTTTTGTTTTCATACGGAAATCAACCTAAACGAAGGAAATTTACTGAAACTGTTGATCTCTGGAATTTATCAAACCAGTTCATCTTCGGAATAATACCGGATGTCCCAAGTCAGGAAGTCATAGAAAGGAATTCATGGATCGCCGCTGGAAGCACGCATGATTTGAAACTGATCGTTGTTTTATCATTATCATTGCCTATTTACACTATTGCTTTCTCGTATTGCTTCTTGTAGTTAGACCTATTGCTACCTCATATTGCTACTTGCCTTCAAGTCAAATGTTCATTGGGATTTATGGTTGTGAAGCGGAAATTAAATAGTGCTTGATGAAATAACATGCGCATGCGCCAGAGCTCTCGCGACGCTAATTTTTGCCTACTTGCTTCGTAATTTAATTTCTGCGGGTGGTTTATTTCTTATACTGAGTGTGGCTTACGGTAATTTGTTATTGGTGATGGTATTTATATACAAATAGTGAATGCATACAATAATTTTGCTACAACTCTGCTGATGACTTGCTTACTTAGTTGATAAGTGCTTACTTCGTTTACTCTTGGCTTCGTACGTATGTAGTGGAAGCATACAATATTTTTGTTACTCCTAGTGAATGACTAATAATTATTTTGATTGGTGTTTTCCTTTCTTGCAATATCTTGATTATTGCATATTGTGTTTGCTTATAACTTGATCACGATTCACCTTTTTTTGTTTTGCTAATTGTTTATGCTTACGTAGTGCTTATGCTTGCTGAATGTATAATGATAATGATTTTTAATACGCGTTGATGGCTATTGATTGCTTGGGCCTGATACAATTAATCAATATATTATAGGATCAACGAAGACGTTGCTGCTGTTACATTATTCATATATATTTGTATTTCTTTATTTTATTCGCAAGATCATTGAATAAATTATTTTGGGTACTTTATCTTTTTATCTTTTATTTCAATGTTAGTTGGTAAATTGTTAATGTTGCTAGTCACTTATGGTGTTTGAATGCTTGAATTTACCTGGCGCCCATTAAGATCTTTTTTTTTATCCGCTAATTTGGTTACCCACCCCATCTCCACTGTTAGATTAGCCACAAACACCCACCTGTCTTGATAGTAGTCGACAGGTGATATAGTGCCCTCCTGTGTTTTCCTGAGGTCGCAAAAGGACATCACTAAATTCGTAACTGCTGATATCAATATCATTCGTGTGTACTTGAACTCTGAAGTATACCCATATGAACGTTGGAATTTGGATTTCTACAAGAAACTTGATACTTCAGCATATTATGCCTATGAGAACTTTCAACGAAGTTATTATAATAAAGATATGAGTGAACCTCTCATGGACATTGGGGAATTTCGACAAAATCCACTATTCATCATCGATTGTTCACTTCAGCCGAATGCCACAAAATCATCAACTATTGATATTAAGCTCGAGTTTGAAACTAGGAAAGTCAACTTCCCAGCTAACACTTATTCTACATGATACATTTTCGACATACAATGCATTGGACGGATCAGTTCACAGCAGATATTGAAGACACACACATTTTTCATTATTTTGTATTGATTTTTTTCTTTCTTTATAATTGTAAAGAAGGAATAGGTAAATAAAACATGTATTTACTATTTCATGTTTTTTATTCAGATATGACTAGCTTACAATTCAATTAGTCTTAGGTATATACAAACAATCTAATATAACTTCTTCATCGTCATGATTTTCTTGGCCATTATCGATTTCACTACCATCGCCATCCAGTTGGTACTTTTGGATGATTTCATTAGGTAGGTATGGCAAGAGACGGTAGAGAAATCTCCTCAGATTATATTCAACCATTGCATCGCAGAACTGATCTAGATCCAAAGAACCATCTGTATATTTCTCACAAAGATCCACACCTTTCTGATAGTTCTCAGCGTCACGCAAACATAACTGGATCTGCTCATCATTATAACACACGCTCAGGTCATAGTTGGTGGCATGGTGAGCATCATCACTCAAAGCATCCAATTCAGAAGTCAATCGTTCAACAGCTGAAGAGATATCTACAGCTTCGGTCCAGTTTTGGCTCGCATTCACATCTTTCTCGAAAATGAACTGAAATCAAAGAAAAATTATTGAAATCAATATGCTATAATAGAATTTATCAATAAAACTCACATATACTTTCGATGATTCCAACCACCAAAGAGTGTGTTTAACAATGTATGAAAACTTTTTATATTTTCCTTATAATTAACACCTATAATATAATTAGACTTAGCCTATGATATGTGAAAATTAACTATTATTCAATGAGATCGAATTTAACCAACGATCGTTTTTTCATGCCAGCAAAGCTTTGTTGAGTCTGAGCCAAATATGTTACGGTATATTTACCATCAGACGAATTGATGCAAGTAACATCACCCTCGCTAAATTACTCTGAAACACGTTTTGGTAGCCATGTTTTGAACAATGTATTATTGCTCACATCGAGTAATGTTAACAAAATGGATTTACCAAAACTAGTTGAACAAATTGACATAGTCTTTATTTGATAAGCTTCATTCAGTGGCAAGGATTATATTACTCTTTGTTCTAAAACATCCATCTCTTCTTCAATTACAGAATTGATTTTTTTGTAAATCAACCTTTGGAACTGACGTGATGAAAATATATAAGCAAAATATAAATAATTTTCAAAATAAAAACACACTCACTGATATCTCTGTATCTGAATGCACTGAATAACTTCACTACTCTTGCTGACTACTCGACTGCTAGGTATATAACTTCTGATTTTATATCACAATACCCACTTCTTTAATAATGTTTAGTGAACCACTCCCCCACCACAGACTTGTATAAGATACTATCGCAGACATCATGTCATGCAGAGCATCGAGCATGGGTTGCTTCTGACACGTATGACTGAATCGTGTTCGGATGCGCTCCTCATAGTTGGATGACGTCACACACGCTTCCTCCCACCACCACTGCAAGGTATACACTGGCGGAGAGAAATCAGACTTCACATATCTGACTGGATCTCCGTGGTGTGCGGACGTGTGCCTTCTCTAGATTTTCATGTGTAAGTACACATGAAAGTCATGCACAGTAACAAGTGTACACATGATGGTTATAGTAGCCATGGAGGTAAAAAAATATAAGTACTTGGAAAAAGTACTTGTCCGTGTATGAAAAAAAATCTCTGTCACCCAAACGTCATCCCAAGGTCAAACAGAAACCTTGAATACCTCATCAAAACCTACATCAGGGTCAAAAACTTACAAAATTTTAAAATCGTTTCAAGGACATCCCAAGGTCATAAACCCACACAGGCACCTATGCACCAAGGTCATCCCTGAAGGTCACCCCGAGGTCACTGATGATGTCGTAGTAGTGGGGGGAGGCCCAGAACCGGCTCAAATCACTTACTGCAATGCATTGCAACTCCACAGTACGCTGTGCCAAATGCTCCGTCGTGAACCCTCTTCTATTCCAAATATCAACCAGTAGTCAGCCTGATGCCAACCCAACGCCCGCTACGAATGATACTGGTAATAATTCCTCTTCAACAAATTTGTTCTCTAATTTCAACTCTACCGTGCTCTTAGCTACTGCACTCATAGAGATTAAAGATAAAATAGGTAACTATTGCAATGTATATAACATTCTGTATATTTGATCCTCATAAAGTTGAAATAGTTGTCATGGAGTAGTTATATAATAACAACGGCATATATTGTTTCTGTAAGGGAATAAAGCCTTTTCTCCAAAAGTTATAACATTTTTTGTGATTTAGTAGAGGAAAATACATCACAAGTGGCGACGAGGATGGGATGACAAAAATAGTTGTGAGTCACAGAACGAGGAATTGCGACATTTCTATCGAATAAGGGATGGACTGAGTATAGAATCTGATTGTTTGATTTGAAACAGCAGAATTGTCATTCCCAAATTATTGCAAAATGAACTATTAAAAATCTCACATACTTCACACATGGGCATTGTTAAGGAGAAAAATTTGACAAGGTCATATTTTTGGTGGCCAGGATTAGATAGAGATAATGAAAAAAATTTCATGAATTTGCGAAAGTTGTTTATTGCACAAAAAATCTCCAAATAAATATTATCTACCTGGTCTTGGCCAACTCAACCGTGGTATCGTTTGCATATTGACTTCATGGGACCTTTCTTAAATCCTCAATTTTTAATAATACTAGATGCACACACGAAATGGATTGAAGTTTTTCCAATGGTTTCTATTACTTCAGTTAAAACGATAGAAATTTTACATAGTTGTTTTGCTCGATTTGGTTTGCCAAGACAAATAGTGAGTGACAATGGACCTTCATTCTGTTCAAGGGCATTTGAGGAATTTCTGTTAAATAATAATGTCGTTCATATCACATCACCACCGTTCAATCCTTCTTCTAATGGCGCTGCGAAAATGCAGTTAAAACTACTGAAAAGGCACTGAAAATGAAACAGGGCTTTTTCTGTTTGATTACAGAAACACGCCTCATTGCACAACTAAAGTTAGTCCTGCCAAATTGATGTTTGGACGAAATTTACGCACACGCTTCAGTTCCTTACTTACATCTTTCTTTCATTAAAGGTGATTCAGTTATAGTTAAAGATTATCGTAGAACCAAGAATGAAAAAGTAGGCAAATTTGTTTTTACAGTAATAATTCCTGAATTAGATAGTATAAAATGGAAAAGACATTTAAATCAAATTCAAAGATGTCATAATATTTCTTCCGCGATATTAGATGATACTTAATCTACAACATCGTTGAAATCTTCTAATAAACAATCAAATAATCATGTCATGGAGTAGTTATATAATAACAACGTCATATATTGGCTTTGCCTTGGCTCGTACTCGCTCACCTTGAATGTTAACACGTCTTCACATTCCTTGTTACTTTAATGACTATTATTTTAAATTAACTTCAATTCATTAACCAAGCCGGTGCAAGTTACTAGTATCGATTTACCTGTTCATAACTGCCTTCCCAAGAGTTGTGACGGACAAAAAATAGTCACCCTAACGGTTGCATATTCTATAGACTTCATACTGTAACTATTTCGAGTCCGGCCCCGAGACCGGCCCTGATCTAATTAATTATGCACCCTCGTTCAACTACAACAGCATATCTGCTGGCGTACGGATCGCCGAAAACAAGCTGGAATAAATCGATCAATTCGATACTGTTCGAAGAGCCATCTAGATGAAATGTTTTATACTCCTGAATAATCGAGAGTCGTGAATGGAATCTGCTTGGGAGTATATAAGCGGGACAGTCTGAATTGAGAGTTAGTTACAGTTCCAGAGTTCGCTGATAGATAGCCACAGTAGAAATAAATTGAAATAGTTATTGAAGTCAATGTTTTAGTGAATACTTGTTGTAAATAGTGTTTTAAATAAATTAGGAAAATTAGTTAGTGCAGTTTTACTATATTTGGCATCAGAAGTATGATGTTTAAAATAAATAAGTGTTAAAGTGTTCACCGTTTAAAAACTGAGACGTTTATCGCGCCTAATAGACAGTTATAGTGACCCGTTGAACATTTGAGTGCGAAGTGGACAGTTTTGCGCGTCGCGGGACAATAAACTGAAAACTGTGTGTGAAATAAATAATAAACTGATATCTCGGCAAAGACAATAAGAGACAAAATGTTTCCGAGAAGAGTTCACCTAGTTGACCTTAAAGTTAGTGAATTAAAGCAAGAGTTAGAGGAGCGTGAGTTAGAAACAACTGGAAAGAAGGCCGTACTCCAGAACAGACTTGCATATGGACTGATTGAAGAAGGAGAAGACCCCGAAACATTTTTATTCGAAGTTTCTGGAATTGATTTGGGTTCCATAATGAATAAACTCGACGAGACCACGAAATCTCTGGAAGATAAATTTCTTAAAAATTCAAAGAGTTTGGAGGAGAAACTTCTAGAAAATTCTGATAGCTTGAAAGTAGAACTCCTCGAAAACTCGAAAAATCTAGAAGAAAAGCTTCAAGAAAATTCTGTCAGCCTGAAAGAAGAACTTCTAGAAAATTCGAATTGTCTAAAAGAGGAACTTCAAGAAAATGTGAAGAGCCTGGAAGAAAAGCTTCACGAAAATTCGAAAAATTTAGAAGTGAAGCTTCTAGAAAACTCGGAGAATTTGAAAGAAGAGCTTCTAGAAAATTCGAGAAAATTGAAAGAATAAGTTTGCAGCGTGGCGAATCGGTTGGAAGAAAGAATGGGAACTGTTGAAACAGAGATAAAGAAAATCAAAGATGAAATGGAAGAAGAAATGAAAAAAATTAAGGAAACGCTCCACGATGAAATAAAGAAAAAATTTAGTGAGCAAGAAAAGCGAATGGATTCTGTGCACATTCCTGAAATTTCCAACAGAAATCCAATGCCGGATCTGAGTACCAACTTGGAGGAAGTTTTAAAATACATCAGAGATTTCAAGGTCAGTACGGAACCAGGAAAGCTCTCATTGAAACCGCCTTAGTTCGATGGAAATACTCCATGGACAAACTACCGACGACAATTCGAAGCTGCTGCGAAGGCAAACGGATGGAATGCTAGGGAAAAAGCTTTAGCATTGATACTGGCATTGCGTGGCAAAGCGACAAACATTTTACAGACCCTCACCGCCCAACAACAGGAGGACTATGAAGAGCTAGTAAAACATCTGGAACTTCGCTATGGTCAAGCCCACCTTGAACACAGATGAAGAACCGATGCCAGAAATCAAGCGAATCGTTGCAAGAATTTGAAGCAGATATTGCACGCTTGGTTCGTCTTGCGTACCCAGCTACGCCGGAAAATGTAATGGAGCGACTAGCGGTTCAGGCATTTTTGGATGGACTTCGTGACCAGGAAACCTGGCAAGCCCTAACACTATCTCGCCCCGCACATCTTGTGGATGCATTGGCACGCGCTCTGGAATTCGAAGCAGCAAAGCAATCCTGCAAAAGCCAGAGTAGAGTCCGGATGATTGAGGAAGATCCACAGCCACAGGAGCCCGCTAATATCGAAGCTGTGATGTGAAAAGTGCGGAAAGTAGGTCTTTTGCCAAAACACCGACAAGAAACGAATCGTCGAATTGGAAGCTTTTTTTTTTTTTTTTTTTTTTTTTTTTTTTTTTTTTTTTTTTAGTGGGGTGGAAATCCTCATGGACTCTGATCGCTCGGTGTCCATCGCGTATCAGTAGTGTCAGACTCTTACTGACTAAAACCACCCCAGGTGTGCTGCACTTGCCAAGCCGTTAGGCCATAAAGCTGCACCTACATCCCATTCCAACGTCCACGTCACGATATCCCTCGCTCCTCCGCCCCGCCACACCCCCCCACCACCGTTGGGTCGTGACCCACCGAATACCAGGCGGGCAATCAGCGGGGAAGATCCTTCCTTCTTTATTCCGCTCATCCTCCACATTCAAACAGCGCCCTCCCTGGTCGGCAGTCTTATTCTATCCGAGCGCCTGCTCTCCCGATTTACTTTCGTCGCTTGTTTATCCCGAAGCCAGGCCACTATTACCGTCGCATTGACACTATGTTGGTTCTCATACTTCTTCATCCTCGACCACAGCCCCCGCCCATTCATTCAATATCCTTACCCATTCATCCTTCACACCATTCGTATCCCTTAGCTGTAACGCTCCAAGTCTATCCTCCTCTTCCTCGATCCTCCTTCTCCATTCTACCCTTTCTCTCCGCATGCAATCGTTCCTGATGTGCTCCGCCGTGTCAGTCCCGCCAGTTCCACACTGGCATGGGGTCTCTTGTGCAATTCCGAACCTTGCCAGGTAACCCCGAAAGTTCCCATGCCCTGTGACCAGTTGCACTGCCTTCCTTGCTAATGGTATACACCCCATCCCTACCCTGTTGCACATACCATGTACGCTTCTGCCGGTCCTGCCGCTGTCCCATTCACCCTGCCATTTTTCCATCACCATTCTCCTAATCCTTTCCCTCTCCTCCATTCTGCTATGTCCCAAGTCTATTTGCCATGTGATCTCTTGCAGTTCCGCACCTCTTCTACTCTCTTCATCTGCTCTTCTGTTACCCTCATTCTCCCTAACATGCCCTTTCCTCCACTCAATTTCCGTCACCAATCCCGCTACCCTTCTGTTTTCAAGCATTCTCCTAATACGAGCTGCCCTTTTGCTCTTCGATCTCGCATTCCTAATGGTCTCCACTGCTCCAGGCGAGTCACTTATTATTCTTATGTCCATCTCTCCACCCATCAGTACCCCTTTACCTATAGCCACCATTTCGGCTTCCTGTACGCTTCCCAGCTCACTGATTCTTTCCCGACCCATTCTCCACTCGCTCCCCTCCTTATGCGCCCATCCTATACCCACTCGTCCATCCTCTCTCTTAACCGCGTCCACAAATACCTTTTTTAGCCCTTCTCGGTTCTCCAGAATTGTTCCGATCATCCTTGGGTATATTCTGTCGCACCCGTTTATCCGTCCTCTTACTTTTTCTTTTCCGTGCGCCTTCCATTCTTCATACCTCGTTGCTGCCTCTATGTATAGAGGCGCCATCCCAGTCAGCACGCATAACGCGGCTGACGGCGCCGTTCTATATGCCCCGCTGGCCGATAGCGTAAACGGTCTCTGTATCGCCCCCAATTGTCTGATCACCCTAGAGTCCTTCGCTCTTGCTCCCCACACTTGGACGCCATACATCACCGCCGGCTTAACCACTCTTTCGAAAATCAGTCTGACACATCCTCTCCTTAGCCTTACGTCACGGCCCGTCCATCTTCTTAGTTTTCCTGCAACTATAGCCGTTCTCCTTCTTACCTCCTTAAGATGATCAATGTACAGTAGGCCCTTGTCTACTATCATGCCCAAGTATGTGATGTTACCGCCGCACTCAATCCGTTGCTCTCTCACCCTAACCACCGGTTCCTTGTCCAGTTTCCTGGCCGGGACAAACATGCATTCGGTCTTGTTTTCGTTATACCTCAGCCACATTTCATCCTCCCATTCTTGACATTCTTTCCACACCTCCTTCCACATCCTTTCTATTTTCTTTACCGACGGGCCAACCACCACTATCAGTTGGTCGTCGGCGTAGGCCTGGGCCCACACCTTCGTCCCACTACTTACTCTGTGCGCTACTGGCACCCCTTCATTTATCCTGTCATATTCCTTTTCGTTTACTGCCCTCATCCTCTCGAACCACGCTTCCATGACAATAAGCCATAGCGTGGGTCCCAGGCTGGATCCCTGCGGGCACCCCCTGTCCACGATTGCTTCCACGCCTCCACTCTTGACTCTTCTTTCGCCTACAAATTCCATGCACAACTTGCCAATGTTCTCCGGTAGCCCCATCTTCCTCATATTCCATCCTATCGCAGGTCCCCATGCCGTGTTGAAAGCGTTCGACAAATCCAGCGCCATCACCATGCTATGCATACCCTCGTTCTTACTTCTCTTTATTCTCTCCACCATATTCTCAACAGCAGTCGATGTGTCCAATCCCGCCCTGAAGCCAAATTGGCAGGGCGAGAACTTCTGTCCTCTTTCACACCACACCTGTACTCTTCCGCTGAGAAGCCGGTCGAAAGTTCGCCCTAACGCGGTCAGCAAGCTGAATTGGAAGCTACGCACAGCAACAGGAGAGCCGGCAACTGTGTATGGTGAACTTCCAATTGAACTGACTTTGGGCAGCACTACAGTGAAACACCGGGCTCTGGTAGCGGATATCGAGATAATAATTGGAATGGACATCATGAATTCTAGAGGATTCGAACTGAATTTCAAAGACGGCGTCCTTCGTGTGAACGGAGAAGAGCTGGTAATTCATGGGAGAAATGAAGAAATGGTTCAAGTTCTGCTGGCTGAAGACGTAAGCGCACCGGAGAGGGCTGAAACCATTTTGGAGGCTCGCCTGGATGGAGCTGCGAGCAGTGGAAACGAGGTGATGTTCGAGCCCAAGCTACATGATGAGAAAATTGGACGAGAAATTGCACTAGGAAAAACCTTGTTGCGTGCTGATAAATTTGTGCCAGTAAGGGTAATGAATGTCAATTATTACCCGGTGACCTTGAAGAAGGGAACGATTTTGGGGCACTGCTCGTCAATTTCCTCTATAATTAGGAGTGTACGTGGCACTGGTAGCCAAGCCAGTAACATGCCAGCAGAATTGGAGAAGTTGGTTGCTATCTCGTCCAAGGACATGAGGCCAGCACAGAAGCCTTAACTGAGAGAACTAGTCAGGAAGTATCAGGACACCTTCGATACCGGAGTAGGACTTCCTCTCGCCAAAAAGAAAGAGGCTGACAAAATAGTCTGCGACATGGAGAAAGACGGAGTCATCGAGCCATCCGACAGTCCCTGGTCCTCTCCAGTCGTGTTGGTGAAAAAGAAAGATGGATCAACACGGTTTTGCGTAGACTACCGTCAACTAAACAACGTGACGAAAAAGGACAGCTACCCTCTCCCAAGGATAGACGACACGCTAGACACGCTGGCTGGATCTACGATTTTCTCGACCTTAGATTCGAAGAGCGGATACTGGCAGGTAGAACTGGCCCAGGAACATCGAGAAAAGACAGCGTTTACCATCGGCTCCGGATTATGGCAGTTTACAGTTATGCCATTCGGTCTCTGCAATGCTCCAGCCATGTTCGAAAGATTGATGGAGACGGTTTTGGAAGGACAATCATGGAAGACGTGTCTGGTGTATCTCGACGACATTATTGTGGTTGGCAGATTGTTCGAGGACCATGTAAAAAACTTGTAAGAGGTATTTCAGCGACTGAGAAGCTCCGGACTGAAACTGAGCCCTAAGAAATGTCATCTGTTTCAAAAAGAAGTACGTTATTCGGCCACGTTGTCTCTGGGAAAGGAGTGGCAGTAGATGAGCAGAAGATCAATGCTGTTAAGGAATGGCCCGTTCCGAAAGACATTCACTAGCTTCGAAGTTTTCTTCGCTTGTGCACTTACTATCGCCGATACGTGCTGGGATTTGCTAACATCGCAAAACTACTGACCAGGCTCACGGAAGGACAAACAAAGTTCCAGTGGTCAGATGAATGCCAAGATTCATTCAGGAAGTTGAAAGGAGCTTTGATCAACGCACCAATCCTGAGCTACCCCCTTCCAGACGGGAAATTCATTTTGGACAAGGACGCCAGTAACGTGGGACTTGAAGCTGTCCTGTCTCAGATCCAAGAAGAACAAGAGAAGGTCATCTGTTACTTCAGCAAGACCCTCAGTAAACCGGAGCGGAATTACTGTGTCACCAAGCAAGAACTGTTGGCTGTTGTCAAGGGAGTTGAGCACTTCTACAAGTACGTGTATGGACGAAGATTCCTACTGAGAACTGACCATGCAGCTCTCAAATGGCTCCTACAGTTTAAGAATCCCGAGGGTCAAGTTGCACGCTGAATTGAGAGGCTCCAGGAATTCGACTTTGTGATCGAACATCGGGCGGGGACCAGCCATAAGAATGCGGATGCCCTATCGCGAAGACCATGTCCAGACGACTGTTCGCACTGCCGACGAACAGAGGAAAAGGAGTCGACACTCTGCAGAACCACGGCGGTCGATGATAACTGCAATGACCACAAGATCCATAAAGACCAAGAGGAAGATCCAGATCTTGGTTTAGTCATCAGCTGGAAGAAGAGTGGGCGAAGACCGTCGTGACAGGAAATAGCCAGTTGTTCTCCAGTCGTTAAAACTTACTGGGCCCAATGGAACTCTTTCACCTTAGACAATGGAGTCTTGAAGCGTGTGTTGGAGTCGGAGGATGGCGGGAAAGAGAGACGTCAGGTAGTAGTTCCCAGGAGCAGAAGACAGGAAGTGCTCTGAGAAATCCATGATGGGGTCACCGGATGACATCTGGGAGTGACGAAGACCCTCCAGAGAGTTAGGCAACGGTTCTACTGGGCCAATTATCAAGCTGACGTCAAGGACTGGTGCAGAAAATGTTCTGTATGCGCTGCCAGTAATGGGCCTCGAACAAGACCTAAGGCCCCGATGCGCCAGTACAATGTGGGCAGCCCATTCGAAAGGATCGCCATTGACATCGCTGGCCCGTTCCCACAATCTGAACACGGGAACAAGTACATCCTTATGGCAATGGATTACTTCAGCAAGTGGGCCGAAGCCTATGCCCTGCCCTACCAAGAAGCCATCACCGTTGCCGACGTCTTGGTGAAGGAGTAGATTTGTCGATTCGGTGTCCCGTTAGAGCTGCATTCGGATCAAGGCAGGAATTTCAAGTCGAACCTGTTCCAGGAGATGTGTCAGATGCTGAACATCCGGAAAACGAGGACCACAGCTCTACATCCGCAGTCCGATGGAATGGTGGAGCGGATGAATAAGACGATAAACCGCCATCTGTCTTACTCTCGCTATACCGTCTCTGAACCATATTAGGGCGCTAGATCAGGAGCTGCGTGTAGTGATCAAGGAAATACTCGACTTGCCGCAAGCAACGACAAATGAGGTTTTATATTGCGGCAAGAAAGACGGGGGACTAGGAATCCCGAGGTTAGAATGGCTCCCAACCTCAGCAACCCTACGAGCGGGTCTTAAGTTCGTCGACAACCCTGACCCCGCAATGCGAGCTCTGGCCGCCGGGACCAGAATGGAGAGCCGTCTAAAAACTCTGGCCCGAGCAGCCCGCATTAACTGGCCTGTCGATCCTGCAGCAATTCGCAACTACAACGCGAAGCAGAAGAAGATAGAGCTCGCAAGGTGGCGCAGCCAGGTCTCTCAAGGCAAGTCCGTCGCGGCCTTCACGGATAGCTGGATATCGAATGCATGGCTGTACGAGACCAATCTCTTAAAGCCATGCAGGATGATAACAGCCCTCAGAATGAGGACCAATTCATGTGCTTATAGGGTAGCCATGAACAGAGCTGTACCACAGCCTGATCTGAACTGCCGACAATGTGGTACCCAGATGGAGACTCTGGGCCATATTCTCGGTATGTGTCGGTACACTAAGCCGTCGAGGATCTGGCGACACAACGAGATTTGCGACCTCATTGTGGCAGAATCAACAAAGCAGGGCCCAGAGGTAGTAGTGGCGGTGGAGCCGACACTGGCAGCTCCCCGTGGCAGGAATCTTAAACCTGACCTGATGATACAACGCCAGGGAAGGGTCTTCGTGGTCGATGTAACAGTCCGCCACGAAGATGGGGATGGTCTCCCTCGGGGACAGCAAAGTAAGATAGAAAAATATAGCCAGCTACTACATCAACTCCGGCATCGGTATGGTGTTACCGAAGCCGAAGTCCTACCAATAGTGGTAGGAACGAGAGGGACAATGCCCATGGAGAGTGCCAAGTGTCTTGCGAAGCTTGGCATACAAAAGAAGGAGACGCTTAAGACCATGTCACTTATAGCTCTCCGTAGTTCGATCGAAATCTACCACGATTTCGTGGACTACAATGCCCCTCTCCGCCAACGCGATTGGCAACCCCCATAGGATCCGTCTCCTGTGGGGGAAAAGCTCTTGGCCACCTAGCTGCCATGTGCGCCCAGTGGCCTGCTCCCCTATTGGAGTAGGTCTGATTTTAACTGTTAGATATCACTTGATATCTAACTCATTTTATTGTACATAGTATTTATATTTTTAACTTCATATTTTATTTATATTCAGTCCGATAGTCTTCCTATTGAGGCTATCGGGCTGATATTTTATATATTATCACCTGCACATGGCATGCGAGTCATGCGACTTTTAGTCACGGCGGCGGGCACGGGGCGGGCTTAAGCTAACCCCGGGCGGCGGCTTCCACGAAGCTTCCCCGGTAACCAGAGACCCTTCGGGGTCCTGGGCCAACAGCCGTTCTCCTAGAGGAGACCCGTTTCAACTAGTTTTTCTAAGCATCGCCTTTCTTCCCTGGCAACCATAAGGGTTCTCCGGCCAAGAGTGCTAGACAGTGTGGTGACCTGGGGTCACGGCGAAATGTGGCACCACTAAGGGCTTAGTGCCTGAACGGGCCCAGCCGTGGCTTCCCCAAGCAGCAAAGCAGGCGAGCGCGCCAACCGTAGGAAAGTCCTCATGATATGATTATGAGCATAATGTAGTCTCTGACCACCAGAAGGATTGGGACCAGTACCTCCATCTGTTCCTGATGGCGTATCGTTCCGCAGTTCATGAGTCAACCGGCTAAACCCCTGCTAGTGATATTATGGGCCAAGAGCTGCGACTTCCATGTGACCTGAAGTTTGGGACGCCACCAGGACAAGACACTGCGGGAGATGACTACATCAGCAAACTGCGACAGAGAATGGACGACATCCATGAACGGGTCCGTTTGAACATCCAGAGGGCCAGCAATCGAATGAAGGAGACCTATGACATCAAGGCCGATGCCGGAGGATTTAAGGTTGGTGACCTGGTTTGGCTGTACAACCCCAAACGTCATCGAGTCCTATCACCAAAGTTGCGGAACTCATGGAAAGGCCCTTATGAGATCTTGAAGAGGATAAATGACGTGGTCTACCGAATTAAAAAACCACCTAGAGGAAAACCCAGAGTCGTCCATTTCAATAGATTGGCCCCTTACGCTGGAAACCACGACCAAGTCCGCACCCTCAGACCACCGGAGGATGCGATGACGTTCCAGAAATTCATGTCCTTGTACTCAAACGGACAGAAAGTTCGACATGGGGTGACCCGAGAGGGGTCACGAGATCTTTTCAAGGTGCCTGCTGATTACGCGTTAGCTCACTGTGTGGCAGAAGATCTCCAAATGTCCAGAGGCATTGCAGTAGTTTTCTTCAAGAAGTTCGGTCGAATCCAGGAACTGAGAGAACAGAACCCGGAAGTTGGAGGGGTGTTACAGCTGAGGAAAGGCCAGAGAAACATCTACTATCTGGTTACCAAGAAGCGTTCTCGAGATAAGCCGTCTTATGAAGATGTTTGGAAGAGCCTTACGAGATTGAGAGACACGATGCTGGACCAGAATATTGTAGACCTGGCAATCCCAAAATTGGCCTGTGGGCTTGATGGGCTGGACTGGAGAGTTATAAGAAGCATGTTGGAGTATATTCAGATCCAGCGGCATCAACATTCTGGTGTGCTGTAACCATCTTCCTCGACCCAAATTGAAGACTGTGGAGTGCTACTTCCATCGAACGTCCAGGTGCAGATATGGAGAATCTTGCAGATATCTTCACACTCCAAGAATGACATTTCGGGGCGAAACGTCTTTAAGAAGGGGGCAATGTAACGATTTCGAGTCCGGCCCCGAGACCGGCCCTGATCTTATTAATTATGCACCCTCGTTCAACTACAACAGCATATCTGCTGGCGTACGGATCGCCGAGAACAAGCTGGAATAAATCGATCAATTCGATTCTGTTCGAAGAGCCATCTAGATGAAATGTTCTATACTCCTGAATAATCGAGAGTCGTGAATGGAATCTGCTTGGGAGTATATAAGCGGGACAGTCTGAATTGAGAGTTAGTTACAGTTCCAGAGTTCGCTGATAGATAGCCACAGTAGAAATAAATTGAAATAGTTATTGAAGTCAATGTGTTAGTGAATAATTGTTGTAAATAGTGTTTTAAATAAATTAGGAAAATTAGTTAGTGCAGTTTTACTACAATACTTTCGATTGATCCCCTCTTATGTCGGCCTTGGGTATACTAGGCTAACCCCTCGGTATACCCTACTACTCGGTTCACGATTAACGAGAAAGAGGCCACCACAACCGACCCCCTCAGAATAGGGGTCATAGGCAAGTTAGTGCTGCCCAAAACGATGGATTGCCACTATATAACGACAGAAATAAGAATTATTGTTATAATTTATTATTATTATCAAATCAAAGGTTTCAGTGCAGACATATTATCGTTATTTGGCTAAATGGCAATCCAAGTGCTGTGTTCTGTTTTCTCCAGCTTTCTTTCAATTTATAGAATCCTGACTTGTAATATATTTTGATGATTTTAATATTATTTGAAATTAATTCTGTATGTCATGAAGTAATAATTAAAAAATGGTTCACTGTTATGTTTTGAGTGTGTTTGGGAATTGGCACTTCCAGACTTTTATCAAACAGGCATCAGAATAACAAGAGAAAAATCTTGATGGAAATATTGGAGTTGTGAAAGCATTTATTTGTGTGCCTTTCTTTACTAACTCTATGTACCACTTGGGAGCAGCACTGCCACTTTGTATGCACCACTGACCTGTGAGGTACTTTTCCAAAGTCGAGATGAAAGTTTTGTAATTCATGATCTGAATCAAATTGAAAGAATATATGCTCTGACTGGGGATCGAACCTGGGCCCTCTGACCTTTATCAGACGCTATTTATTTGCTTCACGCTCTGGTTACATCAGTTCGAACACGGAGAAAGATATGTAAGTGCAATAATTTACCTGAAGTACTTGATGAGGGTCAAGAGTTGTGCAGTCGGTCGTTGTCTAGTATCCTTCGTCAAAAGCCGAACTGTCGCTTCCTGAAGAGGTACTGGGATTCGGGGCATTATGTTGTGAACTTGATCCTCTAGCTAAAAAAAAGTTGATTCAGGTCAAAAAGCAGCGTTTTGAATCTCTATTCATTAATACAAATAAGTTTCACATAAAAGGTGATTGAGGATAAAAAGGGAAGGATATTACCCCCCACCCAGAGTGTGCTCGTATACCCAATCCCCAATAGTGATAAATATCTTCATTATTATTCAGAAAGGTACACTGAAATGTCTGTGTACCTAACAATAATTTGTCTTTCACCTTGTAATGAAAATATACAAAGGAATGGACAAAGGAATGGAATATTAGATTCAGAAATAAGTTAACACTATCTCATCATCGCTCACCAATGTTTAAGAAATCGTTCATCTTCAACTCAATTGTTATTTTTAATAATCTACCTGAACAACTAAAAATAGTTAATGTCAAAAATTTGAATATGAATACCAACAATTTCTTCTCAATGACCCATAAATACAAAACATTGCCATTCACGCCAATGGAGGAATCTTCCAAAGATAACTCTGACTACAACAATGTTAAATCAATTCATGGATAAGTAGGCAATAAAATCTATTTTATATACAGGCCGTTTCTTTTATCATGTGGTAACATTGCTATATTCAAAACCGTAATAGATACAAAGACGATTAAATGGGAAAAAAGGTAACTATTGTGGTGAGCAGTAAATTGATTATAGAAAATTTACGGAGATTCTCGCGCTACCCAACTTATACAGGGAAAACTGAAAATGCTGTTTTCAGTTTTCAAAGAATAGAACTGTTATTTCAGAAAATATAAAAAAAATAAAAAAGGAAAGTTTTATTGTAATCAAAATGTACTAGAACTACGTAACGAAAAATTTTTAATCAAACGTTTCTTGTCAATACCGCCATCACAAATATTGATAGAGCGATAAAATCACAATTCAGTGGTATATCACACTCGACATTTTTATAACGTTTCATATAAAATAACTAGCATCATCAGTGACAACAATTTTTAATTACGGTCCTGTCGTTAGTTTGTTTATGAATTCCACAGAATCTAACGCTTCGATATAAAAATTATTAGTGACGTTTTGAATGAATGTATCTATGAAAATTATATTTATACTATAAAAATTCATAAAAGATTTCTGCAGTTTCAGAGACGAACGATAGCAATTTACCCCAGAAATAATCTTACTCAAGAGGAGAAGAAATCAAACAAACAGAAAAGCAATTTATTTCATAATGAATTTGTGGAAGAAAATAAAACCAACACAGAAAAAGAATTCTACATTAAATGCTTGAATTGACGACCTCTATGTTGAGCACATAACTTGTCTGTCCATACAATTTCTGTGGCAATTTTCTAGCATGATGGTTGTAATGCTATTACATGCATCTCTTATTTTCTGTTTGAAATGGTCGATATCGGTACTAGGTGTCGAAAATACTTTATCCTTTATGTATCCCCAAAACAAAAAACTCCAAAGGAGTAAGGTCTGGGGATCGAGCTGGCCAGACAATTGGTCCATTGTTTTCAATCCACTTTGTTGGGAATATTGCATCTAAATGTCCCCTTACTATTGCTGCATTATGGGGAGGGGCACCGTCTTGTTGAAAATATTGTATTTCACAGCGGGTGCTTAATGGCAATTCATCTAAGTAGCCATCAAACTCATTGGATAAAAAATTTAAATACATTTCACCATTCAAATGCTCATCGTAAAAGAAAGGACCTACTATGTTTGTTCCCAAAATTCCCAACCAAATATTTATTCCGAACCTCTCCTGGAAATTGGGTTCTCTATGTGAATGTTCATTCGTATTATTCCACCTATAATGGATGTTTCTGTTAAACCAACCATTGTTGGTGAATTTTGATTCGTCCGTCCATATTATTTTTTTACAAATATTTCGAACTTTCCTATTTCTACGTCTAAACCATTTCGCAAATCGTACTCTCCTTCCGTAATCACTTTCATTAAGGTGATGATCTTTGCGTATCCTGTACCATTTGTATTTGTTCTTTTTCAAAATATTTCTCTCGTAAAGAAGAATCTTGATTAGGAATATTTTTGTAACTGACCAATCCTAGAATTAAAAAATAGACGTTATTTTTCACATTTTAGTCTTTATATGGTAATATTTGCTTACCCAAAACATTTATTTGATTCCTTATACTTCCAGTAACAACACATTTTCTAGTTTTATTTCTGTCAAATGCACCACAATATCTCAAATTTCTTTCTAATCGTCTAAACATTTGAATATTTGGAATGCGACGATTCGGGTATAGCTCACCATAAATATTTCTTGCCAAAAGAGGATTTCTATTTGATTTTGCATAAGTAAATAGCATATCAGTCCTTTCGTCATTCGAAAACATCTTTAATATGTAACCGAATGCTTGAATGTCTGACAGTTCTTAACAGATATCAACAACTCATTTATTTTTCGTACCATATAAATCAAGCAAAGCCTACGTGTTTAAATATGGTAAAAGAAGTGAAATGCTATTTAATTGTACCAAATTAGACAACAATTGTATTTTGATCAAAAACTGATATTTTCATTACTTCCAGGATTGAGAATTATGAAAATAATCCGTGTAAAAATTGATACAGGAGAAATCAGCCTTGAATCAAGGATTACTGTAATACAAAAATACCCAAAAAGGAAAAATACTATTGTTCGTTGTGTTGGGGTATCTTCCTATCGAAAGTATCGGGTAATGACTAAAGTATCCTAATTGTTGAATGAGTTTTGAAGAAATCAAAACAATTTACAAAAGAACTAACGACAGGACCGTAATTAAAAATTGTTGTCACTGATGATGCCAATTATTTTATATGAAACGCTATAAAAATGTCAAGTGTGATATACCACTGAATTGTGATTTCATCGCTTTATCAATATTTGTGATGAAATAAACAGGTCCGTATTTGAAAAAAATAGTTGATGGTGGCCGTGTTGACACGAAACGTTTAATTAAAAATGTATCATTACGTAATTCTGGTACATTTTGAATACAATGAAACTTTCCTCTTTAATTTTTTTATATTTTCTGAAATAGCCATTCTATTCGTAAAAAACCGAAAACAGCATTTTCAGTTTTCCCTGTATAAGTCGGGAAGGGCGAGAGTCCCCGTAGATTTTCTCTGACCAATGTACTGCTCACCCCAATAGTTTTATTTTTTCACATTTAATCGTCTTTGTATCTATTACGGTTTAGAATATAGCAATGTTACCACATGATAAAAGAAATGGCCTGTATGTATATTAAGTCGAGAGCCGCTGTTAAACAACTTCAAGGAAGTTAGTTCAAAATCAACTGCAAAATTGACAAACTATTAATGAGATGGACAAGAAGGCGAGACAGTGGAAAGGTAGTAGTAATATAATTTCGGTGTTCTATATTTTTTATTTCGTTAATTTAGATCTGACAAAATACACAACATTGCAGTGCAAATGAGTTTACAAAAATTCTGGAAAATATTCATCGAATCCCATAATGAATTGTAAGTTTAATTCAGGAATTCCCTTTTTCCAACAAAAATACGTACGTACTACTAGGGTTTTAACATTATATAGAGTAAGACAATCATATGGGATACCGATTGGATCCGATGGGAGACGACATGTAGATGGCGTTAATACTCTGGTCTCCCAGTCAGGTCGTAGATCAGAGTTTGAACTACGACCTAATAGGTGGCGATTTTATTATGATACTAGAAAAGAGAATCTGTTCCTTGGAATTGTACAAAAAACGGGATAATTTATAGATATATCTATATTTAGTTATGACATTCGAGAATAATCAGGTTGAGAAATATTGTGAAATTGCAAAGAACTGTTTTGTATTAAGTAGAAAACTTTTACAGTTTTTCATAGTTTCCCTTGATGCTCAACTAAAAACGCTAGATGGCAATAGTGTTTTGCTCTAATGTCGATTCCACAGGCATTGACTAACTATCTTTGACACTTCAAACAATGGTTTCAATATTTATTCATGATTTTGTCTCTAGTGAAATCTCCCTCTAGCTGTCGGTACCTGAACTGAGTCACCCATGAAATTAGCGGGAACTCAGTAAATTGCATACCTACACGCACGATCAATACTATAGAAAAAACTTGAAAATATGTAAATTTTTCTAGGCTTTGTTCTGAAGCATTCTCATCAAGTTACGTGATGACATTACCTCTTTCATAATTCGAAATATAGTAATATGATTCTAATTTGTTTGTTTTTGAGATATGCGTTCTCATTCAGTTTTCAGAGTTATCATTACTCAAACTGTCTATTGATCGTTCATACACCTCTGTAGTAAGTTTCAATCCTCTAACTACAACAGTTCATATATAACATATACAGTGCTAGTCAAAAGTCCCCCTCGTATCTTTTGAACGGTTATACTTAGAATTATGCAATTTGGATGATGGAAATGAACGGATGTAGGCTTCTCTACCAGTCGTAATAGGTGACGTAATAGTCATAGATGACGTCACAGGGCCACAGTAACCAATAATTTCAAATGGCACCCTATGGCAAGTGACACCTCGTTTGAAAGGTATTGAAATTACCTATTCAGTCATACTCAGTTTGTTTGGATTCCCGCTGATTTTGATTGATAAATTGAATAAATACTAAAATTATAGTGTCGCATTTAATTAAAAAACATTTGAGAACCAAATCTCATAATAAGTGTTGTACATGTTTTGTATTGACACTAAATGATGAAAGCGAAATTTACCTTATTTCACACAGATGTTTACATGTTCTCATCACATAGCCTAACATTCGTGAGGCGGAATTTGCGATTGATTCGATATGTAAATCAAATATCAGTTTGGAATCAAATATATTGCCTTAATCTTACTAACTAGTTATTCGATCATTTCCTATATAATAATCGAACTGTAAGTTGATGTTCCATGTGATACAATGACATTTTTGAAAATTCAAGAACAAGTCAGACGAGTTACAATATTCAGTAAGTCTATTGAGGATTTTCTGGATCTTGTTATAATCGTTTAAACTTCGTACGGTGAGGTGAAAATTCATAAAATCTGCATATAATAAAAACTTGATATAATAAAAAATCAAGGCCCTAATTGTGATTCTTGAAGGCACTTCACGAAGTATCATACTCGTCTGAACGAAATACTTGACAGTTACAGATTGGGACCTATTTTTTATATAAGATTTCACCCATCTCAAAAGTGAACCACGTACCTCAGCTCAGTCATGAAAATACTCATCATTATTTATTTTTTGTCATCATTATGTATAAATTGTTTGTATTATTTCGTTAACACATTAACGACCAAGAATACCATGTAATGGTTGACCTATTGGACCAAACTTTCATTTTGGTAGAATATGAATGCTTATGTTGATTTAATAGCACACTTGAGAACTTTCTGTAAATTTTAGGTTTTACAGCGTTCAAATCCTCAAAAATAACGAGCGGTCCTTAGGGACCGCTTTGATCCCTGAGAAAATATTTCTAATTTTAATTGTAGCGGTCCCTTGTCGGTCCGCTTGATAACCCCTTCTCTTGCTCACATAGACTAGACTAGATCTTTGTTGATATTTCAATTATCGATTTTTGAGAAAAAATTTATGAGATGATTGAATATACCTAGAAACAAAAAAAATATTGATCGTGAAGTTTCCGAAGCCACTGATCAAGTAGGCAAAAAATGTATGCACGAAAGTACCCCCCAGTTTTCGAGAAAATATGGTCTTTGTCATCAAACTCGTAAATATTGAACCATTGAATGAATAAAAAAAGTTCAGTACTTTTTGTAGGGATTTTGATAACCAACTCCATTTTTGTCTATCATGTTTCAACAGAAAACACTACTGGATTATGTGAAAATTAGTATGATTTACAAAAACTTATTTTTTATGTACTGTTTCTTTTTGTTTTCGTATGCGACAGTCCATGAAAAATCTCAAAGTCTATGCACGTTCTGTTTGCCTCATTATTCACTACCTACGTAAAAACTAAAAGATCTTAGCTGATCAACAGGACCAAGCGGTCCATTTTATATAAAGCTATAGAAATCGCGGTCCTACGGTCGCCACGAATACATTTGTGAAGGTGTGCATAACATTTGTGTGCGGTACCTAAGGACCGCCTTGGTCTAGTATGCTCACCGATCAGCAGTCCCTAGGGACCGCTTTGGTCGATAATGAGTCAAATATTCAACTTTCCAGATATTGTTGAACTTCAAAGTTCCTTTGACTAACTAGGGCCAGAATGAATCTGTATGTAGAATGTTTCAGATCTTTTTACACAAATTGTTAGAATAGTGGTGTTCATCAAAATAATTATTCAAAAACAGTGTCGAATGGCATGAAAATACCCATTTGAAACTAAGAAGGGTAGAAAATGTATTGACGTTCATTTTTATATACAGATACACATGAAGTCCTCTCGAAAAATCGTTACTATGCAACTTGGCAATGTCGCAACGCATAGCAAACCTTTTACGTGTTTTCTGCTGCTGTGTCTGATGGCACATAATTGTGATGTGTACGTTTTGACGATCTCTCGGTCTACAGATTACAGTCTGAAAAGTAGGTATTGGATACAATTGGAATCGGTCTAACTACTGCGTCTGCTGCTGTCCTCTTCTGTAATTTTTCTGATATTCAGTCTCACTATAGAAATTTACCAGTAGACATTTTTGTTGTTATTGTAGAATTTAGTCTACAGTTTGATGTTATGGTAGTGTAATTTCCGATTCAATCTCATTGCTGTATTCACCAAAGTACAGATTTGGCATAAATTCAAATCTATTCATCTTATATGTTTGTGTTTGTTTACTATTGCGAATTATCTGTCGAATATTTTACTTTCCGCTATCATATGGACCCGTTTGTGTACCCTTCACCTATGAATGAAGTAATAGTACAGTAGATAAAGTTGAAATTTTCATTAGTAATCAAATTTTAAATAGAAAATGGTGGCTAGTTCTGTTCTTTTTTTACTCACAGCCTAGTAGCTAGTTTTATTGTTTAACACTCTCTGTGACGCAAAATAAAGTGTTTTGATCTGACAGTAACTTTAAATTCCTCGAAAATGAAGGTACCATCTCATTTCATGAAGTTGGGAAGTATTCAGTATTAAAATTTGATAGGATGTTTGTGCGAATATTCATATGATAAAATTATTCGTTTTCTTCAATTTTATGAAATGAACTGTCTTTATGCGTTAACGAATACTATTTTCAAATTAATGTCTTATCTCATTGTACTCAATCCTAGCATCAGAAGAATCCCACTAGAATTGGGAATTGTACCAAAGAACAAACAAAAATAAAAGGAATATATATAGCTGATTATTATGACCTGAATAGTTGATACGATTTTTTTTTCTGATTGAGTACCAAAGGTAGGTCAGCTTAAAAGTAATGGTGCCACCAAAACTCACTAAGTTTCCCCAGAACGCTACGACAAATAACCGAAAATTGTCATTTTCTACCCGTCAAGACTAAGGTTCATGGGTAAATTCATATGATTATTTAAGAAGGAATATTGATTTCTTCCAATAAGAGTGGAAAGTTCAGACATCTTTGCTGATTGAGTGATTGTCAAATTATCGTTCTTGGCAAAAATTAGATGAACTCACTAATTCCAGTTGCTTGAGATAGGTTGACGTGGAGTTTCCTGCTTGAATAAGAGGTTTGCCGTGATTGAATATTGCACATATAACCATTCCTAGAGAGAACATGTCACTCAAGATGCTGCATACTGACTGCGATTGTGTTTCGGGAGCTGAAAAAAAAAATTGTTTTGTAAAATTTCACCATGAAGAGGGGCGATATATTCAGTGTTTTTTCAATAATTATCGATATTGAGATAAATTGATTCAGTTTCAAATCAATAATTTTGTTGTATAATAGGTAGATGTATAATTTCTTGGTTATCATCAGTGTTCCAATAAATGATAGATATATCTATATGGTAATGTGAAAGATTTTCCTATGACTATTGAAAAAAGCGGAATTATACACACCTTTTTGATAAGTAATGAACTTTTTAATTCTGTTCGAATTGATACAGTTAACTCTTCCTGGAGTCTGTACTTTTCGAGAAGTGTAGTTCTTGATTTGGCATGCGGATGACGCTGCGACCAACTTAGTTGTGGATCGTAGCTTCATCCGCGAGGAAATATTACTTAAACAGTTGATAATTATTCATTTAGCAGGGAATTCGAAACATGCATGTCTGCAGGTGATCGTTCCCAGCCAAATCTACTGTTTAATTACAAGATACGCACTTGCAATTGGATCTTCTTGGAAGAACGTTACACAAATAATATCTGTCAGATCTAGTTCAATGTCCGATGTGGGATTAGCCAGGATATTAGTTGTTTTGTGACATATGTTCGCCACATTTTTCCACCTGGTGAAAACGTGGGAATGAAAGGGTACTTCGACTTTGTCAATATTATCCGTTTCATCAGCGTAATACTATCCAGCAAATATTTTCGAATTCTGTTCGAATTGATACAGTTAACTCTTCCTGGAGTATGTGCTTTTTGAGGAGTGTAGTTCTTAATTTTCTATGCAGATGGCGCTGTGACCAACTTAGTTGTGGGTCGTAGCTTCATCCGTGAGTAAATATCATTTAAACAGTTGATTATCATTCAATTGACAGGGATAGGATAATTATAATGTTGTCCGACCTACCCTGGCACTGATGCAAGGCAAACCTCGAAACATGCATGTCTGCGGGTGGTCATTCCCAGCCAAATGAATGATAATCTACTGTCAGATATGGTATTCGTATTTATGTAATGAATTTAGATAGACAGAGTTGTCAATTATTATATTATTTTCAATTGAAGAGTTGAAAGTAATTCACATTTCTGAAGTTATTGGTCGTATAAGAGTGGAAACGTGTGGGGAGAAAGGGTACTTCGACTCTGTCGATTTTATTCGTTTCATTAGCGTTACACTCTCCAGCACATATTTTCGAATTCTGTTCGAATTGATATACTTGTAAGGTCTATATTATTCAATTAAAATATTCACGCAAATGAGCTGAGTAACCGTACAATAGTGAATTCTTGTCCATAGTGGTGATGTGTACGCATATGCATACATTTGTAACGCTGATATAAAAACTGAAATTTGTACAGAATCATACATTCGAAGGTTCCTGAAGATGCCTATTTTTATTCTCCTACTCCCCCTCAATACGATACGTCTCTGAGTAATACACTGCTATTGGGTATAGTTTATGTTATGAACAATGTTCTTAAAGTTATCAAAATCAGAAAGCATCGATATTAAATATGTTAACAAGAATTCTGTTAAATCATTTTCTTCCAAGTTCGAATGTTAACAGTGCAATGAGGATAATAATATTTGAGAAAATATCAAGAAGAGAAAATCCAGAACGGAATAAATGTTCATCAAGATCATTTGGATTTTATATCCATCCTAGTTCGGTGGTTCCTCTCCTATTACTGAAAGTGGAATAATTGTCAGTTATTTTCTTTTCAGGTACTTCAACAACGTCTGGTATAGATTATTTGTTGGCTGCTTTGCTAAGAAACGTCTTATTCCACTATGAGGGAGTTTTCAAAGATTCTTAATTCAACGTTTCTTGATCTGGCTGGTATGAACGTAGAGTATTTTCTGGTCCACTCTGTTGGGATGGGAAAAGTCTTGAGCAATAGAAATTCCAATTCCCTTGAGCTTGAAGCTGTCGCCAATAATTTTCATTTACACAAATAGCTGACCAACTTTCCCTTACTCGGGAAAGTTTTGACATTGAAAAGTTGGGATATATCACCGATTCCAACAACAGCTTGAATCAGTTCAAATTGTTCCTCGAGTGTATTGAAAGTGCACTCCCGTAGATTACCTCCACTCGGAACGTTTGATCTTCAATTTATTGTTTAACAAAACTTCTGATTCGTCTAGAGTTTGCTGAATTTTTGATGAATTTTCATTCAGTTCCTGTAGCATTCTTTCATTTTTTTCTATTTTTTTCGAAAACATATTCATTTTACTTGTATTTCTTTTGGGTGAACTTTCGGAGAACTACCGCACCCTCGTTACCCAAGTTAAAATATGTGTTCTATAATATGCAACCTTTTCATCAATAAATCATCATTGCCTATCTCATGGGTGAGGAAGGCAAGTCATTAGGCACTTGATTATTCAGAAGATATAAAAATATGGTTAATAAAAATATGGTTTATAAAATATGGTTTATAAATACAAACTAAGGAGAGACTGCTATGGTCTCAGCATGTCAGAGAGTTAAATGAAAGAAAGGCAGTTTTGTGATTACCTATTTCTACTTGAAATATCGTCTTTGGAAAGCCTTTGACTTGAAAGGTAGGATGAAATATATAACCCACTTCAGAATTGAATTGAACATGTTGAAATAAGCACACCACTGTGCTTACAGTCACGGCATCGGGACAGAAACTTAAATTATGAGTATATTGGAACGAAATCACGTATTATCTGTGGTCAGCTCGTTAAATTATTACTGTTGCTCCAACGATGCACCCTAAGATCTTCAACTCAATTGTGAATCGTGAACGTGATACAATACCCCAAACTCGAAGATTAGACACCAATATAACAAATATTTACTTCAGCACGAGCTTGAAGCTTTGCGATCGTCTCTCGGGTCTAGTATGATACCTGATGCTGAAAATAGTCTATTTTTAAGAGATGGGGCTGTTATTCAAAGCGAGGGAAGGGGCTTTACTGAAACTTCCTTGATATTTTCTATCCTCAGTTATCATTGCTGAGTGATTTCACCCAAAAACATACTGTACACTATTATTGTCCTCTAAATTTCAGCTGTGTTTTCTATCACTTGATTATTTTGTATTTAGAAATCACCTTTCAAGTCGAGTCTGCTTTGGAAACAGATTTATTGTTGATTTCATCTGACAGAACTTGGTTGTTAATATTTGGAATGAATGAATCTAAAATTATGAAACTTTAACAGATTGGTGTTTGGTAATTTTTTAGGTAAGTGATCGAAGGACTCGTGAATCTGTACAAATTAGTCTCAAATTTGATGTTTCTCAATATCTTTAAAACTTAATGATAGCTAATAATAGCCGTTCTCTACCCGCATAGGCTATGCCACTCAATGAGTGTTAATGAGGGACTATAAATATTATTATTATATAGCGTTAGATTTCAATAAGGCTTGTAGGTTTGATTGGCGTTATTGATACCTAGTAACTATTTCTTTCTCCTCTAAAACATATTGATATGTAAAGGTAATATCTGAAAACATCATGTTCTCAAGTTCAAGTCCAGCGAAGGCAAGTAAATTCTGCATTTCTTACCACAGTGTTCACCATACCATTTCGACTCCTGTGGTATTTTTTCTCCACTGACACTGTCCGAATCACACCACGCCAAAAACTTGCGACCAAGGCATTACGCAACCTGGATTCGGCGCTAAAGTTACCATTAACGAAGAAGTCCGTCGATTACTGAAATATGATTGAAAAAAAAACAATTTGGAAGAGAAATAATTATTTCGTGGAGTAAGACCACTAAAACAGCTTGAAAATGCTTTCGAATGTGGAATCACCGCTGACTTGTCATTCTTTGATCAAAAAGTCATCACCTCACTTCACCGTGCGATACCTCCTTCAACAGGTTTTCGGGTGCAAAGAAGCAATTTATATCACCCATTCATCGATTGAAAGGGCCGTAACAAAGATAGGAGTCGATAACAAGATGATAAGTGCAACACGTATGTTCCCCAAGTACTGGAAAATGATGTCTACAATGAATTCGGCACACCGGGGGACACAGTCGTTAACCAAGATTCTGCACGCGTTAGCTGACGGCCGACACCACAGTTGGGGAAAAACGAGCTTGATGCCAAATTAAACAAGGTCAGGCTAAGAGCCACTGACATCATGGACGAGAAGCGTCGACGCCTGCTATTATTTATTTGAGTGGACCGATTTTCGCCTGTTCCAACAACTGCGAATTCGTTCATATTTCCTATTCCGTCTGGAGAAACGATGGTGACTACTACGCTACCAACCATCTCGGTCACCGGTGGATGAAGCCAGAACATGTCAGGGGCTGCTCAGCCAAAGCCAGTAACGTGACTTGGCCCTATGCTGCCATTCCTGAGGTCTAGGAACTGAAGTATCCTTCTATATAACCCATGACTCCTTCTTTGAAAGGTTATAAGATATCCGTACTGCCTCCTGCAAGCGATGCCTGAGTTACTGCAAGTGATGCCCACATTTTGGTTCAGAAATAATTTTACTCGATGGGCTAACTAGCCAACATTCTGCACCGCCTACCAGAGGTTCTTTCCCGTAAATTACCTCATCGACTTGGAGATGGCTATCAGCCGAACAGTACACCATTTGCAAACTCTAATACTCTGTCATGAAAGAATTACGCTGGAGCAGAAGTTGAATTGGCTCTAACGGAACCTCCACGCAGAGTATCGACACCAGATCCGTAAGAATCCGTTATTATTTACACACATAATATTTGCTAATTCACAAACATCCCATTCAAGAAGACCCATGTACAGCTTCAAAATGTAACTTTTTCGAGAGTTGTCTCAGCTGGCAGTGTATTCCCTACTGTAACAGAACCGTTATTACTCTTTATTCAGTCAATCGCTATAGAATTCTACTGTTGTTCTTCAAATATTAATTAAGATCCTTCGTTCTCTCGCCGACCGATGTCTCCAGGTGTCCACTGCTGTAGAATAACTTTTTATGTTAACTAGGTAAAAACGCAAATAGCATTTTAAATATTCACTGGACAATTGCGAATTTTCTTTCCTTCTGATTACTGATAGCCATTGTGGTGAGATGCTAAACATATTTCTTTGATTTATATAAAGCGGTGCCTGGTATTAGGTAAGGACTTGTTTGATTGTTCAAATGACTCGTTGTACTCATTGTTATTTTATTTATTAGTTATCGATCTGGAAGAATATATCCCATAGCTGTATTGAATCGACTTGTTCATTTTCTTGAACCCAACGACTTCATAAAATACGGGTGGTTGAAAAAAACCCATCCGCTTCATCTGGCGACCAACTGCGTGGCAAAGAAAATAAAGACGATTGAATACTGTTCAAAGATGCCTGTCCAACATTCACCTATGGAAAATGAAGAACACGATCAAACAAATAGGTATTTTTTGAGAAGGAGACAAGGGACTGAAGAAGAGCATGGAAATAGCTCGCTGAAAACTTCACAAGTCACGACGAAGTCCACTGGTGCAATACCAAGATGTAATGTGGGACAACAGGAATTAGGTAACCTAACCCCTGAGAAGACAAACGGTAGGACAAACTTGTTGAATAATGGGTAGCAGACAGGTACATCTCATGCAGAACGTACATCCAATGATGCTGAATATTATAATGTTGATTCGAATGATATTTTCAACAATTTTAGTAATATCAATACTTCAAGGGTAGGATTGCCTCCCTCTTATTCATCATTGAATATTTTTTTTTTTTTTATTTAGTTTTGCGCATCAACCATAAAAGGTTATTAGCGCGCCATTACAGATTTAAGATAAAGTACGTACATCATATTTCATTGTATAGCTTGGTGTCCTTTAAGTATCTTATTACATTCTTGATTGAAGTGGGGTTGTCTTTTGGAATGTCTTTCATCGTCACGGGGAGGTTACACAGTTGTCTAGGATTGTTGAAATTTGTGCACTCCGTGAGTACGTGTTTCGTGATAACTGTTCCGCATTTGCCGCAAATTAATGGGTCACTCCGAGCAAGGAGATAACTGTGCGTTAATCTGGTATGACCTATTCTGAGCCTTG
Organism: Chrysolina americana; assembly: GCA_958502065.1. Taxonomy (NCBI): domain Eukaryota; kingdom Metazoa; phylum Arthropoda; class Insecta; order Coleoptera; family Chrysomelidae; genus Chrysolina; species Chrysolina americana. Next base: position 37,699,819 of record OY293419.1, read on the forward strand.
ATAGAACTACCTGGGATCTTCTGTCATTGGGGTGGTTTGACCAAGCTTTAACTGATTGTTTCACTTCTGCGAGTTTTGAGTTTGTTTCGCGCCACTTATTTTCCCAGCTTCTGTTGATGGCAAATTGGATGTGGGATTTGAAGTCTGATACTACTGTCCGGGTAACCTCTGTAGCTTCTGCATCTGATATTGCTCTGACTGCTGCCCGGTCCGCGGCTTCGTTACCAGTTATGCCAACATGGGATGGTACCCAAATGAAGGTGATATGTTTTCCCATTTCTGCCACTCTGGATAGTTGTTCTTTGATAGCTCTAACTATAGGGTGGCTGGAGTAAATTCTTCGAATTGCACATATGGCACTGAGAGAGTCAGTGATAATCAGGATATGTTGGGTACTTTCCTGTCCAATGTGGAGAAGAGCTTGGTAAATTGCATACAGTTCACCCGTGTAGCTACTGGTGAATTTACTCATTCGGAACATTTGGGTGGTATTGTTTCAGATGAATGCTGCTCCAGTGCCGTCAACCGTACTTGACGCGTCTGTGTAGATGTGTGTGGTTTCCGGAAGGTTGTTGAGGATGTTCTTGAGATGAGTTTTGATTACAATAGGGTTGGTGTCACTCTTTTTGAAGTGTGATAGAGTGGTATCGAAAACTGGGGGGTTTATGGTCCATGGGGGGGGGAGTTGGAATGGCTTCTGAAAATAAGGGTGGAAATGTGATTTGCAGTTCGGATCTGTATCTGTTTATTCTCTCGAAGAAGGCTGGTGGGGACCTTTTACGTCTTTGGTAAAGTATGGAAAATCTTGTGGAGAACGTGTTTGGGAAAGTTGGGTATTCTGTGTTAGCAGCTATTTTGGCCGCATATGTGAGGCCTAAGTATTGGCGCCGATTGTGGAGACTAGATTCTCCCGCCTCGCAGAGTAGGCTCTCTACTGGGCTGGTGCAGTATGCTCCCAGTGCTATTCTGATGGCAGAGTTGTGTACCGAGTCAAGTGATTTGAGAACTGTTTTGCTTGCTGAGCTGTAGGCATATGATCCATAGTCTATTTTTGTTCTTATTAGGGATCTGTAGAGGCGGAGCAGCATGATGGTGTCGGCGCCCCAATTTTTATTAGCAAGTATTTTCAGTAAGTTCAGTCCGCTCTGAGATGATTTAACAAGTCTATTAATGTGCTCCTTCCAGTTGAGTTTGGAATCGAAGATCATTCCTAAGAATTCTACACTGTCCACAAATTGAAGCTCTTCGGCGCCAAGTTTGAGAGTAGGTAGTCTGCCTTCGTTTTTGGCTGAGAACAAGATACATTTAGTTTTCTGTATGGAAAAGGAGAAGCCAGTGTTGGATGACCAGGTTTGGAGTTGCGTGATCTGGTTTCCTTTGATAAAAAGTACTAAGTCATCGGCGTATAATCGTCCTTTGACTGGAAGTGATATATTATCGAGAATGTGGTTTATCGCAGCACGAAAAAGTGTAACACTTATGACCGATCCTTGTGGTGTGCCGTTTTGTTGGGTTGCTTGGCTTGACAGTTGTCCATTTACTCGTACTCTGAACGTTCTTTTCCCCAGGAAGTTTTGGGCGAAGGCGAGCATATTTCCTTGAATTCCCCAATCGACTAGCTGTTGGAATATTAGGTGTCTCCATGCAGTATCGTACGCCCTTTTGATATCAAAGAACACTGCTGAGCAGTTTTGTTTATTGATGAAGGCCTCGTGGATTTCGGATTCTAAATCGATTATGTTGTCCGTGGTTGATCTGTGTTTACGGAAACCGCTTTGTTCGGGGGCTAAGAGCTTTTTTGTCTCCAGATACCATACAAGTCGGAGGTTAATAATTTTCTCTAGGAGCTTGCACATTGAACAAGTTAATGAAATTGGTCTGTAGGACATAGGGTCAGATCTGGTTTTATGGGGTTTAAGTAGGGGAATAAGAGTGGCATTTGACCAAAGATCAGGGAATTTTTTTTGGGTCCATTTAATATTAAAAACTTCAAGCAGGAAGTGTTTTCCGGCCCCTGGAAGGTTCTGCAGGAATATCACGGGGATGTCATCCGGTCCTGGGCTGGTGTTTTTCATGTCGTCCAGTGTCTCTTGAAGTTCTGAATAACTTATTGGCAGATTGATTGGGGATTCGTCGTTTACGACAATAATTGGAAAATTCTCTTCTGTTTGTTGCTTGACCTGGATAAATGTTGGGTCAAGATTGCTGTCACTTGAATTATTTTCGTAACTTGTGGCTAGTACTTCTGCTATATCACCGTTACTAGTAACATGTTTACCATTGATTGTTAAAGTTTTAATTTCACTATATGTATTTTTCCCGGAGATTCCTTTTACTTTTTTCCACACTTCCGTTATGGGAGTGGATGGGTTTATATTGGAGACATATTCGGTCCACGATTGTTTTCTGCTTTTTTTCACCACAAAACGTGCTTTAGCTCTTAGTTTCTTGAAATTCAGCAAGTTTTCTTCTGTTCTGCCTCTCTTCATTTTATTGAATGCTTTCTTGCTGAGTTCGATGGCCTCTTGGCATTCACGATTCCACCACGGGACTGGATTATGCTTGGCGATGTGCTTTGTTTTACCTATGATTTGACGTGCCGCTTTATGTATTATGTCGACGAATGCTTCAAGTGTTTGATTGATGTCGCCTGTAGGGTGTGATGACTGTAACTCTTCCTCAATTATTCTTTGGTATGCTGGCCAGTTTGCCTTTTTTATCTTCCATTTCTCTAAGGGGATCGAGTCATTTTGTGATTTTTCAGTGTTTGTTAACTTAATTGGGAAGTGGTCACTACCGTACAAAGAAGGTAGAACTTCCCACGAAAATTTTGTGGCCAGGTTCGGGGAGCATATACTCAGATCCAGTGCAGAGAACTCCCCGTTGAATGCATTGAATCTTGTGGATGCCCCGTCATTCATCAGTACCAAGTTATTTTGCTCAACAACATTAACAATTTTCCGGCCCCTTGTGTTCGTGTGTGTTCCTCCCCACGTAATGCTGTGGCTGTTGAAGTCACCGACTAATAGACATGGTGAGGGGATTTGGGTTAATAGGTTTCTGATGTCTTGTTCAGAAAAGTCTTTGTTAGGTGGAATATACAGGTTACAGATATATAATTTCGTTGGTGAATTTATAGATATCGCCACAGCTTCTAAGTCGGTGTTTACTTGTATTTCTTGGGGGTCGACTTCATTTTTCGCGTAGATCGCTACTCCTCCGCTAGCTCTTTCTGGGTTGTCCCTGTTTTTAAAGAAGCCCATATAGTTCCTAAGGTTGGATACTTTAGATGTTCGGAAGTTAGTTTCTTGTAGGTTGATTATGATTGGGTCGTGTTCCTTCATAAGTATTTTCAACATTTCGTAGTGGGGGTAGAAACCATGTATATTCCATTGGATAATTGACTGAAGTTCGGGAATATGACAAGGAAAAAGAATTGATGGATCGTTAAAACATTTCCATAGAGGAGTCACTTTCATGTTCTGATGTCTGAATTTCTAGATGTTTCAGGATTTTTTTCAGGAATTTTGTACATCTTGCTTTTATACTTCGTTCTTTGAAAAATGGGTATACCTGTCGAAGTGTTTCGCATAGTGCGTTCAGGTTTGAGGTGTAGTTCAATGCCACGCTGATGGGGTCCGGGGATCCATAGATATTATCGAACAGGTCGACCAACTGCTCATAACCGAGGGAGAGTTCTGAAGTATGGGTGTCTATAAATTGTTTCGCTGGTTGGAACAACTCTTCATAGTTCGTTTGGTTCTTGTCTAGGGGGGTGTCATATGTTTCATTTCTTTAGTTTTTTTGTCTTCGGGTTTTTGAAATTCGCTTGGATCCAGGGGAGGGAGGTTTTGAGTTATATCAATGGGAGGTGTAAGAATGTCCTCAACATTTCTTTTCTGCGATGTATTGCTCGGTGATTTTTCTGGTGTAGATGTACCTGGCATTTCTGAGGGGGTCTCCTCTGGAGGGGTTTCCTCCAAGGAGGTTTGCTCTGAGGGAGTTTCCTCCAAGGAGGTTTGCTCTGAGGGAGTTTCCTCTATAGGAAGAGTAGTATCTTCTATAGTAGTAGTTGTGGGTGGGTTACTAGTATTATTTGAGGGGACAGTACACTGAGAGGCTATATGCCCAACTTGCTTGCAGGTGAAGCATGCTATACTATCCTGAGAGAGGAAAATCCGGTAAGATGTATTATCAGAGTTTATGAGAATGGATGTGGGAACTGTTAAACGTTCTGGGGGGGAAATGAACACTTGGCGACGGAAGCTTAGGATATGGTTATATTCAGGGTTCGAGACATTTATTTTCAAGAAAGAGATAGGTGACACCAGTTTTAGCCCTATTGTTTTGAGTTCATCTTCAATCACTTGATGGGGGATGGTAGGGCTCACATTCGACATAACTAGTCGTTGTGCTGGAGTTATGAGGCGTCGTGCTGCACACTGTTGACCATTCAGATCAATAGAGCCATGGTCAGTCATGAAGTTGTCAACTTTGGTTTTGTCCGTTAGATATATGCATACTCTGTTGTTTGATATTCTTGACGAGAAGGATATACTCTGTGGTCCTATTTTCGATCCGAGAGCGAATATGTAGTCTTGAAGTGGTACTCCGTCGATTGAGGTAAATATAATGGCTTGTTCTTTGGTTGGGAATTGATAACGACTTACTGCAGATGAATAGGTTTAATTTTGGTTAACAGTTGTAGAGGATTGACAATTTTGTGTAAGGTTCCTGTAGTCAGAAACCGTTTCCTGAGTGTTTATCATTTTAATGGTTTATTGCGTTTCTTTTTCATTTGGCAATGAATTTTTCCAAGTGCGGCCCTGGACTTTAGTAGCTATTCTACGTGGACCCGTCCTGAGATGCCAATTGTTCGGTATGAGTGCGTACGCACTCTGTTTTTGATAGCTACCGACTTATTTTGTAACAATTTGCGATTACTTACTGCGGCTTCTCGGTGAGAACGTTATGGCAAATTCACTGTGATAGTTTATTAATTTGATTGGCTTTGTTTTCACTGTAAACCACTCAAACTTGTGGACCTGATTTTCGAATACGTATACTGTATCAAAAATCAGGACCGGACCTCATCATTGAATATTCCTAACTTTAATGAGATTGATGGTCAAAAGTCAACTCAAAACTATTATCATTCAAAACAAGCAGTTCCAATACATCCCTCAAATTCTGTTAGAATCGAACAGGATCCAATACTTGTCCATAATTATCAAGTGCCAATAATGTCAGAGGTTGAACGAAATTCATTGTTTCTGTATGATGGGGCATGGGGCCACGATAAAGAAAGAAATACATCTCAAACTGAGAAGTTGGTTAGACTTCCGAAAAATTTCGTGTCAAACACTGCTCATTCAGGTATTTGTCCTGGGGAGAGTTATCTCAGACCGACTAATTCAAGTGTAACTTGTGAAAAAAATGTTACTACTAATATCCCATTTGCCAAAGCAAGTTTCACCAATCAGGTAAATAAAATTTGCAGGAATATGAGACAAGGTAATCATTATTGTCCAAAGGCTAATAATTTGGAACAAACCTCGCAAACAAATCATTACTTTAATAGCGAGCCTACTAGGGAAGAAATTTCAAATGTTGCCCCACCACCTTTGTCAAGGAGCCCGGGGGGGCAACATTCACGTTAGTTAAATTTGAATCCTTGAGAATTTATTTTTTAAAAAGTTTTATTTCAAGATCAAAATAACAATTTTTCAGAAAGAATACAACTTATTCGTTTAACAATGTGAATCAGACTGAATTCTAAAAGAGATTCGAAGTCAACGGATGCTCTCACGCTGACGTCGCTCCAGGTGTCGGGTGTCGCTTAGTTCGGCTGATTCTGTGAAGCTATGTGAGGTTATCCTACTATAACTTCTCCATTCCCTGAAGAAGTTTTGTAAGGGACGATCAAAACTGGTGGCTCTGAAGATGATGATGGCGCCTGGGCGTTTTCTTTTCGTCCTGGACGGTTGCGGCGGTATTTGTAGAGAAGGAAGTCTAAGCTCGCTGCGATGACTTTATGTTTTCCGATCACGGAACTTAGTTTTTAAAAAAATTTATTTAACTCAAAAACTTTAATTAACAACAAATAATACAATTAGATGTTTATTGCTCGAAGTCTATGTCTATTCTAAATGTTTCTTCGTTCCCATGAACCGAAGTTGAATACAACACCGTCTCGACGTTTTCCTGGAAATCTGCATAGGCAGCAATGCTTAGTTCAGCTATTCCCACGGGAAGGCATACATAACTCCTCCATCCCTTAGAAGGAACTCGAGGGTGGAACCACTTGAGTTTCGTTGATGGCCTGGTTGGTTGGTGGTTTGTTGGGGTTGAGTAGGCGAAGGATATCTTGTTTCCGGGTCACCACAAGATATACCACGACGAAGGCGGTTAGCGGACCATCTGGAGTAATCCGGGCGAAGATTGATCAGGTCCAATGGGTCTTCCCGAATTTCGTCTAGTTGGAGCTCGTGCAGTTTGTCAAGGGAAACTTTCTCCAAGTTGAGTTTCTCGACTTGCAGGATTGGAATATGAATGTCTTTGATTTCTTTCAATGTGAGGGAGTGTCCTACAGTTGATCCTTTCTCGTTCCGGTAGGTGTATTTGGAAGTCCTCAGGGAGCATTTTGGTGGAACAATAAAGAGGTATACACCTTTCAGCACAGCGACATCGTTTTCCACACAGTTTGTCTGGAATTTTCTCTTGTTCGGAAAGATGCCTATGTAGTGGGCATCATTGATTTCCTCGATTATTTCTTGATTGATTTTGACTGGAATTTGATGGCATTTATCAGCAAAGGCATTGGAGGAAAGTAGTGACGTCACACAGTCTGGGTTGTCCTGGATGGGCAGAAGGTGATTCTTCTCGCACAGGAAATTTGGTTTTAGGTCAACGCACTCTTCGTTCTGGTACTGGTACATTTCGTTGCTTAGTGTTAGGTAGGAGGCAGGTGGGATAATACTTGATTGGTTTTGATTTGGAATTGAATAAAGGTGATAGTGATCGAAAGTTTCAGTGTGAACCAATGGAAAATCTAATGAAAATATAATTTTGTCCTCGATGGCGAAAACTTTGGTTTCAACAACACTATAATATTTGAGGTATTCCTTATTATCAAAAAGTAATTGAGAATGACTATGTGATAAGTAGAGTTCATCTATTATTGTTTTTAGATCGTCTAGAGAGGCGATACTGCGATGTAATGTTTTCAAGTTCGCAAATCCCATAGCATTTTCTGTTTCTGTTAGAAAATCTAGTAGAGAATCGAGATTGATTTTTATTTGAATCAATATTTCATGAATTTCCAAAAAATGTGCATAATTGAATTTTGTCTCGTTAAGTGCAATTCTCAACTCATTGATTTTATCTCCTATCAGTTTTTGATTATCTGAAACTGAAGTCATTGTTTCGTTAATATTTTCCATCAATTTTGAAGTAATTGAAATTTGTTTATTGGTTTTTTTGATAATTCGATTTTGGTTTGATTCGAGTTCGTCTAGGCTGTGATATATTTCTTTCGCATCTTGCTCGTCTAGATTTCCGCTTATGAATTTTACGAGGGAGACAAGAGGAGCAATGAGGGCTCGTTTTGTGCGTTTATGGGGAAACAAGGATCTGAATTTGTGGTTAACATTTTTGACTTCGTATTCGAGGTGTTTATATGCGTTAAATAGGGCAATTCTATTGAAAGGGGTTGTATTATTTATTGTGGCTTCTAATAGCTTATATTGATTGGTTATTGAGTTTATTTGGTTTTCTAATGGACTAAGTTGAATATAATGTAGGAAAGTATGGGAAGCTACTTTGATTCGTGCGGTTCCCATTTTAAAGGGAAGGATCCCTGGATTCGTCTGGAGGTTCTGGATTTGAACCTTCTGAGTCGCTGTCTGATGAAGTATCATCGACCTGTAACAGATTTTGGTCTGTCATTTTTCTTGGTGGTTTGAAAGATTGTTTGTGGTATGTATTTTGTGGGGTTGTCACAGTTAGGTCAGTGCTTTTGAGAATGTGTTCGGGTTTGTAGAGGGGAGCCGTTTTCGACTGTTTTTCGGGTGTTTTCATATATCCAATGGTTCCGGGTTCAAAATTTGGAGGGTCTTTTCGATTTTCGTTACGTTTGGAAATTATTTTTGATTTTTGTTTTGACGTGTCTTCGTGAATTTTTCTAAATATTTGGGAAATAGATTCTTTGGGTTCGTTCAATGTGGTATTGATTGGTTCGAATTCGGAATCAATATCGATTGGATCTTTTAGTTCTAGATGTCCAAACACTAGATCTATTGGTTTTAATTTTGTTGTTGAATGAAGACTATTATTATATGCAAGGACGGCGAAAGTCAATTTTTCAAAGGGGTTCAGATTTGGTTTCGAGAGGTTGAGTGTTCTCATGTGTTCTATGAGAGTGGAGTGGAACCTTTCTACAATGGCATTGGAATTTGGATTATATGAAAGTGTATAATGCCAATTGATTCTATGCAGTTTCGCGAATTCTTTTAGTAGGTTTTGGGAGAATTCGGTACCATTATCAGAGACGATATTTTCGGGGATTTTGAAAGTTGAAACGAACTGCAAAAGTGATTGATATACGTGAAGTGCGGAAAGACTGGGAATGATGTACGCTTGTCCAAATCTGGTAAAGCTGTCACAGATTGTTAAAGATATAGTACTGCCAAATTTGAAGGTATCATCGTGTATAGTTTCGAATGGTTTTTTGGGAGTGGGCGTTAACTGTAGTTTGATCAAAGGTGGGTGACGTTCGTACTTAGATTGTTGACATATTGGACAATTATTGATAAATGTTCTTACGTCATCGCGTAACTTGGGCCAATAATATTTGGTTTTGAGTTCAGCAATGGTTTCGTGAATGCCTCGATGGTTGGTAACACCTTCATGTTGGGATTTGATGAGATTTTGTTGGTGATCTTCGTTCGTCACATCGAAGAGGAGTTTATTGGATTTGAAAGGCTTAAAGGAAGAATTTTTGTATGTTTGTGGTATGAACCTGCACATATCTTTATAGAGTACGTCTTCGGTATCATTTTGGAAGTAAAAGACGTAGGTGCGTTTTGGAACACCAAATTCTTTCAGATGTTCAATAATTTGGGCTTGAAATGATTCGTTGGTAACATATAGATACCATCGGGTACGACATACTGAATTCCTAAATAGTTTTTTGGTTTCCATTCGAGGGTTTCGATCAACTTTAATTATCATTAATTGGCACAAAAAGTTATTGATTGGTTTGTCTGTGATGTGGATGTTCAATATTGGGTCTTCTGAACAGTTTCATTTTCGTCATTGTCATTGGGGTCAATTTGTCCTGCGTTCGATTCGTTATCCTGATTTTGAATATTTTCAGGTGTGTTATTTTCTGGGTCTCTGCTTGTGGATGGTCTTTCATTGTCTAGGACAGGGTTTTCGTTAAATTCCTGCATATGTCTCAATATGGGGAGTTCATTAGTCTGTCTGACAGTTTCATTAGGGTAGAGTTCGATTCTAGAAAGGGCATCAGCGTTCGTATTGATTTTCCCGTTTTTGTAAATAATTTGGTAATCAAACTCTTCAAGTTTCAGTCTCCAGCGAACCAATCGTGAATTGGGTTCTTTTAAAGACATCAACCACTGAAGGGGTTTGTGATCCGTAAAAATTTTGAATTTTCGGCCGAAAAGATAGGGCCTAAAATATTTGGTTGCCCAGACGATTGCAAAAAGTTCCTTCTCGATAGTCGAATAATTTTGTTCGGCATTGGAGAGGGTTCGTGATGCGTAGGCGATTGGTTAATCATGTCCTGGGGGGCCCTGGGACAATATAGCACCTAACGCTACGTTACTGGCGTCCGTGGTCAAATTGAACTCTTTTGTAAAATCGGGGTACTGCAAAATCGGGTCGTTCGATAGTAATGTTTTGCAGTCCTCAAATGTCTTGATGTAGGTGGGGTCAGTTATATCGATATTTGCTCCTTTCTTCAGTCGAGTTGTAAAGGGTTTGGTGATTTTGGCAAAGTTAGTTATGAATTTTCGATAGTAGCCCAGAAGACCAAGAAATCCTTTTATTTCTTTTGTCGTTTTGGGTATCGGATAATTCATGATGGCCTTGACCTTATCGGGATTTGGTTTTATTCCCTCTGTTGTTATCAGATGTCCCAGAAAGGAAACTTCCTTTTTCAGGAATTCTGATTTGTCGAGTTGGACTTTCAGATTGCTCTCACGCAGTTTCTGAAAAACTTTTTTAAGGTTGACCATGTGCTCTTGTAGCGAAGTGGAAAAAACGATGATGTCGTCCATGTAGACGAAACAGATTTTGTTTTGTAGATCTTTCAAGACGTTGTCCATTACTCTCTGAAAAGTAGCTGGAGCTCCTTTCAAACCAAACGGCATGCGAAGGTACTCGTAGTGGCCGTTCTCTACGTTGAAAGCTGTTTTCTTTACATCATCAGGGTACATCTCGATCTGATGGAACCCACTTGCCAAATCAAGGGTAGAAAAGTACATACATCTACCCAATTTGTCAAGGATGTCGGATATATTTGGAATCGGATATCGATCATCGATGGTTTTCTCGTTGATTTTTCTGTAGTCCACTACTATACGCCATTTCTTCTTGCCAGAGGCATCCGCCTTCTTTGGAACTATCCAAATTGGCGAGGACCAAGGTGAATCGCTCGGTCGAATAATGCCTTGACGAAGCATATCGTCAATTTGTTTTTCGACTTCCGGTTTATGAATAAACGGATAGTGATAAGATTTTGTAAAAATTGGGACTTTATCGGTGGTCCTAATTTTGTGTTTCACTTGGTTCGTGAAAGTCAGCTTTGTATTTTCGCGGTGAAATATGTCTGAAAATGATGGGCACAATTTCTCAACGTGGTGTCTTTCTTCAGAATTCATGTGTTGAGTTCGTATAAGCTGTGTGATGTCTGATTTGAATATATTCGAAGGGGTGTTATGATCGATTGAAGCATGGTACAATTCGAATTGGTCGGGATGAAAAGTTTTCACAGGGACAGGTTCATAAAGGTAAATCTCTTGTATTTCACCTGTATCATTCCGAATTTCGACAGGGGCATAGCCGTTTCGAGAGGTTGTCAAACCTTCGCGAATTCGGCATTCAAATAATTTTGTTTCGATAATCGTGATGTCACCGTTTGGTATTGTTACAGGAATTTTGATTGATTCGATTGTAAATGGTTCTATACGAGCATAAAAGAGTAATTTCTTTTTGCTTTCATAGTGCGCTAGAGGAAGCTCTGATTCAGGTGTTTTTAAACTTGAATTTTTCAAATCTAATTGAACATCTAAGTTTTTCAATGTATCATAACCAATCAATCCATCAAAGAAGTGATGGAATTTAAACAAATAAAATTTTATAGTTTTCTCAGTGTGGAATTCCTGAAAGGCTGGTATTTCAGCGCAAAAATCCTTTGAAGTGGTCTGAAATATTGAGCTGATTGTAAACGGTTCTTTTCTGATAAAATCGGGAAAATAATTTTCGGCAATTTCAAAAGTTTCAGGGGTGAATCTGAAATTTGAATGTATGGGAGGTCCTTTCGATCGTAAATAGAATGTATTTCTATGAAATTTTTTCGTGATGGTCGATTTCCTGAAAATTTTGGTACTGTGAGGAACTTTGATCGATTTGGGTATCGATTGGATATTGATTATCGACATATTCAGGTTGGATTTGGTCATAGTTCATATTTTCGTAAAAATCAAATTCATTGGAGGAACAGGGTTGATGTCGGTAGCAAAAATCATTTTGGGAGTAATATTCATTTTGGAAGGGTATTGATTCTTCCTGATAATGGGGATTATCAAAATTGTAAAGTTCTTCTGCAATGAAATTTGGTCGATTGGGGTTTTGGTATGGTCTAGTATTGGGTTGACGAGAAGTGGTGGCTTGTGAAATGCCACTCATAGGTGTTGGCTTGGGTCGATTGAAATTGTTTTGGTTATTTGGTCTCCAAACGTTGGTTGAGCCTCTTGGATTGCCAAATACTTGACGATTTGTGAAGAATTTTTGGGGTTCTGCCGGTCTCGGCTGAATATTTATTGGGCCGCGTGGAAATGAGGGATTATGCATTTGGGGTTTGAAATTTTGAAAATTGGGGTTAGGAGTTGCGTATTGCTGAAAATTGGACAATTGATTTGGGCGATTGGGTCTTTGAGGTGGCCTAATTTTCGATTGATCACTGTTATTCGGTTTTTGGAGATGCCGAATATTATTTTCGGAAATGATATATTGCCTAGCTTCTGCCATAGTTGATGGTTTCATAGCACGAATAGTTGATCCTAAAGGTTCTTTCAGTCCAGCTAAGAATATTTTAAGAGCATGAGTATTGTAAAAGGTTTTCTTCACCGTTTTAGTCGCAACTACATTTTCATGTGCATCTACATAGTTATGAAGAGCACTTAAATTTGACATAACCCTTGTATAAAATTGTAATGATGGTTCATTGAAATTTTGTCTCAATTGATCTAAATCAAATAACAATCCATTTTCGCCTCTTTGGTCGCCAAAATGTGCGATTAGAGCATTTTTGACTGATAGCCAATCTTTATCAATGCAAATGCTATAAACTTCGCGAGCTTGGCCTATCAATTTTGAATAAATTCCATAAATTATTGTAATATTTTGGACACAACTGATATTTTCGGGTGTTGGGTCCCAGTATGTAGTAATAATTGAATTAGCTGTTTCTAAAAATGATGAAAGTTCCAAAGGATTGCCGTCAAATTTTGGAACAATTTCCAAAAGTTTTGATTCAAATTTTGGAACTGGCATTTTGATATTTCTACTTATTGATAGCTTCGAAAGAAGTGCTTCTAATTCTATTGATTCGCGAGAACTATTTTCGAAAATCGAATTAGGTTTCGGCGAATTTTGTTCACTAAAAATTAACTCACAATCACTGTTTTCGGGAGATGAATCAGGACTAGAGGAGAATGACATAGACAAGATACAAGGAAAAGCAACTTACATTAGTACCACTGAGATGGCTGTTCTCATTTCTTTTCTTCTTTACTTCTTTGGCTTCTGCTTGATCTGCTACCCAGAGGGACTGTCCAGAAACGGAGGTTCTCTTGAATCAACAGTTGGAACTGACGGATTATTCACAACGAATATCCGTTCAAAATCCTACAACGACTGCGCCACTTTATGTTTTCCGATCACGGAACTTAGTTTTTAAAAAAATGTATTTAACTCAAAAACTTTAATTAACAACAAATAATACAATTAGATGTTTATTGCTCGAAGTCTATGTCTATTCTAAATGTTTCTTCGTTCCCATGAACCGAAGTTGAATACAACACCGTCTCGACGTGTTCCTGGAAATCTGCATAGGCAGCAATGCTTAGTTCAGCTATTCCCACGGGAAGGCATACATAACTATGATGATGTATACCGGGATTGTCCGAAAGTGAGTCGAATCGGTACCCTGATCAAGGGATACGGGGACGATGTGGTCTTGTATCTCTTGGAGTCTGTGGAGTTGGTCGAGGGGTATCTTCTCAAGACGAATGGGGTTCGTCTTCTCGCTCAGGTGTACAGGGGCTGTTCTAACTTTCAGTAGTGGCTGCTCATGAATGACTTCCTTGGAGTTCACGAAGCTGTCGTGTGGTGTCATGAATTCGCAACCTGGTTGTACATCAATCAGAAAGGTTCCTTTCAGATTGAATATTCCGGTGGTGGAACACTGGGTCGATATTTTCGTCGATTCCGGAAATATGCCAATGTAATGGGCTGGAGTCAGCTGCTCGACTAAGGTGGTCTGGATGGATACTGAAACGTTATAACAATTCGCTGCTTCGTCCGAGAGTTGGAGTATTTGGGTAATGCAGTCCTCTGATTTTTCGTCGTTTCGGATGGAATTGCTGTGGCACAGGTAACCTGGATTGATTTTTCGGCAAGGCTCGTTCGTGTACTGATGAAGTGCAGTATTCATTGTCAGATATGGTGCGGGTGGTATAATGGTAGTCAAATTGCTGGTAGGAATTGAATATAGGTGATAGTGTGTGAACATTTCGGGGTGTAGGAGAGGAAAGTGCAATATGAAAACAATTATGGAGTTTGAATAATATGCATCGACTGATATGATGTCATAGTATTTCGATAAGTCGATATCATCCTTATATATCAACTGTTCCTCTTGATGATTTTGGAGCATCATATGGATTATTGATTTCAATTCGGTGGATCTGATTATACTATTATGTAGTTCGTTCATCTTTGCAAAGGTGATAGCATTTTCCAAGTCTGTCAAAAGTTGTATTATCATTTGTAGTGATAGGCTTAATTGATCGAGAATATTTCTGGTTTGCATGTAGTCACTAAAGTTGAAAACGAGGGTACGATTTTGGATTTGATTCTCTCAATTTCTTGGGCAATAACTTCCTGATTGTGTGTTATCAGAGTTATGGTTGTATTGAAGCTTTCAATCAGTTTTTTGGTGAGTGACATATGTTGATTCAATCCCTTAATTACATTTATCTGGTTTTTCTGGAGGCTGGATATAGCTTCGTCATATTTCTCTGCATCCTCGTGGTCTAGGTTGCCAGATATGGTCTTCACGATGCTTCCAAGGGCATTTATTAGTCCTCAATTGGTTCGATGTGATGGATATGTCGATTGGAATTTTCGGCGGGCTGCTCCCAATTGGTACTGAAGTCCTTGATTGAAATTAGAAAGGCTGATACAATAGGGGTGAGTCAATCCATTTTGTATTGCGGTGGTTACTGCTTCGTATTGGTTTTGAATTGCATCGATTTCTAGAGCTATTGGTGTGAGATTGTAATAATGGATGAAATCATGTGTACTAATTTGAATCCTTGCTGGTCTCAGTTTGAGGGGTAGGATCCCTGGATTCTCCTTCAGGTCTTGAATTTTGATCACGAGACCCATGGCTAGAGTCCATCTGCAACACAGTGTCAGTATCAGTATTCTTCTTTAATTTGCGCTTGATGTTTTTCTTATGGCAAGTGGCTGTTACAGTTATTGGGTTATTTGTTTTCACTAGTCTTGTGGTGAATCTAGGAAGTAGCTTATTTCTTTTTTCGGTAGTCCTCGTACAAATTTTTGTGCTCGGTTTATATGTCATTGGTAGTTCTCTTTTTTCGTTTCGTTTTCCTATTGTTCTCTCTTTGATTTCAATTTCTCTTTGATTGAGTTCTTTATAGATTTCTTTGGTTTTCTCTCGATGTTGTTCGATATAGTTATTGATTAGATTTCGATGGATATCGATATCGAAAGGACCTGAGAATCAAAATGTCCGTTCAGTACATCTATTGGTTTTTGTTTTGTTACACTGTGGATAGAATTGTTGTATCCCAGAATGGCATATGGCATTTGCTCCTTAATAATGAAATTGTCCTTATTCTGTTTCAATATCCGAAGATGTTCGATTATAGTGGAGTGGAAACGCTCTATCATACCATTGGACTGTGGACTTTCTGGTGTGGTGTAGTGGATGTGAATTTTGTGGGTATCTACAAATTCTTGAATGAGTCCATTCTTTAATTCAGTTCCGCTGTCGGATACGATTAATTGTGGTAGTCCATGATGAGTTATAAATATAAAAAGAGAGTTCAATATATTGATTGCATTTGATCCGTCTATTGGGTATGCTTGTCCATATTTTGAGAACGCGTCTATGACAGTTAAAAATTTCTGTCCGTTAGCCTGAAATGTGTCGATGTGAATTATTTCAAGTGGTTTCCCTGGCGTTGGAGTGACCATAAACTTTGGTTTCGGTGGATTTCTGTCATACTTGTTTATTTGGCAGGTTTCGCAGAGGTCGATGTATTCCTGAATGACGTTTTTCAGAGAGGGCCAATAGTAACGTCTTCTTATCCTGGTTTCTGTTTCGTTGACACCACGATGATTGGTTTTTCCCTCATGGTAGTTTTTTATGACTTCCTTTTGATTATCGTGATTGCTGACATCTTCCAAAATTTGACTGCATTTAACTAGGTCATATGCGGTGTTTTTGAAAGTTCTTCGTAATAAATCACATGTGGGTTCATAATTATCTTCGGGAAGAAATAGAAGAGCATATCTTATTTTTGGAGTTATATAGTCCCTGAAGAAATTAAATAAATCACCTCTTACGTCGTCGAGTCCTATTTGAACATGAAGTCGCTTTTTGTTAGGAAAGGCCTGTTCAATTACAACTCTGGCTGGGTTGTAATTAAAAAATTTGAGAATAACCTGATTATTGTAGTAATTTAGAGTTTTTTCGGAAATTGGAACGTTCAGTGATATATTTTCATCATTAGAATGGATGGTTTGATTGGAGTTATTATCTGATGAATCTTCGTTATTCTCTCTTACTCGTTGACATAGGACAGGTCGCTCATCTGCAGTTTCGGTTTCCCGTGCGTTCTTATCTCGTTCTGGAAAATCGTTTTTGCTCTTCTGATCTGTTTTCATTTCTACGTTCGGGTAGGTCAGGTTTGTTCGAGGTCGTTACTTCGTCCGATGTTTCGCCATCTGATGCATTGTTGTACATTGATGCGTTGTCATCATTTTTGTTCGAAATTTCTTCATTGAAGTTTTCTACGTAATCTTTAAGGCTGAAAGTTTCCTATGTGTTTATTTCTACTCTGGATAGGGCATCGGCGTTCGTATTCGCTTTGCCTATTTTGTAGACTACTTCGTAGTCAAATTCTTCCAACTTGAGTCGCCATCTTACAAGTTTTGAGTTGGCATCTTTGAGAGAAAATAGCCATTGGAGTGGTCGGTGATCTGACAGAATTTTAAAGGTTCTTCCGAACAGGTATGGCCTGAAATATTTTGTGGCCCACACTATGGCAAGCATTTCCTTTTCAATGGTTGAATAATTTTGTTCAGAGTCGTTGAGGGTGCGTGATGCATAGGCGATTGGTTTGTCATTTCCGATTGGTCCTTGGGACAGGATAGCTCCAATCACGAAATTACTTGCATCCGTCGTCAAGTTTGCAAATTTCAAAGCATTCTATAAATTTTGGTGTGTGTTTCAATTTTTGTATCTTTTTTTAAACAAGAAGTCAAAGGCTTTGTTAATTTGGAAAAATCTTTGATAAACTTTCGGTAATAGCCCAGAAGTCCGAGAAATCCTTTTATTTCTTTCGTCGTTCGTGGGATTGGAAATTTTGTGACTGCCTTGATTTTTTAGGGATTTGGTTTTATTCCCTCCGGGGTGATGACGTGTCCAAGGAATGCCACTTCTTTTTTCAAAAATTCAGATTTGTCCAGTTGTACTTTTAGGTTTGTTTCACGAAGTCTTTGGAATACTTTGTCGAGACTGATCATGTGTTCTTGGAGTGATGTCGAGTATATAATGATGTCATCCATATATACAAGACAGATATGACCCTGTAGTCCCTTCAAAACATTATCCATGACACGCTGAAATGTGGCTGGAGCATTCTTAAGTCCAAACGAGGTCCTGAGGTACTCGTAGTGCCCATGTTCCACATTAAACGCCGTTTTGGGTATATCCTCTTCGGCCATTTCTATTTGATGAAAGCCGCTGGCGAGGTCCAATGTTGTAAAGTATTGGCATCTACCCAATTTATCCAATACATCTGATATATTGGGAATAGGGTACTTATCATCTATGGTCTTCTCGTTCAGTTTCCTGTAGTCTACCACAATTCGCCATTTGATTTTTCCAGAAGCATCCGGCTTTTTCGGAACTACCCAGATTGGTGAGGACCAAGGTGAATCGCTGGGCCTGATGATGTTTTGCTCAAGCATTGATGTTATCTGCTTCTGTACTTCGGCTTTATGCACATGTGGATACCTATATGATTTTGTGTAGACAGGAATTTCATCTTTTGTTTTTATTCGATGTTTGACTTGATTGGTGAAGGTCAGGAGCGTATTAGGCTGGTGAAAGATGTCCGAAAATTTCTTGCATAATTTTTCGATGCGTTGTTTCTCTTCTGTGTTCATATGACCGGTCCTGATGAAATTTTGGATATTGGTGTCATCTGAAGCTATCGGTTGAATATCCGCTGAATATATATGGAAGTTTTCTTCGATGAATTCCGATGTATCGATTGGTTCTGTCAAGGAAAAATGAATTTCTTCGTCACTATTATTGATTAGTTCCGCCCACGCCAGTTGATTGCATGCTTTGGTCAGAGTATTCCTCAAAATGCCACCTTGAAGATTTTGGAAAGGTAGAAAAATAGTTCCTTCGTTTTCTTTGACTGGAAGCCTGACTCGAGTGATTGTGTGAGGGTCCAGTTGAATCGAATAGAATTGGGTTTTGTTGGTTTCATAATACTCAATTGGAATTGTTTAATTTTAGGTGGTCAATTCGGAATTTGGAAAATTCAGATGGGCTTGTAATAATTTCAGGTTATCTAGTCCGATCAATCCATCAAATGTCTTATGGAATTTGAAGAGGTAGAATTTCAGTTCGAAGTTGCAATTGAATTCTTGGAAACTTGGAATTTCTGCACAGTAGTCTTGTGAATAATTTTGAAAAATCGATGTCACTACGAATGGTTCATGTTTGATATATTTCTTGAAATATTGTAAGGCAATTTCGGGGTTGAGAAATGACTTCGTTGCACCGATATCGATTAGCAATTTCAGTGGCGGTTCAGATATTTTTATATAGGATAACTCTTTTTTGTCTGTAAAAGTGTGGAGTTCCACTATATTTCTTGCGGTTTCGTTCTTCGGGGGCATATTCTACTTGTTCGTCGGGTATGTATCCTTCATAGGGCGTGTTTTCAGTATAATTGCCAAAATCTTCATAGTCTTGGGTCGAATCATCAAAATATTGACCATGTTCAATATTGAAGAGTTCTTCGGATATGAAGTTGGGTTTTTGCTGGGGTTGGCTCATAAAATTTTGAAATGGTCTTCGATTTTGCGTTGGTTGAACCATGTTCCTTGTTGATATACTCATAGGTGTTGGTTTTGGTTGCTG
The DNA here is from genome assembly GCA_958502065.1 of Chrysolina americana. NCBI lineage: Eukaryota > Metazoa > Arthropoda > Insecta > Coleoptera > Chrysomelidae > Chrysolina > Chrysolina americana. The sequence continues at coordinate 37,718,759 of OY293419.1, forward strand.
CGAGGGTCCTGAGCTATTCTGGGCACTTCTACTTGTCCAAACATTTTGGTATTTTCCAAAAATTTGCTGATTTGTGAAGAAACGCTGCGGTGTTGGATTTGGCCTGGGTGTAACGTGGATTGGTCCTTGTGGAAAAACGGACGTGGTCCCATTGAATCGAAATTTTGGGTGCGCCAAGGCGTTACTTGTTCCCTGGGGAACTGCTGCGTTGGCATCGGTTTTCGGAGGTTTGCTTGTTGCGGAGGGGCATGGGTTCTCTGAAGATACCGAATATTGTTCTCCTCCTGAATGTACTGGATGACTGTAGACAAATTTGCAGGTCTCATCGCCCTAATTGTTGCACGAAGTGGTTCCTTTAGTCCTGCTAAGAAGGTGATCAGCGTCTGTTGCTGAAAAAATTCTTTCTTGCTTGCTTTCACAATTGGGTTGACGGTGTGAAGATCGATTAAGTTGGATATCGTGTTGAGGAGGCCCATACATTTTTCATAGAATTGGATGGCTGATTCATTTGATAGTTGTCTCATGTTGACTAAATCACGGGTAAGGGAGTTTTCGTTACTCTGGTCTCCAAAATTTTGGATGAGGGTATTCTTGATACTATCCCATGTGTCACATCCAAATATTGAAATAACTTCTTTGGCTCGCCCAGTGAGTTTGCTGATAATTCCTTGAAGGAGAAGGACGTTCTGAATGCATTCCACGTTGGCAGGGGTTGCATCGTAGTAGTGGTTGAGAAGAGTGGTTGCCACACTGATGAAGTTATAGAGGTCGTTCGGGTTTCCATCAAAATTTGGTAAAATGCATAAATTCTTGAAAAGTGAAAAGTGGTGATGACTAGCTGCATTCCCTTCACTGTTTTCTCTTGGGTGTCCGGTCGTGGTTGGCTGCGATGCTGCACTCCCGGGGTGAGGTTCTTCTTTCTTGAGAATCGCGAACAAACGTTAAAAAACGACGAGGATCTTTACAAATAGACTCTTTCGCGATCCTACCGACTGCGCCAGTTAAATTTGAATCCTTGAGAATTTACTTTTTAAAAAGTTTTATTTCAAGATCAAAATAACAATTTTACAGAAAGAATACAACTTATTCGTTTAACAATGTGAATCAGACTGAATTCTAAAAGAGATTCGAAGTCAACGGATGCTCTCACGCTGACGTCGCTCCAGGTGTCGCTTAGTTCGGCTGATTATGCGAAGATATGTGAGGTTATCCAACTATAACTCGTTACACTACTAGTTCGAATGAGGAAAATCCAAATTCTTATAGTTAAGACTTAGAAAATATTATTAGACAAGTAGTATCTGCTTTTCAACAAATTAATGTGAGAAATAATGATAATAATAAAAGTCATCTGGAGGCGATAGCACGATGGCCCATTTTTGAAAATAATGCAAAGTTGCACCCTATGGAATTTTTATCACAAATAGAATATATTTTTTCGAATACTAACAGAAGTTTCGAGCAGTTTCGGTTTCTGTTAGGCAATCAATTTGGAGGGGATGCTACTTTGTGGAGTTAAGCTTATTTACATACTTTTTCTAATTTTGAAGCATTCAAAGTTGCTTTTAAAGAACAATTTTGGTCTGAAACGAAACAATTAGAAGTGAGATTGAAATTGCAGTCAGGCAGGTATACTGAAAACGAAGGTACACTGGTAGATCATTTCATAAACAATGTGGTTCTCTCAAAATTTTTGAATCCACCGTTGCCCGAACAACTATTGATACAAACAATTGCACGTCAATTTCCTCCAAATGTATCATCGGTTTTAGTAGGAACTACCACACTTCATGATGCCATGAATAAATTGAGGCAAGCCGACTATTATTTCAACAATTCTGTTCGGATTCAGACTACCGGGGTGAACTCGAAAGTACATTTTGAGGATAGTAAATTTAGAAGACATAACCATCAACATCCTATGAGAGACCCACCATGTTATCGGAAAGATTATATTGCAAAGAAAAACAAATATATATCTGTATTGGAATTTTCCAATAACAATCACTTAGACACGGAAAATTCGGAAAACTGATGAAAGTCACACATGTAGGTCCGGATGTGTTGACGGGTATAAATCGGACCGATTTTTTCAATAATCCTCGTGAAGACCTACTTGCCGACTGTGACTTTGAGCCCTGTTCGGTAAATCCACGTGCCCCGTAATCATTTTATCCATTTTCCATTACAAATTTCCCGCTCTAATTGATACTGGTTTAGATATTTGCGCGATAAGTGAAATAACTTGGGATCAGCTAGGCGACATTCATAAAGAAATACCTAGTTTCCCTTGTACAGGTGTCAATGTGACCGGTGCATTCAAAAATATGCAAAGGAAAGTTAAAAAACAGTGCTTGATTAAATTTTCGATAGCAAACATGAAACTTCGTCATGAGTTTTTATTGATCCCAGATTTAGTGTATCCTATAATAATTGGAAATGATCTTTTGCGGTTATTGAAAGCAAAAATCGATTTCGATTCAGAAAAACTTTCCTTGCTGTACGATAATCAGACTATTAATATTCCGGATATCCGATATGATCATGAGTTCCCCATTTCAGAATCAGTAGAATTGCGTATGAAAAATAGTCGGTGGTCCGTCTTGGCGATTAACGCAACTAATTACCGCGCTCCCCCGGTACTAGCAAACAATTTTATCGAGTTGTTGTCGAAGTGTAGCATTTCCAAGGAACAAAAAACGGTGTTGAGTGAACTCTTGAATAAATATAGCAACATTTTTTCTGATAATCCTGGTCGTACCCACGAATATTTGCACACTATTAAAATGCGTGATGGCACAGAATTTTGCGAAAAGCAATATCCCGTACCAATAGCTCACCAAGGTGCTGTACAAAGACAGTTAGATTTGATGGAAGAGTGGGGTGTTATCAGAAAGATGGCAACACCTTACGTTTCTCCGATTTTAGCGACTTTGAAAAAAGATAACAGTGTTAGGATTTGTTTGGATGCTCGTAGGTTGAATCGCGCCATGGAGAAGGAGTACGAGACACCTTTGCCGATTGAAGAAATTTTGAGGACGTTTCCGAAAATCACTTAAATGTCGTCAATCGATTTCACTCACGGATATTGGCAGGTTCCTTTGACGGAGGGGTCTCAAAAATATACGGGGTTCAAATTTAATGGTCAAACTTATTGATTTTGCGTGCTTCCGTTTGGTCTTTCTTCTAGTGTCAGTACGTTTACAAGGTGTCTCCATGAAATTTTCGGTGCGGAATTCTCCTCTTTTTTAACCATATATGTCGATGATATTTTGATTTTGTCGGCAGACTTTGACTCACACATACGTCACCTGGAAATGGTTTTTCATAGAGTGCAAATGGCAGGATTCACTTTGCGCTTGGAAAAGTGTTCGTTTTTTAGAGAAAATGTTCATTTTTTAGGTTGTTCTAAATTCCACTGGAATCAAGCCTGACCCAAGTCGTACACAAGCGATCCTTGACTATAAAGAGCCGAGGAACCCTAAAGAATTACAAAAATTTTTAGGTCTCGCCAATTATGACCGGGCATTTTGTCCAAATTTTTCTGAATTAGCTGCTCCACTAACATTTCTGCTACGGAAAAAGTCTCGATGGCAGTGGACCGAATGTCAACAAAAAGCTTTTGAGGCTCTGAAAAACAGTTTGGCGGAAAGTACGTTACTGTACCATCCACGAATTGATATTCCGTACTGTTTGGAGACTGATGCCTGTGATTCAGGTATAGGAGCACAACTATTTCAGATAGTTGATGGAACCCGCCGTGTGATCGCGTGGGCAAGTCGCCTACTGCTGGATCGCGAAAAACGTTACAGTATCAATGAACGGGAAGCATTGGCTGTTGTATGGGCTCTCAATAAATTCTGGATTTATTTGTTAGGTACCCGCTTTGAGATATATACCGACAATAATTCGGTGACATATCTTAAGACCTGTCGACTGCTGTCTGCTCGGATTTCTAAGTATGCCCTAGCTATACAAGAATTCGAGTTCGAACTGCATCATATTCCCGGATCGAAAAACATAGTCGCAGATTATTTATCTCGATTTTCCGCTGGACGAGCGCCGACTCCTAGTGATAAGCTCTTTAAAATATTGTCACTGTTGAAATTACCGACGGAATTTTTTAAATTATCTAAAAATATTGGTCAATACCAATTGAAAGATGAAAAATTGGGAGATATCATGAAGACTTACCCAAATAGTGTAGAATTACAAACTAAATTCATTATCCAAAATAATTGTCTCTATTTGAGGCGTGAAAATGATAATTACTATCGACTTTGTGTTCCAAAGTGTCTAGTCAATGATTTTGTTACTACCTATCACACTACGTTGGGTCACTTTGGGTCCTTTAAAACGTGGCAAGCACTTAGATCGGAGGTTTGGTGGAACAACGTGAATAAAGATATTAAACGTATTATACGCAGTTGTGAGATTTGTCAAAAATCCAAAATTTTGCAAAAACCAAACCCGCCACTGCATCCAATTATAACTTCGGGAAAAAACGATCTGATTGCTCTCGATTTATATGGGCCCGATTTATATGGGCCCCTACCACGTAGTCGCGGTGGGGTGATCTACATTTGTGTAGTTTTGGATGTTTTTTCGAAGTACGTTACTTTCTATGCTTTGAAAAAAGCAACCACCCGGGCCATTTTGAATCGGTTACAAAAAGATTATTTCGTGAAAATGGGGATTCCTAAGAGAGTTTTGACTGATCACGGAACTCAGTTCACTTCTTCACGTTGGAAAAAAGAATTGACCAATTCCGGGGTACAAGTCATATTTTCCTCTGTTAGGCACCCTCAGGGTAATCCGAGTGAAAGGGTCATGCGCGAAATTGGACGTTTATGTCGAGTATACTGTTCTGAACAGAATACGAGGTGGGCCTACGAACTGCCTAATTTTGAGCTCTTCCTCAATTCGGTCGTTCACGAATCCACGGGCTATAGTCCCATTAAATTGCAATTGGGCAAGGAACGAGTTCGTCTATGGCCTGCTCCGTTTCTTAGGTCAAATAAGGAGGCTAACATGGTAATGACTGAGAAAAAACTTATATTAGCCAAGGAGATTTTAGAAAGTAAAGCGGCTCGTCGTGCCTCAAGACATCCTTCTAAAACCCCTCCGATGTTTCAACCGGGAGAACTCGTTCTACTTCGAGCAGATCCCACATCTTCGGCTATCAAATCCGAAACTAGGAAGTTTCTGCTTTTATATGAAGGTCCCTTCGTGGTGAAAAAATTATAAGCTTTTGTACTTATATTTTGGTTCATCCTGACACTGGTAAGGAACGGGGATCATTTCATGTGTCCCATTTGAAAAAGTTTTACTCCAGAAAGTAGCTCATTGAATATCATATTGTATTTGTTCAATGCGCTAGGGGGGCATGATGTAACAGAACCGTTATTACTCTTTATTCAGTCAATCGCTATAAAATTCTACTGTTGTTCTTCAAATATTAATTAAGATCTTTCGTTCTCTCGCCGACCGATGTCTCCAGGTGTCCACTGCTGTAGAATAACTTTTTATGTTAACTAGGTAAAATCGCAAATAACATTTTAAATATTCACTGGACAATTGCGAATGTTCTTTCCTTCTGATTACTGATAGCCATTGTGGTGAGATGCTAAACATATTTCTTTGGTTTATATAAAGCGGTGCCTGGTATTAGGTAAGGACTTGTTTGATTGTTCAAATGACTCATTGTACTCATTGTTATTTTATTTATTAGTTATCAATCTGGAAGAATAAATCCCATAGCTGTATTGAATCGACTCGTTCATTTTCTTGAACTCAACGACTTCATAAAATACCGGTGGTTGAAAAAAACCCATCCGCTTCACTACCTACCTACAGCATTGTTATTTTACGAAAATGTATATCTAAGCGAATTTTCATTCCTAATAGCATATACATCCATTTTGCATATACCTTCCAAACGATTTCGTCATATTTCTACTCTCTCTCTCTTTGAAGTGTGATTGAAATTAAATCATTCTCATCTACACACTACTGACTTTCATAAATCAGCTGGTTATTTTACTGAACTTCTTCTGAAAAACATTCACATTGTCCTTGTCTGAGATTTGTTCCTTATTTACAGTATGGGAGTGTGCACTCTGAACGGAATAAACTCTGCCTTATGTGTGTTTGTGGCTTTTGGCTTTTTAGGCTACGTTCAGATGAGTTACCGTCTGGAGTAAATCAAGAATGACTTTGGTTATTTTCGATACCGGAGAGAGTGGAAATAGACCTTTCCAGAATTACCTGTGCAGATGAAAGTTGCGCGCGTCACTTGTGGGCTAAGAATGAATTTTATTGTTCGACAAAATTCCCCGCCTTGATCATTGACAATGTGACAATTGACAGATGCTATTTTTATTTGTTTATTGAGAATAAAATTTATAAATATGCCTCAATATAGTTGTGTTTCCAATTACTGGTCACAATTCACAATCTGGTGGTTGATGAATTTTCAAGTTGGGATTTCGAAATATGACATATCCTAATATCGTTCAGATGAATTTTGTGTCAACGACTACAGCCAAGAAAAATCTTGCCGTGCATTTTTTCTCTACTGGACAAAGTATCTGAACGCACTCCTGGTGACAGCTATCTGATGAAAGAATATATAACTGCGTAAGCATATTTCTGGAACTTAAACCACACTTTCATGCAGGTACGCAATCATCACATATTAAGTTAGTCAAGCATTTGGTAATCTTATAACACATAAGATATATAGGTACTTTTTAGTTAAGCCTATCAGTACTTGATTCTGTATGCCTTCATAAACCTTCTACCCAAGATCTAAAAGAGTCTAACCAGAACTTCCTGGACACTGATTCTGATGAGGTCATTCAAGTAATGAACACAATGTCAATTCATTATTGTCAGGGTTTTTCCAACAGGATGTTTGATTGATGATCTATTTATTTTGTGGAAATTCATGATGAAATAAGAATGGAAGAAAATTTATAAATTTTGTCCAGTTTCCACTAACACTTTACTACTTTATTACGACCGGTTTCGGCCCTTACACCATTTTCAAGTAACTAGGATTATTTTTTTCTTAACCGGATGTGTTAATTTCCAAACGGACATTTTTTCGAACCGGATTTTTTTTCCTTACCGGAGTTATTATTAGCGGATACTACTACTACTTTGTGTCGTTTCCGCTGTAGGCTTTTCTGCCTGAATGAACCTTCCTTTGCTAGTAGGGCTATTCCGAAGAAGCAGAATGGCAGCGAAGATCAACGCGACTACTATACAGTAAGTGTGTGACTTGGCGGTATATGAATGTTGCACATTGTAAGTTTTTTTGGATACCAGGTTGTTACAGCGACGGCCTCGAGTTCGGTGTTAAGTGGTAGATACGTTGAATAGAGATCACTGGATATGAGTACTGAGGTTCCACCACTTGCTCTCAAACAGTCACTTCTTATTCTGTGTTATCCTTCAAAGCGTTTTCTGCCATAGTAAGTGAAATAAGTTGTTAAATACGTTCGAAATGGGCTTAAAACCCATCACAATTCCACTGAATTAATGTGAATGTTAAAGGGTGGATATTTTTGATGAATGTGAGCTGTCAGACTGATAATCCTCCTCTAGAAAATCGGATTGTGATCCGAGACTACTAGTTTCGTCCGTATCTAGCTCCACTGTTTTTTTTTTTCAATTTCTTGGTAATTCTAGAAAATCTATTCTTAAGTGACCTGTCTGTGAGATGGGGGTAAATAGTAAGTATATCAGTGAGTATGTTATCATTGAAGTGTTGAGCTTCTTTCGATGAGTTGCTGCAACCGTCAGAATCATCAAGGAAAGCTAAGAGACTGTTGACTGGAATAGAGAAGTTGTAGGATCATTGCTATAGAGATACCTTATAATTTTTTTGAAGAATCTGATATCTTTGAGTTATTAGAGGGGCCTGTCTTGGGATTCTTTCTGACATATTTCAGAGCTTTCCGATCTGCTTCTTGTGAGGGAGGTGGCATTGGGGGAGTTTCATCACTCTGGGGTCCTCTTTTCTATCCAAGTTGTGGTGATTCTGGGGTTTGTTCTGTTTCGATATTAGTGGCTGCGGAGGGATCATTACCGATATTTTTTGTTTGTGTGTTATCAGATGGCGATTCGTTATCTTTATTATTGTTTGGACAGTTCGCCGCTAGATGGCCTTTTTCCTTGCATAGAAAGCCTTCCATTTTATCCATGGACAGGAATAATCGATGTGAGTTCCTATGCAAATTCTATTGTTTGATATTCTAGAAGCGAAGGATATGTTTTTTGGGGCCTACTATATTTCCAACAGATTTTACGTAATCAAATAGCTTCAGGTCATCAACTGAGTGAAAAAGAATACCTTGGTCCATTTTGTGAAATTTTTGAAACTTTGCTACATCAACGTACGCGACAGGAGCAGCTGAAGTATCATTATTGGATGTAGACGGTGTAGTATGCATGTTCTTTAACTGTTGGTGGTGTTGTTGCCTATGTAGTCAAAGGCAACTTGATTTGGATTGTTAATAATTGTAGTTTTGTACCTCTAGTGTCTGAAATCGTAGATACAGCATAGCTTCATTGTTGGTTGCCGCCATTTCGTGCGAACGTGGATTGACTCCGATGTCTTATCAGTGCGAAGCAGATAAAAAGTGCAATCAACAACAACTTACCGAATTATATGCTGATTTCACAACAATTGAATGATTATCACCTTTGTGCAACACTTTGTTCACAGTATAGTCAAGAAACTATAATTAATCAAGTTGTATTTCTACTAAAACTTTGAAAATTTCGATACGAAACTCGGAATGAATTTAACACGTTCAATCACCTTGACGAATCTTTGACAAATATTTATTTATATCCTTTCATAGTATAAATCATGTTATAGTAAACGCCACAGCTAAGTGCACCATACTTATTGTGCTCTTGAGGTATTAATCTCGTACTTACAGTGGTAATCTGTTTTGAATATTTTTATAAATAATCCATTTTTAAATTATTTTCCCCGTATATCTCACCTATTTGAATGTACTTGGACATTGAACTGTACTTGTATACTACCAGAAACTGTATTATGTATTGGGTGAAGTTCTTGAAGCTGTGTACACGTTACTACTATTCAATGCAATGAAAGATTTGTATTTCGTGTAGAATTTAATAAAATCGCAAAGCGCTTTCGGCTATTAGGCCATCATCGGTGCTATACTCGTCAGGTATTTATACAGAAGCAATACTTATAAAAAGTCACCAAAACCATGGTTTTATATATGGCTCCATGGTTCAACCCGAACTTTTAGTTTTCATATATATATATATATATATGAAAACTAAAAGTTCGGGTTGAACCATGGAGCCATTTTCAAGAACTGAAATAGAAAGATAATTAATGAAAGGTTAAAACGTAATTCTACGCTGAGGTCTCAATCTGCCTACTCCTCAGGTATAATTACGTTAGGTTTTTGTGACTTGACGTGAGAGAACTGTTCTCTCGAAGGAGTAGGCAGATTGAGACCTTAGAGAGAACCAGTGACGAGACATGGGGAGTAGGCAGATTGAGACCCCGACGTCAAGTCACAAAAACCTAACGTAATTATACCTGAGGAGTAGGCAGATTGAGACCTCAGCGTAGAATTACGTTTTAACCTTTCATTAATTTTCTTTCTATTTCAGTTCTTGAAAATGGCTCCAAAATCGGAGCTGAAACGTCGAATTTCAACAAATTCTAGACGCGGTTCAACCCGAACTTTTAGTTTTCAAATATCTGACCGCGGAAACCTATCTGAACATATATATATACCAACCACGAGAAACCGGAACTTATGTATTGGGCTCTTGATGTGCGCTTGCGCATTCATGATATTTTTATAGCAGTCCATGGCCATGTGGGAAAAAAAAAACATTTGGTGCCCAGACAATCAGACGGTTTAATGTGTTGTCATGTCATCAATCAGATGATTACAGATGTTACAAGATGAATAACTATTAGATGGAAATATCTGGTGCTACAACTTGTAGAGAAAAGTCTGAATTGATGATTTGGTTTTTTTTTCCTTCATGATATTTTCAAATATGAGTAATGGTGTGAATCCATCATTCCAATCTTTACAGTTGTGATTAAGCATCAGCCAAGTGGTCTGACTATTGCATTTTGGTGAGAACATATTCATTGAAAATGATGGTTTGAACACATTGAGAAACTCTACTTCCATCGAATGCAGCCAGTTTTTTGTCAAAAATGTATCATGCTCAATTTTTAAACCTTACACGTCTACCAACAATATCATTTTTTTAAATCAACGAGTTTTCTCATCTCAACTGAATCAGTTGATACGTCTAGAAGAGTACTTCGACCACGCCACTGAAGATGACTGCCACAGTTGCAGTCGAAACGTTTGGAGATTTAAGCCAAAGAAGACCACGGCAAAACCCGGAAACCAACCAAAATGTTTGTAGTTGTTTTCACAGCACAAATTGGTTTTGTTGTTCCATTCAGAGAAGGGTACTGAATCAATTCCCAGCTTTTGAATGTCAGAGGTAGATCAACATTGCTATTTGGGATTTTATTCAATCGCAGTTGTACTTAAATACATGGTGTCACGTGAGGGATACACCAACTACGTTTACTTATGCTCACCTTCGGTTTTTCAGAATCATTTATACTAATCACAGCATCTAAATCATGACTCTCACGAATCAAAACTTGTTCTTGTTTCATAGTAATTACAATAATTCTGAAATCTTCAAAAAGATAACCTATAACTTGAGAGGAATACAATCATTGAAATTCCCTTTATCATCAACTAATATTTTATAACTAGCATCAAGTTTAGGAAACCAACCAGCGCAGCGTTTTGCATAGAAATAACTTACATTTTTATTCACAGACCAGTTATTTTCCATAATATATCGGAGTTAATGGAATAAGAATAATATTGCGTTGTTGATGGATTTTATTTTCGTTATTGGATTCCGATCTGGTCTTGTGAGGTATTTCTCTATGTACATGTATAAAACTACAAGGTAATGTATAAGCGTACAAGTCCTGGATTGGGATTCTGATTCCATCAATATATCTGATGTCATTGGTAACATGGGACTGATATGTACGAAACTGATAACCTTAAAATTTTTCATAACTGATCGGTTTACTGGTGATTTGTAGCAATTCTATTATATGAAGAGTTCTAATCCTAAAGATTTAAAGTGCTTTTTGCGTTCTGGTATAAGCAATTCGACAGCTGCTTTCATACTATCTTCCAAAGTTCGCATCACCTTCTTCTCATAGGGTTGTTGGAATGTTGGTTTATCCAATCTCCAGACCATCATACAGAGATTCTTTCGTCTCCAATGCAATCTAACTTCTTCGATTCGGAAATCTTTTGAATTGAAATTTTGTTCAATAACACTCACTGTGATGTTGATTGTCTTGATAGTGACAGAGAAATAGAGAATGTTCAAAGGAGTTTCAACTAATTTATAACATCTTGGTACGGTTGGAAAGAATTAATGAATTACATGCAATGGATCAGCATTCAAAAATGAATCCATCACGATACAGTAATCAATGCAAATTGTATGGATTGAAATAATGATTATAATTTAATTGTTCGGACTTACTGACATACAGCGCATAAACAATTCAAATTTATGTTAGGAAATATGCAGAAGGTCAATTGAAATTTTATTTGGGAAGACACAGGAAGATTGTGGACTCCTCGCTACAAACAATAGAAGGCAAATAGTTCAACAATGAATAAGCAAACAGTATAAATGATGCAATTCAAATTGCATACAGCATACAACAGTGGAATAAAAACTTAATGTGGTAAGAAATAAACATTCTATAGCTAGATGAAGTTTAGGCGTACAAGAATGACTCGTCGGACTTGCCCAGTGGCAGAGATCAATAAAAATATTGGAACACGCAGAATTCTTACCTTTAATACAGAAATTCCTCGAAATATGCAATAGGTAATAATGGATGGACATGAAAACAAAGGAGACATAACCAATGCAGAACCTCTGGAAGAGGTTTTGAACTTCATAAAAGAAGGAAGCAATGACATCAAAAAAGGATTGAAACTAGAAATCAAAATAGAAATCAGCAAACTGATAAATCGAGTGGAAAATATATGATAATTCTTAGTCCCACAGTTTCAGAGGAAACGAAAATTATTACTTTAGTCCTGCAAAATATTGTTTGTTGCTGTTGAGGTAACAGTGAATAGAATAAATAATTTGTACCCGATAAATGTAGGAAAGATGCAATTTATTTTCATGTCGCCTGCTCCCATGAAGATGCATCATTTTGCGAGTTTTTACGTTAAGTTGTTGCAGCTCTTTCTGCAGAAAGCTTCGAACTGCACTAGGGCTAAAGTATCTACGTTGAGTGGTTGCGGATATTCGTAATTATCGTTCCAAACGTTGAAAAAGGTTTATCGCAGAACTTCATGTTTTCCACAATGCTTCTTTCCCGCCTTATTAGTGACTTTTTTTAGTCAGCATTCGTATCTTATCAAGTTCGATGGTAAACAGCACGCCGTGATTCAGTATGTGGTGAGCTTGTCTTAGTTTTGCAACAATTCGCCACACTGCGGGCGTCAAGGGCCTATTGGCTACCTCGAAGTCCGCCACATACTTTGCCAAATTGATCTTAGCTTCCATCTAGTGAACGCGTCGCTCATACCTTCCAACCAGAGGGATGGTATCCTTCTTCTCTGTCTGAGACTAAGTCAACCTCTTATGAAAGGACATTGCGAATTTCCGCATTCACCTGTGCCAGTTGTTGAAGTTTCAGTGGCTTGGTGTTATGAAACACCTACGGGTTCCAATGCCTTCTGTTGGCGGTATGATGCGAGTCTCCTCCACAGCCAGAACGAAGCGTAGCATATCTGTCACTTCGTTAACCGGCTGAGGAGAGCCTAGACCCCGAAGATGAGTATATCTCACAGCATCTCACCACAGAGCATGAATTCTCACCATGTATCCTCTCTGGGTGGGATCACTGCTCTCATAGCAATGCAGAAGATTGTCCCATAGTTCGTCCGTCCCAAAGTGTCGTCATTATGTGGCAATTCATCGTCCTGGACGTCACCACCTTGCCTTTGGCCCATATTCTGAGGGGGTTGGATGTAGGAGCCTCTCCCTCGTCTGTTTGGAACCGAGTAGTAGGGTATACCGGGAGGTTAGCCTAGTATACCTATGGCCGACATTAGAGGGAATGAGGATTCCCTTCAGGGTGTGCGATGGCTGCCGGTCCGGTATTGCATTTGTTGCTCAGGAAAGTGTTGTCGCAAACTCACGAAGGCCTTGGATGGTGAGTCAAGAATGCATTCATCGTGTTCACCCCATATGAAAACATTGTTCAATTTCCTAACGTTTGGATCAAAATTGAACAAATTAAAATTTGCCAAGCCTTCCTCATATTCCACAATACCATTCAGATAAATTGGAAAATTGAAATTATTACTCAACACTGAGGATGAATTGCTTAGAGATTTTTCAAAAGGCAGTTTATTGATAAATGAAGATAATACATCAGATATATTGATTATATAAAAACAAAAGACAGTATTGTCCGCAGTGATTTATTTATTTATTTCAGAAACAAACAGACCTAAACTTAATTATATGTTTCTTTATAACAAAGTAATGACATTTTGATTCACAACATTGCATTTTAATTTCTTACCATTCTGTTTAAGTATTTAATATAATAATCTAATTGAATATTAAAAAATAATCGTATTTAATATATAGTATTAATAAATAATTTAGTTATTAGTAATACATAGTTTAAGTATTTAATTAACATACACACATATTATAGTATTGCTATATATACATACAGGGTGTATTCTAAACGACGCCATCAATCCCAGGCGGCGACCCCCCGCCACACCCCACAAAAAAAGCCCATACAAAAGTTTATTACTAAATCTGTTTTTCATGAATTACTCAAAATTCTTTTTTACGATTTTGGTTGTAGTTCGTGTGTTTGTTAGTAGTAACAAGAGACTTGTTTTCACGAAATTGAATTTTAAATTTTAATTTCAGTGGCGTCGCAGTTGACTCTCCACTACTCGGAAACGAAGCAAGCCCACACGAACCTCTCTCCAGAAATTATGAGGTGTGTTTAAAACTCAGATACTCAGACAGTAGGATTCTTCGTACCAAATCTATTTTCAAGTCAATGTTTGAATCTAAAAGAAAAAAATTTGGACGGTGATAAGAGTTGAACTTCTGCAAAAGAAAATATAAGACTTTGAAATCTGTTATAGCAGAATCTGTCACATCCACAACAAACTCATGAATCAATCCTACCCACCCTTCGAAATAATTTTCGACAGCTGTTCAACAACCCCTAACGACTCGGTTGCAGCAAAAATTGAAACGTGAAATTAACCCTTTGAGGTTACCAATCGACGCTACAAAAATTGCATCAACCAACACCTCAAAAATTAATCAAAAGGAACAATATTTACAACAGTTTGCGATTCCTTTGCTTCGTGCGTATATAGAATACAAAACTGCCAATACGCGAAATGAATTTGGGACAATTTTGGAGTATATTTTGATCCATCTACAGAAAAGTTTGCCCTAGGTGACACAACTGTGAATTTTAATGAGGCTGATATTGTTATCGATAACAAATTCAGATAGAGTGGAACTCCAAGTTTATATGAATTAATGTTCAAGAAACAGCCTCTCGGTAGCAAAAATAAAGATCTCCATTTATATATCGAAATAATCAGAGGAAGTAATGTACATTATTTCCGTTATGATCCTACTAATAGATTATCAACATCACATACGATAAAGTTTTTTAATTCAATAAAACCACAAATAACAACACAACCAAATTACGTAAATTCGATTGAAACTACTGATTGCATCACTATGTGCTGAAAGCACCGGTGTCAATAATGAAATGAGAAGCATAATTGAGGCAAGAATAATGAAATGAAAACTTGCATGATTTAATATAGTGTTCAACTGCCCATGATACATTTGGCAGACCTTTCTTGAGGGCATCTCAAATGCAATATTCTAAACTAGATTAACTTCCGAAAGCGTCACCAATCAGCACACTTAACTATATATTGAATACCAATCATATTAAATGTGTTTTTATTCGAGGGAAACCAAAAATATCAAAAAAAGTGGTTTTTTTTCGTATTAAAAAATAATTCAACTTTATATTCATCAAAAAATTCAATACTAAATATAGTTCCAATATTCTGTACCCTGACGAGGAGAATGTCAGTTCGAGTCGTGTTAGATTGAGTACTGAGTGAGTTCCGAGGGTATTCAGGTGAGCCACTGGCTTTTCTATCACTTTTTAAGTGATTTATTTTTTGATTCATTTCCACACCCCCTCCCACCCTTTCACCATGTTATGATTGTGTCTAGAGGTTATTTATAATGTGTATAATATAGCATTGAGCTTGATTTATTGAGTCGCAGCCGCTGCCGCTGTTGCTACGGTTACAGTAGCCGTGAAAAATTGAAAGTGTGTTTGAAGATGTGTATGTTTACAGATTTGCAACAGCTGCCTTAGCCGTTGTCACACACCCTACAATTTCTCAACTGCTAAGGCAGCTGCAACCGCAGCGGCTGCGTCTCAAACTATAAATCCAGCTTTAGATTTATATAAAGCTTATAGGTATAAATATTTCCTTCTACTTCAAATAATATTGCAAATAATTTACTTTTTTAACATTTCAATTAGTAAACCTCACTAACCTACGTGAATTAACATTTTCTTCTGTAATGGAAAAAAAATTATGCATTGCATTTCAATTGCCATTGTGTATGTCAAAACTTTTGGTGTAGATACAATTCAATCACAAAGAATACTAGTAAAACTTCATTTCAGCATATGATTATTTTAACTTAGTATGCGAGACGTAATTTGAGTGGAATTAAAGTGGTACTGGTGTTTGAATTTAATTTTACTAAATACACGAGTTGAATCTATTTACCAACTCTGGAATGAAATGAAGACAACGTTCGCTCAGGTGAATATTAATGTATTCGGTGAACTAAATTACGAAAATCCAAAATTGTGAAGGAATACTAGCAGTATCAGCTCGTAATGAACTGAACTGCAGTACTATCCTATTACAGATAGGCCAAGCTATAGAGCCACAAATGATTGCTTTTTGGACAAAAATACTACCTGGAAGCCACCTGTGCCATCCCGTGCTTTATTCTCACCATGTCCTCAACTCAAAAATGCCATTTTTAAATTTGTTTTAAACAATAAACAACCAAAAATCGCGTTTATTTTAGTTTTTTTATTGTAAAATGGAAACTATTGAAGCAGTGTTAACAGTGAACTGTAAAGAATTGAATTCCGAAGAGAATGAAGGATAAAACGATCCGATCGGATAATTGGAACCGGAGAAAAGCGGGGAAAACCGGAAAATTGTGTATTTTTTCATAATTCATAACTCTGCCATTTTTTAATATTAAGAGCTGAAACTTTGCACGATAGTGGCTATTGACGTGCGCCTTATGTGTGCAAAACCTGAATTCAGTCGGATTAATAGTTTTCGCACAATCCTCATTTGAATTTTTTTGGAAATATTTTCGCGGAGAGCTGGATGCGTGTGAGGTCATCCGATTGAAATTTAAAAAATAGATTTGGGAAGTAGACGTGAGCTGTAACAAAACGTCTATTCTGATTTTTCGATAAAACGCGTTTAAGTGTGTTAAAAACTAGTGAGAACATGAGGGAATACGACCGACCGCGCGTGAGCGATCGAGTGGTGGGGAACTGTGCGAATCGAGGAGAAACGTACTGCAGCTATTTGATTGGTCTTTTTTTGATTTTGGGGTATCTGACCCTGAGGAATTCGATTCGTGACTCAGATTTCATGAGTGATGAAAGAATCAGCAGGTATTCTATGTTTTTTGCTACATATCTTTATTCATAGACAATATATGAATAGATAGCAGCTTTTTTATTACAAAACAAAGTAATCAATTTTCTCACATAATAACTGTACATTTTTATTTTAACGCAATTACATAATCCTTCTTTTTTTGGCAGGCTCATCGCGTTCTGCTACTTCTCCATTAAAATTAATATTGTCTATTGACATGAAATCATCGATTTCATCCTCGGATCTACATTCATCATCAGACATAATTGTATCATTATTATTCATTAGTAAATTGTAACACGTATCTTCGTGGCAGTGTGCACAAAGATTCGAACATCTCAAGCTGTGTTTTTTACAAGTACATGATGCATCAAAACATCCTTTTTTCCTGC
Source organism: Chrysolina americana (assembly GCA_958502065.1). Taxonomy (NCBI): domain Eukaryota; kingdom Metazoa; phylum Arthropoda; class Insecta; order Coleoptera; family Chrysomelidae; genus Chrysolina; species Chrysolina americana. The sequence continues at coordinate 37,736,043 of OY293419.1, forward strand.
ATGAACACGAAATCTGGTCAAGCAATGTTTTAGAGATTGGTGGATCAGTGGTTTTTACGGGAACTAAACGATTATTTTGTTCAGTCCACCCCCAGTCAGTGGCTTTCAGATTTTCGTTACCTAGCCACGTTTGGACTATGCCTCTCTTGGTTCAATTATTAAAAATCATAAAAAAGAAGACTTATTGTAGATCCAACTCCAAATCCAAACTTTTTGCGGAAGTACAAGAACAAAATAAAAAAATCTGTAGTTCCAATGAGCTTATAAAATGAGAAACAAGATGTCTGTAGGACTTCTTATTGCTAATATCCTGTAAAATAGCAGTATTTGGGTAAAAAATCTATCAAAAAATAACTACTTCCTGGCTAATGCCACTACAAACATTGAATTACTTGTTATAAAAGTAGCGCTCTCAGTTTGGATTTATCCACGGTGCGGGCGCGTTCGCGGCCCTGAAATGGGATTTACATCGAACCATTCGTTGCATTAGTTATTGACTACTAGACCTACTCTATACTGATGAGGGGCAACACCCCGAAATCGGTCTATAGGTGGTCCGAAAATTTTGATAAACATTCCCATGCAACAAGCAATTGGAGAGGAACTCTGCAAGGAAATTTTATCAGATGTAATTCGATGTTGGTAGCAGTATTGCCAGGAAAGTAGTTGTTTCTTGATGGATTTTTGATCCAAATACTCCTATTGTATAGGATATTAGTAATGAGCAGTTCTACGGACATCTCGTGTCTCACATGTACATCTGGAAAAACTACAAATCCTGCAATCGTACATTCTCCAGATATCGTTTATGGTCTTCCCAATTGCCAATTTCATATTGGATATTCTCATGATATTATCTGTGAATATTTTTATCAAGTAGTCTATATAAGTAATCTGTTTCGAATAAAATTAAAATTAATTGCACATTTCTTGTGAATGAATAGTGAATACTTTCTGTAACACCGTGTAAATAAAAAATGAATTGTATACAAATATGTTTCACAAGAATTAGGAACTTCAATTCAATGGACTTTATTCTATTTTAAAACCTTTTCATACGGTCCCAGGCGACAGTGGTTTACGAATATTGCTTCGCCGATGATATGTTTCGTCGTCGTCAAATGGCTGCAGCCAATTTATTATCAAGAAAATATGTATATATAATATACATGTAATGCTACTTGGAAAATTGCGCAGATTTTGGTGAAAAAAGAATTTCAGTCGGATGAATTATGAGTGACTTTCAGCGTGCTGAAAAATGAACATTTCATTGAAAGTTGAGTTTCGGCACGAAATAACGCTCATAGGCGAAACAGTATTATTAGCGGTGGCAAACCTAAACGCCATGCGGTCCTTGTATTCGTCTTTTTCAAATTGCTCTAGCCAATTCATTATCGATAATAGATCTATACATAATCGATATGAAATGTAGCTGGGAAAATTGAGCAGTTTTTGTGAAAAGAGAATTTTAGTTGGGTGAATCATGAGTGACTTTCAGCGTGTTGAAACATTAACATTTTATTGAAAATTTTATCTCAGCACATAATAAAGCACATTTTCGGAAAATGCTTTTTCTTTAGAAATTTTTGGAGACTCATTCCAAAGTACGTGAATAGGCCTTTCTAACAGTGAAAGATTTTTCAAATAACTCTATTATACTACAAGTTATAGCGCCTTCTTATAAATAATTTTTGGAATATCCCAATTTTTTTTGTTTTTTTCCATGTAATTTTTGTCAAAACCAAGCTGGCGTGTCGTAGATTTCTATTTCATATGTGGAAAGACATAAGGAATCGACCTGCATAGATCCAATTTTGATATACCGCAAAAATGGGTCAGACTTTAAAACAGGCGATTTCGGCGCTGTTCCCACCGGACTATAAACGTTTCTCCTCGATTCGCACAGTCCCCACCACTCGATCGCTTACGCGCGGTCGGTCGTTTTCCCTCATGTTCTCACTAGTTTTTAACACACTTAAACGCGTTTTATCAAAAAATCAGAATAGACGTTTTGTTACTGCTCACGTCTACTTTCCAAATATATTTTGTAAATTTCAATCGGACGACCTCAAACGCATCCAGCTCTCCGCGAAAATATTTCCAAAAAAAATTCAAACGAGGATTGTGCGAAAAGTATTACTCCGACTGAATCCAGGTTTTGTTCACATAAGGCGCACGTCAATAGCTACTATCGTGCAAAATTTCAGCTCTTAATATTAAGAAATGGCAGAGTTATAAATTTAACAAAAAAAATACAATTTTCCGTTTTTTCCCGCTTTTCTCCGGTTCTAATCATCCTATCAGATTGCTTTATCCGTCATTCTCTTTGGAATTCAATTCTCTACAGTTCACCCTCTTGCACCGTTAACACTTCTTCAATAGTTTCCATTTTACAATAAAAAAACTTGTTGTTTATTGTTTATAACAAATTAAAAAATTACGTTTTCGAGTTGAGGACATAGTGGAAATAAACTACGGACTGTCCTGCACGGGATGGCACAGGCGGCTTCCAGTTAGTAATTTTGTCAAGGACAATATCTCTATTGCTTGGCCTAAGAATACTCAAACAAGTAAGCGCTGTATGAGTTGAAGTAATACATACCTGTATAATCTAAGTTTGGTTGAGCCATTTTGGAAAGTCTCGAGGTCCAAGGTTGGCAAGCTACTGGTTCCACTCCATCAACGTCATTCACCCGTTCTGTAAAAAATATTCATACAGAGAATTTTTGACTAGATCGAGATTTGCCAGTATTTAATCATTAACAATTTATATTGGTGATATACAGGGCAAAAATTAAGAAATGCAATAAACCCTCTTATTTCAAATGAAAATTGATGTTCAGTCTGCAGAGTTTTGTATTTCTATTCTGTACACAGTTGAATTCACAACAGATAAGATAAAATAGTTTGAAAATGTACAAAGTACAATATTGTTATTGAGTTATCAATGTTCCAATGCATTGTGGTATCCTGTCGCAGATTCAGCGGGGGATGCAATGAGAGTAATTGTTCCACCAATGACACATGACAACCAGTTCATTTTGACCAATTTAGATGAATTTTCTGGAAAATGGGTTAGATTGGAGGAATAATATATAGGAGATTTGATCTTTGAGCAGAGAATAATGTGAAATTTTTATTTGTATATTCAAATTGATCACAATTGTTATTTTATAAGAACTTTTTTTAATGTTGATTTCTGGTCGATTTCATTTAGTGTTATTCATACTCTTCAATGAGTCAAAAAATTGAATTGCTTGTCATTATTTTTTGTTAATTTTTTTTATTTTTTTTCTAGGTACAACGAGCTCTGTCAACGAATGGAATCGAGTTCTATTAGCTACTCATTCACAATAATACGTGGAATTCTTTAAACTCTTATTGAAACGTGTTTGGACCTTTTTTATCTGGTCGAAATCAGAAAAATGTAGTAGTAGCATGTTCTCCTCCACACAATCTTCATTAGATGAATGATTTTCTGAAAAAAACTTTTGGGTAATCAGGGATTTGTCAATACTTTTAACCACGTTCTCCTGACATGACTTCATTGGGTTCATTCATCACGGGACAAGTTGAAAATGCTTATTCTGATCAACCTACAAAGTACGATTTACTACCATCAGAGGGTGGAAACTCATACAGTTAAATAGGGTCACTGAATCAAGCAGGCCGTTTCGTCCTTACGGGTATGGCCAATAGGCGTGGTCTATTTAGTTTGAATGTTCGAAATCACCCACAGAATAAATTAGGTTATGTTAAGTACAACGTTTGATCTACTGACACATGTCAATTTCTTAATAAATTATTTTCATTTATATAATTTGTAATACAGTAATCGATATCAGATAAAAAAAACAGTGTTGTGTGTGTAGAGTTGTTAACTTTTTGCTGAAAATATAGTTTTTCCTTAAAAATGAAGTATTGTTCAGTGAAAACCTGCAAAAATAGGGAGTAAAGTCACAAATTATATTGTATTCCCAGAGGTGAGATCAAGATGATTTATAGAATATTAATTATGTACAGAAAGTACCAGGAGCCTATAACACAAGTCTTACAACTGTAACAAGTCTACAAATTATTGGTAATTCACTTATACTTATGAGTACCCTGATTTCCTAACACACCAGTGTCATTCGTTAAGACATACTCTGACAGCTCGAATTGCTTGAAATTGACTTTTCAAGAGAAAGACAAATGAAGTATAAACGTTAGAGAGAGATAACCAGATGTGAAAGTGATCTCGAGCAGCTAGAGCAGTCTTCAATGATCGAGACTAGTGTTATTTCATATACTTGTGTTTATAACAAGGTTCCGTAATTATCAGTGCCCCCGCTAGAGAAACTACAAATTACTTTGTTACAGAATAACACTTGTATCATTTATTTGTACACTTGTTGGAATTATAGTGTGATATAGGCCCCAGGTTTAAATTCTCATTAGATTTTCAATGTTATTCTTTTTTTGTTTTCAGGATTGATTCGGGAAACCTTGAGAAAGAAATGGCTTTCATCGCTGAATCGTTCAGTGGAAAATAATGACATTCGTGTGTGCAGTGTAAATATTGATATTTTTGTATTTATTTAGACTGACAAATTTCATTTGAATTGTTTATATTATGAAAACCCATTTATCAATAATCAGATTCATTTTGGGGCTAATGATTTCGAGACAAATACAAAAAAACAGACATTCCAGGACTACTGGAGCAAAGCATGCCCTTCTCTCAGCCTGGTTAGCATACTGCAACAATGAAATTTACTGTATCACCACAGAATAACACATATTACAATAAAGAATTTCAACAAAAATACGATTTATGATACAGTTAATGAAGTAAAATCGAATGGCTTTCTAAAAACTATTTAATATGGTCTGACAGTCTACCTAATGCTTTACAATTTGTTTTTCATTTCACACTACATTTTTTTAATCGGACTTCTTGAGATTTTCACTTCCACTTCATTTATCATGGATGCTTTCTTATAACTTAATAACTTAAGTTTTCACTATTTTTAGTCTAATAACAAAGTTTATGTGCTAATAAACTTTTGTTTATGGCCAATAATAAATAGTAAATGGTCTGGCCTTTCAAAATCTTTCCAAGTATTTGACTACGAATGCGAATGCTACGATGACCATCGTAGGGCAACTTTTCATGTTTTTTCATCAACTTAACTTCCCACTTCCCAACCTTATGGAACTAGGTCGACGGCTGAATGTGAATCTCCATATTATGTAATTTACCCTGTCGGGACAGTACTGTACTGGGCCCGGAAATCTACCGACACTTTTTCGTAATTCGAGTTTATTGTGCACCTCTCAATTACAATCAATAACAAATTTAGAATACTATAGTATTAGTATCTGGTATATTCATCCAATCAACAATAGAATATAATAAAAATTAACCAAAAATGACAAAGGTTATTTTAATTCAAAAATACATAACCCGAGTTTTTCTCTGCTTTTTCTTGGCACTTCTGTGGGTTATTTTGAACACTCGAACTACTTCAAGTATTAGACCACGCCTATTGGCCATACACGTAAGGACGGAACGGCTTGCTTGATTTAGTGACCCTACAGTGAAAACCAGGCTAGTTCTAACATAGGTCCAACGTGGAAGAATTAACTCATGCCCATTTACACAAAAGCACACATCAGAGTGTCTTCAGATTTTGTCAAACCCGAAATATTCAGAGTACCAAAAATTTGAAAATGCCATTCTATAAAAGACTATTGGAAAAGCATATATACAGAGTCAAATCAATTTGTTTAGCCTGAAAAGTTTTGATAAATTGGAAATTGAATAAAATTCCAACAGTAAACTACCCGAAATATTCAGAGTACCAAAATTTTGATGACGCCATTCTATAAAAGACTATTGAAGAAGTATACATACAGGGTCAAATCAATTTGCTTGGCCAGAAAAATGATGTGAAATTGTAAATTAAGCGAAATTCCATCAGTAAACTATACGAAATATTCCGAGTGTCAAAAATTTTAACAGGTAATGTACAAGTGGAACAGCGAAAAGCCGATGATCACTCGAAATGGACCCATAAATGACAATCTTCAGTATTATAAGAAAATTAGTAGACCGTACCATAGTAGTCATATTCAAAGAGTATACCTGTATTGTTAGAGATGTTACAGATGAATAGTTTGCAATTCTCTCCAGCACGGAATGGCTCACAAATTTTCTCACTGACATTCATTTGAACATTTCAAATCAAAACAGTGGAAGTCATTACCAAGTTGTTCAAATCCTTGTCCTCAGGCACACCATTTTTGTTTGGCGTTAATTGATTTGAGTTCAAAATATTTCATTTTCCCAAATCCATCTGGGAGTACCAACAAAGAAATAAAACAATATTTAAGGAAATTTTCAGACTATATGAGGTACTATAACAAGATATATAACTCTAGTCATGACCTCACAAACTGGAAAATACAAGTGCTTTCACATGATAAGCAAAATGATTCATACAGTTGCGGTCCATTCATATTATACTTTTCGAAAATATCGCATCTACAAATTCCCTGCTCAATAATGTCAATATTTTTGAATATATAAATAAAATAAAAATGTACATTTAAGAGCTCTGATGATATGGAAGATTAACCTCAAGATTATTCCAATTCTGAAAGTGAATGTATATACTGCGGGCATATAACAAATATAATATAAATAAAATCATTACAGTGTAGACGGTCTAAACGACTATCTCATAAGGAATGTCTGAGAATGCCCCTAAAGGGTAACAAAGGATATATTTCTGAATTGTACGAACTTAATTCGAAATGAACCCATCTAGGTAATCTTCGAACGCAAGGTCACATTTTGCAATATTTTTAGTAGTTGCCATATAATAATAAAGAAACGAAAATAACATCCATCGGAGGAAGCTGCATTTTTTTTGTATCATTTTGTACAGAAATAATGACAAATTATATGAATAATGTTTTGTTTTCTGTAGATGAATCATTTCCGTCCAAACAAATTGATTTGACCCTGTATATATACTTTTCTGTGGGTCTTCTATCGAATGACATTTTCAAATTTTTGGTACTCCGAATATTTCGGGTAGTTATGGAATTTTATTTAATTTCCAATTTTACAACACTTCTCCAACCAAACAAATTATTTGACCCTGTATATATACTTTTCTGTATGACTTTCATCGTAAGACGTTGTTGAGTTGTTTGTACTCTGAATATTTCTGGTAGTTTCCAAAACGAATTTTATTTAATTTTCAAATTTTACATTACTTTTCCGACCAAAATTGATTTGACCCTGTATGTATACATTCCTAGAGGTCTTCTATCGAATGGGTGTTTCAAATATTTGATACTCTCAATATTTCGGTTAGTTTACTGATAATATTTTATTTTAGTTTCCACTTTTTCTACTTGTTTCTTTCCAAATAAATTGATTTGACCATGTATATACCTTTCTAGAGATATTTCATCAATCTGAAACCTGAATATTTCTGGTAGTTTTAGAAACTGTGGCTGGAAAAGTGTGGCTCAGAAATTGTGGCAAATTTTTATCTAACACATATCTATAGTTCCTTGAAGAATTAAGCGACCCTTTTATCTAGCTGCAAATACCAAAAATGGATAAAGAACATAAATATGTGTAAAAATAATTGATGTGACAACTCCGCAGACGGTCACTCGTCAATACCACCTGAGAAAAGAAACTGTGGTTGGGAAAGTGTGGCTAACTTCACCCTAATATATTATAATACTATTTTATCATGAAATATATTGAAATATTTTTCATGTGGAACTGTGTGTTCTTGACAAAAGGCAATAATTTCAAGAACTGAAAATTGATTGAAAATAATCGATCCTTTTGCTTATTTCCTATACAATAGGGTGTCGGCAAACGTTGAACAAAACAATTCAACGGCCTATACGACTGCCAAACATGGTGAAATTATGTTTCTTTGGCTTCAAACGAAGTCTGTGTACCAGTCGGAGTGCTTTCTGTGGTCATATGTAGATGGCTCTGGTGCTTTCTTATTGAGTAATCGGGTTGTCTAAAGCCAATTGACAAAACCAAGTGGAAATCTTTCGCATGTTGTGTCCGGGTCTGTACTGATGAGCGGTTGAACCATGAAACTAGTATGCAGATATACACGTCTATTTTCGATTACCATTTACTTGTTGTTACTGGAAGTATTGCAAAGAATATTCTTGTAGAAAAACTTTGCCAGGCGTTGGGCTAGAATAATTCGACAGTCATATGGGGCTGTTCAGTTATTTTCTGTTCGACGTTTGCCAACACCCTATTGTATATTGAAATATTATTAATGGTTCTGATTATAACTTCTGCGTAAGTTGGTTTGAATTCAATCGGGTATAACAATTCATGTATTTTGATTTCCAACACAATTTGTAACGTTTCTTAATTTTGCCAAATTGTTCATATAATTGTACATGAATATATTTCTTTCATGATCAGTCCCCTGTTTATCGAGTACTTCAATTTACATTCAAGAAGTTATAAAGTTCAAGTGCTCTTATTATGTATATGTATTATGCCAATAACGAATGAGTACTTTACTATTTTGTCCTTCGTCATACGTGGACAATATTTCATTCAAATTTTTCATTCTTGTTATTTTCTAATTACATATTATAATAAATGCTTGTCAATATATCTTTCTTTCATTTGCTATTATTCTAGATACTTGGTTCAGCTAGAGATACTCAGCAGAATTAGCAAAATCATGAGATCAAGTACTACATTTTCTTAATTCAATCATAAGTTTAGTCAATAAAATTATTTTCTCATGTTTATCCAAAAACAATTTCTTTTCGATGAATTATTTTCGATATTTGGTGTAGTCAAAACAGATAATCAGCTGAATTTGTAAAATCTTCAAATCAAATAATATATTTTGTTAATTCATACAGTTTATACATAATAAATTTCATATCAACTGATCATTCTTGATACTTGGTTCAGCAAAAGGAATACTCGGGTGAATCAGTGAAATTATCGGATCAACTAATACATTGTGTTAATTCAATGATGAGTAGAGTCAATGGAACTATTTTACAATGCTCATTTGAAAACTCAGATGGTTTACTGAATCCATAGCTTGGATCGAATCAAGCAGCTATTGTGTTTGATATATTCTGAAATTTTCTTGAATCAACTATTTTCCATATTTTAATCAACAAAATATTCAGTTATTTGAATGATCATCCTGAGTAAAGTTCAAATATTTTCATCGATTCAACATAAGTAAATACTTATTTGAATGAATATTTGTGTTAAAGCAATCAAATAATTTGGTAAATCTGATCATATTTCTCATTCGATTCAACATAATAGTTACATGGTTGAAACAATATTATTATGAAAGAAGTCAGTTGAATAGGATATTTGGTTCACGCAATTTAATATCAATGGATCGAAATTTTAAATTTGATCCAAAACCAAAATACAATTTTACTCATTTTGAGACTATATTTTGTCGTTCATATACAATTTTATTTGTTTAATTCAATAACATTTTATTTGATTCAACAATTTATTTTTCTCTGTGCGACACCCTATTGTATAGGGAATGAGCGTAAGGCTAGATAATTTTTAATAAAATTCTATTTTGTGGATCATATCATAGGATTTATCCTGGTGAATAATGACAGGCAAGCAGGCCTCTGTGTTTCAAAATTGGATTATATGTTTGCAAATGCTACACGTGATTTCAATAACGTTCAATGAGCAGATTTTATTTCAAATTCAATGAGTATGAATGTCGACGTTTGCTTAAAAGTTTATCAATACGAACTTGAGACTTTCGAAAGATGTGGAAAGAATGTGGAATATTAAAGTAACTGACTTCAATTTCATCAAATCCTGAACATCTCCGACAAATTTACAACTTTCAAGATTCCAATTAAATGTTTCTTCTCGTACTCTAAGTTCTCGTTCATTAGCAGGAAAGAGAGCTTTGATAATTACCTGTAAATTCCAAGCCGGCAAGTTTCCACGTTCCTTTCTTCGTAACTAATATGCTGGCGGGACACACGTTTCTATGCAACACGTGGCCTGAATAATGAAGGAAAGATAATGCCTCCGTTATCTGAAATTAATAAAGATGTAAATTAGCTAATGAGCTGAATATTTTTATTCACATTGTTTTTGAATATAATTTACTCGTGTTGGGAATATTGTTAGTAGGTACGAGCAAAAAACGTTCCAGATAATTTATAATTGTTACTTATTACATAATGATACGAGTTACATAACTTAGTAAGATCACATTTCACATTATACTTGGTCTCTTCATGATTTTATATGTCAGGTATATATTACATAGAAGAAATAAGGATGTAGTCAAAGATAATTCGTCTAAACGCGGACCTACACAGAATCCAATCCAAGTCGACAAACAGATTTAAATTATTTGCTAGTTTTAACATGACCACAAGAGGAGTTCTAGTAGTTGTAGACAAAAATGGAACATTAAAGATTGCGGACGAACGAATTCTACGGGGAGGAACATTAAATCGAATTTAAGATAGTAAATCAGGTGCATTTACATTATTTTTGACTATATCGTACAGAAACATAATTAAGCTAATTTGACGCCTATTATCCAGTGACATTACTTTAAAATCATTTCTTAGTTGTGCTGATCAAATTATAGTGTATTCTGGCCTTGCATGAAATTTTTTGAAATATAAATATCTAAGAAATTTGTTCTGAATTTTCTGTTTCGTTTAGAGTTGTTTGATAGTCTTCATACCAAATTATAGAAGCATATTCCAATTTGGATCTAACTAAAGTGTAGTACAATAGTTTGATAGTATTTAAGTTGGTAAAAATTGAACTTTGTCTTATTAAGAACCCTAGCATTCGATTGGCTGATTTACATATATTCCTCACATGACATGCAAATGACAAATGATTGGTATACGTAACACCTAGTTCTTTAACTTCCAAGCATTTCTTGAGTATACTAACATCCATCATGTAATAAAATTCATTAGGCTCTTTAGCACGTGATATTGTCATTGTGAAGCACCTAGAAATATTAAAATATAATTTGTTTTCAAAACTCCATTGAATGATACTATTCACATCTTTTTGCAACATAACGCAGTCTCTTACTGTTTGTACCCTCTTGAACACCTTGGAATCATCCGCAAAAAGTAGACAATCAGAATATTCAAGAACAGTAGGTAAATCATTTATAAAGAGTACAAACAGTAGAGGACTCAAATTTGAGCCCTGTGGCACACCTGAATTAGCATAGTACTTCCCAGACGTGTAACCATTATGTTTCACAATAAAATTTCAATTTTTTAAATAACTTCCAATTAATAAAAGCAGATTTTTAGATACGCCAAAGTTATTCAGTTTATTCAGGAGGATGTCATGATGGACTTTATCAAATGCTTTTTTAAAGTCTGTAAATACCGTGTCAAGTTGAGATCTGTCCTCCAATGACTCATAAGCTTTATTTGTGAATAAAAATAAATTTGTATTCACAGATTTGTTCTTAACAAAACCATGCTGCACGTATCATTCACATTAAGGATGATGTCTAAATTATTCAAGTCATATGTTGCTTTATTCGAGTCATAAACAGATGCAAAAAATTCAGTAAATGTTTCTGCCGATCTATGATACTATATAGGCTCTCACCCTTGTAAGTATAATTTCCCAAACTTAATGAGCTATTTATCTTACATTTTATATAATTCCAGAATTGGTTTACATTTTCAGTTATATCCCCTTCTAATTTAAGTAGATATTTACGTTCCAATAATTTAATAACATTTTTTACTTTCTTTCTAATATCTTGAAATTTATTTTTGTAATAATCACATACAGAAATCAGCCTCCTATATTTATCCTTCTCCATTAATAAGTCTTCGATTTGTTTAGTGAACCATATAGGATATTTTTTATTGTTTGTTTTCATTGAATACTTAGGAATGCACTCTTCAACTATTTCATTTCATATGGTATAAAAAATATCTAAGGCATGGTCTACATTACTTTTACTTAAGATTTTGTTCCAATTTGTATCTCTGATTCTTTCACTTAGCAAAAGAAAGTTTGCTTTTTTGAAATTATATTTATTCTCTGGTAAATAATCAATTTTTTGTTTTCTAGCATTATGAATCCTAATATTAATATTCAGAGTTGGATGATATGTATCCTCATTAACTAAGGGTTGAAAATCCCTTTCAACTGTACACTCATTTAAATTATCTAATGAACTGACTACTAAGTCTAAGGTTCGTTCTTGGCGATTTTTTATATCATTTAATAGTTTATAGTTATTAAAAGCCATAAACCCTGTTAAAATATTTAGTTTATCATTGAATACATTATGCTGCGGATAGATTCCAGTGATTTCATGCAAGTTAAAGTCCCCCAATATGTAAGCTCTTTGTATATCCGCTATATTATCTTGTAGAAAATCAATCACCGATTCATATACTAGCAACTTGCTATTTGGTGATATATATAAACAACAAAAAGTAAACTTTTCTCCACTAACTTTTACCCTTGCAATTATTGCTTCAAAATAAGTACTTTTTTTACAAGTTGTAATATCCGATATTTCTTCTTAATTGCCATTAATACTCTTCCTCCCATATTTTTGCCTGTGAATGCAATAATGATAATAATATCTTAGGATTCATCAGACATATGAGAAATGTAAATCAACTACAATGAAATTGTATTCACTCAAAAATTTACAAAATGAAAATATGCTTAGCGAAATCTTTTCAAACTAGACCATCACATTCATAAATGAATAACCTCGTGAGTACTTTACGATAGTGGAATAAAAAATTCTGGACATCCTCACAGTTGTGTTGTGGGATGTTTGATAGTTCACGTATTCAAAATGTATTCTTCAGATTTGTTAACTTTTTTGGTAAAATTTGTTTCTACCAATCACCCGAGTTTTTTGAGAAAGCCCCTCCAGAGTAGCTTATGCTAGCAAGGGAGATTCGGGATCTACAGCTCACGTACAAGTGGATCCCGAACCACTTTAGCTCAGTGGCAGGAGTTGGGAAACGAACCAGGGCATCCTGGGTGAGAGAAAAACGCTCGAACGCTACGACCACTTCACTTTGCAAGATTTATTTATTCATAGTGCATTCCTAAGTAGCAAGATCGAAGTGCGATTATACAGACCACAAATTTCAGGCGACTTGAAATCTTTTTACTTTAGATCAGGATACACTAATTGAAATAAGGTCAGACTACATGGAACCTAGATATCTTTCAACAGATACTTCAACGTCACCATAGCGAATCGTAAGGAATGGAAAGGTGGAACATAAGATCACATTCTCAGATGACCGACCTTGTTCAGAGACGGGGCAAGGACTCACAGAGGAGGATATGAAATATACACTAAGAGTCTATTAGTAAGATAAAGCTAAGATACAGAACAGTCCGCTATTCCAGTACATACTAACATTGTGAGCTGTATCTGTTGAGATAAAACATTGAAATATATTTCATCATCATCAGATTACCTTCTATATGTTTTTTCTTCCGTTGTTCCTTGATTTTATTGTTAGTTACACATTACAAGCAAGCATGGTGGGCAAGATCTGAGGATCAGGAAACATTTGATACATTAATGGGAGTACTAACTTCTGATGAAAAACGTCGAAAGCAACGGGAAGAAAATCAGGAAGAATTATTTGCGCTTATGTCTGCAAAAGCGAATATTCGAGTTGATGATGCCAAGAAGTTTAATAGAATGGCTGCAGCTAATGGATAGAACAAGAAGAAATCAATCACGTTCAAATGCTATGGTTGTGGTCAGAGGTGTTTCGTAAGAATTGTCCAAGTAATAAACAGCGACAAACTGAGAGCAACACATTTTCTACTGGAAACTGTAATGCATTTATCACAGAAATTGTTTATTCTGAAGCTGATGATGATATGTGGATTGTTGACTCTGGTGCAACAGATCTTGTGACACACCATAAAGAATGGTTTTCGACATTTGAATACTTTACTGTTCCTGTTAAAATATATATTGGAAATAGGTCAACCATGAATGCTCTTGGAAAAGTTACAGTCCTATTCGATGCTGAAGTCGATGGGAAGTGGACGCCGTGTGTCACATGGAGAACGTTTTGTTCGTACTAAATGCCCGAAGAAACTTGTTTTCTGAAACCTCAGCATTCGATAAAGGCAAGTCCTTCAGTTCATCTAGAAGTCAATCAGCCCTATGCTGTATCACTTCCGTTGACGTTATTTTTGACGGAAGTGATACAGCATAGGGCTGAATGTATTTTCAACAAGAATGGCGTTCTGAAAGCAAGAGGAATCAGAACAGGCCAGTTGTTCAAAATGATGATAAGAATTTAAAAACCCGAAATGAGCTGTACGGACGAAGACAATATGTCGACAACAATGACCATGCAGATTCGGCATCAAAAACTAGGACATCAAAATAAACTCATTGTCAGAAAATTTTTAAAACACATAACGTGAGCTTTATTGAAGATAACCAGTTTTGTGGAGCTTGTGTGGAAGGAAAATAGCACAGAAGTAGTTTCCAAGAACGAAAGCAACGTTCATCGGAATCTGGTGAACTCATTCATCCGGATTTGTGTGGCCCGATGGAATGTTCTTCTATGTGGTGCAAAATGCTTTGTTTGCTTCACATGTGATTTTTTCCGTTTTCGAAAAGTATATTTTTTCAAGGAAAAATTTCAGGCTGTACAAAAGATTTCGTAAATGATGGCAATTTTGAAAACGCAGTTTAAACGACCTATGAAAGTTTTTCAATGAGATGGTGATGGAGAATTCAACAACAATGAGGTTCGCAACCTGATGAAAGCGAATAGTGTTCCGTTAAATATTGTCAATCCATTCACACCGCAGCAAAATGTATGCACAGAACGATAAAATAGAACAATTGTCGATTTAGCACGTACAATGCTTGTATCAGAAGAACTACCAAAATATCTTTGGCCGGAAGCTGTCAATACTGTTGTATATGTTTTGAATCAAACTGTCCCCAGTAGTATTCAAGGAAAAACTCCATATAATCTGTTCAATGAGAAAGAAATTCACTTGAACAATCTTCATATTTTTGGTTCATAATATTTTGTACATGTTCCGAAAGAGACTCGCAAAAAATGGGAGCTAAAGGACAAGGATATTCGAAAATATTGATGTTGTTCGAAGTAGAAATGTTGTTTTTGAACTGAAAACTAGTGGAAAATCGTTATCTGTAATTTCAAAAGAGACATATTGATTGATGTGTGTCTGCACCTACATTTCAACAACAGTATCGTCAGCAGTCAGTAGTCAAAAATGTGTCCTAGACATAATTTTTATGCAGCTGTGTCAAACTGCAGTCGGTGGTTTATTGAAAATGCTTAGAGCTTATCTTTGTTTGCCGTCTGGCTATTGTAGATACAGATTTATTTTCGAAAATGCAAAGACAGCTTATGTGAATGAACAGATCTACTTCGCTGCTAACAGTCATGCGGCATCAAACGCTCTGAAAGAATCTGTTCTGGACATAACAAAATTCCAGGAAATGAAGAGTATCATAAACTCGAAAAGCAAGACTCGATCACTTTATTTCTGTGCTCTGAACCGGTACTCAGTACATCAAAATGAATACGTCAGTTCAGGAGAAGCAAGAAACATATTGAGAAATGAATACCCAAGGATGAATCGAGAGACTAATCAATGCGATGTAGTTGTTTGCTCTGTGCAGAAATTAAGCGAGGATCACTACAATACTTTTCAGTGGGTATTCTACAGAAACACGTTCACAAAATGAAAATGATTGAAGGAAATTTGGAGGATTGCAAACTTTGTAGAATCCCTATAAGCCAGACCGCCAATCCAGTAACGAATAATACGACAATAGGTATTCCAATAAGTATTATCTGAGGAACCACAAACTTTTTATAGTGTCTAAAAAAAAATTAGAGTTGTTAAAGAAAACATAAAAGCTGCAATGTGTTCAGGATGTGTAAGATATATAAGAACAGTATTCCATTCTGTGTCTTATCCCATTAGCAGCTGAAGGAAAATTTTACCATTTTTGGCACGAAGAGCATGATTCAAATACGCCATTCGAGTCAAATTATAGTGTAACTTATTCAAATTATTTAAAATTCTATGGCATGATCCCTTGATATCAAAGCAATGGATTTCTTACATCATTAACCCGTTTTTGAATACTGGTTATTGGATAATTTTGCTCTAGGGAATTACCTATTTAATCTTGAAATGAAACAGTTATCAATGGTAATGACAAATTTACTCTACACTCTGCAGGCATACATTACTGTTCAAGGGGCCCTTATTCTTGTATAGTAGGATGGACTTCGAATTCTACAAATAATCTCTATATTTTCCGGTGCTAAAAAACAAAAATTATTTATTCTTTGAGTTTGTTTATGTTACACGCTTCCTTTGAGTGTTTGATAAATGATATAGTTTCAATTATTCGTTCTTCATTCATTCATTAATATGACAATTTTTAATAATTTATAATTTTTCAAGTCTCTTCCGTTACATTTTCGGCCCCTTCATCCTATAATTTTAATTAAAATTATATTTCGAATGCATAACATTTTCACTGTATATCATATTTAGTTGCTTATGATGCTATCTTATTTTTCAATTGCTTGTTATTTTGTAAAGTCTAGATATATTCAATCATACTTCTAAACCTCCTGGGAGGTATACAATATCATAGAAATTAAACTGGAAAGTTGTGTAAAATACACACACATTGAGGCATGTCTGTAGAAAGTATGTATTTTATCAAAAATTAATGACAACCAATTCTAAAAACTATTGACAATTATATTTCAGAATAATAATAATAAAAGAGGACGATGCGAGGAATACGAAGAGGACTTTCAGCTCGTAGACGGAAGCAGCCTACATCATCTGGATGATGGAGAGACGTATTCCTACCTAGGAGTGGAACAACGCCATACCCAAGAGGTAGCTACCGTTAAAAATCTCTCCGCGGCAAGTATCAGCACAAACTCCGACAGATCTGGTCTTCAGAACTGTCGGGGAAGAACAAAGTTGCTGCAACTAATATGCTTGCCGTTCCGATTCTACTTTACTCCTTTGGAGTAATGAAATGGACTCAGGAAGAGCTGCGACAACTCGACTTAAAAACTCGCAAAATGATGCATCTTCATAGGAGCTTGCATCCTAAATCGTCTGTTCCACGGTTATACTTCCCCAGGCAACGGGGAGGCCGTGGACTTTTGAGTTTGGAGTGTCTACACAACAGAATGGTACTGGATGGAGCCTGTAAAGTCATCAGGAGTTCAGATCCCCTTCTCTGCTTAGTATGCGATCACGAAAAAGCAGGGATTGGAGCATTTCTTTTCAAGGCAGCAACCCGTGCAGCCGATGAACTCGGTCTCGTATTCGACACTGAACGGACGAACACAAACTTGTCACCGAGTTGGAACCCATTCAGCAAAAAGCCCACGTGAAAGCTGCGGAGTGTGACAGGCTCCTACAGCTAGGAGATAAGCTAATGCATGGGGTTTTCTTCAAGAACATTGAAAACCTTGGCTTATCCAGAAACCTGACCTTCGCTTTTCTCAGGTCAAGTGGGCTGAAGTCGGAAACCGAGGAATTCATAATAGCCTGCCAGGATAGTGTCTTCAACACCCTCGTCTATCGCAGTCGCGTGATGGGTATAGAGGAAAAACGGACTATATATCGAGATCTTTTCTTTGAACTCCGCAGGCTTTATCCAAACCATTCTGTCAAGATGGTGGTTCTGATAATAGGGGGTCCTTGGTGGAATGATGGATACACTGGAAATCATACCGGCTTGCCATGATGCGGCAGAAAACTTGGCCGGAAGAATGCAGAAGGCCGTAATTCTGGGTTCACTCCGTCTTCTCAGGGCACATGATTCTCGGACCCAGTAATCACTCACCCAACGGACGTGGGGAGTGTTCACTGGGGTTAATGATACACCAGCGCGCCCTCCAGAAGTGTCGGGGCTCCGGAGACAGGACTTGTCTGGGTAATTCCTAAACGATTGAAAAAAAAAAAATGATAAAAATTATAAGCAGGGAGGGCCAACCACCATCCAAGGCCTTGGTGAGTTCCGACAGCCATGGTGCACCCTGGAGGGAATGCTCATTCCCTCTGATGTCGGCCGTGGGTATACTAGGCTAACCCCCCGGTATACCCGACTTCTCGGTTCTAGACTGAAGAGAAAGAGGTCCCCACAACCGACCCCTTCTGATGAGGGGTCATAGGCAAGGTGATGGGGCCCAAAACGATGATCTGTCAAACAATGACAACCGCAATGACAACGGACGCTTTGAGTGGAAGGATGATTAAGGGATAGTCTTCTGCATTGCTATGAGAGCAGTGAGCCCGCCCGAAGAGGATACATGGCGAAAATGCATGCTCTGTGGTATGCAGTACACTCAGAGCATGCTGCCTTTTCCTCACAAAATCTGAGGGATTATGTATCCCACCTTCGGGTTCGAAGCTACGTAAAAACCCCCTCTCAGCCTGTTAACGCAGTGGAAGAAGTGGCAGATATGCCACATGTTGACTTGGCTGTAGAGGAGGCCCGCATCATACCACCAATGGAAGGCATCAGATCCCGCAGGGCGCTTCATAACACCAAGCCCCTGAAGCCACAACAACTGACACGGGTGGATGCGGAGATTCCTTTCAGAAGTCGCTGACATCTGGCAGATCAATTCTGCCGTGTATGACGCCGCTCAGGCTCTGTCCCAAGCGGAGAGGAGGGATACTACTCCTCTGATTGGGAGGCATGAGCGACGCATTTACAAGATGGAAGCTAAGATCAGGTCGGCGAGACAGCACGCGTCTTGTATCCAGTGTGTGACGGAATACGTGGCGGCCAATAGGCCCTTCACGCCCGCAGTGCGGCAAATTGCTGCAAATTTAAGACGAACTCACCACACACTAAATCAAGGCGTGCTGTTTACCATCAAACAGCACTGTCTTGATAGAATACGAATGCTGGTGGCTGCAAAAAAGTCACTGGTTTAGGCGGGCGAGGAGCATCGCGAAAAACATGAAGTTCCGAGATAAACCTTCTCGCCTATTCCAAGAGCCTCCACGTGTTGTGGATAACCCGCCGGCGGCTGATCGGGTAGAAACCTTCTGGAAGAACATTTATAAGTTTCCGCAACGACTCAACGTAGATACTCCAGCCCTAGCGCAGTTCGAAGCCTTCTGCAGGAGGCTTCGTCAGCCTGAGCTCAATGAACTGCACAATCCGATAACCTCGGAAGAAGTTCGACGGGCCCTAAGAGGCTCTAAGAACTTTGCTGCTCCAGGCCCCGACGGCCTAAATAACTATTGGTGGAAAAAATTTCCATGTACCCACCACCATCTAGCAAGAGTTTTCAACTTATGGCTAGCAGCAGATTCCAGATTGGTTTGTCGAGGGGCGAACCGTGCTAATCTCCAAAAACGGAGATTTGTCCGATCCGAAAAACTACAGAACCATAACATGCTTGAACGCATGTTATAAGATGTTTACACGCATCTTATAAATGCGAATACTCTCCGCAGTTGAGCCAGTGTATGAACGGATATATGAGCAAAGAGGGTCAAAGAAGGGGGTCGCTGGCTGCAAGGAGAACCTGCTGATCGTCAGATGCATCACGCAAGACTCCGTGCAGTATAAGCGTAACCTTTCAATGGCCTGGATCGACTATCGCAAGGCATTTGATACAACATCGCATGAGCTCATCATGCATTTGCTCAGATGCTTTGCGATACCCGATCAAATAGTGAGATGCATTGAACAGCTGATGCCGCTTTGGAGGACTCGCTTTACCATAACATCTGGTCAAGTCAGAGTCCAAACAGAGCAGGTTATCTTTAGAAGGGGCGTGTTTCAGGAAGACTCCATCTCACTACTGCCATTGTCCGTTGCACTACGGAAAACCCGCGGATACAACTGCGGCACCCTCAGCAACCGGAGGCATAAGGTCACCCATCTGTTTTACAAGGATGACCTTAAACTTTATGCCTCCGGAAAGAAGGACCTTTTTCAGTCCTTAAGGGTGGTGCAAGAGTACACGCATGCTATCGGAATAGAGTTTGGGATCGACAAATGTGCCACGGTTCATCTCAAAAGAGGACTATGCGAGGAATACGGAGAGGACGTTAAGCTCGTTGACGGAAGCATCCTACATCATCTGGATGCCGGAGAGACGTATACCTACCTAGGGGTGGAACAACGCCACACTCAAGAGGTAGCTACTGTCAAAAGCTCTCTCCGCGGCAAGTTTCAGCACAAACTCCGACAGATCTGGTCTTCAGAACAGTCGGGGAAGAACAAAGTTGCTGCAACCAATATGCTTGCCGTTCCGATTCTACTTCACTCCTTTGGAGTAATGAAAATCAGGAAGAGCTGAGACAACTCGACGTAAAAACTCGCAAAATTATGCATCTTCATAGAAGCTTGCATCCTAAATCGTCTGTCCCACGGTTATACTCCCCCAGACAACGGGGAGGCCGTGGACTTGTGAGTTTGGATTGTCTACATAACAGAATGGTACTGGATGGAGCCTGTAAAGTCATCAGGAGTTCAGATCCCCTTTCTCTGCTTGATATGTGATCATGAACAAGCAGGGATTGGAGCATTTATTTTCAAGGCAGCAACCCGTGCAGCCGTTGAACTCGGTCTCATATTCGACACTGAACATATGATCCCAAACTCTGTCACCGAGTTGGAACCCGTTCAGCAAAAAGCCCACGTGAAAGCTGCGGAGTGTGACAGGCTCTTACAGCTACATAGGGATAAGCCAATGCATGGGGTCTTCTTCAAGAACATTGAAGACCTTGGCTTATCCAGAAACCTAACCTTCGCTTTTCTCAGGTCAAGTGGGCTGAAGTCGGAAACCGAGGAATTCCTAATGGCCTGCCAGGATGGTGTCTTCAACACCCTCGTCTACCGTAGTCGCGTGATGGGTATAGAGGTCCCTGACACTAGATGCAGAGCGTGTCGTGGGGCAGCTGAGACCATAATGCATTTGCTGTCAGCTTGTCCAGCTTATGCGGTCTCAGCCTATATCCACAAGCATAACGCGGCCCTACGAGTGTTGTACTACTATCTACGACACTCGTACGGTGTAGACGAGACACCGGTGTTGCCTTATGCTCCAGGGGATAATGAGTCCGTTGTGGAGAATGAGAAGTGCCGAATCTATTGGAACTACTCATTCCCCACCCTCAGGCAAATACAAGCCAATAAGCCTGATGTAGTCCTCCTCGACCATCAAAGAAGGACAATTTTCGTCACTGAGTTTTCAGCTCCTGGCGAAACGAATATCGTCCGGAAAGAGGAGGAAAAATGGAATAATTATCGAGATCTTCTCTTTGAACTCCGCAGGCTTTATACAAACCATTCTGTCAAGATGGTGGTTCTGATAATAGGGGTCCTTGGTGGAATGATGGACACGCTGCTTTCAAATCTGAAAATCATACCGGCATGCCGTGATGCGGCAGAAAACCTAGCCGGAAGAATGCAGAAAGCCGTTATTCTTGGTTCACTCAGTTTACTCAGGGCACATGATTCTCGGACCCAGTAATCACTCACCCCACGGACGTGGGGAGTGTTTGCTGGGGTTAATGATACACCAGCATGCCCTCCGGTAGTATCGGAGCTCCGGAGACAGGGCCTGACTGGTACAATCCGTATGGAAAAAAAAATAAAGACACTAGATACAGAGCGTGTCGTGGGGCAGCTGAGACCATAATGCATTTGCTATCAGCTTGTCCAGCTTATGCGGTCTCAGCCTATATCCACAGGCATAATGCGGACCTACGAGTGTTGTACTACCATCTACGACACTCGTACGGTGTAGACGAGACACCGGTGTTGCCTTATGCTCCGGGGGATATTGAGTCCGTTGTGGAGAATGAGAAGTGCCGAATGTATTGGAACTACTCATTCCCCACCCTCAGGCAAATACAAGCTAATAAGCTTGATGTAGTCCTTCTCGACCACCAAAGTAGGACGATTTTCGTCATTGAGTTTTCAGCCCCGTGCGAAACGAATATCGTTCGAAAAGAGGAAAAACGGACTAAATATCGAGAACTACTCTTTGAACTCCGCAGGCTTCATCCAAACCATTCTGTCAAGATGGTGGTTCTGATAGTTGGGGTCCTTGGTGGAATGATGGACACGCTGCTGTCGAATCTAAAAATCATACCGGCATGCCGTGATTCGGCAGAATACCTAGCCGGAAGAATGCAGAAGGCCGTTATTCTTGGTTCACTCCGTTTACTCAGAGCACATGATTCTCGGACCCAGTTTGCTGGGGTTAATGATACACCAGCGCGCCCTCCAGTAGTATCGGAGCTCCGGGAACAGGGCCTGACTGGTACATTCCTTATGAAAAAATAAATAATAATACTGAACTTGACACAATGTTGTCATCATTATTTAATTCATTTTTACTTTCAAGGGAAGTGTCAGGCTGGTTTATTTGATTATCTCCTATAAACTGCACCTGGATTATACAATACCCTTATCTATTTAAAATAACTGGCATCATAGAAGTTGCTCACAATATTGGTATACTGTTCTGTATAAATAAACGTCTGGGATACATAAAATTATTTTCTGAAATTTTTACTATATTATCAATCAAATAACCTACAATTTGTTAACTAGAAGCAACTTCACTGTTTGCAGAATATTGTGGGAACTCATTTTCTGATCACAAAAGCGTCCCGATTCGATTTTGATGCTGTAAATTATCCAACTATTCAACATCATAATCATCCATTCAATTTTTATCTGTCAAAGCAAAATTTCCTGCATTCACCCACCAAAATTAAACAAGCATTTGAAAAAACAGTAAATCAATTGCGACACCCTTCGCCAAAGAAAGTAGGTTGTAGAGCTCATAACAGTTTCTACTGAACAACAGTTCTTCGGACTAATCACTGGTTGGCCTCCGCAAAAATTATACAGCCTGTTTCAAATTAATTCGGTGCTATTGCCAACTTCCTCAATATTGATGCTACGGGTTCGGTTAAATGAACAAACTAATGGCATTTTTTATGGCCATCCCGATGCTGAAGACAAACAAACAATTGACTGGAACATTGGAAGCAATCAATCTGTTTCGGAAAATAGTGAAACAATGAACGGTGACAATAAATTATAACACTTGAGAATATTTTAATATATGGAGATAATATTAACGATGTTTTAATATAACTTATTTGCCCATAATAATCCTATTGCTACTTGCCAAAGTGAAATTATTTTATCCAAATATCTCTCAGTTTCAACTTCAGTAAGAAAACTCAAATGAATTTTTTTTTGAGAATCTGATCATGAATCGAAATAAGTAATAATATACAGGGTGTTCTATTTAAAAATATATCATTATTTTAAATATTTCGAGAATGTAATCTTCTATTTTTTATGTCATTAGCATCGAGATGGCCGTCAAAATTGCTATTTGATCTAATTCGTAGCTACAATAATAAGGGAGTTGATAATATTGCCGACTCAATTTAAAACAGGCTGTATATGTGAAAACTGTCAGTTGAGTCAATTGTGGTGGATGAGTTACTTCATATACGACCTTTGAATTTACCTAGGTATATCTGTTTGATTCTATTCAAAGTTTTCTACAAAAATTACTTTGCAGTACTCTTTACGTATTATGGCTGAAATTATTTTTCGATTTGAATGGAGAAGCACCTACGTACCGGTTTCATGGTTCTTTCCAATCGTCAGCGGAGGCTAATTCACCACAATTAAATCGAGAAAGAAAATCAGATTCTGTCGTAAATTCCTGAGATAAATACTGAAGTATATACCTAGCACTATCTTTAGGATGATTGGATTATGTTATCCATTTTTCATATTCATGTTATTGGTCTTTCGAATAGTAGTGTCGTCCATTCTATATAGATAAAATTTCCAACATTTTATGATTTTTCAAAAATCGTCATTACTTCCTGGCGAGTGATGAGCAATATGAAACAATTGATTAGCTTTCTATATGAGTTGATAACACTTTATACTAAAAATCATGATTTCCTAGATGTCCATACCTCGAAGTAAACCACTCTCTATTTATAGAATAGAATACATTTTTTGCTTCAAAAAACATACAGTTTCATAGCAAGAGGTTCCAAGGGTGTTAACGTAAATCAGAAATGAGTATACCTATATATATATACACGGTGTCAACGAATCTATTAGACAAGTCATAACTTCTAGACCATTAGGTGTATCAAAATGAGATTTGGTATAGGTAAATGGTATATGAAGAGGAAAGTTTTCACATATTTTTCACTTTCCGGTCACTTCCGGTTTCACCGGAAATGACTCCGGTTTTGAATTTTTGAATGGAACACCCTGTATATTGTAAAATTTTTGGATTTCTGAGACAATTCTAGATCAGAATGTGATAATTTCGAAAGTTTTTATGTCTGCTTAATTTTTTTTGGAGTCACTTTTGAATTTACATCTAGGTGGCTATGATCGGAAGTAAACTAATCTAAGGACCTCAGGTGATATCAGAATATTACAATCGCGAAGTTTCAGTGACTAGTATGATAGATATGAATAAGACAAGCTGGCAAAATTACATTCTCGTGTCTAACTATTATTTTTCAAATGTCGACCATTTTTTGACAAGCACTTTCCGAAAAAAGGATATTTTGACGAATCTAACGATACTAATTTATTTGCGATTTGATTACCAATAAGAACATAAATTAAATATTACTGAGGAAAATACTTCATAATAATTTATTTACTTTTGTCAAGTGTGCCGAGGATGGGCATGGTGCATAATATTTTGCAGTTATTTCGATCAAGTCTTCTTTGGAGAACAAAACACTCACTTAGGTTATGACAGTGACATAAGCTTTGAGACCTAATGGTCTAGAAGTTATGACTTGTCTATTAGATTCGTTGACACCCGGTATATATATATATACTAAACGATATAACATCATCATCGACAACAGCAAGAGGCCCAAATTTTAATGTTCAATCAATGAATGGATTTGACATTGAATTATGATGAAATCACTCGTTACTTTCTTAAAAATAAAAAATAAATGTTTTTGAACAAAAAAATATTATACAAGATTTGTGATGGCCGACATTGAGTGGGTGCCCCGTGGCTAAGAACTCGCCGTGAACCCGACTCCATCAATCATATATCACCTCAAATAAAACTAATTTTAGATCAAATAACATAAAAGCATTTCTGCACAGGCTTTGACTTCGGTAACAAAATCAAAAGTGATTGATATTTGATTCGAATATAACCAAATAACATGTTTTCTGATAACTACCACGAACAAATTTCTGAAAGTAACTTCCCACACGAATCCATGAAATGAGCATTCATCACGTCTCAATCTCCATCCACCCACCTGCAGAATTCCGTACTTATACTCGATATCCAGGAAGTTGTATTCCCTCGGAAACGTCGGTCTAGGCGTAGGTTGCTGCCCAGCTGTCGAAGTGATTCCCCCTTGAATGATGCTTCCTTCCTGAAACGCTAGAATGTTGGCGAGACTAGCGTAAACACGTTCTGATGCGAATGCGAGAGTCTCGGCACACTCTTCTATAGGGTGGATAACGTGTAGTATTTTTGGATGACGAAATCGTTCCAGTTGCCGAACTGAGCTGCGAAGGATCTCTGTTACAGTCTCTTTTCTCTTAGGTTTGTGAAGTTTCTCAGCACATCGTTTCTCGAACAGAAACACCGAACACTCCTAGAATAGAAAAATATCAATGAAAATTATAATTCTTTTTGTTCAATAAGAATTGCGTCAGCAATGTACCATCAAAAAACATATTCTATTATATTATGACCGTTGGATTTATTATAGGTAGATATTTTATGAACGAAAAATTTTGCGAGCAGTATTCACTTCCAGCATAAAATCAGTTTGTTATAGAAAATACTTGCTATGAACAGGGTATACCTCGATGAGCTGAATCGATGTGTATTTGGGAGTATTTTTCGGAAAATTTATTATGGAAACTATCCGATGAGCTCGTATCAGTTAACATATTTTAAGATGTCTCTTCGACTCCCGGTTATACCGGAAGTTCAACCCAATTTGGTTTTTGTAAATGGAACACCTTGTTTTCTAGGACATTTTTAGAATCTACGATGAATTTCAAGCGGTTTTTGTATTAACCACTTGAAGAAGCTAGAGTGCAGCGAAACATGTCACGACTTAATATGTAATCCGTTGAAATCTTACCGTGTTCAATTAGGTTTCAGTAACTTACATATCTAACAGTCTGAGAAATGCCCTAGATTTTTTAATAGAGTATGTCAATGTAGTCGTTCATAGTTAACAGAAAAAACAAATGAGACACATATTTTTCTACAAAAAAAACGGATATTATATTTACTTGACTTGAATTCGGTAAACCCGGTGATTCACAACACTGGTGATATCTCGAATGTGCGTAAGGACGTAAACAAGAGTTATTTTAGGTAGCGGGTGCCGCCGGGTCTCATCTGCCGCGACTTCATTTGCTTCGTGCTTAGTAATCTCGAAAAGTGCTCCGAACCACTGAAGCGCTCGCGAGCACTTTTCGGAAACCACATGGAAATTTTAGATTTTTCAAGTTCCTACAAAAACCGTTTAATTTGAAATAGGGTTGTCAGCATAAACTTCCCCTATTTCTTAGCCTAGAATCCACTGACGGTGATGAAAAATGGGGTTTCGATTCGAATTCTGGCAATTATTGACCTAATTCTCTTTGTTTCCAAATTTTTTTTTGTGTATGGCTGCATCTGTCAAAATTCTCAAAAAAAAATGTAATAACTAAAAACTGGTGCCTCTTCACACATATGATGTTTCAATTAAAGTTATAATGAAATCGTAGATTATAGAAATGTAATGAAAAAACAGGGTGTTTCATTAAAGAGTAAACAAAGTTGCGGTCCACTTCTGGTATAAACCAAAGTCGTCGACAACTGAAAATAATCCAACTGAAACGAGCTACTCGGAACACTCTCGTAAACATACCGACTCAGCTCATTATAGTATACCCTGTGTTTTCTGTTGAATACTCAACAGGAATTCAATATAGCATCCAGTACATGTTTAACGAGTACACAGTATACTCCAAAAATTCAATCTATGAAAATGACTCTAATCAACCAACCTGAATGCATTTTCACTTCCGTCCAACAAATTTTGTACCAGCTATATAATGAAAATATTTATTCACCAAATATATAAAATGTAAGTGAAAAAAGTACAATTATGAAGGATAAAATATTGAAAATACAAATACAGAAATTTTAATAAACAGATATTCGATAAGTGTAAAGCACTTGTTTAGAAAAAACGTTAAAAATATAAAAAACAATAGTATTGTAAGTAAACTATTAACCGATAAGTAGTCACTACTTATTTCGGATCAAGTATAGTTAAATGTGATGAAATAAACATCACGCAATTACAAATAAAATGCAATTAATGTAAAACAGTTTTACGACATGAAATTTGGTATGGAAAAAAGTACAAAATATGATAAAACAATATTTATTCAAAAGTATTCAGCACGATAAGAAATAAAATACAGATAAAGACGAGATATAACAAGGAGATTATGGATCAATTGATTGAAATAACCATTCTGAAAAGACACCTACTTCAGATCTCTTCATGAACAATTTTCATTGTTTTCTGTATTGGTATAAGATGGGTATAGTGTAAAATGTCTCATGTAAAAAAAATAAAATTTTTGGGGCGCTGCGCTGTAGGAAAGAGTAATTTCCAGAAGTGATTTTGTTATTGGAGGTATTCTGTAGTTATTTCTTTATCTGGTGTTATATTCAAATGTGATGGTAAGTTTGACGAGTGTTTTGTTTTAAAGTACCTTATTTTGACATTGTAGTAACACAGTTGTTTGTGGTCGAGTACCCCTGATTCTTGAAATTGTAGATCTTTTGGATATTTTGAGTTTTCACCTAGGATAATTCTCAGAAATCGTCGTTGTAGAACTTCAAGGGATTGGATGAGGGTTTTGAGTGCTCCCCCATATATATATCGTTTATTTATGTACTGGAATGTTTCCAATTATCTCATGGCTACTAACACTGAATCATCATCTAACTTTCTGCAAAAGTACTACACCTGAGTCACCCTCATTCTACGTATCAGACTGGATGCTGACATAGACTTTTGAGCATTTCAGTGAGCTTTCCGGAAACGCAAACCATATGTTTTTCGTTCGATTTTTGATATGAAATTTTTCAATAACAGTTTCTGACGTTCAACGTATTCAGGTGGTGCTGTCGGTTGGATATTTTGTGGATATCCTTCGTGGAATCTGTGGGTTTTGACTCTCAAACAAAATTCAATCGTATTACCAGAAATAGAAGTCATGGTTCTGGTCATTGCAATACTGATCCTGTATGTTGATTTTTTCAAGTTTCCATCGACAACACAAAAAATAATCGATATTATGAACATACCTTTGGATATCAACGATTCATAGGACACTAATAAAAAACTGAAAATAACTTCATTCATGATCATCGCGGAATGATAAAAGAAATACTCAAAACCTGCCGAACGTCGAATTGAATAGATGAAACAAATGCCATTCTCAAGAAACAAAATAACTAGGTACATTTGATATTTCCTAAATAATAAACTTTGATGAAGTTCCTACTTTAATATCGAATTCAGCGAAATTGAATTTTCGGAATCTATATGAATCATACGAATCAACAAAAATAACAACAGAGACATTTCTCCTACAGCCAATATCATCAAGAATTTCAATAGAACAATCACAATAATTGATCAGAACGCGATAACTTCTACCCTAAACAAGCTAAATGCCAAATAAAACCAGTTTATTTTAAATATCGATGAATGCTGAGAAATTGAATTAATTAGTATTTCACTGAAAATTATTTTGCAATTATTGAGATTCCCAAATGAGTCAAAATATTATTGTAAATACTAAGTTACTAGGAATTTTATATTTCGACTACTTAGATTGTTTTTGAGCTCCACTTTCCTATTGTCCATCAAAAAATATTCCCACTATACCAATTCAACCTTCGATTGTTCTTACCAATTCGTATTTGGTAATTTCACACCAATTGTCGTGCACTACATCCTTGGCGTCTTGGGTATAACAACTAATCGATATGACCTTGTGAAAAGTGAAACAAACGTATTTTGTTTTCTCATAACACCACTTTTGAATCAAATGGGGTGAAATAACTAATTCATGATTATTACAAAAAAGTATAATAATGAAAATTTAAATAAGAAAAACCCTTCTGGTCAAATAATAGTTCTTATTATATGGAGTACTTGGTGGTACGATGGACACGCTGCTCTCGAATCTAGGCATTATATAAGCTTGCCGTGATGCAACAGAATTATTAGACGGAAGAATGTAAACTCTAGCTAGTCAGGGCACATGATTTTCAGACCCAATAATCGCACAACCTAAGAAAGTGAGGAGTATTCACTAGTGTTTATGATACACCAACGCGCCTTCCGTATGAATCGGTGCACTGGAAACAGGGCCCTTAAAAAAATCCAAACAAACCAATATGACGTCATTATAACAGACTTTTTAAAACGAACGTGGGTTATTAAAGTAGTTGTGTTACTTCATTTCATAGAATATGCCAAGAAGAAATTTAATTTTTTTTACAAAGTTGTCAGAACTGGATCTATGCACGTTTATCTTGCAAAGTGTGTATCAAACAGAGTATTCTGAAATTGTCGCGACAACTTTGGCATCTTTATGAGCTGAAAGCCTACTGTTTAAAATTTTGATTAGGATTACGATATGAGTAATAGTTACGGCCGTGGTGGTAGTGATGGTAGAGCGCTTGCCTCTCAATCACAAGGGCATGGGTTTGATTCCGAGCTGGGTCACTGGTCTCGTGCATGGTATCACACGTTAAAAGGTAAGTGCTTTTCTAGCTCGCACAAGTCTCTGACGTCTGAGGGTTGCTCGTAAGGGCATCAGCAGTTCTGACGAGTTGTTTAGGTATTGATTGCCAAGCCCTAGAGTACACTACAGATCGATAGTCTAACTTTGATCTTGATATACCCCCTAAGAGTGACTCGCTAAGACTTTCATCAAATTGAGTTCATTTTGACAGAAAGTTCTTTACATGTTTTGTCCATTGAAGTCTGGTATCGAATGTGAGACCAACAAACTTGATGTCTTGCACAAATCCCAGTTGATGGTTTTCTAGTGTTATAGTGGGGTGATATTACCTGTTTCAGTAAAAACCACGCATTTTGATTTCGAGGTTTCATTTGGATCAATATTCGAGATTATAAAAGGCGTCTTGGAGGAGTTTGGCTGACGAATGTAAACTTTTGCCAGGTCTTCTACCTGAAGGTTCGCTTTTCAGTGGTGTCACAATATTATCAACTTTATTGTTGATGGCAACTAAGAAGAGAGTAACACTAAGAGACGATCCCTGTAGAGTACTGTTCTCTCGTGTTTTTGTTTTCGATAATCACCCATTAACTCTTCTCTGCAATTTGATAAAAAAAATTGTACGAGTGCTAAAAGGTTTCCTTTGATTCCCACCTGAGTAATTGTTTGAGAACTTCATATTTCCATATACGGTTATATGCACCATGAGTTCTTGTTTATTTGCAAATGCTTTTTGTATGTTTGATTCTGGGTTGATGAGGTTGTCCAGTATAGATCTATTTTTTCGAAATTCACTTTGTTCTGGGATGATAAGGTTATTCTTTTCCAGAAAATAAGCGAGTATTGCATTCATTATTTTTTCGAGTAATTGGCACATGGTACAGAGATATTAGTCGGTACGAGTTTGGATTCGATTTTTTTTACTACTATCGCCATTTGCTAGGAAAATGCCGGAAAAGTGTATTTTATTAAGGATAAGAGAG
This sequence comes from Chrysolina americana, assembly GCA_958502065.1. Classification (NCBI taxonomy): domain Eukaryota; kingdom Metazoa; phylum Arthropoda; class Insecta; order Coleoptera; family Chrysomelidae; genus Chrysolina; species Chrysolina americana. Next base: position 37,766,986 of record OY293419.1, read on the forward strand.
GGTATCTTTTTCCATTTCTTGTGAGTCTTCGAAGGAATGAATAGGGTATTTGTATCTAGCCCTGAGCTGGAGTTCAACTTTTTCCATATTTGTGATATGGGAGTGAATGAATTCATAGTAGAAACATAGTTTACCCATGATTTATTTTTGCTTTTCCATCGTAGGATTTCTTTTTAAAAGATGTCCCACAAAGCACTCGATGTCTTAAAGTCGTCCATTTTAGGTCCATTATATGCCTGAACGTCCAGAGTCATAAAATGGACATCTTAGAGACATCTGTTTACGTACATCTTAGAGATATCCTGTAATGAACGTCTTTGAGTCGTCTTATACAAGTACATCATATTGAATTTTTTTCAGAAACCAGTGGCATTGAATAAAGAAAATTAATTATGTTGATTGTTAACTACAAAAAATTGTTAAAAATATCATTTTGCGAAATTATATAAAATTGTGGGCACATTATTTTTATGTATTAAATCGACTTAAACATTGAACTTTGTATAATTTTGCTATTATATAATTTCAAAGATCTATGATTCAAATATATTCAAGATGACTTTTAAAGTTTTTTCATCTCAATCCTTGTCTATTACTTATCACTAACTGTTTCAAATAAATATCGTCTGGGCTAACTTTCCGGTATTGCTATTGGTCGAATTCCACAAATGTCACTTTCCGCCAATCATTATGCTGGGATCGAATGCTTCAGTACTCTTCTCAATGAATAATGAACGAGAAAGTACTAAACTAATTCGAAATCGTGTGAAATGAACAAGCGGGAATTCTCGCGAACATTTATTTCTTTTGGTGACATGTGATTAATGTATTTTCTTCTCACTTTTCGTTCGCGAACGCGTGTACGCTTGCTTCGACGAACGATCGATGTCGAAAATGAACTGTCCTTTCCAGTGCCAACCGCCATTTTGTGTTCTTCTTTCGTCGTGGTGCGTGGTGCTATTTCGTATAGTTTTGTTGTTGTGTGTTGTGTTTGAATTATACGGACGTTTAAGAAATACAAAATATATTATATGCGGGCCAAGAGACAAAAACCATACGAAGTTGATGTCGAATGTTCTACTGTTACTGATGCAAAGGCATTGAAGGTTGAAAAAACTGAGCTTACTAAATTGGCCAGCCACAGCTCCCCATTTTGCCCATCAAAACATCTTTATAAAAAATCATGACCTTGTGGTGTGTGCTTCATTATATACTAAAAAAATTCACGTGATCTTTTATCCTGCCTAGAAAATATTTTGAGGCCAATTTCTTTCATCACAATTATATCCCAAATAGTGAGTTGACGTTATCTGAATTTGAAATTGATTTATATTTTCTCAGCTTGCTGTATATTTCCTTTATGTTGTACTTGCTGATGAAATTTGAAAAATCAAAAGAATTATTTTCACCATTCTTTGAAACCCAAACCTTTATTTTTATTTGTTTCCTAACTATGAAAATTGTATAATTTTTCTAGGTGCTGCCAAATATAAAAAAACAAAAAGGAGGTAGAGGGGTCGATTCAACTTTGGCTGCGGAGGGCAGGCGTCCGCATGTTATGTGCGCAAAAATAAAAACTATGAATTATAATAGTTAATAAAAATATATGGTTGTTTTTCTTGGATTTATTTCAAACCCAGTAGCAACAGTTTAGTAGTAGCTAATGGCATTAATATACTAACCTAAAACTAACAGAGAAACTCAAAGTCATCTCCCCAATGTAATATAACAATCCAATGTTATGTAATGGTAGAACGGTCAAAAACTATCGATCAGTTAAGCAGTATCATAGTAGTACATGTTTCGAACCTATATAGATTATTCATCATCAGTTATGTTTAAATTGAGGAGAGAAAAATTGATGTATAGAAAATTTAATGAAAATATAAATCTGTCACCACATGTTCCCACTATGAATTCAAATTTATTTTGAACATGTGATGACCCATTTTTATTAAATTTTCTATTATAACAAATTTTTCTCTCCATAATTTAAACTTAGCTGAAGACGAACCTATATAGGTTCGAAACATGTAGTTACTACTATGATACTGATTAATGGATAGAGAGTTTTTGATCGTTCTACCATTACATAACACTGGATTGTTATATTAAATTGTGGAGATCACTGAGTTATTCCGCATCGTAAATTAATATATGGTTCATTAAACAACTATAATAATGGACATGAGAAAGTCGTCTTTAAGATGTCCAGAATGTGTTCGATTTTAGTCTATTGTGGACTTGAATTCGACATGAAACGGATGTCTTAAAGATGTCCTAATTTATAAAAACGGACGTTTTAAAGACGTCTTGAAGATGCAATCACAAAGTTACTGAACGTCTTTGAGATGTCCCGAATGTTTTTTGTGGATGTCTTAAAGATATCTTTAGGACGTCTCAGTGCTGTCTGGGGTGGTTGATCTGATTATTTAAACACATTTTATATTCCAAACATGGTCGAATAGAATAGGAAGATAATGAAAAATACTCGAAAATTAAGAAATATTCATCAGTAAGAGTAAATGATATAAGGAAATTGCACTACAAAATTTTGGATTTCACCACAACTATCACTATCAAACAATTTGAGTGATGTTATTTTTCCAAATAAATTTGGAGACTTAAACTATGGACTATTACTTTCGTATTAAATTAAAAATAGTTATTGAAATTCCGTATAATTTAATGAATAACAATTAGAATCACTAATGTCCCTGGAATATTGACACGAAGACGAGGAAGCCCTCTCTAGATCCAACTACCGAAGTAGAACGCGATTTTATTTGTTTTGTTATCAAAGAAATCTAAACAAAATAAGTCGGTCAACCAGAGTTGTTAGACATTTCAATTCTGTGGAGAATTGATGACATTCGAGTATCTGGGATGAGGAGGAATAATTTTTAAGAACTTGTATTGACAGTGGAAGTGATAAGTTCGGATTAAAGTACTTGAAACATGGTTTCACAAGTAAAAGAGTGAAGAAGTAGATTAAATAGAAGAGACGTAAGATGACTGAAGGCTTAATTCAGGATCGCCTAAGCAAATTTTGATAGTCACTATGCGAATTGGATGAAATGATAAAACGATTTGACATATTTTGGAAAGCGGCCCAGGAAAATATAAAGAACGTGATGAAATCGCCATACTTCTTAGTATCTTTGAAGAACAACGAAAAAAACGTTTCATTGATGTGATTTGAGGCTCACGATGAAAATTATATACCCAAAAGCAATCCTACAATAAAGACAGTTGGACACTGATGTCTGGTAAAATAAATTCTGGAATACAAGTTCTGCACAGTAAGCATGTTTTTGGTATTTTGTGATTCAATCGTGGAAAGGCCTTTCGGAAAATCGTACATGTTTCTAATCAAGTGAATTACCCGGAGTATTGTGTAATCAATCTAGCGAACACACGGATATCTCTTTTGGTTCGGAATATCTGTAACTGGGACGGGTGCGCTTCGAGAAACCAATTTAGCAAATACCCAGTATATTTGCCCTTACAAACAGCTTCATTCCACAAGTCGGGCATTTCGACTAGTATCAGATAAAGTAGAACAGTTTTCAGTTACTCAACATCTTCATCCTTTCTGGTTATCACAAGTAACTCTCCAATGACCTGAAACACTTAGTATCCTGGCGGGCCCTTTAGTTGACAACATTTGATGAAATATAAAAATGGGCTGAAATTCAATTTTAACCTCTGCAACCCAATTTGCATGTTTGCTTGCATGTTTTATCATAAATTCCGCATATGTTTTGCCATCTATCAGTGGAGAGATGAACACACTAAGCAGTTCTTGTTCTGATAAAGATGCACACCCTTTATTTTATAATGTATTTTGATTCATGATCACATTTCAACAAAAATGCTTCTATGACTTTCCGTCGCGCATATGTATGAAATCTTTAAAGTTTGAAGTTTCTACATTATCTCGGATTGGAGGAAAAAATTTAAACCTCAACTTCACTTCTGGCCTCGCAGAGATATACAACGAGGAATCTTCTCTTGAATTATTTTGCAAGAATTCAGAAACACCGTGTATGTCCACATTTCCTAAAATGATCAGTTGATTAGTCATGGTTCGCACTGAGGAATTTTTAACGGTTACTCTTTCTTTAAGTTACAAAATGCATAATTTTGTTATGGGTTAAACTAAGAAAATCGATCAGAGATACTGATTCATTTATACAGATACTGACGATGGAAAATACCATGTATAATGAATTTATTTGAGTAGAATCAGTAGTACCTAATAGAAACTGAAAATAAACATTATGATGGACACACAGGATTTAAGATTTATTTTTCATTATTTATTTTCTAAGGTTATATGTAATTTGATAGTTTTTTCGGCGATGGTGAACACAAAACTCAGGAGAGCAAAGGCTATAAAAAACAAATTCTCACAAGTAGAGCCTGGTAACTGATGACAAAACTTGGACCCTTAATACGGAAGTTTCATAGTTCTACAGAACCTAAAATTCCAATAGGCTACTGAAAGGAGTCAAACACTGGATGGATCCACATGCTTCCTCTTGAAGAAGAAACATGAAAATGCCTAACATTAGTCAGGTGAGGATCCATTATGTAATGTATTGATCTGATTATATAAAAGTATGAAAAATCGTAGCCGAAAAACCAGCATAATTGTGGTAGGGAATATCAAAATCCCCAAAACAATACTTTCATTTTCTGACACTATTGCTATTTGTAGAATTTGCATCTACAAAAAAGATATTGAAATTCTGACTAGTATACCTAGTCTAGTTAGAGTCCATGAAACATCGAATCAATCGAAGACAATATTGATTACCATCAATAAAAATCGACGTTTTTATCAATTCCTCAAGGTAATATAGACAAATAAAGAAGACCATTCACCCTGAACGCATCAAAATTAATGCAACTGAAATTACGAATAAAGTGCCTCTGGAAGACAGTGTTAAAACAAAAAATAAAAAAAGGCAGGTTTAGAAACCCTTCAAGTTTGAGTCACGTTAAGAATTCATGAAGTGAAACTCCGAATGGAAAGAGTTGAAAGGGAAACCAACAATTACTTTTAGAAATATATTACAAGGGAAATAAGGAAAGAAAAACAAATTGAATATATTCGAGTAAGAAAGCAAAGAAGAATAAATGAAAAGTGCTGATAAAGTAATCGAACTCATAAATGATAACTATTGAATATAAACATGGCTGAAAATGATCTCAATAACTCTTAAACTCTAGGAAGAACAAAGCGGAATCCTGTCCAAATCGAATTCAATGCTTACCTTACAAAAAAGTTTGTTTCAAAAATTGCAATAAACTTAAAGGATTCGAAATATCTATATACAATGATCTAACACACAAGCAAAGTGACCATTTTGCATGCCAAAATGAAGAATAGAATTTCTTCATTAAAAATAAGTTATTTATGAACAATAAGGCATACCCAGCAATTCTTCCAACCAACACAAGAATAATTCTATTTCGGACAGAATAAACCAAATAGTGCTTCGATACTCCAGTTGCCAGTCATTTCCTAATAATAAGATAAGAAAATGAAAAAGGCTCTTAATCTTCCGCGCGTACGAAATCATGATTATCAAGAAGTGGTTGAAACGCAAACTACGAAAGGTTTCTTTGAAAAAAAACACTCAAGAAGGAAGACTAAATACAAGAAATATTTCTACTACAAAACCTGCCAATAGTCAGAAAGACAGATGGATACATTGCTTTGCAAAAATTACATTTTATGGCAAGAGTGCAAAAGAAAATAAAAATTAAAGGAAAATTTAATGAAGTAATTTAGCAAGTGTATTGAAAATCCAGGTCATGCATAGTCAGGATTACATATTCATTATACAGTCAATGTGATTACTCCCTTACTTGTTAAGATTGATTTACTCATATATCCCTCCATATATCTATTGAGTATACTGATATAATTGTTGTAACAGATCCTTATATCAGATATTTTGCTGTAAAAAAATTAAAGAACTTTGTTTTGAAGGATGCTAATCAAGCGAAAAAATTATTGAAGATCAATTACTGTCACACCAATTTTACAATCATACACAATAATATACCAACCACATCAAAAAAATTTGCTGAATTCACAATATCTTTAGAACTAAATCATATAATATAGAAACTCGATTTATCGATGATACAGGAGTGTACAATAACAAAGGTATACAACTGTTCATAATTATGGACACCATAATGATGGAGTAGTGATCTTCATAAAATCAAATTTGTTCCAGTCCCGTTGGACATTTAAAATAAACACTCAATTGCTGCAGCTTCATGATAATAATGGCGTCGAAATTCTTATGTAAATGTATTCTGCAGAACACCATGTGTTCTGTTCCCAATATCATTAATATTATTATCATAGCCATTAATCTTGTAAAAATTCATTATCATTAAATTTTTTCAATTCATCATATTCATATAATCCTGTATAATCATTTTCGCGTATCAGAGAGTTTAATGTTTCACTTCTGGACTCAAAAACAACTCTCGATAAACACGCAAAAACGGAGTACCTTTTGGAGGTAAAAAAAGGACTTCGACTTCGACCAATTTTCACATAGAAAGGTTTTATCGAGTTTTCATATAAATTCAGTGTTTTGTACGTTACACCATTGATTTCCTGCTGCACCACCATAACACCGGCCGGCTGTTACCCCGCAGGAGCTGCAGTCACCCGATCTACACGCAAAGGTACATAACTTTAAACTCTCTCATAGTTTTCATTTATTCAATATATTTCAAACATACAGTTCTACTCTCAATTGAATATATCTTTTTATTCATGGTGAATAGGAAAATTCAACAAACACCTTGTAATCGCCAAATTGAACCCTTCATTGAATAACCGAGCAATATAATCGATAATTTGGATAGTTGATATTATTAACATCGTTATATATCAAAAGAAAAAAATGGATAAGTATGTCATTACTGATATCTAAACATGAAAAAAACATATTCCATAAATTGAAAAAAATCCTGAGAACGAACAATATTGCTCAGAAAAAATATTTTGAGAAATTGATTGAAGGAAGCAAACAAAAATAATTAGAAGGAAACCCATTTGTTTGGAGCTACTTACTGTATTATGTTCGATATACAAACAAACTCCGATGGAAATAGATTTCCTGCCCAACTTGTTCAGTATAACGTGTAATATTATTTTTTGTTCTGTTTCATATTGGAAAGGTTTCTTCAACTATCTTTTTACAATAAAAATAAAGTGAGTTAAACATCAACATTTTTTGAAGATATTTAATATTAATCGGCGGAATATTATGTTGGTATCACAACAACAAGAAAATAGGTACAAAAAAATACGAAACCCGGACTCAGAAACAGTGCGGAACCGAATTTCACGCGACTACTGAAACACTCAGATCATATAGTGAAAAAATTTCGTTAATTCAACCTGAAAACGAAAATATTACTTTTGATGCAAAAGAGATTTCAGGAGAACTCAATTCCTTCTCTACTACAGTGGAGAAAATTCTAACGTAAAGTTTTGAAAAAGATATGTGTAGTAGTAGTATTTATAGGGAAGCCCATGGGCCATTTTTGGCATTCCCCGCTCTCCTCATGTATGGTGTTCTACGGATTCCATCTGCGAAGTCTGGGTTTGTAGTATGTAGCTGACAGTCAAGAGAGCGAGTTCCTCAAATTTGACTTGATCATGATCCGAGGTATGAGTATTATTTCACAGTTGAGAAATGAGAAATTGCCGGACCCGACGGCTTTAATCAGAAACAGTGAAGGTCATCTCGAATTATATAGCCGAGCCGCTATCATCCATAATCAATAAGTCGTTAGCAGAAGGGCATTTAAATTATCCATATCCACAAATGTGCATATTTATAAAAATTAAATAACTGAAGTATCAGAAGCGTAATACGTCTTCATAGAAGAAAAAGCCACACATGGTGCGATAAAGGAACTAACTGTGAAAATATATTAAGCTGTAATTAACAAGAAACGGGCCATAGCAATCTTTCTGGATGAAAAGAAAGTATTCGATACTGTCGATCACGCTATTCTGCTAGCAAACTTAGAGTACCTGGAAGTGAGATACACAGCACATGACTTCCTCGAATCATATGGAGCCGACAGAAAACAACAAACAAAGATAAATGCCGCTGTAAGTGAGAAGCAGATTAGGTATATCTTTTGGAGTATATCAAAAATCAATTTTGATAATTTTTCAATAAACATTGTGTAAAAGCCAAATGGAATAAATTCATTATATCGGTTACTGTACATATTTATAAATAAAATCCGTAAACACGTCAAATTTAAATTATAAATTGACATTCTTCAACGTGAGAATGCGACCCCTACCTTCAACCCCCTTCGAATGACAGGTACAACCCCCAACTTTTTAAATGGGAAGTAAGTATAGGCTTGTATTGAATCGGTTGAAAGGTCTTTTCATTCTCTATTCAGAAATTTTACCGCTTTCAAGTTTATATTGCAACAATTAAGATGGAATAAAATCAAATTGTGCGGTTACCAAAATTCGCTAGAATATACTCAAATAATATACTCAATACTTATTTCCTGTTCAGGTCTTGATAATAAAAAAGTAAGTAGATACAATAGCAAAATGATTTTTAGATGGTATTTATTAAAAATACTTCAAATTTCGTACACTTTCGTCTTTCTTGGCATTTAGAACAAGTAGGTTTCTCGTCACCATCCAAAGTTTCTTCTCTGGTAGAATAATCCAAATAATGTAACAGAGTTAGTTGACCTGTTCTTTGTGAAATCGCTAGAGAAATATTCCAGAATGGATCGAACGTAACTAAACAATGACCACAATGAGTAAGTACATTTCAATGTAGATTTCAGTTGGCCAACAAAGTTATCTATGAACTTGGAGTTGTTCATTCTCAAGAATCCCGTCCAAGCCTCTTCAGCTTTTTTATTATCACTAAATTTTTCATAAGCCTCTCTTAAATTGTTCACAGGCTTCTCCTGAATTACGTTTACATCTTTATTTAGTCCCTCCAGCAGGTACCTTAAACATTCCTGAGCATCTTGCTGGGTGTATCCGATGAAGCAAATTCTTGAATTCTATTTTTCAACGAGACTGTATTAACAACTCGATCTGACGAATATTCTGATCATAGTTCCGGCACTATATTCTACAGGCTTGATGGTGTTGAAATGTATACTGCGTTCGTTACTACTATCTCCTCCTGAGTAGTATCTCATAAACTAACTGTCTCTGTTTCTGGAATGGCGTGGCAATAAACTCCCGTTGAGACTGTTTGGTATTAATTCAGAAGAGAATATCTCAGATGTAGTGAGATCTGGAGGAGATAATAAATCCAATTTTAAATTTCCTTCAAGATTACTTTCCTTATTATGCATGAAATTTCGGATTGATTTCGAATAAGATGATATATTTTTGAATCGATTCCTTTGTGGGTATAAGAAAATTTCATCTAGGCGCTGAGAAGTAGGAATGGCACCCAATATAGAAGCAGCAATTCCTCTCTGGATTGCTACACGTATACGTTGTATAAAAAATGGTATAGACCTCGGATCATTTGTTTTCTTGTTTAGTTTATGTGCAATAGTTTTTATAATATCGGCAGCATAACTTCCTAAAACACCAAAAGTTTCGATGGCCACTGGATGAAAAACGAATTGATTCTCAATTTCTCAATTTTAATTTCTCTGCTGATTCAGCAGATCCACAAGCTACTCTTGATGTTGATTCAATATGAGAAGTTGCAACAGTATCAACACAGGTAAAATCCCAGATTCCAAGGAATGAGAGACATTCCGCCGGGTTGCTTCTCGACTGACTCCCAACGGTTCTAGTACATGATAGAGAGTTTTCCGGTTGAGACACCAGGGTGCCCCTGAACGGATGGCCCACCTACCGTTAGGCATGAGGCCAAAATTCTACCGTCTATCTAATCGAGTCCCCTGCCAGGGGAACCCATCCCATCAACCACTTCTCTAATCAGCAGGGAAAGACACTCTTGTTGTATCTTTTGAATAACAGTTTTACAGAATTATGGACTAACATTTTTGTTAGTGTATGTTCTTCGCTCCTACAGGTCGTCTTGATCGTTGTCGAAGATCATGTTTTCGCCCCATTTATTTATTTCTGCCAACATAGCACCGTTCACAGTTTCCCTTTGCGTGGGTAGTTCATTCCTCTGGTCGCTAAGAATAGTTGGAAACATGTTCTGGCGTTTCGCCTCTGCGGGATGGTGCACGAGTTTATGGCATGGTCGGCTGTTTCCTCTTCTTGTCCGCCTATACATATTCCGGTCACCTCCCTCAGCGCGAACCTCCTATAATAGGCTTGTCACTGGCCATGTCCCGTTATTAGCTGTGTTGTTTTCCTTGTAATGTTTATCAACTCTTTGCCGATTTTTGGGAAGATGCCGTAGGTTGTGCGTCCCTTTGTTGTAGTGTTCCATTGTGTCTGCCATGTGTTAATGATGTTTTGGTGTTTGTGTTGTTTGAGTTCTCTTTCGTTTTTGTGTGTTCTCTGTATGTGTACATCGTTGGTGTGTCGTTTCGCTATTCTTTCAGCCTTTTTGATACCTTCGTGTGTCCTTGGTCTGTGTTTTATGTGTGTGTTTTGTTCTGCATCCAGCCTATCCTGTACGTGTTTTTGTATGAGCACTGCGTTTTTATTGTTGTTTTGTCGGCTTTGAATTTGCTGTATGTCTCGTTTTGAATCTGTGTGGATAGTGATATTTCTCCTCTCTTCCATGATCATCTCTACCGCCTTCAGAATGGCCAGCAACTCGGCCTCGTGGATGTTGTTCCCGTCGTGTATCCGGTTTCCCCTGTTAATCCAGGTTACGTGGTCCTCAGTACTGGCCACTCCGTAGGCTCTGTGATGATCCTGGTCGAGGGTTGCGTCGGTGTAAATGTCGATTTGTGTGGTTGTCATGTCTTATGTTTCTCTATGCGCTTCGCCTGGGTGGGTTTCATCAGTGTGTCTAATTTGGGTGTGTTCTATGTCCTGTTTGTGTGTGTTGATGTTCAGTGTTTGCGTCTACTTGTGTCGGTGTAATGTCTGTGATGGTGTATAGTGTATCTGTCGGTGTTGTTCTGAACGCTCTCGTTATGGCTCTCTGTGGCTCTAATACGTCTCATAATTCTCGCGTCATATGCCATGTGTCCCCCTATGTTGGCTCCGTACAAGATGATGGGTTTGATGGCGTTCTCGAAAATTATTTTAAGGGTTTCCTTGCTGGTGCCCCATTTCCTGCCCGCCACAACGAAGAGTTTGTTGGCTATGTCTTGTGTTTTTGCCCGTGTGTTCTTTATGTGTTGAATCCACAGCACCTTCCTGTCTATGGTCAAACCTAGATATTGAATGGTTTCAGTGCTGAGAAGTGGTGTACCTTCCATGTAAGTGGACTCAAAATAATTCGCGAAAAATTTATTTTGGACATTGCCAAAATTTGACGTCGTATACCAGCGGCCCGTGAAAAATCGAGCAAACTAATATTTAGTGCAACATTTTCGATTTGTGGACTTGAAAAATATTCGACAAAAATTTTTCTGGATATAGCCGAAATTCGATTTGTTTACTTTCGCGACTTGTAAATATTCGCAAACAAACTATTTAGGAATTTCCACATTTTCTTTTTTTGTACATTACCCTAGTGCCCGTATTTCGCTGCCCCCTCCTTCTTTCAATTGAAAGTAGGAATAATACCCGTGATATAGATTCTGAAGTAGGACGACATGGAGAAGAACAAGGAAAACATAGACACAGGACAAATTAACACAGCATTGGACAAACGGAAAATGAAGAAAATCGCAGAAAGGAACACGAAGAGACCAAGATCGCCACCAGAACACATAGGCACAATAAATAAGAAACCGAGACGCGATGACTAACCGAATCTATACAAAACCATCAGGGAAAAGGGCGACGAAACAGATCCAGAAGAAGAAGAAGCCACAGGCGGAGCGGCAACAGAGATGGAAGACACTAGCAGACATGGACAGACAGATCAACAGGACGTGGAAGAAAGAGATATGGAAGATATCCTTGGGGCGGTGGACAGCAACACAGGATGCGTAGCTAACGAAAACAACGGGAAACTGACTAAGGCAGACGAAGCAGTCATAAGAGGAGCGACCCAGGAGATTATGGCGAAACTCACTAGAACTATCAGAAGACTAGGAACATTACATACGGCTAATGACAGGCTTAATGGACAGGTACAATTATGGAGAACAAGGTCCCAGACAAATCAGGCCAGGGCCCCTAGGGAACCGTTCCCAGGCTTACCAACAAGCGGGGGTAACTATACATTGAAACCAGTAGAGTCAAGGTATCAATTCCCACAGACGCCATTCTCGCATTTCAATTTCAACCAGCAACAAGCGATACCGGAAAAACTACATACAGACAAACCAACACTTCCAATTCACCCCAATAGCAACGACTACATCAACGGCGACAAACCGACCTCAGGAAAGAACATACGCGTCAGCTATTCAGAAGACACAATAAACGGAAACCACACCCTGAACTTCCCCGGTAAAAACACACGAGATAATATTAAGAATTCTAGAGAATAAGGACGCAACAAAAACCCTCGACATGATTAAGGAATTTTTAGCAAATGAAAAGGAGACCAGGGCACTTAGAAGCGTGAGACAACTTGCTAGCGAAGCCGTTATATTGCAAGCCAAGAACGAGGAACAAATCATGAAAATCCACGAAAACTTATGAAAGAACTCAGCCATGGAGATGAAACATATGGGAGGCAACGAACCCATGGTTATGATAACGGGAGTCGAAGCGGGTTTAGAAGAAGGACAACTGATTGATACAATAATCAATGAAAATGACGATCTCCTCTTGGAAGTTTCCGATGAAGAAGTAATGGCAGGACTGTAAATCAACTACAGAAGGCAATGCAGGAACTTCAGGAAGGAAAACATCGTTCTAACATGCACCCCAAAGGTATTCAGGGCATTGATAAAACTGAAAGAACTTGAGTTGGAGTGCCGATGTGTTTCCAACGTAGGCAGTCAGTATGGACACGTCGCGAAATACTGCAAAGTTAAACCTCGCTGCTACAGGTGCGGAGGAGACCATCAAGGAGCCCACTACACGAACCCTTCCAACTGCGTTAATTGCGAACAACTTGAAATAGCACCAAGAGGACATAATGCGAGAGATAACAGATGCCCCGTATACTTGAGAAAACAAGAGCAAGCACGAAGCTACATGAATTACAGAACTAACTAGGAATAAGAATCTGAATATCCTACAGGTCAACATTGGTAAGGAAAGAACAGCCACAGATCAACTCCTACAGGAGGTGAAAGAGAGAGAGAAGTCGACATCGCTCTGGTACAGGAACTTTTCAAAGAAAGCAAACCCACAGAAACGTACAACCTGTACAGGAACAACAAGGAGGTGATGACAGGGATTTTTGTCTGCGAGAAGATTGAGGATGTAATCCTTGTCACAGACCCAACGAATGAAAATACGAGAACCATCCTGATGAGCCGGGACAAAAACAAAATCACAATGGTCAATATATACGACGAACCAGTCGGACCAACGAACAGGAAGTTCGCAGAAATTGAGAACAGGATGGTCTCCACCAGGGGTAAGATCATAGTTGCCGGCGATCTGAATGCGAATAACTCCAGCTGAGGAGGAAATGAGAAACAGATCTCAGAGGGGAAGAGATATTAGAGTGGACCTTGCTCAACAACTTCTTGGTGAAAAACGACAGAACAGGACCAGCAACATATCATTGCAATAGGTGCCAGAGTTGGGTCGACCTAATTCTCACGAGGGACACATTATTATATGACTGGACGGTATACGAACATGAAGCACTAAGCGACCATAGATACATTACCTACACAACAGGACACATCGCACGCAATACAAACACCACACAGAAAGAATACAACACTGATAAAGCCGACTGGGATAAATTTAAACATGTGCTTAGACAACACAGACAGAACACCCAAGGAACCCTCGAAGAATGGGCAGAAGACATACAAAAGAGCTGCGAAGAAGTCTGCGAAAAGTCGATCCCCAAGAGGAGAGGCACAACGCGCAAGAACTAAATTTGATGGAATGAAACTCTCAACACACATAGGAAGACAACAAACAGAGAGAGAAAATCATGGCAGAGGGACTGGAACAAAGAACAAAAGAGATAAAATCATGAAACGGCAAGAAGCAAATAAAAAGATAAAATCAAGGAATCTAAGACTACATCTATCAGAGAATACATAACGCAAGAAAGCCAAGGGAACCCATGGGGAATAGCCTACAAGATCTTGAAAGGCAAGAAACAGATACGAAAGGAACACAGAAACCCAGCAAGACATATTAGACAGAATATAAAGAACACATACAGGACCCTTCACACGACGATTTAAATTTCACATTGACAGAACAGACACAGCACAAGGACTGAAGCACAACAAGGCAGCAGCAGAAGATGGTATACCAAACGAGGCGGCAGGGCATGTGGTGGAAGCCATAGGCGACGTACTTCTAGCCACATTCAACAGAGCACTTCATGAATGTTCTAGTTCAGAAGGAATTTCAATAGTTGACAGAGCTCGTTTCAATAGATCATTACCAGTGGAATGTCTGGAAGAACGACCTGAATTCAGCTGCAGCTCAATCCATGGATTCCCTTCTCTGTGATGATCATTCCACAACGACAGTCATGACTGATACATGAAGAACATCCTAAACGTAGACCAACTGATATTCTGAACGATTCGTCATATAGTAAAGTTTTCAAGAATGCAACGGGAAGTGCGTTGAGCCAAGCTACGGATTCTTTTCTACTTACTGCCTTGAGACGAGCCATTTCAACTGGAAAGTCTGAAGCCGAATCAAGGAGTTGTTTGAATGATAAATCTAATAGAGGCAAATCCCAAGATGAAGAGATCCTATTCATCACTCCAAGTAGGAGTATGTGTGTTTGTTTTGGGATTGCTAATCATTTTTTTAATAGCAAGAAAGCAAACAGAGATAGCATCACCCACGGCCATGCTAATCGGCAGAATTTTCGCTACTGGTCAACGAAAAATCCTCACTGGAGGGGAGAAGAACACACGCAATATAATATTTTGATTCCTGCTATTATCTGCTAAATGAATGCTCAGTTTGTTTATTTTTCTGAACATTATTACCCCCAGTTGCCTCCATTGAAACTCTCGAAGCTATTTTGCCTCCAATTCAAAAAAAAAATAATAAATTATTTTTTCTTCTTTTGCTGCCCAGGTGATCGAATGATAAATATGTTATCTGCTAGTTTCCTATGAAATTTTTCAACTCTTATGATTGTTACAATAAAGTCATGTTATTAGTAAGGATCACCAGAACGAACGTAAAATATTTTTCTTTCTTTCTATTTCATTACTGTTTTGAACATACGTTATGATGATGACCCGTAAGGGTTGGATTGAAGAGCAGTCACCATTATCTCCGGATGAGGCGACTGAATTCCGCCCTTTGATATTGTTGATGTAATTTTCCAGAATTATATGTATTGAACATTGCAAAAACTTGACAATATGAATAAAGACAAATTATTATTATTATCATTATATCCTCAAAAGGTTAATGTTTGGCAGGGATTGTTGGAAACCATATCATTGGTCCCTTTCTCATAGAGAGCAATTTGAATGGCGATCATTATTTGGCACTACTTCGAAATGATGTCATTCCAACTTTGGCAAATTTATATTCTGATCCAGGAAACCCCCAAGTTCCAGTAAATACGATATGGTTTCAGCAAAAATACAATATTTCCCAATCGGTGGTTAGGGAGGCGAGGATCGATTAAATGGCCAGCGCGATCACCCGATCTCACATTATAAGATTTCTTTTTGTTGGGATATGTGAATAGTATTGTGTACAAAACTAAACCTTTTGATTTAAATGACTTGAAAGAACGAATAACGCTTGCGATTTGGTCGATTATGTCTGGTATGTTGAGTAATGTTAGAAAAAAGTTTAATTTAAGATTAAGATGTTGCCAAAATATTTGCAGTGAACATTTTGAACATCTACTTCATTAAAATAATTAGTTCTTTTTTATTGCTGTACATTTCATTACGTTTTGCATTACATTTTTGTTTTTGATTGTACTGTAGCGAATGTCGGTAACCACAAGATTTTATTTTATTCTATCCTAATTCTTGCAATAAATTCGAAAGCAATTTGAATAAAAAATTAAGAGACCTTTGAAGGAATATATCACAAGCCTAAACTTCTCATTTAAAAAATTGACCTATCATTCAAAAGGCTATGCCTTTGGGTACTCTCTAGGAGTGTTTATGAGGGAGTATTATTATGATTATAGAAATTATTAATTGTTATTGTTGCGTCTTCGTGTTAGACCAAGCCTGGAAGGTAGAAGTTCAACGGTAGTAATCTGATAGGTGACTCAAAAAGGAGCAAAGATATCGACCATGAATGCAGATGTAATGGTGGTTTTCGAAATTTATTTCGAATATCTGAAAGTGGATTTGAATATTTGTTACAAAAAACAACGTAATATGACACGCTCACATTGATTACCCAACTACCCTTTGATTTTACCGACAGTTTATGGAAAACCAATCGACAAGTCGATCGACGAAGTCGATTGACGTGTACACACTAAGTCGACATTGTCCATAGACAGAGTTGATCGACAGTGTCGCCTCAGTGAGGATGCGGCTTCAGCTCATTCACATGGTAGAATGATTGCAAACAAGCATTTATGAAGCAAGAGCTGCTGTATATTCTGAACAGAGTTTAGCACAGTTTGATCCTACTGCTCCAATAAAGTTAGAATGTGAATCGTCGAAAGTGTGAATCGTCGAAAGTTTCATCACATATTCATCCAAATGGTATTTAAAACCTCATTAGTTTTTCATCAAGCGTTTTAAATGAAAGCGAAATTAATCATTCTGGTATGCATAAAGAAGCACTCGCAAATTTTTTGGAGAGTACGTGAATTCTACCAATATTGTCGCGACTAAAGCCGCGTCTTCACTGAGTCGACATTGTCGATCGACTCTGTCGATCGACGCTGTCGACCAACAAATCGAAAAGACTGCAACTGTCCACACCAAGTAACAGAAAGTTTGTCGACCAGTCGAAATGAAAATGTTTGATGAAGAAGACGTCATTATTGCTTGTACCGCATTTGTAATTATCCGGTCTAAAAATAGAAAATATTCGCGTAAAAGATGATTTTGGGCTCGACCAAGCCTGGAAAGTAGAAATCGGTACAGTGGTAGTAATCTGATAGAAGACTTAAAGAGGGATGTCATCGACATATTGAGCCTGGAATACAGATGTAATGGTGGATTTCGTGTTCCATAGATTTGTTTTCGATTTGTATGCTTCAATAAACCCTATAACCTTTTCTTTTTCCCATTCCATTTTTAGAAAGCTCAATTGAGTAATGATCGGTTAAATTGGTTATGTAAATGTATGTTTTCAATAAGAGTTTTTCAAATATGTGTTTACCAGATAGTTTTATGTAGATATGGTCTATCAAAGTGGAGCTGTCTTTTGTTACTTGAGTTGGCTTATTGATGTAAGAGAAATATCCTTGTTGGGCCATCAAACGTAGTTATTGTTATTAGCCTCCGAACTATTCAATATATTCATATTGATATCACCCATAAAAATATTCACATCTTCATGTGACAGCAGACAAAAAATGATCAATATCTTCCAAGTATTGGTTTAGGTTAGTAGAAGGAGGACGGTAACAAGCTGTGATTAATAAACGATATATTGTTTCACATATATTCTACTTCTAAGAGTTTAATTTTGGTAAGATGTCTTATCGTGGTAATATAATCAATGGAACTTTTGACATAAACGACAACCCCATCATTTTGGCTGAAACTAGAGTCATTATATAGAATACCAAATTCTGGAATCTTGAAATCATCTACATTCCTTAGTGACCATGTTTCAGAAAGAATAATAGCATCCAAATAATTGTTAATGTTGAACGTCTCTACATACAACAAAAACTCATCAAAGCTTTTCCCCAGACTTCTTATATTGAAGTGAACTATATTTAGATATTCATTACCGCAGAAGTTTTTTTATGTTATCTTCAATGTTATCAAATACCAGGGTATCTCTCTCCTCACAATTATTGAAATCATCCATAACTAAATTTGAATATATTCAGTATCAGAACAAGTAATAATATCGAGTATACAAGTAGTTTTGCTCCTAACCATTAGTTTTTAGTTGAATGCTATAAAAAAAAGTAAACCTTAAACATTATGTCACAAAATACTATTACACAAGACACCACCATTTCTTTATAATTAAATTAATTTCCAAAGTGATGTCCATAATGTAAACACGTGATTTAGTGGAACCATATCTCCACCGTTCCATCGAACTTCAATCTTTGATAGGTCCTTTACTTTCACAGTTTACTGTCAACTACTTAATTCAAAAACATTCATAGAAACACACTGCTTCAAGCCACTGGTTGAATTAGAGAAATAGTGATTGCCCCATCATCATTTAATTTATCCACATGCCGATAGAGATGAACATTTTTTTTGTTTGTTAATGACCAGGAATGGCACTCGTATCAGTTTCACTGCCTGTCATTCCTGTTTTGCAGTATGACTTATATAATTTGAAATGTTATTTGAGATTATTTTTGCTATGTTCTGCTCATCCTGCGAATAAATATTATTATTATTATTATTATTATTGATAAACCACCTAACAGAGCACCTTTACTGAAATTCTACGACATTCGAAAGAACACGTATTGACTTCATGGGTTCTTTCACAGGTGAAATTTAAAAAAAAAAATAACTGATTCTTATTCAAAATGGCCAGAAGTATATGACGTAGAAATTGGATTCTTCCAGCACAATTAATGAACTTTGCATGTTACTTCACGTCCTTATCATCCTGAAACGATGGAGCGAAAACAGTGTTTGATCATTCAGAAATGGTATAAATAGGCTTCTTTAAAGTTGATTTTTTCTCATAAAGTGAGACACACCTTAATTCTTCAACTCGACCATTTGCTGAGAAAGCTTCAGGTCGACAAATCAAATCTCACAAAGGAAAAAAAAGTGAATTTAGAAGCAGGAGGAGAATCGTATACCAGAAAGTACATGATTGAAACTTCGTCTTGGATAAAGGCAGTGGTTGAAAAGAGATTAGGTGGATGAAATTATAATTGTATATGACAATATAATGAAATCAGGCACGCAAATAAAATAGTGAAATTGAGACAATATTTTGCGGGAAAGGATGGTGGTGATGTAGTCAGTTATATTCAACAGGTCAGAAAACATTTAACAATATCAAATAAGGTAGAAAAATCAGTATTACCTTCAATTTCTACTGGAAGTACTCTACAGGATGAAGTTTCAGTTAATAATTTTGCACTTCACTAGCTTTAATACCTCATGAGCAGATAAAACCACAGAGACGTATAAATTTATAAAAAATATGTGTAATGTACAATCTTATGGGTGAAGGTGCTGTGATACATGCGAATTTGGTTGATCTCTCCTTGTGTACACTAAGTGTATAATTCGGATAGATTATTGTAATGGCTACAAAATACTTATAAAAGATAGTGACAATTGTAATATATTTTCGAATTTTGTAATTAAAGTTATTCTGATAATATCTCAATTTTATCAACGTATTTCAAAGTAGATCAATTCATTACACATGTCATAACTCATACTAAACTATTTCAAATCTACCCAGAAAACTTAAGTTGCAAGTTTTTGGATACCGACACCAAAGGTACTACACAAAGGAGTGTAGCATTTTATGAACTGAGTTATCTGAATGTTTCCTTCCAACGAATGAAAGTGAGAATATTGAGTGAGATCGAATAATTCCAATCTTCATTCAAACCAATAACTCAGGAATCGTACGTCATCAGTCACTCGAAGAAAACTTTCCAAGCCAATGGTTCTAAGGAAAAATAGGTAGTAGGTCTTTTATAGTTAATCAAGGCGGAACCGTTGCTACACCAGAACTTGAAATACTCGAATCTATTACCGGAAATTTCAGAAATTAATGTAGTTTTAAACCACCATATTGGCAGTTCCCGCCGCTGAATGCGTATCAACAACTTATGAATCAGGGTTACAAACAATGCACTTCAATTTCAATCCGAGCTGTATTGCCATAGATTGGATAATGTAGAAACGCCAAAGCTATAAAATAATTCCATGGTGTCAAAAGGACTAGACCCCAGTCGAAATTTGTGTACCACGGAAAAAACTTATATATAGTTCAATGGCTTTATTATCAAGTTGGCGTTGACTTTCCCTATAAAATGCTACAGATAAATCATCGGTATACGTCACCATGCAATCAGTATCCACATACTCAGGTAGATCATTAATGAACATGAATATTAAATATTAATGGACCTAGCGTAGATTCCCGGGTCCTTTGAGCTTCACGATGATTTTCCTCTGCATCAAGAATGAAATGAGCCAGTTCAATATATTTTCACGAATGTCAATGAGTATTTGGATCTAGATCTAGATAATCAAAGGCAGGTTTTTTTGGTCAGGATGTTTGTAGATATATTCGACAACTTATAATTAATTTTGCGAATCTTTGATTCTCCTGTAGTCGTCAAGATGAGATATTGATCTTTTATGCATTCCTAATTATTTTACTGAGTTCACAGGGTACAGTTATTTGCCTATAATTAATTAAAGTGGGGAGGTGAAATTTTTCATAGATTGGCGTGACCATGTTGCACTTGTCACACACAGTGTCTTTAAAAAGTATCGGAACGGTCTCATATTTCACAAACGGCCCTGAGAAAATTTACGAAAATTTTGACAGGGTGGTTTTTGATGATGCCCGATTCAATGACGATATCGGCAATATTGCCAAATGAACAGTTTTTCAGATATTGAGGGTAAATCAATTTTTTCAAATGGTTCACCCTATTTATTTTCATTGCAATCAATTGAGTGCCCCGTCGTTACTTATGTCTCCAAATACCAGATTGTGAATTAATGTAGTTTTTGGAATATGAGAACATGGTTCGTTGATATGTCTGAGAACGGTCCAATATTTTCAAAAGTGCTCGAGAAAATATCATTAAATTTCATACAAAATGGATTTTGTTAAAGCAACTTTTTGATAATTGAATTATTTTCCAATAGAGTTTTGAATCACATAACAGAAACTGAAAAGTATATGACCATGGCTCGAAATGTTTGCCATTATTTGCTAAACAATAGCCCAAGCGGTCACATAAAATTTACTAAAGATATTAGTTAGCATTTGGGGCGTGATTAAAAGAGCTGCCTGACATATCTTATTTTTCAAGATTCGTTAATTGGCTGGTTGCTCGAACTACATCAATTTGAAATCTGATATTTGGATACATTAGTAATGAGGCGTCACTAAATTGGTTGTAATGAAAACAAATAGAGTGTTCCATATGAATAAATTGAGTTATCCTCATTATCTGAAAAACTGATGATTTGGCAACATTGCCGATATCACCATTGAATCGGGCATCATCAAAAACCTGCATGTATAAAATTTCACGAGTTTTTCTTGAACCGTATTGAAAATATTGGAACGTTCCCACATTTTTGAACGAAAAAGCCATGTTGCGATATTTCAAAAACTGCATCAATTTAAAATCTGATATTTGGAGACATAAGTAATGGGGCGTCGTTGAATTAATTGCAATGAAAACGAATAGGGTGTTCCATTTGAAAAAAATCCGTTGGCCACAATATCTGAAAAACTGTTGATTTGTCAACATTGCCGATATCACCATTGAATCAGGCATCATCAAAAACCGTAATGTTTAAAATATTACGAATTTTTCTAGAACCGTATTGAAAATATTTGAAAGTTCCCAGACTTTTGAACGAAAAAGCCATGTTGTCATATTTCAAAAACTACATTAATTTAAAATTTGATATTTGGAGACATAAGTAATGAGGCATCACTGAATTGATTACAATGCAAATAAATAGGGTGTACCATTTGAAAAAATTGAGTTATCCTCAATATCTGAAAAACTATTGATTTGGCAACATTGCCTATATCACCATTGAATCGGGCATCATCAAAAACCACACTGTCGAAATTTTCATGAATTTTCTCTGGGTCGTTTCTGAAATATGAGACCGTTCCGATACTTTTGAAAGACACTGTATATACATAGTCATTGCTGCTGAAGCGTTGTTCAATTACAGTTGTTATCAAGAAATAGTTCTCCTTTTCAAAGTGAAATAGTATTCACAAGAACATTGAGGTTTTTTGCTTACTTCAGTGTCATGCATACTACTTCAAGATAGAGGACAATTTAACCAAAGCATCCATAGCCGTTAGAGCGAGCCAAACAAAGTGAAAAACAATGATTATGCTTCCACTTGTAACTGTTTTCAGACTCAGTTCTGTATTCTGAGCCAGTCAGCATAGTTTAATTGGTGCTTTTCTTCTCATTTTTATTGCAATGAAATTTCCCAATCGGGCCCTGTCTCCAGTGCCTGGGGATGGGCAATGAGTAGTTCCAATAGATTCTGCACTTCTCAATCTCCACAATGGACGCAGTGTCCCCCAGAGCATGAGGCAACTCGTAGCGCCACGTTGTGCCCGTTGCGATGGGCTCAGACCACTCAACCTGAGGAAGGCTATGGCCAAATTTTTGGATATGCCAAGGTCTTCGATGTTCTTGAAGACACCATGCATTGGCTTTTTCTTATATAGCTGCAAAAAAACTTCAGTTTCCGCATTATTGACATGAGCTTTGTGCTGAACGAATTTCAATCTTTCCGGTAACCTCGACCAATGTCGAATACGAGACAAAGTTAGACTGAACGAGCTGCTGTCATGAAAATAATGCATCGATGTCTGCTTTCTCGTTTTCTAGTAGAATTCTTTTATGTAGAAACTCCAAACTCAAAAGGCCTGGTCTCTATTGCCTGGGATATGGTTAGTATAACCGTAGAACAGACAGTTTAGGATGCAAGCTCCTATGGAGATGGATCAATTTGCGAGTTTTTACGTCAAGTTGTCGCAGCTTCTTTTGAATCCATTCCATCAAAAAGTAGAATAGAATCGAATCGGAAACATATTAATTGCAAAAACTTTGTTCTATCTCGATAATTTGATGAAAATATAAGTAGAAGTGTATGCTGATACTTGCTGCGGAGAGCGGGAGCGGCGTTGTTACACCCATAGGTAAGTGTACTTCTTTCTGGCAGCGAGATGATGAAGGATGCTTCCGTCTACTAGCTCGTCCTCTTGCGAAATTAATCGTGGCACATTTTTCTATTGTTTACTCTTCCTTGAGGACTGCTGTAGATCCTTCTCTCCCGATGCATATAGTTTAGGTCATCCAAGTAGCAGTATGAATTTAACCCAAGTAACAAATCGGTGACCTCCATGCCTCCGGTTGCTGGTTGTGCCACAGACGCATCCGCGGGTTTGCCGTAGTATATCGGAAAATGGCAATAGGGACTTGCAAAAGACGAAAAGTCTAAGGGAGTTTCTCTGAAATATTTCTATAGATATCCTGCTCTGGACTCTGGAGCGGCATCAGCTGTCCGATGCATTACACTAATCGATTGGGTACTACAAGGTACTGAGCAAAATAAAGGCATGCATTACGAAAGTCACAAAAAATACTGTGAAAATTTATGTGAATTTGTTTTGCGAAATCCTGGTGTGCATGCCAAATCACACACTATTAATTAGTTATATCTATATATATTTATAATAGCATGCAGTTTGGAATCACGTAAAACCTGTATTAAATTTAAACAGAGTATTCCCCCAATTTTCTACCGTTGGTCAGACGAGGGGCGCATGCCAATCTTCCCAGAGTGTTTTTATTACTGAAAATTCAATTCTTTTCATCTGTATGCAATTTGAAAACACGGAAGTTCCCTTCAATTTTGTTCGGTTTTTCGTAACCCTTTGAGCCCTTTCGGCCGCTGCGGATTGCATGCTATCAATTAGTAGCGTTTCAATTTGTTTGAACTTCCGTATATTATAGTGGCAGGCAGTATAATGGCGCTTTTCCTCATGGAGTGCACACGTGGGGCAGCCAGGAACCCGTCTATTTTTCATATTTTTGGGTTGATTATCAAGCCTTAAAAGGACATGCAGTGTAATATGGGAGAACGTCACCTGTCACCAGCTCCTGGTCTATTACTCGGTAGCGAGTCGGTTAGATGCCAGCCTTCGAAACTTCCACTTTCATCAGGCCAGGTTAGAATTCTGGAAATGAGAATTTTTTCTCTATTTCATAGGAATCGTTAGGCAATGTAAATTGTCTACATGCCAATCCCGACGTCTAGTGCTTGCTTGGAGTCCGCACCAACCACCCAGGTTGGTGCTGTGTTTCAGGGTTTTCCTACAACTGAAAAGTGAATACGCCACCAAAAATCAATGAGTCGCCCAGAGCGTCACGGCAAATAATAATAATAGCCGTCTTCTACCAGCACAGGATCTGCCTTTGGGTACACTCTAAGAGTGTTCATGGGGGAGTAGTGTTATCATTATTATTTACAGCCAGATCGACACGTGGCATATCTGCTACTGCGTTAACTGGCTGACAAGCAGCTATGACAACCTTGAAGATAAGATACATAGTCCCTGGGATTTTATGCGGATAATGCGGCATGCTCAGGTGCTCTGGATGTATCTCACACCACAGAACATGCATTCTTTTCAGGCTCATTGCTCTCATAAGATTGCAGAGGACCATCTTTGATTAATCTGTCCATTCAAAGCGTCCATTGTTATCGCGGTTGTCATCGTTTGGCAAATCTTCATTGTCAGCCCTTCCACCTCGCCCTTGGCCACCAATACGAGATTGTCGGTTGTGGGCACCTCTCTCCCGTAAACTGGAATTTGGGTATTTGTGTATGTTGGGTAGTAGCCTTATATACCTACGGCCGACACCAGAGAAAATGTTCTTTTTCTCTCGTGTACATCTGGGCTGCTGGTCCAGTATGGCAACTCACCAAGACTTTGGATATTTATTGGTCCCCCTGTTTATTATATTATATATTTTGAGTTGTTTCGTGTAACTTTGCACTTGTAAGTTTCTCAAGAATCGATTCATTTTCTGGACACCTTCGTTCAATTACCACCCAAGTACATTATGAGTTTCTACTCATTCAAGGCCTAGAAATGGAGTGGTTGTTACTGATACGACTACTTGAAATGATATTATCTTCAAGATCTTCTTCAATGAAACTCTCTACCTTACTTCAAAAGTTTATTTCAATCAACACCTGTAAATCCAGTAGCATATTAAATAAATATAAATGATTCATAAAACTTTCCACATCAACTAGTTGAACCTTACCAAAATAAAATTGTTCTGATCTTGGTTCATGGCATCCCCCTGTAGAATAGCTAAGGCTTCACTCGGCTTGATCATATTTAACCTTGACAGCGTTCAAAGCATGTTATCGTCTGTGTCACATATTCCTGTTGATCTCTCTTCTTCATATATCTATGCATACTCCACTTGCGGATATATTCCTGTAAATGTCAATTGATTGTAAACAAATAAATCAATTCCAACCCCACTTCATCATTGAATAAGTATCTCTACCCTTCATTGTGGTTTTGCATCCCTCACAAATTTCCTAGAGAAATTCGGAAATGTATTTATTAATTTCATGATATTTCTGACATGTCAATGATAAATGAGAAGTGACATCATCTTGTCATGTCAATATTGATGTTTACCCTTTCTCGGCAAACGTGAACTTAATAAAAAGCTTCTTTCTTCTTTTTTTGGTCCTGACCATACACGTGAAGAGCATCGTATTTTTCTGTATTTTTTTAGGATTTTATGTGTTTTAAATCAAAAATCGGTGATTTAGCTTATGACAGGTAATCAAACTCAACTTTGGTCATCTTACTTGCTTTTATAGAATATTTTCTGGAAGATGTTTCTTTTCAGACCTTCTCTATAAAGTAGCTTATATAATTGCATGCAAACGCACACTCGTAAGCTCCATTCTTCAGTTCATCCTGTATATGATCAACACCTACTTGAGCTTTGCACGATACCTGCTCGTAGTTTTCACTATCTGCCTGAACTATCTAGCTGCCCATTAGGTACGAGCCAACAAACCCATCAATAGAGAATAATTTCGGACGTGGATGTTTTACTCTCGGAGGTCTCGCGTGACTTACCTTAGTATAGGTACTTGCGAACTGCCTATTTCCAGGGCCTGTAGTTTAGTCGCAACGTTGTCACGTTGGCTTACTGTTACATTACCCCCCCCCCCTTCTATTGAAAGTTTGGTAAGGGTGCTAATAACACTAAATAATTATAACACGAGACTTTACTGTTTCAACTGAGAGTTAGTGGCTGCAACTCGCAGTGCAACCGCATCGATTGTTCGGAGGTCTCACTACACGTCCGTATCGCGTTATATAGTTTTGTGCATAGTTTCGACTAACGTGTTCGGCAGGTCTTGCATCCACTACATTATTTTGGGTTTCGTTGTCGATTTCTCCATTATCTTCTCTCTCCTTTTCTTCCCCTCTTTCCCCATCTGTTTGAGACTTGGGATCCATGAAATCATCGAACATTTCAAAGTCATCTTCGATCAGATCGTTTATATTTAAAATTTTGCTAGCCTTAACAAGTTGTGATCTATTTCTTCTATATGGTGTATTGTCAGCAATTACAACATATTTTTGATCTTGGCTCTGCGCTTTCCTTCGCTACGATTCTGTATTTCTTAAAGTTTGTCATCCACACACGATCATAGAGTTTTAAAGATGATAGAGAGCGATGGCGTTTATTGAAGTTTTCTGTGTAGTTCTTTATTTCTTTTTCTCGTTTTTGTTTGAATTCTTCAATATATGTCCATTTTGGTATCAACTTGTTTTTGATAATGTTACTCTTCTTCGGGTTTGTTGGCCGTCGTGATATGGAATTGCTTCCTAACGTTTCGCCCGCACGAGTGGCTGGCTTCTTCTGAGGTTCCATCTTGAAAGATTTCCGATGACTGGTTGGTTCGGGATCTAAGCGCATATTTATATGTCCGGCTGGTACCTGCAATTATTACGTTCTTATCGTCCGTTCCTGGAATTAAATTATCTCTCAGTATTGGGGTTGCAGGTATATTCCTTTCGGCTGTTCTTTTCCTAGCTTGACTAAGTAATGGATTCCAAATTCGGTTGAGGGTCAGTGTCTCTTCTTTTCTATTGAAATTATCCGTATGTTTATGGATTTCAATTGCTTCTCGTATAAGCCGATTGTGATATCCCTGGTCAGGAGCAAGAAGTTTAACGTCTTCAAACAGTATCTTGTGGTCCCCTTCACTCAGCGCGTGTTCTGCAACAGCTGACTTGTCCGTCTGACCTAATCTACAGTTTCTCCTGTGTTCATGTAGTCTTGTTCCCATGGATCTTTTCGTGGTTCCGATATAGACTTTCCCGCAAGTGCACGGTATACGATATACCCCAGCAGCTGACAGCGGGTCCCTCTTATCTTTTCCTGATCTAAGGCTTTGTTGTATTTTCCTGGTGGGCCTAAATACTGTTTTAATATTGTGCTTTCCAAGGAGTTTTCCTATTCTGTCCGTGACCTTAGGGATGTACGGTAGATAAGCGCGCGCGACTGTTTGAGCTTCCTCTCTATTTTGGGACGTTGACTTCTTTTGGTTTCATGGCTCTGTTGATCTCGGTATCACTATATCCATTCGATCTGAAGGCCACTTGAAGGTGTTTTAATTCTTCTTGTAGATGTTCTGGCTCACATATTCTTCGAGCACGTTCTGTCAGTGTGGAGATGACGCCTCGCTTTTGACTCGGGTGGTGGTTTGATAGTGCATGAAGATATCTATCCGTATGTGTCGGTTTTCGGTATACTTTGTGGGTTAGATTTGTGCCACATCTTTCTATGAGTACGTCTAAGAAGGCTATCTGTTGTTCTTGTTCGGTTTCCATGGTAAATTTGATGCTAGGATATTGAGAATTGAGGTGATCCAGGAAAAGATTCAGTCTCGCTCTCCCATGTCTCCAAATGACAAAGGTGTCATCTACGTATCGTAACCACATGGTCGGTTTAAACTCGAAAGATTCGATTGCCTTCTTTTCAAATTGTTCCATGAAAAAATTGGCTATTACTGGGCTAAGCGGGCTTCCCATCGCCACACCATCTAATTGCTCATAGAAGTCTCCCTTCCATTGAAAGTAACTTCCGGTGAGACACGCCTTGAAAAGTCCGACAATGCCATTTGGGAACATATTGGCTATTTCCCTCAGGGAATCTTCTAGTGGGACGTTGGTGAACAAGGATACAACGTCGAAACTGACAAGAATGTCACTTGCCTCCAAGGTTACGTTCTTGATTTTTCTCACGAAGTCTGTCGAGTCTTTGACGAAAGAGGGAGTTTTTCCCACATGGGGCTGGAGCAGCGAGGCTAAATGTTTTGCCAGATGATACGTTGGCGAACCTGGGGCACTAACTATCGGTCTTAGTGGGACATCTGGTTTGTGAATTTTTGGAAGACCGTAAAGCCTTGGTGGAACGGCTTCCGTTCTGAGAATTACCTTCTTAACGGTTTCGGGTAGTGACGATGATTTAATTAGACCGTTTGTGGTTCGCAACCTTGATTGCGTCGGGTCTCTTTTTAGCTTGCGATAGCTGGACGGATCGAGGAGTTCATCAATCTTGCTGATATATTCTTCCGTTTTTAGGAGAACCGTAGCATTCCCTTTGTCAGCTGGTAGAATCGTAATCCCCTCATCTGAGTTCAGGGTCCTCAAAGCTGCAATTTCTCTCCTTGGAATATTGCATTTTGGAGGTCGTGCCTTACGTAGAATATTTGCTGCTTCGATCCGGATTTCTTCCGCTTCATCAGCCGGTAGACTTCTAATTGCCGCTTCCGTGTTTGCTATGATTTCCTCATTTGGTACCCACCGCGGCATGATCGCAAAGTTACCCCCTCTTGCTAGTACTGCTTTCTCGTCTTCCGTGAGGACACGGTCTGTTCGGTTTACGACTACTCTGGACATGTCTAAGCAGGGTGGTTCTGGTTTTTGGATCTTATGAAATTTCTCATATTTTTCTTTGTGGTTCTTTCTTACTTTGTCCCGGTCATTTCTCATCTTAGAGAAGGATATGCCGTCTAACTTGCTCCAGTCTTCCGGTTCCATTCTGTTGCTGAGTTCCAGGTGTATTTTGTATAAGGTAGTGTCCACTTCCGCTAGCTGGCTCCGTGTGTTGTGGATTCGTTCGCGAAGGAGGGCTCTTTCACTTCTCGAAAATATCCGATTTGCCTGAGCTGATTTGAAGATACGTCTCAGCTTCAAAAATGCTGGTATGATGTTAGTGTCACGGCAGCGACATAGGAATGTTAATGTTTCCAGTAAATGCGCTTTTCGTTTCCTAATTTTATCCAACTGATGGTATTGTTTTAGTGTTTCCTCCCCGTAGAGGCGTTTGATATATTGATTGAGGCTTTCGCGGCCGGGATTCTTGATAATGTTACTCTTCTTCGGGTTTGTTGGCCGTCGTGATATGGAATTGCTTCCTAACGTTTCGCCCGCACGAGTGGCTGGCTTCTTCTGAGGTTCCATCTTGAAAGATTTCCGATGACTGGTTGGTTCGGGATCTAAGCGCATATTTATATGTCCGGCTGGTACCTGCAATTATTACGTTCTTATCGTCCGTTCCTGGAATTAAATTATCTCTCAGTATTGGGGTTGCAGGTATATTCCTTTCGGCTGTTCTTTTCCTAGCTTGACTAAGTAATGGATTCCAAATTCGGTTGAGGGTCAGTGTCTCTTCTTTTCTATTGAAACTTGTTTTTATTGATGGGTAAGGTATGTCTTACTACTCTTTCCATCAATAACTGAGATGGGGTGTCACCACATTGTAGCTTTGATGTACGATATCTCAGAAGAACTAAATTTTATCATCACATTTTAACAAAATTCTTTTTGCTGTTTTCACTGACGTCTCTGCTTGACCGTTCGATTGAGGAAAAAGTGGACTGCTGGTGGTGTGGATAAAACCATATTTTTTCGCAAATTCCTTGAAATGGCTACTATTGAAACATGGTCCATTGACCGATCTAACAGTTTCAGGTATTCCCCATCTAGCGAAGATCGAGCTGAGTTTTGCAATTATTCCTTTGATGTTTCAGAGCTGAGTGACGCTATTTCCAAGTATCTCGAAAAATAGTCTGCTATGAGATATGATTTTCCTCTTACTGTACATGAATCTATGCCAATGGTTTGCCATGGGTATTCTGGTACTGATGATGGTTTCAGAGGTTCAACAGGTTTCGCTCGTAATTCGATGCACTTTTCGCATGTTGCCATTTTGTTTTCTATATGTGAACTGATTTTTGACCACCAGACAGTTTCCTTTGCCCTACTACGACACTTCGTTACTCCTAGATGACCGTCGTGTAGTCTTTCTAACATTTCAGTTCGGATAGTAGGTGGAACGTATATTCTGTTACCATATGGAACTAGTCCGTCATTATAGCCAAGTCATTCTGAAATTGTGAGAAAATCTTGTCTTCTACTGGTAGCTCTGAAGTTTTTGGCCATCCATGACTGATATATCTATATAGTCTTGTAGTTTGAGTATCAGTTTTCTGTGTATTTCTAATTTGCTCAAGTCTGACATCGGCAATAGGTAGAAATTTTATTTTATGTTGCAAAAAGTATTCGACTTCTTTAACGAACAGTGCATCAGCACCAGGATCGGAATATACTATAGGGCTGCGTTTGGATCCCAGTAGTTCTACTAATGGCTTGTGGTCAGTCAAGATGGTGAAGGTTGTGCCAATCAAAAACTGCTTGAATCTTTCACACGCCCATGTTGAAGCTAAAGCCTCTCTTTCGACTTGCGCATATCGTTTCTCTGTCTCTGACATGGTTCTTGAAGCGTAAAAAATTGCTCTCTAATTGCCGTCGTTCTGTTGCTGTTCCATCACAGTTCCGAGGCCATACGAACTTGCATCTGCAGCTACTCGAGTTGGTCGACCTGGTGCGAAATGAGCAAGTATTGGTGCACTTGTTAGTGCTTTCTTTATTTTAATGAACGCCTCTTGCTGGCTTTTTCCCCAAAGAAAATCGTTATTTTTGTTCAAGAGTTGGATTGGACTGGCCATCCCTGATAAGCTTGGTAAACACTTAGTATGAACTTGAATACATCCTAAAAGTTGTCGCACTCCGCTAACATCTTTTGGTTCTGGCATCTTAAGAATCGCGGTGAGTTTTTCGGTATCCATTTCTACACCATTGTGGGATATGATTTGTCTCAAAAATTTAAGTTTTGTGCCGCCAAATATACATTTATTTTTGTTCAATTTTATACCTTTGTCTTGGCAACGCTGTAATGTTTTTTTTTTTAACCGTCAAGGCCTTCGAGGGCTTCCGCCATTTCCCGCTGAAATCGTTCAGGGGCTGAAGTAATACCCATTGAAAGTTTCTTGAAGGCATACCGACCAAAAGGAGTTATAAATGTTGTTAAAAGTTGTAATTCTGTGTCCAACGGAACGTGAAAGAATCCTGCTGTTGCAACAAGTTTTGAAAAATATTGGGCATTCTGATATATCCGGTAGAACAAGTTTTTCTGTCAAGACGTTTTTATTCAAAACTGTGTAGTCTACATAAATTCGAACTATTTCATCTCGTTATGGTTATGGTTGAAAATTACGTCAGATTTTTCTAGACTGTCCAAGTTTTCTTTTACAGCATCTTTTAAATGAATGGGTACTCTTCTGGGAACAGCTATTGAAAAAGGCCTCGTTACTGGTTTTAATGAGATTTTATATTTTTTTCCTAAATTTCCTATACCTTGGAATAAAGATGGATACTGATCTTCGATCGCATCAGTCCAAGCAAGCAGTTCTAGAGCCTCTAAAGCAGTGAGTGCAATTTATCAACTACATATACTTCTGTGTCATGCAAGTTATTTTTCCAACTCATTCTCACATTGAAAGTACCCTTAACATGAATGTTATCGCCAGATGCTGAAAGTAAAGGTTTACGTGGTGTGTTCATCTGAATATTCTTAAATTCTGACAAAATGTCCGATTTTATAACCGTAACGTCTGCTCCAGTGTCAATTCGAAACTTTACTGGTACGCCACTGACGTTTACTATGACTTTCCATGGCTCAGCGTTTTGAGAATGTACTGATCCCAAAAAAAATATATTATCATCACTTACCACAGACTTCGGTACAACCTCTGAGTTACCAACCTCTACCCATTCAACTTTGCCATGATCAGGTTCTTTATTGTTGTACCTTGATCTCGAAAAACACTTAACTGCCCAATGACCGTTCCATTGGACATTTCTTGCATTTGTCATTCCTAGCCGGACAGCTAATGAAAGCATTAAAGCGTAGCTTTATCATTTCTGATTCTAACATTCCCCATTCGCATGTTTGGGCCATCGTGGTTTAATCTGTTACAAAAATATCACATGTTTCTTCTGCACTCTGCGTTCTTTGTAAGAATTTAATTATTTCGAAAACTATTTTTTTTTTTCAAATTAAAGTAGGTATGAAATTTCTGGAGCACAGTATCGAAATTCTTGATGTCATCATCGGACAAGTGAAATTATTTTAAAATATTTTCAGCCTTCGACCTTAAGTGACCTATTAAGTAATCTACTTGTTGTTCCGAGTTATATGTCGCTGAAGCTATGCGTTTATATCTCAAAAATGGTGTTTTCCAGTCCTGCCAATCCTCGGTCTGAAATGAGAATTCTGGCGGAGGAGGAACCGGAGCCAAAATATTAGCCACTGCTGGCGATTCGGTTGTCATGTGGATTTATTGAATTTGCAACAATTTTGTAATTAACTGAGCTTGACATTCTGTAACACTCATAATTCACTTTGATTTTGTTTAACGTTTCAACTCGATTTCAAATGCGAAAGACATGCACACCGCAGTTTTAGCTGCGTTTTTTTTTAAATACACTTACCGACGTTTTCCCAAAATCGGTATTAAAAATGATTAGTTCCAGGTAAGAATTATATGTAATGACGTGGTGTATGCTTAAATTCACTCCAAGACGGTAGATAACTTCCCGAATGGTTTTCAACGCGAAATTAGCACCGATTATTTTCTCGGATCCACAGCTGTCACCATGTCGCGTGACCTACCTTAGCATAGGTACTTGCAAACTGCCTATTTCCAGGTCCTGTTATTCAGTCGCAACGTTGTCACATTGGCTCACTGATACTACAAAAGGAATACAAGGTAGTATCTATTCATGAGAAGTAATGCTGAAAGTCACCAAACATCCGAAGTCAAGGTAATCTTTATTTGTTCACTCTCTATATATATATATATATATATATATATATATATATATATATATATATATGTGTTCAGATAGGTTTCCGCGGTCAGATATTTGAAAACTAAAAGTTCGGGTTGAACCGCGTCTAGAATTTGTTGAAATTCGACGTTTCGGCTCCGATTTTGGAGCCATTTTCAAGAACTGAAAAAGAAAGAAAATTAATAAATGGTTGAAACGTAATTCTACGCTGAGATCTCAATCTGCCTACTCCTCAGGTATAATTACGTTAGCTTTTTGTGACTTGACGTCGGGGTCTCAATCTGCCTACTCCCCATGTCTCGTCACTGGTTCTCTCTAAGGTCTCAATCTGCCTACTCCTTCGAGAGAACTGAGGAATTGTGGGTTGAGGAACTGTATTTATAGTGGACGTGGCTGTAATGGCCGTGTGCAATGTATTGGCGCGAGGTGAACTATGGGCGGGAACAGAGTTGGCGCTAGATGAGCTGTGTGCGGGAACTTGGTTGGCGCTAAGTGAGCTGTGTGCGGGAACTCATTTCCTACCAACCCAGTTCCCGCACACAGCTCACTTAGCGCCAACCAAGTTCCCGCACAC
Organism: Chrysolina americana; assembly: GCA_958502065.1. Classification (NCBI taxonomy): domain Eukaryota; kingdom Metazoa; phylum Arthropoda; class Insecta; order Coleoptera; family Chrysomelidae; genus Chrysolina; species Chrysolina americana. The sequence goes on from OY293419.1 coordinate 37,800,924, forward strand.
AGCTCATCTAGCGCCAACTCTGTTCCCGCCCATAGTTCACCTCGCGCCAATACATTGCACACGGCCATTACAGCCACGTCCACTATAAATACAGTTCCTCAACCCACAATTCCTCAGTTCTCTCGAAGGAGTAGGCAGATTGAGACCTTAGAGAGAACCAGTGACGAGACATGGGGAGTAGGCAGATTGAGACCCCGACGTCAAGTCACAAAAAGCTAACGTAATTATACCTGAGGAGTAGGCAGATTGAGATCTCAGCGTAGAATTACGTTTCAACCATTTATTAATTTTCTTTCTTTTTCAGTTCTTGAAAATGGCTCCAAAATCGGAGCCGAAACGTCGAATTTCAACAAATTCTAGACGCGGTTCAACCCGAACTTTTAGTTTTCATATATATATATATATATATATATATATATATATATATATATATATATATATATATATAGTTTAAATTTATTATTCTGCTCTGCTTGAGTGTTTAGGTTATCGAGGTTTATCCCTCACTACTCGCTGACTCATTAGATTCTTAAGTGCTACCTGACAATCGGAAAAGTTGGTGATCTATCAACTAAATCATATAGGATCTTCTCAAATTTTACCTATGAACAAAAATGACGCCTGCAATTTATTTACTGTCCATGAGTGTTAAAATGGAACCTGAAATATCTATCCTATAGGTATATTCTAGTTCTTGCTGCAGTCGGAGCAATCGAGATTAATCTCATAACCCTTGTAACTCCAGGCAGACCAGTCTTTATATGCAGATAGGATTATTTATTGCCGATACTTTCAGAATCTTTGGCCACCTTAGTTCCTCTTAGTGTTTTCCTTGAGTACCTCTTCACCCACCAAATCTGATACCTCGTTGGGATACTGTACATGATTGCCCTGACTGTACTAATGAATTTTTCAAAGCTCCAGTACTGGAATATAACTACTTGAATTGGAAAATAAAGCTTTTCAAAATTTCAGAATGTGGGTCCAATGATTTTAAATAAATTGCAAGAAAGTCCATCAATTGAATTTTCGGTGTGACCGTCGGCAATTCCCAGGCTTCTATAAAAATGCGTCATTTCTTGAGTTTTCACATCGATTACTTTATTTACGTGCACTCAACCTCATTTTTCTATTTACGGTTTCTGACGTGAAGACCGCTAACATTGGATTGTAGCGTGAATTGTGCACACTGATGTCAGATCAATTACAAATACAGAAGTAGATTTTTTCACCACCAAGAACTGTATAAATCATTGTGTTCTTTCATGAAATTAATGAAAATCAGTAATGGTTGAAATTAGGGACATAGATCAGAAAAATTTCAAGGTTATTAAAAACTGTAAAGGTCTTGAAAAAAGACGTGTTGGGGAAGTAAATATTGATAAATGAATTGAAACCGAATATTCGCAAAAATGAGCTATGGTAGGAAGAGGAAACATACTTATTTTCTCCACCAAGTTATCAACTACACATCATGGCCCTTCTGTACACACTAGTGTATAATGATAACAACATGGTATTCAATTAGGATAACAAGAAAAATACGCGATGAAAGGCATGCATATATTTTCGTCTCCTTGAATGAGATTATTTGAGGAAGTATTCCTCAAAATTTATATCAGCATCATAGACCAGGAGATGGTGAGTCAAAATATTAGGTCATTTGTACCTACTAGTATGGCGGTTCTTCAGGGGTCTAATTACGGAACAACAACAAAACAATTTAACAATCATAGACCAGGAGATGGTGAGTCAAAATATTAGGTCATTTGTACCTACTAGTATGGCGGTTCTTCAGGGGTCTAATTACGGAATGACAAAATATAAAATGATGGTCATAGCGCTGGTCTTGAAACAAGACCAAGACAATAAATCTCGATGAATACAACTCGTACCCATAATACAATCAAAATTTGTATGAGAAATCGTAAAACTTGATCAAATTGCTTCCAGCGGACTCGTAGTGTTACCAAGCAATTTGGTCTCGTTGATTTCTGTAGGATCTATAGTAATTGCGAGTATTCGTGGTAGTACCCAAGATCATTCTGATGATCCCATTGCCTCGGAGAAGGTTTTTGGAATGTGTTTATATTTCGAGGGCAGTTTTATCCCAACCGCAGGTAAAAATGTATCTGCCGTTATGAACATGATGCGTAAAGTTTTCTTCTACAAGCTTAATGGCCTTATCAGAATTCCTGGCAGTGACCATTTTTTAAGATCAGCAGTTCAACAGTTTGTCGATCGATATTTCGATTTCAAAAGCATGAACTTATTCAGCATCGCAGTCCTAAAGTTCGAGATCGTTCATGAGAATAAATAAGGGTTTCCAGTTGCTGGGGGATTTGAAAAGTACGTGTTAATAAGTTTTTCTGGGTGCTACGGATAATGGCAATAGTGAGATGCAAATAAGAAAATAATGAAATTCGAACACCTCTAATTTTATTCTATGATCAAACATGACACGCTATAAAAACTTTTATAACACTATTTGGTGGAAATTGGTTTCGAGTAACAAGCGGTTGCTCTGTAAAATGACATTGTCGCAGAAAGTTTATGAATAAGCAGTAAAAACTTTTCGGTCCCACAGATTACCACCTTGAAGTTAGTGTTTCCGATCCGAGGTTATGACTTGTTTTTATTCGCCAGTTTCTGAAATGAATGTAGGGTTTTTGAATAATTAAAAGAAGGAGATTATTTCAAACTGATTATATGTTTTGATACACAATTATACAAAGTAAATGGAGATTAGTTATATTATTCATGAAAATACTAATACTCAATCTGTTAATTTTAACTTTCTCAGGAATAATGTCCAGAAAACCTTCTCCAGTCGACAAAATACTTGGTATTAGAGTGTATTTTATCAGCATAGAATATTGATAAACAATTGAACAGTGAGAAAAACAAAAAATAGTTGTTATATTCCACCTGACTCCTTAAAACGGAAAGTTGAAAAAAGTGATCTAGGAGCGGTAACAAAAAAAAGTATTAATATTGCCTCACTTCCTTTCACAGAAGCGAAACACTTGCTAGTGGACGGTGGGCTTGATTACTGAAATGAAAAACTCACTTCCTAAACTGTGGTGCCAAACTGAAACAGGACTTTCCTAATATATTATTTTTAAAATTTTGTCCATTTCAGTGATGCAAGGAATTATATATGAAAATCTAAGAGAATTTTTTATACATAACTTTCAAAAAGTTTTCAATTGAATTTGAAGGAATGTTTTTATTCAATGAGTGCTTCATAAAAAACACAATTGCAATATCGCTGACCTTACTTGATCTTCCTGTCCATCTCATATTGGTAGTGAAAGACTCAATTTCCCTCAACAGTGGGAAAAACAAAAAAATAGATGCTACATTCCACCTGATCACTTCTAAAGTAAAGTTGAAAAAAGTGATCTAGGAGCGGTAACAAAAAAAAGTATTTATATTGCCTCACTTCCTTTCACCGAAGCGATACATTTGCTAACGGGCGGTGGGCGTAAGGCTCCCTCCCTCCCTAAACTGTGGTGCCAAACTGAAACAGGAGATTTTCTTCTGAAAATGAATATGACTTTCCTAATATATTATTTCTCAAATTTCGTTCATTTCAGAGATACAAGGAATTATATATGAAAATCTAAGAGTATTTTTTATACATAACTTCAACAGTTTCAAAAAGTTTTCAATTGAATTTGAAGGAATGTTTTTGTTCAATGAGTGCTTCATAAAAATACACAATTGCAATATCGCTGACCTTACTTGATCTTCCTGTCCATCTCAAATTGGTAGTGAAAGACTTATTTTCCCTCAACCTACGATGTAAGGAGTTATCCTTTAACTAGGTTGTCACCTATGCAGATATAATTTTTGATATTTACTCAAGTAAGCCTTTAAATTTACAAAACACGACATACCATAAACAAATTGCATATCTGCAAGCTCATTAAATGAAAAGTGTTGCACTCTGAAACAAGTATTTCTGAGGAACTTCATTCATTAGTGTCATAAAAATATCACTACAATGACAGAGCCAACTTGATCACCATATCTGAATCTTAAATCATAAATTGAACTGAGATAAATAATGATGTAAACTTGTTCAATTTTCTACTTCACGTGGATATCATTCCGGTATATTTTTCTGTATATCAATGTACATAGTTTCCGTCTTGTCTTTGTTGAATGTTGGTTTGTTTCCATCCGCCCAAGCCCTGCATCCTGAAAAGGAACTTTCCTAACTTTATTCATCTGCGTTCGGGTGCGCCCCGCTATCATGAAGACCTGGTCATCTAAGAAGGCTTGTGCCTTTTTTCATGCTGTCTTCGTCTGTTGAAGTATCCACAGCCTTGAACCAGCCGTTTATTATAACTGTCCATAGTATGGGGCCCAGCCCCGAACCCTATGGAAACCCCCGTTCTGTATGTCTCGTGATTTATTCGCTTGTGTTAAACGCGTTTAGTGAAACGAATAAAATCGACGAAGTTGAAGTACTACGTCAATAATCCTACTAGGTTGTTTACGAATAATGCAAAAATCATAGGCATATTAGTTAATTCGGAATAATTACTCTGAAGCAGAAAACATAATACCCTCTTCGGATACTATACAATGACAAGAGTAGTGAGATAGGTCTCATTTATATACGCCAAAAAAACTGAGTTTTACTTCTGCCTCATTTTCAACTCCCTCATGATCCAGAAAATGTTGAAAATGTTGAAAATAATCGCTTACCTATATACATCCTGCAAGAAAAATAAAGTAGGTATGCAGTTTCAAGCAGGTTTGCACTTTATATTTCTGTTGTAGAACATACGAAAACAACTCAAAATTCTGTGATGAGTTAAACATTTCAGAGGCCGTCCAAAATAAAACTTTTTCAAAGGATGAATAATTTTGTCAAACCGCAGGGTATACAGAACCCCCTGACTATCCGAAACGGAAGAATATGAATTTATCTGTTCATTTCATATAAACAACATAGTTCCTCCACACATTTCCACCAAACGAAAAAATGAGGCAAATGTCTGTCAGAAAACGACTACTTCCCTGGCTAATACCACGATGGACATTGAACTACATCTGACAGATATTTGTGCAACATTCTTCCAAGAAGACACAAGCGCAAGTGCGTATCTTCAAGTGGCTGGAAATGACCACCTTCAAACATGAATGTTTCGAGGTTCTATTGGAGTTGATACCGATAAATTGAATAGTAATATATTATTAGCGTGGGTAGTTGTGATTATACCTGCCCGCAGGTATATTTACAGTCAGGTTCATACCTACGTTACGTATTATGTTAATTATAGTAATTATATGAATTATTGATATAGATACAACTTGTTTGGTACTTATTATTAGTTTAGTAATCCTACTGATGGAGTTGATTAAGTTTATTGTGCATTTAGGAATGAAATTCCTAGTGTGGTGATAGGGAAAAATATTTTCTGTTCATAGAAGAGGAACCAAGGATGTTTTGAAGTCTTCTTTGACCACCTAACGATGACCGCTGGGTTCTTGACCATACTGCTGACAAACGTTAAGTTATGGTGGAGGAGCCGGTACGTATTTGGGCTGCTTCTTGGGTGGTCGCTTCATCAAAAAGTTTTTTTCCTTAAAAAGATCGCATTAGTAGAACAGGTTCGATGCAGTTACATGAATACAAGTTGAAAGATACCTCGATCGTTGCTTGTCACCCTACAACTGGTTTACTACTTGTACATTTTCGGAAAAAGTACAAATTTTCAAGTGATATTTTGGGGGTCATTCAGCTGTGAAATTGATGAATTTATTTAGGATTGAATATGAAAATAGGACATTTCCATTTCATATGACAAAATATCATGATATTTTCCAAGACTACAAAAAATGTGTCCCAGGGAACAACCACTGAAACGAAAGAACACTCCAAAGCATTAAAAAAAAAGGTTATCCATATTGGGAACAAGGCAGTATTTAATATAGATAAAATGTCAAACAATCCACTATATCCTCAAAAATCTAAATTATGGTGTACCTAACTATAGTATTTCTATTTCTAATTGAAACAGCAATAGAAAAATAAGAACACTACGAGGAGTGCTTATATGCACTGGCCGGTATATGGGATATTTACATACAACCAGTGTTTTTACTTCCAAAGCATTCCTGGTAAATCATACAAAAGCTTTATCGTGTGGTCCTAGTCATCCAGATCATTAGTAAATGCGCAATCAAATATATTTAAGGGATAAATGGATGGCTAGCTTAACTGTTATTTGAAGATGAATGATTTTGCCATTTCATATTTCTTAATCATTGCCGTGTGTTGGTGAGGTTACCTGAATTATCAAATTGAAAATAATATTTCAAATATTGCTTTCTGGAGACCTTTCGAAACCAATAACATTACGTATCAGGAATCTGTGTCAATCGACAGGAATTCGGAATTTCAAAATAATTATTTGGATGTTCAAGTCATTTTAAATATTCATGAATGCTTGAAGAAGTAAAACTGCCACACTGAACTTGTGAAAAGGATGAGTGAACAGTTCTTTGCGTTATTAAAACAGGAGATGTCACGGCCAATAATAATAATAGGCATCCTCTACCCGTACAGGCTATGTACACTATATGAGTGTTTTGCCTGCCGTGAATGAAAGTGGTTTCGTACCGAACCCTTTGCTTCTGTCGGAAAAAAATATAAAAAATGTGTCTGCTGATTACAATGAAGATATGACTACGAATTTATACGAAATCTGGTTCAGTGAGCAGCTTCTCCCAAATATTTCTCCAAACTCTGTTATTGTTATGGATAACGCTTCGTATCATTTTCGGTTATTGAAGAAAAAAACAAACACCAACAAAAGTGTTGCGAAATCATGACATAGAAATACCCGAAAAGATTCCAACGAAATAGATATTACGAGCGGCAATTTGAAAACGTAATTTCAAAAAGGAGTACGATATTGATTAGATGTCTGAGATAAGTGTCCATATTCTCTTACGCTCGTCTCCATACTATTGTATGTTCAATCCAATTGAAATGGTTTGGGCCACAATGAAAGACAGCTTGTGAAAATGTAATCAGTCACTGACCTTGTAGTACTCGAAAACAAAAGGCGAGTGGTGATTGAAGTAGGTAATAGTGATGTGTGGAAGAACTGTGTTGCCCACAATAAAGAAAAAGAAAGTGAAGAGACCAAATATTATGTGCAAAGTTCCATAAATCCGATCGTTATTCAACCCGATGATGATTCCACATCATCCGATCTTTCTAGTCAAATTTTGTCGGATTTTTTTGTTAGTATATTTTTGACATGTATTTAGAGTGATTATTTGTGTTTACATTATAATTTAAAGTTTTTGACTCAGTAATCAACTACCTTAGGTTTCAATTGAGATAACATGTGTCTACTTTTCCATAGGGTGATCAATTGCTACGATTGTAAGAATAAGTAGGTAAGTGAAACAATACCTACCACTGAAGAATAATATATCGGTCCAATTGGAAATAGAATTTTCAAAATTCGATATCTCGAAACCGGTTGAATATAGGAAATGATGTGCTATATTAATTTTGTTTAGAATTTTGAGCAGAATTGAAATGTGTAATAAGATACCGGGTGTCCCATTAGAGAAAAATCAACTTTGTTTCGTCCTAACCTTTTGACTGATCCTCTATGCTTAATTTTTTGTTAATATAATGAATTATGAAAAACCCTAGAACTTTTGTATCTTAATATTTTTCGCTAGCTATCTTACCTCAAGAGATAATCGACCGTTTCCATACATATCCTGTGTATATAAAACACATTCAATTCTGAAACACCCTGTATATCCATTATCATAACTTTCTTAAAACTCCATTACCATTAGGTCTGGAGGTGATGAGATTTTTCTTTGTCAAACTCTGAAATTTCTTAAATATAGTCAAAAATCTGGGGAATATTTGCCATTTCAACTTTTCTTTACAATGTTGAAGCCTGTCAGTCCACACCAATAAGGAATTAAGCTGTTCTTTCCGTACTCATAGCAAGCAAGTATTTATTTGTAAAATCTATCTGGAAAAACTCTGAAAGTTTTTAAATTATAATTGAATTTATTATCTCCGGCTTTACCCATCCAAAAGAGTAGAGGTGATTTATATTGTGACTGTGTATGTAAATAAGCCTAATCCAGAGCTTATGAATTACCCGCTAGCGGTTGAACTAATTGTCATTTCCAGTAAAGTAGGTACATTGTTCTCTCCTTTGTTTTGTATCATTTATATTTGCATTCTAGTGGGTAGTTAAGTTGAATATTTCACTAGGCGAGGAAATTTGGCACTGAAATCATCAAAACCCAGGAAATTTGCGCAGACATACGGATCGAGATGCGGTTTTTTGCATTCGAATCATTAGCTCATGTAGAAACTTTGTTTTTATTTAATTTTACAGAGTTTATGAAACATTTGTGCATCAAAAAGTGCATTCTTTCAATTGCATAGTTTCAAGTGATGTGGAAAAATTCATTCTACCACAAAAAACACCCGAACTGTACGACATTTTGCAGGTCACGGAATCTGAATATCATGTCAAATTAGCCCCTGTATACCTGGAGGTCAGGACGGCATTAGGAACGTCATCTTCTGGAGTTCCTGCTTAACTTGTAATGAATCAAGTGAAACTCGTGCCCCGGTGGTTTTGTAGGCTGCTCGTCACGAATTTGACATCGGTGACCTGCACCGGAGGACCTGGTACACTGGACGACCTGACTAGTAACGTCATCCCCTGGACGTCTTCTATCAAAAGTTTTATAGTCTAATACCAACCTACAAGTTTATGCAAAGACCAGTTCATACCCTCGCGAATATTCGCAGGTTTTGTGCGATTCGCAAATCGCAAGAAAATCGCCGCATGAACGTTCATACCCATGCGGACAAAATTGCGGTAAATGATTAATCATGTACTTTTTCGGTATTTGGGGTTAGGAATTGTTTGTTTTTTCCTTTTTCTAAAATAACTTAAACAACAGTTGAACATGGAAGAAGTTCAATGTTTATCAAATAACATTACCTACATGTTTCGAATATAATTCGTAATACGGAGAACAACAATGCAGTTACAGTATAACTAATATCAAGGATCTATGGTCGGAGGATTCAGCAGATCGAGTGTTTAATACAGTATCCTTAAACAGTCAGATCCAAAGTTTTACACACAGGAACAATCGAGTCATAAAAATATAAAAAATTGTCTTTTTTGGTCGTCGACGATGAACAGGATAGGTTAAAACTTTTATTGGTATTGTAAAATGAGTCAAATAGTTTCTTTAACAGGACACAGTTGAAATTTCATTACTTTTTCTGTACTGGCCATTGTTATCACATATAGGGGTATTTTTTCCGGGTATTTTTTCTTTTTTTTTTTCGTTTTTTTTTTTTGTTTTTATTACGTTTTTTTTTCCTTTTTTTTCGTTTTTTTTTCCTAGAATCGACTTTATGAATGCATTTTATTCCCCAACTCAAATCTACTTTGAAATGTACATGTCATGTTCACTGTTCAGTCACCACAAAATACAGGTCAAATAATGCTTTCCTATTGTTCGATTTTTCAAAATGGCATAAATGTTGAATGGGAGAATAATATATGAGTATAATGTAAATTCTATATAATACATATATTAGTCACAACTAGAGCATTTCTTGTAGAATGCAATGGTTCCAAACCTGAAGATACCCCCTTCTTTTCAGTTTTGCCCCGCTGTGGACAACAGTTCGTCACCCGAAATTGAATAAAATATTTATTGGAATCATACATCCCTATATCCTTGTAATAATCTTGCTGAACTTTTCTAGCATGAAATATTTCACAAACACTGTAGTAATTGTTTGTGGAATCTAATAAATGCAAAGGAAATCTTTTTGCAATGAAAATAAAAGATTCAACATCCAAAGATATCTTTCCAGTTAGTTGATTCAATATGGCGAAGGCATGAAGGCATGGAATAATTTGATATTTATTCTGTTGTTCCGTGGTTTGCGCGAATTTGCAAAGAGTTCAAATATTTGAACTTTCTTGCGGCAAGTCTGGCAGCCATTTTATTCACAGAAAAATCGCGAAATTTGGAGGGGTATGGTTTCGCCTCAACCCAGCCACGCATTTAGTCGCTAATTGCAATCGCCAGATGACAGATGGTCATGTTAGTCCGTCATTTGTCAAATTATAATTTTTAAATGTTTGAAGTTTGAACTGTCATGATAAGATAAAAATGAAATTCTAAAAAAGGCCTTAGTTTATGTGATATATTATGGTATATAGACCGAATGAAATACAAATTTGAAGTTCATATTTTTTGAACTTGTTACCCTTAGTATATTCTTTAATGATGTTTCAATGCAAACATAGTTCTTAAAAGTAGTTAATAAGTAGTCAACCATATCAATGGCAGTTCCTGCGATCTGAATTATAGATGCAAATGAATATGCCTGCCACCTTTCCCCATGGTTTGTAGTAGTAGAGTGTGACATTCTTTTTTATATTATATATTTATTTTTCGGGTCTAACAACAATGAATAAATCCATATTACCAATAACAAGTCTACAATAATATACTTAATGGTAAAATGTCAATATGTCCTACCCTGGTGTTTACAAATTTAAGTGTGCCATACCCGCAGCTGCAAAAGTATTTACTTCTTATACAAATCAAAGTTTTTTCAAATTTTCATCAATTGGAGATCGAAGGCAACAATGGTTCAACTTAGTGAATATTCCGTTTACACCGTAAAGATGTTATCTTCGTGGAGCTCATTTTTTAGAAAGTGCATATTGTGATTCAAATGGAAATAGATTATTGAAATTTGCATTGCTAATTGAATATAAACCAAAAAATATAGAAATTTTGAGCAAATATTTTTTACAATCAAAGCCTTTTAGTTCTAATATTTTACAAGCCAATATATTAGTCCATCTATAAGCCAATATTAGCAGAAACAATCTGTTCAAGTGAATTATCAGAAATTGAACCTGTTTCATATTCAATTTGAATTAGCTTATAATTCAAGGACTTCAACAAAAGAATAGTTCTATTGGAATATTGCATAATATAAATGGAGCCAGAATCAATTATTTATCTCCAAGAAAAAAATACTTAAATCTTGGCGAGACAACACAAATAAATTGAGAAAAGCTCTATCCAAATCAAAGAGTGAATTGAAAAGAGCAGTCGAAATATCGAAAACGGAAAAAGTTCAATAAAATGCCAGACTCTGCTGGTATAAGGTTCTTGAAAGCACTCTTGGAAATTAACAAACAAATCGACCATCTTGGACACTTGAGGACAGAGTTTTTTCTTTAGCAGTGTACAAGAATGGTCCGAGAGCGCACAATTTTCTGAGGAGATGCATAGCATTACCTAGCAAATCAACACTATCGCCCGTATGCATCGTTTCACATTGTAATCTTGTTTTGTATGCACCGGTTCCGGATTAGTTAATCCGGGTTGACAATCTGACAACACCACATTTCTTCAAAATATTTTTATAGTAACATGGAACATGGCGTTCATTAGCTGATGGGGGATAGACAAAGCATTTGTGTATGAACAAAAATTTGTTTTTTGTTGTTGTTAGTGGTTAATTGCGATTTTTAAAAACTTTACAGACATTCAGAGGTGCTACTTTTTGATAATATATTGTAAAAATCCCTTTTTTCATAAGAGAATGCGATTAATTTTACTATTGTTTACTATTGTTTGTGCTCGGCGAAAATATCATTTTATTCTTGTCCCCTTGGAAGTTTTGCAATATTTGGCACTGAAATGGCGAGTAAAAACATTAATATACATGATTTTTATATTCCAAAATTCCTGATTACATCATAAAATTAGATTTGATATACATACATCTTGAAATCGTCTGATTTTGAATTTTGATACAGCATTGGACGAAATTTCAAGGATTTCAATGAAATATTATTATATATTACTTTCTTTTCAGTATGAGCTATTCAACATATTTTCAAATTGAAGCATATTTGGCATGCAAATGGTACAAATACCGGCAAATTGAACAGTAAACTTTGTTATTATTGGAAAAGTGAATGTGATTTTATTTGTGTCTGAGACTAAACTTATGGGTTTGCCATTCCCAAAGACATTTCAGTCAATGTATCTGAAAACAGAATAATATCCTTAATGGTCATCGTAATTGTGTAGCCGGGTCAGGAGTATTTACATATTGTTGCTCCGTTACTTTTTGCATTAAGGTTTGCTGGTTCCAGAACGGATGAAAAATTAGTAGCAGTTTTGTTGAACATTTTTTCTTTCCGGCGTTAAGCAGCTGTATCCTCACGAACAACCTTCAGAAGTCTTCGGGAGACTTGGGTGAACTAGAAAAAATATTAGGGCACATGTGTGTGGGTTGGTATTATTTGACTAGGTGTCCAGTATGAAAACATAGCCATTAATAAACAACAATAATTTATGCAACTTATCATTATCACAGCCACAACCATTATCACGGTCTTAGTTATTGCCCTAAAAAAATGTATATTTACGCATCATAATCATAAACTTGGAAATTTGAAAAAATCAATGGAGATTTTGTCTTTGTATGTAACATGCATCCTTTTAGGCCTAAAGTTGAAGACATTTCAATGTAAATATAACAACAAATTGCAGAAGTCAGAAGTAATACATTTTTATGTCATTTATCAAATAGGCTTGATAAGTTTTAAATTTTGGGTTTAAGGATATCAATTTCACAGGACGCAACACAGAATTGAAAAATAAAGCTTGAAGGATACCTACAAAATTTTTTTGTGGGTAATATCAGAGTAATAACGGCAACGCTAATTTCGTGCAGAAGGAGATCTGAAATGATAAAAACCAAAAATATCTGAACCAATATAATATATGATAGAATAACAAATAAAATTAGATAAGGAAATCTCGAATAAGCAACTTGATCCGTCGATATTGACCCATTAGTTTGAAGCTGGCTTAAGCCTGAGTTTCAGAGCGGTGCATGATAAATATTCGTTCTAATCGAGATTAAGTGCCTAATCTGGATTAAGTACGGTGCATATGGGCGTATATCACACTTACTGAGAAGAGATGTTCTTCAAGTAGGTTTGTTTTCTGTCAGATATCTGCCTCATTTTTCCACTTTGTGTAAATGTGTGGAGAGAAAGGGATTTTCGGCCGCACTTGGAATTATTTCTTCTGATTCAAGAGTGAATATGTTTATTTTGCTCATTTATAAATTTATACTTATTTTCAATAGTAACAATAAGACTGACGATTCCAAAGGCTGTCTCAAAATATTAGAATATATAATAGTTACTTTATGTTTCGTCATACTTATATTATTTATATTTATATTTTTTAATTTTTTAGGGTTTATGTTTTATTACAGACATTTTGAAATATATTATTTATATAATGGATATTACATTCCTCAAGATGTATAATCATTAAAATAATTAATTTGTTATATTCGTCTATTATCTTCCAATTCATGAATCTAATTCATTTTTATAGAACATAAAACCAAAGCCAATATTGAAATAACCCAGTCGATAGTTTGACACAGAGATCGTTGTTACCGCCTGTTCATTTAGTTCGCCCAGCATCCAAGCATGTCGCCTGCGCAGGTTCATCTCTCAAAACAAAAAACCTTTACTTTAGGTTTGACCTCTCTCTTATTTTAGTGTCTCTATTGTGACGACCTTGATTCTATGACAGTTGCTAGGCGACGAATTTCATATGGAGATTGACAGACCGGTTTATTGTTGGCGCAAATCAGTCAATTTTTCGGTTATACAGTTAGTTGATTTCTCGTTTTGGATACTGTCCTTAAATAATCCGATATGTGTAGATAAATTCTAAAGTAATGTTTTCTATTTGTTTTGAACCTTCGAAAACTGAAGGAACAGGATAGCTTTTTTGCGTAAGGACAGAACATTTAGTGGCAACTGTGACAGGAAATATTGATTAATGATAATGGATTGTGAATCGTGAGCACAGAGTACCTAAACTACATAGGTGTTCTATATCGTGTGAACGTTTTGTTGTTTTGGTCGAGTTTGTTCTGTACAAACTTTGATTCACAAGTGTTTCGTTTCATTTAGCCGAAAATTCTTAAATATGGCCAACGAGAAGTTGAAAAACATCCGAAACGCGATTCAGGGCTTATTTACAAAATACGCCAATGAACTCGACGGATTATTCAGTGCTGATTCCACGGACACAGAGTTGGTAGAGGTTACATTTGAACTTTTGAGGACAATATATGATAAATTGAAAGTAACAGAAAATCAAATTTATAAGCTGGCGTTAGTCAGTGCCTCCAAGGAAGAGCCACAAGACTCCAGTAAGAAGTGTGCCGCAAGAAGATTAAAGTATGAGGAAATAAAGGGTGATTCAGTTACGTCTGGAATGGGTACCAAGATCCCTTGGGAAAAATTATTGATATTGATTTTTTCATATAAACAAATTTTTCTCTCCTGAACCACACAAACAAGTATCATAACAAACCAATAGATACTCATCAAAAATTGTTGTATGATTCTTGAATTATTTCAGTTGGAAGACTACAAAATTGATAAATTTATTTGACCATGTGAATTCGCACTTCATTAATCTTGATATGTTCAAAAGTTAATTTTTGTTCAGGAAACAAAAAAAACATTTCTTCCTAAGAACGATTCACAGTATTATTTCGGAATGCTCGAGAACTTTCGCACGAATCCAAAACCCTTGTAACTTTACTATATATTCCTTGTATGAGATTTTCTCGACTAAAACCTTCCTGGGTAGTTGGAGTAGTTGTTTGGGAAATATAGGCGTTGCAGAAGTGAAAGTACTGGAAAATCAAATTTATAAGCTGGCGTTAGTCAGTGCCTTCAAGGAAGAGCCATAAGACTCCAGTAAGAAGTGTGCCGCAAGAAGATGGAAGTATGAGCAAATAAAGGGTGATTCAGTTACGTCAGTAATGGGTACCAAGATCCCTTGGGAAAAATTATTATTAATGATCTTTTCATACAAACAAATTTTTCTCTCCTGAACCACACAAACAAGTATCATAACAAACCAATAGATACTCATCAAAAATTGTTGTATGATTCTTGAATTATTCCAGTTGGAAGACTACAAAATTGATGAATTTATTCGACCATGTGAATTCGCACTTCAATAATCTTGATATGTACAAAAGTAATTTTTTTTTACAGGAAACAAAAAAAAAACATTTCTTCCTAAGAACGATTCACAGTATTATTTCGGAATGCTCCAGAACTTTCGCACGAATCCAAAACCCTTGAAACTATACTACATATTCCTTGTACGAGATTTTCTCGACTAAAACCTTCCTGGGTAGTTGGAGTAGTTGTTTGGGAAATATAGGCGTTGCAGAAGTCAAATATCTTATATATCTATTGTTGTTTGCTACTTCACGAAGCGAACTCGTTTAAAACTTTGTTCAGCTACATCTTCCAAACCTCTTCTGGCTGTGTTGGGCCATTTCATTTCACGTAGGGGTATATATTCGAAAGTACACAGGAGTTGACGTTCAAACCTCCTTAAAGCAAGTTACATATTTCTGATTATCATGAAAATTTCAGCTGACACAAATAGGTCTCATTAAAATCACGATGGCTGTAACTGATTAGTTCAGATCTGAATGATGTCTCGACTCTTACCTGGGAATACTTATAACTTTTATGAAGATGTCAACTGATCTAGATAATCTATTAGGAGTGACACATGAATTATCTCCATTCTCTCATCATTACGGCAGAAATAGTTGAGCAATTATCCAAATATTGAAATTGAAATATTATCAATTCAAAAAAATAACAGAAGATAATTTCTGCTTTTTCTGAAAAAGTTACGGTGACAAATGGCCTGACTTCATTGATAAGTAAAAGAAAATAGAAATAGACTCGACAACCTAATCAGACGCATTAAAAACTAATATTACAAACAAAACTGCTATTAAAGGAAATTACAGAAATACCAAATATTATCAAAATAAAAATAATTGATTCCTCTGCAATGAGGAAGGAAACTTGCACGAGTATTTCAGCAATCCCAAGACCTTTTGAGTTTGTTCACGATTGCCTGTTGAAGTTAGGCTCGTGCAACTTTCGAATGGGGTCAATAAAACTGGTATAACTATTGTGTAGGGCCGATATGTGTTCAGACGTATCACACATACATTTTCAACATATTTTCAAATCCAATAATAATCGTTCATTATAAACTTGGGGCGTGATTCAAAGTAATGCAAATTTGGTTAGTATTATGGGGTGCATTACTGTATCACGGTTGAGTTATTCAATATGATCTTCAGATATTCAAGTCAGTTCCATGAAAATAATATTAATTATGAACTCAAAATTTGGCGTTTTGTTATTTTCAAAGTAAGCATAGTTTCATTATAACCTTGAAGCCTTTGAGGGCGTAAATGAGTCAGTAATAATAATAGTTTAGATTTAACCTTGGCCATATTTCTTATTGTAATAATAATGATAGTAGTTTCATTATAAATTTGGTTAGTGTTTTATTATCGCTTGCGTTTTTTAAGGATCTTAGGGCGAATGAATACTAATTCAGAGAGAGATCTAATGGACAGGACAAATAAATATACTGAATCGAAGTCTACAGAATGTTATTTTACAAAACATGATGAGCGATAACTGATTTTTCGCTTCTTTGTACTTATCTATTTTTTTAAGAACTCTTAGTCTGTCCACAATATTTTATATCGGATTACTTACATTTATCATCACTAATTACGGAGTTTTCCAAATTCTCGACCTTTGAGTTACTCAAGAAAATGGAAGTTTTATATTATACTGGTGGGTTGTTGTTATTAGCGTTCAACTAAAAATATACATTAGAGGTATATTTTCTATACATTTTAAAATATTGTCTGCAATTATTTTTCACCACTTAGCTTTGATAAATAAGGCTGATTCGTGGAACTTTGCTGTATATTATTTAACCCTCCTTCCACTCACGCATTAGTGAAGCCGTGGCGGAACCTACTAATCTACATTGCCTTCAAGATGATGGTGAAATTACGAGAACCAGTAGAGCTATGTAGCCTAGGATTGAGCTTTCTAGCATTTGGGAAGGTTATCCCCTGCGCTTAAGATCGGAGTTTCAACACTCTTGACTGTCTAAAAACTACAGATGGCAGTGATCCACCGCGCTACCAAAATAAAATAGCTATACAACCAGTCCTACAAGTGCGTACACCCCTCTTCATTGATAAAGTCTGCCTCTTAGGGGAATTCCAGTAATCCTCTGTTTCCGGTGGTCGGCTGCGAATAGTGCCAATGCAACGTTGTCAGTTCAATCGTTTTCAAAATTCGGAGCCTTTAGAAAGCTGCGAGCTGTGATTTCTTCATTCTTGTTTTGTTTGCCTGGTGTCTAGTAGCTACTGTTTTATTGTATTTTCATGTGATTTCAGAAACTTTACCATAATTGTGTTTGATTTCTTGATAAGTCTGTGTATTTACGAGAAGGGTAAGTAAAATGAATCTCTAAAATTATTTGTTGCTTCCATGAAATAATCTCGGAAATAATAATTGTTTATACCTACGTACATTCTCTATATTTGGCAAGAACGGTATCGCGCATATTATTATTTTACCTATAAAAACGGGTATTTGCTTCTTCTAATATAAATAGTAGTCCGTAAATAGTTTTCACATTTAGGTCTTTATTTTTTACTTCGGCCTCGAAAGCCTTAACCATTTCATCATTACAATTTTACATAAATCAGTAAAAATAGGTATACATTTTTCATAGAGTAATAATTCATAATTATAGGTAACACAGGAACAGCGCGATTTTATCGAAAAAAAAAAACACGAAAAAACAGTTCGACTCCGATTTGTACATCACCGAAAGGAATAATCGGCTAACTGATTCTAATTTTGGAAATGTTTTTAA
Source organism: Chrysolina americana (assembly GCA_958502065.1). NCBI lineage: Eukaryota > Metazoa > Arthropoda > Insecta > Coleoptera > Chrysomelidae > Chrysolina > Chrysolina americana. The sequence continues at coordinate 37,818,837 of OY293419.1, forward strand.
GAGAAAACTGAACACGCCATTTCATAATCTCGTCAAACAAATACTTTACCCCAAAGAAATTTATACTGAATCCATCAACTATCAAAAAGTAATGAAATCGCTTGCACGAAAAAAATTCGAAGAATAGATGGATGTCAGATTTGAGCAAGCAGGCTTATTCATTGATTTAGAGAATGGCTTTTTAGGAGCATCACCTGATGGTATGACGATAAATTTCAATAGCAGTCCTTATTTCAATCAGGTCTGCTGGATAATGACACGATTTTGGAAATGAAATGCCTCCATAAAGTTGCTAAATTGGGCATTTCTTTGGAAGAAGCTACCAAAAAAATATATGTTTGGAACTTTTTGGGGATCAATTAAAACTGAAGAGAAATAACTCTTATTACTATCAAATTCAGTCCCTGTCGACTAGGACCGCCTTGCTGACAAAAAAGCTCTTCCTCAATACCACATTCACTATTAGACTGGGGCTGTTCATCCAAGTGACTTTGTTTAAACGCATCAGTTTCATTTTCTTCAATTTTGAAATACATATGTGATTGCTCTTTGACGTTTTCATCTTCTGACAGATTTTTCTATTGACAGTTGTCAATTTCCTCATTTTTGAAAACTATATCTCTGCTAATAATCACATCATTCTTTTTCTGAAATCGTTCAAGAATGCCCACTTTCTCGGATCAACTTCAGGCCTCAAAATACGCTAATCTAGTATTTTAGTCCGTTGCTAAGCAACGAACTTTCCCGGGCCGTTTTTGGCACTTAACTGTACGGGAATAGTATATTGTGTATCTAGTAGTAAAAGCAATACACTCCCAGACGACAATGTAAATTGTTGGCCGAGGCGATAAGCCGAGGCCAACAAGCATTGAAGCCCGGGAATGTGCTTTTACTACGAGGTACACATACTATTTTTTCTGAAATCGCAACCAGCATTATCATAAATTAAGGAATTATAGTTATTGTTTGCGTGCATTCATTTACTGTCTAAAATATATACAAGCCTTCAAAAATTTTCCCGGATCGTTTACGATACGGGAATAGTTATTATCCTAACAACTACGGAAAGAGTACCATTCCCGCATGAGACTGCCGTTACCCGAACGACGCAAAGCGGAGTTCGGGTAAGCAGTCGAGTGCGGGAGAGTACCTTTCCGTATGAGTTAGGATCAATATTTTTTCTACAAGCGCATTGAAACATCTTATGTTGATCTCTTGAACAAACTTTTGCGTGCGGGAAAAATTATTCCCGCACTAGTGCGGGAAAAACTCGCTTAAAGTGACAGTAGCGTGCGGGAAAATTTTTCCCGCACTAATGCGGGAAAATGACACCTCTCAAACTAAATTGCACGCTTGTAGGAAAAGTACTTTTCCGTACAGTTTAGTGCCGAAAACGGTGCGGGAAAGTTCGTTGCTTAGCAACGGACTAAAATACTAGATTAGCGTATTTTGAGGCCTGAAGTTGCTCCGAGAAAGTGGGCATTCTTGAACAATTTCAGAAAAAGTATTTTCCCGTACAGTTTAGTGCCGAAAACGGTCCGGGAAAGTTCGTTGCTTAGCAACGGACTAAAATACTAGATTAGCGTATTTTGAGGCCTGAAGTTGCTCCGAGAAAGTGGGCATTCTTGAACGATTTCAGAAAAAATACTTTCTCGTATCTTAAACGATTCGGGAATTTTTTTATGGCTTGTATACATTTTAGACAGTAAATGAATGCACGCAAACAATAAGTATAATTGCTTAATTTATGATAATGCTGATTGCGATTTCAGAAAAAATAATATGTGTACCTCGTAGTAAAAGCACATTCCCAGACTTCAATGCTTGTTGGCCTCGGCCAACAATTTATATTGTCGTCCAGGAATGTTTTGCTTTTACTACTAGATACACAATATACTATTTCTGGAACGTAGATTCGATAACCTTCCTTTGTGCCAACATATCCTACGAAAGTTCCTTTTGTGCTTTTCTTGTCAAATTTTCTCATTTTCTGCTTAGGTATATGTACAAAACATTCAGTTCCAAAAACTTTGAAATGTTGCACATAGGTTTCTTTTCCTGTCCACAGCTCAATCGAGGATTTTCCGTCAATCGGACCACAAACATCAGCATGAATCTTTTCACCTACATTTTGAGGTTTCTGGTTACGTTTTCCAAATCTTGCTTTATGCTGTTTGTTAGGATGGGGCATCAAATCTAAACAACCAATTCAGGTAGACTCACTGTATTTATTAAATAAATTCACGTTTACACTTGTATAAAGATTGACTATTTTTTAATTGAAATGCGTTTCACTTTTAGCCACATAATCTTTAAATGCGTTCAACACATCTGATTTGAAAGTAATTAAATATGTAACTGTATAATGAGTATAGCCATCAATAAAAACTACGAAATAATTTTTATTATCTATTGTAGGTGGTGTTATAGGGCCACATACATCTGAATGAATTATGAATAATGGTCTTCCATTACTAGGTTTTTGTTTTACCTTTGAAAATGGTAGTCTTGCTTGTCGCCCATATATGCAAGATTCACACATCATTTCCGTTGGTTTTATTTGATCAATATGAGTAATATTTTCGATCATTTGGTAATTCTTTAATTGTTCGAATTTTGCTTTACTGATATGGCCGAGACGTTCATGCCATATTTTATAATCATTTCTACTACTCATATTTATCAAGTTAGATTTGATGTGTATTTCGTAATTTTTAAAATCACTTTTACGAGACCATTTAAATGCTCACCTGTTAATATGACGTGGTCGTTAGATAATACCTTCACACCGTCACTGTCGAAAATGACAGTCATCCCTGCTACTTGAATGCGAGATACTGACTGCAAGTTATATGGAACATCTGGGGAATAAAGTACATTCTCCAGATTTCCGTCAACTCCTAGCTTGGTAGCTGCTATTGAAGTTCCATTCTTCGCAACACTAATTTCCAAGGGCGTCCGTAGCCATGAATATGTTGTAAAAACATCTAGTCGATTCACAATGTGATCTGTTGCACCGGAGTCCAAGAGGAAAATAATTTCATCAGATGTTTTATTGTTCATACCACTCGTGTTTCCAGCCATGAAAATGAAGCCACCTTTATTGTCTTCAATTGTTTGAATTGCTTGGATTGTGCTTGGACGTTCATGTCGATTTTCTAGCATCCTCTTGTGGTGGTAACAATCCTTTTTCAAGTGGTTTCTTCTCCCACAATGATCACAGATTATATGTGAGACCTGATGTGGTGATTTGTAGTGTGGCTTCTTCATTCTTGTATTTCCTGTTACTTTATACTTCTTTTGTTTCTTGAATCTGACACCGGAGGTTCCCGGTATTGGTTGATTTCCCATCTGCAGTACTTTCAATTCTGTGCTAAGATCAGTTCTTCTCAATTTAACTTCATGATCCAACAGTCTTGATTTCACAAAAGCGATATCTCTGTAAGGGTCTCGAGGGCTGTTATGACTCCATAATATGTGGAAGGAAGAGTCAGCAATAGATGAGACACCTTATCCATTTCATCTAATTAGGCTCCAGCGGAAGTGAGTTCGGTTACAATTTCATCGAAACGAATGAAATGTTGTGATAGAGACACTTCTCCTTGTAGTTTCAAACTCAATAATTGTTTCCTCAGAGCCAGTTGAGTTGCAAGACTTCTTCGTTCATAAATGGCATCCAGGCTTTTTAGAATGTCTTTGGCAGAATGTTCTTCTCTTGCGAAGCTCAGAAATGAATTACTGAAGTATTCAACTATTGTGCTCTTTGCTATCAAATTTTTCTTGCTCCACTCTTCATCTTGGTTCTCAGTCTCCTGATCTATCAAATCCAAAACTTGTAGTTCAGCAAGAAGTGATTTCACACGGAACTTCCAGACACTGTAACGTTCTCCATTGAATGGTTGAATGTTTCGTTTAATAGTTTTGGATTCCATATTATTTACTTCAATCAAATTTCACAACGAAAGCTCACTTTTGATTTTGTTTCACGTACACTGGGACCATAACCTGTTAGGATAGGGCATCAAATCTAAACAACCAGTTCAGGTAGACTAACTGTATTCATTAAATAAATTCACTTCTACACTTTTAGAAGGACAACTAATGACTGACTAAAAATAAAATTACTCATTCGTCATTCGAGTGCAGATGTGATTCATGTCTGTAACGTTTCCATTACATAAATATATTAGAAAATATAATAATATACAATACAGGGTCATTCCTATTTAATGTTTCATTGACAAACCCAACATTGTTTGCCGTACATACATTCTTCACAAAAATCGGTATCGACTGCCACATTGATTCTACGTGTTTGTAGGAATTTTTGAACATATTTCTTGTTTTGGTGACCTAAGCGTTCGTGCCACAATTAAAGCTGATCAGGTACAGGTACATTAACTTGTGCTTCTACTTCAGGTAACACAACACTCATATTCAAGAAGGAAAGTCAATGATGTTTTTGTTCGAATGCCACTTATTATTTTTTATTTTATTATTATTTTTCAATAAAGTACAACCAGATTTGACAAGAGCAAAAGAAATGGAAAATACGTTTCTTTTCACCTCTGGCACATACCAAACGTCTATCAAGTAATTTGGGAACCACTTTCCGTCGATCAACATTTTAACATTGATATCCCCTTTTCCTACTGCTCTCATAAAATTACCATTGCCAATTAACACTGACTGAGGTACTGGAATCAGCAATCCATATTCAAAGCTTACCAATGACTTCCAATAATTATACAATTGCATACGATTCGCTTAGTAAACAACTCTCTGATAGAAGACTTCAAGCAAATTCATTTTGGTTAGAAATCGACAATTTTCCCAAACTTACCGTAGACAATCCTCAGAATATTAGAAAATTAATAGATATGTTCAGCGAAAATTTAGCCGGTCTGAAAAATATGGGATTTCCGATAGATAACTGGGAATTTATTCTGGTATATTCTATTTTAAAAAGACTTGATTCTGAGACACTGAAAGCATTCGAGAAAAAACATTGTTCGCCTTCTCTTCCTGACTAAAAAACTTTTTATGATTTTTTAGAAGAATATTATATCGCTTCAGAAGCCGCAAATTTTGGATCTTTGAAAAACAAGAAAGTTTTTGTCCCTTCCAGTGGAAACAGATATAGTTCTCCGCATAACTACTCCCGCACTCGATTTCCTACATCGCTTTTCGGTAATACTTCTACTTTTACGGCTTGCGTTAATTATAATGACAACTCTGTTCAACTTAAATGTATTTTATGCAAAGAAAATCATCTCCTCTACCGCTGTCCCACTTTCTTGGATAAAACACCTGCTGACAGATCTATACAGTAAATATCAACGCCTTTGTATAAATTGTTTAAGCAACTTTCACAACAGCAAATTCTGTATCGCCCAGTACAACCGCCACAAATTAATCCAGAGGCGTCATCCTCAGTAACGACGTGTTCTGTATTTATGAATAAAACCCCTCGAGTTTTATTATTCACCACCCTTGTAGAATTACGAGACAAATACGGCAATTACAAAAAATTTCGAGCCTTGTTGGACAGTGGTTCGGAAGTTTCCTTGATCACGCAAAAATGCTTCAACCTCTTGAACTTAAACAAATATAAATCGTCTACTTCCATACAGGGTCTTGGAGAAACAAGCAGCTTATCGAATTCAGGGGGTGTCACCCTCTTTCTTCGTCCGGTTGGAAAAACTCATCCCGTTTTCTTACTTGACGCTTTGATCCTTTAAAAAATTTGTGAACGATTGCCCTCGTCGCCCATTTCACCGCAAATTTGGAATCGTTATTCTGAATTACCTCTCGCTGATCCTAACTTCCACACCTCTGGAGATATTGATACTCTTTTAGGGGCAGTTATATTTTCGCAACTATTAATAGATGGACGAGTTACGTTTTGTTGGGCAAAATACATTCAGCCAGTACTAAACTCACTTCACTTTATTGTATATCAGTAGACGATAGTTTACTTGACGAAAATATGAAAACATTCTTCGAAATAGAATCGGTACCAAAAGTTGAAACATTTTCTGAATATGACAAAAAGTGCGAGGCCACCGTGCGAGGCTGCCTCGCAAAATCGATACGCGGCGTTACGGTTGTCGTTTCGAGAACCGTCACAATGTTTTCCAGGAATGCGAAATCACGCTGTTCGTCATTTTTATGCTTTAGAAAAACGTTTACTAAAAGAAAATATGCACGATAGTATTGAGGTTTTCTCCTCGCGATGAATTACATGATTATAAACTCGACTGTATTTTTCGGAAATACCGCATCTTCATATCTCTCATTTCGCTGTTTATTACAGTCAGCAAAAGAGGAAGGAGATTCTCCCGCTGCTGCTATGATCTCACGTAACTGTACATATATCGATGACGCTATATTTCAGGCAGATACTCTCGACGAGGCTGCCACCCTTAGGGATGAACTCATTTCACTTTTGGAAAGAGGCTTCGAATTGAAAAATTTTCCTTCAAGTCATCTGGCGCTTGACCCAACTTCATGGACAAAAGTTCTTGGTTTGAGATGGAATCCTATGGATGATTATTTCTTTTTTGCAGTGAATCCTGTAGAACGTGAGTGTAACAAAAGAATTAATCTTTCCGAACTGGAAAGAATTTTTCGATCCTCTCGGTTTAATTGCACCGCTAACTTTCTATCGTAAATATATTATCCAACAATTGTGGATAAGAAAGTTAGGTTGGGATGAAAATCCTCCTAACGCTATTAAAAGAACTTGGTCCAACTACAAATCAAAGCCTAGCATGCTCTCGAATTTGAAAGTTTCGAGAAGAGTACTTCCCTATGAGTACGAGTCCATGCTTTTTCAGAAAGGTCATGCGTGTGTGATTTATTTTCGCGTTTGTTATAAATCAAAATATCAGACCTTTTTCATTTGTAGAAAATCAAAAGTAGCTCCAATAAAAACAATTTCTATACCACGTCTTGAGTTATGTTGAGCTGTATTACTCACAAAAATGTTACTATGGGTAAAAAAAGCATATTCCGATGAACTCACAATCACTCGCTATTGCCTCTATACTGATTCGCAAATTGTTCTAGCTTGGCTCAGTTCAGAACCTTCACGCTGGAACACTTTTGTCGCTAATCGCGTTACTTTTATCCAGAAAAAATATCCTCGCTCATGTTGGTATTACGTAACCTCGCAACATAACCCCGCCGACTTAGCATCGCGTGGATTATTACCAGCCGATATGACAGAAAATATCCAATGGTTCTCCCTTTTTATTGCAACCTGCTCATCTTTGGTCACCCCCTCCACGGATTTCCAATGAAGAAATTCATAAGGATGAGCGCAAAAAATGCTTATTTTTGATATCACAAGATCATTTTCTAGATCACTTTCTAGAACGATAGTCCGATCTCACAAAAGTACTCAGAGTGCTTGCCTTCATTAATCGATTCATTTTCAATTTGAAAAATACCAGGGAAAAGCGAATAGGGTTTATATCAACATTCGAACTAAAAGCTGCTACTAGAAGTGTTCGTTAAACGAACGCAACTTTCATCTTTTCCAGAGGTGTTCACAAATGAACAATTTGCAAAGCCTTTGCGAAAGTTGAATGCTATTTTTGACGATGAAAAAATTCTCCGAGTGGGTGGTCAGCTGAGCTACGCCTATCAGCTGGGTTACGATAGGAAACATCCTATACTTCTGCCTCGGCACAGTCGACTGACATCACTTTTGATTGAATATTTCCATAAAAAATATTTGCACGCTGGTTAACGAACCGTTCAATTTCTTTTATCACAGCAATATTGGATTTTGTGCTCCAAGAACGATATTCGTTCGGTTCTTAGTGAATATTTGCAGTGCTGGAAACTCAATCCCTCAACTTTACAACCACCTATTCCTTCCTTCCACGAATTTCACAATTGAAACCATTCTCGCATACTGGATTCGATTATGGTGGTCCTTTTTCAATAACAATGACATGACATCGCGGATCAAAAACAACAAAAGCCCATGTTTGCCTCTTCGTATGCCTTGCAACTAAGGCTATTCATCTCAAATTGTCTTCTGTTTCAACCAGCGAATGATTTTTAGCTGCCCAACGTCGGTTTGTGGCAAGAAGAGGACGATGTTCTGACCTCTACCACGACCGTGGAACAAATTTTATGGGAGCCTGCAATATTTTGAAATCTTACATTGAAGAAGGAGTTTCCAAAGAAAGTATTAACTTTCACCCTTTACCTGCCAACAGTCCCCATTTTGGCGGAATTTGAGAAGCAGGAATTAAATCTGTGAAAACTCATCTGAGCCGAGTTCTCGGTTCCCAAATAGTTTGCTATGAAGAGTTTTATACATGGTTGTTCCAAATTGAAGCTCTCCTTAACTCGCGACCATTAACTGTCGCTAGTTCAGACCCTAATGACATATCAGCCCTTACTCCGGGTCATTTTTTAACTCTTGAGCCTCTCGGTCAGGTTCCTGATCCAGATTTGTCACATTTGTCACTTGATCGTCTCTCTCGTTGGCAGCTGTTTCAACGTGTGCATCAGGATTTTTGGCGGAGATGGCATATTGAGTATTTGCATACGCTACAACAGAGAGCGAAGTGGTATAATTCAGAGAGCCCTGTTCTTATAGGTACATTAGTTTTAATAAAAAATGACAATGCTGCTCCTTTACAATGGCCTTTAGGGCGGATTACCAAGCTACACCCTGGTGCAGATGGGGTAGCAAGAGTTGCAACCGTGCAAACAGCTGGTGGTGAGCTCAAACAACCTTTGGTCAAACTTTGCCCGCTTCCCCTGGCTGATTAATAATAGTTTTTTTTTTATTTTATCCTTCTATGTTGTATGCGCATGTTCCAAGAGCATTATATTTTAGTTATTTTTTCCTTTCTTCAAAATACGAGTTGATTCTCACATTTTTGGGGGGGAATATGTTAAGTTTTCACTTAAATTAGTTTAATTATCAGGTGTGTAAGATGCGTGTATGAAATAAACATGTACGCCACTGAACAATCTGATTTTGCCTACCTTCGTAAAAAAATCCCCAATGGAAAATATTCGCAATTTATTCTGTATATTTCGGCTGCTCCATTCTAAAACACAGTATCCAACATTTTATCAGAAAATGAAGTTTCAATATTTTTGGATATACTGCGTTTTGGCGCATCTTTCAACCCGACCTGTTTGTTGATAGCTGTACTAATTTCAGAGATAGACATACTACTAACCTAGTATGTGCAACCTTTTCAACGCCAAACAAAAACACTAAAACTCGTGTTTCTCCCAATTTTGTTTTTTGCACATACTGGGTTTTAGAATGGAGCAGCCGATTTGGTGTGGTGATCCCTTTTGCCGTGTGCTCATCTTTCACGGATGTCTGGATTCCAACAACATCCTGACCAAGCTGACGATCTCCAAAGAGTCCCCTTGGATTGGCTCAGGTAGGATTGCTCAGTGGTTTTGGCAAATTTTCTATTTATCATCATTATTATTTCTATAATCAACGCATCTTACTGACTATATTACATAAACCTGTTGTTCATTTATCTCACGCTTGTGCTATCGAAGTGTTTCAAAGCGCACATAACAATTTTATTTATGAAGAGTGATTTGGGTAATTTCACTCTATCCTCCTTCCATGTCTCATCTTGTAGTTCTACCCAAAGCTTCTCCAATTTTGCCATATGCTTTGCTACACTATCTGAAGGGTCTTTTTCTTTTATGCCAAAAAATTCGTTGAATAATCGGTCCTGCCTCTGCTCCGTTCGCTGCTCGAAAACACTGTGTAGCTTGGCTCCACATTTCATGAGCTGAATTACACATATTTTTATTTATTTATTTATTTACGGCAAGCCAATTTACCATTATATAGAAATATACAAAGTAAAAATACATTAATGTAATCATAGGATGAATACAAATAAAAGGAGAGAAAAAACAAAAATATCAATTACAACTTTCTGAGGATGAATCGAACAATTCAAGTTTGTTGCTGTGAGTGTTTGCTGATCTTATAATTTTATTGAGAGACTCATTTCGACCATAATTTGTTCTGCAGAAAGGAATCTTGAAGATGTCACTATTTCTATTTCTTCTAACATTTACTGAGAGCGGGATAAGTTCAACAATTTGAGGACAATCGATACTGCCATTGATAATTTTATGAAGGAATATTAGGCCGATTTCTAATCTTCTATGTGTTAAAGTGTTCAAGTTCAGAGTTTTCAATATTTGTGGGTAAAAATATTCATCTCTATTCATTCCCCATGTATAGCCACAGTATCTCAAGAATTTATTTTGGGTATTCTCTAAGAGTTCAATGTCAACTCTGTAAAGTGGTGACCAAATGACAGAGTTATATTTAAGTATGGACCTCACTTGTGCACAATAGATAATCTTGAGAGAGTTGACAGACAGTTCTCTTGACGAGCGGAGAGAAAAGCATTTTTCGAGCACGAGATGAGGTTTCAATTATGTGATTCTTAAAGGTTATTTTTGAGTCGAAATAACCCCCAAATCTTTGATTTTATTGCACACTGACAAATTGGTGCCGTTGATTTGGTAATTGTAGTCAATAGTCTCAAAATTTCGTGAAAAAGTTATTTTTAGACATTTAGCCAAGTTCAGTTTTAGTAAGTTAATGTTACACCACCTTGAAAGGTTATATAAATCAGACTGTAAACTCTCAGCATCAGATATGGATTGAACTGTTCTAAACATCTTTAAATCATCGGCAAATAATAGAAAGGAACTATTGGTAATAACATTTGGAAAGTCATTAATAAATACATTAAATAACACTGGTCCCATATGAGATCCCTGAGGAACCCCAGAGGGGATTTTGATAAGGTCAGATACTGAACTCCCGTATTTGACATATTGTACTCTATTAACTAATTGTCTTGCTTGAGAGCTTAAACTGAGCTGTATACTCAAGCTTTTTATATAACTGTAACTGTTTATTTTATGCAGCTTTCTGGTCCTCAGATTCACCTGGAGTCAGTTCTTCGGGTTTCTGTAGTGTACTTTCCACAGCTTGTAATGCTCCAAAGGCATGTAGCTGAATTTTCAACTGGAACTTCCATTCGACCCAGTTTGCTTGGCCTTCCAACTTTTCGATTACTGTTTTTGAGGTCTTCATCTTCATTAACTCTCAGTTTACTTTTTCAACTAAATCCTTATCAGTACGCAACTGGGCCCATAACCTGTTGAGATTTGGCTGGCCACAGTCAATTGAAGAGTAAAAAACAACTTTAGTGAACGTAAAATACAGATTTCAGAAAAATATGTATATGACACTGACAATACAATCAACATTTTTTTAGAAAACAAAATCTAAAACAATTTGATGTAGATTGAATTCAAGTTCATTCTTCAATAGTTGATAGTGACAGAGCATTGTTTGTTGAGAATATTGTAAATGACGAAAAGTTATGGAACAAGATGATGCTTCCCAAACTTTAGAAATTTTTCAAAGAAAGAATTCTTCAGAAGTTGGACAGAAGGAGAATTACCAGAGGTCTGAGGTGTTATGATTCAGAATCCAGATGCACCATTGCTGATCCCAAATAATTGAAATAATTTAGTTTTTTCTACTAGTGTTTAATAGCAGGGGAGCCCAAGCGGGGATTTTGGGATTTACTGAAGCGGGGCAGATTAATATGTAGGGGGATACCTTGTACACGGTTAAGTAACTCTATCAAATATGAACCTCATAAATAAGGCCGCGCGTCCAGAATAAAGGATCAGATTAGTAAAAAAAAACTGATCATCAGAAATTCTCGAGCGCGTCAGATTAAGGTAGGGTGAGTTAATTACATGCTGAAAAGTGTATATTCTACCAATCTGACAATTTGAGAGTGACGTAAAGAAAGGGGAGGGCTACAAAGTTGTAAAAAAACGTCAACTCGACATTCTCGAGCGTGGCTGAACTTTTTTTTTTGAAGGAAATAATTCAAGGATAATGAAAAATATATAATCTGACGATTTCCACAAGACGAAATAACAAAAATTCGTCGATAAAGTCTAATGCATGCAGCTGCGTAATGCCTATATTTCCCTCTCCACGTTACTATTTCTCTCACTCTTTCTCTATCTATTTGGCCAAACTTAGATTTTTAATATAATTTGAACCGATTCGTACCGGTATAGATATTGAAAAATCTCAGAAAAACTATGAATATTTTTTCCAATGTGGTTTTTTGGAATAACTTTCGAAAAGCTCCATCGATCGATTTCAAAAACTAATCATCTCTTAATATCAAAAAACCACGTCGATCGCCGCCAGTCCGGTCAGAATCGGTTGATTTGTTCGTGAGTTATCGTTGTCGAAAGAATCACTCTGAAATTTCTAGTTCGAACAATTCAAACTTATGGATTCTTCTGGAGCTTGAAAAACTGCGTCGAATGCCGCGTGAAAATCACGTGAAAATCGCGTGAAAATCGGATCATAATTTTTTTTTTCCTTTTCAACCCTTACCTACGACCCCCCCCATCATGTAAACGATCAGATTAACATACGTACATTATCAAATATACGTAGGACATTGATGCTATCAATATCTGACACCCTCGGGTATGTCCATGCAACAGTTTTTTTTACAAATTTGAAAATGAAAAGGTATACATTACATATAATTTTTTCTTCTTATCATCTAAGCTTTTCAACCCAATAGGTCTCTATGACGCTCGAGTAAATCCACATTTAGCATCATGGGCTCCTCTACAATAACTTTATGTTCAACAGCACCAATAAACCTATTCTATTCTATTTTACTTCTTATTTAGATTGAAATTTGGAGAACAAATGTTATTTTTCATGTTTTCCATCTCATTTTTCATTAAATTCAGATGTTCCGCTATGAATCAATGTTTTTTATTAATTTTTTGTTTCATTGAACAGGTTGGGAAAATATGTAGATTGCTCCTTTCCTCCTTTTCGTGTGTCAATAAATCAACTAATTGCATTTCATTGCACTTTCAATAAATCAGCAAATCAATGAAAAAAATCTTTCGAGTTTTGATCGACTCATTGGCAAAAGAATGTATTAGATTGTATAAAATTTAAAAAAATTTCAAAAATGAAATAGGTAAAAAATTTCCTGCCGTGATTTTCCAAAGATGTTCTCTCTTTACTGACTACAAAATATTATTCTTCACGGTTTCACACATTCCAATTTCCTTTCTCTCAATATATTAAGTGGGACAAATAAAATTAAACCAATATGCCAAATGATGGAGATGTTCCTATTTTTCTAAATTCTATTTCAACTTTTTTTGTCATTTTCATCAATATCTTTACCCAACCAAACTCGAATGACTACTACCGATGGTGAAAAATATTCTGGAAAGGTTAATTTTCCAAATTTTATATATTTCAGTGTCGAAACGTTGGCTCATTAAAAACTACCAACTGGTTTTTATTTTAGATAACCCAACCCCAATTACTTTTTTTCAAAATAAACATAGAAAGTCGAAACATCATTACTACATATGTAATTCTGATCTTTAAATCAAACTTCATATTTAGATGCAACAAATGGACATCTAGATGCCACCTATGAATAAACTGTGATGAACCTCTTCCGAAGGATAGTTTACTATTGAAATTGCTTGACTTGTTTGACGAAGGTTATCTTGTGAGTAACAGATTCAAAAGTTAATTGCACTAGTTGGTAGAAACTGATAACTTGGTGTGACAAGTTTTTGAATCTGTTACTCACAGAGTAACCAATGTCACACATGTGAAGAAATAACTTTCTTCTTCAAATGACATTAAAAGCGGCCTTTCAATGACACTTGGCAGGCTTAGAAGTTGTACTTTTAATGCCCAGTCAGAAAAAGTCCACTTTTACTGCCTAGGCAGAAAAAGTTCGTTGCTAGGCAACCTTCCAAGTAATATCTTGTGCTTTTATGCCTAGTAAAACAAATAACTATTTCCTCCTCGTCTTGAATTGATCTACGCTTAGGTAAAAAATACCTCATACATGTGAGTATATAAATGATCTTTAATAAGAATTGATATCTATTATCAGAATGATATATTGTCATCAGAAATCAGGATCTGTTAACCTTCTCGAAATTTATCTCTACCAAGGACCCTGCACAGTTCTTATGAAAAAATAGTCCCAGTCGAAAATTTTGTATAATGTAGTTTATTATGTTCAGATAACATGTCTCTGTAGGCACAAGATCTGATGGACAGTTCTCGAGGTACGGGGTGTTGAACATGCGGAGGCAAAATTGTTACTTATCTATAAAATCAACATTGGGGCAGTAAAAAAGTTAAGAATAGCGATAACTATCCTAATATTTTCGAAACTAGTTGCAATGAAGAGTTCTAAGACTAAGACACTAAACAGGGTGATTCCTTTTCTACTAGTCAATGTTGAGATTTTCATGTAATTCTTCATACTCAGTGAAGAGTTAAAGCCCGAAGACTTACGAGTTAAGTTAATAAACTTAAATATTGGGTGACCTGAGGTATCTATCATATAGGGTCACTCAAAATTGTATTTTTTAGTTGTATTCATATTAGTTTCTTAGGGACATATATAAAAGAAAATAGAAAATTGAATATAATACGATCAATATTTGGGGTTCTTCTTGCATTTTGAACGGATCCTGTAATTCGTTATTAAGATAAAAAGTTCTAAGAATATTTACGAGCCGTTGCTGAGATTGTAATCGGTGGACCAGTGGCTAAGGTATCTAGCTCGCATCAGACAGACGTTCGAGGCTCCGGTATGCAGGAATCTTTTTTCTCAAGTACATTGGTCTCTTTGGGTGGTCACATGCCTTGTTGTAAATCAAGTATGATGTGAGTTGCCTAGATATCAATCCTGACGTCTGGTGCTAGCTTGAAGTGCGCAATGACCACCCGGGGTTTTGCATACCCCAATAACCATATTACACAAGCAATATGTGCGCAGATACCATCAGTTCAGGCACCAGATTATCAGGTGCAGTAATAACAATTTATATCTAGTTTTTTACAATTATTGTTCTTGATCAGTTAATGGTCGATATGAAAAACAGCTGAATTCCTAAAATCAAAAATATAATCTTTACATAATTCTAATAATAATGTCTTAACAGGCCTGATATGAACTAGTAAAATGTACCAATTTGGAGCTAGAATGCTGCCGACAGGTAACCATTTTACGTATTTTTTTTTGGTAGATATTACACTAAGATATTTAATGCAGTATTCTCCCATTCGATTGCTCATCATGCCGTGGACCAGAATCCAAACAAAATATTACAAATAGACAAGAGCCATAAAATATTGCTCATATTATATATAGTTAGTTTTCTACTTTGTTTTATATATGTTCCTAAAAAAATTTAGATAAACTAATAAAGACAATCCTGAGTGACCCTGTATAATAGTGACCTCAGTTACCCAATATCAACGTCAAATGATTTCAACTCAATTTGCAAGTCTACGGGCTTTTGACTGAGTTTGTTAAAAGAATTACGTAGTAATCTCAACATTGACTAGTAGAAGAGGAATAACCATGTTTACGGAGTCTACATTACAACTAGCGCAGAAAATATCAAGTTTGTAATCGCTATCCTAAACTTTTTGTAGCAAAATAATCTCGCCATTATTGATTTTATACGTAAGTATCAACCCTGCATGCTTCCGCATGTTAAACATCCTGTATCTCAAAAACTGTCCATTAGATCTCGTTGTGCCCATAGAGACATTTGCTCCGGACATCATAAACTACATTATACGAAATTTTCAGCACATTCCACTGGGACTATTTTTTCATAAGAAACTTGCAGGTTCGTTTAAAACGAAGAAAAAGAGAAAATAATGAGTTTCAAACGCTAAAGAATATCACGTGACGGTAACAACCACACTGTGTGTGTTATAAGTAAGTTGGTTTGAAGTTAAAGTTGAACCAAGGGTAAGTTGAGTTGTCATTACTGAATCTTTTCTTGACATGGATTGCTGGCTGTTTCAAATCTCCAAAATCTGGAAATAGGAAAATATATTTAAGGATATCTGTATATACCTTATGAATTTACATAGGTGAAACATCGAGACCATTGACTGCACCAGAGAAAGAATATAAAATTAATGTAGGAATGAGAAATCAAAAAATAACTGGTTCAAATATATCCTCACATCTGATGGTGATAAATATTTTAATGAGAGAAGCAATCAAGAAATGAAAAAGTTTAATGAAACAATCCGCATTGTCTTATGTGTGATTGAATGACATAAATATGTCACACTGAAGAATCTATAAACAAATTTGATTTCACTCTCTAAAAAAGTCTTATCTCTAAACCTGATAGAAATAAAGAATTCTAGCCATTTTCGACAACGGAGGTAGATAGAGTCCCCAAAACGTCAACCTTCTTTTATGAAGAAGTTATTTTCCGGTAGGCAATTTCTGAATTCAGTACGTTATAGAGAAAAATATTATAATATGCATTGAAGACAACAGTCTTGTAAGTGCGCGGTAAATTATTGAGGAGAACTGACTTATTTGCTATTCTACACTTGTACAGGATTCCTTGAAATTTCCATTCTGTTTAAGACTGCGGAAGGTGAAAAAACCCATAATACCATACCAATAACAAGAAACGAACTTCCTTTATACAATCAAACTCAACTACAGTTCTCTCCGACATTTACCATTGTACCGCAGGAGAACATATATAATCAACGTAACTGCTCACGTGGCTTTTTGTTAATTAATGAAGCAGTGTTACATTCTCCCTTCGCAACAAGTTATATGATTGTTATCAATTTTGATTCACTAGGAGTTAATTATAAGTTCCGGAGTACTCACAAGATAATCCTGACAGAGGCGAGCAGAAATGTTTTATACAGAACTATCTGTATTTCGATCAATGACCAGCCCCACCTGTCAATAATAATAATCATTTAAATTAGATGATTTTCAAGTTTTATTATTTATGGACAGTGATGGCGTGCGGGTTGAGCGTTCTCTTCCTAATCCAATCACCCGTTGGTGCATGGGTTCAAATCAGCACGACCACTAGTTTCGCTAACAAATATAGAGGAAATAAAAGCTCCCAATTTACACTACGAATATATACTTGTAAAGTCACGCTTACAATTGTTTCGACACATAGTGTCATCATCTGAGCTGAGTTATGAACTAAAGTTACGATACAATTCTCATCAATAACTCAGCTCAGATGATGACACTGTGTGTCGAAACAATTGTAAGCGTGACATTACAAATATATGTTCTTAGTGTAAATTGGAAGCTTTTATTTCCTCTATATTTATCAGTCATGATGAATTTACACATATTAGATGCCTCCACGATAGAACACTAGTTACACGTTAAAAAGGTAAGAGTTGAAAAGCCTAAGGTAGAGACTTCTGAAAGGGTTTTGAACAACTTTTATTTCTGTTTCCTCAAGATACGTTCGTAGCTGAATCACTAATCCATCTGAATTCATGTGGCGGTATAGTATGAACTGATTCAATCATGGTTTTTGTATTATTCATATAGCTATTCAGGATTTTCAATCTTCCAAGGTCTGAGGATGAAAAAATTTTGATTGAAGGAAATCTCTACAAGTGTAGAATGACAAGGAATCCTGATGGCTGACTACGTTAAGAAACTACTGTCTTGACAAAAAAATTAATAAATTTTTCTATTCTAAAATTTGCCTACCTGTATTTTCTCATTCAGATTTCTTCTATGTGTTGGAGGCTATATCTGCCTACCTGAAGTTGTGTTTGTCTAATTTTATGAAGTCAATTGATTATCATTTCATTATCTTTACCAAATGAATTAAGAAAACAAATTATTGTAAGACTGTTGTTTCAACTGGAATTTGATATGCTTTGGGTTATTTTATAGAGCACTTAATGGAAAACGATGTAATATACATCTACCGGTCCCGTGCATTGAAAGGTATAGAAATTGTCTTTCCTAGCTCGCAGAAGTCTTTTGAATACTCCTGAGGGTTGCTTGTAAGGCTGCAGTCTATTGACGGAAGGAATGATTTTTGTTCACACAGGAAAAAGTAAGCAAGCAGAATTATATTCTAGCATGTTTGGGGAAGGAAGATATTCCGTATATATCTATTGATTTCTAAATAATATAGTCTATGAGTTTACAATTTGACAGAAATTATATGTAATGAGTACTTGGAACTAATGTGCTAATATATTTGTATGTGATGGTAGCGTAATGAAATTCAAGTGATAGAAACTACGCAAAATACAAAAACTACGTCAGGAGCTCTTGTGAATCAACCAATATTTTTCTCTCAGTATATCACGAAATTAGATTGTTCTATCGGCATCGTCTTCAAATAATTCATAGGTGAAATACTGAAAAAAAAAATCGTGTATTCATTAACTGTTATAAGTAATATATCACTGGCAAGATGTTGTCGTGACAATTAGAACCTGGTCCACCGAATAAACTGCATCAATTTGTATATCCACACTGCCGTTGGTGAATAATTTGTTCACAAATTGTTACAGATATTCTTGGTTTCATCATAAGTGCTAGGAATCGCCCGTTGAAAGGTAAGACCTCGTTAATCCTTGGCTCGCACAAGTTTCGACTTCTGAGGGCTGTCGTTCGTAGGGGGACGACAGCTGGTTAGTGGAAAAATCAATTTGAAAACAACAACAATTTCAGTATTGAAGTCTCATTCACTCAGTTGAACGATTATCTCACCTTTTTTTTTTTTTTTTCGAAGCTTCAATTTTTGTAAATAATTTTACGAGAATGTGTTGTTTTCGGTATGTTATCGGTCTGTACTTCTTCAGATCAAACAAAACTCCGTTTTTGGGAATAAGCACGGTTCGCCCCTAGACGAACCAATCCGGAACCTGTTAGTAAGTGTTTGGAAAATATTTTCACCTATAGCTATTTAGCCTATCAGGGTCTGGTGCAGTGAAGTTCCTAAAGCCTTTGAAGACCAACCCATCAAAGCTATCGGATTGCGCAATTCATTGAGCTCAGGTGGACAAAGACTTCTGCAAAAAGCTTCGAGTGGTTGCGGACACTCATAGATATTCTTCCAGATGGTTTCCACTCTATCAGCGGCCGGCAGGTTATCTACATCATTTGGATGCTCTCGGAATTAACTAGAACGTTTATTGCGGAACTTCATGTTTTCCGCGATGCTTTTCGCCAACCTCACTGCACTGCGGGCATGAAGGGCCTGTTGGCCGCCACGTTGTCCGCCACACACTGGATACGAGAGGCGTGTGCCGACTTGATCTTCGCTCCCATCCTGTGTACGCACTGCTCTTGAGTCCCAATATGAGTAGTGGTATTCCCCGTTTGTGTTTAGGACAGTCTGAGCGTCGTCATATACGGCAGAGTTGATTTGCCAGATGTCAGCCTCTTCTGAAAGGACATCGTGAATCTCCGCATCCACTCATGCCAGTTGTTGTGGGTTTTATTGCCTTCCGTTGGCGGTATGATACGGGCCTCCTCTACAGTCAGAACCACACGTGGTAGATCTGCCACTTTGTTGACCGCCTGAGGAGAAGCGCTCACATAGCCTCAAACCCGAATATTATATACACAAGATTTTGAGCGGAAGAATTAGCATAATCTGGGTGTATCTCACACCACAGAGCATGCTTTCTCAGTACGTTCGTCTATTCAAAGCATCCGTTGTATGTGTACACGCATGCTATCGAAATAGAGTTCAGAATTGATGAATGTGCCACGGTTCATCCCAAAAGAGGATGATGCGAGGAATACGAAGAGGACGTTCAGCTCATAAACGGAAGCAACCTAGGGGTGGAACAAAGTGGAATTTCTCTTCACGGCAAGTATCAGCATGAACCCAGACAGATCTGGTTATGAGAATTGTCGAGGGGGACCAAAGTTGCTGCAACTAATATGCTTGCCGTTCCAATTCTACTCTACCCCTTTGGAGTGATGATATTGACCCAGACACCTCGACGTCAAAACTCGCAAAATGATGTAGTGTCATAAAAGCTAGCATTTTATATCATCTTTTCCACGGTTTTACTTCCCCAGACAACGGGGAGGCCGTGGACTATGAATTTAAAGAGGCTACATGACATATAGTTCTGGGCGAAGTATGTGAAGTTATCAGAAGGTCGAGTCCCCTCCTCTGTATGGTCTGCGACCATGCAAAAGCAGGGATTGAAGCATTTCTGTTCAAAGCAGCTACCCGAAAGGCCGATGAACTCGGTTTCGTATTCGGCACTGAATGGACCAACCCAAACTCTGTCGACATTCAGCAAAAAGTCAGCGTCAAAGCTGCGGAGAGTAACAGTTTCATATAGTTACTTCTTCTTGAAGTCTTGAATTCCTTGTCTTATCCAGAAACCTGACCTTTGCATTTCACAGAACAAGTGGGCTGAAGTTGGAAACCGAGAGAGACCTGCCAGGTTGTCTTCAATTACCTCATCTACTGTAGTCGCGTAATGGGTATAGTCCCTGACACTAGATAGGGAGCGTGTTGTGGGGCAGTCGAGACCATCATGTATTTGTAGTCAGCCTGTCCATCTCATGCGGTCTCAGCCTATATCTACAAACAAAACACGGCGCAACGAATGTGCTACCATCTTCGATAATGGTATGGTATAGACGAGATACCGGTGTTGCCTTATGCTCCGGGGGATATTGAGACCATTGTAAAGAATGAGAAGTGTCGGATCTATTGAAACTACTTATTTTCCACCCTCAGGCAGAGTGGCAGATTTCTGTCATAGAGATTGTCCGAAAAGAGGAGGAGAGACGGACAAAATATCGAGACTCACCCTTGAGCTTCTTAGACTGTACCCTAACTATTCTCTGAAAATTTTAGAAATGATCATAGGGGTATTTGGTGAAATGATGAACACGCCGCTCTCGAATCTTCAAATTAAACCGGATTGCCATAAAGTGGCAGAAATCTTAGCCGGAACAATGCAGAAAGCCATAATTCTTTGTTCACTTCGCTTACTTAGGACACATGATTCTCAGACTCATTAATCACTCACCCGCACGGACGTAACAGAACACAAAAAGTTGACTCAGCGGACGAGAGATATCCAAATTGGGAATTACAGATCATGAAAATTATGTTGGTTCAAACGAAAATTCATAGGAACGGCGCATATTAATGGCGCTTTGGGTTAGCAGAGTGTAGGAATTGTATATTGAGATTGCCCATATACCAATCTGACAGGAAAAAAAGGCGAGGAATTACATGCGCTACAACACCGCCATAATTACACCTAAGTAGCACTACATCAATAGATTCATATAAGACCTCTTAGCACCTAATATTGTTCACCTGAAGACAGCAAACATCTTTCAACCTACAAAAACGATAGACGTTCGAAACCTATAAGTAACCATTTTCTCACTCAATCCACTCAGATTGTGCTTTTTTGATGATTACTTTTCGAAAGTGACTCGTCAATTATCTATTAGCTAAAAGGCATGCTTTATACAAAAACCCTAAATATTTTGAAAAATACTTATCCTTAAAGAATGATCTATCCTCTGGAAGGCTCTGGAGAAATCAAGAAATACATTTTATGCAAGCAAGCTGTAATTTAAAGGACATTACCCACCCCGTCCAAATATTTTGATAAAGATTTCATAGGAATTTTAGGTATTGAGTATAGCAATAGAAGCTGCGTTGAACCATTTATTTTATTCAAAGTGGCGTTACCCTTATTATTAATTTACATATCATTACATGAGTCTCTTAATCATTCATTGGTGATAATAGTTTCTCTTTTCGGTAACTGGTTTTCTGAATTTTTGTTGGTTGAGAGTTCCAGGGATACACAATTTTTTTTTTTAATGTAGTAGTCATTTGAGTCTACATACGGTGCTAAATTTGATTGGGAACTTTTATTATTCGAAAAAAATATATATTCACTTATCTGTAGTGTGATGAAATAATTATTTAATTTTACTTGGCATACATAGCGTACCATTTGACCATCAACTTCGATAAATATTTCTGCACTGATTCCAAAAATAATAATTCTTCATTGATATCAACCAATTCAGCATAGATCGACAAAAAAATAATTCAGATATTGTCCTTGTAATTTTCATATTCATGTATTTGTTCATTCATTCATATATTTGGTGAGTTATTCATGCATTGTCAAGGTTTAACCACAAATAGTCGAACAAAATGTTGGCAATAAACTTTTGGATTCAACCATTTTGTAATATATGATAAAGCTTCGTATGAAAAATATTATGGAGACCGTCAAAAATTGACCTCACCTTGCCGTCACTTTTTCGATAGGCATCATGAATTCTCCAAACTAACTCAGGTCCAGCACTAGCTACTTGTTTACCAATTTCGAAAAATTGGCCTATGGGATTCGTTTCCAAGGAACACTGTGTTGCTCCACTGCTTTTGAATTTTGAAAACATAGCAGTGGCAGGCATTGATTCAAATCTCACGCACTCACACTTTGGCACACATCACACTGGTTCACTCGGTATTCCCATAATTCATGGTTCTTCTTTCGTGTATTGGAACAGCAGATGGAGAGCCCGTTGAATCTGAAACAGAAATTCATATAAGAGGTGATCTAGCAGACATTTGTCTTTCAATTTTTTCATTATTGCCGTATTGTGTTCAGAATTTATTTTTCTGCACTATATTGATTCGTTGCGAAAATATGCGTTTCTGATTTTTCTGACAAAAATAATGTTTATCTCGGAATCGACTTATGAATCTAAAATTATTGAACTAATTTTGTTGACATTTGAATTTTTACGCTCCGATTCGTCGATTATTATTGATTGTCTAGTTAAATAAATAATCCTTCATAAATTTGAAGAAATTACAGTTATTAACGATAACTTTTTTCGTAAATTCATGACGCAGAAGTTAAAACAAGTTGTCGGCTTTCAATAACAAATAGAGGACATGGGCCTTCCAATTTTTTTTATTCAACTTCCAACCTCGCATATGTGATTCTTATACTAATTGATTTTGAGTTGGATTAGCTGTTAATGTTTCCTTGAATATCTACAAACTTGTCACACAATAAAACCAAATATTCTATCAGTAGGCCAGTATATTTCAGGTCAACGTCAAGTAACAATACTGAATTTGCTGTACATTCTGTTACACATACCATCTAAAATGTTCAAACCGTGCAAGTAAGTATGTCTAAATAACGAGTGGATTTCTTTATTTTTCATCCACGGTGGCATGCGGGTTAAGTGCTTGCTCCATAAGCCAAACATCCGTAGGTGCATGAGTTCGAATATCAGTACTGCCACCGGTTTCGTGCATGGTATCACACGTATTAAAAGGTAAGGGTCGTAAGGGCTTCGTCTTTCCCTAGCTCGCACAAGTCTCTGAATTCTGAGGGTTGCACAAAGGGGTGCAGCCGGTTGTCGGATATATCAATTTAAACAACAACAACAATCCACTAACTTGCCAGCAAGCTTGGGCCCGTCTTATCTAATTACATCGCACTAGTTAGAATGCTCCTCCTTCTTGCTGTTCCCAAAGACGCAGATTATCAGGAGTTTTCATCTGTTTTTCGTTGGACTTCTTTACATTATCCCAAAGCAATCGACTTATCATTCAGCATTGCATATGGTGCTTCTGATAAGCTGTGAATAACTATGAAACTTATGAAAAATTGAATGCCAATGAGAAAGCTATAGAAGCTTGGACGAGGTTCTTGAGACTGAACAACTCCAAGTTCATGATAACATTGTTGACCAACTGAAGTATACATTAAAATGTACTCATTGTAGTCATTGTACAGTTACGTTCGATCCATTCTGGGATATTTCTCTACCGATTCCGCAAAGAACAGGTCAACTAACACCGTTACATTGTTTTGATTATTTCACCAAATAAGAAACTTTGGATGGTGACGAGAAATCTACCTGTTCGAAATGCCTAGAAAGTCGGAAGTGCACGAAATCCTGATCGTTTCAAAAATTTTCACAAATTCTGGTGATCAATTTCAAACGTTTTTCTCTAAGATAAAGTTTTGGAGAAGCAATGTAACCATTGATTTCCCTGTAGACGGTTTGGATATGAAAAGATGTGCAACAGAAAATGTAACTTCTTCTCGGTACAACCTTTATGCTTCATCCAATCACAGCGGGACATCCTATGGCGGACACCACACGGCTTACTGTAGACACCCGTATCCCATATGAAGATACGTGGCACAAGTACAATGACTCTTGTGTGTCACCAATTTCAGCATCGTTACTTATGGGCAATGAGGCATATATACTTTTTTATGAGTCTTGCTCATAGTTATTTGAATTATACCTTTTATTATTGTTATTAATATCATAAATTATAATTTTTAGGATTGAATAAACAACCCTGAATTCAGGTAAAGGGGGTTAACCATAAAATTTCTATACAGTTTCCTATATAGCATCCTAATGGGGGACCAAGCAGTTGACATAGCCACAAAACAATCCATATTATAATCATTACTTTCTGCTACAAATTCAATAGAATGAAATGTTTGAATTGATAATCCCAATTGCTTATGATATTCGAGAACTGAAATGAACATTTGAAATTATCATATTATTTCCACGTATCTCCATTTGAATCTCAGCATCATGGTTAATTTTCTCTCGTTACAATGATTCTACTAAGCTGGGAATAGACAGCTTGCAGCAAATTGTCAGTAGAATCCCCAGCTGAGAAAACTTCGTTTCAATTTTAACCACACTCAACAGGACATTATTAACTAATGCAAACCCTGTTTATTAGAATGTAGAAGAATACATTTTTTTCGTGATTCGCTCAGACGGTTTTGATAAACATTCTCGAAGAAAAAGGCTCGGTGATCCCAATAACTGCCATGCCACGAAAAGTTACTGTAAGGAAATATTCGCCATTTCTTACACTGTATACAAATTGAATGAAAGTATCGTCACAAGTTTGAATAATCAATGACAATCTGCAGGTCACTCAAAAATGTTTGTAAAAAAATAACAGTCATTCCTGCAATGCGTCACAGGTTTGACAATTCAATGAAGTATACACATTCCTAGGGCGGGTTGTACGAAATAATTTCACTTACAGTTTAACAAAACTGATTTCAGTTGCCAAGAAAATAGATATTTCATTGGCTAATCCCTAACAACTGACGCAAGACTTGAACTGTTGGTAAACTTGTCTTGTACCACCCGCCATTAAACTTCGCGATGCCTGTGTTGGCTAGCACCTCGACAAGCAATCTTTACGTCGTTCAAGAATGTCAGCTTTTTTTGCTATACTATACTATTTCCGTAAGTCGTTACTTTACATTATGATTAATACATGATATACAAAGAATAAGTATATTTTTGTATGTGATTCTTAAATCTTTCCTTCAGGTAGATGGTCACTTGGTAACTGAAACACGTATCGAGGTGTGACAATAATAGCAGTTTGGTATCAGGATAAAACATCAGTATATCCACAACAAATCATACAATTTTAGGTAAGGTTATATTCTTAGATTGTTTTTTTTTCATTAATCAATACGCAATCTATAATTCCATGAAAGAGGGGCGACACCACTTGACGGAAGACCATAAAACTAATATGAAATATGGTGGATTACGTAATCCAATCTTCCGCAATAAAACCTATACAATAGGTAAAGTCGTCGGCAAGTATTCAACAAAAAACAACTACTGCCCCCTACGACCATTGAATTATATTTGTTTAATACTTACTATCAAAGCCGAAATTATTTTTCGATTTAATTGGGGGAACACCTCCGTACCGGTTTCATGGTTATTGCCAATCATCAGCGAAGGCTAGTTCGACCCAATTGAATCGAAAAATCCTTTCATCCTAATTGGAAATCCCTGAGACAAACACTGAGGTATGAATTCAGCGCCATCTCTGGGTTCCAGTTTAAAATGCACTCCGACTACGTGTCGACTTCAACATGAAGCCAGAAACATCATGAAAGAGGGGCGACACCACTTGACGGAAGACTATAAAACTAATATGAAATATGGTGGATTACGTAATCCAATCTTCCGCAATAAAACCTATACAATAGGTAAAGTCGTCGGAAAGTATTCAACAAAAAACAACTACTGCCCCCTACGACCATTGAATTATATTTGATTAATACTTGGCAAAGTTTTCTACAAGAACCACTTTGCAATACATTTCAAATATCAAAGCTGAAATTATTTTTCGTCTTAATTGGGGGAACAACTCCGTACCGGTTTCATGGTCATTGCCAATCATCAGCGAAGGCTAGTTCGACCCAATTGAATCGAGAAATCCTTTCATCCTAATTGGAAATCCCTGAGACAAACACTGAGGTATGAATTCAGCGCCATCTCTGGGTTCCAGTTTAAAATGCACTCCGACTACGTGTCGACTTCAACATGAAGCCAGAAATATCAACAACAACAACAAATATAATTCAATGGTCGTAGGGGGCAGTAGTTGTTTTTTGTTGAATACTTGCCGACGACTTTACCTATTGTATAGGTTTTATTGCGGAAGATTGGATTACGTAATCCACCATATTTCATATTAGTTTTATGGTCTTCCGTGAAGTGGTGTCGCCCCTCTTTCATGATGTTTCTGGCTTCATGTTGAAGTCGACACGTAGTCGGAGTGCATTTTAAACTGGAACTCAGAGATGGCGCTGAATTCATACCTCAGTGTTTGTCTCAGGGATTTCCAATTAGGATGAAAGGATTTTTCGATTCAATTGGGTCGAACTAGCCTTCGCTGATGATTGGCAATGACCATGAAACCGGTACGGAGGTGTTCCCCCAATTAAATCGAAAAATAATTTCAGCTTTGATATTTGAAATGCATTGCAAAGTGGTTCTTGTAGAAAACTTTGCCAAGTATTAAACAAATATAATTCAATGGTCTTAGGGGGCAGTAGTTATTTTTTGTTGAATACTTGCCGACGACTTTACCTATTGTATAGGTTTTATTGCGGAAGATTGGATTACGTAATCCACCATATTTCATATTAATCTATAATTCGCCAAAAAGTGTTGATATGAATCGATTTTGAGTGCTTATCACGGTTTTGGTCAAAGTTTCGTGTTGTGTCATTTACGAAAAAGGAAAATGATAGCGTGCTGGTGGTAATTCATTGTTTTATAAAACAACCATTGCGGAAGCTAACAGAATCGAAAATAAAGCACAGTGGTATTCAACAGTCAATCAAGAGCCAAACTATAAAATTTAAACATGATGTTCTTGATAAATTTCAAAAATATTTTGCGGCCATCGATAAATGATGATTTCTCCCAGTTCTTAGGGCCAGTTCTATAGGTTCCAGTTAACTCCGGATGGACTAACTAATGGTTTAGAATGTGAATGATATCCATTAGATAATGTTTCCAGAGTTCCAATTCTAAACGATTAGTTAGACGATCTGGAACCTATAAAACTGACCCGTAGGCCGTCGTTCACAACGAGGTATTCTCAACGTTTCGCACGAGTGATTGTCATTCTCTAGGCAGATTATGCTGACAGCTGTTCACTTCTGGTCGATTGTTCGAAGTTTGGCATTCGTTGTCACAATGAGTATTTGTGATTACTTGAGTTTCAGTAGGCCATCATCTTAATGGTTTGGAAGATTTTTGAACTCTTTCGATTTTTCGCAACGTTTCGATTGCTTGTATCCAGAATCGTCTTCAGGTAAATACTGACAAGCTTAGATGCTACGAGATAAACTATAGATCTGTTGATGTGGTATAATTGAGGTGTAATACTGGCGGTGTTATGTCGTGTATAATTTCGCGCTTTTTCTTCTCTTAAAGTGGTTTATGAGTGGTACGATTTCAATTTCCACGCTCCGTTGATTGAAAGCGCCATTGGCTTCGATACAAACGGTTTCTATGAATTTCCGTTGAAACCAATGTTTCCTCCCTATGAAGAATAATAGCCTCGTCCCAAAGAATTCGATAGTGCTCAGTCCAGGCATGGTCAGCAATTTTCGATTTAGGTGCATACCCCTGTAGAGTCCACTTTTTGCCTCACCGATGTAAGATGCTCCACATTCACATGGGCCTTGTAAATGCAGATTTTCTGCAGAATTCTACAGTATTTTCTGGTTTTGTCTTGGTGAGGAAGCTTCGTAAGTTACAGTCGGATCAAAAGCAGTTCTGAATGTTGTTCTTGTAGTAACAGTTGTATCAATAACAAATATCGATAAACATTTCCATCAAGTGTTTCTCTGAAGAATCATATGAATGCGGAAGATGAAAGTGTAACCGGTAACTGATACTTATACACTAAAAATCTTTCCAAACACAGACATTTTAGCAGAACAGAGAAATATTCTCAAGTTTCCAAACGTTATTAATATTTTGTAACAGGCATGATATTCTAATGAGCCACACCAAAGAGAATTCTCAGAATTAAGGAGAAGATCGAATCTGTGAAATTCGATAGTGCATTTGAAAAAAAGTTCTAAGCAAACTTTGAAACACTTGTCACAGTCAATATGTAGATTTTCAGTTTTATATGTATTGTTTGTGTAAATTCTGTTAATTTTTCATACGGCTTCTGATTTCAACTTTGAAATCAGTCAGGGAACTTCCTATTGTGAGTTATTTTTGGCGTAATGAAAATTTGTCTTATTCCTGTAGAAAGTTCATTTTTTATCAACTCTAGTATCTGTCATTATGTCTCTACTCAACTTTCAGTACATTCCTTGTAGTTTGATTGAACTGAGTTGTTTAGAAATTGATTCATTTATTAATTTTTAATTTTGAGAGTTTTGTATATATTTTTTTTTCATTGAATCACGTATGTGCTATGCAATGTCGGACCCGGAGTTGTTGAAAAAATGGAATTTTTGTAATTGACAAGAATTTTGACAATTGAAGAAAAATGAGATGACAAGTTAATTATTTTTTCAAAAAACCAAGAAACGAAGCTAAAATCGCTGGTCCTTTGGCCGAATCTAATCAGAATTCTTTTCAAGGTGTGATAAGCTGTACAATCATACATAAGTCATTGTTTTGTATCTCTATGAGATGAGTAAATTATCTTGCCTCAATCAGGGGTTTCACTACGAATGAATTGCCAAATGTCCCTAGCTAAATCTTTATTTCCTAGTTGTAATTTTTTATAACACATTTTTCCGTGATTCATAGTGTGGCATATTTCTTGACAAACCCTAACTATTTTAGTCCCATTCCACTACATTTGAATTATTCAAGGAGATTTTTCAACATCCAAAACTATAATTTTCTCTTGAGTAGGTACTTGGATTGATGAGAGAGATAATTAAAGTAGTAATGGATTTGTTGAATATTGGTAAAAGTGGACTGGTTTAACTTTTTAAAAAAATTTAAATTGGATCAAAATGAAAGGATGGATTTTCTTTTCTAATCATCGACCAAGTTTTTTTTTATTGCCATAACTACCACATACAGGACAATATGTATACAGTATGATTCAACTACTTAACAGGATTCATTTGCTGTAGTTTCAGATCACAAATCAGATCAGAAATTGATAGTATTATGTTTCATGTTGAATTGGAAATGTGGTATTATTTGGATTCAACACATCTAGAGAATAGTTCTTTTTGAAATTCATTTCATCGTCTACTTTTTTTGGGTACACTTCCTGACATTTAACCATCCGGATCTTTCGGTCATCGGATCCCTTGATTCAGATCTATGACCTTCAGTCATTTTGTTCATTTGAGTTTACCTTTTTCGGCCTGTGGCCATGCTGCTTCTACAGCCTTCCAGGTATAGTGTGTGACCTTTAGATATTTCATCTACTTGAGTTTACATCCCCTGCCCTTTGGATCCTTCCATCCAGTTAGCCCGAACAGTTGTGCAACAATTCAGTTCACCGAGTATATCGAGTTTAAGTTGTAACAGTTGTATCAATAACATAAATCAATAAACGTTTCGTCAACCATCTTGTTCTTTCAGTTTCATCATCCAGTTCAAACTTCAATGTGTTTCACTCACATATTGAATGCAGATTTCAATTGAATTCAATATCACAGATTATTTCCGTGAAACTGCCTTTTTTCCAAATGGAACTGTGACTCATAAGTGGGAGGTGTGTACTTTACTCCACAAAATTTGAACTGGGCTTATACAATTCTAACACTATCTGCTTTTTTTGAATTGTTTTCGTCATCGCCATTGTTATATGGTAGGGTATCTAAATAAAAAAAAACACAAGTTACTCTTCATACGTCCTAAATGTGTCACGGTCTAATATGAACTGAACCCTTCTACTCAGTGTCGTATTATCTCCGTGACTCTGAATATCGATATCTTCATTCATTGTATAATTCAATACTCTACACGTATACAGTACTTCTCACAGCGCACGGGACATAGATAGAATTAGGGCAAACAAAGTTGACACATTTATTAGGCAAATCAGCTGTTATGCGAGAAGTGTGGGGATAACAAGCTGAAAGATTTGTAGACTTTAGGATGGTAATTCATAATCTGGCAATATTGTAGCAGGGTTTCATCGGCAATCAGTGATATTTTTTTGAACGGGTAAACAGTCAACTAAACTATTTGTGGATTTTATTTCTACCTATCGATATTCATTGGGGCTGTGCAACAGTCAATTGCTCTTATTCTCATCTATGTTATCCTTCATTGTAAGATTATCTATATACAGTACTTCTCACAGCGCACGGAACATAGATAGAATCAGATCAATTGATAATTGTCTGACCATGAGACCACGGTTGCAAACAACGTTGACACATTCATTTGGGAAATTAGCTGTTCTGTGAGGAGTGTGCGGATTACATGCAGACAGATTTGTAGACCTTACGATAGTTATTCATAATTTGGCAATATCGTAGCAGCGTTTCATCGGCAATCGATGAAGATTTATTTTTTGGAACGGTGAAAACAGTCAACTCAACTATTTGTGGATTTTATTTCTACCTATCGATATTCTTCGGGAGGGGGCTGGGCAACAGTTAATTGCTCTTATTCTCTTCTATGTTCCCTTCATCGTGAGATTATCTGTATATCAATCGTCGACGTCGTTTACCAATCACGTCAACTTTCTATACATATATGCATTTCATATACTTGTAATGATTCAAAAACCACTCGGAATAATTGAATTCAATATATATTTGTTAATACCTCCTGTTTAAAATATGAAAAAGAATTGGCGCTCTTCTGATGATAAAACGTTTCAATTAAATCACAGGAAATGGGTCTTCTTCACTACAAAAGATGTCCATATACATCAATCAAATCAGCAGCTCATGTGCCAGTAATCTACTTTTGATCAAACGCAATGTACCTACACGTTCCCCCATTTATTTGTTCATTCATGGAAAGCTCCGCTCCGTCTGTTCAATTACCACCGCGTCACTGTGAATCAGACATGCAACATGTTATACCCGAGACCCGGCGAGATAGAAATATTGACTTTCCATTCAACAGGCTGGAAAATCGTGGTGGCGTCTGGAAGAATATTTCTTTCATGTCGTATTTCGTTCTAGAACAGTTATTCTAGTATTGCCACTGAATATCAAATATTCTTTAGATTTTGTGTATACGATAAAGAGTAGAATAAAGAAAATAGGTGTTTCAGAAAATTTTGTTTATTATGAAAGTCTGCATTTCTCATTTTTATTTTTTCCTTAACACAAAAATGTATCGGAATAGGATATTTGATATAAGAAGTCACCTTATCTTAGTCGAGTACCATGCATAAGACGATGCATATAAACTGAAAAAATATGATTATTAATATTCATCAGTTTCACTAATTTTTTATCGTTCTCAAATTTTAAAAATATCAAATAAATTATAAACAATCCGAAATTTCACATGTACATGAACATACCCAACAATGACATTTTCGTTGGCAGTTTCCAAAAGAAAATCTCAATTGCCTCCTACGACCATCGATTTGAATAATTGGGATCAATATTGATGAACTACTTTTCGGTACTCTATAAACTTCATAGAGATATTTCGATTCAAAAGGGGAAATCACCTACTTAGCAGTTTCATGGTAAAGGATAGAGCTCACTCAATTGAATCTGAGGATTCCTTTGGCTTCAAATGGAAATTACTAGGAAATTTTTTTCCATATAATTTGAGTCGATCGATATAATTATGAGTGACTATTCTATGAAAAAATTTTCTTACTAAATATCCCTTGGCTATTGATAAATTCTCAAAATTTGTTTCAACTTTTCTCAAGCGAGTTGCTCTAAGGTAACAGTCCTCCGCCTTCGGCGTCGGGCTGTTACCAAGCAACTCGCTTTCGAAAGTATATGACAAATTATTTCGAAATTATCAATAGCCTTGGGATATTATAAGTGATAAACACTGTAAAATGAATAAGTACAGCGACTTTTCTTTGACGCAGAAACACTTCGACTCCATCTACTTCAATATGAAGTGAAGAAATACTATTTCATGTTAAAGTCGTACGACGTAATTTGACGAAAGATCATCTTTGTCAAATAATTACAAAATGACTCCTAAACATTTTTGTCAGAAAGTCTTCAACACAAAACGAAAAATATCGCCACCAGCATTGATTCAGGTACTTAATTTATACCTCTTTGGTGTACGAGGGTTTCGATTTCATCATTCATATACAGACGATTCTTTAGAGAAACACTGTTGTTGATGATTGACGGAACGTTTATTTATTCATGTTATATCCGATTCCTGAATGAGCCCTTTGTCCCGGAATTGCGTCATACACCATAAACATTGCAGTAAATAGAGGATATTCCTCAGCACATTTGAAGGTCTTCGTGGAATAATAGAAACTACGCAGTATCCAGTCAGCATTCCCGAACCTATTAAGTCGAGGAGACCGGGTTCAAGTCGTTCAAGTCTTCCAGTCTTCAAACCAAGTAGTTTAGTAGATTTGAATCAAAACGAGTTTCAAATCATTATAATTTCGCATGTAAAGTCCAATATTTCCATATTGTAATAAATGTGAATAAAGTCTGTTTTTAAAAACTCAAACTCAAAGAAGACTGATTTAACATTCATGTTATTAATATAACTTGGTGGTACAGACATGATGACTGGTGTGTGTCTCCGCGACTTCGCCATATAGTTCTCAGTTATGAATCTGGTACGGTGGTACCCGCCAAGTTTTGAATACGTAATAAGAAACGGGACGGTGTGTGTCTTCCATTTGCTACAGCAGGAGGAACTTCTTGGTCTTTGTTCCTGCGGTGTACTCAGTTCCTCAATGAGTTCGCTTTTCAGCCGTTGGTACGATTGGTCATCGGCCGGCTGTGAAATAACATTTCTCAATTCGCTGTTATACCGTCGCGGTAATGCCCTGAGTACACTAAGGTATTGTTTTTCATGATTTATAGGTACCGCACTAAACTGCAACTCCACCATGGTTCACATCGTTGGGTCAGACTGGTTGAATTGAGGCAGTGAACTATGATAGTGACTGTCATCGAGCTGGTGATGGGTTCTGAACAGTGACCTGATCTCTAGGCATGTTTGATGCCGGTCACTTGATAAAACTAAAAAAATTAACTCAGGGTTAAAACAAAGTACGTTGGTTTGCAGAAGAAAAAAATCATGTCGAAATTACCAATTGAGTGTATAAGTGTTAGTTACCGAGTACATTTTTATCTTTCGTATGACGATTCTTCAGAGGAACACTGGTGCTGATGGTTCAAACTATAGTATACCGACTGTTGCCAATGCAAATATATACGTGGAACAATTCCCCACACCTCTTCGGAAAAAAGTGTAAATTTTAGATTGGAATTTTGGGGGCTGCAGCCACCCAGTGGGCTCTTCATTAACCCCTTACACCATTTTGATATATTACTTGCAGTGTTTTGATTTTGAGTGGTCAGAGTAAAATTTTTGCATTATATTCATGTGCGAATATCACCTATATATGTACGCAAGGCTTTCTCTGTGCTCTCAAATAGCATTTTTTTTTTCTTCTTTGTTTTGTTTACTAGTTCAGCAAGTCGATCTAGGCAGCAGTATTTGTTCATAAACTATAACATCGTGTAGTCGTGTACTTTTAGATCAACGTACCTACCATGCATTGGTGGCTCATGGTAAAAGAAGTAGCAACATAATTTAAGATCCATTCAAACATGAAAAAAAATGTATTATTATATATGGAAAATAATTAAAAATATACCTCCTATCTGTTCATAAGTTATGAATACGCAATCTCACAAAGTACAAGACCGTAGTGTAACATGTTGTTGAGTTGTTATGAATAAATACAAATTCCACGATGTACAGAAAGACTTGAAATATATTTAGGAAAAATTGAAATTTCTCAGTTAAAATATCAGAGTGATGTTGAAAATTGAATGTTTCATCAAATGTTTTGAATGGTCCAAGATCCATTTACATCCTTAATCTTATTTTAAGGTTTCAAAAATGCAGATATACCCAAAACTGTATAAAAAAAAGTTTACCCATTTTGACAAATATTTAGCATAAACGGAATTTCGAATAATTTCTTCAATTCTCACAATTCAAAATTATTGTAAATCCATTCTCTACTACATTTGAAGCGTAAATTCGCACGTTGCTGAGACTAAAGTGATAAAATAATATCTGAGCGAAACAGAGCAATCAATAGCGGTGACACACCTCTCTCTATTTGGCCTATGTAGGGATTTTTTTTTAAATCTGTATATGCTAGATTCTTGACGAAACTATTACAAAAATACTATGCTATGGCTCCGTATACTTTGAAACTCTCGGCCATTTATACTGTTGACCAATCTCAATTTGTAGTTTTTCACCTTGATATTGCTTCAGGTTTTTCTGGATGAACAATTTACATGTTGATCCAAGGGCTATATTGGATCCCTCTTTACCTTATATGGTCCTTTTCAAGACCTTCCATCAACTGACTTCTGGTCTTGCTTCAGTAATTCACTTCTTACAACCAGAGATTCTCACTGTGCTTATATCATCGCCTTGAAAATTAAGTACTCTCCTGTCTCAAATATTCCTCCACCAGAGTTCATCGGTTCCTTTTATTTCAGTGTGGAATGTCCGCACTATTTAGATTGCCTTTCAACCCTTTCCCAGGAGTATGGTGATCTATTCATATATTTTCGAAAAAATAAAAAGTTGAAACATTTGGTTCCAATACAATTGAAGAAACAAAAACTACTGTAACACCGAAAAGCTCCAGCTCTTGAAGACGCTAACGTTAATGGTAAAACGCGCGTCGGGGGAAATTGACTTATTTTTGGTGTTTGCGATATTTCTATATCATGAATTCGATAACATTAAAGTATTTGCCAATATCTGCATTCATGGTTAAGAATAAGTTTCTAGCATCGAATTCTAGTGGTTGTTTCTAGAAAAATCGCGGTTTTTAGTAGTGAACAGTACCTACCTCAAATATAATCCGCAGTTCAGATGGTGGACCTATAATTTTGAGTTCCAAGAAATAATGCTTTTGTACGATTTCTTATTTTCAAATGAATAACTGGATGTTATTTGATGCATGTTCAATGCTTGCCAACAACCTGGCTGCAGCTATATTGTCAGCATTCTAATTTTTTACAGCAGCAGCTTTGAAGTAGTACCCATTTTTTTCATTACATCTGTCTATCACATACCGCGGGATTTACATTCGGGGTGAAAGACCCCCTCTTACGGTTTCACTGACTCACATACTACGAAGTTTATCATTCTACTACCACAACCCAACCCTATTTTAATCTTCTGTTCTTCTTCAAGAACCTATAGAATCTTTGCAGACGGTTCTGTTGTTGTTTTACTTCAATACCCTCCTCCATCAATTCTTCTTGATTTTTCTATAAGGTGTCTGTTTCCCTTGTTTATTTTCAGCTCTGATGTTTTCCTGTTCTACCAAAATTTTCTGAAGTTACAGAAAATACGATACTATAAAATTATCCAATGAACGTCTATTCTGGATGTTTATACTAGATTCTCTGAGGTTTCCTGAATATTCCATAATGTTCTTTCTAAATTCCAGCCACGTGCCATTATTTAGGTCATGTGTTCGATCATTACAATCACGTATTCCAGTTGATGACAATAATGGAGCCATAACGACAACGTATGCACTGACTGAGGCAGCAGAGCTAACATGATTTTCACAATTAGGGTCGACTATTTCCGAGCAAATAGGGCGGGTTGTGGAAGTTGTCATGTTTTCAGATTTGCAGACACTATGAAATTTCAGGCTTTAGTTTTTGGGACATTGAAACCACGGAATTGTCATGAATATTCTGTTTATGAACTTGCAGCGATGTTTGTCAAGAACGTAACTTTGATGTTATTGCTATGAAGGTAAATATGTCAGCTTGAAGTAAAAGGGGGGGATGAAATACTGAATATAATAAGAATAATGAACCTTCGACACAATTAGATAAAACGTGCAGAAAGATAAAATGTTAAACAAATTTGAATAAAATTATGCTCTATAAAATATTTTAGGGAAAGTTAGATTGAATACTGAAGACTGAGATATTGATAAAACTTTTGACAAAAATAACAGTTACTAAATATTTGTAGAGACAGATGAAACCTTAAGCAACTATGAAAATATGATAAAGAAAAAATATAACGGTGATAGTTCAATGTGTTCATGGATAAAATCTTAATAGTAGTAAACGCTGAAAGAACAACAGATAATATATACAGTGTCTTCAAAAAGTATCGGAACGGTCTCATATTTCAGACATGGCCCTGAGAAAATTTATGAAAATTTTGATAGGGTGGTTTTTGATGATGCCCGATTCAAGGGTGATATCGGTAATGTTGCCAAATCAACATTTTTCCTGATATTGAAGGTAATTAAATTTTTTCAAATGGAACACCCTATTTGTTTTCATTGCAGTCAATTCAGCGACGCACCATTACTTATGTCTCCAAATATCAGATTCTAAATTAATGTGGTTTTTGAAATACGACAACATGGCATTTTCGTTGAAAAGTCTGGGAACGGTCCAATATTTTCAATATGGTTAAGAAAAATTCGTGAAATTTTATAGAAGATTGTTTTCGATGATCCCCGATTCAATGGTGATATCGGCAATGGCGCAAATTAAAAGTTTTTCAGATATTGAGGGTAACTCAATTTATTCAAATGGAAAACCCTAATTATTTTCATTGCAATCAATTCAGCGCGCCGTCGTATACCTATACCAGGTTGTGAGTTAATATGGTTTATGAAATACGAGAACATGGTTCGTTGAAATGTCTGCGAACGATCAAATATTTTCAAAAAGGCTCGAGAATATATAATGAAATTTCATACAGAATGGTTTTTGTTAAAACAACTTTTTATTAATTGAATTCTTTTCCGAAAGTGTTATGTGACAAAGTGCTATTTGACCAAGTGCTGATGAACATAGCCCAAGCGGTCATAAAATTCCCTCAAGGTATTAGTTAGCATTTGAGGCGTGATTAAAAGAGCTGCCTGACATTTTATTTTTAGGATTTCTAAATTTGCTGGTTGCTCGAACTACCTTAATTTGAAATCTGACATTTGGAAACATAAGTAATGAGGCGTCGCTAAATTGATTGCAATGGAAACAAATAGGGTCTTCCATATGAAAAAATTTAATTGACCTCAATATGTGGAAAACTGTCAATTTGGCAACATTGCCGATATCACCATTGAATCAGGCATCATCAAAAACCATCAGCATGTATAAAATTTCACGATTTTTTCTTGAACCGTACTGAAAATATTGGAACGTTTCCAGAATTTTGAACGAAAAAGTCATGTTGTTATATTTCAAGAAATGCATTAATTTAAAATCTGATATTTGGACACATAAGTAATGAGGCGTCGCTGAATTGATTGCAATGAAAACAAATAGGGTGTTCCATTTGAAAATATCAAGTTATCCTCAATATCAAGAAAACTGTTAATTTGGCAACATTGCCGATATCTCCATTGGGTCGTTTCTGAAATACGAGACCGTTCCGATACTTTTGAAACACTGTATAAATGATAATTCGATAATAATTTCACTCTGAAAGAATTTTAACGAATTGCCTAGCTTTTTCGATAATGTGTTTCCTTATCTGTTTTTTGAAGATTTGTTTGGAATTAAACATTTTTTTTTTTTCGTAAGGTTTAGTGTTATATGTTTTCATACTAGTGCATACTAGTAAATTCTTAATATTTAATGACTTGCGTGGTGAAGGGGAACAATCATTTTTGTTTTCATCGTTTGTTTTTATCAAATTTGTTACTATATTTCCTAAACTTCTGTGTCGGTTTTTTAATAAAATCAGGGTATTGAAGAGTAGTTTTGAATGCAAGAGTTTTTTGTTGTTCATTTTCAGTAATGAGTTTGTCAATGGGGAATGCCACGTTTGTTAAAAGTTTTTTGGAAATTGAATATATTGGAAGAAAACATTGAAATAATGCCACCACTGATTTATTTTCTTCAGGCGATGCTTCATTATATACAATGAACCATTTTTACTGCAAGTGACTTCATTTGATAACAAAGTCAATATGGCAACGGTGCCTACTGAATTTGCGGTTCGGGTTCGTTCGCGCAAGCTCATAACATATTTAATTTTTTAATTTGGACAGCTGTCAGAGTGAAGTAACACAGACACGTGTGTTAGTGTCACTCGTCAGCGACCACGGAGCAAAAATTATGGTGTCAAAACTGATGGAATACATCTTTTCGGCATGCGATGTTGCCAAATGTGGTTTTACTACATATGACGTCACAATTTGATTTTTTGCCTTTTTTAATAAAGATCATTGAAAAAATCATAAAATACAAAATACGTATCCCTTATTTTTGGAAAAGCTATACGTTCATGACGAAATCGAAATAGAGTGGCATTGCCATTATGGGACAACTTTAGAATTATTTCTGCCTCTTTTTCAGATTGATGGAGTTCATGCCATGCCATGGAGTTCTTCATTGCCATATTTGGATCCTATATCGAGTATACGTTTACCCGAAAAGTGCAATCTAGCTCTTTGTAAAATATCTCATAATTTACATATGGAGAGTATTTTTTGTTGAATTTATTGATATGTGTGCTTCTTGTAACCATTTGTTCTATCGCCATTAGGTGGTCTGTTATATTATTTTTTCACTCTGAGGGGTATGAGCAAGACATTCTTTTTTGTCCCTTAATAGTGGAAATATATCCATATTCATTCAGAGTATTCAGATATTCAAATTAATTTATATTATCTTTAATTACTTAGACTTATTTCCCCATCATTTTGATTACAATCAACCGTATTATAAATCGTATTATAACCTGGTATGTTGCATAAGTTTGTGTTTGAATTTTTCTTATTTCTGTTAGCAAAAAACAGTCAAAATCAGTGTTCACGTTATGTTGAAGTATTTTGAACTCATCGAAGTTTTTATCGATACTTCTTATGTTGTTTTATAGTATAATGAAACTATTAGTTTTTTCTATTTACTCATAACATAATTTCACTCTCGTATACATTGTTTATGATAGAAGTTCCAATTGAATCTACTTCGAAATCTCGAATATTCCGATCTATTATTGGTCATATATTCTTTCTACCGAAAACGCAAATAATGACAAAAGTATAAAACTTATTGTGTTTTTTATTGATGATAAACTGACTTGGTTAGTACATACAAATCGATTATTTAACAGATTATCGAGCTCTCTACATTTGTTATGTAATATGGAAAAGCATCTATGCTTCAATACAGTTAGACCATGTTATCTCTTATTTTTCCATACTTATATCAATTATAGCATTCTCTTATGGTGGAATTCTTGTCATACTGTTAGAGTTCTCTAAATGCAAAAGAAAGCAGTTAGAACCCTCGCTGGTTCTAGTTCTAAGGACCACAGTCATCAAATATTCGGAGATGTGTCTATTATGCATGTTCCCTCATTATTTATTTACGCTATGGTATCAGAGGTACACAAAATCAAAAGATCATCTCTGGCCTATGCCGATTTTTATGACTACCATACTCGTGGAGCGATGGATTTGCGGCCTTTCCATTTCAGCCTGAATAAAAAACAAATGAATTCACTGGTAATCTATAAATATTTATCGGATTAGTTTGAGATTCAGACTGACCTAAAACGTAACTAATACGGTACATCCTCAAGAACTGTTTTTATTCCATCGACTAACATTCGAGTACGCCTCTGTATCTCAACAGCATGGTCTCTTGACACCCTGAATAACGTGTCACTATTTTTCAATGGGTTTTCAGTATGTTTTGACCTTCTTATTTTTGATAAATTGCCTAAGGCTTTCGCGTCCGAAATTTTCACCATCAGAATCGGGTTTAAAGGCCGTCGTGATTTGGAATAGTTTCCTTCTGATTCGGGTTTAAAGGCCTTTATCTGAATCATCGTCCTTCAGTTCATGAACCACCAATATTTCATAGGGATGTCCACTTGTTTATCTTTCCCAGTAGTTGATCGCCCAGAACGCTTTTTTTTCGCACATTGCCATTCTGATGAAATCTTTTCGCTATTTTCAAACATTCGTACATCCTCATAATAAAAAAATAACAATTGCTTCGCATTCATCATTTAACTAACTCATGTGGTGCAACCATTGTTTGGAGATAAATAGCAATCGAAACAGCTAGAATACACTGACATGCACTCTCCTTGAAATCAGTTTATTGTTCTGACCATTTATCCTGAAAACAATGCAAAAACACCAATAACAAAGTGGTGTTAATATCCAAGCAGAATGTGGCAAATAAGTCTCAATTGACGTCCGAACCAAACCCGATTTCTTGCAGGGCCGAGGATGAGTGCGCTAAGTTGATTTTCGTTATTCTAAAACAATGTTGACTCTCGGATTGATGGAGGACATTTCAATTTCTTTGCACGGTTGAATAGCAGATAAACCCCCTGTCAAATAAGTTTTCACTCACCACCCCATTACATTAAAATTTTTTGAAAGGGTTACTTTATTCCAGTAAGAAATGAAATTAGGGGTAAAACATTCATACAAAAATTAATGTACATTTTACAAATCAAAAATAGACGTGTCTCGGCGATTTTCCTAATAAGAGTACAGTACCGAGTAAGATATGATGACCAATCAATCAATCCTTTATTTTTCTTAAAATGATAAAAATTTTCCTTTTGTATAGGAGTAGTCAACACTTATTCTAACTTATAACTAGTGCTAAAAAAACAAACAAACATACGTACTGACAGATTAAAACAGTATGACACAAACACAGCTGAGTGGATCAAAGAGGGTTAGATAAAAACTCATCGAGTGTATAAAAACAAATAATCAAAAAAACGACTTCAGACATCTTTTAAATATTGTTAAATTTTCTGCTCTTTCATAATTTCTGGAAAATGATTAATAATTCTAGGCCCAATGTATTTTGGGGAGTTTTTAGTAGTTTTGTATTTGACAGTTTCAACATGTATCATTCGTTACTGACGTGTGTTCTTATCATGATTGTCACTATTCAGAATGAAATCGGTTTTACTGATGAATGCAAAGATTGACAGTTCAAATATAAATGGGCATATAAGAGTCAGAATTTTGTGATTAATATAAAAAGTTCTGCATGAACTTCGTTTCGGAGTATTGAATAAACAAAATGGCCTTCTGTTCAATGAAGACTTTTCTACTCATGATTGTCGAATTGCCCCACAAGCATACACCATAACGCAACCTAGATTCAACCTGAGCATAATATACACTGATGAGTTGTTCTTTATTCAGAACTACTCTCAGCTTCCTGAAGAGATATATTAGGTAGTTCAATTTGAAAACCAACTGATAACAGTGTGGAATCCAATTCAAAAATTCATCCATTTGCATACCCAAAAATTTCACTTATGGACTATGCTCATTGTATAATGATCTTTGATGAATGATTTTTTAAATTTTTGCAGATCCTACTGGTAAATCCTAACATCCCGTTGCAAATCTTTAATGTGTTTGACCTTGCCTAGATTACTCTAAAGTAAATTGTAATCGATCTCAAACAAATATTTATTTTTGGAGGAAGAGATTGTTGAGCATTAGTTTAAGTCAAGAACAAATTTATTTGAGTTGAAGTATTCAAAAAATCGGAAGTCAGCTCTTACGTTTGAACTAAGATGTCTAAAAACCTTGGTGTGTCGACTGATTAGATTTTTTTAAAGTTGAAACAAATGAAATCGTGGTCTGTTTCTGTAATCGGATCCAGAGATGGCGCCTCGTCCTCATGTCAATGTTCCTGGGACATAGTAATTGTTGATTGAATTTGACGGAATGTTAATGAACTTTTTTAATATAATTCTAAAGTAATATAGTCTTCATACTCGAAGTGGACGACCAAGCTTTTTTGGAAAAATAACACACTACTCAAATTGTGTTATTTTACTAAAATAATCTAAATACCTTTTGAAAGTAAAAAATTTTTGTGGTATCAGAATAAAATATCAATATTATTAACTATTAATGATATCAGTTCTTTCATTTTCATATATTTTATATTATTTTCCTAAATAATTTTACCATAATCGGTTTTTATGTGGCTAAATTCAAAAATCATTATTTATTTCTAGTACCGAAAGTGAGTATCACTTAGAATCTGTAACATACTTTGGAACTAATTTGAAACTTACATTTTATTTCCAAACTCGCAATGCTCTAATAAAATCACCATTCCTACTGAAATCTGAACTTTGCATATATCATCAAGCTTATTTAGGTTTTCATTATTTCACCATTCGTTTTCGTAAAATCTTTTCAGTGTAATTGGATCATATGAAAAATATGAATTTTCTGTAGAAAAAAAATTGCACAAAAAACGAAATATCTTCACTATTACATGACATTTTAAATAGCGAAAGAAATCACACGTATAACTTCTGAAAAGCAATTAAACTCAAAATAAGCGAGAAAATTATTATTCAAAGAACTTTTCATGGAAAACTCGTATACAATTGCTTAGATACTTGCGCATCTGGACCAATATCAGAGACAGGCACAACATTGACACATGATCTAATGGTAAATATCTATGCAACTGAATTTAATATTTTATGTGAAATGTGTGATTATTATTTATTCTTGTAAATTGCATTTCAGAAAAACAAAAATAATATAATCAGTCGCAAATTTAACGAATAAAACTGCTTGCGGGCGGTGATTCAGCAAATTTGAATGATTCTGTTGTTTTATTCATGTCGTGGACGGTGATGGTTCACGCAAGTATTGCGGGATGTTTGTGAAGTAGACCACGATTTCATTTGTTTTCTCACAATCACCTGTGGCTTGGGTGGCTACCAGGAGCGTCGGCAGATGACCGATAGCCGGACGACCTGCGGTGCAGACTCTGTATCCACAGGCTCACTGCAGGCCACCACCGAATAACCAATAAGGTGGCGTTGAGCTACCTTCCAATCCAAGGTGTTACGCGACCCGTGCCAGTGGATGCATGGCGGTGGGAGAGCACCGTCTTGAACGGAGCCTCGAGGATACCGGGCGACCTCCTAGAGTATAAGCCTTGCCACGCCGTGCGGGGCTCCGGCGTATTCGACTCTTGGTTCCCTAGCTACTCGTGGGACCAACATGAATAAGACTGCTACCCCCTTCAAAGTTGCCCAGGTGAACATTCATCACGCTAAGGGGGCATCGGCCGCCTAATCGAGGGTGTTCACCGGAACAAACCTGGGAGTTGTGGTGATCCAAGAACCTTGGGTCAACAGGGGGCAGATCAGAGGACTGCCGAACAAAGAAGGTAAGGTGATCTGGGATGTCAGGTGTGACAACCCCAGAACTTACATCTTGCTCAGAAATGACATTAGTTATATCTGTCTTTTGGAATTCATAGCTACACAGAGGATGAAGAGCAACGAGTTCTCCTCCTACTGGAGACGTACTTTCTAGGTAGCATACCATTTGAACCCGACAGATCACTGAAAGAACCAGATAGAGCCAGATGAGAAGACTGGGAGTTAGCGAAAACCATATGCACTCCCCAAAGAGTAAAATGGGCAACTGACTCCTTCCAACCATTCAAGTCACCCAGAATTGACGGTACATTTCCGGCCTTTTTACAAAAAGGGCAAACGGAACTACTGCCATTTATTATTAAAGCAACCAGATTCAGTATGGCGCTCGGGTACATACCGAGCAACTGAAGGAGAGCACGAGTAACCTTCATTCCGAAAGTAGGAAAGAAGGACCCTACCCTGCCGGAGTCATTCAGACCAATCTGTCTCTCATCCTTCTGACTGAAGACACTGGAGAAGATGATGGATAACTACATTAGAACCGAGATACTGGAGAGGGTATCATGCATACAGGGCGGGAAGATCAACGGAAACCGCTCTGAAAGTGCTTACCGAAAGCATCCAGACATCACTCGAGCATAAAGAAATGACTCTATGTACCTTCTTAGACATAGAGGGGGCATTCGACAACACCTCTCACGAAGCAACAAATCGGACCCTAACGAACAAGAACAGTGGACAGAACCACATCCAGATGGATGTGCCAAATGCTGGCTAAAAGAACTGCTGAAACGAAAGTGGGTGATATCTGCTTTCGCATCAGCACAAACAGGGTACTATCACCTCTGATGTGGAGTCTCTTAGTAGACGAACTACTCGGAACACTAACTGGGAACGGAGTCACTTGCCTTGGATATGCTGATGATATAGTCATCATGGCCAA
Source organism: Chrysolina americana (assembly GCA_958502065.1). Lineage (NCBI taxonomy): Eukaryota > Metazoa > Arthropoda > Insecta > Coleoptera > Chrysomelidae > Chrysolina > Chrysolina americana. The sequence continues at coordinate 37,863,432 of OY293419.1, forward strand.
AGGCAAATTCGAATGAACCCTCTGCGGTTTCATAGAAAGGGAGCTAGAGACTACCAGAAGATGGTGCCTTTCTGTGGGGTTGAGAATTGACTCATCAAAAACCGCAGTGGTACCATTCACTAGAAGAACAAAGTTTCAGCACCTAAGGGCTGTTAGCCTCGACGGAACAGACTAAGAATGGAAGCAAGAGGTGAAGTATCTAGGGCTTACCCTAGACTCAAAACGACTCTGGAACAGACACGTAGAAAAGATCGTTAACAAGGCAAAATCATCAATGATGGTGTGCAGGAACATTGTAGGAAAAACGTGGGGCTGTACACCATGATAGTGAGGCCTATGATCAACTACGGAGCAGCAGTGTGGCACGGCATAACCGAACTCGCCATAACAAAGAAAAGCCTGGAGAAAGTGCAAAGACTAGCATGTCTTTGTATAACAGGAGCAATGAGGTCGACTCCAATAGCAGCAATAGAGGTAATTCTGGACCTTACTAAACTGCTTGGGGAGCAAACCTCAGTTTGGCTGAATTTGGACTCAAAGGGACAGAACACATCGTAAGGGGCTCAACCCCCACCGAAATTGCACACCTTGCCGATCTCCCAACTGACGAAATTACTAGGAAATTTAGTTTCGAGAAATTCTTTCGAACGGAATTAAATACCAAGAGTGCATGGAATCCATTCGAGCACTGGGAAAGAATACCATAACATGGTACACGGACTGGTCCAAAACTTCCGACGGAACTGAAGCAGGAGTCTTTGGGCCTCGCACCAAATACTCCGAACCCATGGGCCAGTTCCCCAGTATTTTTCAAGCGGAAATTTACGTCATAGATAGGTGCATTCAATTCAACTTCGACAGGAAATACCGGAACAAGGAAATCGCAATCCTCTCCGATAGTCAAGCAGCCATCAAAGCGTTGAGCTCAAATAACATCAACTCAAAGATGGTTTGGGAATGCCTAGACAAACTCAATGATCTAGGCAGGAACAACAAGGTGATCCTCCTCTGGGTGCCGGGGCACGTTGGAGTGGAGGGCAATGAACAAGCAGATGCCTTGGCACAAAAAGGGGCATTAATGCCACTGATCGGGCCAGAACCATTTTGCGGACTTGGAAAATTTTACTTCCAAGACGAACTCAATAAAACTGAAGAAGTAATGAGAGCAACTTACTGGCAAAGACTTCCAGGGCTAAGGCAGGCCAAAGATCTCCTCGGTAACTTCAACCGAACAAGATCGAAGGTACTGAATAACCTCAGCAAAACTAATCTAAAGACAATCACTAGGCTAGGCTTAGAGGAGGACAGCACCTGCAGATTCTGTGGGGACCATCCAGAAACACCACACCATATATTGATGGAGTGTTATGCTGTACATCACAAAAGATTGAATATACTGGGATCACACCAGCTGACTGTGGGAGAAATACCACGGATAGACCCCCTCAAAATCCTTAAATTCCTCAAGCAATTGGGGCTTGAGGGGTTGCTGTGAACGAGAACACCTTGAAATAGCAGAAGAAGATGGGGCACAATAGATCTAATTAGGTCGCAGCGCATCAGTCACCATCCATTTTTACCATTACCATTTCTCATAATCAAGCTAGCGAATGTCCAGCATTTTATTATACAGTTCCACAGGTAAAAGTCGGCACACCAGGGCTTTTAGACATCTTAATTTGAACAATCTGCGTACTATCGTATTTTTGAGAATATTTCCAAGTAATCAGCTCACCATAGTATAATTTTTTTTTATTCATTTTTTACGTCATTCATAATGATAAGAAACAGTAAAGGACCTAGGAGGGAACCTTGTGGTTCTTCTGATGTAACAACAATAGGTGTTGATTTGAAAGCATTTATTGCTATAATCTGTGATTTGTTGAAAACGTAGGACGCGTATTAATATTTACGAACTTTTTCATCATATGTTATTTACTTTATGGCGTACACTGTACATTGAGTAGTTATCACAGCGTACGGAATATGGGTGGAAGAAGGATATTACAGTTATTGATTGATTGTTCGAAGCGGCGGTGAGCACAAGGTAAGCAAACAGTGTTGCCTACTTCTTAAGCGAAATTGGTTGGTTTGTAGAAGGTGTTCAAATCAAAAGCCAATTGAATTTAAGACTTTACTGTTGTACTAATTGACGGTCCTCCTCGAACGATTGGGCTAAAAAGCAGAAGAATAACATATCATCAGATATCGCTTGTCGTTAATTATAAGGTTGCAATAAAAAATTTACCTTGTTCATTATTTCCCATGTTCGGCTCGTTATATTTTCTGTCTATTACATGACTGCATCGTAGGATGGACGTCAGGATAAAAAAACAAGCGCAATGATATCTCTAATATTGATACTTGCTTTTAACTAGTATCTTATTTGTAGCTGTAACACATTTGAAACGTGCTTTCAAATCGCAGTATTGATCCGGACGGCCGAGGACAGGCAGCGACACCCCTATTTTATAGATGATCTTTATGAATGCTACTTGTAAATCTGAGATGAACTAATGAGGAGTAATAATTGACGGCTCATTTCAATAAGGTATTTCTTCATTAAAATTTCAAAGAATTTATTTTGAAAAATGGAATTGCTGTGTAAAATTCCTAAAATTTGACAAAAACTAAAAGTTGCTATACGAACTTCAAACTTGAGACAAATGTGTAAAATCAGAAATTGAACAACTTTTCTGTCTAAACTATTTAAAAATCAAATAAATAAGCCTATTTTAAGCGATAATCATAATGAACTAAATATGTTTTGGAAGGTAGTGAAAGTCACGTGAACCTATCCGAATAGTAGGCCATTTCAATCTTTTTTTAATCAAAGAAATTATTATCAAAAGTGTAATATGATGATAGTGTTTTGAAGGACAATGTATTGTCGATAACACGTTGATTTTTTCGCTGTTTTATCCGTCAACCGGCTGCACCTTTACGAGCAACCGTGTTTATGCATCTTCGTTGATCTCTCTAAAGCATTCGACACCATCTGCCATGAAAAACTAATGACAAAACTGGAAAATTATGGAATCAGAAGAAATGTCCATAAGATTTTTACAGACCATTCGTCGGACCGAAAAGTAATGGTTGATTGACAACACAAGGAAATATTCTCAGTTTTGCTGACGATACTGCAATTATGTACGAATCGGACTCCTGGGCAAGATTAAAACAGGTGTTCTTATTGTGGCCATTGTTCAGTAAATTTTGATTTTTTTGGGACCTTTCCTCACCGATTCCAGAAATAACAGGTCAGTTGAGTCTATCACAATGTTTGTAAAATTGGTAATTGGTAAAATACTCAGTTTTCGAACACTTCTTTTCACTACACCATTTTTTGTTTTAACAGCAACAACTCGTATAATTTCGTTTTCTGCTGGAAATATATCCGATACTCTGCCAACTTTCCAATGAAGGGGGTGTGTTGTCTTCTCTCAGGATGACCAGGTCTCCAACTTTAATTTCGTTTGATGATTTGCAACACCACTTTTGACGGACTTGTAAAATTGTAACATACTCAGACGACCAACGTTGCCAGAAGTGTTGGAGAATTTGTTGTAATTGGTGATAATGGTTCAGACGATTTGAAGGAAAATGTATGACGTTTCTTTGAGGTACAGCCAATAATGAGTCACTCAATAGGAAATAAGCAGGAGTCAGGAAGGTTAAATCGGAGGGATCGCTGGAAAGTGGGGTAAGAGGGCGAGAATTGAGCACAGCCTCAATTTGACACAACACAGTATAGAGACCTTCAGAAGTTAGACGCGCATTGCCAACTACTCGGATCAAATGTCTCTTTGCTGATTTGACAGCAGCTTCCCACAATCCTCCTTGATTTGGTGCCAATGGAGTATTAAAATGCCATAAAATTTTATTATTCAATAGAAAATTACGAAATTCTCCCGAATGAGAAGAATTATCAATTTCCTGTAATATCGATTTGAGTTCATTATTAGCACCAACGAAGTTACTACCATTATCCGAATACATTTTGGAACAAAGGCCTCTTCTTGATACAGTCTAATAATGTAGGGGTTGATAAATCACCAGCCAACTCGATATGAACGGCTTTCGTGGTGAAGCAAATGAAGATACAAATGTATGATTTCAAGAGTTTTCTGGTTCTCAAACGACCATCTTTCACAAGGACTGGTCCAGCATAATCTACTCCTATAACAGAAAATGGTCGAATAGGACTCAATCGTGCTTCGGGCAAATCTCCCATTAAGGGAACAATACTTGCTGTGTTCAACTTATAACAAAGGATAAACTTTCTAATTATACCTCTTACCACATTTCTACCATTTATTATCCAATATTTCTTTCTCAGGCTGGCCAAAACAGCTTGTGGACCAGCATGAAGTTTAGTTTTATGTTCGCATTCTATCAACATAATTGTGAATTTATGGGAAAGGGGTGTTTTTATGGAAAGGGATGTTTGTCATCATAGAATAAAGGAGCATTTTTCAGCCGACCACCAACTCTTAACAACTGATTTGAATCCAGAAATTGGTTGAGAGTAAGAAGTTTACTAGTTCTCGAAATAGACTTATTATTTCTAAAACAATGAATTTCATTCAAAAAATCAACAGATTGAACCATTTTGATAAGCATAATGAGATAAATTTCCAATTCACCGGGGCTGAGGTCATCCTTTATTCTGTCAGTCTTGTTTTTCTTGTTTACATTATGAATAAATCTCAACATAAAAGTGAATATTCTGTGAGTTTTGGTAAAAGATGAGTATCTTTCAAAAATGGATTGGTCGGTGTAACAAAGAAAAAGTAGTTTAGGTTTACTACGTCTTTGAGGGATGTTTTCTGACTGATTGGTTATGTTTACAGGCCATGAAATTTCACAAGTAATGAAAAACTCCGGACCTGACCAACAGAGGTCTTTTTGTAGCAATTCTTCAGGACTACACCCTCTCGATATAATATCCGCAGGATTGTGTTGTGAGGGTGCATGTCGCCAATAATGATTCCCAGTCAATTCATGAATTTCAGATTTGAAACGAAAGTTTTCCAAATGCAAGGATCTGCTGCAATCCATGAAAGGACAATAGAAGAATCGCTCCAATAGAATGTTTGAATGTTATTCAGATTTAATAATTGTTCAACTTTCTTCATTAATCTTGCAAGTAATACTGCCCCGCAAAGTTCTAAACAAGGAAGTGTAATAGATTTTTTTGAAGGAGCAATTCTTGATTGAGCACACAATGTAGAATGACGAAAACCGTTCTGATCAGTAGATAAAAGATATATACATGCTCCATACGCTTTTTGGATTGAATCGAAGAACCCATGAATTTGTTGAATGGATGATTGAGGAATTGTAACCTGCCTACGAATTTTTATAAGATCAAGTTTCATTAGTTCTCTTCGATATTTCAACCAAGCTTTATATAAATCGTTGGGAACCCTTTCGTCCCAACCAATTTGTTCTTGCCAAAGTTTTTGTAATATAAATTTTGCTTGTACTACTATTGGTCCAATAAGTCCTAGAGGGTCGAATATTTTTGCAATATTGCTGAGTACTATCCGTTTCGTGACTAATTTTGATTCTTCGATTTTAGATTTGAAAATGAAATAATCATCGTTTGGGTTCCAAACCAAGCCCAAGGTTTTGATAGTTTCATTTCATCGAGTAAATTTTCAAAATTATTTGCATTGACATTTTCTAATAGTTCGCGTCGATTGAAAGCCCATTTGCGTAAATGGAACTTGCCAGTTTCAAGGATTTTGTTTATTTGATTTTTCAGAAGTGTTGCTTCTTCAATTGTTTCTGCGCCGCTTATCAGATCATCAACACAAAAACAATTTTTGATAATGTTACTTGCCTGAAGATAATTTTCTTCGAATTCAGTAGCAGTTTGATTTAATGCACGGCAAGCTAAATATACAGAACTTGCTTCCCCATAGACCACTGTGCATAGATGAAAATGCTTTAAGGGATCTGCAGGATTTTCGGGCCAAACTATTTTTTGCAAGTCTCTGTATAATGGGTCTATTCTCATTTGCCTGAACATTTTCTCAACATCTGCCGTGAATACAACATTATGCATACGAAAATTCAACACTATTGAAAATAAGTCTTGCTAAATTGTTGGCCCCACTTTCAAAACATCATTTAATGACCACCCCGACGATGTTTTGCACGAAGCATCAAATACTACACGTAGTTTTGTAGTGTAACTATCTTGCTTGAGGACCCCGTGATGTGGTATGTAGTATTTCAATGAGTTGGGATCATCATCATTTAAATTGATTTCATTCATGTGCCCAAGCCTTTCATATTCTGACATGAACTGTACATATTCAGATTTGAGTTTAGGATTTTTAGAAAATTGTTTTTTTAACAATTCAAACCGTTTTACAGCGATTTCAAGAGATGAACCGAGTTTTGTGAATTCTGATTTGAGAGGCAGACCTACCATCAATGTCACGTTTAAAAGTGCTCAGAAAGTGTTATCCACACTCGTTTTCTTCGGTAGAATATTTTTGTAGCTCACCATCTACTTCTTCTATATTCCAAAAGTTTTCAAGTTGATTATTCAGTTCTGTGTTGGTAATAGACATATTACAAAGTACGTTAGAGTTATAAGATGTATTGAGAGGCCCTGATAACACCCAACCCAGCCTAGTTTGCTGTAAAATCGGATGATTTCTGCCAATTGTAATTTTGTTTGCACAAAGTATATCGAAAAATACACTGGCACCCAATAAACCATTGAAATTAACTTGAGGCAAATTTTCAGTGAGTTTTTCAAAAAGTATAAATGTTTCACGAGAAGTGTAATTTCCATCAGTTGAAGTTAATGTAGCATTGACTTTGTATGATATACTGTTCAAACAATTATTGAGACCCGCCACTGATACATTAATACTCACGGTTTTCAATTCAAGTTTTTTAGCTAAGTCCTTAGTTATGAAATTTGATTGGGACCCGCTATTCAACATTGTACGACATCGTATTTTTTTATTGTTTCCCGACCATAAGTATATCAAGGCAGTAGCTAAGACCACTTGACTTTGATTAGTTTTTATCAAAGCAGATATCTATGAAGGAATTTTCGGAAATGTCTGAGTTAGCGCCAGGGGAGAATCACTGGAGCTAGTGAATTGGGAGTGTGAATGTGAAGAATCACTGGTTTGGCTAGTTATTGTATCATATGAGTTTGAGATTATGAAGCAATGTAAAATGTTTTTTGTTACATAATTTGCAACCTCTAGACTTACAATCTCTTTGAAAATGATTTGGCCTCAAACAGTTGTTGCATAATTTGTGTTTTTTCACTTCAGAAATGCGATTTGAAACTGACATTGCCTTAAATTTCTCACAAAATTGATTATAATGTTCTCCGTTGCAAAAGGAACAGATAGGTTTGATTGTTGACAAATGAGAAAATGTTTTGTCTTCGCGTGAAAAGCTCGATTTGTGTAATGGTTTTGCTTTGCTTTCAACTGTTTCTAGCCATTGGCATCTTTTTGAAAGGAATGTAGTCAATTCGACAATAGTTGGATTATCATTATCTTTCATTTGTTGTTCCCACTCTCGTTTGGAGGATGAATCTATTTTTGATGTTAAAATGTATATCAGAAGTGTATCCCAAGTACCAGTTTTTGGACCCAATGCCGACAATGCTCTAAGATTTTTATTAAAATTATCCAGAAGTTTTCTGAGAGAAGTGAATGATTCAGTTTTCAAAACAGGTAGATCAAATATTGATTTTACATGAGTGTGAATAATTAGTTTTTTGTTTTCATATCTTTCTTGGAGCATTGTTCATGCGACATTACAATTTTTATTAGAAATATCCAAGGATTGTATTACTTGGGCAGCTTCACCCTTCAAACACGATTGAAGATAATAAAACATTTGAACGTTAGAAAGATTACTATTTTCCTGGATAAGACTTGTGAAAGTATCATTGAAAGTCATCCACTGGTGATAATGACCAAAAAAATCGGGTAAGCTGATGTTTGGTAGTTTTACCTGCCCCTGTATACAAATTTCCTGTGTATCAGTTTTATTCGGAATAGTTTTATCATTACCATGGTTACCTGTGTTATGTGAACTTGTCATTGAAGTAACTGACGAGCCATGACTTTGTTCCAAGCTAAATCATCAACCGTTTCATTCGGGAAAGACTCTATTTCCGTCTGTATCTCTTCAAATTGATTCAATGCATCACCGATTTTGTCTATACGTACTTGTAATTCATGAATAGTTGAGGTTTTTGAATCAAATGAGTTAACCGCGTTAGAAAATCGAGTGAGTTGGCCCTTGATTGTGGCGCGTTTTGCTTTAAGCTTTTGAAGGTCTCTCATAATGTATCGTATGAAACAGAGTACTTACTACTCAAGGAAATCAGGAAAGGTTTAAAGGATATGATTTTATGGAAGGAATGAAGTGACTCACAGTTTATTGCGTTCTTTCTTTCCAACTTGTGTTCGGATGATGTCTGACGTTTAATTTGACGTTTCTTGTCAAATCTTCTCTTCGAATGAAATCCGTCTCGAATTGACCAAATGTTGGGACTGTTATCCGCTTTTGCTGGTTTTGATGGTTGTTGTAGTTTTTAGAATGAGTTCTTGTGGACTGTAATGGTTTTTCGTAGAATTATATCTAAATCAAAACGAAGGTTCTTGACTTGATATGAGCTTGCTTTATTGACATTGTTATTCTTGTATCTAAGCAACCGCAATCACCAAACCAACATTTTTCTATCTATAGGGTGTTAGAGATTGTACAGTGACAGTCCGCGAATTGTTTGCGAATTGTTCTAGAACTTTTGGGGCATTTTCTAAACTGTTTAGTCCGCGAATAGAGTTTTTACGAACACAAACAGTGCCCCGGCGAATGTCGGTAACTTCAAAGGGTCCACGTGTTCTAGGAATGTTTGTTAGCTTGGTGTAAACGTCCTGGAAATTAGAACCAGTTTGTTTTTATTCTCGATGTTCTGATTTAGTGGTAGCCTGATTTGGTACGTGAAGGGAACTAGCAGCAATGTTTGATTTAAGTAATTTATCTTATTATGTCAAAATACACCTTCAAACAGGTATATGCATTTCTAGAATACTGCTGAAAAAACATGGACAACGGAAGAAACCTCCAACCTAATTAAGGGTTATAGAAATTATAAATGCATATGGGATGTCAAACTCGCCGACTACAAAAACAGAATTAAGAAAGAGGTTGCTTTAACAGAACTAGGGAAAATGTGTAAGGTGTCTACTGCTGAAGTCCACAACTGCACGTCCGGTGTCTCTATATACTTAATAAAACTTAAACAAAACATAAAGAGTTTTTATTTATTTCTGTTCGTGACTGGTGAAAACACAAAGTCCGTTGGGGACCCAAAAGAGTTGAAACATTTTCAAAACAAAACTATTGTAAATTTCTGTTCAAATGGACAGTTCGTGTTTTGTTTTTGTCCTGTCCGCTTGGTGGACACCCGTCCTTCACGTACAAGCAACAGTGTTGCCACTGTAGCATCGTGATATTTCTTATGTTTATTTTCACTTTTTTCATTGTGATGTTGCCATTTTATATAGCAGGAAAGCCAACCATCATCCAAGGCCTTGGTGAGTTGCGACAATACTTTCCTGAGCAACCGGTGCAAAACCGAACCGGCAGCTAAGGCGCACCCTGAAGGGAATGCTCATTCTCTCTGATGTAGGCTCACAACTGACCCCCTGGGAATAGGCAAGGTGGTGGGCTCAAAACGATGGATTGCTACCTTATAACGACCGCAATGAAGACAGACGCATTGAGTGAACGGATGAACTAAGGGTCGGTCTTTTGCATTGCTCTGAGAGCATTGAGCACGCCCGAAAAGGAGTAGGAGAGAATGCATGCTCTGTAGTATGGATTGCACCTAGAGCATGCTGCCACTTCTGCCCAAAACGTAAGGAATTATTTGTCTCATCTTCAGGCCCCTCCTCAACCGGTTAACGAAGTGAAAGATATGCCTTGTGAGGAGGCCCGCATCATACCACCAACGGAAGGCATCAGAACCCGCAGGGCGCTTCATAACATCAAGTCCCTAAAGCCACAACAACTGGCATAGGTGGATGCGGATAATCACGATGACCTTTCAGAAAATGCTGACATCCGGCAGATCAACTCTGTTGTGTATGACGCCAATTAGACCCTGTTCCAAGTGAAGAGATTGGGAGACATAAGCGACGCATTCACAAGATAAAAGCTAAGATCAAGTCGGCAAGACAACACGCGTCTCTTATCCAGTGTGTGCCACAAATTTGAGACGAGCTCACTACACACTAACTGAAGGCGTGCTGTTTACCATCAAGCAGAACTGTCTTGATAGGATACGAATGCTACTGGCTGCAAAAAAGTCACTGGTGAGGCGGGCGAGAAGCATCGCATTCCAAGAGCCTCCACGTGTTGTGGCAACCGATCGGGTGAAAACCTTCTGAAAGAACATATATGAGTTTCTGCAACCACTCAACGTAGATACTTCAGCACTAGCACACCGTGCTAATCCCGAAAATTTGTCTGATCCGAAGAATTACAGACCGATAACATGCTTGAACGCATGCTATAAGATGTTTACCCGCATCTTGTACATGCGAATACTTTCCGCAGTTGAGCCGATGAATGAACGGATATATGAGCAAAGAGGAGTTCGTTGGCTGCCAGGAGAACTTGCTGATTAACAAATGCATCACGCAGGACTCCGTACAGTATAAGCGTAACCTTTCAATGGCATGGATCGATTATGGCAAGTACATAAAACATCGCATGAGCTCATTATGTATTTGCCCCCGATCAAATAGTGAGATGCATTGAACAGCTGACTCGCTTTAGCATAATATCTGGTCAAGTCAGAGTCCCAACAAGGAAGGTTATCTTTCAGGGAGACTCCCTCAGCTTTCTTCCCTTCTGCATCTCACTATTGCCATTGTCCGTCGCACTATGGAAAATCGGTGGATACAACTGCACCACCCCCAGAAACCAGAGGCATGGATGATCTCAAACTATATGCTTCAGGAGGAAAGCATCTTCATCATTCCATGAGGATGGTGCAAGAGTACACGCATGCTATCGGAATGGAGTTTGGATCGACAAATGTGCCACGGTTCATCTCAAAAGAGGACGATGAGTAGATTTTATTCGTTTCATTATCGTGATACTCTCCAGCATATAATTTTAGAACTTTGTTTGAATTAATACTGTTCTCATAAAGTTGCAATTGACCTGTATTATCAGCATTATCGGAGTAATAATCTAGTGCAATCAATGACTACCTACCTGAAGTTCATGGAGGAGTCGAGCAATTCAATCAATACGGATAATTATATCAGGTAATTCGAGATCAACTCCACAATTCAACAATGTATAATACAAATAGTTCACATGCACAAGTGGGTCGGGGTAATTCAATCAGCGAATTCAATTATATCAGATATGTCAACTCGAATAATTCAATAGTTGAAATCATAAATATATCACATACACACGTGGATTATATCATACTCCTACTATTATTAGCAAGTCGTAATAAAGGGTGGAATAAATCATTTGTTTCTGAATATGAATAAACCTATCCAAAATATACAGAGTTTAAATAAAAATGAAATAGTGTAATGGTTTGGAATTATAGATGGATTATTTGTCTTTTCTTCATTATTCAAAAACAACTCTAAATACGTAAAGAAAATTAAGATTCTCATCGTATCAACAAATTATTGGAAATATACTCTCAACCATTTTACCTAATACCAGGAATTATTCTTAAATCAGTTGAGCTGAACTGTCCCAAAATAATTTGCCCAAAATGCTATCAGAATTAAAAAGCGAATCAGTTTGGCACTTCTTCTTCAAAATAACAGCAGTTGGTTGTTTATCTTTCCAAAAGTAACTCAGATAACAGGTACATTGTACATTACAGGATAATTCTTGAATGTTAAGTTGAAGGATATTACAGGATCATTCCTCTACTGGTACTGGTACTACTACTGCTACCCAAAAAGTTTTAAAAAAGTTCTCATAATACGCAAAACTGTCTACTTTCACTAGCGCGAAAATGGTCTCAGTTTATATAAAACACTATCCAGTATGCGCACACATATTTATTCCAATAATCCCACTTCAAACACCAGCTAGAAGAAAAATGCATTCAAGTCTACCATCTAATTCATTTTTCTAACTGATATAATACTAATTCAAATTGTCAATATAATATATGTCACTACTAGAAATGAAAAATATCCAATCTTCCGCAAAAAGAAATCTTAACTTCATTTTTGTTGGAAATCATGAAATTTCAAATCCATAGCTTCCAATTTGTTACTTGACTTCCAAAAATCAGTTATGTATCAAGGTATGAAGTTTTTTATTTTCGTGGGAAGACGTCTTCAAACATATTATTTTGAGCGCAATAACACACCTCTTCGTCAACAAATACCTAATGAAGCGGCATGGAATCCATTCACCTACGTAGAAGCGAAGATAGAAAACATTTACAAGCGTATGCTTCAGAATACACACGTATAATGACACTAATTTAATGTCAACTCACAATTTTTCAATAGACGTAATGAAGTATATCAATTGATTCAATCTAGTTGCATTACACATAACACGTTTATTTTCATTATGCTATGTGAATAAAGTTGAAAAAATTCAATAGGCCAATTTACAATCTTGCATTGACTATCGAGTTCAATATCCTAGTCTGTGGAATAGATTTTTTTTAGGATCACCTTCCTCAACTTCAGTATGGGAGAGTATGTAGTTTATTCATTTCCAGAGTTATTCATTAAACTCTCATTTACTGAAAGAAAGATGAAATAAAGAATTCTAGCAAAGAATTTCACTCAAATATTTCCAGTAGAAACAGTTCGAATCCCATTCCGCATTACCAAAAATCGTAATCATGCCCTATAAACTTATAGTATGTCATCTTTGTCCAATAATTCAGAATGACGTTCATAAGATCGATATATCTCTTTCTAAACATCAACAACACGTCCATGCCCTGTGCTAAAAATAACCACACGAACGATTTTTCCACTTCTATTTGAGCTTCAGTGAACTCGAGGAAGCGTTCCTTCCTTTCACAGCAGGTAAGTGTTATTATTTCCATAGAAAGGTATAGAAATATATAGAACTATATTCACGGAAGAGTGAGAATATTTTGGCCTATTCAGTGAGTTGGATGGTGAAATAGAATTGAATGCATCCGTATATAAAAAGTATTTAAAACACCTTGGAAGTTCGAGTTTTTTGGAAAATATACCATCGATTCATACTGGAAGATGTATACATAAAAATGAGGATAGAATATCGTGACTGGTTCTATATGAGTATGTAGTATTTGAAGGGTTACAGACAAATAATTGGCTATTTCAAAGAAAACTCTTTGGTACGTTGAGCTTTCGGTAATATTTGTTATATTCCTCAGGACAACTGATAATACTGAATGTGTCAATCAAGATTTCAGTATGAAAGAGGGTATGATATTTCACTTAATTGGATGATGGACAGAGGAGTGGAAAAAATTAGTGTAGAGGTAATTTTGTCGTATTTTTTCAAAGCCTTATGGATTCGCTGACACGTTTAGGGTAATCCAGTTTTCAGCAGATGACGTACTCTCCCTACTAGGAGTTCTAACAAATATGTAACCGCTTCCAACAGAAAGAAGTGTTGCGACCAGAATAATCAATATCAAAAAGGAAATCATGAAACAGCACAACAATGAACTCGAAACACAGTCAAGTCGGTCAGTTTGAGAAAACGATAGTGATATCTATCAGGAACCCACTTACATCAAAATCACTTTGTATTTCATTTATCGCACAACTTGGTTTAATATCGAATATCAATGGGTATTACCTCATCTAGAAATGTTTCAATTGCTGATGAAAAACACGGTACGTCTACAAGAAACAATCTTCAAAAACTACCAGACATATAAAATTAAAAGCCATAGAGGAAGGTCGCGTAATTTCGGATACTGTTTTGATAATACCAAAAAAAAACTTTTAAAAAATAATTTATTAACGATTTTTCTATACAACTTCCATGCAATACGTTGTAATAAAACAATAGTTAATATAAACACATTTAATCATAATTGTTTCCCTCTTTTAAACGAAAAAATTAAATCAAGTACATTTACATGTAAATAAAAAAGAGGCTCCTTATTTCGGATAGTGTCCGAAATTAGGGGCAATTTTTCGAAATCAGAGAATTAAATGTCCAAACAAAAGTCGCACACATAATTTTTCGTTTTGTCTGAGTTAGCACATGCTTTATGAGTCCACTTAGAGCACATAATGCAACGAATCCACTACTCACCTTGTACATCTTCAGAGTATAAACCGTTACAAAATATGCATTCTGCGTTCTCATCGTCTACGTCGATATCCGAATCGTCATCTAACACTGGCTCACTTCTAGAATCTGATGAATCATCATCACTACAATAATTCTTTCTTTTTGTATTTTTTTGCGAAGTTTTATTTGTTTTGATGACTTTCACAACCTTCTTTTTACCGCATTCTGCTAATTCAGAACTGAGTTTCGGTTTTTTGCCTTTTTCCTTCAACTTTTTCTTCCTCTCATGTTCTCGCATGCTTTCTTCAAGCTCGTTTTTGTATGGCGTACTTGTGATCACGTGGCTAGAGCCTTTTCTAGGTTTTCTTCCCTATTAGATCCTGAAGTGCCACTGTGAGAAGGTAATGGGCTGATATCCTCCGATCTGACAATATCTTCTTTAGGTTCCTCGATGATTTTTAGTGCATTTCCTTGTTTTGGGGGCATTTTTCCATTTTATCTTGGTGGTTGTTTATGTATCACATCTCTTGGGGAAGTAACTTCGTTGTTATTTTCTGGAATATCTTATTCTTTTCCTTTGTCTTTCAATTGCAAAGTAATGATCAGAAAATATATTCGGGTTAAATGGACATATTCCATATTTGCGAAATCCATTGACCGAAATCTCCGCAGTGGCACTTTTTAAATAAGCAGGACACATAAGCTTACAAATTTGGTAAGAGTTGATGATTCTGCCAGGATTTTGTTTCAAACACATTTGGATTTGCTGAGAATAATAGGTTTTGAAAGGTGACATAAATGATAAGTCCAAGGGCTGCAGCTTATGTGAGGTATGTGGTGGTATACACACTATTGTAACGTAGTTTGTTCGCGCAATATAACGTCAATATTTCTTGTGTGACTATAGTGGCCGTCAAGTATCAGAAGCACTGGATCATCACGGGATGGTTTAACAGACTGAATGAAGTGTTGCAGCCATTGGGAAAAAATATGTTGTTGAATCCAACCTGAATGATGGCACGCCGCAATGGACCCAGGGGGTGCTCCATCTAACAATTCAGCTTTCATATTTCTTCTGTGAAAAACGAATAAGGGAGGAACAAATCCACCTGCTGCGTTCATCCAAAAAACGACAGTCACCAGTGACCCTCTTTCAGCAGCTGTAACCGCTCCAACTTGCTTCTTCCCCTTCAAAGCCACAACACGAGCATTCTTGGATTGCACAGTTGTTATGCCACTTTCATCGACGTTGAAAACTCTTGCAAATCCACAATAAATCAGAGTTTTCAAAATGTCACTTTTATACACATTTAGAGGCATTTTGTTTTTAAAGTTATTCTCTAGTAATGGCTTTCGAGATATCGAAGAATTACGCACTAAATGGACACACTGTATATTCAAGAAATCATTGGAAACCGATTTGATAAATGAGAATACCTGCTCTTCAGACGAGATTCTTTCATAATTCGTGTGTGAAATCAGAATTGTATCTGTCCAATTCAATTTATTTTTCTGATGGCCAGAGAAAGTGCTAGGAGTCGCACGTTAAAAGGTAAGACCTCGTTAATCCTTGGCTCGCACAAGTTTCGTCTTTTGAGGGCTGTTGTTCGTAGGGGGACGACAGCTGGTTAATAAAGAAAAACAGTTTCAACAATTTTTTTACAACTTCTTGAATATCTCTATAAGTATTTTTTGTATTTTTGAATAAATTTACATTCATATTATATTCCTGGCATTTTCTTCGTTATTGTACAACTGTACCATTCAATAAACGAAATAAATTACAACTTTTTTCCATCAGTAAATTACCAATCAGGCCCTGTCTCCAGAGTTGGTGTCGTAATAGCTCCAGTAAACACTCCCCACTTCCGGGGGGTGAGTGATTATACTGGGTCCGAGAATCATGTAGTAGTCTTAGACAGAGAGAACCAAGAATTACAGGATTCTGATTTTAAAGTTTGAGACAATGTGTCCATCATTCCACCAAGGACCTCTCATCAGAATGGTTTGGTTGAAGCCTGCGGAGTTTAACGAATAGATCTCGATATTAAGTCCGTTTTTCCCAATTCTTTCCTACAATGTTCGTTTCGCCAGAAGCCGAAAACTCTATATGACAAAAAACGTTCTACACTCATGTTCGTGAAGGACTACATCAGGCTTATTAGCTTGTATTTGCCTGAGAGTGGGGAATTAGTGGTTCCAATAGATTCTGCACTTCTCATTTTCTACAACGGACTCAGAGCATAAGGCAACACCTGTGTCTCGTCGAAACCGTACGTGTATGGTAGGTGGTAGTACAACACTTGTGGCGCCGCATTATGCCTGTGAATATAGGATGATACCGCATAAGCTGGAAAGGCTGACAACAAATGCATTATGGTCTCAGCTGCCCCACAACATGCTCTGCATCTAGTCTCAAGTGACTACGGTAGACGAGGGTTTCAAAGAGACTATCTTGATATTATGAATCCCTCCTTTACGACTTCAGCCTACTTGACCGGAGGAAAGCGAAGGTCAGATCTGGATAAGCCAAAGTATTCAATGTTCTGGAAGAAGACCCCATGCATTGGCAACCGTTGAACAGACGATTTTTCTATAAAGAAGCATCATTTTACGGATTTTTACGTTGAGTTGTCGCAGCTCTTCTTGAGTCCATTTCATCAATCCAAAGGAGTAAAATAGAATCCGAACGGCATGCATATTAATTGCAGTAACTTTTTTCTTTCACGACAGTTCTGACAGCTCATGCTGATAATTGCCGTGGAGAGAGCTTTCGAGTTTGGGAGTGGCGTTGTTCAACCTCTAGGTTTTCTCCTGCATCCAGATGATGTAGGATGCTTTCGTTTTTGAGCTGAACATTCTCTTCGTATTCCTCGCATCGTCCTATTTTGAGATGAACCGTGGCACACTTGTCGATCACAAAGTCCATTCCGAAAGCTTGCTTGTACTCTTGCACCACTCTTTAGGACTGATGAAGATTGTTTTCCCCGGACACATATCGTTTGAGATCATTTTAGTATAACAGATGGTTGACCTTACACCTCCGGTTGCTGGGAGTGCCGCAGTTGTAGGTAATACAATGCATCTGAGTAAATGCATGATGAGCTAATGCGATATTGTATCAAATTCCTTGCGATACTCGATCATTGAAGGTTACATTAAAAGGTAACGCTTATACTGCATGATGCATCTATTGATCAGCAGGTTCTCCTTGTATCCAGCGACCCCTTTCTTTGACCCTTTTCACTCATATATCCGTTCATACACCGGCTCAACTCTGGAGAGAATTCGCATGTGTCTTATAACTTATGCTGAAGCATGTTATCGGTCTGTAGTTGTTCGGATCAGACAAATCTCCGTTTTTGGGGATCAGCACAATTTGCCCCTCGACAAACGTATCTGGAATCCATTGCTCCCCATCTAGCCATGAGTTAAAAATTCATGCTAGATGGTGGTGGGTATATGGAAATTCCTCCACCAATAGTTATTTGGTCCATCAGGGCCTGAAGCAGCAAAGTCCTTCAAGCCTTTGAGGGTCCGTCGAAGTTCTTCCGGAGTTACCCAGTTCATTGAGCTCAGAAGGTTTCCACCCCATCAGCCGCCGGCGGGGTATCTACAATACATGGAGGCTCTTGCAAGAAGATTCATCACGGAACTTTATGTTTTCCGCGATGCTTCTCGCCCGCCTCACTAGTGACTTTTCGTATCCTATCAATACAGTGCTGTTTGATGGTAAACCGTACGCCTTGATTCAGTATGTGGTGAGCTCGTCTTAATTTTGCAGCCTCTTCTGAAAGGACATCGTGAATTTCCGCATCCACCCGTGCCTGGGGTGCTATTCTTGACCATTCGTAATATCAACGAGTACTCGTTCCTTTACATTCTAATTTACTGAATGTATATCAACGACAGGCGCAGGACATCAGAAAGTGACGATATTAGTACACGTTATCAATACGAACGGTCAAAAATAGCACCCCTGTTGTTGTGGCATTACAGACTTGCTGTTATGCAGCGCCCTGCGGGTTCTGATGCCTTCCGTTGGTGGTATGATGCGGGCCTCCTCTACAGCCAGGCCGACACGTGGTATATCAGACACTTCATGAACCGGCTAAGATGGGACTCTGACAAAGCCTCGAACCCGAAGATGAGATACACTGTAATCTCTATCTAAGATTTTGTGTGGAAAAAGCATCATGCTCTAGGTGTATTTCACACCACAGAATATGCATTTTTGCCATGTATCCCCTTCCAATGGGCTCGCTGTTCTCGTAGGATTGCAGAAGACCGTCCTGTTCATCTGTCCACTCAAAATGTCCGTTGTCGTTGCGGTTGTTATTGTTTTCATCGTTGGTTTTCCCCCCCACCTTGCCTATAACCCCTAGTCCAAGGGGGTTGGTTGTGAGTGCCCCTTTCTCGTACATTGGTTCCCGAGTCGTTGGATATACTGGGAGGTTATCCCAGTATACCAACGGTCAACATCAGAGAGGCTGGTTAATCTGGTATTCAAAAAATTCATTAGAAAATGATTTGTTTAAAATACGAGTGTGAGTTCGCACCAGTTTTTGTAACAAATTTACGTAAAACAATTTTTTGAAATTTGAACGTAAGCGTTTCAATATGTCGTAGTTGACTTCACCCTACGAATTCAAGAACAATAAGAATATCTGCGTCAGATTTCTTTATGACATAGTATCTAATATTTCACCAATCCTTTTTGAAATAATATGAAAGAAGTTTTTTAAAAAGTTGAAAGAAAATTAATTTTTGTTACAACCAGATTAATGCGAGTTTCTTGAAGGAAAACTACATAACTACTTAGGTAATGTAATCACGTTATCTGACCGATTCTGTCACACGGTGAAATCACTTCTCAAGTATACTCGACAAGCGAATTCACCCGATACGAATTAGTTTTTGGATATAACGTAATTCCACCGAACAAAGTCAATCAGAATCCGCAATTTCAATTCACTATTAGGTTAATGACGCTATAAATCTTTAGATATTGACTTACTGCAGCTGTTCACTATCGTTATACATTCCTATATGGATTTCAGTATTAATTTCGAAACCATGTGGTGGTATGTTTATTGAATATCACAATTCAATGCCTCTATTGGGATATCTCAAACGTTTTCTCGCAATCTCTATAAAAACGCACGTAACACGAAAAGGGCCGTTCACATACAGAAAATAAAATAATGGATGGGTCAGTAAAAATTAAACCTCATGAGACTATTCAAGGAATTCAGATAATATGAGTATTGAATAGTGAAATTCCAAGAGTTCATAGTCAGTTTACAACATGTTTAATCTCGAGTGGATGTTTTCTTGATATCTAATTAATCAGAATCACCTCAAATTAATGGTAGAATTTTCTATTTCTAATTGCAGATTGTACCTCGATATCTGTGAGCATATTGAGATTCTCTTTCATAGAATAATGTATATTTTCACATAAACAATTACATTATCCTATTATTTATGTATTTGAGTGAGTTGAGTGAGTGAAATGATTTCACTCACTGGAATGAAGAACAGAGATAAATATATTTTTGTCAATTCTATCAACTGCAACTACTTTCCATATCAGTATAACATCCAATTATTTTCACGAAATAATATTTTACATAATGAGACAGCAAACAACAATACTGCCAAGCAATCATCGGGCACCATGAGGTATCTCTGAGCTCACAAGTCCATTTCTATATCTTACGAAAGCAAATTACATAATGAATGGGTTGAAGAGTTCCCCGAATCTAAGATGTTTACTTTGGATCATGCGAATATTTCCTATTCTGTAGCTATCTTACTTGAAAGATTATATAATGCTTTTGAAAAACTATAAACCCTCAAGAATTTTCTGGTTGAAGAAAAGAGTCACCTGACCACTATTGTTCCCAGATGATATTCAATTGTGAAATAAATCAGAATTCAAATTCCGTAGACATTTTAATGAAATCATTTGGTTGGATCATGATTGAATCCTTCATCAACTTCAGCTACAATGGTAAATTGAAATTTAATCAAGTGAAGCTAAATGAGTTATTTGGTTCTCTTTCTATTATACCTTGATATCCGGAAATTATATCATGCGTTGGGGAGATTTTGCAATGGAGAAGACTAATTCCATTACGATGCTACAATAAATTTCGTTGGGAACTGCAACCAGAAAACTGGTTCAACTGTTGTGTAAAATATGGCATAGGTACATCACATAAAATCAATTGAATCGCAAATATTGAAAATTATTCGACAATTGGGAATTAGTTCGTGTATTGTAAGCAAACGCATAGATAAAATTATTAGGAAAGAAAATGTTATTTAAAATTTTACCCGCGAAGAATATATCGTCTCCGGTCGTCAATATTGTCATGAGATTGATAAAATCCCCCTAGCTGCGCCGCTGGGTCGATTCGCTAGCGGTTCGTCGGTAATTACTTCCTGGAAAATGGTAGACGATTTTCGGTATCGAATATTCGGGATAACCGAACCGTCGCGTCGCGAAGCATCTGGTGCACAGCTGGACTATATAAAGCGAGAGTTAAGGGAAGTTGAATTAAATAAGAATATTAAGGAGATTATGAAGAAGTGATAAGCAGTTTGTGAAGAAGTATAGAAGTATTTGGAATATTTAGTTAGTTTTATTGTTGTATAATTATGTGTATTTAATTATTCAGTGACGTTATTGTATGTTTTTAGTGAAGTTAGAAAATAAACAGTTTAGTAGTGTGCTCTGCTCATTATTTAGAAAAAATGTAACAATATTATATCCAAGTCTAGAAAGTATCAAATTACAGTTTCAGTTTTCAACTCGGTCTTTAACCACAACCACTCTAAATAAATGTTAAAAAAGATTCTTTGATAAAAAACGACTAGTGAGATTAGATTATTTTTGAATATCGAATTGTGAAACGAATGTCTTATAAACAGGGATATTTCAAAGATAAATTTTCATGGCTTGGATGTGTTTGTAATTCTATGAGAGGCAAGATATTTGAATAGTCCAACCGTCAAAATTCGAAGGGCTCTTTAAAATAACGGGCAGTGGTAGTTTTAACTCGTAGCACCCCAGATGTGATCTTTAAGTTAGTTATGTTTTGTTTGTGTAAATTTGGGTAATTTTTCATTAAGTCTTCTGGTTTCAACTCTAATTTCAGAATGAGGAATATGTTAATTTTCAATATAAATATATTAGTTTTCCAATCAGTCTTTCTCATTCCTCTGGAAAGTTGATTCTTCCAATCAACTTTCATATCCATCATTATGACTTTGTTCTTCAACTTTTAGTGCATTCAAATTAAGATCTAACAAAATTATTGTTTTACATATCCTCAAGATGTTAGTAACTATCTCGCAGCATTTATATTTCATTCACGATCAGGTCCTGTAATATTTAATATCAGTTTCAATAACTATTAGTTGGTGAATGTCCTTTAGTAAATATTTCATTGTTTGTTTTCATTTTGTTAATTAATTCAATATGAATATTTGTGTTGTTGAATCCTGTTTTTCATTTAAAAAAAAATTCTTAAACGGGCTCTTCCAGCCTCGACAAATTGATAATAAATTTCAATGAGTTGGAAATCAAGAAAGTATCAATGAGTTCCAATTTCTTTCTGTGAAGTTAAAAAGTAACAGCATTGCTTCCAAGGAAGGCAAAAACGATTAAGAAACTAAGGTGAGATGAAAATATTTAATTATGTGAGGAATAATTCTAATTTTCTTGACAATTAGTTCAATCGACAGGTAGTTTCAGATAGAAAAAGGTCGAAAGTTAATGAAACTTTAAGATGTTGTTCAGGGATGGTTTATTAACATTTCCTCAAGTTTTGGACCTCGAGGACCCTGTGCTAAAAAAGTAGGGGGGAGAAAACTGCAAATTTTTTGACCTTGGTGTGGTTTTTCCTCAATAACTTTTTTGCCTTACGTCCTACACCAAAAACATCGTTTTACTTTTTTGTAGATCGTCAAATTCCCTACGTTGCCTCAAACATGTTTGTGTGTCAATTTGTTACCTAGATATGGCGCTTCGAAGAATAGGTAATTTTTCAAATTTCGCCGCAAAATGCAGAATTCCACCCTATTTTTTTATACAAGAATTATGATGGAATGTAGTTGCTATTATAATTCCTACTTGAAATCACCAACTTTAGATAACTCCCACCCCTGCTTGCCCACCAGGTGTCAAGTCGTATCTCCCAAGGACAAGAGAGTGTCGGGCCGAGGGGAGTGTGTGATCAGTCAGCTACAGCAGTAAAAAGCTGGAAGAATGGATGATTGGAAACTCCATCTAGATTGCGTCAAGGAAATGATACCGTACTTTCACGGTGCTGGACACCTGAATTATGCCAAAAGTGCTCATCTCTATACCAAGATATGGCCACCCTACAGGACAGGATGGATCCTCACGAATATGTGAGGTTTACCACAGATGGCTACTTCACCATTCATCGATCAAAAAATTTTGGTCGGGCATCTGGTCTGACATGAGTATTGAGCAGGTACTCATGCGGGCTATGAAGAGCTATGGAGGACTCACTCGTGGACGCGGTGTTAACAATTTTGTGCTTGCTAGATGGACATTGGGTATGTTGTGCATTCAAAGCATTTGTGAACAAATAGAATCGTTCGCTGATGTTCGCTCAGAGTCATCTGAACAGCATGTGGACATGAGACCAAACAGAGTAGTGAGAGACAATATGGACATTGGAAAACTTCGCGCATGTTTCTCTGAACATCACCCATTCCTTCACATTCAGGCGATAGTTGCTCTGAGCACAGGAATCATTGGTCATGACGAAGTGAACTGTCACTTAGCGCGACAGATAGGCATATCATGCATGAAGAAAGTGGTGAGAGGAAATTTTGAAGAATTGAAACTGAAACGGAAGGCTAAGGTCGTGACTCTCGCTTCCGTTTCTTGCTCGTTGGAAATTGCTGGTAAAAAATTCACTGTCGATCCTCTCACTCTCTTCCAGCGTGTCTGCATTGCCAAAAAATGTGAAGAAGATCTGAAAGAACTATTCAAGTTTGAACTCGCATCCTTCCCTATGTCACTCTTCAGTGAGGAGGGAATGCGACGAAGTCAACTTTGGCAACAGCAAATGTGACGTGATTGATGGAGGATACCTGCTACATAAAGTGGTGTGGAACAAAACTCCCACAACCACATTCGACATGCTATGCTCTACGTACATCATCTACGTGCAGAGACACTTTTGGAGCAATGCGATTGTTGTATTTGATGGATACCCCACTAACGCAGGCTCTCAAATCTCCAAAGCCGCAGAACGAGCTCGCCGTTCTGCATTACAATCAGCAACCAAAGTCGTGTTCTCTTTATCTATCATGGTGACCATAGCACAGTAAAAGTTCTTGGCAAACGATCATAATAAGAGCGTATTCATTTCGATGTTGACGACACGAATGACGGATGCTAGCATCGAAGTGAAGCAGGCATATGAGGACGCCGACGTGATGATCGTCAACACAGCAATATCCAAGGCCAGCAAATTCGACAGCGTCATAATTACTGCTGAAGATGTGGATATACTTATTCTGTTGACAGCATTAGCTATGTCCACAAAAAATATCTATCTTCAAAAAAGTAGAAGAGGCAGTGGTTCCAGTGTCCTCTACTCGCCAAGTTCCTGTTCCTTTACTCCCAAGGACTTGCTATTCCTTCACGCAGTGAGTGGTTGTGATACCACTTCAGCACCGTTTATATTGGGGAAGAAGAAAATTTGCAGTATCTACATGAAGAATACCTCCCTCTCTGCAGTAGTGGCCCTGTTTCTCACACCAAATGCTACTCCTCAGCAGATCAGCAACGCTGGAGAAAAGTTCCTGGTAGCAGTTTATGGACGCAACATTGACAGAGACAATCTCGACGACCTAAGGTACCAATTATTCACATCAGTGACGGAGGCTAAATTACAACTAGCCCGCCTACCACCAACAAGGGACGCTGCCAAGTACCACTCCCTCCGCACTTACCAGCAGGTACAGGTATGGTTGGGCAATGATCTCCCCCCATCAGTATAGGGCTGGAGCCTAACCACACGAGGGGTACTACCAATCCCCACAACCAGAAATGCTGCGCCGGATGACATCCTCCATATTGTTTCCTGCAAGTGCAGCAAAGGCTGTAGCAGCGGAGCTTGCGGCTGCAAGAAAGCAGGTCTCCGATGCTCAGCAATGTGCAAGCACTGCAAAGGCCACTCATGCGAAAACGCCCCCGCAACTGATTTGATCGAGGAAGACTCACCAGAAATATTGGACGAAAATGATGACAGCGACATCATTGACAGCCTTATCGCTCAGGAGGACAACGAGCTGTTAAGAAGTATTGTTAGGTTTGTTCCGTAGGACGTAAGAGAAAAAAGTAATGGAGGAATAACCGGTGAGGTCAAAAATAATTCTGCAGTTTTTCCCCCCCTACTTTTTTCGCACAGGGTCCTCGAGATCCAAAACTTGAGAAAATGTTGATTAACCATCCCAGAAGAACCTCTTGAAGTTTCATTAACTTCCGACCTTTTTTCACCTAACCCCACTTTTTTCGACCTGTCGACTGAACGAAATAGAGTCCAAATTCCCATATATTTAACATTAACAATTCCGCTCGGTCGTATCTAAGTAATGTGACGAAATGCTATTCAATTATAAAGAAAGCTTTTGTTATAGTACTAAGTTGAATGAATATGTATTTTAGGTGGCTGGTAGCACAGAGGCTTGTCTCTGGCTGTGGAGATTCTAGCTCGCATCGGACAGAAGTTTGAAACATCGGTACGTGAGTTTTGCCACGGCAATTAATAATAATAGCCGTCCTCTACCCGCACAGGTTACACTCTAGGAGTGTTCATGATGAAGAGTATTATTATTATTATTACGTTTAGATTTACACTCAAAGTGATATTCTGGTCATTGCTTTGAAATATGGAAATTCTATACAGGAACATTTCGAAATTATAATAACTTTATAAGACGTTCTATATATATATATATATATATATATATATATATATATATATATATATATATATATATATATATATATATATATATATATATATATATAATTATAATAACTGCAAATAGAACATCAAAAAATAATGATGAACAAAATTTACATTAATGCGAATTGATCCAAACATTGCAGCAGAGGAACAATTGAAATAGTCAACCTTCGGTTTGGTATAACAAATCATGTTGTTCAACCCCCTTGTATCACACATACCATATCTTCTGATTTTTTCAGATACGAAACTAATATCAGTAATGTTATTTCGTGCTACAAAAAAAATCTGAAGGCTTTCAGAAATAAATTGTGTTAAAAAAATTGGTGTAAAGTTTAACAGTCTGATTCATTAAATCAAAAATTTGAGGCTTTTCATGGAAATAGTAAATACCGTTTTATTTTAATGTGGCTCTTCCTACAGTTGAATGTACAAATTTAACAAGCCATGGCTCCCGGTCGAATTCATGCAAAAGCATCAAATATTATTTGACATAACAAAAATATACAAATCTACTGAAAAGTGATTGAAAATAGGTACGAGTAGTTGAAATATACGTATAAGCAGAGGATGAATCATTCGGAGGGTGAAACATTCGAAATCTAACTATATTAATGACCGAATTTTGTAAAGCAGATAACATCTCGAATGAGATTTGGAATATCGTAAAGAAGGTCAGAAACAATGAATCAAGCAATAAGATGGACAAAATCACTGTGGAAAATCAGACTAGAAAAAGCTTTCATAAATATATAAACCCTTAATCATAATGAAATTATGATAAAAACAGCTTTCAAATAATACTTTTTTCAGACTTCCACAACTCCAATTGGGATGAAAGAAACAATATATAAAGTGTGTTTAAAAGCAGCTGCTGGAATGGACGAAAAGTGCTTGAAAGCTGTTAGTGACATAGTATATTTTCCTTTGGGTCACATATTCAATGAATAATTCAGTGTAGGAAAATATCCTGACAAACTGAAAATGCCAAAATCAGTACCGGTAAATAGATATGTGTTCCAATAAAGATTTTAATGATAGAAATGTATGTTTACAAAATCAACTAGCAAAATTATTCGATTATTGCTTTAATTTCCGCCTTAAAAATGGATTTTTTGGTATGATATGAGTGAATTATTTGATAAAAATTTTTTCTGGCTTGAAGAATGAGGAGAGAATACCTAGGTTCCTTCTTATTCACAAAACAAGTGTTTGATTGTCATCACATGTTTATTTAAATCAGATTCAACCAGTGTTTATATGGGAGTGCCCCAATGGTTAATGGTCTTGGCTCATTGTTTTCCTCGCGTCTAAATGAATCATAAATCAAATGAACAAGTCCAATTCCACCATGAATACAAGGCTGTACTGATTAAATTGATATCAATAAATTTCACTTCATTTGGTATATGTTTGAATTTCGACAATCATTAGTTATTTCAATCTATTAGTGACTGCATACTTTTGGTATTTTATTGTGATTTTACATACCTACTCGATATTTATATCATCTGCGTTCCTTTACTAGCCTACGGTTTTATTTTTGATAATGGATATATTTATTTTTTTCTGTAAACATACATTATGGTTTCCAACTTAATACCGAAATCAATTTAAAAATTTATAATGATGGTGAACAAGTGCAGTAACTCAATATCTAAAGATTCACCGAAAAGTGTATTGAAATTGCGGATTTTGATTGACTGTTCGGAAAGATTACTTCATGTTCAAAAACTAATTCGTATCGAGTGAATTTGGTTGTGGTAGTATCGGTCAGACTGCGTGATATTATATTACCTAGATAGGTATGTAGTTTCCGTTAAAAAAACTTGCATTCATAAGGTTGTAACAGTAGTTTATTTTCTTCCAACCTTTTAAAAAACGTCTTTTATGTTCTTCTGAAAAAGATGAGTGAAAACATCAGTCAAATTAACAAATAAAAAAAACATGACAGACATACGAAGATGCTCCCAATGATTGGTGGGTACACAAAATGTGGTTTCAGTCAATTTCGATTTGGCAAAAATCTTCGAATGAATAGAATGAAATAAGTGACAAAATTGCCTAGAAATTTGTCAATTACGGGGAGCTTAAAGAGATAGCCAACTGTTTACCATTTACCATCTTATAATCGATCACGATCCCCCACTCAGAAAGTTCATATTCAATTCTTGATGATGGATGTTGGAATAGGTGGATATACACGGAAATATACATTGAGAAAAAAAATTTATCAGTTAAGTCAAACTTGATCTTGACGCAAAGTTTATTGGATCAATATTTCTGGGCAATTAAATCGGTTCAATTTATTTGTACGTATGTGTTGATGAAAACGATTATCGGGTCAAATGTAATCAATATATCTTTAATCGGCGATCTTCCAACCATTTCAAAAAATATGACCGATTAAACGTTGAAATTTTGAAGAAGCACCAGACGAGATTGTGGCGTTTAGTGATGTTCGGAGTTTGAATTGGTGCTTTGAAAAAGTTGAACATGGACGAAACTGCTGCTTTACTTGTTGAGAAAAAGGAGGAGAAATTGTACAAAATGGGTAGAAACATAGTTACTAAAAAATATTTGCCACTTCTGAGACAATTGCGAGAAGATCAATGAGCTCAGACATGTTGCTGCATGATTTGCAATTTATCGGCAGATTTTTTGACTGATTTATCTGCAGATGAATCGTCGTGTTCATGTCAAACAACAAAAATTATCGCTTCGAATTATTGCCGTGGATTTATCGTACAACTCTATTAGTTTCTACAGTCCCATAAAGAACCGTTTTATCTGTACAATTTTGGAGATCTAGATATAAATTGCTGAAATCTTTCAATAAATTGTTCCGTATACCAATATCCATATTTCGTGTCTGTGCTTCCGCTTGACCCATCTGAGATGACCCTTTTGCTTTTCTCGTGGAACAGTGTGTATCTTATCCAGTCTTTCTGCCCTTAAGGCAATTCATGTGATAATTCAAGGAGATTTACTCATCTGTCACCTTTCTTAATCGTGGCCGGCTAATGTAATGCCTTTTCAGTACGCTTTTATTTTCCGAGTGACACGTTGTGTATTTCAGTAAAAAACCCTTATTCTATGCTGTTACTGAAAGCAAACCTGAAATAAAACAATCAGGGATTTCAGAAATTTTTCATTGGACAATTTTTATAAAGACTTGCAAAATTCACTATGGCTCTGATATATGAGGCACAAAGTATTGCCGAAAAACTTCAGTATTTGAATGACTGTATTCTGACTACTTTCAACCAGCATGCTCCTAAAAAAATTATCAAAATTACCAAGAATTATTCACCATGGATTACAGATAATATTCGCCTACTCATGAAATTACGTGCTAAGGCGAGAAACAGATGGCAAAAATCGGAAAACCCTGTTCATTATGAATATTGTAGTAAAACTGCACTAACTAATTTTCCTAATTTATTTAAAACACTATTTACAACAATTATTCACTTAAACATTTACTTCAATAACTATTTCAATTTATTTCTACTGTGGCTATCTATCAGCGAACTCTGGAACTGTAACTAACTCTGAACTCTGACTGTCCCCCAGGGCTTATATAGTCGCAAGGCTCTCTCGATTATTCTGGAGTATAGAACATTTCATCTAGATGGCTCTTCGAACAGTATCGAACGATCGATTTATTCCAGCTTGTTCTCGGCGATCCGTACGCCAGCAGATATGCTGTTGTACTTGAACGAGGGTGCATAATTAATTAGATCAGGGCCGGTCTCGGGGCCGGTCTCGAAATCGATACATTGCCCCCTTCTTAAAGACGTTTCGCCCCAAAACGTCATTCTTGAAGTGTGAAGATATCTGCAAGATTCTCCATGTCTGGACGTTCGATGAAAGTAGCACTCCACAGTCTTCAAGTTGGGTCGAGGAAGATGGTTGCAGCACACCAGAATGTTGATGCCGCTGGATCTGAATATTGTCTCCAACATGCTTCTTATAACTATCCAGTCCAGCCCATCAAGCCCACAGGTCAATTTTGGGATTGCCAGGTCTACAATATTCTGGTCCAGCATCGTGTCTCTCAATCTCGTAAGACTCTTCCAAACATCTTCATAAGACGGCTTATCTCGAGAACGCTTCTTGATAACCAGATAGTAGATGTTTCTCTGGCCTTTCCTCAGCTGTAACACCCCTCCGACTTCCGGGTTCTGTTCTCTCAATTCCTGGATTCGACCGAACTTTTTGGAGAAAACTACTGCAATGCCTCTGGACATTTGGAGATCTTCTGCCACACAGTGAGCTAACGCGTAATCAGCAGGCACCTTGAAAAGATCTCGTGACTCCTCTCGGGTTACCCCATATTGAACTTTCTGTCCGTTCGAGTACAGGGACATGAACCTCTGAAACGTCATTTCGTCCTCCGGTGATCTGACGGTGCGGACTTGATCGTGGTTTCCGGCGTAAGGGGACAACCTATTGAAGTGGACTACCCTAGGTTTTCCTCGTGGTGGCTTATATATGCGGTAGACGAGGTCGTATATCCTTTTCATGATCTTATATGGACCTTCCCACGAGTTCCGAAGTTTCGGTGATAGTCCACGGCGACGTTAAGGGTTGTATAGACAGACAAGGTCACCTGTCTAATATCCACCAGCATCCGCCTTGATGTCGTAGGTCTCCTTCATTCTGTCGCTGGCACTCTGGATGTTCAAACGGACCCGTTCATGGATGTCGTCCATTCTCTGTCGCAGTTTGCTGACGTAGTCATCTCCCGCAGTGTCTTGTCCTGGTGGCGTCCCAAACTTCAGGTCACATGGAAGTCGCAGCTCTCGGCCCATAAAAACACTAGCAGGGGTTTGGCCGGTTGACTCATGAACTGCGGAACGATACGCCATCAGGAACAGATGGAGGTACTGGTCCCAATCATTCTGGTGGTCAGAGACTACCTTGGACAGGTGGCGGTTTATCGTCTTATTCATCCGCTCCACCATTCCATCGGACTGCGGATGTAGAGCTGTGGTCCTCGTTTTCCGGAATGTTCAGCATCTGACACATCTCCTGGAACAGGTTTGACTCGAAATTCCTGCCTTGTTCCGAATGCAGCTCTAACGGGACACCGAATCGACAAATCCACTCCTTCACCAAGACGTCGGCAACGGTGATGGCTTCTTGGTTGGGCCTTCCATATGCTTCGGCCCACTTGCTGAAGTAATCCATCGCCACAAGGATGTACTTGTTCCCGTGTTCAGATTGTGGGAATAGGCCAGCGATGTCAATGGCGATCCTTTCGAATGGGCTGCCCACATTGTAGTGGCGCATCGGGGCCTTAGGTCTTGTTCGAGGCCTATTACTGGCAGCACATACAGCACATTTTCTGCACCAGTCCTTGACGTCAGCTTGACAATTGGCCCAGTAGAACCGTTGCCTAACTTTCTGGAGGGTCTTCGTCACTCCCAGATGTCCTCCGGTGACCCCATCATGGATTTCTCGGAGCACTTCCTGTCTTCTGCTCCTGGGAACTACTACCTGACGTCTTTCTTCTCCGCCATCCTCCGACTCCAACACACGCTTCAAGACTCCATTGTCTAAGGTGAAAGAGTTTCATTGGGCCCAGTAAGTTTCAACGACTGGAGAACAACTGGCTATTTCCTGCCACGACGGCCTTCGCTCACTCTTCTTCCAGCCGATGACTAAACCAAGATCTGGATCTTTCTCTTGGTATTTATGGATCTTGTGGTCATTCCAGTTATCATCGACCGCCGTGGTTCTGCAGAGTGTCGACTCCTTTTCCTCTATTTGTCGGCAGTGCGAACAGTCATCTGGACATGGTCTTCGCGATAGGGCATTCGCATTCTTATGGCTGGCCCCCGCCCGATTTTCGATCTCAAAGTCGAATTCCTGGAGCCTCTCAATCCAGCGTGCCACTTGACCCTCGGAATTTTTAAACAGTAGGAGCCATTTGAGAGCTGCATGATCAGTTCTCAGTAGAAATCTTCGTCCGTACACGTACTTGTAGAAGTGCTCAACTCCCTTGACAACAGCCAACAGTTCCCGACTGGTGACACAGTAATTCTGCTCCGGTTTACTGAGGGACTTGCTGAAGTAACCGATGACCTTCTCATGTCCTTCTTGGATCTGAGACAGGACAGCTCCAAGTCCCACGTTACTGGCGTCCGTGTCCAAAATGAATTTCCCGTCTGGAAGGGGGTAGCTCAGGATTGGTGCGTTCAAAGCTCCTTTCAACTTCCTGAATGAATCTTGGCATTCATCTGACCACTGGAACTTTGTTTGTCCTTCCGTGAGCCTGGTCAGTGGTTTTGCGATGTTAGCAAATCCCAGCACGTATCGGCGATAGTAAGTGCACAAGCCAAGAAAACTTCGAATCTGGTGAATGTCTTTCGGAACGGGCCGTTCCTTAACAGCTTTGATCTTCTGCTCATCTAATGCCACTCCTTTCCCAGAGACAACATGGCCGAGATAACGTACTTCTTTTTGAAACAGATGACATTTCTTAGGGCTCAGTTTCAGTCCGGAGCTTCTCAGTCGCTGAAATACCTCTTCCAAGTTTTTTACATGGTCTTCGAATGATCTGCCAACCACAATAATGTCATCGAGATACACCATACACGTCTTCCATGATAGTCCTTTCAAAACCGTCTCCATCAATCTTTCGAACATGGCTGGAGCATTGCAGAGGCCGAATGGCATAACTGTAAACTGCAATAATTCGTAGCCGATGGTAAAAGCTGTCTTTTCTCGATCTTCCTGGGCCAGTTCTACCTGCCAGTATCCGCTCTTCAAAATCGTAGATCCAGCCAGCGTGTCTAGCGTGTCGTCTATCCTTGGGAGAGGGTAGCTGTCCTTTTTCGTCACGTTGTTTAGTTGACGGTAGTCTACGCAAAACCGTATTGATCCATCGTTCTTCTTTACCAACACGACTGGAGAGGACCAGGGACTGTCGGATGGCTCGATGACTCCGTCTTTCTCCTTGTCGCAGACTATTTCGTCAGCCTCCTCCATTTTGGCGAGAGGAAGTCTTCTGGCTGATTGCCTGATTGGTCGGGCATTTCCAGTATCTATCTTGTGCTGAACCACCTTTCTTCTACCGCCTCTGCCTACTCCGGTATCGAAGATGTCCTGATACTTCCTGACAAGTTCTCTCAGTTTAGGCTTCTGTGCTGGCCCCATGTCTTTGGACGAGATAGCAACCAACTTCTCCAATTCTGCTGGCATGATACTGGCTTGGCTATCAGTGCCACGTACACTCCTAATTACAGAGGAAATTGACGAGCAGTGCCCCAAAATCGTTCGTCGTATTAATTGGCATTCATTACCCTTACTGGTACAAATTTATCAGCACGCAACAAGGTTTTTCCTAGTGCAATTCCTCGTCCAATTTTCTCATCATGTAGCTAAGGCTCGAACATCACCACGTTTCCACTGCTCGCACCTCCATCCAGGCGAGCCTCCAAAATGGTTTCAGCCCTCTTCGGTACGCTTACGTCTTCAGCTAGCAGAACTCGAACCATTTCTTTATTTCTCTTATGAAGTACCAGCTCTTCTCCGTTCACACGAAGGACGCCGTCTTTAGAATTCAGCTCGAATCCTCTAGAATTCATGATGTCCATTCCAATTATTATCTCATCCTCGATATCCGCTACCAGAGCCCGGTGTTTCACTGTAGTGCTGCCCGAAGTCAGTTCAATTGGAAGTTCACCATACACAGTTGCCGGCTCTCCTGTTGCTGTGCGTAGCTTCCAATTCGACGATTTGATTCTTGCCGGTGTTTTGGCAAAAGTAGGTCCAAGGATTGTTCTAGTCGCACCCGTATCAAGGAGCATGGTGCGAGGCTCGTTGTTAATGAGACCGTTTACGAAGTCCCCTTTGTCTTGTCTTTGAAGTACAGCGACATATGCGTTGTTAACTGTGGCTTGTTGGATACGGGCTGACGATTGCTCCTTCTTGATCTTCATCGTTGATGTCGATTATTTCAATGTTGGTCATTTGCTACGCACATGCCCAAGTTCTCTGCAATTTCGGCATCGTATCAGTCTTCTCTCAGGCACAACTTCCTTCAGCACTTTTCGCATCACAGCTTCGATAATAGCGGGCTCCTGTGGCTGTGGATCTTCCTCAATCATCCGGACTCTACTCTGGCTTTTGCAGGATTGCTTTGCTGCTTCGAATTCCAGAGCGCGTGCCAATGCATCCACAAGATGTGCCGGGCGGGCTAGTGTTAGGGCTTGCCGGGTTTCCTGGTCACGAAGTCCATCCAAAAATGCCTGAACCGCTAGTCGCTCCATTACATTTTCCGGCGTAGCTGGGTACGCAAGACGAACCAAGCGTGCAATATCTGCTTCAAATTCTTGCAACGATTCGCTTGATTTCTGGAATCGGTTCTTCAGCTGTGAGTGATATACGTGTTCAAGATGGGCTTGGCCATAGCGAAGTTCCAAGTGTTCATAGTCTTCCTGTTGTTGGGCGGTGAGCGTTTGTAAAATATTTGTTGCTTCGCCACGCAATGCCAGTGTCAATGCTAAAGCTTCTTCCCCAGCAATCCATCCATTTGCTTTGGCAGCAGCTTCGAATTGTCGGTGGTAGTTTGACCATGGAGTATTTCCGTCGAACTGAGGCGGTTTCAATGAGAGCTTTCCTGGTTCCGTACTGACCTTGAAATCTTTGATGTCTTTTTAAACTTCCTCCAAGTTGGTACTCAGATCCGGCATTGGATTTCTGTTGGAAATTTCAGGAATGTGCACAGA
Source organism: Chrysolina americana (assembly GCA_958502065.1). NCBI lineage: Eukaryota > Metazoa > Arthropoda > Insecta > Coleoptera > Chrysomelidae > Chrysolina > Chrysolina americana. Next base: position 37,897,513 of record OY293419.1, read on the forward strand.
ATCCATTCGCTTTTCTAGCTCACTAAATTTTTCCTTTATTTCATCGTGGAGCGTTTCCTTAATTTTTTTCATTTCTTGTTCCATTTCATCTTTGATTTTCTCCATCTCTGCTTCAACAGTTCCCATTCTTTCTTCCAACCGATTCGCCACACTGCAAACTTCTTCTTTCAAACTTCTCGAATTTTCTAGAAGCTCTTCTCTCAAATTCTCCGAGTTTTCTAGAAGCTTCACTTCTAAATTTTTCGAATTTTCGTGAAGCTTTTCTTCCAGGCTCTTCACATTTTCTTGAAGTTCCTCTTTTAGACAATTCAAATTTTCTAGAAGTTCTTCTTTCAGGCTGACAGAAGCTTTTTCTCCAGACTCTTTGAATTTTGAAGAAATTTATCTTCCAGACTCACCGAATTTTGTTGAAGTTCTTTCAGACTTACAGAATATTGTTGAAGTTCCTCCTTCAAACTATTCGTAGTTTCCTCGAGTATATTCATTATAGCACTCGTATCGATTCCAGAAACTTCGAACAAAAATGTTCCGGGGTCTTCTCCTTCTTCAATCAGTCTATCTGAAAGTATTTTCTGGAGTACGGCCTTCTTCCCAGTTGTTTCTAATTCACGCTCCCTTAACTCTTGATTTAATTCACTAACTTTAAGGTCAACTAGGTGAACTCTTCTCGGAAACATTTTGTCTCTTATTGTCTTTGCCGAGATATCAGTCTATTATTCATTTCACACACAGTTTTCAGTTTATTGTCCCGCAACGCGCAAAACTGTCCACTTCGCACTCAAATGTTCAACGGGTCACTATAACTGTCTATTAGGAGCGATAAACGTCTCAGTTTTTAAACGGTGAACACTTTAACACTTATTTATTTTAAACATCACACTTCTGACGCCAAATGTAGTAAAACTGCACTAACTAATTTTCCTAATATATTTAAAACACTATTTACAACAATTATTCACTAAAACATTTACTTCAATAACTATTTCAATTTATTTCTACTATGGCTATCTATCAGCGAACTCTGGAACTGTAACTAACTCTGAACTCTGACTGTCCCCCAGCGGTTATATAGTCGCAAGGCTCTCTCGATTATTCTGGAGTATAGAACATTTCATCTAGATGGCTCTTCGAACAGTATCGAACGATCGATTTATTCCAGCTTGTTCTCGGCGATCCGTACGCCAGCAGATATGCTGCTGTAGTTGAACGAGGGTGCATAATTAATTAGATCAGGGCCGGTCTCGAAATCGTTACAATATCATAAAACACTCCGAAATTATACCTCTTTAGCTTGTAAAAATGAAAAAAAAAAAGCGTATTTTCAACATTTACTAAGAACCAACGGAGTAGACAAAGGGTGGAAGGACATAAGTTTTTTGTGCACGAAAAAAAAAAAAAGAACATAGACCTCCCAGAAAAATTAAAAAAAGCTAGTGAACTTAATAACTATTTTATAAATGCAATTCCACACGTTCCTCCTGATTTAGACATCATCACTTTCTACAAAAACAACAGAAGAATAAATAATACAGAGTTAATTTTTCAACAAATCGACGAATCTCATCTACAGAAAATCATATATAACATGAAATCTAACGCACAGGGCTCTGATGAAATCAATATAAAACTAATACTCATGTGCTGCCCGCTGATAATACCATATATAACACATATTATAAATGTCTGCCTTCATACAGGTGAATTCCCAAGCTATTGGAAAGAAGCCTTGGTGATACCCATTCCAAAAAAAAGTAATCCCGAAACATTCAAAGACTTGAGACCAATAAGTATCTTGCCAGCCATGTCAAAAATTTTAGAAAGAATTGTCTACAATCAATTGTTTCTGCATTCATCGGAACATAATTTATTACCTGTAACTCAATCTGGTTTTAGGCCACTATAGTCTAGTCAACAAGTGCCATTTAGACCAACTTTTTTCAGCAGTCTCCGAAAATTATGATTGAGGTGTCATTCGATTCGGAATGACATCCAGATGATTTTTGAAAAAAATGAAGTTCCGCATGAAAAAATTGTAAAAGTTATTAACAATTAACTAAAAAAAAAAGATGGCTTTAGTATTTTGTAAATATCTCAAAAACTAATTAAAATTTTTTAAAATAGGAAATTTCCTAAAAAAAGCTCAATTCCCGGAATTGTAGCATCAATATTTATAATTTTCCCAGAGGGATGAAAATACGGCCGAAAACGGGTACTCTGGCTCGGGCAAGCCACACCCACTTTGGACACTTTAACAATAAAAATTATTTTAAAATACTAAATATGAAAATAAAAAATTGGAAAAATTTAGGCACTAACTGAATAGATTAATGAACAATAATCCGCTTTTATCACATAGTTGCGAAATGGCACTTCTGAATATCACGGATGATATTTTCAGAGCAACAGATGACAAAAATGTCACCGCACTAGTACTCTTAGACTTTTCAAAGGCTTTCGATACTATTAGTCATGACATTTTATTTGCTATTCTGGAACATATTGGCCTATCGAATACTGCGGTCCAATTTTTCAGAAGTTACTTAGGTGTAAGGGTACAACGAATTAAAATAGGAAACGAAATATCAGACTCCTTAGGGATATCTTGCGGCGTACCACAAGGCTCCATTCTGGGACCTCTTCTATTCATTTTATATACCTCCGAGTTCCAACGAGCTATAAACCACTCGACAATTAATTTTTATGCAGACGATACGCAACTACATCTGTCTTTCGACCCTATGAACATGAATGGCGCTGTGGAGGCATTAAATAATGATATATCCTCATTGATTGCCATCTCTAGACGACATTCACTTCATATTAATGCTACTAAAACATCTCTATTGGTCTTTGATAATCAAAATACTGTTAGCGATCTAGCCACTACCTTTAAAGTCACCATCGAAGGGAATCTTATTGCTCCAGTTGAACAGGCGAAAAATCTTGATGTAGTAATATATACAAATTTAAAATTTAAACACCATATGAACAAATGTATCAGTATTGCCTATATGAACTTGAAAATGATATATGCAAATAGACACTGCTTCAACAAAAAGGTGAAAACTATATTATGCGAATCATTAGTTTTATCAAGATTTAATTTTGGAAGTGCAATATTCAGTCCGTCTATAGACTCGGAAGATAAACGAAGAATACAGGTTGTTCAAAATAATTGTCTCCGCTTGATTCATGGTATAAGACGTGGTCATCGTATATCTCACAAACTGAAAGAGACTAATTGGCTCAATATGCCGAAACGAATGAGGCTACACACTGCATGTTTATACCATAAAATAATTACGGAAAAGTGTCCACAATACCTTTTCAATAAAATAAGATATCGAACTGATATTCACAACATCAATGTCAGATTCAAAGGTAAACTTACGCTTCCTGCTCATCGAACAGAACTATTCAAAAGATCATTTTCCTATCAAATAACGAAGGTGTACAACTCAATTTCTGAGGAGCTGAAGACTTTGTCGCTCTTTCATTTCAAAAAAGCTTTCAAAAGATATCTAAGTGACGAACAAGATTGACTGAGTATTACTGAAAAAACTGATTAAATTTACATAGTTTTCTGTTATCATAATATTCACTGTTCACGTTTTTGATGTTTCTCTACTTTTTATTTGGTCAAATTACAAAATGTTGTAGGTATTTCAAATTTAGTATTAGTTTTCTCTTCCTTTTCTTTTCTTTTTTTTTTTTCGTCGAGCTCAAGATGAAAAACAGAGGCTGTGTCGTGAGGCACATCCAGCTGATCTTCGGCTTTTTCCCAATGTCATTTACTGTTACTAATGTATTATTATTGGAAAATAAAGACCTATTATTATTATTATTATTGTCGAAGAATGCAGAGGGAGAGTTAACAACTACCAGAATCGTCACCTCAAAGGTTATACAAAGTGAAAGAGCGAATTATTCAAGACCTTAAATGGTGGCAACTTTCTATTCATCACAAGACGTCAATATTTCGTCAGAATCCACAGATAACAACAACAGATGCATCGGATATTGGATGGGGACAATATTTATCAGAAAGGTCAGTGGCTGACATGTCAGAAAGAATGGCATATAAACAGAAAAGAAATGTTTTGATGTCCAGAAGATGATACAAAAAAATCTCAGCAGATTTAGAAACAAAAATGTGTTCGTTCAATCAGACAACAAGACGGTGGTATCATACATCAACAAAGAAGGAGGGACGAAATCGTTAGTTTTACTACAGCAAACCGAAGAATTGTTGAATATGGTTAGTCGGAACAACATGGGTCTAGAAGCCGGATATATCTCAGGAATTTACAACTCATTGGCAGACAGTCTATCTCGAGACAATGGTCTACGTGACTGGTACCTTCCGAGGGAAGTTACGTAAATGATTTTTAGACAATAGACTTATTTGCGACCAGCAAGTCAGCAGTTGTTCCGGTGTTTGTGGCCCAATCGACTCTGGAGGAAAATGCTTTATTTGTAGATGCTTTCAGTCAAGAATGGAATTACAGCCTAGCGTGGGTTTTTCCACCACTGCCGCTAATACCCAGACTATTACAGCATCTGAACAGTGCAAGAGGAGTTTATATAGTTATAGCTCCCAGATGGTTGCAAGTTTTTTGAGGACCATACCTCAAATCACGATCAATCAATACCCCATATCACATTCGCAATTTACTGAAGAACATGATATAGACTTGCATTCGGGCCGTCCACTACCAGAAATCAATCAGCTTTGTTTGGAGGCTTGGAGAATTCGGGGTGGATTAATTTAATAAAGAACTGGGCTAAAGAAGACCGACAATGATTGCAATCTACTTGGCGAGAATCCACTTTGAAATCTTACAGAGCACCGTGGAGAAGATGGGTTGATTGGCGAAACAAAGAAATATTCCTTTACATGATCCAAATCCTCAAGATGTTGCAGTGTATTTAAGTCATTTACATAGATATTAGTCTATGTCATATAGCACAATACTAGTTCACAGATTTGAGCAAACATCCGGTTGTCGAACAGAATTTGAAAGCCATCAGCATTCAAAGACCTATAACAAATAAATCAATTTGGGATGTAGACATATTAGTGGAGTGGTTATCAAAACATTCTCCTAGCATGAAAAGTATTTTTCAGGTATCGGGGCATGTTGCCAGTTTATTATTATTATATTCAGCTAGAAGAGTTCATTACTTGACATTGTTAGATTTGAGTAAAAATAATTTTCAATGTGAAAATGATTTTATTATCTTCTGGCCACTCATTGGTTCTAAAACTGATAAGGAAAGTTATCAACAATCAGGATGGAAAATCATTAGACACAGTAATAAGAATTTAGATGTAATCTCTTGGATGAACGAATTAATTAAACTTGCTAAAATTAGGAAGGGTTCAATAAATATTAGTTCTCTATTCATCACGACTAGAGTCAAGGTGAAACCTGTTTTTAGGTCAGTGATAGCAGGATGGAATAAGTATATTCTCAAAGAGGCGGGTATTGAAGCCCCAGCCGGTAGCTGTAGATCAGTCATAGCAACTTCACGATTTTCTAAGGATACAGCTATAGACCATAATACTGAAACAGGCATACTGGAAAAATAGTAGGACCTTTTTTAGACATTACTATGAAAATATAGATAAGAGTCATTCTAATATCAAAAACACGAATTATAACTGTTCCGAATATTTTGAAGCAATTGATCGATAAGTAGTTTGGTGTACTCTCATTTCTAACAAGTTCTAAGAATAGGGAAGCATCCTTTATGTGAAATACCATCTTGTTACAGTTGAGGTAACATGATATTGTATTTTAATAGTGTTTTAATTTGTTATTTACTTGAATAAACCGTGAATTGAATATTTTGGATTGCTTAATGAGTTACTATTATCATTACATGTATGTATATGTAAATATGTGTACATGGGTGTATATATGGGTTTGTATATATGTGTATATATGATTTATCATAACCTAATGTATAACATCTTCACAGTACGCTTTCATTGTAGCCGGCAGAAATCAAACACTTCTCAGATGGGTCAAGCGGAAGCACAGACACGAAATAGAAGAGTTTTTCCCCCGAAGGGATAAAAACTATTATTTCTAGTCTTGCTTGACCCATAGAATGAAGACCTTGCCGACTTTATCATCAAAGGTACTGAAAAGGCCAGCCGGCCACGATCAAGAAAGGTGACAGGTGAGTAAATCTCCTTGAATTGTCACATGAATTGCCTTAAGGGCAGAAAGACTGGACAAGATACACACTGTTTCACAAGGAAAGTAATCTCAGACGGGTCAAGCTTCAGCAAGACTCGAAATAATAGTTTTTATCCCTTCGGGGGAAAAACTCTTCTATTTGAAACGATTCAAACGCTATCTTGAGATAATTGGAGAGAATTGACAATAATGACAATAGCTTGAGTTTATCGCTTACTTTTACTGAAATATTACATCCTCTGTCAGAAATAAATCTAACGTAAGTAACTAGTCTCATTGTTTTTATTTGAGTAGGGTGAAGTGAGGTACAGCATATTATTATTCTTATTAAAGCTTACGTTGAAAGTTTGCAAAATTATTTCGTGTGGAATGAACAATAATTTGTCGAAAACTATAGTATAATATGTGAATATTGTGTTTGAAACACTGGTGTGAATTCACACTCGTATTCTAAACCAAACACTTTTTTAGTGACTTTTGAATACCAGAATAACCAGCCTTTTTCACAGGATCCATTTTTAAGAATATCAACGTTATTATTGGAATATACGGAGTCATTGTCTACAGGAAGTTTCATTTGTTAATGATATCTATTTTCGATATTTTATATAAAATTCAATGAACTACATAGAAATAATAACAACATATTTCACATGAGTTCACAGCGCAATTTCATTCGGTTTGCCATTACAAAACTCTACGCAAAGGTGAATCAGTCGGTACACCAGGGATTAAAGACATTCTATTGAATACCTTCATATGAGAACCATGAAATAATATCTGTACATTGGACACACTGTTCCAAGTCCAATTTGTTGTTTCCCTAGAAGAACCACATATCAATAATGATAATTATTACAATGTGCCCTTAAAAAATGAATTGAGGATATTTTCACGTTTGTCTCTTTTTCTTTTATGTCTACATAGTATTTATACTTCCCCCTAAACATATAAATAAAAAAACTGCGAGTATAACTAAATGTAACGTAAAAATTGCCTGAAATGGACTTAGGATAGTGTGCTTCCGATATGCAGATATATTCATTAATAAGGTATAACAATACCTATACCAATTCCTCTACTCGTAACCCTCCAATTAACTATTTAGTGAAAAAGGAACAACGGAATGGCTTTCTGTATCGATAGAAAATGCTCGTAGACAATGTCCTCTACACGAACCAACAAAATACTATTTCGATCGTTTCTATCCATTGACGTACATTTTTCTTATGTTTAACGTCAAAATAGTTTAACTGATATAAGTTCACGTTCGGAAAAATTGAAAATATTTCCCCGAGCGAGTGTTTCTACACCGCTTCCATATACCCTCTTTTTGTTCTATCCTTTTGGCAAGTTATTCACGATAATCTTGGATGTTTGATGAGGGATTTATTCAATAAATTCAATTTCGTGTGGTTAATCCTGAGAATGTGAGTTAGTCTGTAAAGTTAATAAACGAGGGAAGCACATAATTCCCTACCGCATAATCCCCATATATTTTCATTCGGAATTTGCGAGTTCATATATGACGCTTGTTTTCAGTTAACCTAGGAGGGTGAAACGAAAGATATTCAATTTGAAAACTGGAAGAAGCGATCAGTGAATCAAATAAGGTACTCAACAACGCATATCAGGTTTCGTTCAATAGGTTTGTAATCTGAATCGGTAATAATATGACAATATTTGGGAGTGAATTTATAGACAGAGGTGCGGATTCATAAAATAAGTAGTTGATGTCGTGGCTTTCCCTTATCCTGTACGCAGTTTTTCAATAGCAACTTTGCTTGCGTGACTACTTGCGTTTTCCAATTAATAGGTACATGGGAATTCAAAATTACATGCCATCACAAAATTCGCCAAAATTAAATCACTTTCTCATACATTCCGTCAGCAGAAGAACAATATATTCATCATTATCATACGTAGCACGATTTCATCGAATCAAACCTAAACATTGAAATGTTGAAAAAATAATAATTACGATGCAAAGTAATAAGTACACCTTTTTCAAATGTAATTCAGAATGTATAACTTAAAATTCAGATTAGTAAAATGTAATTCAGAAAATATGACATGTAATTCAGAATTATTAATTGGATTTCAGAAACCGTAACATGTAATTCAGATTAGTGAATTGTATTACAGAAAGTGTAACTTCAATTTCAGATTAGTGAATTGTTAATCAGAAAGCGTCAGTTGTAATTCAGTTGTGAGCAAAACGTCCATAGAAACCGCCTCCACGGAGTTGAACCAAAGCCAGGAAACCATACTCCTTGATTATACTTTCGGCCGTGAAAGCCTTCATTCTATGCTCGTCAAGGACTTGATAAGTATAATAGGAAATGGGAGCTTTCTGAATTACAAGTCACACTTTCTGATTATCAATTCAGTAATCTGAATCACAATTTACACATTCTGAAATACAGTTCACTAATCTGAATTACAAGTGACAGTTTCTGAATTTCATTTCACCAATCTGATTTTTCTCTTTCTGAATTACAATTTATAATTCTGAATTACAAATTATACTTTCTGAAATACATATTATACTTTCTGAATTACAACTGAAAAAGGTATAGTTTCAGAACTCAACACCAGGGCACCTTAAATTGAATTCCCTATTGTAGTATCCACCACTAGGCCATTAATATTCAATAATATCACTTTTTTTCCTAAAACAAGTGGCAAGAATCCGTATATAAAGTTAATGAGACTCTACAAAATCTATTGGTTATATCTACAGCACATAACCTTAAGCTCAATCAAAAGAAATGTCAGTCTATTATCTTCGATCTCAAAAACAGTTTGAAGTTGAATTAGAAAATACGCAATTCGTCTCGTCGGTGATGCTTTGTTCACAAACTGGTTTAATTTTTCAACACACTACAATTTTCGAACTGTTTCTCTTCTTTATCTTTTTTCATGGACGACAGTATCATCAATTGCTCTACCATCAGCGGTAAATATAGGACTAACTATGAAGAACATCAGTGTTAAATAGGTGAAGTATCAGCCAGATCTGCTGTTAAACAAGCTGTTAAGCAAATGATAGAATATTCTCTTCAAGGGCTCATTTTTTCCACGAATGGCAAGCTTTGGAACTAATTGCATAGAGAGGAAGATAAAAATATTAAGTACATTTCTTAAAGTCGCAGTGTTGATTTTTACGTATCTTTCAGAAAATATTCAGCCCTATGCTGTATCACTTCTGTTGAAAATAACGTCACCGTTATAATCGGTCATAGCAGAATAATGGAAATGGCGTTATTGACGTTATTTTTAACGGAAGTGATACAGCATAGGGCTGATTGTTAAAAATTAATAATCAATACTGCCATACACTTTCCATCGGTAGCAACTTTTACCAGACGCTTCAAATCTCACAAAAAAATAAGAAAACAATACTATAATCTCAGTCTTGATTTGTATATATGATACTCGGTACTCGGTATTGTAATAGAATAGAATGTATAGAAGAATTTGCTGAACTTGAAGTTGTGGTTTTAACTCGGATGTTAATGAACATGCTGCTGATGAATTTTCTTGATTTTTCTTCTGGAGTCGATTCTGCTACAGCTATTTCTTCTGAAGAGTAATATTTTTTCATTAAACCTGTAATTTACTTGTCATATTGACTATGATAACCACTTTTACGTTATGTTCCTTTCGATGTTTCAATATTTTTCGACACTTCCGAAGATAATATTAAATTCACATCAGAATTTTTGCAGAAAACACAGTTCAATGATATTTTTTAAAATACTGCAACTGAATACTACTTCTTAAACAAAGTATAACTGAAATAACAGCTGCACTGAATTTACTCGATGGGATAGTATACAGTTCATTTTATACTGTTAAATTTTTTTTCGTCAACCGGCTGCACCCTTGCAAGCGCAACCCTCAGAAGTCTTTGAAATATCGGAATTATGGTTTGATGAGAGCGTAAAGAATAGCGTGCTAAATTTCTCCTCGAATAGCTCAAATAAAGTATATCGAATTGTCGTTCGACGTCACTACACAGAGAGTCGAGTGGGACAACAGAAGAAGAGAACAGCATTGAGTATCTCGTAATTTTTTTAAAAATGATTATGTGGTATTATAATATAATTGCGTTCCTTTTTCCTCTTCTAAATTTGTCGATTTCGTAAACACAAAGACGCACACACATGAAGAGTAGAGGGAAATAGAAGGTAATTAGGAGAAAGAATGATGCTCATAGTTAGTTATATGTCTCACGCTCAAGAGGACGAATAATGGCCTTGCGCTCATATGCATAGTAACTCTTTTGGTGTGTCTGGGGGATGTTTGGCCAAATAGATTGGTCTGGCGCAGCATACAAAAAGTATTGAAATAGTTCACCAAGTAGCATATATATAAATCAATACTGACACTTCAAAAAATTGCTGTTTTTACCTACCTTAAACACTTGGTATCGGCACAAGCTAGCTGGTATGCACACACTCAGGACATATCTTCAGTTTTTTTCGATTTTCTCAGAAACCTTTACTTTTAGGTACATGGAATGTTATGACTTTTTAGTTGAGTATCGATGAGTACTGATGTCGAACGCTCATTTGTCCATTCACTTATCCAAAGAAAATATGAAGGAAAATATTTCCACATACCAACGTAACTACGCCTCTGGTTTTCGAAAATTAAGAATTATAACTTCAAATTAAGACGTTGATAAACCTTGATTAGTGTACCAAGTTTGATATTTTTTGATTCGGGAATTTTGGAGAAAAAAATTTAATTTAATTTTTTTGTACTTTTGACACCCTTTATCTCAGAGGGTATGCGTTTTAGGACATACCTTGACAGGAACATTTCAATTCGAAATGAGGTGAGGAATCTGTAGTCGGAGTTTGTCGGTATTATTCTGACTCACCCTGTATATAGGGTGAGGCTGGCATGTGACGGTGATTTTTGGTAGTACTTGAAGAAATTGTCTTTTTTTCGTGTTTAATACCTATGATTATCTCCACCTTAAAAGAGACTATTGAGATATATATACAAGGATATTTGAAAACATATTTTTATTTATATAGTTCCCGACGTGAATCTGTGGATTTCATATAAAAATTGTTCTTTTGGTCCGTTATTGGAGTTGATGGATAAGGTACAACAACAAATTATAAACTTTCAGGAGACATGTTTCATGATGAGATTTTTTCGGGGTAAGAAAGGCAAAGTAGCTTTTATTATTCAAATGAATCCCAGGAATCTGGTTGAACTAAATATTTTGTTCAGGTTAACCAAGTGTAGTTTTTTGCTTCGTGAAGAGCTGAATTTGATGAACATTGGTTTTCGTAGGTTCTCTACTTGGTGGTTTCTCGTACACCAGTCATAGAACCGTTTCACTCACTTGGAGTTGTTCTTGTAAAGAAACACTCAAAGATCCATTTCACCCTAAGTGTTTATCGCTAAGGAGGTAAGTATCATGAATTTTATTACCTACTGTTATTGTTGAAATTGTTATTTCCGTCAACCGGCTGCACCCTTACGAGCACAATCCTCAGAGGGCTTCGAAAGACTTGTGCGAGCTAAGGAACACGTAGTCCTCACCTTTTAACGAGAGATGCCATGCACGAGACCAGTGACCATGCTGGAAATCGAATTCACGTCTCTGTGGTTGAGAGGCGAGCACTCTACCATCACGACGACGAAGGCCCATTGAAGCTCTTATATTTAGGTATTCGCATCTTTGAATGTGTGACGGGAGAATTTTTGCAAATTTTCAATTGCAAGCATAGTCATTCAAATGTATTCAAACAGCAAAATTGTAGCATTCTGTATTTTCATGATACTGATTCAGTTTAAATTGCGAAGGAGTTACCTGATAGTGAATTTTGCAGGAAAATGAGCAAAGCCTAATGAACGTGGGTTTTCGTTACTTCAACAAGATATATATTCTCATTACGGAAGTACAACATAATATGCCTGGAAGGCGGAAGACTAAAATTTATTCATCAATTCGTTTTCTATTATCCTTTATATTTTCATTTCATTATTTTCACCTTTGCAGTTTCTCTAAAAATAACTTTTCATTTCATCAACTCGTAATGTTGAAGATAACAAGTTTTGCAAATTAGTCCTACTTCATCAGACCTCGGCGATGAAAGAAGCAGTAGGAACAGGAACACGATATTCTCATCGTGATTGGCTGAATCGAGACGTAATAAACTGATTGAATAGAGAAAATTATCAGTGGTGATCTGAAAACTTCAATAATAATTAAGTTTTTTATGTATACCAATATAAATCAGTTTTCTGTTCCATTCAACGGGAGCTAACATTTCCATATCCGAAAACGTGACAGAAACGATGATATATGGAAAAGAGTTGTAAGTTATTAATAAGTAATTCTTTCAAAAATTTATTAACACCAGCAAATTTCACGAAGCGGCGACACATACTAAACAAAAATAACAATACGTGGGCAACCATATGTATAAATATGTATATATATAAATATAAATTTGGTTCATGAAAATGAAATACGCCACAATTCTCACTAGATTATTTTCCCAGCGCCAGTGAACATAAAAAGGCGCTTTATCCTGCCTCGCCACTGTTGATATTTCTTTCAGTCGAAACAGTAACAAACAAACATTTGTGTCGTGGAGCAACAAAATATGTTTGTTCGGAGGTTGTAGAAGACTTCATTACTTAGGGTTCGGATGTCCATCGTCTTAATAGGTTGAAAGATGTTTGACTCCTTTTACTTGTTCACAACGTTACAATTGCTTGTATCTGCAAAATTAGTGTTGCATGAAGTGCCAAAATACTTAATTCGGGCCTGGATAACAAATGAGGGAGCAAATAATTAAATAAAGTCTTGTTCAAATGCCTTGGATATATCCGATAGAGCAAAGTTTTACCATACCAATCAAAATAGCTGTCATATTGTAACAATCCTGAAGCCGGTCCTGACCGCGTTCATTTGGATATTCAAGCTCAGCCCCCGAATAATTTCATCTCTGCTCGTTAACGATACAGCCATGACTCATCTCATCTAAGAAGGAACGAGAACCGGGTTAGATATATCTAGAGAAGTCGCTAAATGACGGCGACACCTCTTGACGTTTCGAGAATGGTCAACCAGAAGCCTTTCCGATATGAATAAAGAAATCTCGAGCAAAACAGTAGTCAGTGGCAGATATAGTTACTTCGAGAGTTCACAATCAGACAGAGTTAGCAACAACGATTACTTCAAATGTATAAAATAAATTGAAGTTGTAGTTTACGTGTGAAAATAAATCAGTGAAATTTAGTTGAGTGCAATTTCCATTACATTGGTATCGGAAGTCGTTTTTTTTAAATAAATAAGTTTCCGCGAAGTGGACAGCTTTGCGCATTACGGAAAAATAAACTGAAAACTTTCTGTATGAAATAAATAGACTGTGATCTCGATTAAAGACAATTGAAGACAACATTTTTTCGAGAAGGGTTCGTCTGGTTCATATGAAAGTAAGTGAATTGAAGCAAGAGTTGAAGGAACGTGAACTAGAAACAACTTGTAAGAAGGCCGCACTCCAGAAAAGACTTTCAGAAGGACTGATTGAAGAGGGAGAAGATCCCGAATAAACTTAAAGAAACTACTAGATCCCTGGAAGTAGCAGTCTAACAAACCTCGGTGGGTCTGGAAAATACATTTGTGAAAGGAAGAACTTACACAAAATTCGAAAAGTCTGGAAGATAAACTTCTAAAAAATTCGATTAGTTTAAAAAAGGAAATTCAAGAAAAACTTATAGAAAATTCATAAAACTTGAAAGAAGGAATTTGGGGTGTAGCAAACCGGTTGGGAAATATAAAAGGAGGAATCAGGACAGAAATTGGTAGTATAAGGGAAACAATGAGTGAGATGGAAAATCAAATTGATACTGCACACCAGAGTTCGACGGAAAAATTCCATGGGAAAACTACCGCCGACAATTTCAAGATGCGGCCAGAGCAAATAGATGGACTTCAGAAGGCAGAGCTGTAGCACTAACACTGACAATGCAAAGCCTTACACAACAAGTTGACATTGCAAGGTTGGTTTATCATGCATATCCAGCCACATCAGAATACGTAATGGAGTGATTGGCGGTTAAGGCATTCTTTGACGGACTTCGTGGTCAAGAAACCAGGCAAGCATTGACACTAAATCGGCCAACAGATCTCGTAGACACATTGACGCAAGATTTGGAATTTGAGACTGCGAAACAATGCTACAAAAGCCAAAGTTAAGTTCGTATGATTGAGGAAGATCTACAGGAGCCTGCTAATATAGATGCTATCATGAGACAAAACAGTAGTGTCTTTGTAGGCGGTCTCATCAATAACGAGCCCAGCTCCATGCTACCAGATACAAGTGCGGCTAAGAAGATTCTTGGGTCTACTTTTGCCGAAACACCGGCATGAACTGAACCATCAAATTGGAAGCTACGCACAGCGACAGGGGAGTCAGCAATTGTGTATGGTGAAATACCAGTTGAACTGACTTTGGGCAGTACTAAACTGAAACATCAGGCATCAGTAGCAGACATCAATGACGAGGCAATAATTCAAATGGACATCATGACTTCCTCGAGGTAAATTTCAAAGACTGCGTCCTACGTGCGATAGAAGAAGAGGTGGTGCTTCATGAGAGAAGTAAGGGAATTATTCGTGTCCTGCTGGATGAAGATGTAAGCACATCGGTAAAGGCTGAATTCATTTTGGAGGTTTGCCTGGATGGGGACGCGAGCGGCTGAAACGTAGTGAAAATTGGTCAAGAAAACGAACTAGGGAAGACATTAATGCAGTGAGGGTAATGATGCCAACTATTACCTGGTGACTTTGAAAAAATTAACAATTTTGGGGCTCTGCTTGTCAATTTCATCTGTGATTAGTTTATCACCTCTTCCAAGGGCATAGAACAAGCTCAGCAGCCCTATAACAAAAGTTTTTCTCATAATTGAATATCATTTTGTCACATTAGATACGACCGAGCGGAATCGTTAGTGATATTAAATATATGGGAACGTTGGGCTCTATTGTCAAGAAAATTAATTGAACCTCACTTTTTTAAATTTTTTTCTCACCTTAATTTCTTAATCGTTTTGGATGTTATGCTGTTACTTTTTCTCTTCACAGGATGGAATCGGGACTCATCGAAAAACTGACTACATTCGAAAGTTAATACTTTCTTGGTTTCCAATTCATTGAAATTTATGTTATCAACTTATCAAGGCTAGAAGAGTCCGTGCATGAACTTTCATAAATGAAAAACAGTGAACAGGTTTATGACATTTTCGTTTCACACTTTCATTCATTCATTTAGAGGGGTTAAGGTTAAAGATCGAGTTGAAAACTGAAACTGTTATTTGATACTTCCGCGAGTTAGACATAATATTAACGACCGTGAACAATATATCCTCCGCGGGTAATAATTTTGAATAACATTTATGTGAAAAACCTGAAGGAGGTATTTCTGCGACTCAGAAGCTCAAAACTGAAATTGAGCCCAAAGAAATGCCATCTGTTCCAAGAAGAAGTACGATATTTCGGTCACGTAATTTCTGGGGGAGTAGAAGCGATAGATGAACAAAAGATCGAAGCTGTGGAGGCATGACCAATTCCTAAAGACATACACCAGCTTTGAAGTCCAATTTGTTTGCACGCACTATCCCCGATACATGCTGGTATTTGCTAACATTGCTAAACCACTGACCAGGCTCAAAAAAGGGTAAACAAAGGTCCAGTAGTCTGAATAATCTCAAGAATTGTTCAGGAAGCTGAAATGAGCATTGATCAACGCACCAATTCTGAGCTATCTCCTTCCGGATGAAAAATTCATTTTGGACACGGACACCAGTAATGTGGGACTAGGAGCTGTCCTGTTTCAGATCCAAGAAGGACAGAACGAGGTCATTGGTTATTTTAGCTTGGAGCATAATTTTTCTGTCGCCAGACGGGAGCTATTAACTGTCGTCAAAGGAGTAGAGCACTTCTACAAGTACGTTCATGAAAGAAGATTTCTGTTGAGAACTGATCATACCGTCCTCAAATGGATTATAGAGTCGAGTGGCACGTTGGATGGAGACGCTCCAAAAGTTTAACTTCCAGATAGAACATCGAGCGGGGACCAGCCATGAGTATGCAGATTCCCTATAGCGAAGACCATGCTCAGATGACTGCTCACATTGCCGACATGGAGAAGAGATAGAAGCAACACTTGGAATCGGCTGGATGAAAAGCAACCGAAGACAGACATGGCAGAAAACAGCAAATTATTCGCCAGACGTTAGATCCTACTGTTCACAATTGAACTCCTTTACAATGGACAATGTAGATAATGGGGTCCTCAGGTGGGTGATGGAGTCCGAGGTTAGCGGAGAAGACATCAAACAGTAGTACCCATGAACCGAAGACAGGAAGTGCTCTAAGAAATTCATGACGGGGTCACCGGAGGATATGTGGGAGTGACGAAGACCTTCCTAAAACTGAATCAACCGTTTTGCCGGGCTAATTGCCAAGTTGACGTCAATGACTCGTGCAGAAAGTGTGCTGTATGTGGTACCAGCAATGGAACTCGAACACGATCTCAGGCCCCTATGCGCCCACACAATGTTGAAAGAATCGCCATTGACATCACCGTTTCCACAATCTGATCACGGAAACAAGTACATTCTTGTGACAATGGACTACTTCAGCAAATGGGCGAAAGCATATGACCTGTCTTACTAAGAAGCAATCACCGTCGTCAACGTCTGGAAAAAGGAGTGGATATGTCAATTCGGTGTTTCGTTGGAACCACATCCGGACTAAGGCAGAAATTTTGATTTCAACTGTTTCCAGAATATGTGACAGATGCTGAACATAAGTAAGACGAGAACCACGGCTCTAAGTTCATAGTCCGATGGAATAGTGGAGAGAATGAACAAGACTATAAATCGTTTCCTGTGCAAGGTAATCATCAGAAAAATTGAGACCAGTACCTCCATTTGTTCCTGACGGACTATCATTGCGCAGTACACGAGTCAACCGCCAAACCCCTGATGTTGTTATTATGGGCAGAAAGCTCTGACTTTTCTGTGACCTGAAGTTTGGGATGCCACCAGGACAAGACACTGCGAGAGAAGAATACGTCAGTACTTGTACAGAGAATAGATGACATCCACGAACGATTCCGTTTGAACATTCGGGATTCGGTAGACTTCAGGAACTACGGGAACAGAACCCAGAAGGTGTAGGGGTGCTCCAGTTGAGGAAGGGTTACGTACCATCTGGTCATCAAGAGTCAATCCCGAGATAAACCGTCCTATAAAGATGTCTGAAATAGCTTTATCAGGTCAAGAAACACGATGCTGAACCAGAATGTTGTAGTAATCCTATAATTGGTCTGTGGAATTAAAGGCTCAACTGGAGAGTAAAAAAACTATCAAGATTTTGGTGTACTGCTATCGAACTTCAAGGTGCAGATATTGAGAATTTTTCAGGTATCGACACACTCCAATAATAATATTTCGAGACGAAATGTCTTCAAGAAGGGAGTAATGTAACAATCCTGAACTCGGAACTGACCGCGTCTGTTTGGATATTCATGCTCAGACCGCCCGAATGCTCATCTGTGCTCGTTAGTAATACATCCATGACTCATCCAAGACATCGCTCAATGACGGCGACACCTCTTGGCGTTCCAAGATTGTTCAAACAGAAGCCTTTCAGATATCAATAAAGGAATTTTGAGCGGGAGAGTAGTCAGTGGCAAATATAGTTAGTTCGAGAGTTCGCAATCAGGCAGAGTTAGTGACAAGGGTTACTTCAAATGTATGAAATGATTTGAAGTTGTAGTTTACCTGTGGAAATGAATTAGTGAAATTCAGTTGAGTTCATTTTCACTACAATATATTTGTGACATGAGCAAGCAGAATAACAATTTGTTGGGAACAACTTCATGCCCACTAGACAGCGTTGTGAATGGGAGTACTCTGCATGCTACTTTAATTTACAAAGCTCCATTACTAACCCACGAAACCAGAAATTAACGCAGGAAGAACGTACGAACAAAATAAATATGGACTTGGCTGACACAATTTGGAACCGACAAATTGGTGGAATTCAACGAAAACAAAACACAAGCGTATCTTTCCTTCATAAAAGTTGATTGTACTCCAGGTACTTTTATGTCGGGAGTAATACCATCAGCGATATTGTTTTTTGGCTAAACCTTGTTGGCATTGCCCAAAGCCAAATGTGATTTTCAAAAACTCAGTATTGTTAAAAATGTCTCGAACATACTGTATAATGAATTTATATTTATAATTACTATTCATTAAGTGCTAAACTATAAACAATATTTTGGAAGAAGGGCACTCATAGTTCGATCAGGGAGTGGAAGTTAGGCTCTTGCCGTGCCCAGAGCTAATGAAGGCAATGAGGGGAATTTGGAAGTACAGAAATTGAGTTTATACAGAAAAATATTCGAAAAGATATCTGCCCGTATCTATTCATTTTGATTATAGGTATTTTCCTATTAATTTATTCATGAATAACAACGAGGGATTCATTAAATTATTTCGATCATAAATTATTTCAGAAGGGTACGTTGTTGAATAAACGTTGTTTTATTATTTTTTCCAAAGTGTTTAAAGTCTATGAAGGATCAAAATTTGCCTAGTTAGTCGTGAACAACCGCAATACACGACAAGTGGTAGAGGCTGCCGTGGTTAATTTGTAGATCCATTCTTACTAATGAGTAGATATACAACCTTTGTTCTTCCTCACTTTCATGAGGCAGAACACAGGTTGCTCCACACGGTGTATCTCTCGATGGCCGCATCCATCGAGTTCTTGCCGTTAGTGGAGGGTTGGTGCTGAAGAAGATGACGTGTTCGCCGAAGAGTTTCGGGGGTGGGGGGTCGTCAGCTGCGTTTCACCCTAAGTGGCGCGAGTCTTTTCTGCAAAAAAACATGGCGACGATGGAGCGGAAGGCAAAAAAACATGACGGCGATGGCGGAAGTTATGAAAAAAAACATCCCCGCAAAAAAACATGGCGGTGATGGAGCGGAAGGCGATAAAACAAAACATGGCGGCGATGTCGGAAGTTATGAAAAAACCTTCCCTCACGTGATTTGCTGAAAGCAATTGGCTGGAAGAGAAAAAACGTCACGTGATTCGCTGAGAGCAATTGGCTGGAAGAGAAAAAACGTCACGTGATTCTTTGAGAGCAATTGGCTGGAAGAGAAAAAAAATAGCCGCCGCTTTAATTGACAAAACGAAAAAATTAAATATGAAAAATGTCTAATGTCTTAGAACACACACACAACTGAAAATTATGATGAACTCATTATTAATTCATTCTCTCTCGAATGTAATGCCAAGACTGATACGTCTCCGCGCGCTGTAGTCGTAAACAGCGATAAGCCACATCTGGTCCCTCTCCAATGAAATTCCAAGAAACACGATTTGGCCTTGGACTTGTTTACTGTCTCAAATATTGTTTTTCCTGGAAAATGATGAGTCAGCAGAGATAAGAGAGTTTAGTTTGAAGCCAAATTGATCGATTCAAGGCAATTTAAGTGTCTCACTCTAACCCATGGAATTGTATGTCTGTCTTTGTTTGTTCGCATTCATTGAAATGAATAACGTCAGTTCGAGAAAAATACTTTTATTTTTTCAAATAAAAAATTATACTTCAGTGCCTTGGTAATATTCACCATCTTTGTTCGAATTGTTGAATATGTATCTTTGTCGAATTGATTGCAACAGCTTGTACAATGATTCGCCCAGTTGGCATATGAGTGCTAAAGATACAAAAAACATAAATCCATCGTAGGCGTCTGTAAAGCATCTTGACGTCGTCGTCATTACTCGGGGCACTGCAGGCATCGTGCGAGGGGTCACCTCTTCCACCACCTGAGATGCTGACGGTTGCGGCAAAAACCAGTCAGTTTTTTGGCAAGTTTCGTTGCAAATGACTTTCCTCAGCGGGTGGCGGAGACATGTTTGTTAAGTCGTAAAAAAGCAACGTTTGGTCGTCCTACCTCCACCACACCCATGCGATACGATTATTTAGCGAAATTACCGCGAATTTTTTGGCGGGTGCGGAAAATCTAAAATCCAAGCCCAAGTGTTTGAGAGAATGCATGTTTCTCGAAAGTGTTTATTTTGACTGTCAGTTGTTTACCTACATTAGCATATTCGAATAATTGATATATTGAAATCCGTCAGTTTTCGTGAGTACACCCTGTTTAAATTTTCTCAAACCGCTTCATGAGAGCTCGGTAGGTGATAATCGAACTTTCAGACATTTCATTCATATAGGTACAACGGTATATTTATTTTATTATCAAAATACTATGTGAATTTTTGCCAAATAATCAAACAAACTTCAAATATTTATCCGCATATAATTTGAGTTTATTTACCATCTCGATATTCATATCTATGCCTGGTCAGCGTTTAACTACGTTACTCTACAAAAATACTCCAGTGGCTGGAACGTTTTGAATACTCGAGTTCATACATATATGTCATTGCTGTTTCCTCCATACGTCATTATCGATGATTTTTAACAGAATTTCGTATTCCGAGAATTTGTTTGCAAAAATCGGAAGTTGAAATATGTAGCGAATTTCTTGAGTGTTTGTGAATAAATTTGGTACAGAAATTTGTTCATTACCATATTTGCGTTCCAAAGAATTCTCGATCATATGATGATGCAATCGAACACCTGAATAAACAAAACCAATCGGATTTTGAGACCAAAGCACTCGATTCTAGGTCTGTATATCACCTCACTTTATACCATTGGATTTTATGTCTATCTCCCTTTGCATTCATCATTTGAATAGAGTTTGAAATCGAATAGCTCAGAATGTTCTGGAAATTAGAGTCTGATCACGTCATACATGGATTGGGGGATGATACACCAGCAGCTATTAGGTAAGACGGTAATAATTGCCACTTGTCGATTGCTTTTACGAATTCATACAAAGTTGAATACTGAATAGTTGAAATGGACATGGGCGAGAGATGGCATGGAAAGACTTTTTTGAAATCACCAAACATTTTTGAGTAAAATTCATGCTTTTTTTAATTTATTCGAGTTCGTGAACAAGATTTCCGTTTAAAAAAAAAGAGAATAACTTCGAGCGAACACAGTATCGAGATGACTTGGAATAATTTTGAGTGAAGTCCATGTTTATTTAAATGGGCAACGATGGTCTCGTAGCGACGAAGTCCGCATAAAAATAATGCGGTACTGGACTTGGAGTATTTAGAGAAGTAATCCAGTCCGTAGACGAGTCCTCTGTCGAAGAGCCAAATAACTTCGAGCGAACACAGTATCGAGATGACTTGGAATATTTTTGAGTAAAGTCCATGTTAATACAAATGTGCAACGATGGTCTCGTAGCGACGAAGTCCGCATAAAAACTAATGCGGTACTGGACTTGGAGTATTTCAGGAAGTAATCGAGATCGTGGACAAGATTTCCGTTTAAAAAAAAGAATAACTTCGAGCGAACACAGTATCGAGATGACTTGGAATATTTTTGCGTGAAGTCCATGTTAATTCAAATAGGCAACGATGGTCTCGTAGCGACGAAGTCCACATAAAAAATAATGCGATACTGGACTTGGAGTATTTCAGAAATCGAGTCCGTAAATGAGTCCTCTGTCGAAGAGCCAAATAACTTCGAGCGAACATAGTATCGAGATGACTTGGAATATTTTTGAGTGAATTCCATGTTAATTTAAAAGGGCAACGATGGTCTCGTAGCGACGAAGTCCGCATAAAAAATAATGCGGTACTGGACTTGGAGTATTTCAGGGAAGTAATCGAGTCCGTAAACGAGTTCTCTGTCGAAGAGCCAAATAACTTCGAGCGAACACAGTATCGAGATAACTTGGAATATTTTTGAGTGAAGTCCATGTTAATTCAAATGGGCAACGATGGTCTCGTAGCGACGAAGTCCACATAAATAATAATGCGGTACTGGACTTGGAGTATTTCAGAGAAGTAATCGAGTCCGTAAACGAGTCCTCTGTCGAATAGCCAAATAACTTCGAGCGAACACAGTATCGAGATGACTTGGGATATTTTTGAGTGAAGTTCATGTTAATTCAAATGGGCAACGATGGTCTCGTAGCGACGAAGTCCGCATAAAAAATAATGCGGTACTGGACTTGGAGTAATTCAGAGAAGTAATCGAGTCCGTAAACGAGTCCTCTGTCGAAGAGCCAAATAACTTCGAGCGAACACAGTATCGAGATGACTTGGAATATTTTTGAGTGAAGTCCATGTTAATTCAAATGGGCAACGGTGGTCCCGTAGCGACGAAGTCCGCATAAAAACTAATGTGGTACTGAACTTGGAGTATTTCTGGGAAGTAATCGAGATCGTGGACAAGATTTCCGTTTAAAAAAAAGAATAACTTCGAGCGGAATTATCTATACAGGGGGCTCAGCATTCATATGACTGGCGCCCGCATTCTATTTTAATATCACATGACATTTTGTGTTGTTCAACCCCCCCTCTTCACTGGAGCTTAGCCGCGAGCCTACCCTGTCACTCTAACAGCTTTTGGACACATGTTAAAAGCGTAAGTGGTGATCTTGCCTACTAGATTACTTTAATTGTATGACAGTGGGGTGTAGGATGGTCATCCCTGGTGTATGCCTAAAGATACTTGGACTTGGTACAGTCCCCATCTAGTGGCTGAGAGTACCTTCATTGTTATTATTTTGTAAGATATTTTCAGGTCCATGGCAGTAACATCTCTGTTTGGGTTATAGTTGATACAACTGGAAGGACATTAGTTTGTTTTATTTGATGTCTTCTATCAAGTATCCTATGTATCAGTACCACCCTTAAGTGTTTTGTTGTGAGTATCTGAGAATACATTTGTTGTTATTATTTATGAAAGTGTTTTCGAGCTCATGGCAATATCACATCTGAGGGTTTCAAGGTTTAAGTTACAGGAAGAGCATGTAGTTTTTATTATCTTTCATGTCTTCTTTGGTGAGTATCCTTGTGTGAGTACATTCTTAGAGTATTTGGTTATGAGCTTGAACTCCATATATTTTTGTTGAATTCGTGCTTGTTGTGTTTATCGGTACGTTTTTTTTTGGTTATCTATCTATCTAAGGTTGGACTGTCCTATTTTGGCTGTTTTCTTGTGGTAAATTTTTCTCTTCTATTTTTGTTGGGATGGCAGCTCCCGTAATGCTGGACGATCCTTGTGGTGGATTTAGCTTGGAGGGTGCTAAGATACCAAACTTAGGCGGTTTGGTTATGCGTTTTAAATGCCTTTCCCTTTTTTTGTATTGTAGGAGACTTGGTTGTGTTGGGTGCGAGCATGGCTCAGTCCGGCAGCCTGACATGTCTTAGAGGATCCAGCGGAGATTCCTCCGAGATCGAGTCTGTTGAGCAGGGTCCATGGAAGGGTGAACTTTGGGGGGTTTCGTTCGGCTATCGTGGAGGTCAAGGCCGGTCATCGTGTGAAGCTCGGCTAAGGGCGGTCGGGCGATGCTACTGGGGGATCCTGATCTCCATGGATTCGTCGCGATTGAGGAATTTGCTCGCAGTGCCACAATTAGGAACATCTCCGAATTGTTGGGACTTTATGGCCTAGCCATTTTCAGTTTGGTGGAGCTATATGTCACCCCAATTGAAGTGGACAATTGGTTATTTTTCAATTTCCTATGAATTTATTTTTGTTTCCACACGTGGGTTCTTGTGGGGTTTCTCTATTCCTGCTGTACTGAGGGGTACTGATGGTTAGTCCATCCTTGAACTGGGAAACGAGTGGTATCAGGTATATCGCCGGCGCAGCAATTCTATCCAGCAGCGAAAAGATTTCCTGATCCGAGTTCGGTGCTGAACGGCCATCCTTCTCTTTGCTTCAGGTGGAGAATTCCAGCAACGACTCATGAACACCAGTTTAACAACGTGTTGTTGACTGTTTTATCTCTAGGTTGAAATTATCGTATGGTACTGGGGATTTTTTTTTGCGAGTACAACAAACTTGAGGCGATTTGTTGTCATCCGTTTCAAGCCTTGTGAATTTTTTTTTGCCAAGACAACAAATTCGAGGCGATTTGTTGTTAGAAATTTTAAGTCTGTTTTTTTTTCGGAGTGCGCATAAATTTCCCTTCTTCGGTAAATTTCCTTTAAAGTAAAGAGGGAATTGTAACATTATTATTTTCCCACTATCAGCTACTCAGAGTTTTAGTTATAAAATTGAATTCGATTTAAAATTATTAGACTGATGCTTGAATTTGCTTACCTTAATAAAATCTTATTGTCATTGAAACATTATTTCTTCCGTAATTTGTTTACTTTGGATATATTACAGTCATTTTGTATCTTTAGCGCTGTCTATTGTCAGCGAACAGCTGTTCAGTTCAGTGACTGTCGCTGGGGCATATGTCACTTTTCCAGGTCGATACGACTTCTCTGTGATGTATCGGTGGAAATGGACTTCAAAGGCCGTCGGTGACATGCATTTAGAAAGACTCCATATCGTGGTTATAAATATCTGTCTCGACGAATTCCCGTATGTTTGAGTATTAGATAATGTTAGGTAATGAAATTTTGCAAGGAACATTATAGAATCCTTTGTTGACATTTGGACACTTCGAAGAATGAAGTTACTTGGCAACTCCGCTAAGGTTCTTGATTTTGGTCTTCATAAAGAAGAAGAGAATGTCTTTTCGTTCTGTGCCATATGTGGAAGTGATAGAAATTTTCAGTTGAATATTGATTATTGATATCTGCAATCATCCAGTTAACGGGATTATTCTTTCAACTGAATTAATGTTTTTCTTAATTATTCACGATGGTGATTTAATGGGAAGTTGATTAGTTTTTGGAAAACATACCCAATAGGAACCTCACTTTCTAACCACATATTCCACGGCCATAAATTTAGGAAAAGCGTGTAAATCAAGCCTGACGTCGTTGACCCTTTGACTAGGACTATGATATGAAATAACATCTGTAGAGGAGCCTTCTAACAGGATCTTTCTCGCAGTTACCAGCAGGCCTTCCTAGGCAAAGGGTCTTTTGTGTACTTATCGTCATCCCACAGCACTAGCCGTCTGGGGGAAAACTCATCTTAGTATCAGCGTACTCATACGTTTGACTGAGAAGCTCATCTAGGTGTTACCATATTTATCGTTGGACTGCAGAACTCACCTTTCATTCAGGTGCCACTACCCTGAAGGCTGACCTGTATCTCGCACCTTCACTACTGGTATCCTCTCACCTGGTAGATTCCAGATTCCACCAATCTAACGTGGCACGCAAGTTAACCAGTTCACTCAATATATATATATATATATATATATATATATATATATATATATATATATATATATATATATATATATATATATATATATATATATATATATATATATATATATATATATATATATATAGGAGAGAGGTAGTCGTTGCTGACTAGTTAAGATCAAGCTAGGGAACTTGTTGGGTAAGCAGCATGCAGGAAAGTATACTCTTATAACACTTTATTCCAATATTTCGACAAGTTTTATTGTCATCATCAGGGAAAGCTACAAATCATGATCAAAATATAGTGAAAACAATTGAACAACATGGATTCTAAACCACTTACGTGTTGTTGAGATTGATTGCAATGGATGAAGTAAAAAGACGTGTACAGTTATTGAACATATTCAGAAACAGTTTGTGAGATATACATAAAGATAATCGTCACACATTAAAACATTATTTTGTTATGGATAAAAACTAATTATATTTGAATTTATGTAAAATGGATACCATACCGGTGTCCGTAACGGCCGGCGTGAAGAAGAGAAACAATTATATTATTTAAAATTAAGTTGACATGTGAAGTTAGTTTGGGTACGTTCCTGCATGGAACTGTACTAGAATGTAGAATTAGACAGATTGAACCTACTCAGAACTGGAAAAGTGTAACACGAGCTTGGAACAATAGATTAGACATTGTTTCATGATTATGACCCACGACAGTTGTAAATTTATCAGTTTATGATTCAAATAAATTTGGAGAAAAGAAATTTTGAAAAGTTACTGTTTTATACCTGTTTACGGTGGTCAGCCGTTATTTAAAATTTTTATTTATTAAAGAAGGATTTAGTTCAATTATAATATGGATTGAGAGTTAAGCTCTTTGACATTGTATTTCTGTTTATCCAAGTGCAATAAAAATGAATATATTTCGCTTAAATGTTTTGTATCTGTTTTTTTGTTTGAACATGAGGATGACTGTGATATGAAAGCCATCTCCAGAAATATTCTTTTGTAATTGTTTGATTCTCTGGCTAAGATTTTTGCTGCCTTAAAGTTCATATTGTGGCCCTCATGATGTACATGGACACTTAGTGCACATCTCTCTGGGTGCAATCGACAGTCACTCTTATGTGAACAAATTCTGTCTTTTAACAACCTGTTAGTTTGACCTATATATTCATTCGAACAATTGGAGCAAGGAATACAATAGACAACATGTGATTGAAAAGTTACTGGAGTTTTGTCTTTAACACTCGTGAAGAGAGAGTTGACAGTTAAACTCGTTTTATTAGCAATTTTTATATTATTAAAAGATTTGAAGATTCTAGTAAGTTTTGGAGTTATATCCGTTATGTAAGGAAGAGATGCATAAAAAGTATTAATTGCCTGGACCGCCTTATCACTAACTGCAACATCCAAAATACCTGTATTGTTAATGTTATCTGGGCGAGCCTCCATTGTTGAGCTATATAAAATTTTTTTCAAGAGACAATGAGGATATGAATTGTTACGAAATAAATTGTACAAGATACCCAAGTTCTTGTTCCAGAGGGTACTATCAGAGATGTTGAGGACTCGTTGTTTCATTTGTTTGACAAGGTTCACTTTGATGGACTCCTTGTGGTACGACAAGTAATTCATGTATCTACCCGAACTCATGGGTTTTCTGTACCAATCGATGAGAATATTGTTGTTCTGTGTTCGTATGAACTTCATATCCAAGAAGGGAACACTACGTTCATCGTTTTCACATTCCAACGTAAATTGAATGTGCGGATCGTAGCTGTTGAAAATGTCCACTATTTCTGTAGCTCCCTCTGCAGGTAACGAGAGTATGATGTCATCAACATATTTCTTTATAAAAAATAAATTGAAAGGAAGAACACTAATGACCATATCTAAAATGTCGTCCATTACATAGCAAGCAAGAATGGGACTAATTTTTGCCCCCATTGGGGTACCGAAAGTCTGTTTATAAATTTTATTATTAAAAGAGAAAACTGTATTAATAAAAAGAAATGTTATTAAGTCAAAAAATGATTGATTTTGGATATTACAGATGGGGCCAACGCGGTGCCATTTTTTGTCCACTGCTCTGATGCAAGCTTCTAAATATACATTACTAAATAATGAGACAAGGTCTAAACTAGCTAGGACATAATTGTCTGGGAGTTGCATTTTGTTGAACTTTTTGGAGACGTCAAAGGAATCTTTAATATAATAGTCATTATCGAAATCATAAGCCCTTGTTAATATGTCAGTCACAAAAGCAGACAAAAATTCAGTCGGTGAACCAATCGAGGCTACAATCGGTCACATAGACAGAATTGGTTTGTGTATTTTGGGGAGAGAATAAAATTTTGGAATTGTGCCATTATATTTAGTTAGTCTTTTTCTTGTGGGTTCATCAATTTGTCCAGAAGTGCAAAGAGATTTTATTAGTAAGTTACATTTTGATTGAATTTGTTGACAAACCCCACAAGAACCCACGTGTGGAAACAAAAATAAATTCATAGGAAATTGAAAAATAACCAATTGTCCACTTCAATTGGGGTGACATATAGCTCCACCAAACTGAAAATGGCTAGGCCATAAAGTCCCAACAATTCGGAGATGTTCCTAATTGTGGCACTGCGAGCAAATTCCTCAATCGCGACGAATCCATGGAGATCAGGATCCCCCAGTAGCATCGCCCGACCGCCCTTAGCCGAGCTTCACACGATGACCGGCCTTGACCTCCACGATAGCCGAACGATACCCCCCAAAGTTCACCCTTCCATGGACCCTGCTCAACAGACTCGATCTCGGAGGAATCTCCGCTGGATCCTCTAAGACATGTCAGGCTGCCGGACTGAGCCATGCTCGCACCCAACACAACCAAGTCTCCTACAATACAAAAAAAGGGAAAGGCATTTAAAACGCATAACCAAACCGCCTAAGTTTGGTATCTTAGCACCCTCCAAGCTAAATCCACCACAAGGATCGTCCAGCATTACGGGAGCTGCCATCCCAACAAAAATAGAAGAGAAAAATTTACCACAAGAAAACAGCCAAAATAGGACAGTCCAACCTTAGATAGATAGATAACCAAAAAAAACGTACCGATAAACACAACAAGCACGAATTCAACAAAAATATCTGGAGTTCAAGCTCATAACCAAATACTCTAAGAATGTACTCACACAAGGATACTCACCAAAGAAGACATGAAAGATAATAAAAACTACATGCTCTTCCTGTAACTTAAACCTTGAACCCCTCAGATGTGATATTGCCATGAGCTCGAAAACACTTTCATAAATAATAACAACAAATGTATTCTCAGATACTCACAACAAAACACTTAAGGGTGGTACTGATACATAGGATACTTGATAGAAGACATCAAATAAAACAAACTAATGTCCTTCCAGTAGTATCAACTATAACCCAAATAGAGATGTTACTGCCATGGACCTGAAAATATCTTACAAAATAATAACAATGAAGGTACTCTCAGCCACTAGATGGGGACTGTACCAAGTCCAAGTATCTTTAGGCATACACCAGGGATGACCATCCTACACCCCACTGTCATACAATTAAAGTAATCTAGTAGGCAAGATCACCACTTACGCTTTTAACATGTGTCCAAAAGCTGTTAGAGTGACAGGGTAGGCTCGCGGCTAAGCTCCAGTAAAGAGGGGGGGTTGAACAACACAAATTGTCATGTGATATTAAAATAGAATGCGGGCGCCAGTCATATGAATGCTGAGCCCCCTATATAGATAATTTTATCAATTCCCATATAACACGAATGGTAATAATTTAGGCAAATGCCACACACTCAAATGATAATCAGCTTATGATTGGAGTCATATATTATATAAGGTGACAAGGTTTTTACGATCACATATATATATATATATATATATATATATATATATATATATATATATATATATATATATATATATATATATATATATATATATATATAGAGGGAACTGGTTAACTTGCGTTCCACGTTAGATTGGTTTCAGCCAGGCATTTATGGTGGAATCTACCAGGTGGAAGGATACCAGTAGTGAAGGTGTGAGGTACAGGTCAGCCTTCAGGGTAGTGGCACCTGAATGAAAGGTGAGTTCTCCAGTCCAACGATAAATATGGTAACACCTAGATGAGCTTCTCAGTCAAACGTACGCTGACACTAAGATGAGTTTTCCCCCAGACGGCTTGTGCTCTGGGATGACGATAAGTACACAAAAGACCCTTTGCCTAGGAAGGCCTGGTGCTAACTGCGAGAAAGATCCTGTTAGAAGGCTCCACTACAGATGTTATTTCATATCATAGTCCTAGTCAAAGAGTCAACGACGCCAGGCTTGATTTACACGCTTTTCCAAAATTTATGCCCGAAGAATATGTGGTTCGAAAGTGAGGTTATAATCCCCTATTGGGTATGTTTTCCAAATATTAATCAACTTCCCATCAAATCACCAACGTGAATAATTAAGGAAAACATTAATTCAGTTGAAAGAATAATCCCATTAACTGGATGATTGCAGAAATCAATAATCAATATTCAACTCAAAATTTCTATCACTTCCTCATATGGCACAGAACGAAAAGATCTTCTCTTTTTCTTTATTAAGACCGAAATCAAGAACCTTTGCGGAGTTGCCAAGTAACTTCATTCTTCGAAGTGTCCAAATGTCAACAAAGGATTCTAAAATGTTCCTTGCAAAATTTCATTACCTAACATTATCTAATACTCAAACATACGGGAATTCGTCGAGACAGATAACTATTATCACGATATGGAGTCTTTCTAAATGCATGTCACCGACGGCCTTTGAAGTCCATTTCCACCGATACATCACAGAGAAGTCGTATCTACCTGGAAAAGTGATCTATGTCCCAGCGACAGTCACTGAACTGAACAGCTGTTCTCTGTTGATAGACAGCGCTAAAGATACAAAATTACTGTAATATATCCAAAGTAAACAAATTACGGAAGAAATAATGTTTCAATGACAATAAGATTTTATTAAGGTAAGCAAATTCAAGCATCAGTCTAATAAATTTAAATTGAATTCAATTTTATAACTAAAACTTTGAGTAGCTGATAGTGGAAAAATAATAATGTTACAAATCCTGTACCGCATTATTTTTTATGCGGACCTCGTCGCTACGAGACCATCGTTGCCTATTTGAATTAACATGGACTTCACTCAAAAATATTCCAAGTCATCTCGATACTGTGTTCGTTCGTAGTTATTCTCTTTTTTTTAAAACGGAAATCTTGTTCACGAACTCGATTACTTCCCTGAAATACTCCAAGTCCAGTACCGCATTATTTTTTATGCGGACTTCGTCGATACGAGACCATCGTTGCCCATTTAAATTAACATGGACTTCACTAAAAATTATTTCAAGTCATCTCGATACTGTGTTCGCTCGAAGTTATTCTCTTTTTTTAAAAAAAAACGGAAATCTTGTTCACGAACTCGAATAAATTATAAAAATGCATGAATTTTACTCAAAATTGTTTGGTGATTTCCCAAAGGTCTTTCCACGCCATCTCTCGCCCATGTCTATTTCAACTATTCAGTATTCAACTTTGTATGAATTCGCAAAAGCAATCGACAAGTGACAATTATTACCTTGATGTAAGTTCAACTTTTACCTAATAGCTGCTGCTGTATCATATTCCAATCCAGGTATGACGTGATCATACTCTAATTTCCAGAACATTCTGATCTATTCGATTTCAAACTCTATTCAAATGATGAATGCAAAGGGAGATAGACATAAAATCCAATGGTATAAAGTGAGGTGATATACAGACCTAGAATCGAGTGCTTTGGTCTCAAAATCCGATTGGTTTTGTTTATTCAGGTGTTCGATTGCATCATCATATTATCGAGAATTCTTTGGAACGCAAATATGGTAATAAACAAATTTCTGTACCAAATTTATTCACAAACACTTAAGTAATTCGCTACATATTTCAACTTCCGATTTTTGCAAACAAATTCTCGGAATACGAAATTCTCTTAAAAATCATCGATAATGGCGTATTTAGGAAACAGCAATGACAAATATGTATGAACTCGAGCATTCAAAACGTTCCAGCTACTGGAGTTTTTTTGTAGAGTAACGTAGGTGAACGCTGACCAGGCATAGATATGAATATCGAGATGGTAAATAAACTCAAATTATATGCGGATAAATATTTGAAGTTTGTTTCATTCTTTAGCAAAAATTCACATAGTAATTTGATAATAAAATAAATATACCGTGGTACCTATATGAATGAAATGTCTGAAAGTTCGATTATCACCTACCGAGCTCTCATGAAGCGGTTTGAGAATATTTATACAGGGTGTACTCACGAAAACTGACGGATTTCAATATATCAATTATTCGAATATGCTAATATAGGTAAACAACTGACAGTCGAAATAAACACTTTCGAGAAACATGCATTCTCTCAAACACTTGGGCTTGGATTTTAGATTTTCCGCACCCGCCAGAAAATTCCCGGTAATTTCGCTACATAATCGTATCGCATAGGTGTGGTGGAGGTAGGACGACCAAACGTTGCTTTTTTACGACTCAACAAACATGTCCCCGCCACCCGCTGAGGAAAGTCAATCGCAACGAAACTTGCCAAGAAACTGATTGGTTTTTGCTGCAACCGTCAGCATCTCAGGTGGTGGAAGAGGTGACCCCTCGCACGATGCCTGCAGTGCCCCGAGTAACGACGACGACGTCAAGATGCCTTACAGACGATGGTTTTATGTTTTTTTGTAACTTTATCACTCATATGCCAACTGGGCGAATCATTGTACAAGCTGTTGCAATCAATTCGACAAAGATACATATTCAACAATTCGAACAAAGATGGTGAATATTACCATGGCACTGAAGTATAATTTTATTTTGAAAAATAAACGTATTTTTCTCGAACTGACGTTCTTCATTTCAATAAATGCGAACAAACAAAGACAGACATACAATGCCATGGGTTAGAGTGAGACACTTATAATGCCTTGAATCGATCATATAAACTCTCTTATCTCTGCTGACTCATCATTTTCCTGGAAAAACAACATCTGAGACAGTAAACAAGTCCAAGGCCAAATCGTGTTTCTTGGAATTTCATTGGATAGAGAGTAAACACCAGATGTGGCTTATCGCGGTTTACGACTACAGCACGCGGAGACGTATCAGTCTTGGCATTACATTCGAGAGAGAATGAATTAATAATAAGTCCATCATAATTTTCTGTTGTGTATGTGTTCTAAGACAGTATACATTTTTATTATTTAATTATTTCGTTTTGTCAATTAAGGCGGTGGCCATTTTTTTCTCTTCCAGCCAATTGCTCTCAAAGAATTACGTGACGTTTTTTATCTTCCAGCCAATTGCTCTCAGCTAATCACGTGACGTTTTTTCTCTTCCACCCAATTGCTCCCAGCAACTCACGTGACGGAAGGTTTTTTCATAACTTCCGCCATTGCCGCCATGTTTTTTCGCCTTCCGCTCCATCACCGCCATTTTTTTTGCGGGGCGTTTTTTTTCATAACTTCCGCCATCGCCGCCATGTTTTTTTGCCTTCCGCTCCATCGCCGCCATGTTTTTTGCTGGGACGTTTTTTTTTATAATTTCCGTCATCGCCGCCATGTTTTTTTGCCTTCCGCTCCATCGCTGCCATATTTTTTTGCAGAAAAGACGCGCGCCACTTAGGGTGAAACGCAGCTGACGACCCCCCATGCCCGAAACTCTTCGGCGAACACGTCATCTTCTTCCAACGGCAAGAACTCGATGGACGCGGCCATCGAGAGATACACCGTGTGGAGCAACCTGTGTTCTGCCTCATGAAAGTGAGGCAGAACAAAGGCTGTTTATCTACTCTAATGGGTGAATTTTGATCATTTGTTGCCTATCTATTCGAAAATATAGAGGTACACTAAACTTTATTTTCAACTTGACCTAGATTCCGGTCAGCAAGGTAGAAATTGCTGGTCCATATGTTTTATTGTTAATGAATTTTTCCCAAATATGTGCAACAATAGCATACGAAATATCGTAGAATGAATCAATTGTTGATCATGAAAGAGGGGCGACACTACTTGACGGAAAACCATAAATTTAATAATGAAAAATGGTGGATTACATAATCCAAACTTCCGCAAAAAAAACTATACAATAGGTATGGTCGTCGGCAAGTATTCAACAGAAAACAACTACTTTTCATATTATAGGTATTGGCATCCTCTGTATAGAACGTGAAAGAGTTGTCAATATTGTAAGTGAGCCACAACAATGTGACCAATTCAAATGGGTCAATTCTAGTAAAGTAGGGACACAGGTATCACAGCCAGGTGATTTCGTCAGGCCTCTCCACAAGCGAGTAGGTAAAGTCAAGCCAAGTCCTTCCATGAAGCTCCGTGATGTCTTGTCAGACTGAGCCAAAATGGAGTCCAATTGAGCCATGCCATGCTTACCCCAGTAAAGCTATGGCATACCAAGTCCAAGCAAGCAGATCCGTGCCAAAGCAGATCGATGAGAAATCCAGTAAAGCTGAGCCGTGACATGTTCAGAAGAAATTAGTCTTGCAAATCCAGTAAATTTGAGTCATACCACGTTCAGAATAAACGAGTCATGTCAAATCCAGTAAGAGCGGGTAACGCCAAGTCCAATAAAAGTAGGCCATGTCAAGTCCAGTATGTTTGGGCCAAACTATACATATTCCAGCCAAGCCAACCCAAGCCAAACTAAACCACAAAGTCAATTGTAAGTTGAACAATGATTAATTCAGAATGAACCAATCGGACATTGAAGATGCAGCAGGGTGTAGAAGAATTTTAATGGAGATGGTGCAAGAAGAAGTCAACTGTGGATATTTATTTGTATTTTATATTTACTCCATATAAACTTTTTGATGTTTTGTTAATCTACCGAATATCAGTTGAGCTGGAATATAATCACTCGGGGCGCGATTTTGGCTGGGGGGTTTTGTCAAAATAGTTTCGAACATACCGTATAATGAATTTTTATTTATTATTATTCATTATGTGGGTTATGAAAATGTTATGTTTGGAAGCACAAATTGGTACGTTTTTATACAATAAACGATAGTTTGGAAGAAGGCCACTGATAGTTCGATCAGAGTGGAAGTTTGGCCTCTGCCGTAATTCATTCACAAATCAATAACGACGGATTCATCAAATCATTTCGATCTCAATTATATTCAGAATTATACATATTTCAAGTGGTGTATTTTCACACTCAGATGATACTTGATGATACTTTTTATATTTTCGAATGAAAACATGACAGCAATAATTTTGACACCACTGAAATTTGCCACTACGGTGACAATCAACTGCGTCAAGGCTAATGTTATTATTGCTAACCAGTGTGAGAATATTATTCTAATATACGAGAGAGAATGTAAATACATTTGCATTGCATGGGGGCGCATAGGTGTTGCAGAATATTTCTTCAATCTCAAGAGAGAGAATTTCAGCATTCTGTAATCAATGGAGTGGATAAACATTAAAGCCTTTGCGTTGTGCCAAAAAAAATACTGCCTCTTTTTCGTAATGCCTTGCTCACGAAATCACTTACTTCCACAGGACACTACTAGAAATTGAGTGGAGTGATATGTCTCAACTTTCTTGATTTTATTTCATTTAACCCTTCACCATTAAGTTCAGTCTTACCATCATCCATTTGTCGTCACTTTGGTTCGCCAAAACATCTCTTGTTCATCCATTGAATGAAACCCGTTGAGTAGGGAGTGTGGGAGTGTCCCCAGAGGCATAAAGAATTCATAAATATTCAATTTTCCTTTGGATTAAAAAACGAGTTTCTACAGCCTGCAGCTGGTGCACGAAAATATGAAATTGGCATTCATGTTTGCATAAAAGACCGGCAGAGAAATTGCATGTTGAATCAATAACTGCGGAAGTTATTCTACTTCAAATGGAAGAAAATTTATAGTGAAATAATAGGAGTCCAAGTGAAATGATCCGAATTCTTAATTACTCCTAGTGGAGAGATATGCCACCTCATATTAATCATACGACATATGTACTTTCAAAATCAATAGCAACCCAACCAATACCAGAAGTATGCCAAACTCAACAGAAATTCTTGAAACAGTATCTCACCCAACGACGCAATTGGCAATAGTGACATGGGAAAACACAGAGACATTAATATCGTGAATTAATACAGTTGGAGTAACCATGTCAATCACTATGTCTTTTAAGCATACATTTTTGTTTTGTTTCAATCTTTCTTCCAACCATTATAGTTCATCATACTAACGAATACATTATTTGTATACTGCTGTTAAAGTTTATGTTAACTTCCACAACTCGTTTAGTAGGTACATTTTTATAGTTCGATTTCAGGAAAAATTCTTTTGAATGATAATTTAGAAAGAAATATGGATTGTATATATATATATATATATATATATATATATATATATATATATATATATATATATATATATATATATATATATATATATATATATATATATATATATATATATATATATATATATATATATATATATATATATATATATATATATATATATATATCGTGGAAAATTCCTGTTATTGTGAAGAATCTTGGTATCTTGTTTCTTATACGCTACATTCTGATCATCATTAAATAATTGAAATTCCCAATGTTATCGTTGGTTTGCGAGGAGCGAATTTTCCCCTCATAGCATTCAACCAATAAATCACATACAAGATTAACACTCAAATTTTTAATCATACATCCTAATCATTTCTTGATAAATTAAATAATTTAGTTGGATGTTAATACAAGAGTTCTTTTAAATCTCTAGGACTGAAAGTTTTTTATCCATTATACAGTGTGTCCATAAAGTAACCCCCCCCTTTGAACGGATTGGAATTTTTGCATGAAATTTTTTTGGAGGAATGGCAGTTCATAAGCTACTTTCTGACGACAAAAAAATGTCTATCTTTCAAAATGGCGGCCCGACGCCATTTTGATTTTTTTTAAACGCATGGGGGTTGATTGATACCTCATTCGAAACGTCTTACAATTCTCTATACATCGCCAAAATTTCAAACAAAAATATACATCCGAAACAAAATGGCGGTACATAATGTTAGAGCTCTGCCATATGAGGATCTTTCAGATTGCTATTAATGAGTAAAATTATCAAATCTTTTTTGGTATCATTAAATGAGAGTTTTATGCTAAAAATGATAAAAGAGCGCAATCTTCGAAAGAACTAAAGTATCCAAAGGATCCTCATAGCAGAGCTCTAACATTGTGTACCGCTATTTTGTTTTGGACTAATATTCTTTCAAAATGGCGTCGGACCGCCATTTTGAAAGATAGACAATTTTTTTTTGTCGTCAGAAAGTAGCTTATGCTATGGAATTCCCATTCCTCAAAAAAAATTTCATGCGATAATTCCAATCTGTTCAAAAGTTAACAGGGCGGGGGGGGTTATTTATGTACACACTGTATACATGACCCTCATGTACCCAAATTACAACGTCGAGAAAAACCTCCAACCCATCAATTATTGTCCGAAGCGAGAGTAATCACATGGTGGAAATTTTCGCGATAGTGATGCAGGAATGTTATAAGAGTCCCATTTGGCAACGAAGAAATGGAGAGTTGCCTACTCGTTAAGAATAACTCATGATGAATTCAATTGAATTTACTTTAGTTTTTCTATTTTGTAACGGATTACATAGGTTTCGGTAGAACTTCAATTACTGGACTGGTCTGTAAAAAGTTTCATATTTTGTCTTTCTAGTGAAAACGGCCCATTAGTTTTCAGGAATAAAAGAAAATTCCTTTGAGAAAGTATATCTGGTCGAATACATTTTTCTACCCTGCTCTGATAGAGTTTTAGTGTAATAAAATGAAGATATACCAAACAAAAGTTGAAACATATACCTTTGAAGTTCTGTAGCAATTTTTCAAGAACGGAGGAATTCTCTTCGGACTTTCTCTTCAAAGCGAAAAATCCTTAACTGTGTTCGAATACGGAATAACAACTTTCTCAACATCGGGAAGTATTACTTAATGACAAAAATAATTAGCAGTCATAGGATACAATATACAAGAACAACGAGAGTATGCAAATAGCTAGGGCTATTGAAAAGTGATAATAATAATAATAATACTCCCTCATAAACACTCGTTGAGTGTACCCAAAGGCATAGCCTGTGCGGGTAGAGGATGGCTACTATTATTATTTGCCGTGGCGCTCCGGGACGACTTACTGATTTTTGGTGGAGTATTCACTTTTCAGCTGTAGGAAAACTCGTGAAACCTACAGCACCACCTCGAATGGTCGGTGTGTACTTCAAGCTAGCACCAGACGGGATTGGCATCTAGACAACTCACAATACACCTGCTTTTCAACAAGGTATGCGGTCGCCCATCGATCCGATATAAAGTAGATGAGAAAAATTCTCTTGTACCTACATCGGGCTCTAACCGACTTCCGCTATGCTAGAGTTTCGAACGGCGTTAGACGTCTGATCCACCGACCACAAGAATCATTGAATTCAGACACGACAATCAATTTCTCTGTCAGCACAGGAATCTAATAATTGAATTTAGGTAAATTTAAATCGAATAACACATCGTTATACAAAAAGTTTAGGCTGATTGCAATTTTATTTCTAGGTGAAGCTAGTGATTAGTTTTTCAGTTTAAAATACCTATACTTCGAATTATATAGCGAAAAAATTTGTATTGGGTTTGTAGGAAGCCTAATCGGAAACAACTCCACAGTTGAATTAAGTTTGAGTGTAATCAAATATATTGAGTTTTTGAAATGGCAATATTACATTTGATAAATTTGTTTATCTAAAAATCGGTTAGTCCATGTTAGGGCTTCGCGAGACCAAGACCAAGACTGAAAATATAATTTCTAAGAAATCTTATATAAATATTAAATTAGACCCACACAGCACAGACGACCGACAGCCCAGAAGAAATGTTCAAAATGGTTAGAATGTTAATTAGATTTTTATTAACCATTTCACATTGTATTAATGTCTGATGAGCAGTAAGATGCGGTTGCGGCAGAGTGGTGAAATCAGAATCCCAAGAAAAATGCATTATCTATAAAAATTAACCACTGTGACCTCACAACATACACCTATTTATTCTTAACTATATAACTGCAAAACAGATGTAAAAAAAATTATTTTAGATTTTGAATTAACAAAATTCAAAAACATAACATATTCCATCTAAATTTTCTCAATATTGAGTAGTTTTAAGTTCACTATTTTTCTTTCGAGGCCAAGACCAAGACCAATACTCTTGGAGGAGAGTCTTGATCTTGGTCTTGGTCTCAAAAGTCAAGTCTTGGTCTTGGGAAGATTTATCGAGTCTTGTTCTTGGTCTTGGTCTTGATCTTGTATCAAGAGCAAGACAAGACCAAGACTAATCTCTTAGTCTCAGGAAGCCCTAGTCCATGTTTGTTTGTAAGTGCTGTAAATTTACAAAACAGTTACTGGAAAATACAAGAGAATTTATTTGCTGTAAATTTCAGTATCAATATGCTATTATTGAATTCAACCTAATTATAGCTTTCTGAAAGAAGAGTTATTGCTAATAAAAAATAATTCATCAGTAATATGTTATTACCACAGTATTGTGGATATGGTCAGAATTGGTGGATGGGATCCAATGGCTTCGTAGAATTGATTTCAAACAAAACTCTGACGTAATTTCGACAGAAGTCACCATGCCAATGAAACAAGCCATTTTGATGTTTATTAGCGATAGTTGCTAAAAAGCTAAGTTATTAACCCACTCACTTTCCTTAAACATCACAGAAAAATCAGCGATCTGTTTCTCTTTCAGATATATTTGACTGAAATATCTCAAATTGTTCCTCAGCAGTTTCATCGAGATTTAGGAAAAAAGTTCTGTAATTACAACCCTATGCTGTCACTTCGAAAATCTGCGAAACTCCTATTCCCAGGGCTTGTCAAGCAAAGCTTCGAAACTCACTTCGTTGAGAAGTTTTCATGGAGGCAAACAACTTCCAGAGATTCAAACCTATCTTTCTTTGTCAAGATTTCTTTTTTGAAGACATCTGAGGAAAGAAATGAATAACACAATTTTAACTGGTAGTACAGACTAAGTGCATGCCGGTGTGTCCAGTCTTTAAATATCCAGTACACCTAGGACCAAATTAATTAAGCCTAGGTGTGTCCATTGTTTCCAATAGATAAAAAGTATAAACAATCTGTTGCAATAGAACTACAGTATACCCACTATACGTGGGACAATTCCCCACATCACTCCCCCGCCGGTGATGGGTCCTGAGGCCTGTTGGGTGAGCACATCCAATGTCGGGGCGGCATGGTAAAGCTAAATACTGAAAATTGCTTGTTTCGGGGATTGTAGTGGATCCGCATCGTTTTCAAGATCTTTTGATGAAATGAACGCTGGCTTAGGACGCTCTACCAAGTCGATGACATCGCGACCATGCCTTCGTATGACAAGAATCTTGCCGAATTCCTTGATCACCTTGAATGGGTCGTTCTATGGCTGCAGCAGAGGCGCCCAGGGGGCATCATATCGTAAGAACACGTCATTCTCAGGTAGCGAGGCCTCTAAACACGAATGTTGTCTGATACCAAGATGTATGCGGGTGTTGGCCGAAGCTCTTACATAGGTATGTGATCGGTTGCGAGGCGGTTAGATGCTGGCCTTTGAAACTTCTGCTTGCACTAGGCTAGGTTCGAAACATGAAAATGAGAAATTTCTTCTCAATTTTCATCGGAGTCGATAGGAATTACCTCGATGCCAACCCCGATGTCTGGTGCTTGCTTTGGGTACGCACCGACCACCCGGGCTGGTTCTGTAGGTTTTTCCGGGTTTTTCTACATCTGAAAAGTGATTACGCCACCAAAAATCAGTGAGTCACCCGGATCGCCACGGCAAATAATGAAAGGCGTCCTCTACCCGCACTGGTTATGCCTTTGGGTACACTCTATGTGTGTTTATGAAGGGAGTATACTTTTTCTTTACACGATAGACGAGGATGTTGACGACATCATCTTTGCAGGCCATTATGCATCTCTCGGTTTCCTACTTCAGCCCGGATAAACCAAGGTTTACAATGTTCTTGAAGAAGACCCTATGTATTGACATATCCTCATGTAGCTGTAGGAGCTTCTCACTCCAGCTTTGACGTAGGCTTTCAGCTGAACGGATTGCATCTTGGTGACAGAATTTGGGTTCGTCCGTTCAGTTTCGAATACGAGACCGAATTAGTCGGCTGCACAGGTTGCTGCCTTGGAAAGAAATGCTTCAATCCCTGCTTTTCCATCATCGCATAATTAAAAGAGAAGGGGATCGATCTAAACTCCTAATGACCTTACAGACCCCTTTCAGTCCATAGCCTCCACGTAGTCTGGGCAAGTTTAACCGTAGAACAGTCGCTGCAAGCTCCTATGAAGTAGCTCCATTTTTCGAGTTTTCACGTCGAACTGTCGCAGCTCTTCTTGAGTCAATTTTATCACACCACAGGAGTGAAGTAGAATCAGAACGGCAAGCATATTAGTTGCAGCAACTTTGTTCTTTCACGACAGATTTTATGATCAGATCTGTCGGAGTACACGCTGATACTTGCCGAGGAGAGAGTCTTTAAGTAACCTCTTGTGTATGGCGTTGTTCAATCCCTAGGTGAGTATACATCTCTCTGGCACCCAGATGATGTAGGATGCTTCCATCTACGAGCTGAAAGTCGTCTCTGTATTCCTCGCATCGTCTTTTTTTGAGATGAACCATAGCACATTTGTCGATCCCAAACTTCATTCCGATAGCATGCGTGTAATCTTCACCACCCTTAAGGACTGATGAAGGTCCTTCTCCCAAGAAGCATATAGTTTGGGGTCATCCTCATAGAACAGATGGGTGACCTAATGCCCTGGTTGTTGGGGGTGCCGCAGTTGTATCCACGGGTTCTTCGTAGTGCATCGGACAATGGCAATAGGGTGATGCAGAAGAGAAGAGGGTTGAGGGAGTCAACCTGAAACACGCTCCTTCTGAAGATAACCTGCTCTGTTTGGACTCTGACTTGACCAGATGTTATGGTGAAGCGAGTCCTCCAGAACGGCATCAACTATTCAATGCATCTTACTATTTGATCGCGTTCCGCAAGGCATCTGAGCAAATACATGATGAGCTTATGCGATCCAGGCCATTGAAAGGTAACACTTATACTACACGGAGTCCTGCAGGTTCTCCTCACAGCCAGCAACCCCCCCGTCTTTGCTCCTCTCCGTTCATATATCTGTGTCTACACCGTTTCAACTGCTGAGAGCATTCGCTTGTATAAGATCTTATAACATGGGTTCAAGCATGTTATCGGTATGTTTTTCTTGCGATAAAATTAGCACGGTTCGCCCTTCGACAAACTAATCCGGATTCTGCTGCTCCCAATAGCCATGAGTTGAAAACTCGTATTAGATGGTGATGGTTACATGAAAATTTTTCACACCAATAGTTATTCAGACATTAGGGCCTGGAGCAGTAAAGTTCTTCGAGCCTTCGAGGGCCCGTCGAACTTCTTCTGGAGTTATCGCATTGTATAGTTCATTGAGCTCAGTCTGACAAAGTCTTCTGCAGAAAGCTTCAAACTGTGCTAGAGCTGGAGTATCTACGTTGAGTGGTTACAGAAACTCATATATGTTCTTTTAAAATGTTCTTTTAGAAGGAACTTCAAATTTTCCACGATGCTTCTCACTCGCCTCATTAGTGACTTTTTTGTTTTGAAGCCACCAGCCTTCGTATCCCATTGAGACAGTGCTGTTTGCTAATAAATAACACCCCTTGGTATAGTTTTTGGTGAGTTTGTCTTAAATTTGCCTATCGTGGTACCCTGTACACATATAGTCATTTATTTTAAACCTCATTCATTACCTTTCGAATTGTAGTAGCTATAAGAGAATATACAGTTCGATTATTTTATCTTTACTCATGCGTCGTCATCAATTTATGATCGAAGAAATCACACACCCTCTATCGAACATCTCTTTCTAACAACCGCTATGAGCGAATCAAAATTCGTTAACATTTGTCTTCTAACTTAAGAATTATGGTATTGTGATGATGACGCAGGGGTAACGATAAAATAATCGAACTGTACAATAAATAGGGGTGAGTGCAATAGTTAGATATCGAAGAAAAATTAGAGAATACTATACGCAGTCTATACATAAATCTGTTCTGGTAGTAGTCCAAATTTTGTCGTCTGTTGAAGTGTTTTCGCAATCAACACATCTGCCGTGATGAATATACCTATCTAAGGCTACAATTACTAAAATATATTAATGGCAAATCTGGTCCAGTACTTTTAAAATTATATATTTTTTTGTACTTTCAAAATTGTCTGTCTCTATGCTAGGAACGCGATAATGGCCAGCCATTGTTATTTTTGAATATTATTGATAATAAATGTTAATATATCCAACCGTCACACGTCGTCAAATACATTTGAAATTGGCCAAATTTTAAAACCTTTCTTACCTGCGCACTAACCACGGTCACCGCGCTGAGCTCAGTGAGTCCCCTCTTCATGTATGGTAGGTATAAAGGAATCACTTTGCAAAAATCCAGGTCTGGTCAAATACATACAGGTAGCCAGCCACTGGCTCTTAGACTATATAGCAGCCACAAGTTTGACACGGGGCCATCTCGTGACTAGTTTCAGTCCTATTTCAGATATAACAAATGTATCGTTATGAAAATATGTGTAACTATTGAACAACTATAATGGTAAATCACTATTGAAACAACTATTCATTTCAACTGAAATCTTATCAGTTTCAGGTAATAAGACTTGTTGGACGCAATGAAAATGGTTGAATAAATGGAGTACTAGAGAAAAACATATTCACTGGGATATAGAGATGTTTTGTTAGTGGACTAAAAAAAGGTAAATGCAATTTGAAGGATTTGATAATCATGGTAGAGCTGCAATGTGTACAGAATAGTATTTTGTTTGTCTGGATATTCGTCATCACTGTTAATACATGAAGTGTTGTATCGCACATGCATTGACACCCTAAAAGTATGCACCGTATCAGATAATATTTAGGCGATGTTACTCTTGAAATAAATGTAATGTTCAATATATGTTACAGTCATATATTTGTAATATTAAAGTAAGCTAAACTACCTATAATTTTAACATTACATTTCATACTTGCGAGAATATTTCTGTATTTTTACATTATGTAACATTACTGTCCAGCACTTTCAGAGCCATTGCAGTTATATTACATGCTCACCTCACATCTTACATTGAATGATTACCGTAACATCAGATTTATGACCTTGCTCAGAAGACGAAAATCATGAAAAGTCCTTACAAAGCGGGAAAAAGTAAAACTCATTATGTGTTCGTTGATCTTGACCCATAATTCTTTCGTTTATTGCTCTTATGAATCAGAGTTCAATTTTGAGTAAATTAGGAATATGCCATTTGACAGAACTAAACGTACCCCGTACACCAAGGGTGGCTGAGACGCCGCAGCCAACAGAAGTGGCGACCCGTATGCCCTAGCTTACCGTCCACCAACGTCAAATACACACATGTTCCTCCGAACGCTATGCTCGTCTAATGAAAACACTCAGCATTTGCCTTTCTTCAACCAAAATACCACATTAGTCACCTATTCGTAGCAA
Organism: Chrysolina americana; assembly: GCA_958502065.1. Classification (NCBI taxonomy): domain Eukaryota; kingdom Metazoa; phylum Arthropoda; class Insecta; order Coleoptera; family Chrysomelidae; genus Chrysolina; species Chrysolina americana. Next base: position 37,941,721 of record OY293419.1, read on the forward strand.
CTTTAAACACATTGAACTTCCGTTGCTATAATAGCTGAAAAAATATCCTTGTTTCTACTTTATACCTGTACCTCCAAATGGATACGTTTTACCACCCCCATAAAAGTTGTCTAGATCCGCCTTTGTGACGAAGCATACATGTAATGTATGCAGTTGGTCATGTTCAACCAGATGCGGAATGGTATCCAATGCTTGATCACAATAGCGGTTGCAAAAGAGTCCTCCTGGAGAAACATTGTGCGAAATATGTAATTCAATGTTCTTAGGGGAAAGTTTTTATTTTCTGACAGATAACTTAAAAAATAAGATTTGAATAAAAAAAAGTAAGTTAAGAGAGGATAACATGATCACAGTAACAAAATTGAGACTTTTGCTGTTCATACACAAAAATTTATTTGAAATTTGTGACACATACGTCTTTTATGTGATAGAATAAGGGTAAGTTCCTAATAAAACTTGAAATTTGACCCATTCCTCTGGCATTACTTTCAATTGAACAAATAATGTGGTCCCAGACCCTCATTGGATATTCTGCAGAAGTTGAACTCATTTCGAGAGGAGATAGATAATTATAATGGATTAATAGTTTGTTAGGAGGATCAGAGGCTAGCTCGATTACTGGCGTAAAGAACTATTATCCGTCAACCAGGGGGCTTTCGGCTCACTTATTCTCCAAAGTTTTTACGTGAGCATGCATTTAAAGACATACACTTATAATGAAAAACGCTATTTGATCATTATCGTCAGTTTGATTAATGTTATGCCATGAAATTAACTGTAAAGCATGAAAGAAGTCATCACAAACAAAATATTCATAGTCTCTGAAAGATTTTGGAGATGTTGAGGTTCACTAACTTCACATTGACAGTGTATCAAGCAATGATTAGATATTCCATTTGCATTCAGGATGTATTTCAATTAGTGACTGAGATTATGTCGAATAAAATACTGATAAATCGTCTGCGTTCAGGGTGTATTTTAATTAGTGACTGAGATTACGTCGAATAAAATGCTGATAAATCGTCACTCTGATGGGTTTACTATTTATTATAGACATACCATATCATCAAGTAACCCTTTTCTAAAAGTTCAATGTTGCTCAAAACAATATACGGAAATGTGTCTTACCTGTTAAATCTGTTAATTGTTATGTAGAATTAATGTTGCAAACATTACATTCATACTGTACATTCCAATACATATCTCATCTGACTCATGTTTCCACATTAAAAATATTTATCATAGTTAAATTATGTCTTGTTCAATACCAATGCTTGTATAGTTCATCCATTATCAATTGCAACAACTCGTATAGATTCAAAGGCAGCACCGCAGTATAAGGAACCTAATTAACGTGCCTCAAAATGCAAAATCGTTGGCTGGCGGATAATAAATCTTCACTTAAATGAGGTGTCGACAAATCAAACGAAATTGTCGGTATAAGGGTTTTGAACGAGTTTTTAAGTTCTGCAATTGATATTGGAAAGACTATATTATATTATATGAGCTGAATCCTTCACGGTACACCCAAAAATGATGGTATCCACTCCCCCTGCAGGATCATTTCGTTTAGTGTCCAGCCATTCAACAAGTGAACTGGAAGAAACGTTTCATTTATAACTTGTAGTTATATGTTATCTTGAATAAGGTTAAATTATATACTAAGTATGAATTATAGTCAAAGAGGATTATATTTTCAATCCAAACTTATATTGAAGTCCACCAAATATGCGATATATCTTGACAGAAATCGTTATAATCATCTATTATTGAAAATAAAAACCGATAAAAATGCCGTAATTTATCGATTAAAAAATTTGGTTGAAATATCAATTAATGAAATAGTTAATGTATTCCACATCATCATTTCATGTCGAACTCACATAAAGTCTCCTATATACAACCGCTTACAAAAGTAGTCTTTTGCGCTTTCAGTTCTCATCGCAGGGTTGACTCTGACTAATGAAAAATTGCTGGATCTCCACCACTCCTATTGAAAACACGAACCTATTCTTCCATGATGGAAAACAGTAATAACCATAATACTGATGAGATATGATAAGCCGGAACTAGCTTTTTTCTCGATTTTTCCTGGATATTATATACCAACTCAGAGAAGCATGACCTATTCATAAAGGAAATATTAACTTATCATAATCTCTACAGAACCAGAGAAAGTTCCAGAAATATTAAAACTTGACTAAACTATCAAAGGGTTAACCACAGGCAAGAGCGGTCGAGGGCTGCCTTGGCAATAACAAGTTCGCCAATCTAGTTATATTCACTCTCCTGGTCTGCAGGAAGTGGCATACTACCTCCTTCATCTTTCAGGTCTCGATGAACACCGCAGCAAAATTAATGTTTGTATATAGTTTTAGTTGCAAATAAGTCTTCAGCCACAAGAATACCGATAATCACAAAGTTGAGAACAAGTTGGATAGTTATGTATAATACAAAACTATCCAACTTGTTCTCCAAAATCAAAGACAAAACACCAACTCCACTCCTTAGCAATGTAATTTATGAACTACCATGCCAAGGTTGTGAAGGTAGTTATGTCGGACAGACCTCACAGTGGTTAAAACAGCGGCTAGCTTTGCACAAGAGTGATGCCCAATTGGGAAAAAACTCCTGTGCAGCAGTCGACCACACCCAGAAAACAGGCCACCGGTTCGATTATTCAAATCCAAAAATTCAAGACAAAGTCAGCCATCAAAAAACAGGTTATTCCTTGAGATGGTCCATATCAACAAAAATCCTAACACAGTTAACCACAAAACCGATACAGGAAAACTTAGTAGTATATATTGTAATATTTTAAATTCCATTCAACGTTGTGTGTAGTTTGACAGTTGGTACCAATGGAATACCTATACTAATTAACACCATTGTATTTAAACGACCCTTTATTCAAACCATAGTAACACTCCAGTCAGGTAAATTAAGCGATTAGTCTGCAGCGGAGAATAACAATTTTCCTCCCAAATGTTCCATAGGTTAGAACTAACTCTGTGAATTTTGTAAGTTATCATTTTATTTTTATGTAGTCTTTCAACAACTGATATTCCTATTTAATTGTAGCTCTTCCTGATATATATATATACCTTTATTGACTTTTTCAGGAAGAGCTACAATTAAATAGGAATATCAGTTGTTGAAAGACTACATAAAAATAAAATGATAACTTACAAAATTCACAGAGTTAGTTCTAACCTATGGAACATTTGGGAGGATTATTGTTATTCTCCGCTGCAGACCAATCGCTTAATTTACCTGACTGGAGTGTTACTATGGTTTGAATAAAGGGTCGTTTAAATACAATGGTGTTAATTAGTGTAGGTATTCCATTGGTACCAACTGTCAAACTACACACAACGTCGAATGGAATTTAAAATATTACAATATATACTACTAAGTTTTCCTGTATCGGTTTTGTGGTTAACTGTGTTAGGATTTTTGTTGATATGGACCATCTCAAGGAATAACCTGTTTTTTGATGGCTGACTTTGTCTTGAATTTTTGGATTTGAATAATCGAACCGGTGGCCTGTTTTCTGGGTGTGGTCGACTGCTGCACAGGAGTTTTTTCCCAATTGGGCATCACTCTTGTGCAAAGCTAGCCGCTGTTTTAACCACTGTGAGGTCTGTCCGACATAACTACCTTCACAACCTTGGCATGGTAGTTCATAAATTACATTGCTAAGGAGTGGAGTTGGTGTTTTGTCTTTGATTTTGGAGAACAAGTTGGATAGTTTTGTATTATACATAACTATCCAACTTGTTCTCAACTTTGTAATTATCGGTATTCTTGTGGCTGAAGACTTATTTGCAACTAAAACTATATACAAACATTAATTTTGCTGCGGTGTTCATCGAGACCTGAAAGATGAAGGAGGTAGTATGCCACTTCCTGCAGACCAGGAGAGTGAATATAACTAGATTGGCGAACTTGTTATTGCCAAGGCAGCCCTCGACCGCTCTTGCCTGTGGTTAACCCTTTGATAGTTTAGTCAAGTTTTAATATTTCTGGAACTTTCTCTGGTTCTGTAGAGATTATGATAAGTTAATATTTCCTTTATGAATAGGTCATGCTTCTCTGAGTTGGTATATAATATCCAGGAAAAATCGAGAAAAAAGCTAGTTCCGGCTTATCATATCTCATCAGTATTATGGTTATTACTGTTTTCCATCATGGAAGAATAGGTTCGTGTTTTCAATAGGAGTGGTGGAGATCCAGCAATTTTTCATTAGTCAGAGTCAACCCTGCGATGAGAACTGAAAGCGCAAAAGACTACTTTTGTAAGCGGTTGTATATAGGAGACTTTATGTGAGTTCGACATGAAATGATGATGTGGAATACATTAACTATTTCATTAATTGATATTTCAACCAAATTTTTTAATCGATAAATTACGGCATTTTTATCGGTTTTTATTTTCAATAATAGATGATTATAACGATTTCTGTCAAGATATATCGCATATTTGGTGGACTTCAATATAAGTTTGGATTGAAAATATAATCCTCTTTGACTATAATTCATACTTAGTATATAATTTAACCTTATTCAAGATAACATATAACTACAAGTTATAAATGAAACGTTTCTTCCAGTTCACTTGTTGAATGGCTGGACACTAAACGAAATGATCCTGCAGGGGGAGTGGATACCATCATTTTTGGGTGTACCGTGAAGGATTCAGCTCATATAATATAATATAGTCTTTCCAATATCAATTGCAGAACTTAAAAACTCGTTCAAAACCCTTATACCGACAATTTCGTTTGATTTGCCGACACCTCATTTAAGTGAAGATTTATTATCCGCCAGCCAACGATTTTGCATTTTGAGGCACGTTAATTAGGTTCCTTATACTGCGGTGCTGCCTTTGAATCTATACGAGTTGTTGCAATTGATAATGGATGAACTATACAAGCATTGGTATTGAACAAGACATAATTTAACTATGATAAATATTTTTAATGTGGAAACATGAGTCAGATGAGATATGTATGGAATGTACAGTATGAATGTAATGTTTGCAACATTAATTCTACATAACAATTAACAGATTTAACAGGTAAGACACATTTCCGTATACTGTTTTGAGCAACATTGAACTTTTAGAAAATGGTTATTTGATGATATGGTATGTCTATAATAAATAGTAAACCCATCAGAGTGACGATTTATCAGCATTTTATTCGACGTAATCTCAGTCACTAATTAAAATACACCCTGAACGCAGACGATTTATCAGTATTTGATTCGACATAATCTCAGTCACTAATTGAAATACATCCTGAATGCAAATGGAATATCTAATCATTGCTTGATACACTGTCAATGTGAAGTTAGTGAACCTCAACAACTCCAAAATCTTTCAGAGACTATGAATATTTTGTTTGTGATGACTTCTTTCATGCTTTACAGTTAATTTCATGGCATAACATTATTCAAACTGACGATAATGATCAAATAGCGTTTTTCATTATAAGTGTATGTCTTTAAATGCATGCTCACGTAAAAACTTTGGAGAATAAGTGAGCCGAAAGCCCCCTGGTTGACGGATAATAATTCTTTACGCCAGTAATCGAGCTAGCCTCTGATCCTCCTAACAAACTATTAATCCATTATAATTATCTATCTCCTCTCGAAATGAGCTCAACTTCTGCAGAATATCCAATGAGGGTCTGGGACCACATTATTTGATCAATTGAAAGTAATGCCAGAGAAATGGGTCAAATTTCAACTTTTATTAGGAACTTACCCTTATTCTATCACATAAAAGACGTATGTGTCACAAATTTCAAATAAATTTTTGTGTATGAACAGCAAAAGTCTCAATTTTGTTACTGTGATCATGTTATCCTCTCTTAACTTACTTTTTTTCTTTTTATTCAAATCTTATTTTTTAAGTTATCTGTCAGAAAATAAAAACTTTCCCCTAAGAACATTGAATTACATCTGACATATTTCGCACAATGTTTCTCCAGGAGGACTCTTTTGCAATCGCTATTATGATCAAGCATTGGATACCATTCCGCATCTGGTTGAACATGACCAACTGCATACATGACATGTATGCTTCGTCGCAAAGGCGGATCTAGACAACTTTTATGGGGGTGGTAAAACGTATCCATTTGGAGATACAGGTATAAAGTAGAAACAAGGATATTTTTTCAACTATTATAGCAACGGAAGTTCAATGTGTTTAAAGTTGCTACGAATAGGTGACTAATGTGGTATTTTGGTTGAAGAAAGGCAAATATATATATATATATATGCCTACTCCTCGAGTCTTGGTCTGATGAGGTAACAAGGTCTCTATCTGCCTACTCCTTGATCTCGAAAGACGATCTTATGTTGGTTGCACTGCGGTATTTAATGGTACTTGGGTACCTGAAAGTGGGCGTGTCTTGCGGGTTTTCTCGTTCGTCCTACCTGTGTCTGCCTGATGTTGATTGTTTTGGATTATGATAATTAATTGTTGTGGTTTGGTGATTACGGTAGGAAGAAGTGGTTTCCAAATGGGGTTCAATTTACGGCTATCATCTTTAATATTCAGGCAATCAGCACGTTTTTCGATTTCGATGGCTTCTCTGATGAATCTGGAGGTTCTGGAACGTACCGGGGCGATGGTTCTGGTTTTCTCAAAATCTATGAGGTGACCTGTTTGAATGAAATGAAGGGCTAATGCGGAGCTAGTGTCTCGGTTTCTAATGGAAAGGGATAAGATCGGAAGTGGATCTGTTTTGAAGTTTCTCCTATATATGAATGGGGGCAAGTAGAACAGGGAATTTCGTGAATACCGTGGTCTTCGGTTCAACCCAGGAACTTGGTAATCTACAAATATCTGACCGCGGAAACCTTTCCGAACACATATATATATATATATATAAATATAAATAATGGTCTTATTGGGGATGCAGTCAGCAGGGTGGCCCGAATTCAAAGAGTTCTCTTTGTTATGTATGAGCTTTCAGAATACTTTATTCCATTATCAATGACATCTATAAAGTGGTAAAACAAAAAGTACTGAATAATAAACATTTTCATATTTTACTTACATCATGAGGTTCAAATTTATGCATCTCCAAATTAATGACAAAAACAAAAAGTTTAAAATTGACTGCAAATTATAAATTTGACATCAATCCATCACGTTGTTTTTACAGAGGGGTGATTTATTTTGTTACTTTTAGTAACTATCGTGAAGAGTGATATGAAAAAATATAGAATAGACGCACACATGTAAATAATTTGGTATCGAAAAGTTTCTAATGGTTTCGGCATCGTGAATTTTCCAATGTCAAAAGGTATGTATAAATTTGGCTGAGACCTTCAATGTCAGTTCTTTTGTTCATTGTTAGGTCATTTTTACTAATTTGAACCATTTCCAAAAAAATTCTTTTCTGATAATTTTTCTCTGTTGCCAAAATTTTTGGATTGGAGAAATCCATTACATGATCTTTATTGATCACATGATCTGATAGGGAACATGATTTTACACCTCTTCTAAAATCACTCTTATGTGATATAATACGACCAGTCAAATTCCTTGACGTTTGACCTATATAACATTGTTCACATTGAGTGCATGGTATTTCATAAACTATATTAGATTTTTCATTTGTTTCGAGAGGAGATTTCAATTTTGTAAATATTCTAGAGACTGTCTTCTTCTTTGCATTTTTCTTTGCAAATTTAATATTTTTATTTTTGAACACGAATATCAATTTAGGTGTTAATTCATGAATATGTGGGAATGTCTTGTAAATTTGTGGTTGTATTTGTTGGATAGTTTGATGTTGGTTATTACTTGTGAAAGTAACTTCATTTCCATTTGTAATTTGTTCATTTTGGCTTTCACTACTGAAAAGAATTTTGTTTATCAATTTTTCTGGATAAGAGTTTTCAATTAAAATAAGTTTTAGTTTATTGAGACTTTCATGTCTAAATGAGTGATGTGATAATTTAATCACTCTATTTTTCAATCCTAGTATCAAGTTCATTTTCATTTTATATATATATAGCAATTACTCTCATTCAGTTGAATTTATAACAGTTGTATGATCGGTCACTTTTTAAACAGTGTGTCCCATTTTGAACACAGCGCTCTCGCATTTCTTTGAAAATGTATTCTTCGTTCAAACATGTCATAAGTAAAAATATGTTTCCATGAATGAAAATTGTTATTATCGTAACAGAAGTACAAAAAGAATACATTTCCCGCATGCGATTGCTCTTACCCAAACGACGCAAAGCAGAGTTCGGGTAGGCAGTCCACTAGTGCAGGAGAATGACACTTTCCAAACGAAATTTTGTGCGGTTGTAGTTTGAATCACGCACGATTGTAGAAAAAAATGGGTAGGTATTTCAGAAAAGTTGAAAAAGATTTTCACAGACGTGCCCTTCAATAAGGCTTCCAAAAATAAAAATACCGTTAAAAAGTACTTCACCAAGTTGAAATAAAAAACGTCAAAGGAACATGAAAGTGGAATAACCTATAAAATACCTAGTAAAGAATGCAACAAAGTGTATATTGGACAGACAGGGCGATATCTGAAAACTAGAAATTCTGAACATGAGCTTAGTATGAGACACCAAAACCTCAATAAAAAACAAACAAAACAGGTCGTGCGGAACATTAAGAACAAAATTTACACAAATTTGATTTTGAGAATACAGAAATTTTGGGAAAACAAGGAAATCATAAAAAAGGGGCATACAAAAGATGATTTACATAAAGAAATACAAAAACAATCCAATATTAAAACAGATTCTCAATTTCCACCTAATTCCAATTCAAACCTCAAAAGAATTTTATGTAATGTAAATATCCCTTTTGAAATCAATTTTATCACGACAAGACATGTAAGTATCTTTATTTTTCACTTGTCCATTACTGCTTTATAATACCTTGGCAATAGTTGCTATAAACAGACTCATAACGCCCGGGGCGTTATGGAGGGCATTATGAATCATATGTTTTTTTTCTGTAGTTCAATAAATCATTTACTCAGAAATGTTTTATTTATATATACAGTGTCACCGTTAAAGTCCGCATCATATGGGATTTTTTTTATTATTCACTTATTGCAAATTTAGAGTTCGTGAACAGTTTGCGCTTTGAAAATAATGCAAAATGACGATTACGATTATTTTCTATCTATTGGCTACACCTGTCAAATTTGACATTTTTTCAAAAAAAATTCAGAATGTTAGGTTATTTCTCAATATTTCGAAAAATATTATATGAAAAAGTTGTTTATTTTTCGGTTTCCTACCCACCTACCTAGTTTGAACCAGTCTGAACAATTTTTATTTTTTTCGCGTTTTCTTAACCTTTCACTTTTTCGGATAATTTAAATTTGATGAAATCTGGAAAAAAAAGTTTAGATGTAATACACCTACCTATCTGCTGAAAGAACTTTTTCTGTTTATAAATATTTCTAACTGGATATTTTTAAAAAAATACAAATATGCTAAGAAAATAACATCATACTTGATGCAAAGTGGTTCTAGTTTCAATATTCCATAGCAAAATTTGCTTCAATTATTTTTATCACAATACATCAGTGAAGTAGAAAATACTTTAGGTCTATTGGATTAGGAAAAAATTTGAAAATTCGAAACTAGAGCCACTTTGCATCAACTATAACATAATTTTTTTAGCATATTTTTATTTTTTGGAAAATATCCAAGTAGAAATATTTTTAAAAAGAAAAAATCCTTCCAGCAGATGGGATTATTGCATCTCAACTGGTTATTTCAGATTTACCAAATTTAAATTATCCGAAAAAGTATAAGGTTAAGAAAACGTGAAAAAAATCAAAGTTATTCAAACTGGTTCAGATTTGGTAGGGGGGTAGGAAACTGAAAAATGAACAACTTTTTCATATAATATTTTTCGAAAAATTGAGAAATAACCTAACATTTTGAAATTTTTTTGAAAAAATGACAAATGTGACAGGTGTAGCCAATCGATGGAAAACAATCGTAAACGTCATTTTGCATTATTTTCAAAGCAAAATCTGTTCACGAACTCCAAATTTGCAATAACTGAACAATAAAAAAAAGTCCCATATGATGCGGACTTTAACGGTGACACTGTATACATAAAAATGACCTAATTATTTTCTCTCAAATAGAAATTACAATTTTGCAAATGTTCCTGAAAAATTAGTACCAAGTTTGAAGTTCTGTGAGTTGACCGATGATAAACTCCTTAATGTGCAATCGGTTTCGTTTGGAACGTTAACATTTTCTTTTACGGAAACGGAATGGGCTATCATTGTTGCAATTTTGTTCTTGGAGGAGATACTTTTTTCAATATAGCTCTACGCTACCGTACTACTCTTCCATTTTCCATGTAATTTTAGTGTTTCAAAGGAAGCACCACCTTGAACAAGAAGCGTTGACGACGTTCGGCGTAGACAATGTCCGGTGTAACCTTTCGAATTTTCAAAATTAAGGCATTTCGCTATGATAGAAGGAACAGTTCCTATAGTATTTTTACCTACAGGTAACTCAATGCATTTATTATTTCTGTAGGTTAAAAAAAAAACTACGTTGTTTGCATCCTTTTGGTCGTAGTGAAATGTACTTTTTAACTAAGTTCAAGGCTATACTATATTTTTCAGACTGAAACAATTAAAATAGATAAAAAATATTAATATTTTTCTTGAAATAAACTCACCAGTTCCTAGAAGTATGCCATTAAGATAGTTTCATTTACGGTATTCACTCTGTTTTCATCTTTCCATTTCAAAAAATGGTCATACTCCTTCTCGTATAAGTATTTGGATTTCACAGGCAGTAAATTTCCTAAAGCTTTTTCAGCTTTGAGCATCACATTCTGTGGGATCTCCATAATTATTATGAACACAACCGTTTTTAGTTTCCTCCACTAACAAGCTCAATTCTTACAAAAATGCAGGGTCATTTTATTAAATAAACGACCATTAGCAACCTCTTCAATGTTTCCATGGCAATTGCATAGAAGCTCACTTGTGCTCAGTTGCCAACCAGAACGCAGTAAATACTATGAGAAGAAATGTATGGAGTAAACAACGTCGTTTAAGATATTTTTTTCGTGAAAAATAAAATCTTGTATGCACCACGACATAAATAGCTATTATATACCAAGTGCGTTATATATATCCTAACGTCCGGAGGGTAACATTCACACGAGTGCCTTTGGCCCGAGGGACGAATGTTGTCCGATGAAAAATACATTTAACGGGCGTTATGATTCATAATGCCCTCCATAACGCCCCGGGCGTTATGGGTCTGTCAATGGCAACCGTTGCCAAGGTATTATAAAGCAGTAATGGACAAGTGAAAAATAAATAGCTATATTGTTTTCTACATAATTCATTTAATTTTATAAATTTATCCATGTTGATTTCATCATACACAAATTCTGACACTTCACAGTCTGAATGTATATATATTTCACCAACTCTTTTTACTTTTGATTCTTAACTAACTGAATGATCTTATATTCAATTTTGAGTAATAATCACAATTCCTATTGTAGTGCCCTGAGGTAAGTAAAAACGTTGGCAACAGATCCACAGTGGTTTCAGTTATTTCGACCTTTTCCCAACCATTCACACGTTACAATAATCAGTGAGTTCACAAAACATCATATAGTATTTTCAATTCTTCACAGCACTAGGACCTATAAAATCTTTGGAAACACACGTTAGCCATATTACAGTTCTGACTTACAAAAGGAAGATTTTGTATTTTATTTTGATATTTGAATTATAAGGAAATGTCTAACTTTTTTATTCTCAGAGTCCTGATAGGTGTGAGTTACACTATTTTTCATGTTCTAGTATCAGAGAAACAAAAGTCTAGTTATTTTCAGAGAAATTGGAGGCCAAGGAAAACGAGGTAGAATTTAAAGTCTCTTGAATAATTGGACGTTGTGAACCTTCAACTCTCTGAAATGATGACAAAGGAAAACGAGATCGGGTCAAGTTCGATGAAAATACTAACTTCTTTGCTTTATTTTTTTGGATTTCTTACTCCTTAACGGAATCAATTTCTCCAGATCACACAATAAAAAATCTTGATAATATAAACCATACGATGATGTATTTTCACTCATATACCCTCTTGGTCGGTGATCGGTGGATCAGCGGTCTAATGCACAGGCCGTTCGAAACTCCAGCATAGCGATAGTCGGTTCGAATCCGATTATCGATTGGCGGCCGCATACCTTGTTGAAAAGCAAGTGTATTGTGAGTTGTCTAGATGCCAATCTCGTCTAGTGCTAGCTTGGAGGGCACACCGACCACCCAAGGTGGTGCTGTAGGTTTTCCGGGTTTTCCTGCAGCTGAAAAGTGAATACATCGCCTAAAACATCAGTAAGTTGCCCCGGAGCACCACGGCAAATAATAATAATAGCCGTTCTCTACCCGCACAGGCTATGCCTTTGGGTACACTCAACGAGTGTTTATGAGGGAGTATTATTATTATTATTATTTTTCCGACTAATCCGTTTCCATTTGGCCTGGCTACCAGCGTAGAGATCAAGAGAGCAATAATTTCACAAATATCTCTAAAATCAAAAAACTATTTAACACTCACTATTTTCAATGTAGATAATAATAACAGCGGACATCACTAACATAAATTAGTTTCGATCCCACGCAACATCCACGTACCATCTTTGTAAAAGGACGAATAGCATGTCCTCTCACTGTCACAGTCAGATCGAAACTGGAACATACTAACAATTGAAATATTGAAAATATCATTGCCACATAACGCAGAACATTAAATTGTTGAAAGAACCTCTTTGGTCTCATGTGATTTTTTGAAGTGATGATACAAAGCATTAAAATGAACAACGTCATTAGTTTGATGAACCTGAAAATTACTCTGAGCACTCTGTTGAAATGACTTTTTCAAGTTTCATGCACGTTAACAACAATGTCAATGAGAAATATACCAAGTGAAAAATACTATTTTGTTTGATAAATGGCAAAATTCATAGGTTTTTAAACCTACGTAATCCAATATCTCGATATTCGTATTTTTTGTAGATAGGTACTGCTCTTTTGCTTGGGACGGCAGTATATATTTGCCAATGCCTGAGCTAACGAATATGCGAGAGAAAAACCGTCGATCCGTTCACGAGTTCGATGTTGACAGCTAATTCACAACATACGAGATGGAATATCTATGCGTTTTTCATTTTTAAGTCTTATTTCTATTTGAGAATCAAAATGACCCCAAACCTCAAGAGACGTTGAATAATTGCTGAAAATCTGGTATCAGTTCCGAAGTACATTTCCTGGAAACAACTGGCGGAACTTCTCAAAATCAATTGCCTTTGCTGTTCAGAATTATCGAAATCTGTCCGAATGATTTCATCCATATAACTATATGCAAAGCTCGTTTTTGTGGATTGTTCAACCAACATATCCAGGGGAAAATTCCAGAAATACTGCTTGTAGAATTACCAATACTTTTCTAACTAACTTGTTCAATATTTAAATATATTTTTTTAATGTATGTTAAATTAAATGATAACAAATATATAACTTCTGTCTGTCCATTTGTTACAACCGGTTTCGACTCCTTCACTTGACCAGGAAATGTTGTAACACTCTTTCATCTTTTCTGATAAGTGGTGATTATGCTGGAAGCGGAATTCCTTTCTACAGCTTTTCCAAAACACGATCAAAATGAAACCTGTTAGGTCGCTAATCTAGTTCTGATTGCATTCTGCTGAAACAACTTTACTGGATAGTTTTCTTTGTTTTCGCTTTTAATATTCCTATAGTTACTTACTCATACCCAGTTAAGAAAACAATTCTGGTTGAGTTATAATATTATACAAGAACTAATGTTAGTTCAGGTGAAAATATCTTCAAACAATCTGCGAATGGTATAATATCATGACTATCAATTAATCAAGTGTGTGGTCGGTAGATCAGCGGTCTAAGGCACAGGCCGTTCGAAACTCCAGCTTAGCGATAGTCAGTTCGAGTCCGATGTAGATACGAGAAACTACTTTATATCGGATCGATAGGCGACCGCATGCCTTGTTGTATGGTGAGTTGTCTAGATGCCAATCTCGTCTAGTGCTAGCTTGGAGTGCACACCGACCACCCGAGGTGGTGGTGTGGGTTTTCCGGGTTTTCCTATAGCTGAAAAGTGAATACGTCAACTGAAACATCAGTAAATCTCCCCGGATCGCCACGGCAAATAATAATAATAGCCATCCTCTACCCGCACAGGCTATGCCTTTGGGTACACTCAACGACTGTTTATGAGGAAATATTATTATTTGTAGCACTAACGTTTGTGAGTAGTTTCCCCAATTTTATATATTCCTTTATGCAGAGACTTCATTGTTTTTATGTATTCCTGCTTAATTCAACAAAATCGACACGTGTTTCACCAAAGCATCTTCATCTTTCAGGATAGGGTAGATTATACTTTATTCTGAATCCTTCATTGAGCAACTTACGAACAAATTTCATGTGAAAAGAGAATACGATGTGAGTTGAGCCATTTAACAAGTAGCTCAACATCACCGAATTCCTCAAGAATGTTTCTGCATACTAACTGTTATGTCGTCAGCAAATCTTATTTCATGTACCACAATTATATGATTGTACTATCATTTACAAAGAGGAAGAAGATTGTTTGTTCCAGGACGGATCCATGGGACATATAAAATTTAGATTTTAAAGCGGACATATCTTTTAAAGGGTTAAACTGAGCTTTTATAGAGTGACAACATATTTTCCTTTATCGAAAGAAGTATAAACATTGTTGAATAAGTAATGTGTGGTTGATTAGGTAGATTTCTCTGACACCAGGTTCCGAGAATGTTACAAATTCATGAAGCCCTGGGAAAATAACTACTATGTTAAATATATGCTGCATTCCATCACTTCGGAAAATTACGTCAGAAGAGATATTTGAACGTGAATTTCTTATGTGTGTCTGTAACAATGTTCGTGAAAGAAAAACTCAAGCAAAATTTTCATTAGGTTGAGTTATTTACCTTCAGCTAGAGATAAATTGATTAGGCTTGTTAACGGAAAGATGATGCAGTCATGCATAATTTTCATCAACCTGGGTGAAATTTCAATAATTCTAGTACATGTTGCTTTACCAGCCTTTTTTTTTTCATTCACTATCAAACAGTTATCATTTTCAGAGTACTTTATCAATCATTATTATTTTATTATGTATGAATGTATAATAATATGAATAGGGGATGCAATCAGTAGAGTGGCCACAACTGAAAGTGTGGGATTTCAGAATACTTTATTCTATTCTCAAAGATATTTAGAAAATTGTCTCATTAAATCACTTCTTACTTCGTGAATAGAAGCGTCATTATCAAAAAAATCAGAAAACCCACAAAAAAAAAGTACGAAATGTAAGGTACAAAATGCAAATTGTTTTCTGCAAAAATATTGTGAATGTCTTTGATAATGGAATATTCTGAAAGAAAGTTTTTTGAATTGTAGTCATTCAGTGGGATTTGAAGAAGAAGTATTCAACTAGACTGCTAGTGATTCAGGCCGATAAAAATATTATAATAATGGTTGCTAGGTTCTTGACAAAGTACTCAGTGGTGCTCTATAAATTTGATATCTTATCTTACATTTCTATGGAAAACAGCAAATTGGAACAGTTGAGTGAACTATCCAACACAGGATTAGTAATGGTTATGAAATCTGTGTTTAGTTCAACTATGAGAGATATCTCATTGTTGAACCAATTCATTCAGAAGGTTTGCCAAAAATTCAACAGACATAATTCAAGAGCTGTAGGGGGCGATAATTGTTGTCCACGATGACTGAAATTTATATTGTAGATGTCTGAATTTTGTAAAATCCATTTGTTTGATAATTTTTTGCCAAGAAAAGTAATAGTACGTCATCATGAAATATTACTTAACTTCATGCTGAAATCGACAGTAGCCGTTGTGCTTTTTGGCTCCAGATGTGGACTCCAGTGTTTATCCCAGGACGTACTTACTTAAACCATAGGTATTGCTCGATTCAGTTGTGTGCCCTATCTTTATCTGATTAATGACAATGCTCATGAAACTGGTATGTAGGAATTACCCCATTTCCAATCGAAACTAAGAGATTCATAGTGCAAAGTAGTTTATTGAGAATCTTACAAATGATTATTCTCGATTTTTAGAAAGCTAGTTAATTTCAGATGAGAAATATTCTGTGATTTCTATGAAATGAGAGGTTTCTACCAAACAGACAATATTTTCCAATTGTTAAATTTCTGAGGACAAAGCTTCACTTTTCAACTTTGACACCCTGTATCTTGAAAACTAGTTGGACGATTTTTTGTGCTCTTCTGCCAAGGATGTCGAAATATACAACGTACCAAAAATTCAGTGAATTTAACCGAAAGCCATTTTCCGTAGGGATGCAATGGTGCGGTGTCGACGTTAGGTAATAAAAATAAATTTTAACAAATCCCTATAACATCCAAAATTCTAATTTAATTTTATAATAGAATGTGGAAATATGAAAGTTAGATTAATCGCCGTGTCATTCCGAACTCACATCAAATATTCTATTGATCGTATAGTACATGATATATGGTGGACAACCCAATGTGGGAATATAAATGAGTAAATGTTGCCGCATAGAAATTAAAAAGGGAGTGTCGTTGGTTGGTTCATGGAGAGAAATCAGGCAATATCAGGTAACAAAGGAAGAGAAAAGTAAATGAAAGAACGATAATTTTTATTACAATCTACACTCGTTCGTCCTGTCATGGACATTGGCAATAATATCCAGCTAACCACCATCATTGCAAAATCTCGCATTCGCCATATTCTCGAATGCAACAGTTCAAAAATGTTTCAGTTTAAAATAATTTGCTGGGGAATTAATTCCTGTAAACTTCTACCACAGAAGGTTTGCATATAAGTAACTGATAGTTAACAAATTCTAAATTTGTTACGAGATATATGCTTAAAGGTGTTGTTTCACTTACTGGTAAGATATGGATGATGCAATTATCCAGCAGATAATTGAATTCGACTGCCAATAGCCAGTCGGAAAAAAAAATTGTTATCTAACAACAGATTAGGAAAACACAGTTCTTGGGGGCCAATGCCTCCACTTCCTATCCATCGTTTGGGATATGCTACGTTTAAGAAATTTCTTGCTATCAGACTAAAATGAGCAGGGGTTCCATCGCTGTGCTTTACCAAAAGTGATTTCGGAGACCAATGGGAACATCTCCTATAAACTAGGGAAGCTCGTGTTCCAGAAAATGTTGGTAAGCATCTCCATCCAAACGTAGGGAAAGAGAGTAAGGCCCAATTAAATAATCACCAATAATGCCTACCCATACATTGAAAGAGGATCTGTCTTGGAAATGATTTTGCATTATCGCATATGGGTTATCTTCCGCCCAGATTTGCTGTTATGTGAGTTCATGACACCATGTTTTTACTAAAAGTACCGAAAGTTCACTGTCGAAAATGTTAGGGCCATTTGAAATAAATAATGACAGCGTACGCAGCACCCTCTAGATGTTATATGGAAATCAAAATGAAATTATGGATTTCCACGTCGAAAAACCCCCGAGTATCAAAGGACCCCGCACACCTTATATGGGAAAATGGCTCTCCGTCAAATTTCTTGAATTTTTGATATGTTGTAGAATTGATCATTCCGATGAAATGTTTCAACGGGCGCAACACGATCCTATGACTAGTTTTCGAGATACAGGGTGTTGAATATGAGAAACATTCACTTTTCATCACTCTGTATCTGCCAAGTTACGATTTAGTTCGGATTTATCTTTTGTGGGATCATCATCACATCCGTGTATGATGAATTCATGAGAAATTCATTTCCAAATCTTTTCGTAGTACAGGGCGATTTCACTTGAAAACAATGCTATTTTGAGACTTTCATAATTTAGTTGTTTTATAAAGAGAAAATGCGAGAAGAGGTAGAATTATCACATAATATTATAAATTCATTTCATCTAGCATCACAGTTGATACAATTCATACAAGGTGATTCACAAATATGGAAACAACGAATTTTGTTTTTTGGGACACCTTGTAGTAATAAACCAACCTAAAATGACAAAATTCACTTGAAGAATGTTAAATGATATGTTCCATCGTATACAGAGTCGAATGATATCAATTTGAAAAATTAGTTATACTTTAATAAATAAAAACCTTGATTTTTTAAATCACCCTATATCTCATAAGGGAGTCCGAAAAGATAGCGATATTTTTTCATGGGAGAACTCGAAATACTTTCATCCATATTGTACAAAATTTTCAGCGGAATCCTATGACGGGTTTTTCATATACAAGGCGAAAAATGTATTTTCACTCCAGTTTTCGGCGGGTTTGCTGTAGTTCTTCCTCGTCCGGCCGCTTTTACTCGAAATAAAAATATTTCTATAAAATAGTGATCAGTTATTATACCGTACAATAGCGTACCGTATCCCTCGAAATCAGCATCGTCTAGTAGGCGATTCAATGGAAAAGTTATTTTTTCATGCTTAGTGTTTCTCAGAAGTTATATTATACTTATTACATCCGCAGAAGTTCGTTTTTTCGAATTTTCACTATATAAAACAATAAAATAGTGAAAGTCTCAAAATAGCATTATTATCAAAGGAAATCGCCCTGTACTACAAAAAGATTTGGACATGAATATCTCATGAATTTGTCACATAACGAAAATACCACATAGGATAAATCAGAAAAAAATCATAATTTGTATGTAATTATTTCTATCGGCTTATATAGATATATATTAAATCAAATTCTCGGCATATTTTTACACCAAATTAACGTTTTATGTTTCAATTATGTTCTTGTATCTTCGAATCGTATATATGTTTGTATATAGTATATACCCCCTTTCAGAGAACGTTTCTCTTTCTTTTTCTTGTATTTGAAACATCATCTGAATCATCTTCGAATACCTACTTATTAATATATTCCTCTTATTTCGTAGTAGGCATGGAGAACAATTCAAAGAGGATAAAATCAACAAAATTCATATGTCAATAGTCGTTTTCTTGTTGTCATAAAGCCCAAGAACTCTTTTTGGGTTATTGGACTAATTGAAGTTTCTTTTTTACTGTTCAAGTTTATGTGATTTTCAGTGTTTGTTGAACTTTGCTGAACAATATGGCCTTCGCAAATAGAGTGAGTTGTTATGTTTGTGACCGAAATGTTATTCCTAGACTCTCAATGCGTTTGAATAGAGGAGATAATATTGATGTTTTGCAAATTGCAACATATCGAAGACAAACTGCGGGAAATCCACCTATTGATATTCAGGATGATACAAAAATATGTTTCAATTGTAATAACACAGTAATGAATGACATTATTGCTATGGAAAATATCCCGAATTGCCTTCGTCTCAATGTGTTGTCCCGAGTATCAAGTCGTGCGTGCATTATTTGTAATGCTCGTCAAAATATTCAAAGACTTTCTTTAGAATGTAGAGTGGATATTTTTGTTGCTTCTGATATCTATGTCCCAGATTTCTTGAGAATTTGTGGTCACCATCTTGATCATCAAGGTTTCCTTCCAAATTACCTGCATGGAGGTTTGAATTTTGTGAATAAACCATACATAATTTCCAATCTTCAACATTTTCTTCAAAGAATGAGGACATTTGCTAATAGAAACAGGCCACTCCGTAACTGGGAGGATATCAATTGTTTCACTGAAGACGAATTTAAGTATCTGACATCAATCTCAAAAAATCATTTTCGACAATTACTAGAATTTTGTGATAATGTTGAACAAGGTGGCAAGAGAAGAAATGTCGAAAGAAAACATTTGCTGACATTTTTGATCAAAATGAAACATGGAGTTTCAGATGAGTTTTTGAAAATATTGTTCAGTTATCCTTCTCGACAAACAGCAAGCTTCATTATTTTTAATGTGAGATTATCTCGTTTACAAAGGTTCGTACCGAACAATATTGGATTTAATTCAATAACAAGAGAAAATTATATTAACATTCATGTATCCCCTTATACGAATCAACTGTACAATCCCACACCAGATATTCCCAAAGCAATAGTTTATATAGATTGTACCTACAATAAAATAGAAAAGAGCAGTAACTTCCGGGTATTGAGGCAATCATACTGTTTCCACAAGAATGAACACTTGGTCAAACCAGAGATCATAGTTGCCCCCGATGGATATATCTTAGCAATCAACGGGCCGTACTTCGCAGATGCTAGGAATAATGATGCAAGTGTTCTAAATCACGAATTACAAGTTGATTTGAATGGAATGAAAACATGGTTTCAAGAAGGAGATATTGTGATAGTCGATAGAGGCTATAGAGATTCAATCAATAGTCTACAAGAACTTGGCTTGCATTACTATATGCCACCATTTCTACCGCCGAATCAAAGGCAATTAACGACAAATGAAGCCAATCAGGCACGTTTAATAACCACTACTAGATGGATTGTTGAAGCTAGAAATGGACATTTTAAGTCAATTTTCAAATTTTTTCGTCAACCCATAACAGCAATACATATTGCGAAGCTACATGACTATTACCTGATTTCTGGTGCTCTTATAAATAAATTCCATCCATTGATAAATATGCCTGGAACGTTGGATACGGCCACACAAATGTTGGTTGATTCCGATGATGTCAACATTGTTCAGGCACGAGTTGAAGCTGAAAACCTCCGAACTAGGAATGGTCGATGGATTCGTTTAAATCAATATCATATACAATCTTTTCCTCGCCTTGATATTGGATATTTAA
Organism: Chrysolina americana; assembly: GCA_958502065.1. Taxonomy (NCBI): domain Eukaryota; kingdom Metazoa; phylum Arthropoda; class Insecta; order Coleoptera; family Chrysomelidae; genus Chrysolina; species Chrysolina americana. Next base: position 37,962,528 of record OY293419.1, read on the forward strand.
AATTACTTACTGGAACATATCATTTACACTTGGCTGCGTCATATATCCAAGATACAACTCGTAGAGATGGTGAAGTAGACAACATTTTAGAAGTCGATGAGTTACATGGGGAACCCAATTTCCTAAGATTCAGAATATTTTCTCGGTTCAGGAATGCTGCTAAACACATGCTTTGGGTTGTTTTCACTGAAAGAGGTGACGAAAATCTAGAAGATCCTGCTCTCCCCATTACGGGGTATTATTGTACTGGTAAGTCCGGTGCTAGGACTTTAGGAACTTGTGCGCATGTTGCTAGCGTGATATGGTTTTTGGGGTACGCTAGATATCAAGAAAACATACATTTTCCATCCAATCGTCTTTTAGATTCCATAGGAGATGCTGCAAATAGAATGCTTCCAGAGGACATGGATATCGGTCCAGAAATAGTTTAATTCTATTGGTTATTGGTAAGAATCTCCTTCTCTCCTTCTAATTCGTATTTGATAATGTTTTTTGATTAGGGAAAAATTCAGTAATCCATCATGTATTTTCCTTGTTGTATTGTCATGCACATGCTCGTGCCAACCCAATATCCGAAAGATATATCATCACATCCCGTTGAACTTCTATCAATTTATGTATATATATGTATATATATATATATATATATATATATATATATATATATATATATATATATATATATATATATATATATATATATATATATATATATGTGTTCAGATAGGTTTCCGCGGTCAGATATTTGAAAACTAAAAGTTCGGGTTGAACCGCGTCTAGAATTTGTTGAAATTCGACGTTTCGGCTCCGATTTTGGAGCCATTTTCAAGAACTGAGATAGAAAGAAAATTAATGAAAGGATAATACGTAATTCTACGCTGAGGTCTCAATCTGCCTACTCCTCAGGTATAATTACGTTAGGTTTTTGTGACTTGACGTCGGGGTCTCAATCTGCCTACTCCCCATGTCTGGTCACTGGTTCTCTCTAAGGTCTCAATCTGAGAACCAGTGACCAGACATGGGGAGTAGGCAGATTGAGACCCCGACGTCAAGTCACAAAAACCTAACGTAATTATACCTGAGGAGTAGGCAGATTGAGACCTCAGCGTAGAATTACGTATTATCCTTTCATTAATTTTCTTTCTATCTCAGTTCTTGAAAATGGCTCCAAAATCGGAGCCGAAACGTCGAATTTCAACAAATTCTAGACGCGGTTCAACCCGAACTTTTAGTTTTCATATATATATATATATATATATATATATATATATATATATAAGAACTGAAAAAGAAAGAAAATTAGTAAATGGTTGAAACGTAATTCTACGCTGAGGTCTCAATCTGCCTACTCCTCAGGTATAATTACGTTAGGTTTTTGTGACTTGACGTCGGGGTCTCAATCTGCCTACTCCTAAGCTATATATAGCAATATATATATATTGAAGTAAATAGAGTGATTTATGTTTTCATTCCGAGAGCCACCATCATCTGTCGACAGCTGTTTCGTGGTTTCCCACTCATCAGGACAGCTTTATGGTTGCTCTGTGCTATTGTTGTAGAAATGCTCAAAATGTCAAAATCATAGTCAACCTCATTTTCACGTAAGTATAGATTCAAAACCCGACACCAGAGGGAGTATCCCTTATCTTGAATTCCCAATAGCCATGGGATACATATTATGTGTGCCATCTGGCAAGGCCGTACAAGTTGTTATGAGTTGAAATAATGTTGATTTCACTTCACTGAATTCCTTACTTTTACGTTTTGAATAAATATCAAATAAGTATCTTCTCAATTACATCAGGAGACTTCAATGGATAGGTAGAGAGGTCATTTATTAGCGTAAAATAGTGAAATATATGGACTTTTTCACAAATTGTTCGCCTTGTATATAAAAAACCTGTCATAGGAATTTGATGAAAATTTTGTACGATATGAATGAAAGTATTTCGAGTTCTCCCGTGAAAAAATATCGTTATCTTTTCGGACTCCCTTATGAGATATAGGGTGATTTAAAATTGCAAGGTTTTTATTTATTAAAGTATAACAAATTTTTCAAATTGATATCATTCGACTCTGTATACGATGGAACATATCATTTAACATTCTTCAATTGAATTTTGTCATTTTAGGTTGGTTTATTACTACAAGGTGTTCCAAAAAACAAAATTCGTTATGTTCCCATATTTGTGAATCACCTTGTATGAATTGTATCAACTGTGATGCTAGATGAAATGAATTTATAATGTTATGTGATAATTCTACCTTTTCTCGCCGTTTCTCTTTATAAAACAACTAAATTATGAAAGTCTCAAAATAGCATTGTTATCAAGTGAAATCGCCCTGTACTACGAAAAGATTTGGAAATGAATTTCTCATGAATTCATCATACACGGATGTGATGATGATCCCACAAAAGATAAATCCGAACTAAATCGTAACTTGGCAGATACAGAGTGATGAAAAGTGAATGTTTCTCATATTCAACACCCTGTATCTCGAAAACTAGTCATAGGATCGTGTTGCGCCCGTTGAAACATTTCATCGGAATGATCAATTCTACAACATATCAAAAATTCAAGAAATTTGACGGAGAGCCATTTTCCCATGTAAGGTGTGCGGGGTCCTTTCATGTAAATAACTTAATTTTTAAAAACCGAACAAAAAAATTCAATTTTAACACCCTGTTTCTCTGAAACGAAGCATTTCCGGACTCAAGTTTATATAAACTTTTTTTTAACACGTTGACTGCGTTACGGGGCGAATATGTCCCGTGAAGCACCATACTCATGTCCGGCATTCCAATTTGATAAAAATGCCCATCTTGCGGGGCTCTTAATATATGTGTCAACCGGAATATTCAGATGAAACTCATATTTATGGCATGAGACTTATTCAAACTACGGGGTCATCACAGTACGGGATAGTCATGCCTCGTATCGCATACAACCTTAAACTGACTAGTCTCAACAGGTCTTTTGTTGAGTAGTTAAAACATTTGTAGGACAACGATTTGTTTCAGTAGTCTCTTGTACTGTGTAACAAGAGCAGGATAGAATCCTTCATCGAGAATATGTTGATCTCGCTCAAGCCATGTCCCGTGAAAGTGATTCAGAGTGTTTTTTTATGAAGATTCAGACGATTCAGTGTTGGACAAAAATTATGATCCAAATTCGTCATCAGAGAGTGAGTCCACTGACTCAGAAAATGAAGTCAGTCACGGCTCACAAACGATCAGAAACAATAAACAGAATTATCAGTAACAGTGACAATATTAGTTGGTCTGAAGTAAAGGCGAGTGATGATGAATTATTTTCAAATTTATGTGCTAACGAAACCAGTTTCAATATCCCACCGGATATTTCTTTGACTATTGACCACTTCAAATTATTCATTACCGAAGAAGAATTGACGAAATAATTCCACAGACAAACAGGTACACCGAAACTTTGTTATCAAGGTAACAAACCAAATTCTCGATTGAAGTCGTGGAAAACCTCAGATTATAATGAAATTTCTTTGCAATAGTGATTGCGATGGGTATTATTAATGCTCCTGTAATGAATTATTATTGGTATAAAGATTCCTTATACAATAACAAGTTTATTAATTTCCTCGTGCATACCAAGAGACCGATTTCTACTTAATCTGAGATGTTTTAACCTCACGGACAACGCAGCAGATACGGGTGAGGACAGATTGTATTAATTACGTAATATAGTTGATCCACTTGGCAAAAGTTTCGAAGGAATGATCAATCGTTTTGAAAAATTTGTTATTGATGAATCCATGATTCCATGGAGAGGTCGCCTTAGAATGAAACAGTAGGTACATAAAAACTAAATCTCACAAATATAGGATCAAATTATACGAATTATGTACTGTTGATGGATACATTATGAATTTCAATGCATATTCCGTAAATAAGATACTGATCCAGGAATGAGTCATGCAGAGCACATAGTTAATTCATTGCTTTGCGATTTTTATGGAGAGGGTCGAATTTTATACTGTGACAATTGTTATACCTCATACGAACTTGCCAAATACTTGGTGAACAACAAAACCAGAATTTGTGGAACTCTGGGAAAAAATCGGAAAACTGTTGCGCCCGAGGTCGGGTCAGTAAAGCTAAAGAGAGGTCAAATATTTCGCAGAGAGAGTGAAAACGAAAATTATAGAGTTGGTTGGTTGGTAGATGTAAACACCATGTGAAAATCATGATATAACTTTAATAGATACAGGAAAAATCAAAAGAGGAGAAGCTGTGAAAAACCTGGATGCATAATTGATTACAACTGAGCAAAAAAAAGCGTTGACTTGCAGTGATCAAATATCATATCAGAGCCCTTTACGTAAGAGTCTGAAATGATACAAGAATATTGCTGTCGAATTGATTATCAATGAGCCGTCGTCAATGCTTGGTTGATATATAACAATCAAAACTTCAACAATGGGCTTTCTTTATTGCAATTCAGAGATTTTTTTTATTTATTTTTTATTTTTCAATGATACATCCAGCAGGCTGATGCCCATTTACAGGTGTATATAATTGTAAAACTATTGATAAATTGTAGTAATTGCTAAATAAAATGTAAACAAGTAACTAAGAATAAAATCACCCTGACATTACATTTCTAATGCTGCGAGACTAGCAAGTTGGAATTTGAACTCAGATAAAGATAAAAAAAAGATATCGATACATTGCAAGTTGTTATAGTTTATCCAATCTTAGTTGAATGAGCTGTAAAACCGGATTAACACCTCAAATGATTTCGCCAGGCTTCGGACAGCAATAAAAATATTAAGAGGTGATTACGGTAATTTATGCTACAGGCGGTCAGCGCATTACTGATTGCTATCCACGCTTCGAACGGATAAATATACTTAAATTAAATATATTCATTCAACTGAGATTGGATAAACTATATAACTAAGACACATGGTTGTGAGGGGACAATGGAAATGATGTGGAGAGTTAGGTATAGCTATGTGAAACGTTATATTAGATCGTGATACAGATCGAGGTACATTGAAATCAATCAGAGATAGTAACGAAGACGAATCAATATGGTTATGAATTATTTTATACATAAAGGTCAAGTCGTTCATCCCACGCTGTTTTTGAGTGAAATTAAATTGAATTCATTCAATAATAAATCATAGTCATAGTGCCTCTGAGGATAAATACCGTGTTTTGTATAAAAGGCAAATTTAAGAAATTTTCAATAGCCTCAATATATTTAGAATGGCAAGGATTCCACACCACACTACAGTAATTTAATTTACTCTTTACTAATGACACATAGACACAGCGCTAAGCATCAAATGAATTGAATTCCCTACAAGAACGTATCAAATATCCTAATGATTTCATGGCTTTGCTTATAGTGTTCTCTATATGATTGGAAAAGCTCAATTTCTGATCAAAAAGTACTCCTAAATCTTTGAATTGGGTAACTCGCGATAAATATGAGGTATTTAAGTGATAGTCAAATAAAATTGGGGTCGATTTTCGTGTGAAAGTCATACTTTTACATTTATTAGTGTTTAAGGAGAGTTTATTTTCAGTGCACCAATCATTAGGTGACACAAGATCCCGTTGTAGCAGTTCACAATCTTCAATTGATTTAATTTCTCGGAAAATTTTCATGTCGTCAGCAAAGAGCAATTTATTACATTGTATATGATCGCATGTGGTGGTCGGTGGATCAGCGGTCTAATGCACAGGCCGTTCGAAACTCCAGCATAGCGATAGTCGGTTCGAATCCGATGTAGGTACGAGAATTTTTCTCAACTACTTTATATCGGATTCGATAGGCGGCCGCATGCCTTGTTGAAAAGCAAGTGTATTGTGAGTTGTCTAGATGCCAATCTCGTCTAGTGCTAGCTTGGAGTGCACACCGACCACCCGAGGTGGTGCTGTGGGTTTTCCGGGTTTTCCTACAGCTGAAAAGTGAATACATCACCTAAAACATCAGTAAATCGCCCCGGTGCGCCACGGCAAATAATAATAATAATAGCCGTCCTCTACCCGCACAGGCTATGCCTTTGGGTACACTCAACGAGTGTTTATGAGGGAGTATTATTATTATTATTATTATTATTATTATTATTATATGTCATCAATGAAGAGAAAAAACAGTAAGGGTCCCAAGGTTGAGCTTTGAGGTGCCCCAGAAGTTGCTGTGAAAGTAAATGATTTGACCCCATCATATTCAACAAATGAATAGATAAACAGCAAAATCTCTTTATCAATGTGGCAGATAAGAGGAACTTCCAAGGCCAAGGACACCTAAAAGATATCATACCTTGTCTCCAGGCGACACAGAAAATAAGTAGAGAAGGAAGTGTGTAAGATGTAATAGAATATTGATAAGAACTTCGAATAGTCATGAAGCAGAGAAAAGAGTTAAAAAAGTATTTACTCATTGCGAAGAATGCAATGGAAAAGCTGCCTATTTTCTTGCTTGTTTTAATGAATCTCACTAAGATAAACATTGTTTTCTTTCAAATTTAGTTATTTTTGAGATTTGTTAATAACGATGCATTGGATTTCATTCAATAAAAGTTGTCTGATTCGTCATTTTCAGTTTAATTCTCATCAATAAAACATATCGAATCTTTTTAATTCAGTTATCTGAGGATGAGAGTAATTATAATTTTGGCACTGAAGCAATATTTATAACTGTTTAATAAAATTATTACTCAGACATTAGTCACAACATTCCTCAATACATATTACACAAAAAGTATTTTTTGCAAATTCTGACATAATAACTGAGACTAGACGGACGTATGTACCTTTACTGAACACCAGGCAAACTCTTGATGGGATATATGTGTCCCGTAACGCACATGGGGCTTGGCATGCATCGAATAATTGAACATACAGATCACCATAATAATTTATAACTTCATTATCGGCACGATGATTGGAAAGTTCATGCGAAGGTGCCATTTTAATTGAAAAGATTTATTCATGTTCTAAATAATTCCCACTATCTTTGGATATTGATATAATCAATGGCACTCGTATTTGATACCAGAATACATTGATAAACCGAAACAAAAGGAGAGCTTCATCTTCAGAGGCCACTGTTTGGGGAAATCCATAATTTCCACGCACCACTGGTGCCGAAACTATAGGTATATACGCCCCATTGATAATTCTGTTCCAACTGTACACTCACAAGGTAGCGGAGGAAAGCCTAGCTCAAGCCTAGAATTGCTGATTTCCGAATGAGATAGGGAATGGGAATATGACAAAAACAATACGATGGTAAACGCACGATTGATTCATAGGATATTAGTAAACTGGGATCACTGATGAAGTCTCCTTGAGATATGTGTAGCAGGTGTTTCTCAGTTGAGGAATTATTGTAAATAGATTCCAAATGTCTTTCAAAAAAACATTTAGATGCATAGAGGTATTACAACTATTGAATGAAGGCACTATCTATGAAACATATCATAATAATTCAGAAATTCAATGGTTCGTCATTAGAAAACAAAACATTTTTCTAAACTTCCGTTGTCCAGTTTTGATGCTCCAGATACAAAGGTAAAATTTCAATTTGTATTGATATTTCAGCAACCCTCAACTATCTTCGACTGAAAAACCTACGAGACCAGTTTTTTTGAGTTTATACGCAAACAACACTACCTGGGGGATTTCTTCTTGCCGTATATAAAACAGCTGTTTTATAGTTACTCTTCCACAACTTCACCTTAGTTTATTTCACTAGGTTCCAAATTTTAAGAACCCTCAATTGGTTTTCAAAAAGTCTTTTCTTGATATCTCTTTCAGTATTCCCTATTCTGTCAGAGCAATGTTTTTTTTTTCTTCAGTTCTGATAACCTAACCTATGGCAATTTTTTTTTACAAAGGTATAATAAATGTATACAGTGCGATTACACCTGTGGGAAGTGGAGTCAAGAATACAGTACAGACTTCCGTGTAAACCGATGAAATTAAATATTTTTCTACTCATATATATCAAAATGATCGTTTTTCAACCGGATACCCTACATGAAAGTGATAGTTTTTCACTCTAGAGATGAAAATGAAGCAAATGAACGTTATCATGCGACCCGATGGGAAAATACTAAAAACGATTTGATGGATTTTTGACACTAATGGCACTACTTGGCACTTGAGTCAGCAAACGAACGTCACTTCGTTTTACAGTTTATAAACATGTTTACGATTATATTTGAACTTTTCTCTATAACTATAAATAATATGGAGTCTGATAGCGAAATTTCTATATTTTATGAACAACATCCATCGTAGAAAAAATAGCATTTCATACTCGAGATGAAATACGCTTTTTCATTCACGAGATTGCCATACTCGCTCCGCCCCGCTTCGCTCGTGGACAAACCCTCACCCCACGAAAAAAAAAACAGTAATTTTATATCTTGGTGAAAAATAAACTATTTCAACAAGAAATATAAACTGTCACCTACGACCGTTACATCTTTTAGATTTGGGTTAAGAACTACTTTGCGGTGTAAGCGCAAAATGAAGAAACAACTTGATACCGGTTTCGTGATTTCTGACATAATCATTAATGTGGGCTAGCTGTCTCAATGTATCTGTAAATGCTATAAGTTTAGGACAGCAATTCCTAGCATAAACACTGCAACATTAATACAGGACGAAAGTGACAAAAACTTCTGATTTTTGAATAAGACACCAAGTATATTTTCACTTATTTTATCTCCATATGACATTCTGATTTCAACCATGTATCACTTGTAGCCTTTCTTATGGCTTACAAGATTGCTATCAATTTTGCCATGAAATGTTTTTTTTTTCAATCTATAAACTGAAAATCTAATAAGAACTATAAAATGATCTACCTGTTGAAACAACTCGAGTAATCAAAAAATACAATATATTGAAATGAAATACAATAAATTGAAAAGAAATTCAATAAGTTGAAAATATATCTAAAAACATAAATAATGAAGCTTTTTGAAGCTCTATAGAAAATATGGAAATTTACGACCTCCTACCACCACGCACCGTCGTATTTTTATTTGTTGCGTAGGCGTAAATACATTTGGTAAAATTCAGGCAGAGATTGCTACCTACTTAGGCCTATATTACCCATAACGTTACACAGGTCACAGTTTAAGACGATCCTCTACAACTTTTCTAGCAAATTCAGGCGAAGGGATAACCAACATACCCGTAAAACGTCTTAGATTCTGGAAGCAGTATTTGGAGGAATAAAATTCTCTCATGTACCTACTCAGTACCACTCATTTGCAGAATGCAACAAATTGTGTTTCTTACATTAATATTAAAAATAATTTGAGGATTTATTGAAAGTATTGTAGGAAAAAAAAAATTCAATGCACTTTTTGAATCTCCATGCGGTTGTAGAAAAAAAATGTTTCTAATTCGTGCGGAAAGTGCCTTTTCCGACCTTGATGGCTTACCAGAACTCTGCTTTCCGTACTTGAAAGGAAAATAAGTATTTCAATACTTCAATAATGAACTTTTTCCATCTATTACATGCTCACTTCATGACAGACACTGTATGTATAACGTTCCCCAAATATCTTTTGGATGACACATGAGAAGCTAGTCTGAAATTTAAAAAATTTCGAATAAAAAAGGAAGAAATGGTGTGAATGTTTTTTTTTTGTAAAATTTATCACTTGTTCATGTAAATCTGATATGGCTTTATTTGTAATTTTATCGTAATATCCATTTTATTTTCAATAATAAAATATTAATAATTCATAGAACTTGATAAAATGGGGTAACAAGTTTTTTTTGTACTCTCCAACAATATTTTAATTTTGATTTTATCTGTTATCCTACTCGGTCTTTTGCTTGTTCAATGGAATATTCTGACATTGAAATATAAGTTTCAATAGGAATATTTCTCGCAAATGAAAAACATTATGAAAATCATTTCGACAGATCAGAAGCTGGCAAGTTCAATTTGAAAGCCCCTTCACCACCTCCACTTTAAACACATTCACAATTGAATCTAATTTTCGCCCCACTATTTCGAATACTGCGTATGTCTTTGACGACCTACTTATCCACAATGTTTCATTTATCGTCAAGGTTTCAGTTTGCCTTAATGGAAATGTCAATCTCTAAAATTATATGCTGTACGTTCGAAAATCCACATTGAACTGGAACGTCTGTCACAGGCTTCGATCGGAGTGTTATTATTATTTTGGTAGTTATCGTTAGCAGTAACATGAAATAACCATATTTACTCGAAGGAAATGGAGATACTTACTATTTATATTCATTGGGATTTCAATTCAAGGGCACTATTCTAGAAGATATGGGAAGGAGGATCATACAATTTGAGTGAATATAATAGAAATATTTTCTAAATAAACAATTTTGAAAATAATATCTGAGATACAATTTTTAAGTCTTCAATGTCTTAGCTGTGGCTGATATTCGGAAGTTTCAAAAAAATTAATTTCACTACACAGCGTCTGATACTTGAGGACCCCATTTGGAGAAGATATATTCACTTGGTCACAGCAACTCATCAACAATCCTTGAACACCAGAGAAAGATGTGCAATTAGTTCATGAACTACCAATTCTTCAACGGTAGAATTATCTAGAGAAGTTCTGCCAGACGTTACAGTTGCTGCAACTAACATGCTTGCCGTTCCGATTCTACTTTCCACCTTTGGAGTAATGAAATGGACTCAGTAGGAGCTGCGACAAATCGATGTAGAAACGCAAAATAATGAATCTTCATAAGAGCTTGCATCCCAAATTGTCCGTTCCACGGTTATACTTCCCCAGAGAACGGGGAGGCCGTGGACTTTTGAGTTTGCAGTGTCTACAAAAACGAATGGTGCTGGATGGAGCCTGTAAAGTCATCAGGAGTTCAGATTCCCTTCTCTGCTTAGTATATGTTCATGAAAAACTCTCAAAGTAACTACCCGTGCAGTCGATCAACTCGGTCTCGTATTCGACACTGAACGGACAAACCTAAACTCTGTTACCGAGATGGAACCCGTTCAGCAAAAAGCCCACGTCAATGCTGCGGAGAGTGAGAATCTCCTACAGCTACATAAGGATAAGGCAATGCGTGGGATCTTCTTCAAGAACATTGAAGACCTTGGCTTATCCAGAAGAAGAAAAATTAACCAAATATCGAGATGAACCTTTTGATCTCCGCGACTTTACTCGAACCATTCTGATGAAATGGTGGTTCTGATAATAGGGGTCCTTGATGAAATGATGAACACACTGATCTGAACTCGAAAACCATACCGACTTGCCGTAGCTGAACGAATGCAGAGTGCCGTCATCCTCGGTTCACTCCACCTGCTCAGGTCACCTGATTCTTGGATCCAATAGTTACTTACTCCACGGCGCGACGTGGAAAATGGTTATTGGGGTAAATGATCCAGCTCGTCGCCCTCCGAAAGTGTCGAAGCTCCGGAGACAGGGCCTGACTGATGAACAAAAAATTTAAAAATCTTTGTTACCATCTAAATCTCTCAAAGAGACAAACTAGAGGTTATGTGCCTTATAGATCATCAGGTAGGCTTCGACTGGTTCTTTAAAGAAAGGGTATTGCTTATGTTGATACCCAAAATCTGAATATACTTATTGGTATGGTAACTTTTGATATTATTACGATAGGTACTGTGAGACCGGTTAATCTAGAGGATGAAACATGACAAGAATTCTAGAAGTTTGAAGTATCTCAGCTGAAATAACCCAAGCAAGTTCCTATTCATGAAAGCACCTGATTTCACAATGCTCGGTGTTACCATACCAAAAATATTATTTATTTTGATGGAGCAACATTCCCATGAATAATGGAAAGTACCTCTAATAGTTTGATTTTTTCCTGGCAAAAGCTTTGAGGTCCAGTCAGTTTCTCATAATTTTCATAATACAGATTTAACTTGTCCGATAATATCTCGCCTTCAATAAAACATACAGAAAACAGTTACTTGTTCCTTCAATGACACCTAGTTTCTGAAATAAGTTACATCTCTTTAAAAGTGAAGTTGAAGTTCTGTCTATCTTTTACATATAATTCATAAGCAAAGCTCCTCTGAAGTTTTGTCAAACATCCCATCCACCGGATTCACCAGCCGAGTTTAGTTTTTTCACTAACTCTTTAGTCGTAAGCCTTCAAATTTAGAGAAGATGTACTGAAACTTGTTCACTTAACGAACTTTGGAACTAATTTCTTTTAGTATTCCTCATACGTTGCAAACTTCAAAGATCCAAAAATGATCTCAACTCCAAGCTGTCTCTTGTATTTAACAATGTACCCTCAAAAGTCCTTCTAGTATGAACCCAAACATTAATAAGTGCTTGATACCACTCTGAAAATCAACAGAAAAATACATAGGATATATGATAATTATTATTATTATTTTACATTACGTTAGTAACTGGTTTTGTACAAAGTCACTTAAAACTACAAGAGGGAGCTGACAAACAGTAAAACTGATTCAAGGTGTCAGACCTTTTTTCAGATTAATGAAAATAATTGTCCATGTTATAGTAATTTTCACTCATTAACCAATAATTATCTATATCGTCCTTTGAATGCCGAAGTTGATGAGGATTTCATGTTCAGCGGGACCTTGTTGAATAGTGTGTGGATCGTATGCGAAAGTTGAATTTCATAGAACTGCTGCATTTAGATGTCCTTTGGATACCATTTCCAGCCATTTTGTTTCTTTAAGTTTGTGCGATATGCGTTCAAAATTTCTTATACCATGAATATACCTAAGGGAAAAACTTCGTTCTCTTTTTATCCGATTCATTTCAATTATATCTAGGAAAGGACCAGCTACTGAGTCACAATATCTGAGGTTACTGAGTACTAATGTATCACAATGTAATATTTCTGTTGACTGAGGTAAAATATGTCAATTTGGATATAACATTTTGAGTTTATGATACGCTTTGGAGATATGTTGTTTGAAACGTATATCTGTATCAAGTTCTTGACCAAAATTCCTCACGACTGTTGAGCAAGCCAACCTTCGACCATCTATCGTGATATTGATTCCTTCCTCAACTTATTTCGTCCCAGGACGAGTTGTATTTTCTTGCATTGGGATTTTGCCAATGAATTGATATTCCAAAAAATTATAGGTTATTATTCATACCATTTAGGACGATGATAAATCGATTTGAAATGATGAAATATCGTGTCACCGTTTTAGAATTCTCTGGTAATTGATGCTTTACTTCAAACCGTATTCAACGGAATACTCTTTTCCACCGCCTCATCTATGATACCAATGGACATTTGTCGATCGGTCATATTGATGAATAAAGGTAACTAGCCTAAATACATAAATTTGACGTTTATAATTCAAATCATTATTTTCACTTGACAATTAGTAAAACGAAAACTAAGCACGTTCATCACCGTGAAAATACAGCGACAAGCTATATTTTCAGTACTAAATATCCCGACAAAATGCAGAAGTTTCCAAAAATACTTTCACCTTGCTGGCACAAAAACTGTGTTGCTTAGATACACCATGAGAGCTTGCTCGAGTGGTGTTTTCTACAGCAACACAGTTTGAGTGCCTGGGAAGGTGAAAGTATTTTGAAAATTCTGCATTTTGATGGGATATTCGATCAGAAAATTTCACGAATACATTACATTATGGACTCAATGCGTATTGCAAGAATGGTTCATCTCGTGTGATCAATGTCAGTTGAAGAGTTGAATCGTCAAACTGACGTTTCTATATTTACCGTGATTGTCGTAACTACGGAAATGTATACACAAGCTAGAAGCGAAACAACGTTTTGAAAATACCAAGGGCTGAAGGAAGTGTTTTCAAAAAGTCATGTTCTCATTGGTTCCAAATGAGAAAATTATGGCATTTGATTGGTTTATATAATATGAGGGAAATTGTCACTGTAGTTCCGATTCTATCGGCTGAATTAAAAAATTTGAAATCCACTTATTGGTTGTTAGGCAAGGGGATATATTTTCAAAGGTACATTTTTTGTTAATTTTATTGAACTGTAATAGTTCTAGATCTTGATGTGAAATATTTGTTGCTATGGACAAGGAATGGTTATTAATTTTGTTTGGTAGGTTGTTTCCAAAGTTATCTAAACAATATTTCAAATATGCTTTTTTCTCCAGGCGAATTGCCTTAGTTGTAAATTTTTTTATTGTTTTATAGTATCCCGATTAGCTGTATTTTCAGTATTTTTTATATTCATCGAGATCTTTGTTACGTAGAAATATCATCACTTGTATATTGTCTGTGGCCCAAGGTGGTCTAGGTTCCTGGAAGTGAATTTCTCTCAAAGGTGACAATGTATCAAAAATATTCAAAAGATACATATTGAATAGTTCGACTTTTGTATTCATATTATCACAAGAAAAATGTCTTCAAAAGGAGCATAAAATTATTGTTCAAAATTTTGTTGCGGCCATTGTAACAGATTTTAATATGGATGTCGGTAACTTATCAGATTCATTGCTCTTTCAAAGAGACTCAATATCTAAATATTCATTTAATAATTTGATTGAATGTTGATTCGAATAAACGATATTCCAAGGTATTGGAAATTCTCCCATCCATAGCCACTTACCTGAAAACCAACTATGAAGCACTCGAGAAAGAACCAAATTCACAATAAAACTCTTTACCAATTTATTAACAGTCTTGTTGTTTCGACAAAAGACCTAGGAAATCAACTAAAAGAAAGAGTGATGGCCGTATATAAAATTTAATGAAAGTCCGGCGGGCGCGCGAATACAGAGAAAGCAGTCAAGCAGAGTTTACTACCTGTTGCGAGCGTCTCGACGTCAGACGACGACAAACCGACGTTGAACCAACGCTCCTCCAGAATCGCGAACTCCTAGAGTTGCGCCGTCAATCTGTTGCCCGGACCGGCAGACCGAATCCCTGATCGCTATACCTGACGCAGGCTAACGCGCTTGCTCTTCTCTCGAAGCCCTTTCACCTGGATGAAGAGAATCCACCCCGCCGATCCCCGAAATTGAAGTAGGTTAGTGGAAAATTCTAAAAACACCGCATAAATGGGTCATGTCTCAACGTCTACAATGTTTACTCAGGGATTTCTGCGACTCCATTACTTCTGTTTACCCTCATGCGCCGAGAAGAGGGGAATAGATTAGGAAATTAATACTCAGGTGAGAGCTCTATCAGGCAGGAGCTGATTTATATGATAAAATACGAGATGAAACTGTTTCCCAAGAAAGCCAGCAACGGGTATCGTGATAATTCAAATGCGCGCTACCTCTTGAACTTTGTACTGACCAACATCAATATCTCTTGGTACGTAATATGAAATAACACCAAAATAATGAAATAATGCTCATGGATATTGCGAGAGTGATTCCATCATTTTGAATACCAATGGCAAGTTCCAGGAATCTGGCAAATATAAATGTTTGTGATCATTATTTCTGATCAGTGGGGTGTTTGTATTTCGAATTTATAATATTGATTAAAATAGAGATGAGAAGGAGCTGAGAGTTCAAACGGATAATGAATACATAGATGTAATCATGAAATTGACCCATTACGATATTTGGTAGAGCGGACACAAACTCGATTAGATTTATCTGTTTGATAGCTTTACTAAAACTATTTAATTCAAAAGTTTCAGATTGGGGAATCCTACATTCTTGAACAGGAGTCCATGTAGTATTATTGTTGGGGAACTCGCAACGACACACAATTTCACATAATATTCATTCAATTTAAAAAAAAAATTGTATACAGTCTGATTCACGGTGGATGGCACATTAGACGTTTCTGGTGAACCAGACAACGGATCACTTTGAAAATTTAATGGAGGGCATATTCGGACATTCTCTAGCCAACTAAAATATTTTCGACAATGCGGTGTTGCCGCTTCTATTAGAAAGCAGTCGCAACTTTGATTTTTCAAATGGAACACTCTGTATATAATATTATTTTTGGAATCTCCAACAATTGCCCGACAACTTTTCTTGATATTTCCCTATACCTATCTGTTACCGTTTTCGAAATAAAAATTAATTTAAATTTTTTCTTCGAAAATCATGACTTCTAAAAATGCCGATATCTTTTAGTTAAGAAGTATTATGATATCGAAATTTGGTTTGTTGTTAGGTGATACTTGGACACTTCCCACACGTCAGCCTAATCTCCGTTACTTCAATATAGGGTGGTAAAAAAATACAGTTTTTTCGTTTGCTTGAAAAAGTTGCTGAAATTTGATTATTTTAAATGGAACACCCTGTATATTATTGAAAATTCGGAAAGCTGCTGAAATTTGCTTTCTTTCTATGTATATCATACCTATACCTAACTAGTCAAGTTTCGGACTTATGAGCATTTATTTGTGAAAATGTCCCTTCAGAATGGTATTTCCATTCGGTATTTGGTAAGCAGGCCATGATTACTATTTGACAGTAGCGTTGTGACATTCTCCTAATAATATCGACATTTTCGTCACTTCAGAAGTTGCAAATACCTTCAAAACGATGGAACAAAACTATTCAAACGAAGTTCTTATGAATTTGTTTATTATTTTTTGACAGTGTGATAAAATTATCGGCAACACCGCATTGTCGAAAATATTTTAGTTGGCTAGAGAATGTCTGAATATGCCCTCCATTAAATTTTCAAAGTGATCCGTTGTCTGGTTCACCAGAAACGTCTAATGTGCTATCCACCGTGAATCAGCCTGTATATATTTTCATTAAAAATTTTTTTATACTGTCCTTATCGTAAAATACACTTTTGCATACTTTATTCTTTCAGTCCGGAAACTAACTTTGTAAAATTCCGTTAACTAATAGCCACAAGCTATCAAATTTTTGAATAACAAATAGTTTGGTCTCCTGAACAAAAATCCAAATTTTTGGCGGTTTCAAGTTATTTCGGACATATCGGCCCATTTTTGAGTGATGACTGGCACTTTTTGGGACACATTTCTACCGCGGAAAACACGGTAAAATTCTTTCTTCTCTACCATAACACAATGTACGCACCCCAATTCACCCATTTAACACAATTTTTTTATTGAAAAGACTGTTTATAAAGAAAAACTTATCTCCAAACATGACAGCAAGATTTTATTCATGTCAAGTTGGTTTTGATAGCAGCTCACAAAGTCAACTGGAATATGCGACGTTGTCAAAGGACCCCGAACACCTTATATGGGAAAATGGCTCTCTGTCAAATTTCTTGAATTTTTGATATGTTGTAGAATTGATCATTCCGATGAAATGTTTCAACGGGCGCAACACGATCCTATGACTAGTTTTCGTTGAATATGAATATGAATATGAGAAACATTCACTTTTCATCACTCTGTATCTGCCAAGTTACGATTTAGTTCGGATTTATCTTTTATGGGATCATCATCACATCCGTGTATGATGAATTCATGAGAAATTCATTTCCAAATCTTTTCGTAGTACAGGGCGATTTCACTTGAAAACAATGCTATTTTGAGACTTTCATAATTTAGTTGTTTTATAAAGAGAAAATGCGAGAAGAGGTAGAATTATTACATAATATTATAAATTCATTTCATCTAGCATCACAGTTGATACAATTCATACAAGGTGATTCACAAATTTGGAAACATAACGAATTTTGTTTTTTGGGACACCTTGTAGTAATAAACCAACCTAAAATGACAAAATTCACTTGAAGAATGTTAAATGATATGTTCCATCGTATACAGAGTCGAATGATATCAATTTGAAAAATTAGTTATACTTTAATAAATAAAAACCTTGATTTTTTAAATCACCCTATATCTCATAAGGGAGTCCGAAAAGATAGCGATATTTTTTCATGGGAGAACTCGAAATACTTTCATCCATATTGTACAAAATTTTCAGCGGAATCCTATGACGGGTTTTTCATATACAAGGCGAAAAATGTATTTTCACTCCAGTTTTCGGCGGGTTTGCTGTAGTTCTTCCTCGTCCGGCCGCTTTTACTCGAAATAAAAATATTTCAATAAAATAGTGATCAGTTATTATACCGTACAATAGCGTACCGTATCCCTCGAAAAAAAGCCATAACTCGAATTAATATCTGCATCAGCATCGTCTAGTAGGCGATTCAATGGAAAAGTTATTTTTTCATGCTTAGTGTTTCTCAGAAGTTATATTATACTTATTACATCCGCAGAAGTTCGTTTTTTCGAATTTTCACTCTATAAAACAATAAAATAGTGAAAGTCTCAAAATAGCATTATTATCAAAGGAAATCGCCCTGTACTACAAAAAGATTTGGACATGAATATCTCATGAATTTGTCACATAACGAAAATACCACATAGGATAAATCAGAAAAAAATCATAATTTGTATGTAATTATTTCTATCGGCTTATATAGATATATATTAAATCAAATTCTCGGCATATTTTTACACCAAATTAACGTTATATGTTTCAATTATGTTCTTGTATCTTCGAATCGTATATATGTTTGTATATAGTATATACCCCCTTTCAGAGAACGTTTCTCTTTCTTTTTCTTGTATTTGAAACATCATCTGAATCATCTTCGAATACCTACTTATTAATATATTCATCTTATTTCGTAGTAGGCATGGAGAACAATTCAAAGAGGATAAAATCAACAAAATTCTTATGTCAATAGTCGTTTTCTTGTTGTCATAAAGCCCGAGAACTCTTTTTGGGTTATTGGACTAATTGAAGTTTCTTTTTTACTGTTCAAGTTTATGTGATTTTCAGTGTTTGTTAAACTTTGCTGAACAATAAGGCCTTCGCAAATAGAGTGAGATGTTATGTTTGTGACCGAAATGTTATTCCTAGACTCTCAATGCGTTTGAATAGAGGAGATAATATTGATGTTTTGCAAATTGCAACATATCGAAGACAAACTACGGGAAATCCACCTATTGATATTCAGGATGATACAAAAATATGTTTCAATTGTAATAACACAGTAATGAATGACATTATTGCTATGGAAAATAACCCGAAATGCCTTCGTCTCAATGTGTTGTCCCGCGTATCAAGTCGTGCGTGCATTATTTGTAATGCTCGTCAAAATATTCAAAGACTTTCTTTAGAATGTAGAGTGGATATTTTTGTTGCTTCTGATATCTATGTCCCAGATTTCTTGAGAATTTGTGGTCACCATCTTGATCATCAAGGTTTCCTTCCAAATTACTTGCATGGAGGTTTGAATTTTGTGAATAAACCATACATAATTTCCAATCTTCAACATTTTCTTCAAAGAATGAGGACATTTGCTAATAGAAACAGGCCACTCCGTAACTGGGAGGATATCAATTGTTTCACTGAAGACGAATTTAAGTATCTGACATCAATCTCAAAAAATCATTTTCGACAATTACTAGAATTTTGTGATATTGTTGAACAAGGTGGCAAGAGAAGAAATGTCGAAAGAAAACATTTGCTGACATTTTTGATCAAAATGAAACATGGAGTTTCAGATGAGTTTTTGAAAATATTGTTCAGTTATCCTTCTCGACAAACAGCAAGCTTCATTATTTCTAATGTGAGATTATCTCTTTTACAAAGGTTCGTACCGAACAATATTGGATTTAATTCAATAACAAGAGAAAATTATATTAACAGTCATGTATCCCCTTATACGAATCAACAGTACAATCCCACACCAGATATTCCCAAAGCAATAGTTTATATAGATTGTACCTTCAATAAAATAGAAAAGAGCAGTAACTTCCGGATATTGAGGCAATCATACTGTTTCCACAAGAATGAACACTTGGTCAAACCAGAGATCATAGTTGCCCCCGATGGATATATCTTAGCAATCAACGGGCCGTACTTCGCAGATGCTAGGAATAATGATGCAAGTGTTCTAAATCACGAAATACAAGTTGATTTGAATGGAATGAAAACATGGTTTCAAGAAGGAGATATTGTGATAGTCGATAGAGGCTATAGAGATTCAATCAATAGTCTACAAGAACTTGGCTTGCATTACTATATGCCACCATTTCTACCGCCGAATCAAAGGCAATTAACGACAAATGAAGCCAATCAGGCACGTTTAATAACCACTACTAGATGGATTGTTGAAGCTAGAAATGGACATTTTAAGTCAATTTTCAAATTTTTTCGTCAACCCATAACAGCAATACATGCTGCGAAGACTATTACCTGATTGCTGGTGCTCTTATAAATAAATTCCATGCATTGATAAATATGCCTGGAACGTTGGATACGGCCACACAAATGTTGGTTGATTCCGATGATGTCAACATTGTTCAGGCACGAGTTGAAGCTGATATATATATATAAGAAACCTGGCAATCCCAAAATTGGCCTGTGGGATTGATGGGCTGGACTGGACAGTTATAAGGAGCATGTTGGAGACAATATTCAGATCCAGTGGCGTCAAGATTCTGGTGTGCTGCAACTTCCTCGACCCATCTCGAAGACTGTGGAGTGTTACTTCCATCGAACGTTCAGGTGCAGATATGGAGATTCTTGCAGATATCTCCACACTCCAAAAATGACATTTCGGGACGAAACGTCTTTAATAAGGGGGCAATGTAACGATTTCAAAACTGGCCACGAGACCAGCCCTGATCATCAAATTAATAATGCACACTCGAACTGTAAACAAGTTCTCCGCTGACAAACACATAATTCACGTGGAAGAAACGCGAACTTTCTAACGCAGGTTCTAGGGACATCTTAGAAGTCGCCGGACAGACTCGATTTATCTAGAACTATAAATGCGACTATATAAAGCTGCTGGATATCAGATGGCGGGATAGTCAGAGATATAGCCACAGAAAGTTACAAATATAGTTCTAAAGTTCGCAGATAGAGACTGACAGTGAAGATAAATTTGTAAAATAGTGACTGTGATATAAATTATTGTTTAAGACTAGTTTTAAAATAAATTAACAAAATTTGTTTAGTGCAATTTTACGACAATACATATTACGAACAAACAATTCAATTTTCCATTTTTTATTTTTTATGGTTCTGTTACTGTTTGTTGTAAAGTTCTTTCTATCAAATTTGAGTGAGAATAATTCAATGAGTTATATTTTTATTTTAGTTGTTATATGATACGATCCTCGCAGGAAAAATTTTGTTCCTATCACGTGCGCGGGGTCCTGAAAATTAACTCTGCGCACGTTTTAATAAAATAAGTATTCACGGTAACGAGAACCGTAATGGAAAATTTCATCAAGATACTATTTTTAACAGTAAAAATCAACATGGTACACTGCGCAGAGTTTTACATTTCAACAGTTAAATCAACATAGTACGATATGAACTAGAAAAATGTTACCCTGAGTTGTTAACATCCTATGTTTGGGCATCGATACAAATTATACTCCATAATGACGTTCTCCAAGACCAAAATGTAGTTACCCCTCTGGTAGAACTTGAATCACTTTTTTGAAGCTGCACGAACCAAAAAACTATTTCTGGCTCGAACTCATCAGCTATAATCAGTCATTACGTTTTCCAGTGAGACACGGGTCACGTCGAATATTTGAATTCCTGTGAGTTGTGTACATTTAATAAATAACTCAAAATGCCCGAACGATCTCATGATCTGAGCAAATAGAAAGAACAAATCAAAGATGAGGAAACTAGAATCCATTTCAAATTCTTCAAGTGAGTCATTTCACTCATAAAATGCATGGAAATCTTCAAGCTTTTTGACATAAATTTGTTAAAAGTCATCTAACAACGAATACATTGACATGTATGTGGTTTTTGTTCACTTGGAATAAGGTTTGTCGTTTTTAATAATAAAAATTACAATGTTTGTGTTTTTTTCTGATTATCCACATATTAGAAATTCAAGTCAGATTTATTTATGCAGATAACATAATGTATCTGTTGAGGAACAATGATACATTATGATGAATGGTTAACCATGTTTGCGCAGAGTGGATCAAAGCCTGAATTCTAATTTTCCTTTATGCAATGACATTCAATGATATGATGATTCTGCACATGCAAATTTTATGTTAAGAAAAAAGAAAGATGAAATTATAACACACTAAATACCTACAAGCGACCATGAGGAATCAGTTCAGGTATTGCTGTGCAATGATCAATGATATCATGTTATAAACACATCGCTATTCTTTCTTGTGAATGCAATACGAGAAACCATGAGAGAAGAGTGCGGGCAGTGTTGTACAATGCCCCAAATGAAACAATATGTTTATGCAGTTGACTTCCAGTGTTATAAGGATACTGTTTATGTAAATATTATGTTATAATCATATCATTTTTCTTTCTTTTTTCCCCACTATGAGCTACCATGAGTTCAGACAGGGTCGGGCAATTAAATGAACAATCTGTTTATGCAGTTGATTTCCAGTGTTATGAGAATTATATTAATGCAGATTTCATGTTTTTACTACATCGTTCTTTTTTATTGTGTACATGCCCAACATGAAAAAATTTGTCTGTGAAGTTGATTTCCAGTGTAAGTATTAATTAATGTGAATGTCCCATTAAAGTATATGTTGAACTAAAAACCCTGCAGACATTCTTTATTCATTAATATTGCAATAAATCTTTCACAGTTGATTACAATTTAATTTTTTGAACAATAATAATTGGGTTTCAAAGTGTTTGGGAAAGCTCATTGTGCTGTTTTTTGTTAATTCAAATTATTATTAATTTTATTATTATTTCAATTGCACCGATCGACATATCCGGTCAATGGAAGAGATTTGGGAGTGTCGCGACTGCGCAGGAAGACACCCTGCAAAAAGGTACAAACTGACCAATATAGAAAAAGGCTCGATTGGCCACGCACCCCGTTGTTGATCTTGTTCGGTCTTTTGCCACCATTGTGTATCATTTTTGTGACACCACGTCGTGTATTTATATATATATATGTGTACGTTGATCTTATCCGCTGTTGTAAAGGGTGACATATCAGACACATCAGAGGAGAAGGGGTACCCCTCCAAGCAATCTAGGACGATTTTGGATAGAACCGGTAAGTCGTTGATGCAATTGAGGTTATTTATGTTGGTCACAAAATTACAGTACATTATCGATCCACAAACGAGCTATCGATTTAAAACAGAAAGTTATAAAAAGACCGTTCTTATTCAAAATATGTTTGTTTATTGTATATGCCATTGAACTCAATTTTGACACTGACAATGATATTTGGTATGCAATTCTGATACCTCTAAATACATTATTTGGACGCAGTCTGAAATTCTCACACTATGGCACCTAATTCAGATAATAATAAATGGAAAGTGGTTTACGATGATATGAGTGATTTTTTTAAGAAACTTCTTCATCTCAAGAACACAAAAAATATCATGCCTGTTAGTTAATACAGGATTCTTTATTTTTCCTTTGATATCGTCAAAATTGTACAATAGGACATCTTTCCTCAATGGCCACTTCCAAATGTATCATCACACTGACGAATGCTTGTTCTTTCTGTAGTTCTTCAATGAGTCCAGGATATTGCATTATCGAAGTAATCGACTATTACATAATCTCCCACATTGACATTTTCATCGCTTATGAAATAGTTATTGAATGACGATTCTAGTAAGTTGCTGGCATTTTTCTCTTTCTCTGAGGTAATACTCAAAATGCTCATTGTAACGTTTTCGAGATGAGTATATCCATTCCTTTCAACATTCTTAGTTCAGTCCTTGAGCTGCACCCCCTCCTCTCTCAGTCTTTTGTCTTTAGCTTTAAGCTCATTTATATAATAGGCTTTCCACTGCTAGAAGTTGCAACTCTAGGAACTCTTACTATGTTTCTCTTCTTCTCAGTTTACTGCTTTTCAGACCAAAATGATATGGTTTCGAATGGAGACGGGACGTTAAATGGCATATCGTTGAAAGGACTACATCTGGGCTTTCATTATTCTTACCAAAATCATCGTATCTACCACATCAGATTATTTCAATTCAAACTGATTTTTCTCAAACAGCTCATTATTTTCGGTTTAGTTTTGGTTTGTTTTATTTTAATTTTCCGTTACATCGGAATCCGTTTCAATACTTTTGCTGACTGTTGTGTTAATTTGGTCGGAATAATTATTATTTTTCTCGGCAACTTCAATGACTTCAATGTCAACTATTGTTTCTGCTACAAACGCATTCAATGATGGGGGTCCAGCATTATTCATCCTGACTATTATCATTTTATATTTCATCCACCCAGTCTCCTTCTAGTATATTAACATTGTCTGGTAAGTTAGCTCCTTCTTGAAGACTTTCAATATTAGGTTTTTATAGTGGTAGAGTAAATGTTGTTTTCATCACCTTCTCTATCAGTTTCTTTGATGAAATAAATAAATAAATAAATAAATATGAAAATATTTCGAATTCTTCAACTTAATTTTTTTTATCAAGCTATCAACAAATTTATTTATGTTTCACATAAAAATTTATTGTTTCATGAGTTTAACTGTAACAAGAAGAATGTTCTTTGGATTTAGTTTTATGGTCGGTGAATACCAACGTTTCATTTACATCGAGTGGATATTAGCCACATGTTGGAAAAGCATTCGGGATCATCGTTGTTTCTACTACGTCTTCTTTTATGGTAATGTCAAGCAGTGGCGCAAAATTCTGCATCCTCATTTTTATGTATTATTTTATGTTCTGAATTTGGCAACCGCATTTCTCAACCCATTTTTCAATTGGTGAAAAACGCCTACATCCTTAGGTTGGAGTAAGTGGGTTGCATTCGAAAAGAAACTCATTAGAACAATAATACTCTGAGATCAGGAGTCACTAAGGTGGCATATTATTTTTGAAAAGCCATGGATGAAAATGTTAGAGACATTTGATCTTGTCTTCAATAAAAGCATGCGAACAATCTCTAATAATTTATCTCTGTTTTCAGGCAATCCCACTTTAGCACCGCTTATGATCCAAACGAAAGAAAGAGAAATCACATTAGGCGAATGTTCGTAAACTCGGAAACAGATGACAAACAATCGCCCCTGGCTCAGATTTACAACCTACCTACAAAAATAGCAGTGACAGTTGATGCAGAAGGGAAACAGGTGGACGCTAACAATTTTCTAATTAGCTTACTGGGTGACCATCCTAGTGTGAGACTAGAAACAAGATGGTAAATTATCTAGCAGTTGGCATAGTTAATGCTCACTTCACTCAAAGCATGATTTCAAAGCTTATCACCTGCACTGAGGATTATTCAGAAAAACGAGAGTGCTAATGAGGAAATATTATTATCATCAATTCCCAACAAAACAATTCAAAATGTAGCGGATGATATCAAGTACAACGATGATTTGCTGTTTGAATCAAACTCTCTGAGCAGTGTAGGTAAATTTGCACTATTCATTTAGTATCAATACGTATTCAAGGCAGATAATATTTTGAAATTTGACCGCCCATTGAATCGCTCATAAAATCAGATAACCACAGACCAAGTTATTTTGGCAATGGTCACCGCCACATAGACTGTTGAAGATTATACTCGGTTGAAATAGTATATAGAATCCTTTTGAACAGTTGGTGCAATGATGCCAGACACATGTTTACCTTCGTACTTTTTCCTCTACAAACCGAATGACGGTTTCAGTTCGTAATGATTTGGAAAAAAAGTACTGATAAAATTGAAAAATTGTGAAAAACTTTTCATTTCAAACAAAAATGTTTGAGCAAATCGTGATACAAGTTGCATTTGCTCTGTTGATTTGAAAGACGCAAACATTTATGAGGTTTGGAAGTATAGAATTGAGTTCCTTAGATTGACACTAATTCGCCTTTTTTATGTTCAATGGACTGGTTTCAGTTTTATATTTATACGATTCAATGTTAATGGGTGATACTTAACAAGAATGTTGATATCAAAAATGTTATATCATAAAAAGCTTCCATGATTAATTGGGGTTTCTGATAATTTTTCAAGTCCATAACACGTACATATCCAAAATTTATAAAGAATATAGCCATATGATCCCATTCATGATGATCTGATATCAAAAGAGATTGAGTAAAAAAAAATAAAAAATTACCTGTTTGGGTTTGAAGGAATTGACCTGATGGGTATACTTTGGCAATTCAGTAAGAACCTTGACGGAAAACCAACATATATGTCATACTATATTTTATGACTAACGTCAACTGAAAACTGAAATCATACAAAGTGAAACTAATAATATATAGATATTTATTTCAACTACGTTCCAGGTTTAATACAGAGATAACACTGTGGGTTGGACTACTAGGTGTTTGCAAACTTTCATTATACAACAGGCCAGTCATAGATACCTAGTTCGGATCATACCAGGAATACAAGGCGGAATTATATTATATTTTATTAGATCATATGAGTGTATTCATATTATTAAAAATTTCACTCATGTATGAAATGAAAAAAAGAAAAGGGTGCTTCAAATATCTAAATTTTTGGTCGAGAAGAACGTGGTTATGAAGTATAATTATAGATTGAATGACTAACCTGTAAGAAAGTTCAATATAAATTATACGAAGAACCACGTTCGAGTAGACCAACCCATCCTACTCATTAACACCACTACTAACTACCCAAATTATATTTTGATTTTTTTCCTAAGCACTGTCAAACGTAATAAGTAATCAGCCGATGTGATGGGTTCGAGCACAGCAAACGTATTTGTTTTTTGCAACTTAAAAATATTGATTTGTGTCCCACTAGAAGCGTAACTAAATTTTGGTCTTCTCGGACAAGGTTCTTTGTATAATTAAAATTAAACTTGTTTACAGGTAAGTCGTTTAATCTACAATTATATTATGTAAGCGCTGACCATTTTCAAAATAACTGGATCTGTGGTTATCTTATCTGAAGCCAATGATTTATAAAAAAAAAAAACAATTTCTCCAGCTTATGCTTCTACACTGGAAAACTTAATGTATCGGCCGATACGATGGGTTCAAGTAAGAGATATTTTTGCAGCTTTGAAATGATGATTTTTGTTACACCAGAGGTGTACCTACATTTTGGTCTAGAAGGACGTGTTCATGAAGTATAATGCATCAGTTTGAAATTCGTAGCAGGTACTGGTATTTTTCTTGGTGACTGATCACAGAAAAGATATGCTCCAGTAGGAATTCTAAAATTCTATCTATTGCATTGGTTGGGGCTGCAGTGACTTCAGTGCCATTTTCTTGGCGTACTACTGGAAAGCCGACGGGTCCTCGATCAGTGAACATGGTAGTGGTTTGTAACTGTCGACAAACAACTAGTCATCGAAAGTATGCGAAAAGAATATGTCTGGCATCAATATGCAGAACTGTGTGGAAGCTACTGAGATGGTCGATGGAGTCGGAGAAATGTGACTAAAAAGGGTAGCTTATGGAAAGGACGGCTGCCCCATCAGGATTTCACACACTGATAAAAAGGATTTTTTGCATCAATGCATAGTTGCTTTCATTCAAGGATATTGTATTCTTGAACAGGTCCAACCAAATATAAGTTTGATTTTTTACAGAATCCTCTTGACCACAGGAAAAGAAAATGTTTTGAGATATAAGATCACTTTCTTCTTTGAATGATGGGAGTTGGATGAGGCAAGAATATTTCAACTTCAATAATGAACACTATTATTCCATCAATGTTATCCTTTAACACCTGTGAGCGTTGAACCTCTTGAACCTCAGGATGAAAACATCTTTTATTAATTATTTGGTATTTTTCCATGAAACCTCAATTTTTTTTTCTCAAATATATATGTATTCCATAAGAAATAATAAAATGCTCATGAAAATAACATTTATTAAATAAATTAATACTCATTGAACAATTTTCGACAATAAAAATTTCAACAAGGGAATAAAAATTAAATTTTATAACATTAACTTCACATACAATAATATAGATTTTCAGTTATAGGTGTAGGCGTATTCAGCTTAAATAACTGATGCTGACGATAAAAAAGCCGCATCTCTAGACCAAGTAGTTACGAAGAAATCTACTTGGAAAAGTTGTATTTCGACTTAAATATTAAAAAAAAAAAACAATTCAGTATTTCGGCTCTCCTGAAATATGATAAAATATTAGTTACGTCTTTGTTCGTTGGGAGTGTCGAAATGAGCTTGTCCCAAGAAGTAATTTCTGAAGAATAAAATTAGGTCAAAGTTTCTCATCACATCTGGGACAATATAAAAATTATTTCTGTACAGAAACTTTTTATACTGATGAACTTTTTCTTATGATGAAATCAGTTTCAATGTCAGACGTTTTGTTATCGAAAAACTATCAACTTATATTCTTCAAATACCTACTGCCTTTTTTCGAATAAAAGTTTTATTAAGTTCTTTTCTTCTGAATTAGAATATGTATGATGGCTAATGGGATTTGGAGTTGACATAATCTTGAAATAATGAGAGACAGGTGTATGAAACAAATATTTTTGATTCAAGATTGAAGGTTGAGTGTGTGGACTGTGCATGCACTTGGTAATAAAAATATGACATCAAGACAATTTTCAAATACTCAGGATATTTTGCATGAAATGTTCGAAAAGGAGTTGGTTTTGGCCTATTGGGAATACCAATAATTATTGATGAATATGGTTAACTACCTCTTTATTGTAAATTGTAACGCACGAAGTTCATAACAAAGGTCAATTGAACAGAAAAGATTACATTAACATCTACAAAAAATTGAGGTATAATGGCTATATGTGAGAATAGATTTGTAATATTAATTTAATCCCCACGTATTTATTTCGAGTCGATTCTGGAACTGTTCGAAGATGCCGGGTGCACTTCTCAAAAGGAGAAGTACCGAAAACATATTCCGTTCAGTGCCGGATTTATTTCAAGTGTGCGTTCGACGACACTTTGTCATTTTACGATAGCCATCGAGGTTTAGAATCGATGGATTGGTTTGCGCAGCGAATGGGGGACAGCCAAAATTATCGAAGCCAAAACTTTGGATATAGTCCCCATGACCACATCACCTGATGAGGTGAACGCGCCGTGTTGCCACATCTGTGAAAAACCGTGGAAATTTGACGACAAAATTGTTAAAGACCATAATCACTCATACAAAAAGTCTGTTGTGGTGTCGATCGCTTTCCATAATTTACGATACGACAGCAATTTTATTATTCGAGATATAGCAAAAAAGGGGCGAGTCAGTTTGTTGCCTGTAAACAAAGAAAAATACATATCTTTCACCCAGTATGACGACAATACAGACATCAAGTTCAGATTCATCGATTCGTTCCGTTTTATGGGCATGAGTTTGGACCATTTGGTTCAGACTTCGACAGTGCACGATTTGAAAATATCCAAACGCGAATTTACACATCTGACAGCTACGCAGTACGAATTACTCACTCGAAAGGGCGTATTCCCATACGATTTCGTCGATTCGATGGAAAAGTTGGAAGTTGAATGTTTGCCGGCGCTCCATCATTTCAAGTTGAACGATTGTCACATTAGCAAGGCAGAATACGAACATGCGCAGAACGTGTGGCAAACGTTCAACTTGAAAACACTGGGCGAGTACTCCGACTTGTATATGAAAACGGACATATTGCTCTTGACTGATATTTTCGAGAAATTTCGGAATATCGGTCACAAGACATATGGCCTGGACCCCGCGTGGAATTACACCCTACCCGGCTATACGTGGTCGTGCATGTTGAAGTACACCCAGTGCAAGTTGCAGATTTTGAAGGACGTCGACATGCTTATGTTCATCGAGCGAGGAATTCGCGGGGGCATCAGTCAGTGCTGCAATAGGCGCTCCACGGCAAATAATAAATACATGGGTGACAGGTATGACGTCACTCAGCCCTCCACTTATTTGCTATATCTCGATGTAAATAATTCAATGGGTGGACCATGATGGAATATCTTCCGTACGGGGGATTCAAATGGCTCGAGAATGCTGCCGATTTGAATGTGCTCGAGGTGTCAGACACTTCGCCAATTGGCTATATTCTCGAAGTTGATTTGGAGTACCCCGAACACTCACATGACAAACAAAGATTTTCCATTGTGCGCCGAACACCGTACTCCGCCAGGCTCAAAATAACCCAAATTAATGACCACCCTGTACAACAAGAAAAACTATGTTGTACACTACAGGGTGTTGAAACAAGCACTGACGCAAGGACTTGTACTTAGAATAATTCACAGAGTTCTACAATTCGACCAATCAGCCTGACTCAAACCATACATTGAATTGAATACGAAATTACGCGCAGAAGCAAAAACCACTTTCGGCAAAAATAACTACAAATTAGCCAATAACGCAGTATTCGGGAAAACGATGAAGAACATACGGAAACATCGTATAGTGAAAATGGTCTCAAAATGGGAGGAGCGATATGGCGCGAAAAATTTAATTTCCAGACCGAATTTCAAGAATCCCACTATTTTCGATGAGGACCTCGTCGCTATCGAGATGGCAAAGAGGGATTTGTTGTTCAATAAGCCTGAATACATCGGAATGGCTATACTTGACATTTCCAAGGTGTGCGTGTATGATTTCCATCACGGCTACATGATGAAAATATACACGAGCGATCAGTGCAAGTTGATGTACACGGATACTGATTCGCTGATTTATGAGATCAAATCTGATGACATTTATCAAAATTTGTCGAAATTAGACATTGAAAAATTCGATACAAGTGATTACCCCACCAACAACCCTTATAGTATTCCCCGTGCAAACAAAAAGTCTCCGGCTTGATGAAAGACGAAGCGAATGGCCAAATTATGATAGATTTCGTGGGACTCCGTTCAAAGCTGTACACCTATAAGATACAGGGTGGGAAATGCGTCAAAAAATCCAAAGGAGTGAAATACAGCGTTGTCCAAAATAAAATCACTTTTGACGACTATGTAGAATGTTTGGAAAATCAGCGTGGGAAAGTCTCATCGGAACGCTGTATACGCTCTTTTGCGCACACGGTTTTTAATGTGGAGCAAACAAAAATCGCTCTGAGTCCACATGACGACAAACGGTATTTGATTGCCGGCTCTCATGATACTCTCCATGGGGGCATTACAGTTTTATGAATATGTGAAATTCTTTCAGACCCACCATGGCACACTCTATGCAAAATTTGTGTTATCAAGAAATCATCAGAGCCGCATCATCACTATCACATTTTATTGAGACTTCACCTTTGCCGTGGTCCATCACGGAGAATATTGTCAAAATGTGGTCCAGCGAAAAATGGGGAGAATTATTACACCAGGCTTGGGGCGATCGACCTTTTTACAGTTTGGCGCACTTGGAGTACATACGAGAACTTGATGCCACAGACAGAAAAGACGCACTTGCCACCGAAGACTGGTCTATACATTTCACTGAAGATGTCTATTGCGTATGGTTGAACCAGTACTATATTCCGAACTACAGATAACGTCTGTGTTATACCTGTTTCAAAGCATTCAGAATGGCCATGCAACACCATACATTTCACAGTATCAGAGACCATAAACACATCGTATACAATTCGAATAACTTGAGTGAATTATATCGAAATCCTTCATCATGGTGTCACAACAGATTTGACGAGCTACTATTCACGCTAAAAACAAGCGATTTCTGTCATTATGACTTACATTCATACAATTACAATGGTCATCGTTTCGAAACGCCTCCTCCATATAACTGCTTTATTGGCTCTGGCGATGAGGATTCTGATTTCGATTGAATAAATGCAAAAACATACAAAAATATGCGAAAAATGAATGGTGGAATTGTGGAATAAAATTTCTCGACTTTTCTTTTGTTGGACGAATGAGAAAGTGTGTTAATTTTCCAACAAAAAAAAACGCATCGTTTTTGATAGTAAAAATGAGTGTTTTTTCGATCAAAAAAGTACCTATTTTTAGCTTGAAAATCAGCACGTAAAAAATAGCATTTTTTTTATAAAAAGTACCGTTTTTTAGTAAAAAAACATGACTTTTTTTATCAAAAAGAGACTCCAAATTTGACATGGTGGTCGAACTGAGTAAGAAGTTCAGTTAAATTCAGTCAAAGTTCAGTCACTGAATACAGTCAGACTCAGCGACTGAAAAAGTTCACAAAACTGTAATTTCCCATGCTTTTCTTATGAGGCCTGAAAATTCAGTGAATTTCAGTAAAATTTCAGTTACTGAATTCAGTGGCACTTAACTGAAACTCAGCTACTCAGGGCCACTTTCACCACAGCGCTGCTAACGGTTGGTTTGCTGACGTTCCGTTTGTTAACGGACGTCAACTTAACAGGCCGTTTGGCCGCATACCTTTTACCACCCGTAACCGACAATTAGAGAAGAAGCAGTTTGCAGCCCAGTGTTGCCACTTAGCATAGAATTTACCATTCTATGACTTGAATTTTCTTATATATACAAAGATCTGTGCCCAACTTCATAAAACGTCAATGATCAGTGACAGTGTGACAGTGACATTTGTGGTTAGGAAAGGAAAATGGATAATTCTACCGCCAAACAGAAACGCGCAAGAGCTCCCAATTTTACCAATTCTGAAAAAGACATTTTCACGGAGCTATTGGAAAAGTATTCGAAGTTTATAGAATGCAAAAAATCAGATGCTCTGAGTAACTCTGAGAAGGCCCAAAAGTGGTTGGATTTGTGCCATAATTTTAACACAAGAAGTGGTTTACAGTAAAAAGGTCTTACACTTACAAAGATCATCAGTCATAAAAACATACAAATAACACTCTATGATAATCTGTAAAAAATATTGTGTTACTAAATTCAAACTAAATTGCTACAGAATTCTTGTGTTGTATAAGGACACAGATCGAAAAGAACATTTTTTAGTTTTCGTTCAAATTGCTATCATTCCTTTTTCAGCTTATCAAATTACATATAATCTATTTTTGTTGTAGATAATAATAATCTGTATTGACCCAAGAAACATAAATGTTTATAATAGGGTTCTAATTCTCTAATTATTAAAACAATAAATGACAAAATTCAAAGAAATGATTGCAACAAAAAGAAGAAGGGTTGTCAAAAGTGTCATTGTAATAAATGTTTCTTCAAATGTTTTTTGAAAAGTTTTTTTTCTGTGATATTTTTCAAATTTTTGGGTATTTCATTGAATATCAAAATTCCATTAATAGTTTTAGATATTTTAATGGAATGTAATGTCGAATATAAAATTAAATTTAATTACTCAGTATGAAATAAACTTCGACGATCCAAAAACTACAAAAAATATAGGTCCGTATTTAAAAATTCAAAGATGGGGTGGCCCAAGTCAGATGACACCCTGTACAAAAGATTGATGTACATATTCTGATAGACCACATCAAGTGCCAATAGCAAAATTTGGACAGATTTTCAATATGTCTTCGAATAAAGAATATACAGATTTTTTGGTTTTACCAGAACGAAAAGAGCTAAATTCGATTTTTTTATATCATTGAATAGGTCTCTACAATATGCAACTTTGCCACGACTTAACCGTCACTCTATCTCTTATAATTTACGAGATCCCCATGTACAGAAACGAATTTGAATAGCCCTATATATGTCCAAGTACAGAAGAATGTTGTTAATCAAGTTTTGAGAATTTTGAACAATATTCCCAAAGAATTCAGAAAACTGCCAAAAAACAATTAAAACTCAAATCCAAGCAATACTTATCAGAGAAAACATATTATTGTATTTTATATTTTTATCATTGATGTTGTTTTTTGGTTCCACACTGTAAAGCATCATGGAATAAAGTCCAGTCATTTGATTTTGTGTGATTCATTACTTATGGCTATAGGTAAAAAAAGAAATAATAGAATTCAGATAATTTTATTTAATGAACAATGGTGTATTTAAACATTGGCAAGTTCCAGGAAAATAACAGTTTATAAGACATTAGTTTCAATGTAATGCATGCAGTGTGGAAAAATAATCACGTATTAAAACCTGCCTTGCATTTACAATATTAATTGCTTCTTGTCTGTTGTTATTATTATGAATCTGTCCATATGCGACAAGTTGATTCCAAGGCATAGGAAGGTGAATATCATTATCGTCTGGAGGCTCAGGATCACCTGCTCTTCTTAGAATATTAAAAAGAACACCACATGCAATTATTATTGGTAGTGCTCGATCTACATGGGTATTAATGCCATTTGCTAATATTGGAAACCTCCTTTTCCAAATTCCAAAAATTATCTGAATAGGATTTCTTGTTCTCATTTGGGATTCGTTGTAGAGGATTTCTTCAGGTGTTTTCGGTTCAGCCAGAGGGGTCATCATATATTCTCTACAGTGATATGCAGAGTCTCCAAGAAGAACACTATCAGCATATTGTCGTTCTTCAAACTGTACCTTTCGATTGCAGTGGTCAAAAACTGTTTGGTCGTGAGAGCTTTCAGGCCAACGAGCTACTAGGTCCATAAATTCCATATTCGCATTACAGATGGCCTAGCAGTTCATGGAAAAGTAAGACTTTCTATTCCTGAAATATTCTGCGTCATCACCGCCTAGAAAATATTAGATAAATACAAAGACTTGATTTTATTATATAGTATCCTACCTAGAGATCGTATTCTGATATAGGTGCAATCAATGGCACCGATTACGTGGGGAAATCGTTCAATTCTATTTGTGTTCTGGAGAGCTCAGCTTGTGTTCTCGGGAAATAGATATGGTCTCTGTATAAATTTGCTATAGCTTCTGATACTCTATGAATTATCCTATGCGCCGTTGCTTCACTGATTCCACTGAAATCTCCCGCAGTGAGCTGAGTGCATCCTGTGGCATAAAATCTGAGACATACCAATAGTTGGTTCATGGGTGACACTGCATTATTCCTGAAAACAATAATTTATGCTCAATGTGGACAATTTGGCACAGATATTTGAAAACTTACATGTCGAAAGTAGGGAATTCTAATTGGTGGTCTATTAAATTCAATACAAGAAGCGCAGATCTTCTAGATAACCTGAATCGTTTCACAAAATCAACATCATCATAATCTGCAAAATGATCTTTCCAGCTCCTCATTCGGGCATTTAACTTTAACGCACTGTTACCAACGTTAACAATCCGTTACTGAGTGGTGAAATGCCAACATCTCTGACAGGTAGTTAAATCTGCCGTCAAATCACTAACGGTCACTGGTGAAAGTGGCCCTCAGCCACTGAAAAGAAGCACCGCCACCATGTCAATTTTGGTGTGTGTTTTTTCACTCAAAATGAGCATCGATTTTGAGCCTAAATTTAATCACTTTTTTCACTCAAAAAGAGCATCGTTTTTGGGTCTAAAAATGAGCACGTTTTTCGCTCAAAAAGGGCATCATTTTTGAGCCTAAAAATGAGCATTTTTTCACTCACAAAGAGCATCGTTTTTGTGCCTAAAAATGAGTACTTTTTTACGATCAAAAACGATCCATTCTTGAGGCTAAAAAGATTGATTTTTATTCGAACAGAAAATAAAACACAAAATTAGCTAAGTTACATATTTTGAGAAGTGTCGTAATGGGTGCTCTACAAACTACGTATGTGTCGCACAGAGCGGCACATCGTGAGCAGCACACCAAGTGTCTACATGACATAAACAAT
This sequence comes from Chrysolina americana, assembly GCA_958502065.1. Classification (NCBI taxonomy): domain Eukaryota; kingdom Metazoa; phylum Arthropoda; class Insecta; order Coleoptera; family Chrysomelidae; genus Chrysolina; species Chrysolina americana. The sequence continues at coordinate 37,998,062 of OY293419.1, forward strand.
ACACAGAGCTCATTCACAAGACACACACGACAAATCAAAGTGTTCTGTGAGTCTGCGACGCCGCAATCTGTCATCGGTGGTCGACTGTCAAGTGTCACTAATGGAGGAAGATCAACAGCGCCATTTTGAGGAGCTGTGTCATCTGTCACTGGTGGTGTCATCCATGTGTCATCTGTCACTCTGCTAATGATATCTGACGCTCTTGGTTCTGGAGGGACATCTGCGCCATCTGGCGTCGGTCTGTGTCTGATCACCAGATTTTGCTCAGAGTAATTACGGACGAAATCACAATGGGGGCTCCATTCACGATGGTCAGCCATAGGATCGTCATTAGGCTGCCATCTGAACCCTTCTACTTGGCACAAAAACATGCAACTATATCTTCCGAGCCGGTGTACGTAAAACCAGATTAGGCTAACTTACTTGCAGGAAAGGCTGAAGTCCAGCATCGAAACGAGTCGTGTCTGGTTTCGTACTGCATCTCTCTCTCTCTCTCTGCAAACACACAGACTGCACACTGCAAACTGAATTGAAACGCTACCTCTGTCCAATATATAATAATTTCATTTCGTAATCAAACAATACTTTGTCCCTTAAATAAAATAAACATTCGCGGAAACATAAATGTTTATCGTCTTTTGATAACATAGTGCACAAGTTTATAGCCTCGTCAAATGTCAAATCATTGTTTCTAGCAAGATCTTTAGCACTAGCTAATATATCATGATAAAATTGACAAAAGTTCATATTAAGTAAATATTCAAACCTTCATGCCAACACTGTCGCATCCAGATGCAGGATTTCCTGAATTTCAAGTACCATTAGGTGGAAAACTCGCATTTTTGTTGTCTCTTTATAAGTGTGTATTTCCAAATCCATGATATCATCCCAGTCGAGTTTGATTCGGGTGCTGTTGGCTGCATTCAGGTCAGTTCGGCTATTGTACAGACAATTAATGGCCCCCACGACGGTGCCCCATTCAAACATGCTGAAAGACAGGCTGGAGCATATGGTGTGGACCTTGCACACGAGTTTCACTGCAGGTACGAAACTCCGAGCAAAACTTATTCCGCATTGAACAGTGAGAATGTCAGTATTTCGGAACTCGTACGCGGCGTTGCACACATAAAAACGTTCAGTTTTAATGACCTCTTTGTACATGTCACAAACTCGATCTAATTCAGCAGTACGTTCTGCCCACTCTGATGATGATGACTAATCGTATTCCACCGACACTAGTGACGAAGTGCATTCCACCAAGCATAGCGACAGACTGACGCACCAATGCAGAGATTTTCCGTTGAAATATTTACAGCGGCGCACGCGGATTCTTCACTTTGACGAAGAGTGAGAAAAAGGCCCCCATTCCAGTGGCAGCTGTGTCATTTTTCCATTGAATTACAAGCGATTTTCGGCATCTATCCAGCTGTTGTGTGTATTGTCAAACCCAAGCCATTTCACTAGAACCTTACGCCCCTTTCGTCTGATGATTTTTTCCACTAGATAGACTTCAGGATTTTTGTTTTTTGTAGTTCCTGTTCGTAGAAAGCGCCGCTGATTGGTCGCCCTTCCAAATCCTCCAGCAAGTACGTGATTGGTTGGATGATTTTCACTTCGCCAACTTTGAAAAGTTCCGTCGTCCAAATGGGTGTATACCCCTTCTCGAACACATGTTTGGCCTTGCTAATTCGCACAAAGTCCCCAATTTTGAACTTTTTTCGGCCAGCACGTCCCACATAATCATACGCAAACTTGTACACCTTTTCTCCATTGTCTTTGGTGACGTCACACGGTTTCATGCTGATCGTACGATGTTTGCGCTGATTGTAATTTTTGGCAATGTCCGGCAAAATGTCCAGCCATTTGTAGATGGCATTCAAACTGAAGTACTTGCATATATTCTTCTTAAGAGTACGTATAACCCTCTACGCGATCGCGGCTTTCTTCACGGTATACGTGCTGTAATGTTTGATATGTTGTACTTTTTCAGGAGAGCCTGGAAGCTGGAATTGTAAAATTCAGTTCCGAGATCTGATTGGAGGAGCTTGGGACATCTTTTCGCTTTTGACAATATGTCACTCATCGCTTCGGTGACGTTTCGACCAGTTTTGGTCTTCAAAGGCCGCATCCACAGGTACTTGGAAAACCACGAGGATATATTCATAGTTTTTATTGACTTTGGAGTATTTTTGAAGATCAGCCAAGTCCATCTACCACAGATCGTCGAGTTCTTTGATGATGGTACGTCTGCGAGGAAAATTCCTTCTGGTTGGGGTATGGAGTTCATTAACGAATTGTTTTTTCTGAGATGATGAAGTAATTTCGCTAATGGCGGAGCCAATACACTAACTGCACTGGGCGTTACACCTTCTATCCAGTGCCAATTTATCCAAGCGTTTCTTGGCATTTTCGTGCTTCTTCATCGAAAGTGACATGAATTTCATCACTCGAATATCCAAGTCTGTTAGATTGTTTTTGGTGGAGTCCAGCTAGTATTTAAGCTTGTGTATGACGTCATCTTTGAGCTTCTGTATGGCGTCATCAACGTATTTTTTGTTGCCAACATCATTGAGTGCACTTGGCGTTTCAAAATTGGAAATTTTCACATGTGCAACATCAGTGTCCCCATTGGCCGTATAGTTGAGTATGGCGCCAGGAAAATGGTAGGGCTGCTGCTGCTGTGCACGGAGAGCTGACGAAGTGCTCATGATGGTACTGTAGCGTGCAAAACGTCTGCGCTCGAATTTATCGAATGAAGCCTGCTTCTCTGAGCTCATTGACGATGGCCAAGATCTCGTTGTCGGTAGAGGTGTTGTCAGCAGTTTTGGCGGCAACCAGTATCCTATATCTGTCAACTAGCTCGTTGACGTCATCCCAGTATACGTAGTCTACAGGTTTCGTGTTGTATGTCAACTGATGTGGAATACCATTGCCGCCGACATGACCACGACTTCGACCACCTCCACCACCTATTTTTGACTGAGGGTCTTTGAACATTGGTCGAATAAAATTTTCGTATTTGGCAGTCTGAGATGGATTCAACCTGCCTCGCGCATCTACATGCGCACCTGTAGATGTCAAAATTTGCTTGTATGCCATCAAGTCTGCTATAGCGTATTTGGGATTTTTGTAGAAAATCAAACTATATAGTCCCGGAGTGCCCTCGTATGTTACACCATCGATGCGAATGTCCCCCGTATCTTTGTCGAATTCCATCACTTTAGTGCCGAGTAGCCATTGAGCCCTTGGTCTATCGTAAATGGGTCCGTAATTCAAATCGATTTTGCTGGACCTCGCACGATGTTCATCTACGAAATGAGATGCTACCTCAGGGTACACTTCCTAGTAGTCAGCTTCATCATCAGCATCATCATCATCACCATCATCTGTGTGGTAGCTTTCTTCATCTTCTTCCTTCTTCATATCTGGAGTTTCTCTTCTTTTTTCACTGTCAGCCGTGATCGCTTGATGAGTGGCGGCACTGCCGCACTCAATCTTTTCAGCGGCACCGTAATGGGTTTGAATATTTTACTCAGTGCTTCATCCTGTTCGGATTTTCCAAGTTTCAGAGTCAGATACTTTTTCGAAAAATTTTTGACAACTGATTGACTTGACGTTTTCGTTCAGCTTTCGCAATTGCAGTGTCGATATGTGATGTAGTCGGCGCCATTGCTCCGGACGTTCTCAAAGCATTACACTTGAATATATCTGTCAAAGCCCAGACGGTAGCGCCCTTTGTTTACATCGAAGTCTTTGACAATCAACAAAGATCCGAATTTTTCCTTCCAACAGGTGGCGAAATTCCTCAAAGGTGTAATCCGGGGATACGTGCTCTTCGAAAGCGTGCTTCAAATTCATATCATCTTGCCGAAATAGTACTATAATATTGCAATTGTCCCTCATCAGCTGTTTGGGTATTTTTGAGTAGGTTTGACATAAGTATTCTGTGTCAATCCCTTTGTGACGTGCCATTGCACAGAACTCTCTAATTTTATTCTGTTTGTCACACGCCACATTTGTTTGAAAATTGAGTTTTCTTTCGCCTTTGACAGATCGATTATCTCGTCATTGTCCCTGTATGGAAAATAGCCCACGCCCCTGACTTGTTTGAGTACATCGTGCAGTAGCTGATATTTAGGTAGGTATAGCGATTTGAATAAACGTAAACATTCCCGAAGCGTGCTTCATTCGGGCTGAACAGCAGACTGGGTACAGCGTTGGTCTTGCCACATCTGCAGGGGCCACAAAATATCGCTCGGAATGAATTCGGTAGCAGGGGAACGTGTTTGCGTATTACACCATTGAAGCCGTTTCCACCAACGAAATCCAAATTGACTATTTCCAGAGCCGGCTCTTGTTGCACCACTTAATTTTTTTAGCTATGTGTTACATGTGACCACGACCACATCTGGCGTTCGACTGACAGTTTGAGTGCTTGAGCGCGGCTATGTAAGTAAGAGCGCAACACTTGAAGTAGATTACAGCTATGTAAGTAGGTATGCAACATTATTCGGGTCAGTGTCATGCTTACAGTCGAACACGAAGGTAGTGGAGTGGTGAACTCTCTGATCAATCACCTACCATTCGAGCTGCATCTGCCTGGATACCAATACTGCGGACCGGGTACCAAACTGCAGAAAAGAATAGCACGTGGAGACTCTGGTGTGAACCACCTAGACGCTGCTTGCAGATCCCACGATATCGCATATTCGCAAAGCAACTCTCTTAAGGACAGATACAAGGCTGATTGGGTGCTGGAAAATCGAGCTTAGGAACGTGTCAAGACTAAAGACGCAAAAGTCGGCGAAAAAGCTGCAGCTTGGCTAGTCACCTCAACTATGAAGGCGAAGCGTAATTTGGCCATGGGCATGAAGGCTTCTGGTGCAAAACGTCCAAGGAAACAGAGGTCGTTGAAGAAGGATGTGGTCTCGAAAATCGCCAATCATCTGCGAAAGACACTGAAGCCTGACCAACTGAAAGACACAACACAACCTCGAGCTAAAATCTAATAGTTTTTTCCCTTGTATAATAAATAACTATTTCACTGTATTTTCGCATTTTTATTTCAAGTCTCAACACGAACAAAACAGTCTTGCATTCCTCGAATTTGTTTGTTTATTCAATATCTAGCGTTCGAATTCCCCCCTCCCCCCACCACTCCGCCCGTAGCTCCCAGCCCGCAGCTAACCGCGTAATTCTCAAAGACCAAGACAGAAAAAAAAACCGATGAGTTAGAGTGAGGTGCCAATCATGTCTTATTTCCGACACAACACACTGAGTCTTGATGGAAAACACTCACCGAATTTTTAGAATGTGACGTCACAGCCTCTTAGCGTAAACAACCTTCCTTTGATGTGCCACCGCGTATCGCCAGCAAGCCGGTCCAGTAGCGGCGTATCACCAGTGCCAGCGTCAACAACTATAAAATCAACAAAAAATAAAAAATAACTAAAAATCTAAATATCTCGGCCCCCGGCGCTCCAGCGCACCCCATATTCTCTGGGGGCGTTCTTCGCCCACGCCCCCAGCCCCCTCACTTTTTCCCAGCCGATCCCAGTTACCCAATTCTATACAACCATGACCATCAAGAACTTAAATTGACGAAAACTCGGTCCCCTTGGGCTCTAACGCGCCCCTCTTCTGTGGGGACGTTCCTCGATGGGGCCCTCGTCCTGCAGCACCAGCTCCGGCGCCGAGAACTCAATGGGGGCCTCACAAAAGCACGGTCAGTCGGCGGGAGTCGAAAGTGAGGTTATGACACTTTTTTGATGTTCATAGTTGTATTGTCTATCTACTTGTATACTTGCTTCTTCAGATCCCATATGAAAAAATCCAGTGGGGCTAAGTCAGGAGAAAGAGAATTATTTTACCTCTGAACTTTTCACCAAGAAATTTTTTAACTTCTATGGAATTGTGAACAAGTGCACCATTCAAATTTCACTTGATTGTTCAATATACCTACCACAAAAGATATTTGTTTTAAACGAATACTGGTCGCGACATTCAATAACAAAATTGGGGTTTTCCTGAGACCACCACCTGCAATTTTGTAGGTTACAGTTCCGTTTGAAGTGAACGTAGCTAGCTTCATCGGACCACAATATTTTATATGGAAATATGTAATTTTCGTCAGATTCTCCCTAATATCAAGCTGAGAACCTTTATCAGACATCAAAGTCCCTTCCTGCAGGGCATTAATAAATTGCGGCTTGTGAGGCCTGAATTTATTTTTAATTAGAATTCTTAATACACTGCTCTAGCTTGCATTCGTTCTGTTGCTGATTTGAGAAATACTGGATTCATATGCTGTATAACATCTAAACAAACATTCAGATGCACTTCCTTAATGTATTTCGAAAGATTTTGTGTTTTTTTGCAATCAGTTGAAACTGAACAAGTACTTTTGAATTTCGTCAAAATTCTACTGACAGTTGACTGCTGTATACTGGGCGTCGTATATTAAAATCTTCAGCGATTCGTCGATAGGGTGTACTTTCTTCACACATTAAAACAATCTCAATTTCTTCTTGTACAATTAACATTATTAGGTTTTCCTGATTCTAACGTAATGAAGCGCATATTTAACTGTCAAACACTGCTTGATATGGAATTGTTTCAATTGACTATTTGTCTCCGAAGCCTATTTTGCAACATTGTTGAATATTAAGTCGTTCTACTATAGATAACAGAACTCATTTGAGCTTAGTGCTATCGATAGGCTAGAAAGAATTGAGTTTGAGATTAATTTGTTCCGTATCATGTACTTTCGTACGATACCTGAAGTAGGTAGTTAATGATATTTTGATTGATGACTTTGGTATCATTTCAATACTGAAAGCATCAATTAAAAATCAATTTTTAATTGATGCTTTCAGTATGGAAATGATACCAAAGTCATCAATCAAAATATCATAAATTTAAATAAATTCCTAGTCTAAATGATTGATGACTTTGATAAATTATAAAAAAAAAAATTTTAGCAGAATTTCTCATATTCTTAAAGCACACTTTTGTTAATAATTCGTAAATAAAAGCTAGTAGCACACGCCTATTAGAGCAAGTGATATAAAACAGTTGTTAAAGTAACGAAATTTTCAGCAGACATTCGGGAATGTGTAATACAAAATACAACCACTCATCAGGTTCTCGATTCTTGAATAGTTTGCCTTAAATTTGGGAACAACTAAAAGAGAAAAAGACACATATTTTATGTATATTGGTGTGAAACAGAAAATGGATCGTTCTACTTTATCACCGTCAAGAATACGGGCCTAGAAATGTAGAACAAAGATGTAGACAGAAGAACCATGCTATGTGTTGAAAGAAAATTAAGGCATACAAAAATGGAAAGTTGAGTGTGGCTCAGAAAATGCTTACTCACAATTTGTGTTTTTTTAAATAAATTGAGTGTGGCTCAGAAAATTCTTACTCACAATTTGTATTTTTTAATTAAGTTAGTTAAGTTTTTTTATTTGAATTATGACTTTGGTAGCATTATAATACTGAAAAATTCACTTAAATGAATTTCTATTATAAATGCTTGAAGATACTTCAACTTTGCATCAAACATAATAGAAACTTTTAGCAGTATTTCTCATTTTCTTCGATGTCGATGTTTCCTAATTGAAAGTTAGTTGCATATTAGAGCTACTGGTATAAATCAGTTATGTCAAAGATACCAATTTTTCTATATTTCAGAAATTTCGTAATGATCCAAAAAAATTAAAAAAATGAAAAATGCAATAGAACATTCAAATTTGAAATATAGGTGTAAAATCGAAAAAGAAGAAACTTTTTCCATTATTTAATTTTTTTAATTTGATTGAATGAGCCTATTTTCAGTGATCACTTTGAAAAAGTATTACTTTTGACAGGTAGTGAAAGTCACGTGACCACATCCGAGTAGGTAATTTTTCATATTTTTCAAAGCACAACCTAACGCCCAAGTCGAATTTGAAAATGAATTATCAATAAAAGTTGTTCCCATATGATGCGAACTTAATGAAAAACACTGTGGAATACTCCTGTTCTGTTTCAGAGTTTGCAATAAATTTGATACAGAAGTATATCCTTAAGATTCGTTGTTGTTGTATTTGGCAACTATGAAAAGTAATGTTTTATTGGAGCATCACTGAAATCAATAGCGAAGAAATAAAAGCAGAAACCACGGATTTTGCATTATTTCATTCACATACAATAAAATTAATAGTCCACTCGTTTAATTCCATTGCAAAATACCATGTTCATATTTTTTTTCACCCTCCATCATTTTACTTTCTTCAAAAATTTAATTACGCTATTTAAAAATAAATTCGTAAGAGGACCAAGAGAACCTAGAGTTTTATCCGGTACAATATCGTGTAGGAGATATCGACTAAATCTCAGTTGGCTTCGTATTTGACATACAAATCAATCCCTCAACACGTTTCTCAGTGATATGAACCCGAAAGATATTAAATCTAATTTTTCTGGTCTCTCCATAATATCAACTGCATACAGAAACCTACCCAGTGAATGATCCGAAATGCAGAAAACTTTGACAAACTAGTCACCCTCCTATGCCCCGTTAATTGCCTAATCAAAGTCACAAAATAAAAGATGATAATCTGTTCATCCAGAAAAATATTTCATTTGAATCAAGGTTCAATTCCTCATCCTCGATAGAAATATTATTTGATATAGTTTTGATGACCCTACTATCCGTAAAAGCTTGGAAAATTAGTAATAATTAGTAGTTCAAAATTTGCTATTTTTCAGCTATCAAACCAAGGAAAATAGTTCTCATTCATATTTTCCTGACAATAAAAACGGGGACGATAACATCCAATGCATTTCCGTTGGGATTCCAATCTGAAAGTAGGTTACGGTTATGAGAGCTTTTCCTGTTCACTTTTAGCTTTCCCATCTATTCAAACATTTCCGGGCAACCCAATTTGTATTTTAGCGGGGTGTAATTGAAGATTGAAATGGGTCATGATCATTTTGCTCCAACCACTAATTTGTTTAGATGGTAATTACAGAGGAAATTCAGTTCAACACGAATTTTCACAAATAGATGGAAATAATCGAAAAACACGCTGAACTATAATTTGTCCTCATTTAGTATTATAATTGATTTATGGGTCCAACATTATATGAGATATTCTATGAGTGGAATTGTTATGGACCGCCATTTTGGCTGTAGATGTTAATAACCGAAACGTCTTGACTCAAAAACTGCAGATGAATAATTTCATTGTTGTCTAGACAATGATAGTCCAGAAAAATTCTACTCATACTGAAATTTTAGGGAAATGCTTTCATTTTGATCGAACTGAACGACCTGAATTGAAATGATCGAACTGTTGCATTTCAAGCTTCTAATACAACAATCGGATCACTTCTCTTCAGTTCGTTCAATTTCAACATAACGAAAGAATACACCTATTGTCAACCACTTTCAAACTAACGAGATATTTTATCTCTGTTTTTTGACCTTGTTTTCATTCAGTTCAGTTTGGTATCAGCTCCCTGAATTGGTTATTGAATCAGTACCGTTTCGGAATGTGATCTGTTCTCGTTCCCAGCGCGTCCCCGATCACAATTTTAATGATGCTCATATGTTCTGTTCCAACGTTTAAGGTTTTGTGTGTGTTCTGTATTCTGAAGGCCTTGCCTCACCTGCACCACTACATGGATCTCTAGACAGTCTCAGGAGTGTCTCCATAACTGCAATTGGTGTTGATCTATTTGCTCCTGTGATTCCAAGGCAGGCAAGTATCTGCACCTTGCGTAGTCTCAATGGCTCTTCTTTGTTTTGTCTTGGGCCACCAAAACATAGATACAATGGAAGGCATGACCACCGTGTGTGGTTTTGGACCCATTTTTATAGGTTCCAGGCCCTCTGTTTTCGTCTTCAGACTATGTTTGTCTTGTTAGGAATTACGGTCAGCTTCTCCAATTCCATCTCGTTACCAGTTCGGAAGCTTTTTGCCCGCGATCTCTAATCATTCTAATATATATTCCCCGGGCTAAGACTACTATGTCGTCTGCATAGCTGAGGACTCGATGTCTTGCCTCGTGCAGAGTTTCCAGCGCGAGTCCGCAATCAGATTCCACTGAAGCGGAAATAATACTACACCTTTGCGGGCTTCCTCTGGTCGTCCTGGCTACTACGAGCTCCTCTCATACATCAGTGTGTATCAATCGGTTCTTAATCATTGATTTCATCCTGGCCACATATGGTTCCTTGATATCTCTGTGCCTGTGAGCTCTTCACCTTTTTATTTTGCAGCGTATTTTCCACCCTCGTTACTGGTTGGTGGACTAGTGTTTCCGTTGAACATCCAATCCTGTAGGTATATTGTTCGTGGTGCAGTGGTCAATATAACAGCACGCAATTCCTGATATGTCTGTCCACTGGTTTCTCCGAAGTCTTGGGTACAAATGACTAGTAACTCTATCGTGCTTCCACAGTTTCTATATATATATATACCTTTCATTAATTTTTTTTCTATTTCAGTTCTTGAAAATGGCTCCAAAATCGGAGCCGAAACGTCGAATTTCAACAAATTCTAGACGCGGTTCAACCCGAACTTTTAGTTTTCATATATATATATATATATATATATATATATATATATATATATATATATATATATATATATATATATATATATATATATATATATATATATATATATATATATATATATATATATATATATATATATATATATATATATATATATATATATATATATATATATATATATATATATATGAAAGTTGGGTAAATCGTGACTGACAATACTTGTAGAATTGGAAAAATCTTGAGGTTGCAGTCTTATGTTGGTCTTAAAGAAAACTCTTTGTTATCTTGTCAAGCTTTCGGAAAAGTTTATTGAAATAGAAAACAACATTTTCAAAAGGACTTTTTAGAAATGTTACAAATTAATGAAGAGAGTAACAGCTTAAACAAGAAAACTGATTTGAATAATTTAAGTAAAATTTACACCTATATTTTAAAACTGAACAGACATAAATCGAAAAATTATAGTAATGCTAATACACCTAGTAGAGTCACTTGATTTTATAATATCAATTCAAAAACATTGACATTAATTTTCAAATTCAAATACTGTCAGTCCGCATTTTAATTTTTATACAATATTTTTTACTTTACTGATGCTAATTTAAATTTTTACTCAAGTTATGTATGTTAGTAGATTCGATATATTTCTCCATTTTTTATTTTGTCCTGTTATAGTTGTCCTGAGGAAGGAAATAAACTTTTCCGAAAGCTTGACAAGATAACAAAGAGTTTTCTTTAAGACCAACATAAGACTGCAACCTCAAGATTTTTCCAATTCTATATATATTCTATATATATATATATATATATATATATATATATATATATATATATATATATATAGATATATATATATATATATATATATATATATATATATATGTGTTCAGATAGGTTTCCGCGGTCAGATATTTGAAAACTAAAAGTTCGGGTTGAACCGCGTCTGGAATTTGTTGAAATTCTACGTTTCGGCTACGATTTTGGAGCCATTTTCAAGAACTGAAAAAGAAAGAACATAAGAAAATTTATATATGGTTGAAACGTAATTCTACGGTGAGGTCTCAATCTGCCTACTCCTCAGGTATAATTACGTTCGGTTTTTGTGACTTGACGTCGGGGTCTCAATCTGCCTACTCCCCATGTCTCGTCACTGGTTCTCTCTAAGGTCTCTCTAAGGTCTCAATCTGCCTACTCCTTCGAAGGAGTAGGCAGATTGAGACCAGAAGAGAATCCTTTGTTATTGGATGGGGTCAGATCTAGTTGTTCTTCTTCTATTGGTTCTTCGAGATGGACGCTTGGACGTCTTCGTGGAAAGATTCTGCTTAGGGGACTTCTTGTTCTTGATGATCCAGGTGAAGGTGGAGGTTGATTATTCGATGCCATGATACTGATTCTTGCGGGTTTTCTGCGTCTACACTTGCAGAACACGTACAAAATAATCAATAAAATGATTGATGCGATTGTGAAATATGTCAACCATGAAATGTGTTTGTTCACATAGGGTTGATTGATTATCTTGTCCAAGTCTTCGGAGTATTGGTTCAACTTATGCTGGGCTATGTTGAAGTCGTCCGTATCGAGTTTATTCAGTTTCAGTGATTTCAGGTCTGGAAGATGGTGTTTTTCAGGCAACTGTTGGCAGCATTTGAATGGTATCAGTACTGGTTGGTTTTTGTATGTGACATTTTTGTAGTTATTCACAAAGTAATTTGAATGGACTCGTGTGCTTCCTATAAATGTGTTACATTCAGGCTGAAGTTTGAAAAGCGAGTTTTTGTTGATGATTCGGGTGACTACCTCTCTTTCGATGCATTTGATGGTTACTGGTAGTGGGTCAGACAATGATATTAGCCACAGGTTTGTTGCTAATTCGTAGACATTGTAATCATGGGCAAAGATGACTGATGATAGGCATGTATTTGGTACATTGATCAGTTGTCGAAGGAGTTGGGCTTCGCATATGGCATTGTTGTCGATTGGGTATGGCAGAATATCGGAAAAAATTATTAAAGTGGTTTCCAAGTTCTTGCATTTGTCCAAGTTAGAGAATGAAACGTATAACATTGAATCGTCGTCTCTCGCGATATACTTTCGTGAAGTCATCAATATTTGATGGAATCCTGTTCAGTTATCCAGTATAGGAATTGGGAAAAGTCTATATAGGGTATAGGTTTCGGGTTCAACGAGATTGATTTTGAGAACGAACACTACTTTTGAATTAGTTTGATAAGCTTGGAGTTCCATGATTTCCAAATATTGGTCCACAGTTGACAAATATATTGGAAGTGGTAAATTATTTTTCGATAATGACTGAGATATCTCTTGAAGAGAGATTACCAGGGTTCTTGGAGATACAATCAATGTGTGTGTATAATTTTAAGACGAGCAAACGTTATTGAATTCAAAATGTCGTCAATACTTGATTGAAGGAACATATAACTTTCCATTAGTGCTTCACACAATTCAGAAGTTAGTAGTTGTGCCTGTTAAAAAGCTAAATCATCGGAAAGACTGTATATTGATATTTCAATTTCTTTTAAATCTTTCTTAAATGTCTCTTCGTTAATTTGTAACTTTTGTATCGTGCTATTGAAACTCTTTATAACCGATATTTGATTTTTCATGAGGTTTTCAAGTTGATATTCATCTTTAGTAATTTTGTCTATACAATCATTGAAATATTCCCCATCGGAAGCATCTGAGCTACCGGTGATGGCTTTCCAAAATGTTCCTACACCGTTAATCAATCCGCGTTTTGATCTTTTGTAAGGTCGAACGTCCGCAAATACTTCTCGCTATTTTAAATCGAGTGATTGGGAAATTTGGGAGATGAGACTTGTGTGGATTTTGAGTTGAGCTCTAAAGGCTTCCATTCCATTGTTTGTTTCCAGGAGATCCAGCATGCTTTGAAGAATTTTGTCGTTTTTGTCCAGAGCTTGTCTGATTGGTTCTAAGTCTTTGTAAATCAATAGTGTCCATTTATCGTTTGAAATTTTGACAAAGGATTCTTCATGATAAAAGATGCCGATTGTATTATTGATTGGTTCAAGCTTGTACTGGCAACTGACTGCCGATATCAGCAGGATGAACCTGTAATTAAATTATTCGTCTTCAAAATATGGTTTTAGCCTATCGAAATTTACTTTGATTTTTTCTCTTATTTTCCAATTTACTAAAACGGGGGAATTTTTTAATATTTCCAAAATTTCAAATGGGTTGAATTTATTTTGCAATTTATCTTCAATTCGCGATTCTTTTACATACACTTTGTCACCTACTTTGTACTCTGGTATTTTGTCTGAAACGTGTTTGTCAAATCGAGTTTTTATTTTTTTTTTGAGCCTGAGTTCTTTCGCGTGCAATTTTATAGTAGTGAGATACCCTGTTGTTGAGATCTCGCATATATTTGGATATGATGTCTTTTTGATTGTATAGTGTATCTGGTGGTCTACTAGAGGTGTGTCCAAATACGAGTTCGTATGGTGTGAAACCGTGGGTTATATTCTTGGTGTTACTGTAGCAGATGACTGTATAGGGTAGTATGTTTAATGGGTGTTCATCGGGGTTTTCTGTCTTTTGTGCCCAAATCATTTCCATCAGTGTAGCATGGAATCTTTCTGTTGATCCATTGGACTGAGGATGGTTTACACTAGAGTAGGTCAGTTTTATGTCGTATAGGGTACAAAGGTCTTTAAGCATATGGTTCTCGAATTCTCGACCTGAATCACAGTGGATTCGAAGTGGAGTTCCGTAGTGTTGGAAGTATAGCAGAAGTGTATTGACAACGGATTTTGCTGTCTTGTCTTCTAGTGCGTAGTCCTGGGTAAATTTTGTCAGTTCGTCCCTGAAGGTAAGGGCGTAATTTTTGTGGAAATTTCACATATGTCAATGTTAATTCTTTCGAAAGGGGTTTTTGGTGTTTCTGTGATTACTAGGGGACTGTTCAAATTTTTCCTGCATACTTTTACTTTTTGACAAATTTCACAATTTTTGATATAGTATTCTTTGGTATATCTTTGGTTGAGCCTTGCCAATTGAATTTTTCTTTAATTCGTCTTACTGTTTCATTTATGCCACGATGACCATTCGCTTTTCCTGAGTGGTAATGATCAAGATTTACGGGAATTTCATCTGGAATAGGTGTTCTTATTATGTTTTGACAAATTTTCAATTTGATGTCTTTGTCGTTGTAAATGAAACCGAGTATTTCGAGAATAGGGAGTTCTAAATTGTTTTCAACAAAGTATGTCTTTGAGAGGTCGAGTTTATTCTAATTTTTATAAAGAACGTAAAACAAATGTTGGTTGACTGCATCGAGATTGTAAGGTATCGCGATGATATAGTATTTTCTGTCTTTCACTGATTTGCTACTTAGAATATTGATTTTGTTGTCAGTGAAGTCTGCCTGTTCTTCAAAAAGGTCTTCGAATGTTCCGAACTCATCGGCAATTCGTTCCACATCTGGTTCGTCTGTCTGATTGTCTGTGTCAGGGTTTTCATTTGAATTTTTTTCTTCTAAATGAATTTTAGATTGAAATTGTGCACATTGGTCAAAGTGATTGATCTTGATTCGTGAAAGTGCGTCCGCGTTTTTGTTAACTTTTCCGGGCTTATACACGATTTCGTCCGTGCATCCGTGGTGAGTGCTTGTTTGAGATTTTCAAAGGCATCTCTGCATTCTTGACTGAAATCGAAGGTGATATCTTATTGTAGGAGTCTCGTTAGTGGTTTTGAAGTTTTGGCAAAATTTGGGATGAACCTTCTGTAACATCCAGAAAGTCCTAGAAAAGATTTAATGCCCTTGGGATTTTTGGGTTCTGGAAAGTTTTTGATTTATTCGATTTTGATGGGATTTGGTTTTACACCATCTTGGGTAATAAAATGTCCTAGATAAGCGACTTCCTTTCGGAGGAATTCACACTTATCAGGCTGGATTTTGAGATTGGCTTTGCTAAGACGTTTGAACACTTCGGATAATCTAGAAATGTGTTCATGAATTGTCGGCGAGTAGACGATGATGTCGTCCATATAGACAAGACATCTTTCGTTCTGAATGCCCATGAGGATGTTATACGCTTTGGAAGGTGGACGGGGCATTTTTTAAACCGAATGGCATACAAACGAATTCGTAATGGCCATTTTCGACAGAAAAAGCTGTTTTCTGAATGTCTTTTGGGTCAATTTCGATCTGGTGGAACCCCGATGCCAGGTCAAGTGTGGTGAAGTATTGGCACTTTCCTAATTGGTCCAAAAGATCGGAGATATTAGGGAGAGGTTATTTGTCGCCAATTGTGAGTTCATTGAGTTTACGGTAGTCTATGACTACACGCCATTTTGGCTTCCCTGAGGAATCTATCTTTTTGGGCACCACCCATACGGGAGATGACCAAGGAGATACCGAAGGTTGAATGATACCTTGATGGAGCATATTGGATATTTGATGTTTTACTTCCTCCTTGTGGATTTGGGGATAACGATATGATTTGGTGAAAACTGGTTTACTGTTGTTTGTGTCGATTGAATGTTTGATATCGTTAGTAAATGTCAAATTGTCACCTTCTAAATAGAAAATGTCTGAGAAATCTAAGCAAAGGTTTGAAATAATTTCGGTTTCTTCTTCGTTTAAATGTTCGAGGCGTAATTGTTGTTGTATGGTCTGGTGTCGGTCTGTCTTTGCTTTTGGATTCTGGAGTTCTTCATTGAGGTTATTGATTGAAAATTCTTGTAAAGGTTCAAGTGATAGTTCAGAAAAATTTACCATTTTTGGGATCGCGTTCACATTGATTATTGATGTAAAAATTTCACCTTTATCATTTATTTTGACCATGGCATTCGGTAAGAGGAATTTTTCAATTTCCTATGCTATCAGTATAGCATCAGTGTTTTTCAAATTACATTTCAATTTGAAAACTCGTTCAGTGCGAGGCTCAATTGAAATTCGATTTTGATTTTTGTGAATTTGTTCTGGTTTGACTGTTTCTGGCTGTGTGTTGTCGTCTGCCACTTTGAAAGGAGGAACAGTTTTGAAATTGGTAATAAGCTGTTTATTCTTGAGATCCACTATACAATTATAGTGTTTTAAGAAATCGGTGCCTAAAAGTCCGTCGAATTCGATGTCAAGGTTGTGAACGTATATCTTGTGGGGATCGTCAGGTATGAAAGGGATCAGTGTTGAATCTGTGATTATTATTTTCTGGTCGGTAATGCCTTGAATTGCAATGTTTTCTGGGAAATGTGTTCGATAATTTTCGAAAGTTTTGGGTTTAAAAATGGATAGTCCTGCACCTGTATCAGAATTTTGAAAGTATTGGTGATATCGTTGATATAATAAAGATTTTTTGAATTCACTGGTAAAAGTGGTCTTAGATGAACTGTTGTTCTGGGAAGTTCAGTGTCGGATCGAAGTTGTCTAAATTCATTGTCTGAATTTGGGTTTGTAGATGAGCTATAGTTTGGTCTGGGGATTCCTGTTGGAAATTGTATGGAGCATAGCCCTGTATTGGGTCTGACTGAAAATTTTGGGTTTCAAAGTTCTGGGAAATATCATCGTAAGGGTTTTGAATTTCAGAATTCATTGCTTCGAATTGGTTTTGACTATTATCAGTATAACAGTCTGCTTGATATTCGAAAGTGGGTTCGGAGCTACTAGCAGTATAGTAGTTTCCTTGATTCTGATAATAATCGTCATAGTACTGAGGATCGAATTGATGGTAGTTCATATGGTAGGTTTTCTGGTTATTTGGTCGATAGTTTGGATTGGGTTGTATCGTGGAGGGTCTCTGATTGTTGAAAGTTGGGTTTGGTTTAATGGTCGGAGGTTTGTTTCGTTGAAATTAATTTTGATGATATTGATTTTGGGGTTGTGGTGGTCTTTGATTAGGACCAGGTTGTTGAAAGGTTCTTTGATAATTTATGTTCTGAACTGGAGGTCTTTGAAAGGTTGATCTGGAGAAGTTCTGGTTACTTTGGCTTGAATTTTGTCTGGTGCGACATTCGTTTATAGAATGTCCCATGACCACAGTAAGAGCAATTTTTCAAGGGATGATTTGGGGTTGGTTTCCGAATGAGTGCTTGGCTTTGATTGCGATTCGATTGTAATTTCTGGTTTTCAAAGTACGATATTTGGAATTCGCGTCTAATTCTAATAATCGCCGAAAGCATATTTGGAGGATTTCCGGCCCTAACTATTTTTCCTATTTTTGGGTCAAGTCCAGTCAGAAGGGTGTTTAGGGTCATGGTATCGACAAGATGTGATTGTGCGGTTTTTTGTTTTCTAGTCACGAGTTGTTTGTTGATTGATGCGTGCATTTTTGCATTGTGTGATTGCAAACGAGAAACAAAAGTTAATGCCGACTCACTTGGTAGTTGGCGTATTCTTTGTATATCTTGAATTAATGCTGTGAGATCTCTAAAATCACCGAAATGCGTTTCCAAAAGATATTTAATTTTGTTCCATGTTGATGGGTTTCGAGAGTTTACTAATTCAGCTGCTTTTGCGCTCAGTTTATTTTTTATATGCAAAACAACTAAGTTTTTTGATCTTGCACGGCCATCGTGTGAGCAGTATCACACGCTTGTAAAAACGTTGTGAGGAGAATTGGATTTCCATCGTACTCAGGTACTATGGAGAATATTTCACTTAGTTTGTATGGTTCTAGTGGTTGAGTTTGATCTTGTTCATGAGTTTCTGGTTCGTTAGACATTTTGTTTCACACTATTGGAAATTTATAGCATTATTTTATTATAATCGGTCAGTACGATTATCGGGATAATTAATCAGTGCAATTATCAAAAATAATAGTCGTTCACTTGTATCGATTGAATATCGGAAAATTGGGAGAATATTGGGAATAATTATTGGGTATCCGAAAAGATAAAAATAAATAAAAATGAAAAAATGAGAGACAATTCAATATGATTGGTTTCTTACTCTATGTGTCGAAGCATTGAGTTTGTCTTGTACTCGTCGATGTCTGCCAGGGGCTTCACCAGGTGTTCCTTCCACAGCTTCTTCGAGTGATGACTCCCTCAGGTTCTGGTTCCGGTTAAGGATTGGTATCCACCGCCACTAGTGAGGATTTGCCGTGTTCTAGTAACATTCGCGGAATCCTGCAGCGACTGCGCCAATTTGTTATCGCGAAACTTATGTAGATGACTTTTTAAAAAATTATACGAGGTGGTACGTACCACCGTTACAAAGAAATAGTAGTTTACTTGAGAATGAGCTTTTATTAACTGATGATTTGAAATGGTCTTCTACCTTTCATAAATTTACAAGGTGTTGAATCAGCACTGGCAGTTCCCATCGTAGAAGTCTGCGAACGCTATTAACAAAGATAAGCTTTTCCAAGAGAATTGATATCGCCTGTAACCTGATACTTATTTGAAGGCCATAGCGCCATAATATCGCATATAACATATAAGGAAATTGTTGTTTCCTTTCGGATATTTGCCATAATTTCCACTTTGTGGAATTGTGTGGAGAGACAGTATTTTTCGGTTTTACGATTCATTTGTTTCATTGAATATTTATATACACCCGAACTTTGATCCTTTTATTTGCGTTTTGGCATCTACCTGAAGATAGTACTAAAAAGATTTTTACTTGATCTGTTTGCGGATGGTGTTACAAATAACTTTATTGAAAGTTGCAGCTCCATTCGTAGACGGATACTATAGGGCTTTTGAATATTATAATTCATATTGTGAAACAAGACGACTACATTGTAGTCTGACCTATCCTTGCACTAATGAGAGAAAAAAACCTCGAAACATGGATGTGTACAGGTGGTCATTTCCTGCAAAATGAAGGGTAACGTTTAATAGCTTTATAACAATTAGCACTTGCAATTATGTGTCCGCGACTGTGAGGAACGTTACACAAATGGACGACAGATATAATGCAATATCCGTAGAACGAAGTTGTTGTTTTCTTTCAGATATTTGCCTTAATTTTCCCCTTTGGAATTGTATGGAGAGACAGGTATTTTCCGGTTTTATAAAAGTACCTTACTGATATAGATATAAGTAGTTATCAAATCAAAACCAGAATTGACAGTCATCTGTTACTACTTATTTTGGTTCCAAGAAAAAAAAAACAGATAATTTCGTATATGATATGAACTATACATTTTCTCAACAGGAACTACTTTCCTCATTGATTTCATGCTGAAATCTCCTGAATATACTAACTTTGTTGGCGCTACGTTGGGCAGGTTTTATAACTTGAATTGTATTCACACCGAAAGCTCCAAATACTTATTTATTTGATACCAGAAATAGTATATCAATAGCTTGTCTGTCAAATTCCGACGACTCTTCCCATACAAACGCCTCTGGTATTAAAATTTCATTTGTTCAATATCAGGCAAAAATAAAAAAAATCGTAAGAAAAGTTGTTCTATAATTTTCACAGGATCTCCTAGAACGGTATGAAGTAATTGAGATAGAGGCTTATGTTGAATGTATTCTTTTTGGTGTACTTAGAAGTAGTTAGTGTCATCTTGATAGTTTCGTGAAATCATATTTATTGAAAATCTAGGAATCGAAATGCAGACCATATCCAAAACATTTTATAAGTCTGCGAAATAATCCAGTTAAAAAATTAATAAACCAGAATTAGAGCAATGAATCAAATTGTGAAATTCTACTTGGTGAAACTCAGTGTATTCTAACTTATGAAATGAACAACTTGCTTAATTTACCAATCACTGGGTTGTTTCTTGTAAAATAACGGTGGAAAATTCAGACCACAACGGTTATGAATGACCGTGATTGAAAAAATCTTGATGAAGATGCATTTTATCAACCTATGAATTATTTCAACTGATATTTCACCAACACAATAGGAGTAGGAGAAATCTTCCTCACAGAAAACAATTTTCGACATTTCATCAAAACTTGGCCCGCACTGGGAATCCAACAAATAAGTCAGGAATTACGTTAAAGCTGCAATTATCAAGGAAAAGCGCTTATTCTGAATTCGTGAAATGCCACAACAAAAGCAAACTGACAGAATCGGCTTAGATCCATGTAAGCCAAAAAAATATTACGAAATACTTTCTGAATTTGGAAATGTTCATAAAATAATACTATAGAATATCACATTCGTTTCAGGAAACACTAAATGTACAGTTGAAAATAATGTTGTTTTTTATATCTCACGAGTGGACAGTGAGAATTGAGAATGAAACTTCCGAACTGTTCACCTCGACTTTTATTTTATGAAGTGAAAACCATATAAGGGCTGAATAGATCAGAGTGATGACAAACAAGGTTTTTTTAATATCAGTTCCGAGAACAGTTTTTGTTACTATGACGGAAAAAGTAGGGCAGTATACGGGTCATATTCAAGAATTCCATTATGCGAGCAATTAAATAGTTATTTTTTCTACGGCCACATAGGAAAGTAACTTATATCACCACTGTATATTCGTTTATATCCACAAACCTGCAGAAAAGCTGTCAACTTCATAGTTTCTGTTTAGATTTACCGTTGATCTGTCAAATATACCGGGTATTTCACAAGGTATTCGAAATGTTTCAGCTATTAATGCACTTCTGAATAATGAGTCGATTTATTGACAAACGATGTAATAAAAGTAATACAGAAAACGAAAAGCATTTGGAAAAGTTTGTAAAAAACCACTCAATACAAGGTGCTCAAAGTTTTCTCCCTTGACTTGCAAACAAACTTGGACCCGTTTAAACCAATTTCGTCGTACCAGTTCGAATGTTCCTCCTTCCTGCTGTTCTCAAAGAAGTTGTAAAACACCCTGTATAAATTGTAGGAGGCATTCGCGGCCATCGTTACTCACATGATGAATTTTCAGGTTGTAAGACGGACGTTGATAACAAGTTTGACTCGATGTTTCGCCAACACGAGTGTTTAGCATTCTCTAGAGAGATTTTTTATACTTGACAGCTACTCAATTCACTGTTGATTAATTGTCATTTGACATTCGTTGATTGACCCATAGCTTTAGGAAAAAAAACTAGCCAACCAAATTGATAGAGAGGCGATTTCTGAGGAGAGCAGAGAGCAAGATGTGGAAGTAAACTCATTCTTTTTAAACCTAGTATCAGAAACTGGGGTAATGTTCCAAATCCAAAGTCTTAAAAATGGTATATGCTCTAATATAATAAAAAGTATAAAAACAAGATAATAGAACCACTATTGCACATAATAAATGTTATATTTAGAACTTTAAAAACTGCTATAATTATTCCATTGCATAAATAAGGAGATAAAAATGTACTAATAATTATAGACCAATAACATTAACTGGTTCAATTAGAACGATTATAGAAAAGTGTATAGAAGTAAGCTTTTAAAATATCTAGAGAAAAAGCATCTATTAAATAAAAACCGGTATGCCTTTAAGGAGAATTCCAGTACGGAAAATGCACTCTGCAGAGTATTAGAAACTAATCTTGAATTGAAAGTTTAGATCAGGGTAAATAAGTTATTGGTATTTTTTTGGACTTACGGAAAGGTTTTGATACAGTGCAGTACGAAATACTACTTGAAAGGCTAAAAAGAATTGGGGTTAGAGGGAATACAAATAAATAAATATATATATACACTCCAGTCAGGTAAATTAAGCGTTTAGTCTGCAGCGGAGAATAACAATTTTCCTCCCAAATGTTCCATAGGTTAGAACTAACTCTGTGAATTTTCTCTTCCTGAAGAAGTCAATAAAGGTTGACGAAATATTGAAGATTTAAATCGAATGAGTTTCATTGTTCAACAGACCGCTACCCGAGAATTCCTACTTAATTACTTAATTATATATATATATATATATATATATATATATATATATATATATATATATATATATAAGTGAATAGATTCTGCTTGCGTTCCTCATAACGCACGAGAAACTTGATTGAGTCTTGGGTTGGACAGAACAAATAAACATTTGTCTGCCTGTCAATGTTGTAGGTAAACATCTACCTTTGGATTCCATGGCTCGTGTCGAATTAAGTTTCAAACTAGTGACTGTAGATGTCACAAGTTACTATTCATATATATATATATATATATATATATATATATATATATATATATATATATATATATATATATATATATATATATATATATATATATATATATATATATATATATATATATATATATATATATATATATATATATATATATATATATATATATATATATATATATATATATATATATATATATGAATAGTAACTTGTGACATCTACAGTCACTAGTTTGAAACTTAATTCGACACGAGCCATGGAATCCAAAGGTAGATGTTTACCTACAACATTGACAGGCAGACAAATGTTTATTTGTTCTGTCCAACCCAAGACTCAATCAAGTTTCTCGTGCGTTATGAGGAACGCAAGCAGAATCTATTCACTTTATATATATATATATATATATATATATATATATATATATATATATATATATATAATTAAGTAATTAAGTAGGAATTCTCGGGTAGCGGTCTGTTGAACAATGAAACTCATTCGATTTAAATCTTCAATATTTCGTCAACCTTTATTGACTTCTTCAGGAAGAGAAAATTCACAGAGTTAGTTCTAACCTATGGAACATTTGGGAGGAAAATTGTTATTCTCCGCTGCAGACTAAACGCTTAATTTACCTGACTGGAGTGTATATATATATTTATTTATTTGTATTCCCTCTAACCCCAATTCTTTTTAGCCTTTCAAGTAGTATTTCGTACTGCACTGTATCAAAAGCTTTCCGTAAGTCCAAAAAAATACCAATAACTTATTTACCCTGATCTAAACTTTCAATTCAAGATTAGTTTCTAATACTCTGCAGAGTGCATTTTCCGTACTGGAATTCTCCTTAAAGGCATACCGGTTTTTATTTAATAGATGCTTTTTCTCTAGATATTTTAAAAGCTTACTTCTATACACTTTTCTATAATCGTTCTAATTGAACCAGTTAATGTTATTGGTCTATAATTATTAGTACATTTTTATCTCCTTATTTATGCAATGGAATAATTATAGCAGTTTTTAAAGTTCTAAATATAACATTTATTATGTGCAATAGTGGTTCTATTATCTTGTTTTTATACTTTTTATTATATTAGAGCATATACCATTTTTAAGACTTTGGATTTGGAACATTACCCCAGTTTCTGATACTAGGTTTAAAAAGAATGAGTTTACTTCCACATCTTGCTCTCTGCTCTCCTCAGAAATCGCCTCTCTATCAATTTGGTTGGCTAGTTTTTTTCCTAAAGCTATGGGTCAATCAACGAATGTCAAATGACAATTAATCAACAGTGAATTGAGTAGCTGTCAAGTATAAAAAATCTCTCTAGAGAATGCTAAACACTCGTGTTGGCGAAACATCGAGTCAAACTTGTTATCAACGTCCGTCTTACAACCTGAAAATTCATCATGTGAGTAACGATGGCCGCGAATGCCTCCTACAATTTATACAGGGTGTTTTACAACTTCTTTGAGAACAGCAGGAAGGAGGAACATTCGAACTGGTACGACGAAATTGGTTTAAACGGGTCCAAGTTTGTTTGCAAGTCAAGGGAGAAAACTTTGAGCACCTTGTATTGAGTGGTTTTTTACAAACTTTTCCAAATGCTTTTCGTTTTCTGTATTACTTTTATTACATCGTTTGTCAATAAATCGACTCATTATTCAGAAGTGCATTAATAGCTGAAACATTTCGAATACCTTGTGAAATACCCGGTATATTTGACAGATCAACGGTAAATCTAAACAGAAACTATGAAGTTGACAGCTTTTCTGCAGGTTTGTGGATATAAACGAATATACAGTGGTGATATAAGTTACTTTCCTATGTGGCCGTAGAAAAAATAACTATTTAATTGCTCGCATAATGGAATTCTTGAATATGACCCGTATACTGCCCTACTTTTTCCGTCATAGT
This sequence comes from Chrysolina americana, assembly GCA_958502065.1. Taxonomy (NCBI): domain Eukaryota; kingdom Metazoa; phylum Arthropoda; class Insecta; order Coleoptera; family Chrysomelidae; genus Chrysolina; species Chrysolina americana. The sequence goes on from OY293419.1 coordinate 38,022,562, forward strand.
AACAAAAACTGTTCTCGGAACTGATATTAAAAAAACCTTGTTTGTCATCACTCTGATCTATTCAGCCCTTATATGGTTTTCACTTCATAAAATAAAAGTCGAGGTGAACAGTTCGGAAGTTTCATTCTCAATTCTCACTGTCCACTCGTGAGATATAAAAAACAACATTATTTTCAACTGTACATTTAGTGTTTCCTGAAACGAATGTGATATTCTATAGTATTATTTTATGAACATTTCCAAATTCAGAAAGTATTTCGTAATATTTTTTTGGCTTACATGGATCTAAGCCGATTCTGTCAGTTTGCTTTTGTTGTGGCATTTCACGAATTCAGAATAAGCGCTTTTCCTTGATAATTGCAGCTTTAACGTAATTCCTGACTTATTTGTTGGATTCCCAGTGCGGGCCAAGTTTTGATGAAATGTCGAAAATTGTTTTCTGTGAGGAAGATTTCTCCTACTCCTATTGTGTTGGTGAAATATCAGTTGAAATAATTCATAGGTTGATAAAATGCATCTTCATCAAGATTTTTTCAATCACGGTCATTCATAACCGTTGTGGTCTGAATTTTCCACCGTTATTTTACAAGAAACAACCCAGTGATTGGTAAATTAAGCAAGTTGTTCATTTCATAAGTTAGAATACACTGAGTTTCACCAAGTAGAATTTCACAATTTGATTCATTGCTCTAATTCTGGTTTATTAATTTTTTAACTGGATTATTTCGCAGACTTATAAAATGTTTTGGATATGGTCTGCATTTCGATTCCTAGATTTTCAATAAATATGATTTCACGAAACTATCAAGATGACACTAACTACTTCTAAGTACACCAAAAAGAATACATTCAACATAAGCCTCTATCTCAATTACTTCATACCGTTCTAGGAGATCCTGTGAAAATTATAGAACAACTTTTCTTACGATTTTTTTTATTTTTGCCTGATATATATATATATATATATATATATATATATATATATAGAGAGAGAGAGAGAGAGAGAGAGAGAGAGAAAGTAGTCAAGTAGTCTCTTGACTGACTAGTTGAAAAAACTCCTTAAATTTAGATATTCTTCACCTGAGTAGTGAGAATATCATTGGGGCTGCAGTCAGGAATAAAAGGCCTTGTTGAAGTAACACTTAAGTCAAGCTTTCGAAATACTTTAATTTCATTATCAAGACATCTGAAAATATTAATTGTGTAAATATAACACTAATAATATGGAAGTTTTGAAAACAACTTACTAACGTGAGGATAGTTTGAAGAAAATAGCATGTGCTTTTCCCTTAGTCATTGTATACACAATATGTTTTACGAAGAAGATATAAAAAGTGAGAAAAAGGTGTCATCAGGAATATTAAAAGGTTGCACATCGTGCATTGTGTATCGATCGAGAGAAATGCATCATAATACGTTGAAACCGTGTAATCTTATTGATGATTCACTTAGATTAAAAATATTTGAAACAAACAATTTGAAAACATTGTCACATGTAACGGCCCAACACACCGGAAGACAAGGAACAACAGACATGATAAAGAGAGAAAGATAAACTAATTGTCAGCTGTCAACTACCTTGAGAGCTGTTCTCTGTGAGTTCCAGCTGTCAAGCTACTCGCAACTGTCATGTGATCCGTCCCCATGTAACCCGTGCTAGAGACGAAACATGTTTATGTTCTATGGATAACATAAAAGACTGCCCTCTATGGGGGATTATATGTACTAGTGAAAGAGTTTAAATTTGAAATGTGAGGTGATGGATTTGACTCTAATTTAAGAATATAATTGTAAATAACAGATAAATTTGCAACATCAGACCTTTTGTTTATACTATTAGTTTCATTATTGATATAAACCATCTCCAAAAAGTTCCTCTTGAGATAATTGTCCTCCCTTGCTAAAATGGTTGGTTCATTGAAATTCATATGGTGCAAAGTTGTAATACTGTGTTCTGCAAGAGCACAGCTATTCTTTTTTAGTTTACAATCACTCCTGTGCGACGTGATGCGTCCTGACAGGTTTCTACTAGTCTGACCTATGTAGACTTTGTTACAATTTGAACTTGGTAATTTATAAATAACATTAGTTTGTTCTAATTTTGTAAGTGGAGTTTTAGTTTTAGTGTAAAGGTTGTTTACTACCTTAAGGTTTCTTTTTGCAATACGAAGTTCCTTTGATTTAAAAATATTGGAGAGCTTCGATGTGAGTTCTTGTATATACGGGAGAGTTCTATATTTATATGCAATTATTTGTTGAGGATTATTATTAGTATTTTGAGAAGATAGGTTATCATTTATATTATTATTAATCGAAATTGAAGATGAATTTTGTAAAGACAAGGAACCATGGTTTGGTCCTGTATTAAAAAGGAATTTATTAATGACATTATTAGGGTACGAATTCTCTCTAAGGATCTATCTCAACTCCCCCAGGCAATCCTGTCTGTGTAAAGGGTGGGACAAACCAATTACTCTATTCTTCAGAGCTGTAATCAGGTTGTGTTTCATACTCACATGGTGGTACGAATGAAAATTGAGGAAACGGTTGAAGCACATTGGCTTCCTATACCATTTTGTTCGAAGATGTTGTGATCGTCTCTACAAACCCTCATGTCGGGGAAAGGAATACTATGATCCACCTCTACCTCTGAGGTGAATTGTAGATGGATGTCGTAGCTATTAAAATAGTACAAAGCTTCTTCAACTTTACCTGACGGTACAGACAAAATTAGGTCATCCACATACCATTTCACAAACGGGATGTCGAAAGGAATCAATGACAAAACATCTTTTATGAGTTCGTCTAGTACAAAATTGACCAGGATTGGAGAAATGGTTGAGCCCATAGGGGTACCAAATATTTGTTTGTAATATTGATTATTAAATATTAACAAATTTGATTCAAAAATAAATTCGAGAATGTCTATGAAGGCACTCCACGAAAGAGTACAACAATTTTTAATGATGTCCCATTTTGTAGACAAAATTGTTCTGACTACGTCAATTGGAAGGTTTCTAAACAGGGACGCTACATCGAAACTCACCACTACATAATTATCAGGAATTTTTAAATTGTTAATGAATTTACTGAAATCTAAGTGAATTATCAATAAGATTACACGGTTTTAACGTATTGTGATGCATTTCTCTCGATCGAGACACAATGCACGATGTGCAACCTTTTAATTTTCCTGATGACACCTTTTTCTCACTTTTTATATCTCCTTCGTAAAACATATTGTGTATACAATGACTAAGGGAAAAGCACATGCTATTTTCTTCAAACTATCCTCACGTTAGTAAGTTGTTTTCAAAACTTCCATATTATCAGTGTTATATTTACACAATTATTATTTTCAGATGTCTTGATAATGAAATTGAAGTATTTGGAAAGCTTGACTATTTAACCCAGAGTGTTACTTCAACAAGGCCTTTTATTCCTGACTGCATCCCCAAGGATATTCTCACTACTCAGGTTGAGAATATCTAAATTTAAGGAGTTTTTTTCAACTAGTCAGTCAAGAGACTACTTTCTCGATACATTACAGATATGGGGTTCTACAACAACATTCATCGCCAGTACGGACTTACTAGTGTGACGTTACTAAAACGATGGGCCACTCTCAATATCAAAATAGCTGCTGCTTTGAACAAGAAGGTTTTTCTGGCAAGATGTAGAAATTTGGATCTGTTTCCAAACCACATTACAAATGGAATTTGTAACATCAACACTTTACTGCACCACAATAGAAGACGAACTGGAAAGAAAATCCAAGGATTTAATAACAGGTTGAAAAAAAACTATATTAAATTTAGAGATTCAATCAACGTTCAGTGATATAAACCACCTTAAAAGTGTTTTGGTTAACATAAAGTTTAAACTTCGTTCTTTAATTCCTTTTGACATTTTCACAGAATTTAATAGAAGACAAAAACTTCACTATAATAAAGTTTTTCACAACATTCTCAATAGACATAAAAATAAATTAAATAATTTAAAAATAGATGCATTCACAACCATTAAATTTCAAGAAAAGTGGTTAAAAAACTTAACGGACGTGGTCATTTCATTAGATGTTAAACGTTTGTTGTCCCTAGGACCCAAATTCAGCATTTGCCCTTCAGGCAAGGATTTAAAAATTTCTTCTCTTTTAGCAGATTTAGAATCAATTATTACTCTTTTTCCTAAAAATGAACAAGATCTCCAGAGATCTCAGTGCACAAATGTCATTACTAATTGCCTACATAAAAATTCTTCAAAATTAACATATCTTCAAAATATTTTTAATGTAATTAGAAAATTTCTTAAAGATCATCCTGATCTTTACATTGTGAAAATTGACAAAGGGAATGTAACGGTTGTGATGTACAAGCAGGATTACTTGGATAAAAGTCAACAACTTCTTGACGATGAACAATATTACCTAAAAATTCCACACAATCCTACTTTTACAATACAGCAGAATGCGAATAAATTAGTGTCTAACTTAGAAAAGAAGTGGTTAATTGAACCATCCATTGCTAAAACTTTAAAAACGTATAACTCTATTGCTCCACGTTTTTATTCTCTTCCTAAAATACATAAGCCTTCGTTAGCTATGAGACCGATAGTGTCCTCAGTCAATGCTCCTAATGGAAATTTGGCGAAATTTCTCACAAACATACTAACAAAAGCTTATGACACAGAGGGTGATTACTACATTAAGGATTCTTTTTCTTTCAGTAAATTCATTAACAATTTAAAAATTCCTGATAATTATGTAGTGGTGAGTTTCGATGTAGTGTCCCTGTTTACAAACCTTCCAATTGACGTAGTCAGAACAATTCTGTCTACAAAATGGGACATCATTAAAAATTGTTGTACTCTTTCGTGGAATGCCTTCATAGACATTCTCGAATTTATTTTTGAATCAAATTTGTTAATATTTAATAATCAATATCACAAACAAATATTTGGTACCCCTATGGGCTCAACCATTTCTCCAATCCTGGTCAATTTTGTACTAGACGAACTCATAAAAGATGTTTTGTCATTGATTCCTTTCGACATCCCGTTTGTGAAAAGGTATGTGGATGACCTAATTTTGTCTGTACCGTCAGGTAAAGTTGAAGAAGCTTTGTACTATTTTAATAGCTACGACATCCATCTACGATTCACCTCAAAGGTAGAGGTGGATCATAGTATTCCTTTCCTCGACATGAGGGTTTGTAGAGTCGATCACAACATTCTTCAAACAAAATGGTATAGGAAGCCAATGTGCTCCAACCGTTTCCTCAATTTTCATTCGTACCACCATGTGAGTATGAAACACAACCTGATTACAGCTCTGAAGAATAGAGTAATTGGTTTGTCCCACCCTTTACACAGACAGGATTGCCTGGGGGAGTTGAGACAGATTCTTAGAGAGAATTCGTACCCTAATAATGTCATTATTAAATTCCTTTTTAATACAGGACCAAACCATGGTTCCTTGTCTTTACAAAATTCATCTTCAATCTCGATTAATAATAATATAAGTGATAACTTATCTTCTCAAAATACTAATAATAATCCTCAACAAATAATTGCATATAAATATAGAACTCTCCCTTATATACAAGAACTCACATGGAAGCTCTCCAATATTTTTAAATCAAAGGAACTTCGTATTGCAAAAAAAAACCTGAAGGTAGTAAACAACCTTTACACTAAAACTAAAACTCCACTTACAAAATTAGAACAAACTAATGTTATTTATAAATTACCATGTTCAAATTGTAACAAAGTCTACATAGGTCAGACTAATAGAAACCTGTCAGGACGCATCACGTCGCACAGGAGTGATTGTAAACTAAAAAAGAATAGCTGTGCTCTTGCAGAACACAGTATTACAACTTTGCACCATATTAATTTCAATGAACCAACCATTTTAGCAAGGGAGGACAATTATCTCAAGAGGAACTGTTTGGAGATGGTTTATATCAATAATGAAACTAATAGTATGAACAAAAGGTCTGATGTTGCAAATTTATGTGTTATTTACAATTATATTCTCAAATTAGAGTCAAATCCATAACCTCAAATTTCAAATTTAAACTCTTTCACTAGTACATATAATCCCCCATAGAGGGCAGCCTTTTATCTTGTCCATAGAACATAAACATGTTTCGTCTCTAGCACGGTTACATGGGGATGGATCACATGACAGTTGGCGAGTAGCTTGACAGCTGGAACTCACAGAGAACAGCTCTCAAGGTAGTTGACAGCTGACAATTAGTTTATCTTTCTCTCTTTATCATGTCTATTGTTCCTTGTCTTCCGGTGTGTTGGGCCGTTACATGTGACAATGTTTTCAAATTGTTTGTTTTAAAATTTTTCAATCTAAGTGAATCATCAATAAGATTACACGGTTTCAACTTATTGTGATGCATTTTGAACAGTTATGTAATAGAAATAGGTCTCACAGTAAAGCACTTTTGGAAAAATGTATTTATTTATTAATAATGGACTCAACGTCAACGAACATCATTCAACAACTCCAACATGGACATGACTAACCATGGGTCCATGGAAAACATAATACATAAGTAATTGACATTGTTGACGGAACAGCCAGAACACAGAATTGAACAACAATACCCCCTTGCAATTCTGCATTCAGATTTCAGCTTAATTCAATATAACCACAAAGTTAGAAAATTTACAATAAGGAAGACCCTTGGTCATGATATCTGCAATTTGATCATCAGTACTTATATGAATCAATTGAAATTTACCATCATTAATAAAATCCCTAACAAAATGGTATTTAGTATCATAGTGCTTCGATCTTTTTGTCTCATTAGTCTTAGCTATTTTAATTGTACCTTGATTATCTTCAAACAAGAGAATAGGGTAAATAGAACCATGAATATCAAAAAACAGATTACCCAAAAACAAGCATTCAATCATACAAGAAGCCATAGCATAAAATTCGGCTTCAGTGCTGCTAAGTGCAACTACATTCTGTTTTTTGGAACTCCAGGTTACAATATGATCATTAACCTTTATATCAAAACCAGAAACACTTTTCCTACCATTGGTATCTGAAGCATAGTCAGCATCAACATAAGCATGTAACTTAAAATTTAAATTATTAGTTTTACAATATTTTAATCCAACATTCTCTGTATGTTTCAAAAAGCGAAGAATATTTTTGAGATATTTCCAGTGGAAATCATTGAAACAATTTTGAAATCTCCCAAAATATGATACAGAAAAACATAGATCTGGGCGAGTGCCCAACATTAAGTACATAAGGCTTCTCACAAGTTTCTTATATGGAACTTTGAAATCACAATTTTTCTCTTCCCTTTTTAAATCTAATCTGGGCTCTATTGGAAATTTAGTTGGCTTACAATCCATCATTCCAAATTGTATAAGTATCTTTTGCACAAGATTCTTTTGACTGATAGTAATTTTATCTTTTGTATGTTCAATATCAAGACCTAGAAATTGAAATTTACCATTATTTGAAGACATCTCTGTAATTTCCATCTTTGATACAAGATTCTTCTTTATATTATTCAGTTTATCAGTTGAACAAAATCGTCAGCCCAAATGAGTAAATAAGTGTCATCATGATAATATAAACAGGAATCTGTCTTTGATCTACTAAATTTGAGCTGTAATAAAAAACGATTCAAATAATCTTTCCATGATTTGGGACTTTGTCTCAAACCATAGAGAGCTTTCACAAGTTCACATAATTACCTTCAGCGAAACTTATGCCTTCGGGAGGTTTCGTATAGATTATTTCATTTAAAGGACTTTTTAAAAAAGCTGATTTTACATCTAGCTGAAGGATATTCATATCTTTCTCAACCGCAATGACTAATAAAACCCTCAAAGTAGTTAACCTGGCTACTGGCGCAAATAGGTCCTCTTCTTCTAGACTTGGTTGCTGATAGCCTCTTGCCACTAGTCTTGCTTTCTTAATTTTCTTGCCATCCACCATCTTCTCTGTAAAAACCCAACGAGAATCGATAACATTGACATTTTCTAATGGGGGGTCTACGAGTTCCCAAGTTTCATTTTCATTGAGTGAGGATATCTCTTTTTCATCAGTATATGTTGCTGGAGCATCAACTGCTACTAACAAAGCAAGTAATTCCACTTCATAATCTTTGAGGTACTCTGGAAGTTTTCTCGATCTTGTACTACAACGTAGACTACCTATATCAGAAGTTTGTGAAGTCACGTTTGGGGACTCTTGGGATTCTGTTATTTCAGATGAAATTTGTACCAAATTCTTCCAATTCTCATCAAATCTAACATGACGAGCACTGACAACTTTTCTTTTAATAGGGTCCCAAAGCCTATAGCCATTGTCACAGTATCCAACATGAAACATCTTTTTGGAATGTGAATCCAATTTGCCAGATCTGTCTTCTTTAGGAATCAAAGCATAGGCTGGACATCCAAATATTTTAATTTTGTCCAAATCAGGATTGGTATTATACTACATTTCTGCGGGAGTAATATCAGGAGGCAATGTGGAAGAATGAATTCTGTTCAATAGATACACAGAAGTAAGAACAGCCTCTCCCCACATCTCTTTTTCAAATCCAGCTTCAAATATAACACATCTTGACATGTCTAAAATTTTTCTGTTCAGACGCTCTGCTGCACCATTCTGTTCCGGGTTACGTGGAACAGTATACTGAATATTTATTCCCTTAGACACACAAAATTTCTTGAAAGAGTCAGAGATATACTCTCTTCCGTTATCACAACGTAAGTTTTCAATGCTACACCCAAATTTAGCTTCAACGTGGGCAGAATACCTTTTAAATTTCTCTTCTGCCACGCTGATTACACTTATAACATTTACCACGAAATCCTTGAACATTTCTATTCTTCTGACTACTCTGAGCAGTTTGACTATCTTCAGTTGTTTTTGTTTGTGACCTCCAACTGCCGTAATTTTTCTTCTTGTATCCGAAACCAGCAAAAGCATGTTGAAGTTCTGAGTCTTCACTATGTTGACCTTTCTGTTTCTTTAGCAACCTTTCCTCCTCAGCCAAGAGTCTATTTTTTACATAATCCAAAGAAATCTTTGATTTAGTCGCATCGCTTTCTCCGTTATCATTGAACATGATATCGATGGCTGAGACAACACTGTCATATTCAGTAGGCATTGCCACTAGTAGTTGATTAATAGTTTCCTGTTCATCAACCTTACCACCTGCTGTCTTGAGTTCAGCACATACAGTCTCAAACTGTAGAAAAGCGTCATTTAACGAGATATTGCCAGAAAACTCCATTCTCCTCAATTTCTTCTGTAGAGCCACTAGAGATTTCATTCCCTTCTTTTCATATGTTGAACTCAAACACTGCATCATTGATTTAGCAGTTACCTTATCCTTTATCATTATAAGGATATTGTCGACGGCACCTTGAACTATGATATTTCGGGCTTTGATATCCTTTTTCATAAACTGTTCCAATTCCGTTGCATCTTCTGGTGGGTCTTCCATCAAAACACTCAGTACTGAATTCTGTTCGAGAATCAGTTTGATTCTGAACTCCCGATTCGAAAAATTATTCCCATCAAATAGTTTCACATACATCTGAGACACTGCAGCCATGGACGCCATTTTGCCGTTGACCCAGTTGACCAAAAATTTTTAAAATATCCAAAATCCCGTGCACTTATTCTCTTACTGTGAAATATCTGGGACCATAACCTGAACATTTATGTAATAGAAATAGCTCTCACAGTAAAGCACTTTTGGAAAAATGTATTTATTTATTAATAATGAACTCAACGTCAACGAACATCATTCAACAACTCCAACATGGACATGAATAATCATGGGTCCATGGAACACATATTACATAAGTAATTGACATTGTCGACGGAACAGCCAGAACACAGAATTGAACAACAATACATTTCTCTCGATCGAGACACAATGCACGATGTGCAACCTTTTAATTTTCCTGATGACACCTTTTTCTCACTTTTTATATCTTCTTGGTAAAACATATTGTGTATACAATGACTAAGGGAAAAGCACATGCTATTTTCTTCAAACTATCCTCACGTTAGTAAGTTGTTTTCAAAACTTCCATATTATTAGTGTTATATTTACAGCTTAACAGCAACGTAATATACGAAATTCCGTGTGGTGCATGTGATCAGTGTTATGTGGGTCAGACTTCGCAATGGCTGAAACAAAGAATAGCTTTACACAAGAGCGATGTCCGGTTAGGCAAAAACTCGTGTGCAGCTGTTGATCACTCACAAAAAACCGGCCACCAATTTGACTACTCTAATGTCAAATCCTGGAAAAAATTAATAATCAAAAAACTAGACTCTTCCTTGAGATGTACCATATAAACAAAAAACCCAACACAGTAAATTACAAGACCGACACGAAAACAACATATACAGTAACATTTTAAACACAATTTAATTTTTGTTATTGGTGAACATGTGGTGTACCTATGATAGTTTCTAAGAATTTTTTTTATATATTTACTTTTTTTTTCATTGTTACCTACTGGTCATTAGATTTTTGGTTACCTGCGTGATATATAAGCCGGTGCCCCAGAGCTAAAGTTTCAGTTAGTAATGGATATTACCTAGTTGGTGTTGATGAATATTTCGCAGCTCCCCAGAACACTAATGAACACAATAGGATTACCGACTCTATGATTGTAAGTGGAACAGTTGTATAATTTTTGGTTTGATTTTTCCAAATTCCTAACATGTTTTTGCAGCTTTTCTCTCCTGAAGAAGCTAATAAAGATTAGCGAAATATTGAGATATAGAACGAATGAGTTTTATTGGTAAACAGACCGCAAACCCGAGAAGACCCCAGCTGATTTTGTGAAGTTCGGTCGAGAATACATCCCTACTATAGAATTGGAAAAATCTTGAGGTTGCAGTCTTATGTTGGTCTTAAAGAAAACTCTTTGTTATCTTGTCAAGCTTTCGGAAAAGTTTATTTCCTTCCTCAGAACAACTATAACAGGTCAAAATAAAAAATGTAGAAATATATCGAATCTACTAACATACATAACTTGAGTAAAAATTTAAATCATCAGTAAAGTAAAAAATATTGTACAAAAATTAAAATGCGGACTGACAGTATTTGAATTTGAAAATAAATGTCAATGTATTTGAATTGATATTATAAAATCAAGTGACTCTACTAGGTGTATTATTACTCGTATCTCCCATCAAAAAGCCCTACACATCTAGCCCCAAAAAACAGATACCCAGAAACGTAAGCTCTCCCGACTCATCGAAACCCAGAATCCGAACTCGCCCTCCCACTCAGACATTCAACTCGTCAAGAATTTATCTGATTTATCCATTTCTGATGCCGCACACTCAGCTCTCGCCAAAGGTTTCAACTTTGCTGTCACCCCCAGAACAATTCCAGTAGAAAAGATAATCACCCAAACCGAGGAGGACCTAGGAACGACGCCGAAAACATCAGGCGCGAAGTTGCCAAAATCCTATCTTCAGCAAAACCCCTTCCCACAAACCTCCGTTCTGCTGAAAGACACGCCCTCAAAGAATTAAATCAAAATCCCGATATTGTCATTCTTCCAGCCGATAAAGGGAATACAATCGTCATTTTAAATTCGTCGGATTATTTCGACAAAATGAACTCTCTCATCAACACAGATGAATACAGGAAAGTCACCAATGACCCTACCACTTACCTTGGGAAAACCACCAAAGCCTAGATCAATAAATCGCAACTTCCATCAGACGTCAAATCTCTGTTAATACCGAAGGAGAGATCATCTCGAATCCCGAAAATCTATGGCCTTCCTAAAATCCACAAACCTGGAGCTCCTCTCAGACCCATTGTCAGTGCATTTAACTGCCCTACCCAACGCTTAGCGAAACATCTTTCTAATATTATCAATCGAATTAAAGAATTCAACATATCCAATTCCGATATCCTTGTTAGCTTTGACATCGTCTCCCTATTCACCAACATCCCTATTGATGAGACCCTTGCCATATTGAAAAACAAGCACGAAATATCACAAGACATTCTTACTTTAGTCAAACATTGCATGTTTAATACATACTTTACCTTCCAAAACACCTTTTACAGACAAATCAAAGGTGCCCCTATGGGATCCCCTCTCTCACCCGCGTTTGCCAACATCTTCATGGAAGATTTCGAAACCAAAGCCCTTTCCTCAGCCACTCTTCAACCTTTCTGCTGGTTACGATACGTTGATGACTCTTTTGTCATCTGGCCCCACAGTAGAGATACTCTGAATTCTTTCCTAGCCCATCTGAACGAAGTACACCCTCACATCCGCTTCACGATGGAGATAAAGAGCAATTCGACTCTGCCTTTGATGAATGAATGAATGAATGAATAAAAAAATTAATAAATAAACAAACAAACAAACAAGATGTTGAGATTGAATTCATATTCATCTCGTCTTCATGAAAGTCCAATATTGGGTATTTATGACAAGCCCAAAGCTGCACCAACTAGCTTAAATTTAATATGGAAATATTTTGTATTCGCAATAATCAAGTAAAGTGTGTTCAATGACCACAGCAGTCGATGCCTTAAACCAACATAAAAAATACGATTTTTAACTCAAATTGTAATGAGGAAAATATTTTGCATTTGAAAATAATTCAAAATTGATGTTGTTAAAATAATTCTCAGTTCGCTCTACTTTGATCTACTTTCTTGCACACATATCAATATTATCGATACGGTTTGAAGAAATTATCACGTGGTCCTAGGAAAAATTATGTTCATTACTTATGCGACAGTGATTTTTCACACTCGTGGGTTTGTCGCTTTCGACATGCACCATGTACTACAATGTTTCCCAGGTGAGTAAAAAATTACACTTTTTGTACTTGCGTTATTTAAGAAGTGTCCTTTTTCCATCTCCACAATAATGAAAGAGTTAACACCGGTAAATTGATCCCACGTTGTACCGATATAAGTTTCAAAAATTATATTGCTCTACCAACTAGGCTAAAGCAAGAATTGAGATGTGATGATACACTCTTGAATGCCGAAAGGTAAACTCCTCCATTAACACATTCGTTTAATTGAATGGTTCTATTCGAAGGGGGCACTGATTATAACTAACACTTTATTGATTTCATTTCCTAGCAGAATGTGAATTTCAATTGCGTTCAACGGATCTTCTGGGATAGACATATCTCCTTTCTAATATGATTTTTCACAAATGATAAATATCCTCACAGTTGACGATATCTTCAGGTTTCCCTTGTGGGCTTGACCTCAACTTTTTGTACTCTCTGGGACACCACTGGTTCGTGTGTTCCCCTACAGTCAGGAAAGTGAGTATCAAAGAGTATCTCTAGAGATTCCTTCCCTAATTTGGTGAATGATCCGTCTGCTCGAATTGACAATATTCCACAGGCTATCGGTGATCGTTTTTTTGCTGTCAGGTTGGTAATATTTTTTTTCCTTAATATTGGAAACACTGATTAAAACAAATTTTGTCATCTGTCAGATTCAAGGGATTGACTGGGGATTGGTTATAATAATTTGAAATTTGTCATTGCTGACACATGGCACATGTCAGTGTATCAAAATACAGTGTTTCAAATATTAAAAACCAAAATTAATTGCCAACCTGACAGCAAAACAACGATCACCGATAGCCTGTGGAATATTGTCAATAGAGGACTTCGGAACACACAACATTTGGCTTTAAAACTAATGACACGTTTTTCGACAATTTTTCTTCATGTCTAGGTTCGGGGCAGCCTCAGGAACCTCGTACTATGATTAAAATTGTCCATAACAGTGTAAATATTAAGATTTTACATAAAATACATAACACTAGGGACTTCAGTTTTATTTAGGGGTTTTTGTTAAAAAATGGCGCTAAATTTAAAACTAGAGAAGAAGTGGTCGTGTGCTAGAGCGTTTGCCTTTCACCCATGCCACCCGGGTTCGATCTCCACCGCCTGCCACTGAGCTAATGTGTTTTGGAATCCACGTGTACACTAGCTGTAGCTCCCGGATCTTCCTTGCTCGCACAAGCTCTGCTTTCGAAGTGTTATCTCCGCAAACTAAGGTGATTCGTGACAACAAATTTCACAGAAAAAGATTAGCCTGCTAGATCATCCTTCTCGAAAGAGACAAAGATTGATAATATAGTGTAAGGTTGTTTTGTTTGTTGAAAAAAAATATTTAGAAATGTTCCCTACGTGTTGTTCATGAATATTTTGTTTGTATGTCCATAAAACACTGGTATATTTGTAAAATAATATGTATATTAAAACGAAGATGCAAGGAAAGCACTTTTGAAATACTGATGACCAGAAATACTATTTGGTGAATGGGTTAAGAATAGAAGCAACTTTTCCTTTTATAGATTTACTTTTGACAATACAAAGATTCTCGTATGACAACTATTTTTTGTTATACATAACAACAACATTAAATTATTCATTTTAATACCCCCTTTAATAGAATATTTCTTGAAGTATTCGATTTTTGATTTCTCTAGGGCCTTGGTAATAATATCTTCTATCTTCAATTATATCTTCGATGAAATGATATCTCGTATTGATATGTTTGATTTGCTTGTGATCTTGAGGACATTTTGAGATCGCTATGCAGATCCTTGATTGTCTTCAATTAAAGAGGTTGGTTTCGGAAACCCTTATATTCAAATCGGTTAAAATATTTTGAATTCATATTCCTTCTCAAACAGCAGTACTAAGGGAAATATGTTCAGCTTCGATTGATGACGAAGAAATTGTACACTGTAAGGACTTCAATTTGTTATATACAGTGATATTTAGTTTGCTTCTCCCCAAATGAACTTATAGATACTATCATAATGGATCATGGATCTTGCTTTTTCCGTCAGAGATCTGTTCATGTGTTCACTAACTCTGTTTTGCTGCGGGGTATAGTGAACAGTTTGTATCGCCTCTATACCTTTTTGCTTGCAAAAATTATTACACTGTCCACCATTATCACTTCTCAATTTTGAAATTCTAGCTCCAAAATAGTCAGTGGCCATTGCTTGATACTGTTTGAAATACTTGTAAATTTCAACTTTACTTTGGAGTAGGTCACCATAGAAAAATGGGTATGATCATCGATGAAAGTAACGAAGTATTTCTTTCCATCCTGAGTTTCAGGTCTAATATACATATATTGCTATCTACCAATTTAGTGGGCGTCTAAATTCAACATGGAATTCTTTGGAAAAGGGTAGTTGAGATTATTTCCCTTTACAACACTTCAATTTAACCACTACAAACTGCAAACACATCTTGAACTTAGGTTATGTTAATGTTATTAAACGAAATGCTGAGAAATTTTGTCAAAAAGGTAATAAAAGTCATAACAACAAGTTATTCTGCGAGCTAAAACAGCCGTGGCCACTTCACCGTGCTGAAGGTTTATCCGCAGCACACTCGCCATCTTCCTGGTCAGATTGGCCTGGCTTCGAGAGGATTCTAACGTTATCTCGCCCTAGCCCCGGAAAGACTCTCAGGTTTGGAGTTTTGAGTTTAACGATGGATTCCTCATCGACGTAAGCTACGATAGTTTCCCCTAAGGGTTTCTCTCGTATGCTTACCACCGTCCACCCTCTAGTGCTCAGACCATCATTCTACCAATACATGATGGTCAGGCACTTGGCATCGAGCTCTTCGAATGCGGTCTTAGGGATCCACATCGAAACTTCGCTTACTCTTTCTGGTCCCTTTCTGAGGAACAGGTCCCCTTGGTTGAGGGTGTTCGGTACTTCTTCAAGCCAGGTTATTGTGTACTCACCCGCACAGGTAGAAGTCCCCCGGTACTTGTAGGAGCGGGGAAGTGCTTGGTTAGGTTAGGTTAGGTTTTCCGCCGCCATTTCCCTCCTTTCTCCTGGCAGAACAATGTCTGCTTCCTCCAGACGTGCAGGGCTTCTTCATCCGTGGATTAGGTGAATTTTGAGTAACTTGATTCAATATCTTTGAATCATATTCCAAATCTCTGTACATGGGATGATTCTTTTTATGATTAAAAAACTCGAACTTCTGAAAATACCTTCCGAACTTTCATAAATAATATTTGGATTTGCATTTCCTAAGTTTGAATCAAATATTCATTTGGTAAATAATTGTGGTTCTATAAAATTTAGTACTATTTGCATTATGAATTCTAAGATATTTTCCAGTAATATCTTCTGATGTTATTGGGTTGATTCTAGTAGTTACGAAAATAATCATCGTAATTTTGCAACAAATTTGGGTTTAGATTTTTTGACCTCACAATATTTTGATTTAATTCACTATTATTTTCATTACTTCGTTCAAACTGATTCTGACTTTCAAATATGAAATCTCTGTTGTGATCTAACTGCTTCGAGCAGAACACTTATTCAGGGTTGTTGTCTAATGGGATCGGCCGTATTAGAATCTGACTGTATAACCGTGCCATTCATTGCCCCTTCCTAAAACTTGTCGGTATTATCTTGTAACTGACTGTTCCGACATTGATTGTATCTATTTCCATCCAGTTTTCAATTGGAAATGTTTGATCTTTTTCGCCAAGTCAATACCAGCCCACATTGATGGTATGGGCACAATGATCCGTATAATCCGTTAACTCCGAAAGAAGTTTGATATTCCATTGAAGGTTCGAAGAACTTTGCTGTTCCATATCAAGACCCTGATGAGATCAGTAACTATTGATAGATAAAGAATTCCATAATATAAATTTCAACTTTAGCCAAACAAGTCTTTTTTGAGATTAATTCTACTCACGGTGGGGCTTACCTAGAATCTTGAGAAAATATCACAATAAAAATTCAAATACTGCCTTTCAATTAAAAAAAAAAACATTGTTGAAACATTATGAAAAATTTTTGTTTTTTTGAACCTGGAAAGAACAATAAAATAATAAAGGTAATTATTCTAACATCCTAGCATCTTTCTAGGAATCAAAAAGTTTACATTTTTAACAGGTTTTCGAAGTTTGTCCTGTGATTCGTGCTAGGAATGGCACGTTAAACTCGTGCTAGGAATCGCACGTTAAAAGGTAAGACCTCGTTAATCCTTAGCTCGCACAAGTTTCGACTTCTGAGGGCTGTCGTTCGTAGGGGGATGACAGCTGGTTAACGGAAAAAACAATTTTAAACAACAACAATTTTTTAAAACAATTCTTAAACATTATTTGTGCATTCAGAAGAATATCTATGACTGTTATATTATTCCCAGTTTATCCAACAAAAGTAATTTCCTAACACTTCTTTGATGTCATTCTCAACGCCTGGTATGACAGACCGGTTCGTTTCCGTTTGTTCATCATATTGATCGAAATGTGAGAACAGCCAAGATCGTCCTGTCCTTGAAGTGATGTGTGCTAAATTTGGATACACATCCCCATTGAACATGAAATAGGTGGAGTAGGTATATGGTAATTCCATGCCTTTCCTGACTAGAATGCAATTTTGGACACTACCCGATTCTTTGATACGTTAAAAAACCAACAAGTGCTATTAGGGTTCAAAATAGATAATGAAGTAAAATAACAAAATACTGATTGAAAGAAAAATTGCCAGTCATCTCATAAATATTCAACAAAAAAACTAATTCTGGCCTGCTAATAATCCGGAGCAGAAAACAATCAAAATTCCTGAACATCGCACAGTAATTAATCCATAAGCCGAACATCAGATTTATGGATATCTGCCAATGACAGTAGACACCAAACTGAAATATATCTCAGTAAAAAAAAACTTATTCTCTATCAATTTAGGCAGATATCTGACAGAAAACAACTACTTCCCTGGCAATACCACGACGGACGTTGAATTGTCTGTGCAACGTTCAATATCTAGATCTCCAATTTCAACATTAATTGAGTTCCCTATTAACTTTACAATATCAGTTATATTGTCGCCTTTTTTCTCAATGATGCCACAGACTTCTGTTATTTCTACGGCTTGATTGCTCGTATACTTCAACTCGTCTTTCAAAAGATTGTACTCGTTTCTCAGTATTGAAACCTTCAAATTCAAATCGTGAAACTGCTTCATGGATTTCCTAACTCCAATCATCTGTGAGTTAAATTTGTCTATGTTCTCCCCGTAAAATTGAAGAGATTTGAAAACTTAATTTTGTTGTTTTTTATCTCTGACACATCCCCATACATTAGATCCAACTTGTCCACCAGCTTATCAAGAGTTGATTTTTGCTGATCAACTTGCTCCAAGCATTGTTTACAAGTCCTCCATCAGATGTGAGTTCATTGAACGTGCACAGTGCCGTCCTTAGGGTGGCGCGAGTGGAGCGGTCACTCCAGGCCTCTCGCTGAGGAAGGCCACGCGCTGAGGAAGGTCCCGCGCTGAGGAAGGTCTCGCGCTGAGAAAGGCTTCGCGCGGAGGAAGGCCTCACGCTGAGGAGGCCCAACTCAGACTAAAAAATAACAAGTATTGGTTGAATGAAAATAAAATAATGATATACAGATACACGTGCCTGAAATATTTTCCTTTTTACCAGTGCAATATGTTGAATAATTGATTATTTACGGAACCTACGAACGAGATAATTGCGATAATTGCACCTTTTACTCGAATTTTATACTCTTATCAGACCTACTACTCAACCAAATCAAGCTGAGACCGGACACCGTACGTGAGAACAAGTGAGACAGAACTACTTGAGAGAGAATGATGCTCAGCCGACTCCTACCCTGCTGGATTTAGATGTCTCTGCGATGTCAAAGTGTTACTTGCCATAGACGTCATACTGCGACATCATTAAGACATCAAATTGTATACTTATATATCTCTGCTACTATATTGTTATTGGGTAATCTCCATATCAGGCGATGATAGGACTTTCACACACATTCACTTGACTGCCGACCACAAGGACGAAGGACGCCATCTGTCCTCCACCACGGTCGAAAGGCGAATCCTCAATTGGTATTAAATGATAATTTGGAGTAACGCAGTAAGTTGGCAAGAAGTTGGCAACACAAATCGTAGGCAATGTTCGCCAACCTAAAAGTAGGAGGAGACCGCGTGACCGGCTGTTATCGTATCGTATAACCATATTCTAGTTCTTTGTTCTTTATATCGATGGATTGATCGAAGATCGAAGCTTCATTGCTTCGAATGCTTTGTATACCGTTCATGTTCTGATATTTCCAGCTGGAGCTGACCACATTTGCGAATTTTAGTGTCCATAAATTGAAAGTGAAAAGTGAGTATAGTTGTTGAGTATCAACAAAGTGAGCTATTCAATGGTGCCAAATTATACTAAGTATTCCATTACTGTCTGGATTATTTCATGTCCCACTACTATCTGACATTGTAGCTTTCAGTGGTCTCATTTTGTTTTATTGATTTCCAGATATGGTGATGAGCCTTCACGGAGAAAACGAAAAAAAAATCGGAAGCAGCCTGTTTCAATTGGTTCAGGCATGCTAAACAAAGGCTCGACAGGAAAAGGCTCCAAAGCAATTGACTTTCAGTTTTTTAATTAATTTATTTTTATTTTTCACTTTTTCTATTTGTTGTTTCTGTCTGGAATATCGCATAGACGTTGACGTCTCTTGACTATAACAGTGAAGAAATCGCTGCTTTGTCGCTATGTTTATTAGGAGGCATCTTTGCGGCATCTCAGAACTACATCGCAAAGACATCCCAGAACTACATCGCATAGACGTCACCAGCACGCATCATGAGTGTGATAACAGTTAATCGCTGGGACGTAACGATGCGAGTCGCTGGTCACGAAGTGACATTGCAGCAATATAATATAATAATAATATAATATAATATCTTGGAGATATATCTGTGTTGGCTTGGTCTTTCCCCGCTTCATGACTGAAAAAACTATAATTGGCCAATAATTGGTGTGTTTTGAGATGAAATGATTTCATCTGAATTGCTCAAAAACACCTGTTTGTGGGAAAAAAAATAAAAAATTTCGGAGGGGCCCCCAGATCCCTCTTTGTGCTGGGGGGTATTCCATACACCCCAGACCCCCGCCAAGTCACTTTTTCAAAACAGGCCTCGCAAAAATGTTTTGCTCCGGGCCTCGCATTCGCTAAGGACGGCTCTGAACGTGGATGGCAGTTTCATGCATTTCAAATGAAAATATTAACTACAGCTGTCGGGCATGACAGCAAAAAACGGAACCCTCTTTTTATCACTTCATCACTTGCTTGAAAAATTAAAACGATTGAAAATTATCACATTTAGTTATTGCATATGCATATTGGATATTAATTCGTGAGAATGTAGATCACCAACAACCTAATGATTCTACTCATGTAAAACACAACTGAAAAACTCGCAGTTTTACCCACAAAAATTGAAAATAAGGCAGAGTAAAGTGACATCGACTATACAGTTTTCACGGTTCACGGTATTGTATTATATGTTTACAATAATGAAATCCTCGTTATCACTGTACCATTTGGAAATAATTTCCCAGGTGATAGCGAATGTGGTGATATTCTATTGTTATTGGATACACATTGTCTACGGCAATTCCTACTTCACACTGTTTATATAAATGAAATAATTATCTCGTGAACTTTTGTCAAAAGGTAAGAAAAAATCTTGAAATTCATTTCATA
Organism: Chrysolina americana; assembly: GCA_958502065.1. Taxonomy (NCBI): domain Eukaryota; kingdom Metazoa; phylum Arthropoda; class Insecta; order Coleoptera; family Chrysomelidae; genus Chrysolina; species Chrysolina americana. Next base: position 38,043,165 of record OY293419.1, read on the forward strand.
CCTTTCTGAAACGCCGATATCTGGCAATTCTTATCCGTTTACCGTACAGATAGTCAGAGAAAACAATTATGGTAAATAATACACCAATGACGAGTGAACTGCTGCCGAAAACTGATCGGTACACTTGGGGTTATTGATCAATATACTAATGATAAGTGAACAATTCAATTGGCATAAGTGAGTTCAATAATAGTTAAGTTGTCAATAACGAGAATTAATCTGAAATACATCAAAATGGATTAAATTGTGGTAAGTGTTCATTTCCAGTTATACGGTTTTTAGTGATACTTGATTTGTTTTGATCTGTCTCATAGAGTATTCAAGTAGTCGAGTTTTGCCAATAGTTGGTGATTTTGTTATCTCTGGACGAGTTTTTTGATAACTGCATTTGAACAGTGCTTGAGATTGCTGAGTTGGCTGCAATGAGATTCATCGGGTTCTTAAATGATCAACCCTAACATTTGCAACTCAATTCACTGTCAACATGCAAAAATCTATCTCATAATTAACTTCGGGCCTAACAGCCTGGAAAATCATCATGAAGGTAAGTAACAATGGCCACAAAAGCCTTTCACAATTGGTTGAAAATTTTAAAAGAATATAATAAATACAGTCATTGATAAGCTATTGTTTTGAATTTATTAGCTACTGGCCAACGAGTATCAATAGGTACACATTATAATATAACTATAATTTTAAGAATAATCGACTTACCTGTAGGAAGATTAATCATAATTTTTCCAGCTTGTCCTCCGACGTAATCACACACACTGTAGTTTCCGAATCTCACACCCAGTTTGCAAAATCACGCTATTTTTAAAGGTTTCGTAACTGAGAGGGAGGGTTGTAATTATGTCGGAGGACAATCTCGGAAAATTATGATTAATCTTCCTACAGGTAGGTCAATTAATCTTAAAATTTACCTTCGCTTGTCCTCCGACATAATTACACACACTGTAGATGTTTAAAGCAGTGTGATTTTGATATGTAATTGAGTAAAACTGCAAGTAATCAAATAGGTACATTGGTACATTGTATGAACCTTTTGGAAATCATATAAATAATCTTTATAACATCATAACCACAGATTATCTAATATAACAATAGTCTTAGTCCTACGATATACCAAATTAATCTTCCAGGTTTAAACTTAAAATTGTATTTGCAAAAATTTTGTAATTTCTTCCAACTGGCCTATCATAGAATTCGAAAAAAACATTCGATGAATCAGACCATCCTGCTGTATTCTTTATATTGTTAACATTTACCCCGGCCCTCAAGGCAGCTGACGTGGCGGCGTGCGTGTGGCTCTTAAATATTTCGATATTTATTCCACTTTCCCTTAGTACCCTCTTTACCCACCTGCTGATGGTCTGGGAACTTGCGGGATGGATTGATTACTTATGAGTCAATACAAGATTGTCGCAACCTTTGCGATTAGCAGATGTCATATCGATGTAGTAATCTTTAGTGGTGGCAACGCATAGCTCTGGTTTCAAATTGAAGTAAGGAAGTACTAATAAAGGCTGTGTTCTTTCTAGACCATCACTCAATTTCATTTTTGAAATGGTTTGCACCCTATGGAAATTGTTAGGGCTATTAACGTAACCAATTTTGAGGTGAGCTTTTCCAAACTAATCAAATGTAATGGGTAAAGGTTACTCAGGTATCGCAATACTGGCTACGGATTCCAAGTGAATGATTTTTTTTGGAGCTGCCGGTTTGATGTTACACGCCCCTTTTAATGATCCTTTTATTAATTTTGCAGCATCTATATTTGGATGGACATTGAGTGCTGATTTTTTGGTAGTTGATAACAGATTATGAGTTGCCAGTTTCTATAACGTTAACCAAGAAATCAATAAACGTATTCGAATTATAGGTAAGGGGGTTCATTTTTATGTCCTTGCAAAATTTCCAATATTTTTTATAAGTTTGCTGAATACTGTTTCAGAGTGCTTTTTGTTATGGATTCCAGGATGATTGGGATTGCAGCCTGCGGAATTTTCCTATTGGCATAGGCTATCCTGATAACTTCCTCACCACAAGGAAAATTTGCCTGTGCAAGGAGTGGCTCTCCCTGAAAGGAGACAATAGTGAATATTTATCCGGTTGGAATATGATAGGGCTTTGTGTCAATAGGCTTTTGAATTGGGGTTACCACGGTTGTGATGGCCACTTTGGAACTATCATGATTCCACAAGCCCTTACTTGGACTATCTTTTCCAAAACTCTGGTAATAATTGAAAAGGGTGGGAAGGCGTAAAAGAAATACTTGTTACAACTAATAGTGAATGCGTCTATTGAAAAGGAGTCTGGGTCTGGGAACCAAGAAACGTATTTATTGGTTTTTGCATTTGATTTAGTCGCGAAAATATCGATTTCCGACTGACCAAAACATTGCAGAATACGTTCAAAGACTGATGGATTTAATTCATATTCTGTTTCTTTATGTAAAAACTTTGATTCCAAATCGGCTTCTGTTTTGGGTTGAAGGGATATATGGGGCATAAACGAAATTATTTTTTGATTCACACCATTCCCCAAGGACCTCGTAATTTTATTAAAATTTGCATATTGTATGCTACTATAAGAATTGATACAGGAAATAGCCCTAACATTATCAATTCTTAGCAAGATGTGAGCATTAGTTTTATATTTGGCAATTGACTTTAGACCATAGTAGGCCGCTTTGATCTTAAGGTAATTAATATGCTTTTGTTTGTCATCTGGATTCCAGAAACCATTATACCGTTGACCTTGGCAAAAGGCCCCCGACCCTGTTTATGAGGCATCCGAATATTTCTTATGTCAATTCTTTTAGTTTTATTGGTTTACAAGTCTCCAAATTTGTATCACACCAAAGTAGTTCGGATATAATATTGGTTGGTTTGTCCATCCATTTCTCATAATTTTTATCATTTCGGCTTAAGGATACGAATTTTGCTATTTCCAATGGTTTGAAGTCAACCATGTTTATTGCAGGGCAGGCTACAACCAATTTGCCAAATACCACTGCAAATTCTCGCACATAATATTTCCGTTTATGAATGAGTTTTCTCAACAAATTTTAAATTGAAAAAACTTTCTCGTTCGGTACTGATATGCACATTCTTCGTGTGTCATACAAAAACCCCAAAAATTTCAAGTTTTGTGTAGGCACCAAGGTATTTTTTTCAGAATTGATAATAAATCCACAAAGATTCAAAATATAGACTGTTATCGAAGCGTATTTCTCGCATAAAATTTTGTTTTTGCCGATTAGGAGAATGTCATCTAGATAAGCGACTAACACTATTCCTGCCATTCGAAGGTACTTTACTATTTGTTTTAAAAGTTTTGTGAATATACAGTGAGGACCAAAAGTCCGTCGCCCCCCCCGTAACTTCTTCATTTTCCATATTACAAAAAAATGTTAAATACATAAGTTGTAGGGTTTCATTCGATCTCTTTAATGGTTTAAGTTTCATTCATACAGAGTGTCTCAAAAAAGCACGGTGACTTAGAAGTTAATTTTTTTAAATGTGAAACCCTGTATTTCATTGCATTATTACATTCTACGTTGAATTCTGAACAAGTTTGATAAATGGTTTTCTATCAAAAAAGTTAATAGTTTTGGACTTATGAACACTTGTAAATAATTATTTCGACTACTTTTGCGCCAGTTCAATGAGAAAATCGTAACAAATGGATCACAATGTATTCCACTTTCCTATCCTAACTTTTTGAAAGCTATCCAATGTTGCAAACTGCTGATGGCACCATGTGTAACTTACCTCATCGTACCATTTTACAATTGTTAGAGTTGTTGAATCTCACGAAAAACTAGTACAAATGAAGTTGAAACATTTTATTAACAAATAAGGTAGTCCATAAATACAGATTAAGTATCATTAAAAACTGAAGAGATATTTTAATTTATAACTAAAAACGGTGAGTTTTTATCTATTTCAAAAGATGTTCGACATGTCCACCATGCATTTCTTGACACATAAATAGTCGGGTTGTGAACTCTTCCCTAACATTAATCAAGGTTTGAGGTGTTATTTCTGAACACACTTCAATAATTCGACAGCGCAGTTCATCTAACGACCCACAAACTGTCTTAAAAACTACGGATTTCACATAGCCCCAAAGAAAGAACTCAAGCGGTGTGAGGTCCGGTGAGCGAGCTGGCCACTCTGTTGTACCTCGACGTCCAATCCACCTACCTGGATACCTTTCATCTAAGTAATTTCTCACCTCCCGAAAATAGTGTGGTGGCGCTCCATCTTGCTGAAATGTTACATCCAAGTAAAATTCATATGGGACCTACAATGTGGTTACCTAAAATACCAGCCCAAACATTAATTTTCTGGGGAAATTGAGTATGCCCCTCGCGGAATTCATGGGGATTCTCATCACTCCAATATCTACAATTCTGGGTATTCACATTTCCATTTAGGTAAAAAGTGCTTTCATCACTAAAGCAGATGTGTTGCAAATAAAGTCGATTTGCAACAATTCTTTCTGCCATAGTCTCGCAAAATTCAAGTCGCTGGTCTGGATCATCTTCAACCAATTGGTGCAAAATTTTTATTTTGTAAGGATGGAATTTATTTTGTTTTAAAACCCTCTTTACTGATGTTTTAGAAACATCACATGTCTCAGCTACTTGCTTAGTTGATTGTTGTGGGTTATTTACCATTTCGGCTAGTACTTGAATTTCAACATCTTCCGTAATTATTTTCGGTCTCCCAGATCTCGGAGCATCTTTCACAGTGCCAGTTTGGTTAAATTTTGCCACCAATTTCTGCAGATACTTTCGACACATCGGAGCTTCTGGAAACCGTTCATTGAAAATGCGAATAGCAGCGTGGTAATTTCGGTTAGCTTCACCAAATATGATAACGGCTTCAACTTTGTCTGCTACTGAACGAGCCATATTAATCAACAAGAGAAATTGAAAACCGTTTGAAACAAAGTTTTGAAAACCTACAAAATGTCAATGACATTTGGCAAAAACAGATAAGAATTTTTTTCCGTTGTCATGGATAAAATAAACGCGCCTAGCGTGCATAGCCTACCTCATTAATTTATTCGTGAACTGGTGCAAAAGTAGTCGAAATAATTATTTACAAGTGTTCATAAGTCCAAAACTATTAACTTTTTTGATAAAAAACTGTTTATGAAACTTGTTCAGAATTCAACGTAGAATGTAATAATGCAATGAAATACAGGGTATCCCATTTAAAAAAATTAACTTCTAAATCACCGTGCTTTTTTGAGACACTCTGTATGAATGAAACTTAAACCATTAAAGAGATCGAATGAAACCCTACAACTTATGTATTTAAAATTTTTTTGTAATATGTAGAATAAAGAAGTTACAGGGGGGGGCGACGGACTTTTGGTCCTCACTGTATAGCGGTGCTGCATTGAGTCCAAATGGTAAGCAGTTGAATTCATATATATTTTCGTGGAATTTGAATCTCAGATATATCTTATGCTGTCCATAGATAGATATCAAAAAATATGCATCTTCCAAATCGATATTGGCAATGAAACAGTTTTTGTGTAATAATTTGGCAACTGTTCTGGAGTCTTCCATTCAAAATGAATCTATATTTGTCATTCTGTTTTTTTGTAATGAAATATGACGATATATATTGATATTTGTCAGGCGAACATTTCGAGATAGTCCCCATTTCAACCAGTTACGAAACTAAATTTGTGTACATTTCAATTTGTGACCTTGAAATGTGAACTATGGGTTCATTACACTGGGCGGGGGAAATTGTATGAAAAGGGATTTTCACCCTTTTGACCCAACCCAAGACTGTCTTATCTCTGGTAAGCTTCGACCAGTTTTTATAAAATTTATGGAGGTTACCTGCGTAACGTTTAGTTACCTGAGTTATCGACGGTTGTGATGCGGGGACTGCGGAATCAGTTGATATCATCTTCCGGAGTCTACTGCCCCCCTCCTCTTCTCTTTCATCTTTGTCTTGAAGTTTTTGCGCTGGTAGTTTAAAGAAACCGAATGGTTTCTTGGATAACTAACTGAGGTCCCAGTGGATGTGCTCGGCTTCGAACTAGGAAATAGAGGGACATTTCTTCTTTTGATCTCAACACTGGCTGTTTTCATTGCTTGTTTATTCCTGAAAGATTCCTTTCCAAATAGATATTCATCGACCCTGGACGACTCAATAATCTTGCTACATTCAGGATTGACGAAAGGCAACATGTGATGGCGCCTGTGCATGACATTATCAGCATTTGCCAAAAGTTGAGAAGTATCGGCTAACTTGGCTAGTGTTTCAGATGAGTCATCAGAGGACTTATTTGACATCTGATTCATTATAGACCCAATGGCAGATGATGCATGTCCTATTCGTTGTTGGATGCTTGACATAACTCTATCATGAGTGATTGCAGTGTCCGAAAGACACGCTTTGATCTCGCCGTTCACTTCTGGAGGGTTCAGAGCATGGAATTGAGTATTTAGACATCATCTCTTTCCTTGTATCTTTGGGCAGGCCTTGTTGAAGATACGCTGTCCATCTAACAGATATTTCGGTATGTATTTCTGAACCCTCTGAGTTTTCCGCAGGGGTTTTTATGCCAAGCACATCGAAAACTGAATCAGGTGGAGCTGAAATGAAGATGTATTGTCTTGAGCGGGAGCCTGTACTTCGAGGGGATCGACTTGTGCTTAATTTTCCATGGCCTGGCAAGCAATGAACTCTACTTCCTCATCTGAACCATCAGTAGAATCTAAAATTCGAACTGATTTAGTTAGTTTTTGAAGTTATGGTAACGACTGTTACGCCTACTCATCTGGTGATCGCTTGATACCATCAGAGATATGTAGCGTAATTTTTCCGAAATTCATCGTGATAACGCTCGTCCTATTCTCTTCAGGTGATCGCACGATTCTGTCAGACAATTTTTAGTTATTGTCCAACTTATCCGTGCTATTAGAAGACGATTCTATTTCTAATATATTTTCCCAAAGCTTATCTAACTCCTGTCTTTCCTTCTTTCTCTTTGTCTATTCTTCGTTTTGGCATTTTAATTAATAATAACGTCGCTGGTACGAAAACGGAATGAAGGGTTCTCATCAGCAGTGCTCAGTGGAGGTATGCGGAGGTTTTTCCTTGTTTACCTTTTTGCTCTACTATAAAAATGTACCGTTGGGTGTAAGATTCGAAAACTACAGTGTGTGTAATTATGTCGGAGGACAAGCGAAGGAAAATAACTAGAATTCAACCAAATAATTTTCATTATTGGCCACCCAATAATTATTAAAATTTTGAAGAAAGGAGTGTTGAAAACTGTTTTATATAAAACACCAATACTTATCTAGTAAAAAAATAATTGAAACAATAGTTTAGCTGAAATATTTCATACTCTACTCTTTTTGCACTCTACTATTTGTAGCTTCAAATCATTAACCATTCACTAAGGGCCGGTTTTTTGATGTTCAGTTAAGATTCTCAGTTAGTTGACTGACAGCTGATAGTCCTTGGGCCCATTACCAAGAAAAATTAAATGATCACCAGCAAACTTTGAGAGTTCGTATATCTTAGACATGATATTTGAGAAAAAATTTCGGTAGCATGTTATTCGACACGACATAAACAGATATACGAAATCTCAAGAGATGGGTAATAATTCTATTTCTTTGGTACCTACTGGGACCGAGGACTATTAGCCATCAGCTAGCTAACTGAGACTCCTCACTGAATATTGAAAAACCGGCCCTAAAAATATCATTTATCAATCAGAAACCATATTAATGCCACAAACCAAGTCCAGCTATTTCAATGCTACGATGCCACAGTTTTAACAGTTTGGAGTAAGGAATGAAAACTGTTGCCAGATTTTAGAGATTTTATGGGAGGCGCTTCTTATTGTTTTAATTTCCTAGTGAAATTGTTCTAATGAGAAGAGGCCATTAAATCCCAAACGGCCAATACCCATTGGTCTCTGTTTGACGACCCGTCCCATATATTTTATTAGAAATTTGTGACAGAAATCTGTATGTTTATTGAAATTTTTCATATTATAATGATAATGTCAACCATTGGATGGTTTTGCTCGATGAAGTAGGAAGTCGAAGAATTTTGCAATAGGATGTGTAAAGATAACAGAATTTGATATATTTGGTTAGTATTTAACCATATCACATCGATGTCATTCTGCTCCAAACTCTCTTCTCATTGATATGAAAGAGTAATTTCCATGGATGTTTTTGTCACATTTGACTTTGCAGGTGTAGGTATATTGTAAACTTTGTTTCCGACAATTCCTCGATATTTGTTCACAAAGCACAATCATCATGATTCAATAAATAGTTTCTGAAATTTTAGCCGACTTCATCGAAAACATTTTCTTATTTCATGCAGGACAAAATGATTCAACTCCCAATAGAAAAAAAAACGTTTTTATTCTAAATACAATATTTTCATCATGTATTTTAGGCTTCAATCCTATCCAGAATCCACTCCATGAAGCTGAAAACTTTCGTGTATATACCAGGTTTTCGATCTCTACCGCATTGTTTTGGTCCGTAAGAAACGATTCCATACTGAATGTATCTGGGTATTCCTTCTACCACTCCTACATATTTTAGTGGCCCACCACTGTCGCCTGCGCAAGTGTCCTTTCCGCCGTATCCCCCAGCGCAAATTTGCTTGTCAGTTACGACTGTAACATTTTCATATATTCCTCGACAGACGGAAAGATTAACCAGTGTTACAGATGTCTTCTGGAGAATTGGGCTGCGCAATCCTAAAAGTACATGTTATATAGTGAAAATAGACTGTTATATGCTGGAATTGCGTCTCGGACAAATCCCAATGTCAGGAGATAAGGACTTGCTGATTTAACGACGCCAGCGAGAGACCACCTGCACTGGAACAAAGAAAATGCTGACAGTGTATAATTAACTTTATAAATACGACATGCGAGTCGATTGAAGTCAGTCTGTATTTTATATTCGTTATAATATCAATAAATCTGTATACAATATAACGGTGGTACGTACCACCCCTGTATAATTTTTTAAAAAGTGTATCGGTGATATACTGATATAACATACATATAATTGAGTTAGGTGAGTACAGAACAAATCACTTTCTCTGTTGATAATTAATTCAAATGTTGTGGAAACAAGTGTTATCCATTGATGTTTGTAAACTGCCTCAAGCATCGGCCCATTCAGGAGGGGCACGGGGATTTTATAATTTGTATCTGTATATCAGAATATTTCCTAATCAATGAAGCTTCTTCTTCTTGTATAATGCTTCGCCCCCCCTCTTGTTGCATATTTATCCTTAAGCCCAATTCATGAGCTTCCATAGATGTAGCTATATTGACGCTTCCGCAGAAACAAACAGGGGCGTGAGGCAAAGCTGAAGTTTATTACTGTAGAGCCACCACAGCTACGCCAAAAATCCAAAAATACAAAAAGTGTATTCCAAATAAATTACACTAAAGGTATATAACACGTTACAACTCTTAAATATATACAATTCTCAAATTATCACTAGCCACAGAGGCGGTAGGAGGGAGTTATATTGCATTTAGCAGCAGGGGGTTTACTCCTGGCCTGCTGAGCTGTCAGCAGGCAAGCAGGCAAAACTAGCTCACTGCCGTAGGGCAGGCCCTACCGTGTTATGTAGGCGGTTAAATGCTGTAGGTGCTGAGTCTAGAAGTTGTTAGACTTCCCCGTCTTGCCAAAATTATGCAGGGGGTGTTATTTACTGAATAGTGGGCCCCCGGAAAAACGTCGAAAAACCGGGTTTAAACATTCATGGGTTCCATGAGTGGTTTATCACTCGTCTTCTGGGTTCTCGTGAAAAATGTCCAGTACCAAGTGTTTATATATTTTCGAGCTGTGCTCTCTCACGGACTCCGAGTTGTCTATCCGGCCTCCCAGAGTTCTGAATCCTCCGGTGATTTCTGCTATTACCGGTTTATATTTCTCAGTGAAGACCACGAGCTCTGTTTCTGCAGGACTTTCCGTTGTGAGTCTGAAACCGGTCTGTAGTTGGGTCTCCATTTGAATGAGGTGAAGTCCTGCTGTTTGTTTCAGATAGCTCTTGCAAAGTTGTTCCTTCAAAGTAAGGATCTTTGCACATGTATCTGACAGATATAATTCAATATCTGTCGCAGTATTAGCCAGAGAAGTAATTGTTTTCTGTCAGACATACGCCATTCCTACACTGTTTTACAGTCACTGGAATATTATTTGCTCCTTGAAACAAGTATTTCACTTATATATATTTGATATATTAGTAGCTGAAACCATTAATATAGAAGTTGAATTTCCGTGGGGATGCAGTCAGGTGAAGGGCTATTTTAAGCAAACTCTTTGAAATTCGTCAAGCAGAAAAAGTCCAAATGGAAAGTAATTCATGTGCAAATACCGAACTGGGTGAAGCCATTCTGCTTTGGCCAGCCGACCAGCACACCTCGCATAGCAGTTGATAAGAATCCGAACAAAAAATTTTAACTTCTTAAATTTCGTATTGTAGTTTGTTTGTTTTTATAGTCACCGGAGTGAGGCCCAGTGCGTCGAGCCAGGTGAGCAGGAGATAGGGTATCCTTCGTGTCACAGCGTGGGACAACCCTAAGCTCTTGGGAGCCTGAACGAGACAGACAGGAAGCCCCGCCCACTTTATACAAAAATTGTCCACCCCTTCTAACCTCTGATACCCATTGGAGCATGCAGAGAGGTAAATTAAAGAGATATTAAGAAGCACGGGGGGTGAGGCAAAACTCAACCCCCAGAAGCCCACCCCTCAGAAGCCCACCTCCCAGAGAGATGTTAAAAAGGATGCAAGTTCAACCCAGAAGAGAATCCCGACTTCCACACCAAGGAAAATTCCAGCCCAAATGCCGGAGACTGCGCATGCGCAGAAGCGCCCAGCTCCAGAAGCCTCTACCAGCAGCACGACCAACCCCACTAAGGTCCCTAGGGAAGAGAAATCGGGAGAAGTAACTCCTACCCCTACAACTTCAGGTCTGACTACCTGAGTGAAGTCGGGAAATCTCCCCCAGATGAAATCACAAACAACTGCCCTGGAGATGTTAATTCTCATGAAAGAAAAATGTTCTTTAGTAGAATTATTAGCGCCAAACATGCAGGTACTGGGGGAGAAAAACCAGAACCAAATGTCCCATTAGAAAAAGTGACGACCAAAACTTTCGCGGTCCAGTTTGAATGAGGGCAATATGACACTGAGTGACTTCAACAAGGAGGAAGAAGCGAGCCAGGTCAAAGTCATACGACCCAGAGCGAAGGGGGGAGAGAAAAAAGAAGAAGACAAAGAACCTGAGTCTTCTGATAACGTGGAGGTAAGCCCGAAAGTCAGGGCTCGAATGCAGATTGAAAAGGAGCTCAACGAGTATCGGAAGTCCCTTCCACACTCGCTAACTGCAGAAGCCCTGAAACAGCAGGAGAGCAATGCCGGCACAGGCACCCCAACATCATCCAGGGATTCTCTCAGAAGATTAACGAGGGGATAGGCTAACTATCGTAACACTTGCTCCTTCCTCAACAGACATGGAGGTTGATTATCCGGTGCAAGAAGAAAGCCCGAAGGGACATTCCAAGCTGTGCGCAGACATAAGAATACAACAGTCTTCAACCGCACTGCGGCCGCATTGTAGGAGTTCGACTGGGCAAAGATTACCGTGTCGTCCGCATATATAGCCGTACTCGTGTTAGCGAATATCGGAAAGTCCTGTGCAAATACAACATTGGCGACAGACTCGATCCTTGCGGAACATCTGCTCCGGCCTTCTTCATCGTGGAGCTAGTGTCATTAACCCTAACCTGGAAGTCCTGTCGACCAGATATGAGTCCATGATCAGGCATTCCAGCTCGTAACATCTTCATGACTAGACCTTTTACCCTGCAGGACCATTACTGTGCCAAGATTTCGATTGAACCCCTCCCTCACATTCCTGGCCACTTGAGAGGTCGTTGAATGACCTGTCCTGAAGCCAAACTTTTCCTCCGGGATGAGCTCTTTTTCAATTTCCTAGAATCTTCTCAGCTGGATTCTATCCATAACCTTGACCACCGCACTGAGCAGTGAAAATCGGACGTTAGCTCTCGATCCTCTCTTCAGTTTTTCCTGGCTTTATGATTGGGATAATCTCGGCAATTTTCAGACATTTTGGGTATTGCTGCCACTTTATTATGCTGTCTATGATGTATAATGGTTGCACGAGAGATTTTCTTGGGAGGTTCCTGAGCGGCATTGCGTCGATCTTATCCATGAGCCATGCCAGGTGCCTCGTTCTTAGGGAGCCTTTTTATCGTGTCACGAACCTAAGTTTGTCATTAACTTCTGTTGTCTATGCTTGATTTTGGAGCGTTTCTAAATTATCAGGCTTCCCGCGAAACCTCTTCGTGTTCCTGGGAGGCATCGGCACCTGCCCGGAAAGCACTCTGAAAGCACTCCCGAAACATTTCCGCCTTTTTTGAATCTGTCACCTCTTGTCATTAACCATTCCCCACGGCCAGAATGTCCTTATGCCTCTTTCCAGCTTCAGCACAAAGGCGTGCCTTTTCTCCATCGACAGCGTGTACCTATGAAACTCTACGTCTGAAGCCTTCATTGTGATCTTCGACCGTGTTTGCCATATATCAGGGTGGACTTCGTGATGAATTTATACATTAGCTCACCCTCAATGTTTTGATTAAGGGTAGCTTTGTTTCGTCATATTGTACCCTCGTAATTATTGGAGGGCACTTTCGTTTCCTGTTTACCACTTAAAGCTTCGCGAGACCAAGACTGATCAGTCTTGGTCTTAGTCTCGAAAAATAAATACAGTCTTGGTCTTGGTATTGGTCTTGATGTTTCAAGACCACGACGAGACTGGCTCAGTCCTGGTCTTGTTCTTGATAGTCTTGGATCCAAATTCATCCAGAAATTTGAATTATGAAATTCAATTGTCCAACAGGTTATAAGCATATAAAAGGTAGTATTTATCAGTCTTTAACAATAGACCGCATTAGTGTGACGTCAAAATGTACGCAACTAACAGTGCACTGAGTCCTAACGAAATATATCTGAACGAAGCTGCGCTAACATAAACCTTCAGTAACCATTAGGTTTAGAATCTGCGGTCAAAATTATAATTGAATAGAATGGCGACCGTTGAATATGATTTTAGGTGTTGAATTAGCAGGAATGCGGTCGAAATGTTGAAGAAAACGAATTATTGAATTGTCGAAGTTTCGAAACTTCATTGTTTCATCTTCAGGACACTCAAGTATAAACAAGAACATACATATTAAAATAGTATTGAAATAAATAGATTCACCCTTTTTAAACCCGGAAAGCCACCCTAAATGTAAATAGCCTTGTTGTTGTTGTTGTTTTCTGTAAAGTGTCCAAAGCGTTTTATTTTTCAACGATTGTTATTTTACATAATTTATTTTGTTTGAATCAAAATCACCTTTTATAATACCATTTCAATATGTATGTTCTTGTTTATACTTCAATGCCCTGAAGATGAAACAATAAACTTTCGTAACGTTGACAATTTAATAATTGGATATCTTCAACATTTCGACAGAATTCCCGCTAATTATTTCGCTATTATCAGCATTATTTGATAAATGTATGTATTTGAATTCGATAGAAGAAGAAATAATACCTCTTATAGAATGACTAACGTTAAGAAAGTCTTCTGAATAACTTCTGAATAAATTCCAGAAAATCCATTATGCGTCGACCAATAGCAAAATAGAATCATACTTCTAACTTCATGTTGTTTGCTCGTAGTCGTGTCCACAGAACACACATTATGTCATATGTAATATATATCTGAGATTTTCATGAAAAAGTATTAATGTTTGCGAAGATGAAAATGTCTGATACATTTATTTCATCTTTCGACATCTTCAGCAATGTTCTCAAACTCGAATGGGAATAAAATGAAACAATTGGCTGATCACCACTTTACTGTTTCGTGCCTAAATTACGTGCGCCATCTAGCGGGAATGTACTTCCTTGCAGCATGAAGTTAAATGTAGATGAATATTCAAATTTATTTCGTCTATAAATTATGTATAATCCTATCAGAAAATTGTTTTACGGAAATATCGTTTCTTCCATCCTTCATATCCAAGGCCCGCTGTAGGCAATTCCTTAAATATTTACTTATTTCGTGTGAGAGCATAAAACAAAAAGAGCTGTTACTATACTTCTATTATCGTTCTTATGTCATACGTACTTAAAGTCGAGAATGACGCATATCATTTCGCGCCAAATGATTTAAGACTCGGTGTAATGTTGGTCGCATATTTGTGACGTCATCACTAATGCAGTCCATTGTCAATTTGTTCGAGTAAAGTAAGCGAAAAAAAATTCTCATTCCACCATCATAATATAATTTTTAAGAAATCTTCAATAAATTTTAAATTAAACCCACACAGCACACAGGTCGACGCCCGACAGGCCAGAAAAAAGGTTCAAAATGGTTGGAATGTTAATCAGGTTTTCATTGACCTTTTTACAATGGATTATTGTGTGATGAGCAATATTCTTGGGGGAGAGTCTTGATCTTGGTCTTGGTCTCGAAAGTCAAGTCTTGGTCTTGGGAAGATTTATTAGGTTTTGATCTTGGTCTTGGTCTTGTAACAACACCAAGACAAGACCAAGACTAATCTCTCAGTCTCGCGAAGCCCTATTACCACTGTATGGAGATTTGCTTCTTCTGTTTTGCTGTTTTATTTTTATGCTTCTCCTTCTCGGCTGCATGGTCATCCCTCTTTTCTTCGTCGCTCTCTTTGTACGAGATCGCTCCGTATCGGTTACTAGTCTCGAAGGAAGGTTCACTCACATCCAGGGGTGTCCATTCAACCTTCCTTTCTATTCACCCTTACCCTTACCTGGTCTTCCAGGACTTTGATTTGATCTTTTATTTGCGTGAATTGTAAGTATTTGTCCCTATGCTGTAGGCATATTGGTCCAGTCGTTGGCGTCATAAAATAATTGTTGCTGCTTCATTTCCACTCCGAGCTTTGTAAGTCCCCGCTACCATTCCTCCTGGATCGTGGCGTCGACCTCCATTTCCGTTGTTCTTGGAGAGGGGCTGAGTGCCTGATTTTCACTGTACCGTTCCTATTTCACCTCTTTTTGACTTGGAACTTCCCTCTCTGTTGTTTCTATACCATACTTCCGAGGGCCCCTTCTGTGGTGGTGGAGGATATATCCTTATCTAGATGACACTCCCATCTCTTCAGGTCATCAACCGATAGAGCGGCTTGTAGAGTGTTTTAATATGTTTGGAGTTCTTTCTCCACATCTGTTCTGAACTACTCTATTGGGCTGATTTCCATGTCATCCTTTCCATTCCCGGAAGTCTCGCTTTCTCTATCCTCCTTCTTTTCCTGTTTTCCTGTTTCATCGGGCTGTTATTTTGTCATAGATTTTTTGGCCTCTTGCCCCAGGATCTTTAGCGTTAGATTCTGTTCGTTGTCGTAGCTGTCAACGAAGACTCCGCATCGGTTAATAGAGCATGTTCTGCACCCACAGATATCTCGAAGTGCCCATACCTGCAGTTCCTCTTGTGTTCGGTTGAGCGGGTTTTCATGTTTCATTTTGTCGTACCGATATATACGACACCACAGCTGCAAGAGATACGGTGAACACCTGGAGTAGGGAGGGGGTTTCTCGGGTCTTTTGCGTTTTGAATACCTTTTTGACTTTATATTCTTTCGAAAGCTTGCCAATCCTATCTGTGACATTCTCAATCTATAGCGGAAATCATATTCCTTGTGTTGTGTGTTGTTCTGTGTCTTCTGTTCTGTTTGTTTTTGTATCTCGTGCGGTTTCTTGAGGGGATACCCATTATTACCCAAAGCACTTTTCAAGTGACTTAGTTCTTCATTGAGATGTTCTGGTTCACGTATTTAAGTATCGGTCGATGTGGGTTGGTTTTCTATAAACTCTGTGTCCTAGTTTTCCATTTATCTCCTTTTCAACAATTACATCTAGGAAAGCAATCTGGTTGTTATTTTCTGTTTTCATGGTGAACTAATTCTGAAAAAAAAAGTTTCTTTGAGGTAATAGAGGTTTCCGTTATCACGGGAGGGACTCTAAGCAGGGGTCCTAAAACGAACCTATAGTCATTCTCTACGACGTTCAAGCGACAATAAAGACCAGCGATCATTCATATTTTCTTCTGAATCAGTTTAAGAGATATACACAAAAGCTGCGACGACCTAGGACTGTAGGACAGAGTAAAGCTCGTCTGGGTACTGAAGAGTCAGAGGGTAGATGTCCTAGCAAAAGTGAGGACAGCAACAACTCTCATTCAACCAGAAACAGTCAATGGAATACCGTTTGGGGACAGTGAGCAGGGAACAATTAAGTGGGTCAAGAACCATCATCAGAATTTTCTCGCTATGGATACCCAAAGAAAAATTATGATATTCGGACAAACCGACAAAAAAAGATCGTGTAGAAGAACAATCAACTAATAATGAACCCGCCTTTTATACTACCGGAGACATAGAAGACATCCAAGATAAACAGTTCCATTCGAATGTGAGATTTATAATGGATAGTTCGGAAAAATTCGTGCGTCTACTACGTTCCCGAAGAATTATGTCTCAAATCTCGCTATTACGTCCATGTAAGTCGGAATAACAAGATAGTAAGTCAATATTTGACAATTACGAGTTTCATCTCGTAATTACGTCTTAGTATGTTGAAATTCTGAGGTACTAAATTGTGCTATCATAAGTATGACTTTTTTCTCGCAATTGTGTTTTAATAAGTCGGAATTACCAGTTACTGAGTCGTAATTTCACAATTACGACTTTTATCTAGTAATTACGCCTTAGTTAGTTGAAATTACGACTTGGTAAGTAATTTTACAATTACGACTTTAATCTTAGTAAGTCGGAATTGTTGGTTAATTAAAATATAAAAATCACGTGGCCCTTGTACGTGAAACTAGGAGTAATTTCTATTCGACGTTTGCTGACAATCCTATAGTATAGGAAAATATGTAAAAGTTATTTTCATAATCAAATTTTATTTTGGAAATAATTACTTTTCAAGTATTCCCCATTCCACATGAGAAATATTCAAATATATATTTCATGATAAAATTGGACTCTTTAGCCTCAAATGAAGTCTGGGTACTGGTCGGAGTAATTTTTGTGGTTTCTATATTCTTTCTCAGTGGGTGCCGGAGTTATCGTAGTGCCAGTTAACAAAACCATTCGGGGATCAATTGCATATTGTGGCCGAGTCTGCACTGATGAGCGGGTGAACCATATGTAGATAGATATCCACACGTTTTTGATTGTCAGTTGGTGGTTGTCACAGAAAGTATTGCATAATAATCCCAGAGCTGGCAGTAAAATGAACTGCCCCATAGTTACCAAAGGTTTGAAGTTTGAAACGTAAGGTTATAAGCATATTAAATATAGATCCACCCGTCTGCCAAGCCGTAACGGTCGCCTTTAGGCACAGCAGCTCTAGAATTTGTGAAAAAATTGACGTCTAACCACCTCATTATTACCAAAAAGATATTTCGAGTCAATGAAGAGGGAAAAGTAAAGCGAACACAAAATACATACGTCTGCCGCGCCATACGGTCTCAATTTTGAAACAGTCGTCATAAGTTAACAGTATGATTTTTTTGTATATAATTACTATAGTGTTCAATCTTTCTTATGGTAAAAGAAAGCTTCGGAAGACGGTAGCGTTTAGAAGATCGAAAGTTGTAAAAAAAGGAAATTACTGATTGGTCCTAAAAGTGTGCTTTTTTTGAAAAACTATTGAAAATATTATTGTATTTCAAAGTTCAGCACTGGGACTCCGATGATTATTATACTGGAAACTGATGACGATCCTGAAGGCGTTTTTTGAGAAATTTTTGGGGCGTCTGTATCCAAATTGAGACCGTAAGGCACGGCAGACGTATGTATTTTGTGTTCGCTTTACTTTTCCCCCTTCCCTCTTTCCCTCTTAATTTATTAGGATCATTGCAAAAGTATTACAAACAGTATCGTGTGGAACGTTATTCGAAGCGTTTTTAATTTTTTATGCACCCTTCGACAAAGTTTCAAGAGATGACGCGACCGAATCCATTTTTGCATTGTATTAAAATGTTTTAACTAGAGGGCAATACCCGCCTAACCAACAAAATGTGGGCTAGGCCGCTGTTGCTTTATACTTTGAAATTTTCAGTACAAACAAGTGAAAACATAACAGAGAGATATTTTATTGCTCCCGTTCATTTAAAATCATATGAACATCAAAAAATTTTTTTTTACTATTATCTTATACATTCAGAGGTTAGTGGTCAAAGTATCTCCAAAATTGTAAAAAGTGTTTTTAGGTTAGGTTAGATCTAGTTGTTTTGTGGTTTCATTTCAAATGCCTTCTTTCTTGTCCTGTTCGTTAGTCTGTTCACTACCAAAGATCCTAAATTTGAATATCTACTCAAATGTTAATAAGTAGTTGTGTCTTGCAGGAATGACATTTAAGCTGCTTAATATGGGCCGTAGTGGTCGTGATGGTAGAGCGCTCGTCTCTGAATTGAAGGGGCGTGGGTTCGATTCCCAGCATGGTCACTGGTCTCGTGCATGGCATCACACGTTGAAAGGTAAGGGCTACGTCTTCCCTAGCTCGCACGAGTCTTTAGAAGACTTCTGAGGGTTGTGCTCTATCTAGAGGGTGCAGCCGGTTGACGAAAATGATAACAACAACAAAATTTTTAATGAAAAAGGTTGAAGTCGTTTAGCTTAACGTAATTTTTTCATTTGAGAAACTGAGGAAGAGCTTGAAGAACCTTCTCAAGGCTCAGGTTCTGAGTATCTGCCCAGTAAGCCTGATCGTGAGTTCTTCTGTGACCGAAATACATATCTCCCAACATACAGCAGCAAAGGAGTTCTCGCAAGCCTCCGAAACAAGAAGAAACGAAATGTGGTAAAGAATAAAAGAAACCTTGTAGACGTATATGTAAGTGAAAGATTAAAGGAACTCGTTCCCGAAATAAAGTCCAGTAATGTAGGAAACTGCTCTATAGATCTCTGCTGGCAAAAGATTCTTCCAGAACGCCAAGACGCTATATTTTTAAAATATCCCACAAAATTGAATCATTTGATTTAGAGTCGGCTTACTTTTATTCTTTAGTCGATGTTGTGCATACATCAAAAGTTTACACCAATAAGGGTAACGATGCCAGAAGACAAAAAACCCGTATATTTTATTTACAAAATAAAGAAGGTGACAAAATCAAACCATGTCAAACCTTTTTTGAGGCGATTCTTGATCAACATTCTTGGGCAACAAAACAAGCCTTGCATTTGAAATGAACGTCGAGAAGAGTGAAATTTCAAGAACTGAAATAGAATTGCATCAAATGAATGCTGAAAGTACCAGAAAGGGTGTGAAATTGGACTCAAGCATCGAAAAATGATCCAGAGGTGACGGCAATTACTTTTGATCCAATGAAAACTCTGCCAACGCCAGTGATATCCGCTGGAATTTACTACTGTAGTAGAAATGCACTAAACTAATTTTGTTAATTTATTTTATACTCTCGTCTTAAACAAAAATTAATATCACAGTCACTATTTATCTTCACTATCGCTGTTTATGCGAACTCTTGAACAATATCTGCGATTCTCTGTGACTGCCCTGCCCTCTGCTATCCAGCGACTTATAAACTCACATTTACAGTTCTCGATCAATCGGGACTACACGTAGATACGGTCAGATGGCTCTCTATCGAAGCGGATGGAAGCGATCGAGTTTACTCCAGCTTATTCTCGGCGATGAATCATACTTGTTCATTTATAAGTCGAGGGAATATGGTTAATTAAATGATCAGGGCCGGTCTCGAGGCCAGTCTCGAAATCGTTACATTGCCCCCTTCTTAAAGACGTTTCGTCCCGAAACGACATTCTTGGAGTGTTAAGATATCTGCAAGATTCTCCATATCTTCGATGGAACGAGTTGGGTCGAGGAAGTTGGTTGCAGCATACCAAAATCTTGACTCCGCTAGATCTGAATATTGTCTCCAACATGCTCCTTATAGTTCTCCAGTCAAGCCCATCTATCCCAGAGGCCAACTTTAGGATTGCCAGGTCCACAATATTCTGGTCCAACAACATGTCTCTTAATCTGGTGAGGCTCTTCCAGACATCTTCATAAGACAGTTTATCTTGGGAATGCTTCTTGGTAACCAGATAGTAGATATTTCTGTGGCTCTTCCTCAGCTGTAGCACCCCTCCAACTTCCGGGTTCTGTTCTCGCAGTTCCTGGAATCGACCGAACTTCTTGGAGAAAACTACGGCAATGCCTCTAGACATTTGGAGATCTTCTGCCATACAGTGAGCTAACGCGTAATCGGCAGGCACCTTGAAAAGATCTCGTGGCTCCTCTCGGGTTACCCCATGTTGAACTGTCTGTCCGTTTGAGTACAGGATCATGAATCTCTGGAACGTCAATTAATCCTCCAGTGCTCTGACGGTGCGGACTTGGTCGTGGTTTCCGGCGTAAGAGGACAACCTATTGAAGTGGACTACCCTAAGTTTTCCTCGTGGAGGCTTATTTATTCGATAGACGAGGTCGATTATCTTTTTTATGATCTTATGTGGACTTTCCCACGAGTTCCGAAGCTTCGGTGATAGCCCACAGCGACGTTTAGGGTTGTACAGCCAGACAAGGCAACCCATCCGATATCCACCAGCATCGGCCTTGATGTCGTAGGTCTTCTTCATTCAGTCGCTGACACTCTGGATGTTCAAACGTTCATGGATGTTGTTCATCCTCGGTCGTAGTTTGCTGACCTAGTTATCTCCCACAGTGTCCTGGTGGCGTCCCAAACTTCAGGTAACATGGAAGTCGCAGCTCTCGGCCCATAATAACACTAGCAGGGGTTTGGCCGGTTGACTCATGAACTGCGAAACGATACAATATCAAGATCAGATGAACGTACTGGTCCCAGTCTTTCTGGTGGTCAGAGACTACCTTGGACAGGTGGCGGTTTATCGTCTTACTCATCCGCTCCACCATTTCATCTGACTGCGAATGTAGAGCTTTGGTTCTCGTCTTTCGGATGTTCAACATCTGACACATTTCCTGTAACAGGTTTGACTCGAAATTTCTGCCTTGATCCGATTGCAGCTCCAACGGAACGCCGAATTGACAAATCCACTCCACCAAGACGTCGGCAACGGTGATGGCTTCTTGGTTGAGCAGGGCATAGGCTTCGGCACACATGTGGAAGTAGTCCATCGCCACAAGGATGAACTTATTCCCGTGATTAGATTAGGGAAACGGGCCAGCGATGTCAATGGCGATCCTTTCAAATCGGCTGCCCACATTGTATTGGCGCATGGGGGCCTCAGGTCTTGTTCGATGCCCATTGCTGGCAGCGCATACAGCACACTTTCTGCACCAGTCCTTGACGTCAGCTTGATAATTGGCCCAGTAAAACCGTTGCCTCATTTTCGAGCGGGTCTTCGTCACTCTCAGATGTTCTCCGGTGACCCTATCATGGATTTCTTGGAGCACTTTCTCTCTTCTTCTCCTGGAAACTACTATCTGACGTCTTTCTTCCTCGCCAACCTCCGACTACAACACACGCTTCAGGACTCCATTGTCCAGGGTGAGAGAGTTTCATTGGGCCCAGTAAGATTTAATGACTGGAGAACAACTGGCTATTTGCTGCCACGAAGATCTTCGATTACTCTTCTTTTAGCCGATGACTAAACTAAGGTCTGGATCTTTCTCTTGGTCTTTCTAGATCTGGATGTCATTCCAGTTATCATCCACCGCCGTAGTTCTACAGAGTGTCGACTCCTTCTCCTCTGCTCGTTGGCAGTGCGAACAGTCGTCTGGGCATGGTCTTCGCGATAGGGTATCCGCATTCTTATGGCTGGTCATTGCTCGATGTTTGATCTCAAAGTCTAATTCTTGGAGCCTCTCGATCCAACGTACCACTTGACCCTCGGGATTCTTGAACTGTAGGAGCCATTTAAGAGCTGCATGGTCAGTTCTCAGTAGGAATCTTCTTCCATACACATACTTGTAGAAGTGTTCTACTCCTTTGACAATAGCCAACAGCTCCCGCCTGGTGACACAGTAATTGCGCTCCGGTTTCCTCGAGGTCTTACTGAAATAACCGATGACTTTTTCCTGTCCTTCCTAGATCTGTGAAGGAAGGAAGGGGATAGCTCAGGATTGGTGCGTTGATCAAAGCTCCTTTCAGCTTCCTAAACGAATCTTTACATTTTTCTGACCACTGAAACTTTGTTAATCCTTCCGTGAGCCTGGTCAGTGGTTTAGCGATGCTAGCAAACCCAAGCACGTATCGGCAGTAGTAGGTGCACAAGCTGAGAAAACTTCAAAGCTGGTGAATGTTTTTTGGAACGGGCCATTCCTTAACAGCTTTGGTCGTCTGCTCATCAACTGCTACTCCTTCCCCAGAAACAACGTGGCCGAGATATCGTACTTCTTTTTGGAACAGATGGCATTTCTTGGGGCTCAGCTTTAATCCGGAAGTTCTTAGTCGCTGGAATACTTCCTCCAAGTTTTTCACATGGTCGTTGAACGATCTACCGACTAAACTAATGTCGTCAAGATACACCAGACACGTCTTCCATGAGAGTCCCTTCGGAACCGTCTTCATCAATCTTTCAAATGTGGCTGGAACGTTGCATAGCCCAAATGGCATAACTGTGAACTGCCACAAACCTGAACCGATTGTGAAAGCTGTCTTTTCCCGATCCTCATGAGCAGGCTCTACCTGGCAGTATCCACTCTTCAGATCTAGGGTCCAGAAAATCTTAGATCTGGCTAACGTATCTAGGGTGTCGTCTATCCTTGGGAAAGGGGAGCTGTCCTTTTCCGTCACGTTGTTCAGTTTACGATAGTCAACGCAAAAGCGTGTTGATCCATCTTTCTTCTTCACCCACACGACTGGAGAGGACCAAGGACTGTCGGATGGTTCGATGACTCCATCTTTCTCCATATCCAGACTATTTTGTCAGCCTCTTCCTTCTTGGCAAGAGGAAGTCTTCTGGCTGATTACCGGATTAGTCGGGCATTTCCAGTGTCAATTTTATGCTGCCATCTTTGTTCTACCGCCTCTGCCCACTCCGGTATCGAAGATTTCCTGATACTGTCTGAATAATTCTCTTAGTTTGGGCTGCTGTGCTAGTCCCATGTCCTTAGACGAGATGGCGATCAATTTCTACAATTCTGCTGGCAAGCTTTTGAATTGGGTAACGGTCCCACGTACACTCCTAATCACAGAAGAAATTGACGAACAGTGTCCAAAATTGTTCCTTTCTTCAAGGTCACCGGGTAATAATTGACATTCATTACTCTTACTGGCACAAATTCATCAGCACGCAACAGGGTTTTTCCTAGTGCAATTCCTCGTCCAATTTGCTCATCAAGGAGCTTGGGTTCGAACATCACCACGTTTCCACTACTCGCACCCCCATCCAGGTGAGCCTCCAGTATAGTTTCAACCTTCTCAGGTACGCTCACGTCTTCGTCCAACAGGACACGAATCATTTCTTCACTTCTCCCGTGAAGCACCAACTCTTCTCCATTCTGGAGTTCATGATGTCCATCCCTACGATTGCATCATCCTCTATATCCGCTACTAGAGCCTGGTGTTTCACTTTAGTGCTGCCCAAAGTCAATTCAGTCGGAAGTTCACCATACACAGTTGCCGGCTCTCCTGTTGCTGTGCGTAGCTGCCAATTCGATGATTCCATTCTTGCCGGTATTTTGGAAAATGTAGTCCAAAGAATCATCCTAGAGGCACCTGTATCTAGCAGCATGGTGCGAGGCTCGTTGTTGATGAGACCGTCTACGAAGACACCTTTGTTTTGTCGTTGAAGAATAGTGACATATGCGTTGTTGTTAATCGGGGCTTGCTGGATACAGGCCGACGACTGCCCCTTCTCATCGACCTTCTTTAGTTTTTCTGCGTCGATTCTTTGAATGTTGGGCATTTGCTATGCACATGTCCAACTTTTTCGCAATTCCAGCATCTTATTGGTCTGTTCTCAGGCATAACTTCCTTCATAACCTTTCGCATGACAGCTTTAATGTTAGTAGGCTCCTGTGGGTCTTCCTTGATTATCCTGACTCTACTCTGGCTTTTGCAGGATTACTTTGCCACTTCGAGTTCCAGAGCGCATGCCAATGCATCTGCAAGATGTGTAGGACGAGCTAATGTCAATGCCTGTTTCTTCGTTTCTTGGTCACGAAGCCCATCCAAAAATGCCTGAACTGCAAGTCGCTCCATTACATTTTCTAGTGTAGCTGGGTACGCAAGACGAACCAAACGTGCAATATCGGCTTGAAATTTTTGCAAAGATTCGCTTGATTTCTGGCATCGATTCTTCAGCTGTGAATGATATAAGTGTTCAAGGTGGGCTTGGCCATAGCGAAGTTCCAAGTGTTTTACTAACTGTTCATAGTCCTCCTGTTGTTGGGCAGTGAGATTCTGTAAAATGTTTGTTGCTTCGCCACGCAATGCCAGTGTCAATGCTTTAGCTTTTTTCCCAACATTCCACCCGATTGCCTTGGCAGCAGCTTCAAACTGTCGGCGGTAGTTTGCCCATGGAGTATTTCCATCGAACTGAGGCGGTTTCAATGAGAGCTCTCCTGTTTCCGTACTGACCTTGAAATTTTTTATGTCTTTCTGAACATCCTCTACGTGCAGACTCACGTCCACCATTGAGTTTTTGTTGGAAGTTTCTGGGGTGTGCGCAGAATCCATTCGCTTTTCTAATTCACTGAATTTTTCCTTTATTCTTCCTATTTCTGTCTCCATCTCATCTTTGATTTTCTCCATATCTGTTTCAACAGTTTCCTTCCTTTTTTCCAACCGACTCGCCACACCACAAAGTTCTCTTTTAGAGCCTTCAGAGTTTTCCATGAGCTTCACTTCCAGATTTTGCCAATTTTCTTGAAGTTTCTCTTCTAAATTTTTCCAATTTCCGTTTAGTTTTTCTTCCAGGCTCTTCACATTTTCTTGAAGTTCTTCTTTTAGACTATTCGAATTTTTTAGAAGTTCTTTCAGACTATTCGAGCTCTGTTAAAGTTCTTCTTTCAAGCTGACTGAATTTTCTAGAAGTTTTTCTTCCAGGTTCTTCGAATTTTGTAGAAATTTATTTTCCAAACTCACCAAATTTTGTTGAAGTTCCTCCATCAAACTATTCGAGTTTTCCAGAAATTTGTCTTCCAGACTCACCGAATTTTGTTGAAGTTCTTCTTTTAAAATAACTGAAAATTTGATTATAAAAATAATCCAGCCTTTGGCATATTTCCTATACTATAGGATTGTCGACAAACGTCGAACAGATACAATTCAACAGCCCCATACGACTGCCGAATCACGTCTATCCAACGCCTGGCAAAGTTTTTCTACAAGAATATACTTTGCAATACTTCCTGTAACAACCACCAACTGACAACCGAAAACATGTGACATCTGCAGACCGGTTTCGCGATTCAATTCGCTCATCAGTACAGACTCGGCCAGAATATGTAATTGATTTCCAATCGGTTTTGTTAACAGGCACTACGAGAACTCCGGCACCCACTTAGAAAATAAGCAGCAGTAGGCCAAGCTATAGAGCCCCAAATAATTGCTTTTTGGACAAAAATACTACCTGGAAGCCACCTGTTCGAAGTAGTGTTTTTGATTCTGCCATTTTAAAAGGGTTTGGAAATCGAAATCAGTTAGTGGAATATTCAAAAAATGCCCCGTTATTCACGAACCGAACAAATTGACATGCTTCTCATTTATGGTGAATGTTTCAAAAATTCTTATGCCGCTGAACGATTGTATTTAGAGCGATATCCAGGGAGGCAGCAACCGTCAAGAAGGTATTTCCAGTGGCTTGAAGAAAAATTGAGAACTGAGCCTGATGTTCACGAAGACCAAGAAGCATTTGTTATTAATGAGGAAACTGAAATTAATGTATTAGCTTTGGTACAATATGATAGCACAATTTCCTCAAGGCAGATTGGCGACGAATTAGCTATAAGTAAGGACTCTGCTAGGAAAATTTTGAAAAAACATCGATTTAAATCCTTCAAGTATCAGTTGCATCAACATTTGTATGAAAATGACGGTGAGAGGCGCCTGGAATATTGTAAATGGTTTCTTCGACAAAATGCTGAGAATCACCTATTTAACTATTATATCTTGTTTACGGACGAGTCAAGATTTACCAACAATGGATTATTTAACAGGAATAATACAAGTTAGGTACTGTACTTTATTTGGATCATTGTCGATAGTCGAAGTGTAAAGTGCTAAAAGTGTGAACGGTCTTTTGTTTCAGGTACTGGGCGATAGAAAACGAGCACCGGTTTCGACAAGGTGGCTTCCAGGAGAGATTTGGTGTGAATATTTGGGCAGGAATAGTTGGAACAATATGAGATTGTTGGCCCCATTCTTTTTCAGGGCCAACTAACCGGAGAGAGATACTTTAATTTTTTAACGAATGAAATTTAGGAATTCATTAACAACCTACCAGCGGAAATAACTGAGAGAATGTACTTCCAGCAAGATGGCGCCCCTCCGCATAATTCAAGAATAGCGAGAAATTATCTTCAAAATCGCTTTCAAGAGAGACTTATAACAACCCATGGTCCAGTCAGGTGGCCACCAAGGTCACCTGATCTTACTCCGTGCGACTTTTTTCTATGGGGTCATCTTAAAAATAGGGAGTATTCCACACAGCCTACAACTCTACATGAGCTAGAATTAAAAATTCGAAGAGCTTTCCAAGATATCACGCCCCAAATGTTGAAAAAAGTTTTACATGAAAATATCACCAGAGTCAATAAATGTATTGACGCTGAGGGAATGCATTTCGAACATTTGTTTTGAATTTATTTTATCTTTAATCCAATCAATTTGAATTTTTTTTTTCGATAAATCTGTTTTTTTGTTATTTGAATAATAATAATTGGATTTTTTGGTATTTCATTTTAAAAAATTACTTTCTATTATATCATTAGAAAGGAATGGTTATGCTGAATAGTACAGGCAAGAAAAAGTTGTATGTTCATATTTAAGTTATGGGCCTACAGAGTATTGTTTTTTTCCCAATTTTTCCAATATTTTTTTTGGCGGCTTTTTATAACGCCGACGAATGAAAATAAAATATCACAGTAGTAGCAACTGTTATCAAGTGACGTATGGTTTCCATAGCCAACTTTTCAATTTTTGGCTTTCATTTTGCTTCCACGGCCTACTCGGTGAATTTCAATAATAATTTTTTTCTGATCTAGTTTCTGGTTAGATACCAACTTGTGATATGTCATTAGAAAGGGAATTGAATGTTGAATAAAGCGAAAAGAAAAAAAAATAGGGTTTCCATTTAAAATAAGAAAGTTGATGTTACTTCCGGTCAGACCGGAAGTTAACTTCGACATGTCAATATGCTCAAATTCTAGCTCTCATGTCATTATATCGACGCTCCAAATTTCACAAACCTACTTCATACAATAACTGAGATATTCCGTAAGCAATACTTCCGTAGCCACCCGGTATAATTTACATGTAATGCTACATGGAAAATTGCGCAGTTTTTGGTGAAAAAATAATTTCAGTAGGATGAATTATGAGTGACTTTCAGCGTGTTGAAAATTGAACATTTCATTGAAAGTTGAGTTTCGGCACAAAAAACAGTATTATTAGCGGTGGCAAACCTAAACGCCATGCGATCCCTGTATTCGTCGTTTTCAAATTGCTCTAGCCAATTCATTATCGATAATAGATCTATACATAATCGATATGAAATGTAGCTGGAAAAATTGCGCAGTTTTTGTGAAAAGTGAATTTTAGTGGGGTGAATCATAAGTGACTTTCAGCGTGTTGGAACATTAACATTTTATTGAAAATTTTATCTCAGCACAAAATAAAGCACATTTTCGGAAAATGCTTATTTTTTCTAGACATTTTTGGAGACTCATTCCAAAGTTCGTGAATAGGCCTTTCTAACAGTGAAAGAATTTTTCAAATAACTCTATTATACTAGAAGTTATAGCTCCTAATTAATTTTTGGAATATCCCAATATTTTTCGTTTTTTCCATATAATTTTTGTCACGACCAAGCTGGCGTGTCGTAGATTTCCATTTCATATGTGGAAAGACATAAGGAATCTACCTGCATAGATCCCATTATGATATACCGCAAAAATGGGTCAGACTTTAAAATAGGCGATTTCGGCGCTGTTCCCACCGGACTATAAACGTTTCTCCTCGATTCGCACAGTCCCCACCACTCGATCGCTTACGCGCGGTCGGTCGTTTTCCCTCATGTTCTCACTAGTTTTTAACATACTTTAACGCATTCTATCGAAAACTCAGAATAATAATAATAATACTCCCTCATAAACACTCGTTGAGTGTACTAAAAGGAATAGCCTGTGCGGGTAGAGGACGGCTATTATTATTATTTGCCGTTGCGCTCCGGGGCGACTTACTGATGTTTTAGATGATGTATTCACTTTTCAGCTGTAGGAAAACCCGGAAAACCTACAGCACCACCTCGGGTGGTCGGTGTGCACTCCAAGCTAGCACTAGACGAGATTGGCATCTAGACAACTCACAATACATTTGCTTTTCAACAAGGCATGCGGCCGCCTATCGAATCCAATATAAAGTAGTTGAGAAAAATTCTCGTACCTACATCGGATTCGAACCGACTATCGCTATGCTGGAGTTTCGAACGGCCTGTGCATTAGACCGCTGATCCACCGACCACCGAAGAATAGAAGTTTTGTTACTGCTCACGTCTACTTTCCAAATCTATTTTTTAAATTTCAATCGGACGACCTCAAACGCATCCAGCTCTCCGCGAAAATATTGAAAAAAAAAATTCAAATGAGGATTGTGCGAAAAGTATTAATCCGACTGAATCCAGGTTTTGTACATATAAGGCGCACGTCAATAGCTACTATCGTTCAAAATTCAGCTCTTAATATTAAGAAATGTCAGAGTTATAAATTTAATAAAGAAAAAAATCCGGTTTTTCCCGCTTTTCTCAGGTTCTAATTATCCGATCGGATTGCTTGATCCGTTATTCTCTTCGGAATTCAATTATCTACAGTTCATCCTTTTGCACCGTTAACACTGCTTCGATACTTTCCATTTTGCAATAAAAAAATCTAAAAAAAAAAACGATTTTTTTTGTTGTTTATTGTTTATAACAAATTAAAAAATGACATTTTCGAGTTGAGGACATAGTGGGAATAAACTACGGACTGTCCTGCACGGGATGGCACAGGCGGCTTCCAGGTAGTATTTTTGTCAAGGACAATATCTCTATTGCTTGTCCTACAGAGCCACCTCAGAAAGATTCCGATCAGTACCACGACTTCGTTTGAGCCGAAGATCTAAATTTCATCATGGAAAATATTTAAATATTTGGTAGCTTGCGTAAAAAGTGGAAAAACAGTGAAATATTTTGACAGTTTCAGCAACTTGAAGCCGCCTGTGGAACTGGTGCAATACTTAAGTGCTGATAGTAGTAATGATGGTAAAAGTGTGAAAATCTACTACATTAACTATCGCTATCGGACATTCGAACTGAACAATTGCGGCCATTTGTGTTTGAAATTCCTTCATGACCAACTACTTCAGAAATACGAAATACTTGTAATGAAAAGTCCTTGAAATAAAGTGCATAACCTTCCATGTGTCAGTCATGTCTTTGTTATTCACCCTGACAGGTCACACTTTTAAGCTGACCGCAGACTTCGCTTCACCAATTCAATTTGACGAAGATATCACTTACGGCTTGGTTTTAATTGGATAAAATTCCTACATCAGTATAATCGAATATTATTGATAAGTGGCGGAAAATTCTATTATTTTGACAACGAAGCGCCATCAGTTGTTAGCATCATCAACATAACCACTGGCTGCTACGAAATAAATGACTCATTCACGAGCACATCGATAAACCGAGAGAGGTGAAGAAATACAAAGGAGATACGAAAGTAGAGGGAGACATTAAAACTTTCGAAGCAGCAGTGTTTTCTCTCCCAATACCAATACGCTATAGTCCAAAATTTACAGCAACAACTACAGCAACAACTATAGCATAGACTTTCGTCCTGTTGATTCCATCGGAAGACTGTTGGGTCTCTCGCCTATAGTACAAGAAACTGAACTCATTCACTTGTATGATCTGCCTGTCAACATAGTCGAACAGTTTACATTGACAGTAACGTCACATCGGGTGCCTTCTTCCACAATCGTCCATCTTATATATATAAGAGCGAAATACACAACATAGCGTTGAAAGTGTTGAGGACGCAGGTGTCAGTTCAGTCGCGCAGACGCAGTCATCGAGAGCACACCACACTCTTCATAATCATACTCTCTCTTTCTCAAGTGTACAGTTCATCAAATCCCAGAGACATCATGTTGTCAAAACAAGTGTTCGACGTGTAGGTACAATCCTCGAAAGTTTGATGAATCCATGCAAAAGACTGGAAACACAAACGAACCATGTCAAGCCCTTTCAAAATTATGTCATTGTTGAAATTGTCATTCAGCGGAGTGACATATAGGTTAAGCTTCATTGACCCAATGAGAGACGAGAGGAAAAACCACCACTATATGCGCTTTGGGGTCACTTGGGAATGTGGCGAATTTGCTATTTCAACTGCTGTCGAAACCCAACTAAACTCACAATACTACCACAGTCCTAGGTGAAGGAAAAAATGCAACAATACCATAATAAAAATACGTGCAAATCAATCATTACATCAAGGACCTCTTTATCTCTGCCAATCCAGCTTGAGTTCACCGGGAATAAATTCATCATCTGTTGAAGAGTATGCATATAAAATCAGAAAAGTCTTACTCAAAGTCTGGATGACATGAAAATGATAAATAGCAAAAACAATTTCATACCCATCATTATATAACTCTTGAAGACTGTAATTCACATGTTCTATGATAATAAATCTTTCTCATATTTCCTGAAACGAAAAAGTGATATGAAACTTTTATATAAATAAGTTTTCAGAATCGACCACTATCATTCGTAGCGATAAAAATCTTCCTAGATTTCCCAATTGATAAATTCTCTACCTCGACAACTACCACTTTCAGATTATTTTTGAGTTTTCTACAGCGTTGAATTCAACATTCAAAGTACTGTAGGTCTGTATCAACCCTCCTGAAACAAATTAGGGATCATATCTTCATAAAAAATTACATTTCAAAATGCATTCGAATTTAATTATTGTCTTCAGGCAAAAAATTATCTAGTCTAATTCTATCTGCTATGACAATAAAATGTTCATACTATTCAGCAACTATTTATCCATAGAGAAATATGATACAGTGAGTAAGTAAAACCCTGACCTCCGACCATGTGCGGTGGATGTGCAAGGGAAGAGAATTGAGAAGATTGCTCGACGACATGCTCGTCCTCCTGCTTAATGAGTATCGTCAGGGAATTAAAAGATTGCGTTTGAAAAGTTAGTTTTTGATCATCTCTTCCGCATATATGTGGTCTGTCCAGTGTTATCCCAGAAATGTTGAGGTTAATGCAGTTTCACAACTCGAGTGCACGTGTGTAATATTCTTAAAAGTATGGGGAAAATTCAGTGGCTGCACTCTGAGAAGTCGATTCCATTTAAAATTTATTTCAAATACTCAAATAAAAATTTTGCACTACTTGATTCAGTTGACCTGTCTCAAACGAACTCATCTTACAGTTTTCAAGAGCTGAATTTGCTCTACTCCAAAGGACGAAATGCTGATATCAAAAAGAAAAAGGATCTCCTGGAACCTATATATGTTTCATTCCTGCTATTCATTAAGAGTTCTATAGTTCTATAAAAACCTGTAAACGACTCATAATCAAGTAGATGAGATGTTGTATTCTCATATCGATTAATCTGAGGTGATAATTTGCTTATTTTTGAGAGCCCCTTGAAAACTACTTTTTTGGCATTTTTATATTTCTAACTATCCAGCAATTATTTCAATGGTGGCATATCCCAACAAACCAAGTTATTATTTTTGCAAAATAACAGTTAGCATTAATGCGATAGTGACCTAACCCACATTTTTTCACAAAAATCATTAATGCAAAAGTGGCCTAACAACTCACGTTTTTCTATTTTTTTTGTAAAATCTCGTTTTTTATTCAAAAATTTAAGATAACAACTCCTATAATTATATTGCAGTGGAAAAAATAATTTAATACATAAAATACCTTTTTTGTAAAACTATCAACAAAACTTGACTTTTCTGCATCACCGTGAGAAAAAATTTCTTTTTCACCGTGACAAATAGGTTTTTTCCATGCTAGAATAATTCACAAAATAAACATGAAATATTAGTTTTTGAAGGATTTATTTTTAACAGAGCCAATTATTAATTGATTGATCATCATAAAACAATTTCATTTATCGAAATGATAATTATAGTCAAGTTTGAACAATTACTTTCAACATAAATTCCCGAAGATGTTCCATGTTGCTGCTGATCAGAAACGTTGAATATGTTGTTATAAATCCCACTTTTGTTATTCAAACTATCTTCCATATATGCCACTGCTACGGAGGCAGATTTCCCCATGTTGCCCCCTGCATTGGCCAGAAGAGTTACAGAGCTTCTCCTGAAACAGTGACCTGTGTACCTCTCATGCACGTCTTTTTCAAGCCATTTTGCAATCAAGCTGGGAATTTCTTAAATGTTAGTTAATACATTTTCCCCTCGAATATTTCAAAAATAATCTGTTACTTTTTGTATGAGGAGGCTATAATACTGCTATATACTTGGGGTATATCTCAAAATAATCAGAATTTGAAACAGTAAACGTTCTTGCGCAATAGGTCTTTGTATCAGGTATTTTAACAATTAATATATATCCAGCATCTTCAGTGAGTGGCCTCAATAGTTATATGCAATAATTCTTCAGGACAACGAGCACCGCTGATGTCCAAAATTAGGAAAACCTACAAATAAAAAATATTGAAGTTACTACTAATCTTACCAACATATGGATTATATCTGTACCTTATAAAGTGAATTTGTTTCGTTATCAGCATCTTGAATAAATTTATTGATATCATCTCTTGATAAAACTTCAGAATTCTGTCCTCGGTATCCAACGCTTTTGTTCTTAATGAGCAGGACCAATCTTGAAAACTTATATCAATATTTTCCCTAACATTCAATGCACTTTTCAACATTGAATAGACACTCCATAACGGAGGAGGTTTTAAAATTTTTGATTTTTACTCAAAATAGCATGTAAGCACATGTTCAGAAACCTTTTTTACATTTTTCTTGTCACACCATTCACGAAATTGGTGGTATGTTTTCTCATATACTAAGTAACTTGGATTTGGCTGGTAACATATTAGATACTATTGCATTTGCTTTCTCAGATATATCTGATGGGGTATCACTACCACTATCATAGTCAACTTCCATCTTCTTGAAAATAACTTGAAATTGAAGCAACTACCAGCAAACACAATCAAACAATCAAACACGCGGCGTGCCAACAAATCGTTTCTATAGTAACGACACAGAAAGACCACTGGAAGCTGTGAAATTGTATTGGAAGTATTGATAACATTAGGGATAACATGTATGGAAAAGAAAAGTATTATTTAGTTACTTTGGACAAATTTTTTTCAGACTGGAAACATTTTTGAATACGATTTTACTGAATACATTGAAAAATATTTTCAAGACAACAGTTGTTTAAAAGCGATAACTTACCGGGACAAAAAACACGTCAAGATGTATTGGAAGTATTTATTTTCAATATATTTCATACGATGTAAATTCACATTCACAGTTCACAGTACAAAAAATGTTGTTTGTATTTCGTGTATAAAATTCGT
This sequence comes from Chrysolina americana, assembly GCA_958502065.1. Classification (NCBI taxonomy): domain Eukaryota; kingdom Metazoa; phylum Arthropoda; class Insecta; order Coleoptera; family Chrysomelidae; genus Chrysolina; species Chrysolina americana. The sequence continues at coordinate 38,077,070 of OY293419.1, forward strand.
TTTATCATATGGCACATTCGAGAGAATTTTTGGACTCTACCTGGTGCCATTAAAAAACACTAATTTTACACACTTAATACAAAAATAACTATTTCACAAGGAAGCAAAAGAAGCAAAAAAAAATATTTTTTTCTCAAAACCATCATTTTGAGGTAAGGCTAGTTTTGCTCTGATCGCCTCTTAATACCCACATCAAACATGATTTTCACCTACCCAAAACACGGTTATCACTACTACTAAACCCGTTTCAGTTTTGGAGGCTGAGATTATAATATTATGCACTTCCAGAAAAACTAAAAAAAAAAAAACAAGAATTCAAAAATAAAATAAAATGACTACTTTTGAATACAGCTCCAATATAATTGATGAGTTCTTTCATATTTACGCAAATGATATGTTCAATTTTGTATCAGCTGGTTTTGTGAATTCACTTGATTGTTTTGATTGTTTTTTTGCTCTAACGCTTATTTATTGTTTTATAAATTAGGTTATCATGATGTTCTTTCTGTATTTAACTGTACTGCCAATTGCCAATTGCTTTTTCAGCTCTTTTTATGGATTGATAAAAACTATGACAAAGACTATATGAAATATTATAATATGAGTTACCTTTTTCAGTAACTCCCCATCCAGAAACAATCGCAAATTTTCCACTCAGGTCAAGATCTACCAGTGGTAAACATATTGGCTGCACATTCTCTAGAAATCAAAACGTGTTGATCCATTAGCGGAAAATGAATATAATTTTTTATTTTCATAAAGAAATTCTATTCGTTGTTTGTATTCTTAACATTCTCCCTTTTTCATCCCTTTCAAATTGGTGATTCTACCAACGATATTATCAACAATTATACAAATGGTATTACCTTACCATAACTGAAGTTAGCTGGTCCATCTAATTTAATAAGGGCAATGTCATTGAGCAGACTGTCTTGATCGTAACCGTGATGAACATGAAAATATTCAATGAAGAAGTCTTGAGGCGGAGGAGCACAAAATTTTGCATTTGGATCGCAATCTCTTTTCATCTCCAGATCATATTCTCCCAATCGAACTCCTACCCTGAAAATATTTCAACTATTTGTTACATCGTTATGGACAAGATTGGGAATTATATTATCGATACTCTCACTGTTTTCATTATGATTAACCACGAATCCTAAATCATCATATTTATTTGTGTAAAAGGGATGAAATATAGGATAATAGTAATTATATTTGAAACAATATTCTTTCAATTCAACCAAATAATTTTCAGAAGGGTCCTGTTGCAGGGATAATCTCTCAGGTTCCTTCTCCACTGTTCCTCGCTATTGCCTTTCTCATTTTCACTAAGACAAATTCATACATATCCCAGCAACCATATGCATATGGTGTCCATCTGATTTTGAACTGATGACCACGCTTTCTTTACCCTGGGAGAAAATTACCTATATCAATAATGCTTTAGTTTAATGGAACAAATAGGGTTCAATGAAAAGAGTGATAATGGAGTTATTTTGATATAATTTTATAATAAGAAATATCTTCAACTTAAAAATGAATCTGAAAAAGTATGGCCAGTTTTTTAACTCCTCTGGTAAAATTTTAACAAAAAATTTTCCCTGTGTATTATGGGGATCTTGAATAGCTGATGTGGGAAGTTAGTTCCAGTCTTTTTTTGGAGTGGGATATCGCTTGCCACCAGGGCCTATCTGTCGATCAGCCAAGATAGTGTCGGGCGCTGCTCTGGCTAAAACCGTGTGTGTGTTCAGGGCTATCTTGCTGCCTACAGTATGTACACCGTTCGTCCTCTGATTTCTGAATCCTATGAGTGTAGGTACCAAAAGATCCGTGTCCTGAGATAAATTGTGTAAGAAAATATTCTGTGTATCTTTGTTTACATTAACTCCAGGTCTTAACATTATTAATAATTATCTTCGTTCATACGGAAACGTCGGTCTGTTCGGTCCAATTGGCCTGCCATCTCGTTAAAGTCTCTTCCAGCCTTACCTCGGGCAGGTTTATTGGTGGTGTCCCTGTGATTGCTTGGATGACTGCCGCTAAAACCGTGCGGTATCAACTTGTTTCCCGTAGCAAGTCTATCCTCTGGATACGGGTAAGCATGTTGAGTGCCATTCCCCAGACTGACGCTCCGTATGAAATTATAGACCCGATCACCTCGTATAATACCTCCCTCTTTGAACTACTCGGCCCGCCTGTGTTTGGCAGAAATCCTTCGATTGCGGCAAAGCTTTTTTCCGCCTGGGCGACTCCATAATTGATATGTTCGCCGAACCTGAGTTTGTCATTTAGGATGAATCCAAGGTATCTTATTTTCCTTGCGTGAGTGATTTCAGCATTCATGACGTTGGATTTGATGTTCCGGTTGTCTCTCCTACCCTTGGGGATGATAGTCTCCGTCTTTTCTGGGGCAATGACGAGGTGGTGGCTAGTCATCCAGCTACTCATCCTGGCTAAGGCTAGGTTTGCCTTATGTGTCATCTTCGTGGTATTATTAGCTTCACTGATCACTGGCAAGTCGTCGGTGAATGCGACAGTTATCATCCTTTACCCTAGATCGAGTTCCAGCACATCCATCTTACAGGATGTTCCAGAGCGTCGCTCCGAGTAACGAGCCCTGGAGAACACCCATGGTTGTTTTTATTATACTTACATATTTGGATGTCTCTACAGCTGAGATAGTTATCAAATATATTAAACAGGTACACTGGAGTGTATCTGTCCTCGAGTTTTTCTATTATTTGTGTCCAAAGAGCGGAGTTAAAAGAATTCCTAATGTCTATGGATATCAGTAACTTTGAGGATTGCATGGAGTGTGGATCTACCTTTCCTGAATCCGAATAAAAAAATTCCTAATGTCTATGGATATCAGTAACTTTGAGGATAGCATGGACTGTGGATCTACCTTTCCTGAATCCGAATTGTCCCTTGGACAGTCCAATTCCTGATTCGATGTGAACACCTATTCTAGTTTTTCGTATAGTTAACATGTGCTGTTCAAGATACACATAGATCTGCCCTGGGATTCCGAACTTTCGATTCGATCACGAACAAACGAACGATCAACGATTCGAACTTCAGACGACAAAAATTAATCGTCGGGTGTTCTCGGTACTTGATGAAAATTGAGTAAAATGGTCGTTGAGTGTAGAAAATGAGAAGAAATATACTATAAGATGTACATATTGACAATGAAGTAGCATTTACATCTGTGATTGAATTCAAAATTCAGAATAAGTTTTTGGCATAGCAAACGGGAAGATGAAAATTAGAAGTGAATTAAAAAAATGTGGAACAACCGGAATTCAAACTCAGGACCTCTTGGTTTGATTGATAGGTATGTGAAATTATAATTTACATATTATTATTTTCATTGTTACACCTAAATCCTAAACTTTCTCTACCTTTTTTTCGATACCTTATCACAAAAAAATTCAGTGATCATATTTTTTTGTTTCAATGAAACAGATAAATAAACCTTCAGAAACTGTTCACCTCGCGTTTTTTCATTTAATCCAACCCATTTCAAGAGCATTCAACAATTTGGCTACCAGTTTCAACAGTTTTCGTATAATTTCTTTACCAGAGTAGGGCTCTCGGCCCCTATAGTCAAGCCAAGACCTTTAAAAAAAAAATTATAATAATTCTCATTATTCCCAATGTACTTGACTCACTCGTTATAGAATAATATTTCAATATTGTACATATATTTGTCTATTTTCACACAGGGAAGTTTCCTGCAAATACCTACCGAGATGACATTCTTGGACGATTCGACTATAATAATTTATTCCCAATAAAATCGTCGGGTGATTTCGGTACTCGATCACTCAACATGAAACGGTATGATAATGAATTAAAACACATTAAACATAAAATTCAAAATTGACAATCTCACTATTCTCAATATGTTTTATTCAGTCTGCTAGTTTTTTGTGGTACTTTAAATTTACATTATTTATTAGTTGAAGGAGTCTAGAGTATTGATTGAACATTTTATTCTGTGAAGGAAATTAATTTCTTGAATGTTTGTTTTTGTGCTTCTACCTTGTATAGGTAGGTACCTAAGGCTTTCTTAAATCTAAACAAGAGTAAGAATACGTTAGGAATTGTACTGAAATTGCAAATGTATTAAATAAGGCAGACAACCACGTACAAGTAATTGATAGGGGCAGACGACTCCTTTTCAAAATGCAAGTTTGTTTTAACTTTCATACCTACTCGGCAAAGGACATGGCACTGCATACATGTATTCCTGGGGCTCGATTGATTTTTGTATATAACATTCTACAGATCAAAACAAGCAACTTTCTTCATTAGACTTTTTTCTGGCTCTAGAGCGCGAGCTAAAAAAATGGGTTGATTGTCTAACGCTAATTAAAAAACATTTTCTGCGAATGGATTTTTCTTGATTTTTGAGTATAACATAATGTAAAAAATATCAATTTCCTTTAATTATATCAATTCTGGTGTACATTACTACAGGACGAGGCAGAAAACGCGATTTTTCTGAAACTCGTTTATTGACTTCTCAACGAAAAGACAATTAGGCGAGAAGTCAATAAACGAGTTTCAATAAATCGCGTTTTCTGCCTCGTCCTGTAGCAATGTACACCATAATTGATATAATCAAAAGAAATTTATATTTTTCACATGATATTATACTCATAAATCAAGAAAAATCCATTCGAAGAAAACATTTTCCATAATTAGCGTTAGACAATCAACCCATTTTCGTAGCTCAGGCTGTAGAGCCAGGAAAAAAGTCTAATGAAGAAAGTTTCTTGTTTTGACCTATAGAATGATATATCCAAAAATCAAAAAAAATCCTTCGAGCTCCAGGAATACATGTATCCAGTGCCATGTCCTTTGCTGTAAGAAATTTTTTATCACCGCGCATACTAGAGGATATAGAGGATACTATAAAATAAATGTTCTTTAGTTACATATTTTTATTCAGTTCATAATATAAGCAAGTTCATAGTAGGGGCAAGTTTTCGTGATCAGCAGGTACCTATAGTCTAGTTCCTAAATTGTAAATAGTGGCTCATCGTACATTTTCTGGTTTTTACGGGATTTGAAAGTGCGGAGGGGATGTACGAAAGTGGAAAAGAAAAAATTAATTTGAAGCCAAAGTACCTAGATTATTTCTGTTCTATTTTTTGACCTGCTTTATATGAATTATGAACCGTACAACCGATGAGTCACTATCTACAATTAAGGAACAAGACTAACCTATTCCAATTAACTTTGAAAAGATAATCGTGACCGTTGTTTATTGTTCAAAATGTCGAAATGCATCTAGACAGTTTGTAAAAGTGTCTAAAATTTCACTGAATTTGTTAGACAAATTGCCTGACTATTTCTATAATCATTCAGCCGCTATTTTCGAAATATTTTAAAAATAAAGAAATTTGTGATCACAAATAGGTAATCTACCTCTTGGTATATAATACTTCTGAAGAAGCCTCTTCTTTCATGGCAGTGTATAAATATATTACTGGCATAAAATTTGATATTGCAGTAAAGCGGGATAGGTACCAACCTACCTATAATACTATAATAATATTGATAATTTTTATACTGCAGTTATATTCACTACTACTAATATTATCTTTTATAAGAAGTATCTTTAATTGTTTATTTATATCTTTGACAGGAATCCATTTTCGCATCTTAGTGTTGTTTCTAGTAATAATTCTGTGTCGCATTTCCTGTTGAAATTTCATTCAAAGGAATACATTTGTGCATACTTATTTGTATATCATCATAGGTACCTACATCCTAATCCCTGAACTCGTTAATAATATTTTTATTTCCAAGAAATATTGCAACAGTTGTAATGGCACCTTATAATAATAATAAACAAATTGTCAAAATTTTTTTCGTCAACCAGCTCTACCTTTACGAGCACAACCCTCAGAAGTCTGTGAGCTAAGGAATACCTTTGATGTGATGTCATACATTCCACGGATGCCATTTGAAAGTATACGAATTATAAACCTTTACCTTTACTTATTGGGTTAGGAGTTCCCAGAAATTCCCTATTTTTTTCAACGGGGTAATCTATTCGCCATTTAGCTATGCCCTTTTTAACCCATTAAATTCATTATCAACTCCCGGTCAACATTTGTTGCTCTGAAAGCTATTCTGAATAAAAAATTCCGACTTTGAAAGTATGAATCATAGGTAAATATCGGGATATATACAAATACACAAGTACATGACCACTTAAAATAAAGAGCAACACATATCAGACCAAGATAGATATACTGATGACAAGAAAATAGTTGTCGTCAACTAGTCGTAAAATGCAGGCAATTTGCAACACATTTAAGATCGTCATATAGCTTCGGAATCATCAGAATCGACTAGACGACACCATTGAGGCCTAATCGTCACTTCGGAATCCACTTTTCATCAAATAATCGTCAAAATGTAGGCTATTTGCAACACATATATGATCGGCAAATAGGCTCGGAATCGTCAAATTCGTGACCACGACACGATTGATGCTCGATCGTGACTTCGGAATCCAAGCCCTGCATGAGGATGCAGCCTGATGTTCGCATTTTCAACAATTTGTGCTTCTTTTCAAATTTTCGGAAATGTTTGGTCTATTACACCAGCTAGGTTTTTTGGAGTTCAGATCTCCCGCGAGTACTGTTTCGACCTTACAGTTCTTCATTTTGGACATTCCATTCTGGTTCTGAATTCCTCAAACGGTATATTCGGGGAGATGTAACAGACGAAGAGTCACAGTAAATTCCAGTCTGAGTTCATTTCTCATGAAAGTAGATATGTATTAAAAGTTTCAAAAGATGAATACATGTAGAAGTTAATAGTTTTTCTCTTTGAAATAATCTCTGCAGGATTCTGATAATCTAAGTGAAATATAAGGCAAATTATCCTTTTTGTGCGAGGAAGTCCATAGGATATAATATTAAAGCTAATAGTGGAATACACTAACGCATTATATAAAAAAATTATAGTTTTTTTAGTTTGGAGGATATCGTGCTGATACATTCTTCTCATCTGAGATTACTACCAATAATTGTGCCAAGAAATTAGCAATTGTCTTGAAGCAATAATGTTTTATTTTATACTGAATGCCCTTGCAGAAATAAATAAATCAATTCTGATATATTACCTCGGGTATATTAATTTTTGATAAAATGAAATCAAAGTTCAGGGTATCAAACGCACGCAATAAGTCAAAATCCGGTCTGATGGAAAATTCTCTTCTCTCTTGTTTTCAATGTATCATTTGGATGGAGTCGATTGTTGCCATTTTTATAGGGTCGTCTACTCTGAATCCATGTTGGTTTTTATTTGATATATTACACCTCTTCAGGTTCCTACTTATCCGTTTGGAGATGAATTTTAAAAAACTTTCGAATTGGTCTATGATTTATCAGTCCCCTTTCTTATAAATGAGTGATACCAAAGATGATTTCGAACTACTCCGAAATGGACCCAGTTGAAATGATTCATTCAGAATACATGCTACGTAGGATGATATTTCTGTAAAAAAAATTGTAAGAGGATACACCGGGACTACATCTGTTCTGGTATATTTCTTGTTTTTAAAATGTGTAAATATTTCAGCAGTAGAAAAATATTGAATATAAAAGGAATTAATTTGCGCCAGATGTTCAAAAGTAGATTATTTCTGATGATGATGATCACATACATAATAGAAGGTCTAAAAAGGTTTGCAATATTTTTTCATTTTGGATTTTTTCTCATCGTTTTCATGTTTAATATTGCCCTGTGATAATTTTTTTGATCAGTCGTGTGTTCACTACGTCCCAAATAGTTTTACTTCTATTGTTAGATGTGTCTATGAGCTTTGTATAGTCATTTTGTTTGACTTTCCTAACGTGTTGTCCATAGGCTTTTTTCAAATGTTTGTACTGATTTTTAAGATCAGATTTACCTGAATATTCTTTTCGCAAGATGTTCAGATTCCTTAAATTTGCCGATTGATTCAAATTCAGAGAGTTTTGAAATGGACCTTCGAATGCAAATGAAAAATGATTTAAAACATCCATTAATATTCTTGGTATTTGAACATTTCGTATTCAGTTTCTACATCAAGTGCTCAAATTGGTCATTATAGAAATATATTTTCATTTTCGTTATTGCATAGCAGATAAGTTAAGTGGACAACCTGAGCTTTGTGGTCTGAAATACATGGATGTTTTTCACGGCAGATAAAGTTGAATTCCTTTCTCGATAAAGTGAACTCTTTCTCTTTGATTTTACACATTTCATAGGAAGATATTTTTCATTTTGAACTTTTCATATTCATAGAACCTGATGGCCATACGGAACTACTTTCAGATTGATCTCTAGTCAAATACAAAAATTCATCGTGTGATACAACATTTTGATGTGTCTTTATCCTGAGAGACTATTACCTACCCTCAGGCTCATTCCTTCGAGTGTCGTCATCAAAAATAATAAGATTTTCATCACTCCCACTTCTTTGAGTTTCATTTATCAGATGATGCATTTTCACTCTCATAGGGAATTCTTCTTTCTTGAATACCGCAAGTCGAACCATCATTATCTTCAATATCTTCGGTAACTGTCGAGTGTAAAATTGCATTTTCACCACTATCGGAGTGTCGCTGTTCTAGTAGAATCGGTGAGATGCTATTCTCGAATTTTTTCCTCAATGAAGTGCACTCCGAATCTTTAACTTCGCACATTTCATAGGAGGGTGTTTTCCAATTTGAATTTTGAATATTTATAGAATCTGATTGCCATAATAAGGAACTACTTTCGCACTGATCTCTATTATTCGAATGCAAAAATTCATCTTGAACATCTTGATCAGAATTGGGAGTCATATTGATTATGGGTAATTAATTTTTATCATTTCTCTGATTGTCATCATCAAAAATTATATGATTTTCATTATTCTCACTTCTTTGAGTGTCATTATCACCTGATGCATTCTCACTCTCGAAGAGAATTTCATTACTTTCCTGTACACCGCATGTCAAATCAACGCCATGATCAATATTTTCGATAATTATTGTCAAGTGCAAAATTGCATTCTCGTCACTATCAGAAGTTCACTGTTCTAGCAAAATGGGTGACAGGCTACTGTTGAACACATCTAGCGGCGATTTTATACAGCAGATCGATCCCCTCTCGGTGTCTCTTTAAAAAACTACATATTTTTTCACGATTTTTCATGTTTTTTTTTCCTTCAATAATTTACATAGATCCCCATATATGGAAGTATCTTTGCGATAACGTTGTTCATATAAATCATTGATAGTTACTGGTTTATAGTTCAGATATCGAAAAATTAATACAATCTTATTATACCTCCATATTTCCTCAAAATTTTTGAAGAAGAGTCTTCGTGGTACTCAAACTTCGATTTTATATCACCTGTTTTATATTACCTGTAATACCAGGTGTAACAGGATCATGGTACAACCTCCATATCTCCGTTAGTTTCGAAGGTGAATGATTGAAATTTTGGATATCCCATATACATAATAATCGGCACTTTTTGACCTACAAATGATTGTGAGTGAAGTTTATAGTTAGTGAAACGCATTAAGAGTATTCAGTGAAATTGACAACTGTTTTGTGATTGATGCATACTTTCGATCGTATTTAGTAAAATACAAAAATAAAATACCTGATATAAAAATTAACGCATCACTAAAAATTAGCAAGAAAAATTATACCTCACACTTGATAGGCCTCCTGTCGACTTTCCTGTATTTTTCATTTGTTATTCTCCAAGTCGTTCGGATTGATAAGTTATAAAGACAAAAACTTTTTATATAGGTAAGTTTCGACGCTAGAAGCCATTGACACTCAATTTTTCCCCTTACATAAAAAACGAAATCAAAACGTTTTTCTGATTAATCGACTAACTTTATTTTGTGTGATAAAGATGGTACCAAAGACTGATATAAAAGTATTTTTCATTGGTGTTATTACAGTTGGCCCATTTTATACAGTGTGATTCAGCTATTATGGACAGAGTTAATTCAACTTAACGATGAAAAACGTATATTCATATGTTAACGCTATTTATAGAGAAGGAGAAGGGGTAATTCCTCCCTTCACCACACAAGTAGTTTAGTTCCTGTATTCGATAACATTTTATCTTCATGAGTAGGAAATACTAAATTCATTGAATGACACCACATGCGTCCTATAGACGAGGTAATAAGAAAAAGTTGGTCATTTCCCCAGATAATGTGAAATTGAAATAAAAATATGATGAATGTGAAAAAGTGTCAGCCTTAGAATTTCATGAATATATCATAAAAAAATGTCTCCCAGATCTCCGGTGCAACTAACTGATATTATTTGGTGGCGTATTTACTTTTTCATCTGTCAAAAAAATCCGTTAAACTGACAGTACCACCCCGGATGGTGCACCTGACATCGGAGTTAGCATTAAAACAACTCACATCACACTTACTTTTTCAAACTAGGCATGTGGTCGCCTATCAATTCAGATACACTTGAAAGAAATCCATTCGCACTCAGGTCTTGAACTGAGTCTAGCGCTAACAAAAGTTTAAACATCTTTTCGGCTACACTAAACTGATAATGACCAACAGTCTATAATACGTGATTACGGTTGCCCCACAATTTGAAAATTATCCCTAAAATATTTTGCCGAACAAATTGACTTTATTAGACATTCATTCGTTATTTTGTGCCCTCTTTCTGACTGTATTTTTTTCTATGCAGCACGCGGGCTCCTTCACCAAATTGACGAGTACCAGAAAACAAACATTTTTTCTACTCGTTCATATGAAAATGATCATTTTTCAATCGGATACCCTAAATGAAAGTGATGGTTTTTCACTCTAAAGATGAAAATGAAACAAATGAATAATATCGTGCGACCCGATACGTATATACCGAGGTATATACTAAAAAAAATTTGATGGATTTTTGACACTTATGACAGTTAATCTCACTACTTGAATCAGCAAACGAACGTCACTTCGTTTGACAGTTTATAAACATTTTCACGATTATATTTGAACTTCTCTCAGTAGCTATAACATCTATCGTAGAAAAAATTGCATTTCATACTCGAGATGGAATACGTTCTTTTCGTTCGTGAGATTGCCACACTCGCTCCGCTTCGCTGGTGGACAAACTCTCACCTCACATGAAGAACAGTATGTTCATCTCTTGTAGATAAATATACTATTTTTTCAATTTCTTTGACGGCCGAATGAATTGATTTGAATAGCCATTTATGCGTTATTTTATATCCAACTGTATTTTTTCAATACAGCACGGGGGCTCCTTCACTAAGTTCACATCTACCAGAAAGCAAACCTAATTTTTTTTTAGTCACGGCCAAACGAATTGATTTTAATAGAAATTTTGCGTTATTTTCTGCCCTCTTTCCAACTGTATTTTCATGAATGTAGCACGCGGTTTCTTTCACCAAGTTTCCTACTACCAGAAAACAAAAATAATTTCTTTTCAGTCACTTTGACGGCAGAACAAATTGATTTGAATGGCCATTTATGCATTCTGCCCTCTTTCCAACTGTATTTTTTTCCATGCAGCAGGCTTCTTCACCAAGTTTACGACCACCAGAAAACAAATTTAGTCGCTTTGACGGCCGAACAAATCGATTTGAATAACCATTTATGAGGTATTTTCTGCCCTTTCTCCAACTGTGTTTTTTCCATACAGCACACGGGTTCCTTCACCAAGTTAACAACTACAAAAAACAAAATTATTTTTTTTTATTCACTTTGACGTCGAAACAAATTGATTTGAATAGCCATTTTTGAGTTATTTTCTGCCCTTTCTCAAACTGTATTTTTTTCATTATAGCATGCGGCTCCTTCACCAAGTTTACAACTTCCAGAAAACAAACTTCAATTTTTGTCTGTCACTTTGACGGCCGAACAAATTGATTTGAATAGCTATTTATGCCATACGCATTCTGCACTCTTTCCAACTGTATTTTTTTTTCGTTATAGCACGTGGCTCCTTCACCAAGTTTGCAACTACCACAAAACTTTATTTTTTCAGTTGCTTCGACGGCCGAACTAATTGATTTGAAATGCCATTCATGCGTTATCTTCTGCTCTCTTTTCAACTGATTTTTTTTCAATTTAGCACGCGGGTTCCTTCGCCAATTGTACAACTATCTCAAAACAAACTTCAATTTTTGTCAGTCACTTTGACGACCGAACAAAATTATTTGAATAACTATTTATGGGTTATTTTTTGCACTCTTTCCAACTGTGTATTTTCCATAAAGCGTACGGGCTCCTTCGCCAAGTTTACATCTACCAGAAAACAAACTTTTTTCTTTCAGTTACTTTGACGGCCGATCTAATTGATTTGAATAGCTATTTATGCGTTATTTCCTGCCCTCTCTCCAACATTTTGTTTTAATATAGCACGTGGCTCCTTCACCAAGTTTACAACCACCAGAAAACAAACTTTATTCTTTCATAGTAACAGCAAGTAAGCAAGTGCGACACTGCCAGCATTTATAAACAGCCAAATTCAGTGGGTTCAAAGTGGAAATCTAAATAAAATTTTATATCAAACTGTTCATAAACGTGTAGAGATTTCATCTGTGGAAATAGTTTTCAAATCGCAGTGCTATAGGAAAACATTTCGACTTAGTGCAACTCATTTCCGTTCGGCTGACCGACAAAAAGTGAAATACCATTTCTTATAAGATCTTCTCCGAACAATAAGGTAAAGTCTTTATCTCAGTGTGTTTTTATTTCTTTGTGCATAAAAATAAGGCCAACAGCTGATAAAGCGGCCCTCACACGTATATAATTCCAATATAGTATGGATGGAGAAGCAATAGCCAATTTGTTGAAACAAATACAAACCGAAGTTATCAAAAACAGGAAAGAACTCAAAACCTCAATAGAAACAAGCGAAACCAGAATTTTAATGAAGATTGAAGCAATAAAGGAAATAGTTGTACACTTAGAGAAAGAAAATCAAGAACTCCAAAAAAGAAACGAAAGACTAGAAAAGTGTTTAAAGAAAAATAACATAATTATATTTGGACTCCAAGAACGAAAAGAACTCTCCTTTACACAACTTAAAAGTGAAATAAAAAATTTACTTCTGAAAAACTCACGAAACAACCCCATCAATATTGAATTTGTGTCGCATCTGAAAAAGGTAGAGGTACTCAAAAACTGCAAAATACTGAAAAACATAAACATCAGTATTGTCCACGATCTAACCCCAGAGCAGAGGGAAGAAAATGCATTCTTGAGAACATATTTGAAGAAATATAGAGAAAACCCAGAAACAAAATCATACATCAAGGGTAATCGTCTCTATATAGACGATATACCGTAAACAGCGGAACAACTACTGGATATTGAACAAATGTCTAAAAATTGAAAGCCGACAGTGCACCAGCCTCTCCAACACTGCATGAAATATTTGAACTGGAGACAGAGACAACCAAGGTAACCATAGATCCAGAGGTGGAACACACCGAAAAATTGACACAGCAAAAAAAAATTACGAACGTCTGGAAAGCAGCAGAAGGAAACAAAAAAGAAACTAAACTAGCGCTAACCCAACTACAAACACAGGCACATGAGAAACGACTACGATCCACCAGCAGACAAAATTGAAGAGGCTCCCGCATCCGCCCAATTATCACAAAACAACGGCGAATCTCAAGCATTTGGCGCTCAATATCATGATATATACTACACTTATAATATTGTTACGTTTTATCGTTTTCTATTTTTAACCGTGATCCGTATAGAACACTTATAATATTTCCGTTCATCATTTTATATTTTTCATACCCTTATACTTCTATACTACTTATCCCATTGATATCCATTGTTACATATCTCAAAATCGATTATAACAAACACCCATTCTACTAATACTCATGGATCCATACATAAATAACTTTAACATAAAAAAAATAGAAACGAAATATATCCAAAATACTAAAGAATATAATGTACTGTACAAAATTTAAAGACAGTTTTCGACTTTTCCACACTAATATACGTAGTATCAATAAGAACATAGATGAACTAAAAGTAGCATTGTCAGAATATGAGAGAGAGTTTGATGTGATAGTCCTAACAGAAACATGACAAATATCAGATTTATTTCTACTTGATATGACAGGATATAACATCATATACAACTTTAGCAAATTTAACCAAAATGATGGCATAATAATATACATCCGTGATAACATAAACTGTTCACATGACATCATTGAATTTGAAGATACAAAAGTTATTTCATTGAAACTGGACCATAATAACTACTTACTACAGACTACTACAGACACCCAACAAATAATCTATTCAAAGATGCGCAACAACTAGATATCCGACAACTCTACTTCCAATCCTTAATTATCCGCCACTACAAACACAAAAATTACTGCGACCAAATCGAACACCAGTATGATACTCGCTTCAAGGCTAAGACCACAAAAATACCAAAAGTTACAACAACAAAAAACAAAAGATTCCTCACTTACCTCTGCCAGGTACTGTATGGTGAATTACCCGATAATTTGAGGGATATCCATCCCTTCAAAGCTTAAAAAAAAAACTCAAGATATGGATCTATGAGACACCCCGAGAAAATATACATTTACGAATTAAAAGAAACTCATGAATAAACTCGATGTTGAAACAAAAATATTAACAAATAATTCTTACTTATTTCGTCTTTAAATTTTCATAGATATTTACTTATATTTGGTTGTTATTTTTTTTATCACCATAATCAACCTAACTACACTTACAAATAAATTTGTTTATATATAATCAGAATCAAATAATCTACTTGCATTAACTATAAATACTGTGTAAAGTCTTTTGTAAGCAAATAATGACTATCAAAAGCCCATGTTCAAGGTTTACCCTTTTTTTGGGCAGTAGCTCATTATTTGTTATGATACCTAGCTATTATTAGTAGAAACAAATTATAAAAAAAATCCTGTTACTGAAATCTTGCTATGTATTATAGACAAATAAATTGAATTGAATTGAATTGAATTGAGATACTTTGACGGCCGAACTAATTGATTGAAAGGCCATTTATGTGTTATTTTCTGCCCTCTTTCCAACTGTATCTTTTCAATGTAGCACGCAGGCTCCTTCACCAAGTTTACTACTACCAGAAAACAAATTTAATTATTTTTCACTAACCTACTTGTTTGTACGAACCTGTACTTCACCTGAATCCACCCTGTTAATAGTAACCATTTTTTAACCTCCGAAAATTTCTGTTAGAGTAGGGTTTCCGTTAAAATATTTCTATTAATCTGTTTTTTCGACGGATGAATGACTCATTTTGATACCCTGTATGTATGTACAACCTTTTCTGAAAGTCTTCTATGGAATATTATTTCTAGACCATTTTCAACTCGGGAATTTTTTATGATTCGATGTTTTTATCTAACACATATCTATAGTTCCTCGGAGAATGAAGCTAACCTCCTCTCTAGCTGCAAATAACAAAAAAACTAATGGAGAACATATCTGTAAAAATAATTGATGAGGCAACTCCGCAGAGGGTCACTCGTCAGTTCCACCTATGAAAAGAAACTGTGGCTGGAAAAGTGTGGCCAGTTTTAAACTAATTAGTTCGTGCTAGGAATCGCACGTTAAAAGGTAAGACCTCGTTAATCCTTAGCTCGCACAAGTTTCGACTTCTGATGGCTGTCGTTCGTAGGGGGATGACAAAATCAAATTTTAAACAATTTAAACATTTTTCCCTGCACCTTCACCGCTTCAAAGCATTTATGCCAATTTGTCTGGCTATTTCGTATAACGAATATCTAATGGCCAGATAAAAAAGAAGTTTCTGTTAGAGTTGATCTTCGAAGAAATTTCATCAATGTTGGAAAGAATGCAGCAAATATAGATTTAATGAAATAAATACTGGACTCTACTTCTGGTATGTATTTAAGAAATATGACCGTTTCACAAACAACTGGTAATTTCTATTTCATCACATTATTATTATTTAAATATAATATATTACAATTTTTTTAACCACCTTACTGCTGATGACTGGAGTATTTTTTGGGATTTAGGTCTCAGATTAAAGAAAACGATATTTATTGAAATCCAACGTTTCGTCAGTTTATTCTGACATCTTCAGGGCACTGTAAGATAAATGGGGATGTTACAATTTTATAAACAGTAGCAGAAAATATTTTTTATCAACTAATTACATCCATAATATAAAATGTTTTCAACTAATTACATCCATAATAAAAAATATTTTCTGCTACTGTGTATAAAATTGTAGCATCCCTATTTATCTTACAGTGTCCTGAAGATGTCAGAATAAACTGACGAAACGTTGGCTTTCAAGAAATATCGTTTTCTTTAATCTGAGACCTAAATTCCAAAAAATACTCCTCAGTCATAATAAAATATATTTCACTTCTAGATTGACATGGACTTATCCATGAAGAACGAAAGCGGTGATGAGCTTCTTAAGAATTGGAAACAAGAAGTGCCCAATATTTTTGCTTTTCTTTTGAATAACAAAGTCAAGGACAAAAGTTTTTATTCTACCGACTAAATCTCTAAAATATCGAGAAAAGTAAATATCTGTGTTTGAATTATATCACTGAACGGTGTTTACCCAGTATAGAACTGGTTATGTTGATATTTCAAAAAAGGCTTGATTTAATTATTTCACATCAAATGAATGTATAGGCATAGTTGAGTTTTCATCCATTAAAATATAATGACAATTTATGATGATTTTCGTGCATATACCGGGTGTCCGAGAGAAAGGGCTCGACCCTATAACTTTTTTGTTGCACGATGTTTGAATGTCATTATTTTATTTTTTACTGAAATAACGTTATCATTTAAAGAGGAATAGTATATACTGTAACAAGGGGAATGAAAATTCGATGCGAGTGGAAAGTTCCAAGCCTGAGCCGAAGGCGAGCGGGAGGAACCACGAGCATTACGAATTTTCATTCTAACCGAGTAGCAGACTATACTTTCTCCACGATCAAACATTTTGAAATATTTTTAAATGGAAACGAACAAAAGATAATTTCCACACGAAATAATGACTATTGTAACAACCCACATATATTCAAAGACGGTCCTGTCCATCTGACACACCAACCCCTTCGCCCAGTCAGTTAGCGAAGACGAAGTAGAGCTTAAGGCCGTCAGTCGAATAGTTTTATTGTTCAGATTCACACGTCTTTTGTCCACTGAATAAATCAAAATTAGGAACTTGCGATAATTGTTTTCAATTCAATCAAGGCACCCACAAAACCCTAACATTAACCCAATGTTATACTGGTGCCCGACTTAGTGGCCTTTGATTGTATTTGATAAATTAATCATCGCGAATTTGATTCCAAGAAAGCGTACCGGTGGTAACCTACATGTGCTTCTGTCGTTTAGGACATATTAGCGTGCCATTGTGAACTTTCGCGAGTAGCCAATAAAGATGTTTTTCGCTTGATAAGTGCTTCTATGGGGTAGGACACTTTGAAACGGCAAAATAAACTATTGTATGTGTTTGTTGTGATAGGCAAATCTCAGGATAAGCAGCAACTGCAGCCTGCAGCACGACAAGTTGGTATGAAACAAGGTTAAATAACTTTAGGAAGCCAAACTGTAAGTACTTTCATGACAAATTTTTGCACTGTTACCGTGGATTTCTCAAAGACAATTCGTTCGCTCGCTCGCGATATCGTTATTTCGTTGCCTGATTTGCCAGACTCGCGCGCTTTTCGAGAACATGTGCAAATTACGAACTCTAGCAACAGCGACATGTCTGTTACCGACGAACAATTGTTGAATAGACTATCCACTACCATCCCCGCGACAGTGGCGTCGTAATTTTTCTAAGTGTTCGTCTCGTATCGATGGTTCGAAAGACAGTGACGTTAATGCATTTCTAAACGCCGTTGAGATTTTCAAAGACTGTACGAAAGTGTCGGATGACAACGCGCTCAAAGGACTACCGATGCTTTTAGACGGTTTTGCTGCAACATGGTTGTTGGGTGTTAAAGCAACAGTAACAACGTGGAAAGACACTTTAGATCTTCTTGGAACCACATTCGGACCTAAAAATCCGCCATATAAAGTGTACCGCGAATTGTTTAACAAAGAACAAGACTCTAACGTGAAATTGTCGTAATTCTCGTTCTATTCTCGCGCTGTTGCCAACTGGGACTATTACTGAAGAAACGCAAATAGACATGGTGTATGGTTTATTAAATGTAAAAATTCGTGAGAAAGTGCCTAGAGATCAACTCACAACTTTTACTGACCTTCTTTCTAAGGCTCGCCTTGCGGAAGAAACTTTTGTAGGGGACCCTATTGCGAACTCGGTCGGTTCCTCAGATTCCAAAAGTGATATTAAACAAAAATTCAGACCGCGATGTGCTTTTTGTAAAAATATTGGTCATACAAAAGATGAGTGTCGAAAGTTATCGGGTAGACAATAGAAAAAGGAAGACAAATCATCCGTGAAAAATTCATCGACTAACGTTTCCGGAAATCAGGCAGTGGCGTCGACTTCAAGCTCGACTGGACTCATTTGCTATGGTTGTATGAGACCAGGCTTCATTCGATCCAACTGTCGATCGTGCAAAAATGCCTCCGCGTCTTCAATTGACTTTTCTAGTGCTGAAATGTCGACAGTAGTTTCGAATAAAAATCCTGTAGATGAACTTGCACCTCGCTCTAGACCACTACTAAAAGTGAATATTCTCGGTTTCAATGGTATTGGCATACTCGATACCGCAGCCTATCAGAGCATTGCTGGACCTTCCTTATTCAAGATTCTACAAGAAAATAATCAAACATTTACAAGCAAAAGTGTTATAATGAAACTTGCCGACGGCTGCTCAAAAACCGAAAACATTTTGCTTGCTATAATGGATGTTCTCCTCCAAGGGCGTATCATTCCAACCACCTTCGTTATTATTCCTGGAGCACCAAATTATACGTTGCTTGGAATTGATTTTATATCGACGCAAAAATACAACTGAACGTTGCCGATAGAACATGGAAGTTTTCTGATAATGAGGCCCAATTCGAGTTGGAATTCGAACCTAAAACACCCACTTCAGATTTACATGTAACTAGTTTCGAAACGTTGCGTCCTGAAGAGGGTCTAATGCTTAATGATGAGCAGCGCCTGTGATTATTGAATTGTTCAGATAAGAATAGTGATATTTTTGAGAAGAATGGTGAACCTACTCCATATGCGGAGCATTCCATTAATACAGGGCATCATCCACCTACATCACTGCCACCATATAGGATGTCCCCAGCTCGAAAAGAACAGCTTAAAATTGAGCTTGACAAGTTGCTAGAAAGCAAAATCATTGAATAGACTGAAAGTCCTTGGGCAGCACCTGTAGTGCTGGTACCAAAGAAAGGAGGGGAGATTCGTCTTTGTATTGATTACCAAAGACTGAATGCAATTACTGTTCCCGATTCATATCCTCTTCCTCGAATGGATGACCTTCTACATGCAGCGAAACACACACCGTTCATGTCCACCATAGATTTGAGTTCTGGGTACCACCAGGTCAAGGTCAAAGAGACGGATCGTGACAAAACAGCGTTTACGACTCTGTTTGGAACTTTTTGCTATCTACGTATGCCATTCGGGTTACGCAACGCTCCTGCCACCTTCCAAAGGTTGATTGATCACTTTCGCAGAGGACTGAGCAATGTGTTAGTGATGACCTGATCATCCTCTCTTCCACCTACGATCAGCACATTGATGACCTTGCTCTAACTTTCGCACGGTTGAGACAATTCAAACTACGTGCCAACCGAGAGAAATGTGTTTTTGTCTGTGCAAGTGTCCGATACTTGGGCCATTTGTTAACTCCGACCGGTATAGAAGTCGATCCGGAAAAAACAGCAGCGATTGCCAATCTACCTCCTTCCCGCAATTTGAAGGGAGTTCAATCATTTCTACAGGCTTGATCATGGTATCGCCGTCTCATTGAGAATTTCGCAGAAATTTCCCGACTGCTCAGTGAGCTCACGAGAAAAAAATGTTGCATGGTCCTGGACGGACAGACACTAAAATTCGTTCGAAACGTTGAAGAAACTCCTTACGACAGCACCAATTCTTCAACAAGCTGATGATAAGAAATCCTTTTACATTAGAACCGATGCCAGCTCAATTGCCCTAGGAGCTGTACTTGTACAAGGAGAAGGAGCAGAAGAACACCTCGTGGAATACGCAAGTAGAATCTCAACAAAACCAGAGCAAAATTATTCTACAACGGAGGGCGAGGCCCTTGCAATCGTATGGGCCTTGAATAAATTCAGAGGGTAAATCGAAGGATTTGAAGTAACCCTATCCACCGATCATCAACCACTTCGTTGGCTGCTTAACCTCAAATCTCCCACAGGACGCCTAGCCAGATGGGCTTTGAGAATCCAGAGCTACAACCTCAATCGAATATCTTCCCGGAAAGCGAAACGTCATAGCAGATTTTCTGTCACGACCGCCATGTGGTCACGATGACGAGTCCACTTGTGATATCTGCTTGGTATCCATTGACTTTCCTTGTCGATCAGCTAGTGAAATTTGAGCGGAACAGCTGAAAGATCCCGAAGTAATGAAAATTATCAAAAGCTTTGAAGACCACAAGGATGAAACTATCACCCAATGGACAAGCAGAGGTTATATCATGTCAAATGGTGTACTTTACAGGTACTCCTGGGATGAAGAGCGTGAAGAAGCACAGTTAGTGGTTCCCGCTCATGAGAGAACGAGAGTGATGCAAGAACATCATGACGATCCTACAGCTCGTCACTATGGAGTCTAAAGAACATACGCACGAATAGCTAGAAAATATTATTTTACAGGTAGGAAGAAATTCATTGCTGATTACATTAAAAGTGGCGCTGATTGCCAGAGGTATAAAGCTTCGAACCAGAAACCTGCAGGGTTACTACTTACACCCACTTACGCACAGCGTTTTAAAACGCTGGCCATAGATCTTTTCGTGCCACTTCCAGAGTCGGATGACGGAAAACGATGGGTCTTTATTATTGAAGATATCTCTACGAAATGGGTAGAGTTGTTCGCATTAGAAAAAGCAACTGCTGAATGCTGCTCCCAAGTACTTCTGGAAGAAGTTTTTTGAGATTTGGTATACCTCGAAGGTTGATATCCGATAACGACGTGCAGTTCATTTCGGAAGTGATGCAACAAGTATGTTTTCTATTGAATGTGAAACAATCATTGATTCCTGTCATCCAGAAGCCAACGTGGTCGAAAGAAAAAATAGGGACCTGAAACCACGATTCGAAATGATGGTCAAAAATGAGCACAACATTTGTCCTCAAATGTTGCCCACTATCAGGTTCGCAATGAACACTGCTAAATGTGCGAGTACCGGTTGCACCTGAGCATATCTTACTTTCGGTAGAGAACTGAGAACGTTGGATGATGTTCAAAATGACCTACCAGTGATAGTCAATTCAGACAATTCCGTCGCCCAGATCACTCCATATTTACAACGTATGGCACTTACTTGGCACTTACTTGACAAGAAGTATTCATTATATGCAACAAGATCGACATAAAAAAGATGCCGATGAAAAATATAATAAAGCTACTCCATATGCAGAAGGAGAGAGATCAAGTGGGTAGTCACCCATACCCAAAGTTCCAGCCCCAAATGGACAACTAGGAAGTTGGACCCAAAAAAGAGACGGACCATACGTTATCACGAAAGTGATATCACCTGTCCGTTACCAGGTAGCAGCTGCAGATTCCTTGGACGAACTTTTAGGAGTTTACCATATCAGCTCGCTGCATCCATACCACGGGCCTGGTGAGCAAGAACCAGTAGACCCGATCCGAAAAGAAGGGGAAATCCAAGAACAAATCTTCATGATTCTTCCTCGAGTCGAGAGCAGTACACGAGAGGGAGACCGTAACAACTCACATATATTCAAAGACGACCCTGTCCGTCTGACACACCAACCCCTTCGCCCAGTCAGTTAGCCAAGACGAAGTCAAGCTCAAGGCCGTCAGTCGAATAGTTTTATTGTTTAGATTCACACGTCTTTTGTCACTTCACTGAATAAATCAAAATTAGTAAATTGTTTTCAATTCAATCAAGGCACCCACAAAACCCTAACATTAACCCAATTATTAAAAATAAATAAATAAAAAAATATATTTTCTAAAATTCAGAATTGACAATTCCAATAATCTCTACAGATCAAAACAAATTACATTGCCTTCTTTCTTCGCCCGTCTGGGCTTGGATATCGGGAAATGTGGATCAATAATACTAATTATTCTGGTGTTTTGGTAGTAAACTTTCCAGTATATTATTTGTACTCTTTGTAATTTCAGGTGGTGTATTTTCACACTCTGATTCTGAATCGCTGGATAAATTCATGATACTTTTTATATTTTCGAATAAAAACGTGACAGCAATAATTTTGACACTAGTGAAATTTGCCACTACGGTGACAATCGACTGCGTCAAGGCTAATGTTATTATTGCTAACCAGTGTGAGAATTACTTTCTCCACGATCATCACAGAATTTGCTAATTCTGAAACGAAATTTGATTACAGAATGCTGGAATTCTCTCTCTTGAGATTGAAGAAATATTCTGCAACACCTCTGCCCCCATGCAATTCAAATGTATTTACATTCTCTCTCTTGTATAAGAATTATATTTCCACATCTCTGAAATTTCACAGTTTTTATTCTCGACCGTAAGACATGTAGCTAATGTTTATTCCTAGATGGGCGAAATGTGGCAGTATTGTGAACTTTGTGCCAATCAACAACACGGTGTGAAAAAACATAACTGGAAAATCTCAAACGACAAAATTCACCATGAGAGACTCCCAAATATCAAGTACATTTCCTTCACAAAATCAAACAATTCAATCAATACTTACAAGGAAATATTTCTTATCGTTTTTTCGATCATTAAACAAATAGTAATCAAATTAACGGTCAAATTATTACTAAGTTGGATGCTATATACGTCCACTTTCATATTCACCGTTTCCGACAAATGTCGCTCATTGTAGATATCTGAAAAAGTTGGAAAAATCAGATGTTCCTTATTCATATCACGTTGTAAATATATATCTTATTATTTGTTGTTTATTTGATTATTTTATATTTTGTCCCTTTAAATATATCGCGAATATGACTGTGTTTTCCCACTCTTACTATATGATGTGCTCGCGCATTTCCCGGCCTCGAGAGTGGAAAACCCAAAAAAGATCTCTCTCTCTCTCTCTCTCTCTCTCTCGCTTTCGTTCGTCACTAAGAATATGGTGTACCGGTGCTCTACGATTTTGAATAATCGGCTCAAATCTCTGGATGAAGTTAAATAACCAAAGTAAGGAAACCACAGTCTCGACAATCCTCATTATTTACAGCCCGCTTAAATTTAGAATGTGAACATAGTCCTTCGAGCCGGATATCGTATTTTCAAATTGAAAATTACCGTTAATGATTTATTTCCTCTCGAAGAAAACTCGAATATTCTCAAATAAACACAAATAAATCTCTTTACAATTTTCATTTTGAGGTTTTTGTTTGGTTACAACTCTCTACAAACGCTCTCATCATTGATTCATATCAATAATAATTGATATTAGTGTCTACAATCGATTTTTTGCTCTTTTGCACTACAAAAAACAGAACTCTTATCAGCTGGTCGGGCAGATTGGTCGAATTCATGGTCGATCTGCATGGAAATAATATTGAATTTATTTGTTAAAAATTTATTTTTTTGAAATAATCGCCAATTTGGCTTTGTGTGATTTTAGTTATTCACATTTTGTTCTCAATAAGTAAAATAAAAGTCTTGAACTGTTCAGATAATTCATAAGAACAAAATAATTGATGGGCACAGTTCTTTTTTTGTTGGTTTTGTGTTGCAAAAAAGGGGTTCTGCGTGCTCAATTATATTGTTTATGCACATTAGAAAATCATAGTTGAAACACTCCATATATACGAGGCCATTCGTAAGATACAATTACATTATTTTATTTAGAAACTTTTGAACTTTTTTCTCGGGATTTATTGATTTCTCAAGCATGGCGGCGGCAAATAAGATAAAACAGTGCAAAGCAATGCAACAAATAAGCAATAGCCGCTGCTGCAAAAACTGCTCCACCTTCAATCACTATTCAAAGCTCGTTTCACTCATTTGGAAGATATTTATCAAGAATTTGAAAGTGAAAACTCCACACTCGTTCCTCTACTCATAGCAGCTGATTCATATAATAATGATGAATTCAAAGCATTGCCTCGAGATTTTTATCAAGATTATTATAGTGCCAAAGCAACTTATTCTCTATTGTTCGATTCAAGCAATAATTTAACTACTTCCAGTGTTCCGGTTTCTAGTCAAGTGAAACTCCCAAAAATCGAACTTGTAAAAATTGATGGTAACATGAAACACTGGAAAACATTTATTGATATGTTCAATAGTTTGGTACATAATAATCAGTCGTTGAAAAATATTGAGAGGTTCAATTATCTCATTTCTTCTCTATCTGGTCCCCCATTATCTCTGATCAAGTTTAATCCAGTCACGGACGCAAATTATATTGTTGCTTACAATTCTGTTGTGAAACGGTTTGACAATAAACGCCTTCTAGCCACTACTCATTATCTCGAATTAGAAAATGCTCCAAGTATTCCTGATAATCGTGTCACCTCTCAGAATTTGCGAAAGTTATTAGATACATTCACCGAAAATATTGCAGTGTTGCAAAACTTGAAATTTCCCACTGCTCAATGGAGCTTTTTGCTTTTCAACATGATTCATAGATGTTTAGATTCCAATACAGTATCTCGATTCGAAATGCATCATGGCTCCAATGAGATTCCCACGTTTGATGCTCTTCAAGATTTTGTCATGCAAAAATGCTGTGCTTTGGACAGAGCTAATGATTGTACACAAAGAAGGCCCTCAAAATTTATCGAAAACACACGACCCCCTCCTCTTCCTCAATCAAATTTTTCTCCTAGGCGATCTCTTCATGCTCAAGTGAACTCATCTGTTTGTTCCGTCTGTCATGCTGATCATCTCATTTACAAATGCCCTCAATTTTTGTCAATGAATTCTAGAGACCGATATAATATGGTCAAAATGCAAAAATGGTGTGTGAATTGTCTTGGTTCTCGACATGTGATCAAAGATTGTTCTTCCAAGTCACATTGTCTGACATGTGGACAGTGTCACCATACTCTCTTGCATTTCCATGTCGTCCCTGCTTCCTCTGATAGAAAAACTCAACCACCAACGCCCCTCTCAGAGGGATCCTCTTTTAATCGTTCCCCGACTGCAAATGCTCTCCTGAACGTTCAAACTTCCTCTCGTACGGATCGAGGGGAGCAAACTTCTCAATCATCCAGAGTTTCTGCAACTCCCAATATGACCGTTTTGTTGTCCACCATACTCATTGAAGTTCTTGATGCCAGCGGATCCTATCAAACGGTTCGGGCATTGATAGATACCGGTTCTCAAATAAGTATCATTAGTCAAAAATGTTGTAATCGACTTCGAATAAATTCTCGGAAACAAAATATTTCTTTGAGTATTCAAGGTATCAGTGATATGAATTCATCTGCTTCTAAAGCAGTTCTACTTCAAATCCGATCTTGTAATAGCCCCGAGCCTGTCCTCAAGTGCAGTGCCATAGTAATGTCTAAAGTTTGTGATTCCATGCCCAATTATAATATTGAATTATAATATAGAAATTGGTCTCATCTCTCGAATCTGAAACTTGCAGACCCTCTATTTCATACCCCCAGCCCTGTCGATATTTTACTTGGTGTTGATATTTTTCCTCTCATTTTCGAATGTGGCCGATTCTCTGGCAATACAAATGAACCCAGCGCATTTTCTACGATTTTTGGGTGGATTCTCATGGGTACAGTATCTGGTCAGTCTAGGTCCAACTCCGTGAACTCATTTTACTGTTCATGTGACCCCCCTCTTGAAACTACTATCAAACGTTTCTGGGAAATCGAACAGGTTCCCAGAATATGCAACTCAACGCCAGAAGACGACCTTTGTGAAAGCATCTTCACATCAACTCTTTCTCGAACCTCTTCAGGTAGGTTCATTGTAACACTTCGGTTTCGTTCATCGGAACCAGTGTTTCCCGATTCACGCGAGATTGCTCTTCGGCGCTTCTTCGCCCTCGAGCGCAGGCTACGGAAGGAACCTCGTTTGTCTCAACAATATTGTGAGTTCATGCGAGATTATCTCGATCAACGACATATGTCTCTCACCGAAAAGTCCTCTATCACTGTATAATTCGCCCGGAAAGTGCGAGCACCATACTCAAAGTGGTGTTTGATGCCTCCGCGAAGGCCTCGGATGGAATTTCCCTCAATGACTCTTTATTGACTGGACCCTAATTACAGAGTGATTTGGCGACACTCCTGCTCAATTTCAGAATGCATCCTATTTTCCTGATCGTCGATATTCGTCAAATGTACCGAAGATTCTTGTGTCAGAACCTCACAAAAAATATCAAAAAATTCTGTTGCGATTTTCTCCCGATCAACCCGTCCAAGAATTTATTCTGAATACTGTTACTTATGGTATCAGTTCTTCCCCTTTTCTTGCCATAAGAACCCTTCTTCAGCTTGCCGATGAAGAAGACCAAAATTTTCCTCTAGCTGCCGCAGCCATACGTAACTCCTCTTATGTCGATGATATCGTGATAAGTTGTAAGTCCTTAGATGAAGCTCGATCCCTGAAATCCCAATTAACTTCGCTTTTTAACAAGGGAAGATTCGAACTGCACAAATGGAATGGCAAACATCCCGAATTGCGTTCTTCCGAGAGTTTAACCACCTCTACATGTCTCGATTTTGATAACTGTTGTCCTATTAAAGTGTACCTTGTACCAAACGCAATATCCTCTCTGAACTTGCTCGAATTTTTGACCCACTTGGATTCCTTAGCCCACTAACTTTGTTCACAAAAAGGCTTATTCAACGCTTATGGACGCTTGGAATAGGTTGGGACGACCCTCCTCCCTCTGATGTTGTGGCAATTTGGAATAAATTCCAATCCGAACTTTCGTCTCTCTCAGATATTAGCATATCTCGACATGTCTTTCAACTCTCCTCTCCCGCATCATGTACCCTCCATGGGTTTGCGGATCCCAGTGAGCAGGGTTATGCA
Organism: Chrysolina americana; assembly: GCA_958502065.1. Classification (NCBI taxonomy): domain Eukaryota; kingdom Metazoa; phylum Arthropoda; class Insecta; order Coleoptera; family Chrysomelidae; genus Chrysolina; species Chrysolina americana. The sequence goes on from OY293419.1 coordinate 38,104,290, forward strand.
GCAGTTATATATTGTAGATATATCGGTATCGATGGCCCCGGTGTTCGACTTATTTGTGCAAAGGCGAAAGTATCCCCCTTGAAAGCGATATCTATACCTCGGCTCGAATTATGCGCAGCAACTCTTCTCTCTGATTTGTTTTCATGTGTACTCAATATTTGTCGTAAAAAAATTATCGTTGAAGATTATTTTGCTTGGTCTGACTCCTACATAGCTCTCTGTTGGATTCGCTCCTCCCCACATAAATGGAAAACTTTCGTGAGCAATCGCGTCATTCACATTCAAGAAAAATTGTCTCCAGATACTTGGCACTATGTGCCGTCAGATCTAAATCCTGCAGATTGTGCTTCTCAGGGTGTTTATCCCTCTCAGCTTCTCGACTATTCCCAATGGTGGGCGGGCCCGTCATGGGTTCTCAAGCCACCGTCAAACTGGCCTTCCTCCTCTCGCTCATTACAAGTAGATGCTGACTGTTTCGTTGAGCAAAAAAAGGTGGTACTCTCAACACAAGCCGATATTCATTTTGTGGATGCGCTCTTGAACCGGTTCTCATCTTTTGTGAAGATCAAACGAATAAGGGCGTATGTGAGTCGTTTCATTGATAACTGTCGCCTTTCCCGTGCTCAACGGAACTTGTCCTATATCACGTATCAGGAACTCCACCAAGCTTCACTCTCACTCATCAGACACATTCAGGGTTCGGTATTCCATTCTGAAATTTCTTGTCTTATCTCAGGGAAGCTTCTGTGTATATCCTTACGTAAATTGAATCCCTTTCTTAGTAGATATACAATGCCGAAACTGTGACCGAAGAGTGTCACAGAATCAGCATTGCTCCACACGGTGAATCTCTCGATGGCCGCGTCCATCGAGTTCTTGCCGTTGGTGGAGGGTTGGTGCTGAAGAAGATGACGTGTTCGCCGGAGAGTTTCGGGGTGGGGGGCTTCAAAACGTTTCACCCTAAGTGGCGCGCGTCTTTTTTGCAAAAAACATGGCGGCGATGCAGCGGAAGGCAAAAAAACATGGCGGCGATGGAGCGGAAGGGGCGGCGATGGAGCGGAAGGCAAAAAACATGGCGGCGATGGAGCGGAACGCAAAAAACATGTCGGCAATGCAGCGGAAGGCAAAAAAACATGGCGCGATGGAGCGGAACGCAAAAAACATGGCGGCGATGGAGCGGAAGGCAAAAAAACATGGTGCGATGTAGCGGAAGGAATAAAAACATGGCGCGATGGAGCGGAACGCAAAAAACATGGCGGCGATGGAGCGGATGGCAAAAAAACATGGCGCGATGGCGGAAGTTATGAAAAAACTTCTTTCCCTCACGTGATTCGCTGAGAGCAATTGGCTGGAAGAGAAAAAAACATGGCCGCTGCCTCCACCTTAATTGACAAAACAAAAAAATTAAATATGAAAAATGTCTCTACTGTCTTAGAACACACACACACAACAGAAAATTATGATGGACGACTTATTATTAATTCAGTCGCTCTCGAATGAAATTCCAAAAGAAAAAAAAATACGTCTCCGCGCGCTGTAGTCGTAAACAGCGATAAGAGCGACATCTGGTGTTTACTCTCTCTCCAATGAAATTCTAAGAAATACGATTTGGCCTTGGACTTGTTTACTGTCTACTCTCTCAAGTTGAACGAAATTCTCAGTAAACACGACGATGATCCATTTTTGACCATGAATTTGTTTTTCAGATTTATCTCACACATCCGTTTACGCTGCTCGAGCTAAATTGACCTTGGAGTTGTTTACTGTTATTGCGCAATTTGGGTTTCCCCAGATCGACCGTTGCATACATTTGCAGCGTGGGTTACGCGAACTCGGCGTGGAGGTGGAAGGCGTGGGTCACGTGACACAGAGAGTTAATACGTACGTTCACAGCGAGCCTGCGTCATTTCATTATCTGCGTTCGAAGCAACAACAAGGGCCTCTCTGCCGCTCATCTGTCTCTCGCTTTTTTTCTATACAAGTGCATTGTTTTTATTGTGAGTGCCATTTAATTCGTGATTTGTAAAGGTCAGTAGTAGTAGTAGTTATTCTTCTTTATTTTTCGCGATTGTTTCAAGTGAGCCTATTTCTTTCGATTCACTTTTTGTAGTGTTTCTTTTTCAAAAAAATTCAGAAAAGTTCATTAGTCATATTTGTTTTTCGTCTCATACAGAGTGTCTCTCTCATAAAACGTCATATTTGTTTTGTTTTTCATACAGTGTGTGTGGATTGCATTTATATCATAATTCCTTCTCATACAGGGTGTGTCTCACAAAGTTCCATCTACTAAATACAGTGTGATTGGAATATTTTATTTTTATCATATTTATTTCTCATACACGGGGTGAATCATAAAATTCATTTTTCATTTTGATTGAGTGAGTGAGAGTTATAATACAGCGTGTATGAATTTTTTTTCATTTTTCAAATGATTTCGCAGATGTCTCATCTTCTCGACGAAATCAACAAGATTTCGTTGACTTGCAGGAAGAACCTGCGGAAGTTGTCTGAGCTACCGAAGAACAAACCCCATCTGATCCTCGGCGCTGAAGCGAAAACAACCAAATTTGGAGAGTCCATCCTAGTGGAGTTGGAGGAGTGTAAAGTATTCCTGCCAAATCGAGTGACTGGTGCATTCAAACCCATCCTCGACAAATTAACCGAGTCACAGCATATGCTCATCTACAGGGGCGAGCAGAAAATTGCCAATCAAATTCATCCGCAGCAGCTGTTTGAGATCGCTAAAGCCTGAAGACGCTGACGACGCCGCCGCCGCCGTTGGAAACAAAGAGTGAGTTTCTTGTATTTTCATTTGACATTTTCTTGAAATTTTGTGTGTCTGTTGAATAATCATCATCATCATCATGTCATCTGACGCTATTGTTGCACACAGTATGGAGATGGTAGCCAAGTTGCGTAAGGTCAAAAAAATCCCCAAAAAGGGTTGAACTGATGAAGAACGCAAACATTGGCTGGCCCATTGCAAGTACACCGCCCGCCTGATCAGTAGTGCGATCGAGGCAGTGGATTGCATAGGCTCTCTGAGAAAATTACAAACTTTATGCGGACACTTGAAAATTATACGAAAATCAATCAAAAAGTCAGGTCAACAACAGTCAGGCGTCGACGTGGTGGTGGGAGAGGGAGTCAAATCAAAATTAAAATCTCGAGTAAAGTGGGAGGACTTGAAATCGGCATTTTCTTCGCGTTTACGCACCGGTATAATTATAAATTTGAAACATAAAGATATTGGGCAATTTTTTGGTGATGCATTCATTCTATTCAAAAGCAGAACTCAAAATTTATTGAAAAAACATCCAAGCATCAAAGTCAATGCAACATTTTGTGGTAAATTCGTGAAAAATTCCTTGAATCAAGAACAAATAATAAGCGACTAAAAATATTTCAACACTAAAAACGTTGTTATCGATAGGGGTACAACTTTGAAAAAGTGGTTCCTAGAAAATGTCATCGATCAAATTCAAAACAAACTGTCGGAATTCGCGGACAAAGAAAGTGGCTGGAGTCTTCAGAAAATTGTTAGTTTGGAAATCAATACGAATAAATCGGACGTGGGAAACGGGTCGTCTTTCATCGAGCTGCCAAAATCTATTGCGAATAAAAAAGCTTGCACTAATTTGAAAAATGAAGATGATGTGTTTCGCTTGGGCCGTCGTTTCGGCCTTGTACCCTGTTGAATCGGGTAGAAATCCATATAGAATTTCATCATACCCTCACTATTCAAATGTACTGAACTTGGATGGAATCGACTTTCCAATGAAATTAAAACAAATTACCAAATTTGAGCGATTGAACAACATATCTGTGAATGTGTACACCTTGGAATTGATTCAGCCGCAGGCGAACAAGGAGGCATTTTTCGTTACTGTTCCGAGCCGACTCACGAAACAAAAATTAGACAAACATGTCAATCTTCTCCTCATTCAAAATGAATATCACACGAAATTAAATGATTATGAGGCACCACCACTGGAAATCGCCGATGACGACAACGCCATCGGCGATGACATAATATTCCATTATGTTTGGATAAAGGATTTATCTCGCCTACTCAGTCACCAACTCAGTAAAAACGGACATAAAAATTCATTTGCTACAGGTGTTTAAATTATTTTACGAGTGAGGAGAAACTCGACAGTCATACTGTTGATTGTCAAAAATTAATCGAGAGCAAAATTTCATTTCCTTCGTATGATCATGTAGAATTTCGGGATTTTGTACATAAAGAAATAGTGCCCTTTGTAATTTACGCGGATTTTGAGTCGATTTTGGAACAGTTTAATGACGAAGAATGCACCTCGCATACGACAAAGTACCAAAAACACATTCCTTCCAGCGCTGGATTTTATTTCAAGTGTGCATAGACGATACTTTGTCATTTTATGATAGTCATCGGGGCCTCGACTCTATGGATTGGTTTGCGGAGAGAATGGGGGCCATAGCCAAATTTGTGGAAGCCAAAACTTTGAATATTGTCCCCATGATCGTCTCACTTCCAGATAGAGCGACAGCACCATGTTGCCACATCTGCGAAAAACCTTGGAAAACTGACGACAAAATTGTAATAGATCATAATCACTACACGGGAGCGTTCCGTGGATATGCGCATGCGCATTGCAATTTGAACTACAAAAAGTCGTTCGTTGTGCCAATCATTTTCCACAATTTATCCGGATACGACAGTCATTTTATTATTCGAGATATAGCAAAAAGGGGTCGAGTCAGCCTGTTGCCTGTCAACAAAGTAAAATACATTTCTTTCACCCAGTACGACGGCAACACTGACATTAAATTTCGATTCATTGACTCTTTTCATTTCATGGGCATGAGCTTGGAGCATTTGGTGCAAACACTGACCATCCATGACTTGAAGATATCAAGGCGCGAATTTGCCCATTTCGATGCCGACCGGTACGAGTTACTCACTCGAAAAGGGGTATTCCCATACGATTTCATCGATTCGATGGAGAAATTGGAATGCCCAAGTTTGCCGGCGCGCGATCAGTTCTACAACAAGTTGAACGATTGTGGCATCACCGATGCCGAATACGAGCATGCGCAGAACGTGTGGCGGTCGTTCAACTTGCCAACACTAGGCGAGTACTCTGACCTATACATGAAAACCGACATATTGCTCTTGGCGGATATTTTCGAAAATTTTCGAAATATCGGTCACGAGACGTATGGGCTGGATCCTGCGTGGTATTACACCCTCCCGGGATATACGTGGTCCTGTATGTTGAAGTACACCCAGTGCAAATTGCAGATACTGAAAGACGTCGACATGCTTCTCTTTGTCGAGCGAGGAATTTGTGGCGGCATCAGTCAGTGCTGCAACAGATTCTCCTCGGCCAATAACAAGCACATGGGTGAAAGGTATGACGCCTCCAAACCGTCGACCTATTTGCTATATCTCGACGTGAATAATCTGTACGGTTGGGCCATGATGTAATATCTTCCGTACGATGGCTTTTAATGGCTCAAAAATGCAGGCGATTTCGATGTGACGGAAGTGTCGGACACCTCGCCCATCGGCTACATTCTCGAAGTCGATTTAGAGTACCCCGAACATCTGCATGACAAACACAAAGATTTACCCTTGGGTGCCGAGCACCGTACACCGCCAGGCTCGAAATTACCAAAATTGATGACCACGCTGTACAACAAGGAAAAATATGTTGTGCACTACAGGGTGTTGAAACAAGCACTCAAACACGGCCTTGTACTCAGGAAAATCCACAAGGTGTTGCAATTCAATCAGTCGGCGTGGCTGCGTCCCTACATTGAATTAAATACGAAATTACGCTCTCAAGCAAAAACTACTTCTGGCAAAAATAACTACAAACTAGCCAATAACGCAGAGTTCGGGAAAACCATGGAAAACATACGGAAGCACCGTGTGGTGAAAATGGTCTCCAAGTGGGGAGGATGATATGGCGCAAATAATCTGATTGCCAGTCCAAATTCCAGGAGTCGCACCATTTTCGACGAGAGCCTCGTCGCTATCGAGATGGCAAAGACGGATTTGTTATTCAATACGCTCTTGTACATAGGAATGTCGATTCTCGATATTTCCAAGGTATGCGTGTACGATTTCCATTACGGCTTCATGATGGAAAAGTACACGCACGATCAGTGCAAATTGATGTATACGGATACTGATTCGCTCATTTATGAAATTAAGTGCGATGATATTTATCGGGATTTGATTAGCAGTCACATTGAAAAATTTGATACTAGCGACTACCCAAGCGACAACCCATTTGACATCCCCCTCGAAAATAAAAAAGTACCCGTCTTGATGAAGGACGAAGCCAATGGTCGTATCATGACAGATTTCGTGGGGCTTCGATCAAAGTTGTACACCTATAAGATACAAGGTGGAAAAACCGTAAAAAAATCCAAAGGGGTCAAATACAGCGTTGTCGAAAATCACATCACTTTTGAAAATTATGTGGAATGTCTGAAAATCAATGTGGAAAAAATAACTTCGCAACGCTGTATTCGATCCTTTTCACACAAAGTTTTTAGTGTAGAGCAAACAAAGATCGCTCTCAACCCCCACGACGACGAGCGCTGTTTGATTGTCGGCTCTCATGACACTCTGCCGTGGGGTCATTACAGTCAGTAAGATATCTAATAGAATTTAAATGTTTTTTCAGAGAGCACATACCCACTCACGCACACACACCACCACCATGGTAGATACTTTGAAAAATTTATGCTGTCCGCAAGTAGTCAGATGTATATCATCAATAGTTGAATTCATCGAGGCCTCACCTCTACCATGGACGCTCACTGATCGAATTTTGAAAATGTTTGCCAATGAAAAATGGGTACAAATCTATAAGCAGGCTCAGAGCGTCAAACAAAATTTCAATGATTTGAGTCACTTAGAGTACACGAGAGAAATCAGCTTTGAAGATAGGTGTGAAGCTCTCAAAAATCAAGACTGGGAGGGTCATTTGCACGAAGACCAATACTGTGTGTGGGCGAATGCATATCGTATTCCAAAATATAATTTACAATTTTGCCGCACTTGCTATAAAGCATTCAGAAGGGCTATGCAAAACCATCCGGTTCACAGCATCAGAGACCATCAACATATGGTGTTCGGTGTAAAGCACATGGACAATATACCGGGTGGCTACGGAAGTATTGCCTACGGAATATCTCAGTTATTGTATGAAGTAGGTTTGTGAAATTTGGAGCGTCGATATAATGACATAAGAGCTAGAATTTGAGCATATTGACATGTCGAAGTTAACTTCCGGTCTGACCGGAAGTAACATCAACTTTCTTATTTTAAACGGAAACCCTATTTTTTTTTCTTTTCGCTTTATTCAGCATTCAATTCCCTTTCTAATGACATATCACAAGTTGGTATCTAACCAGAAACTAGATCAGAAAAAAATTATTATTGAAATTCACCGAGTAGGCCGTGGAAGCAAAATCAAAGCCAAAAATTGAAAAGTTGGCTATAAAAACCATACGTCACTTGATAACAGTTGTTACTACTGTGATATTTTATTTTCATTCGTCGGCGTTATAAAAAGGCGCCAAAAAAAATATTGGAAAAATTTGGAAAAAAACAATACTCTGTAGGCCCATAACTTAAATAGGAACATACAACTTTTTCTTTCCTGTACTATTCAGCATAACCATTCCTTTCTAATGATATAATAGAAAGTAATTTTTTTTAATGAAATACCAAAAAATCCAATTATTATTCTTCAAATAACAAAACAGATTATCGCCATACGCAAAAATAACATTAAAAAATAATGTGGAATGATAAATTATATCCTGTAGGTTCTAGGTTGAATAGGAACATAAAAGTACTTGGTCTGTGCCATCGTCCATAGATATTCTAATATCTACCTATGGACGATGTTTGTGCTATTCAGAATAATCATTCCATTGCAATAATCATTCGAACCAAAATATTAACAAGTAGGCTGATTAAGATGTATTTTGGAATGAAACAAAAAAGAAACGAGAGCTCTCACGAACGCTGCTACCCATATTATTTTGACGTTCGAAGTAGTGTTTTTGATTCTGCCATTTTAAAAGGGTTTGGAAATCGAAATCAGTTAGTGGAATATTCAAAAAATGTCCCATTATTCACGAACCGAACAAATTGACATGCTTCTCATTTATGGTGAATGTTTAAAAAATTCTTATGCCGCTGAATGATTGTATTTAGAGCGATATCCAGGGAGGCAGCAACCGCCAAGAAGGTATTTCCAGTGGCTTGAAGAAAAATTAAGAACTGAGCCTGATGTTCACGAAGACCAAGAAGCATTTGTTATTAATGAGGAAACTGAAATTAATGTATTAGCTTTAGTACAATATGATAGCACAATTTCCTCAAGGCAGATTGGCGCCGAATTAGCTATAAGTAAGGACTCTGCTAGGAAAATTTTGAAAAAACATCGATTCAAATCCTTCAAGTATCAGTTGCATCAACATTTGTATGAAAATGACGGTGAAAGGCGCCTGGAATATTGTAATTGGTTTCTTCGACAAAATGCTGAGAATCACCTATTTAACTATTATATCTTGTTTACGGACGAGTCAAGATTTACCAACAATGGATTATTTAACAGGAATAATACAAGGTAGGTACTGTACTTTATTTGGATTATTGTCGATAGTCGAAGTGTAAAGTGCTAAAAGTGTGAACGGTCTTTTGTTTCAGGTACTGGACGATAGAAAACGAGCACCGGTTTCGACAAGGTGGCTTCCAGGAGAGATTTGGTGTGAATGTTTGGGCAGGAATAGTTGGAACTCATATTGTTGGCCCCATTCTTTTTCAAGGCCAACTAACCGGAGAGGGATACTTTAATTTTTTAACGAATGAAATTTCGGAATTCATTAACAACCTACCAGCGGAAATAACTGAGAGAATGTACTTCCAGCAAGATGACGCCCCTCCGCATAATTCAAGAATAGCGAGAAATTATCTTCAAAATCGCTTTCAAGAGAGACTTATAACAACCCATGGTCCAGTCAGGTGGCCACCAAGGTCACCTGATCTTACTCCGTGCGACTTTTTTCTATGGGGGCATCTTAAAAATAGGGTGTATTCCACACAGCCTACAACTCTACATGAGCTAGAAGTAAAAATTCGTAGAGCTTTCCAAGATATCACGCCCCAAATGTTGAGAAACGTTTTACATGAAAATATCACCACAGTCAATAAATGTATTGAAGCTGAGGGAATGCATTTCGAACATTTGTTTTGAATTTATTTTATCTTTAATCCTATCAATTTGAATTTTTTTTTTTTCGATAAATCTGTTTTTTTTGTTATTTGAATAATAATAATTGGATTTTTTGGTATTTCATTTCAAAAAATTACTTTCTATTATATCATTAGAAAGGAATGGTTATGCTGAATAGTACAGGCAAGAAAAAGTTGCATGTTCCTATTTAAGTTATGGACCTACAGAGTATTGTTTTTTTCCCAATTTTTCCAATATTTTTTTTTGCGGCTTTTTATAACGCCGACGAATGAAAATAAAATATCACAGTAGTAGCAACTGTTATCAAGAGACGTATGGTTTCCATAGCCAACTTTTCAATTTTTGGCTTTCATTTTGCTTCCACGGCCTACTCGGTGAATTTCAATAATAATTTTTTTCTGATCTAGTTTCTGGTTAGATACCAACTTGTGATATGTCATTAGAAAGGGAATTGAATGCTGAATAAAGCGAAAAGAAAAAAAAATAGGGTTTCCATTTAAAATAAGAAAGTTGATGTTACTTCCGGTCAGACCGGAAGTTAACTTCGACATGTCAATATGCTCAAATTTTAGCTCTTATGTCATTATATCGACGCTTCAAATTTCACAAACCTACTTCATACAATAACTGAGATATTCCGTAGGCAATACTTCCGTAGCCACCCGGTATATCAATGTGACAAATTTTGGTGTCACAACAGATTTGATGAAGTACTGTTCACTTTGAAAACTAGCAGCCAATGCTACTGTGACCTACTTCTGCGTGGTGGTGGTGAGCCCTACGGATTAGATCTCACAAATAAACGCTTCATAGGCTCAGGGGATGAGGATTCAGAATTCGATGAATGAGATTGCCAAACACACACACAAAATTTCAAGAAAAATGTTAAATGAAAATGCAAGAAATTGTGCTCTTGTTTGTTTCTTTCCACACACACACACACACTACATTATATATTATTAATCAAATAATAGCCGATTATGTTTTATATTTATGATTGAATAAAATCAAAATGTAATCCGTGTCTGGATATTATTATATTTTGTTTCACCCTTCCAATCTCCCATTCAAAATCCCACATATTTTCAGAGATCACTTTTGCATCAAAATAGGGTTACTTTTTTACGCAAAAAAGTATCATTTTTTTTACGAAAAAGTGTCACTTTTTCATGCAAAAAAGTGTCAGTTTTTCATGCAAAAAAGTAACACTTTTATTGGCATGGTGGAAAAAGCTGAGTGAAAGCTGAGTGATTCACTCAGCCACTCAGCTTTCACTGAAAATGCTTCACTCAGCTCTTACCACCATGTCAATAAAGGTGTCAAAAATACATGTATTCTTATGGGAAAATGGCACTTTTTTTGATAAAAAAAATGACCCAAAATTGACATGGTGGAAAAAGCGGAGTGAATGCTGAGTGAAAGCTGAGTGAAAGCTGAATGAATGCTGAGTGACTCAAAATTCACTGAAATGTTTCACTGAAATCCCTCCACCATGTCAATTTTGGGTGTTTTTTTTTATCGAAAAAAGTTTCACTTTTTGCATAAAAAAAGAACACGTTTTTGCATCAAAATTGGAAGAATGATTCAATCAAAAATGTGATACTTTTTTACATAAAAATTGGCATGTTTTTTTTAAGCAAAAAAAAATGGGGAAGGGTATTTTCGAGTAGCAAAATTAAAAAATCAAAAATATTCTAAGATATATATATTATCATAAATGTATTGATGGGTGATCTACAAACTACGCATGTGTCGCACCTGATGGCGCACTGTGAGCAGCACAAACAATACATTTAGTTCATTCACAAGACATACACGACACATCATCACCGTGTTCTGTGAGTCTATGTTTATGACATCTGTGGTCACTTTGCTGCTCATGTCACCTTTCACTTGTCGTTCTTCTGGAGCAACATCAGCGCCATCTGTCGGTGGTGGTGGTGGTAGCGGTGTCATCCATGTGTCATCTGTCACTCTGCTAATGAAATCTGACACTCTTGGTTCTGAAGGGACATCAGCGCCATCTATCGTCGGTCTGTGTCTGTGCTCAGAGTAATTACTACGAACGAAATCACAATGAGGGCTCCATCGACGATGGTCAGCCATAGGATCGTCATTGGGCAGCCATCTGAACCCTTCTACTTGACACGAAAGACATGCAACTACATCTTCCGAACCGGTATACGTAAAGCCTGCTTCGGCTGACTTACTTGCAGGAAATGTCGAAGTCCAGCTTCGATACAAGTCGAGTCTTGTTTCGTACTGCTGCATCTCTCTCTCTCTCGGCATACATACAGACACACTGCACAATGAATTAAAACGCCAACTCTGCTCTCAATATATACATTTATTTCGTTTCGTAATCAAACATTACTTTATCCGGCAAATAGCATAGGTATTCACGAAAATATAGATGTTTATCATCTTTTGATGATATAGTACACAAGTTTATAGCCTCATCAAATGACAAACCATTGCTTTTAACTAAAGTTTTTGCACTGCTTAATAAATCGTGATAATATTGACTAAAGTTCATATTCAATAGATATTCAAATCTTGTCGCCATCACAGTAGCATCCAGATGTAGGATTTCTTGAACATCCGCTTCCGTCAGGTAGAAGTAGGTGTCATTCTTGGAAACTCGCACTTGTTGACTCTCTGCATACGTGTGTAATTCCAAATCCATAACATCGTCCCAGTCGAGTTTGATTCGAATAGTCTTGGCTGCTGCTGCTGCTGCATTCGGGCCATTTCGGCTAGTGTAAAGCAACTAATTAATGGCCCCCACGAATTGGCCCCATTCAAACATGCTGAAGGACAGGCTGGAGCATATGGTGTATTGGACCTTGCACACGAGTTTCACTGCAGGCACGAAACTCCGAGCAAAACTTATGCCGCATTGCAAGCTCAAAACGTCGGTGTTGCGAAACTCGTAGGTGGCGTTGCACGCGAAGAAACGTTCCGCTTTGATGGTCTCCTTGTACATGTCACATATTCGATCTAAATCTGCCATTCGATCTGCCCACTCTCGGTCCGATGATGATGATGATAATGATGATGATGAAGCTGACGCCGCCGATGCCACCGACGCCGACTCGTAACCAGAGGACTCTTCAGAAGACTCGACAACTACGTTGTTCACTGCACCAAACATTTTGACTGACTAATCTCTCTGCACTGTTTGGCTTCGGTTTATTTCTCCGCTGCCGCCGCCGCCATCACCTCCCACCCTCCCCCCATACACCGGCTCGAGTTTCTACGTCGTCGAGAGCTGAGAGACGACGACGATGATAGGCCCCCTCTTCCAGTTGAGATTGTGCCAATTTTCCATTGAATTACATGTGATTTGTCGTATCAATCCAACTATTGTGCGTACTATCGAAACCCAACCATTTCACAAGTACTTTACGACCCTTACTCCTGATGATTTTTTCCACTAGATAGACTTCGGGATTTTTTGTTTTATGTAGTTCTTGTTCGTAGAAAGCGCCGCTGATTGGTCGCCCTTCCAAGTCCTCCAGCAAATACGTGATTGGTTGGGTGATTTTCACTTTGACAACTTTGAATAGTTCCGTAGTCCAATTAGGCGTATACCCTTTTTCGAAAACATGCTTGGCCTTGCTAATTCTCTCGAAATCGCTAATTTTGAATTTTGTTCGACCAGCACGTTCGGCATAATCATACGTTGACTAATACACCTGTTTTTCATTGTCTTTGGTGACGTCACACGGTTTCATGCCGATCGTTCGATGTTTGCGCTGGTTGTAGTTTTTGGCAATGTCCGGCAAAATGTCCAGCCATTTGTAGATGGCATTCAAACTGAAGTACTTGCATATATTCTCCTTAAGAGTACGTATAACCCTCTACGCGATCGCGGCTTTCTTCACGGTATACGTGATGTAGTGTTTGATGTTGTACTTTTTCAGGAGAGTCTGAAAGCTGGAATTGTAAAATTCAGTTCCGAGATCTGACTGGAGGAGCTTGGGACATCTTTTCGCTTTCGATAATATGTCACTCATCGCTTCGGTGACGTCTCGACCAGTTTTGGTCTTCAGGGGGCGCACCCATAGGTACTTGGAAAAGGTGTCAATCACCACGAGAATATAATTGACGTTTTTATTGGCTTTGGAGTATTTTTGAAGATCAGCCAAGTCCATCTGCCACAGATCGTCGAGTCCTTTGATGATGGTACGTCTGCGAGGAAAATTCCTTCTGGCTGGAGCATGGAGCTCATCAACCAATTGTTTTTTCTCAGATGATGATGATGATGACGTCATTTCGCTAATGGTGGAGTCAATACACTAACTGCACTGGGCGTTACACCTTCTACTTAAGAGGCTGGAATAACAACAATATCCAGTGCCAATTTATTCAACCGTTTCTTGATATTTTCATGCTTTTTCATCGAAAGTGACATGAATTTCATCACTCGAATATCCAAGGCTGTTAGATTGTTTTTGGTGGTGTCCAGCTCGTCTTTGAGTTTGTGTATGACGTCATCTTTGAGCTTCTGTATGACGTCATCAACGTATTTTTTGTTGGCAACATCATTGAGTGCACTTGGCGTTTCCACATTACATATTTTCACATGTTCAGCATCAATGTCCCCATTTGTCGTATAGTTGAGTATGACACCAGGAAAATGATAGGGCTGCTGCTGCTGCTGCCATGCACGGCGAGCTGACGAAGTTTGACCGAACTTGTTGATGCTCATGATGCGACTGTGGCATGCAAAAAAAGTCTACGCTTTTATTTATCGATTATAGCCTGCTTCTCTCAATTCATTGATGATGGCCACGATCTCGTTGTCGGTAGAGGTGCTGCCGGCATTTTTGGCGGCTATCAGAAGCCTATACCTGTCAACAAGCTCGTTCACATCGTCCCAGTACACGTATTCTATGGGTTTCGTGTTGTATGTCAACTGATCTGGGATACCACTGCCGTCGGTGAAACGACCTCGACCTCCACCACCACCTCCACCACCACCTATTTTTGATTGAGGATCTTTGAACATTGGTCGAATCAACTGTTCGTATTTGGCAGTCTGAGATGGATTCAACCTACCTCGCGCATCTACATGCGCACTTGTAGCTGTCAAAATTTGCTTGTATGCCGCCAAATCGGCTTTAGCGTATTTGGGATTTTTGTAGAAAATCAAACTATATAGTCCCGGAGTGCCCTCGTATGTTACACCATCAAAGCGAATGTCCCCCGTATCTTTGTCGAAGTCCATCAGCTTTCTACCGAGCAACCATTGCGCTCTTGGTTTGTCGTAAATGGGGCCGTAATTCACATCTATTTTGCCGGATTTGGCGCGATGTTCATTCACGAATTCAGTTGCTAACTTCCAAGTAGTCATCTTCATCATCATCATCATAATCACCATCATCTGTGTGGTAGCTTTCTTCGTCTTCTTCCTTTTTCATAAAGTCTGGAGTCGTTGGTGTCGACGGTTCCTGTTTCTCTTCTTTTTTCACTGCCAGTCGTGATCGCTTGGTGAGTGGCGGCACTAACACACTCAATCTTTTCAGCGGCACCGTAATGGGTTTGAATAATTTACTCAGTGCTTCATCATGCTCGGATTTTCCGAGTTTCAGTCTCTGATACTTTTTTCGCACAATTTTCGACAACTGATTGACTTGACGTTTGCGTTCAGCTTTAGCAATCTCCGTCTCGATGCGGGGTGATGTGGTCGGCGCCATGGCTTCAGTACGAATGCCGTGCCACCTCGCATCACATTTGTATATATTTGTCAAAGCCCAGGCGGTAGCGCCCTTTGTTCACATCAAAGTCTTTGACAATGACCTGAGATCCGAATTTTTCCTTCCAACAGGCGGCGCACATGCGGCGAAATTCCTCAAAGGTGTAATCCGGAGAGACATGCTCGTCGAATGCGTGCTTCAAATTCATATCGTCTCTCCGAAAAAGCACTATAATGTTGCAATTGTCCCTGATCAGCTGTTTGGGTATTTTCGAGTAGGTTTGACACAAGTAGGTTGGGTCAATACCCTTGTGGCGTGCCATGGCATAGAACTCTCTGATTTTATTCTGTTTGTCACACGCCACATCGTCAAATATGAAAATTGAGTTTTCTTTCGCCTTTGACAGATCGATTACCTCGTCATTGTCCCTGTATGGAAAATATCCTACGCCCTTGACTTGTTTGAGTACATCGTGCAGTAGCTGATATTTAGGTTCGTACAGCGACTTTGAATAAACGTAAACATTCTCGAAGCGTGCTCCGTTCGGACTGAACAGCAGACTGAGTACAGCGTTGGTCTTGCCACATCCGCTGGGGCCACAAAATATCGCTCGGAATGAATTCGGTGGCAGGGAGCCGTGTTTACGTATACCGTCGTCTTCACCGCCAATACCTCCTCCACCTATGGTATCCAAATTGACTATTTCCAGAGCCGGCTCTTGTTGCACCACTTTCATGTTTGAGTTGATTGATTTTTTGCTGAAGTGTGTGTGTAACCACGCCCACATCTGACATTCGAATGACATTTTGAGTGGAGTACAGTTATGTAAGTAGGTGTTCAACATCATTCGCGTCAGTGTCATGCTGACTGTCGAGCACGAAGGTCGTGGTGTGGTGAACTCTCTGATTAATCATCTGCCATTCGAGCTTCATTTGCCTGGATACCAGTACTGTGGACCAGGTACCAAACTACAGAAGAGATTGGCACGTGGAGACCCTGGTGTGAACCCTTTGGATTCGGCTTGTAAGACTCACGATATTGCATACTCGCAAAACAAGTCTTTGAAGGAGAGACACAAGGCCGACTGGGCGCTAGAAAATCGAGCTTGGGAACGTGTCAAATCAAAAGACGCCAAATTTGGTGAGAAAGCTGCTGCTTGGCTGATCACCACAACCATGAAGGCAAAACGTAATTTGGTGATGGGTCTGAAGAAGAAGAAGACTGCTGCTGCTGCAAAGCCAAAGTCTTTCCGTCGAGATGTGGTTAAGAAAATTACCAAGACTCTGCGAAAAACACTGAAACCTGATCAGCTGAAAGATTTGAGTGCGAAGGCTCTGCGAAAATCCTCCTTGGTGGCACTGCGTGCTTCCCGTGCTCAAGTGAAAAAATTGGGTGGCCGCAAAAAAATCAGAGTACCCCTAATAATACCGTTCGAAGCGAAGAGCGGTGGTGTGCTGCCTCTGCTTCCGATATTCGCCGCTCTGGGAGCACTGGGCTCGTTGGCAGGCGGTGCCAGCACCATAGCCAGGACCATCATCTCCTCGGCCAATGCCAAAAAGAAATTGGAGGAAGACAAGCGTCATAATACCGCAATGGAGAGCATTGATGGCGACAACAAAATTGTAGGAGGTTCCGGTTTGTTTCTGCGCAAGACCGCTAAAGGCGGCTACGGTTTGTTTCACAAGAATAAATTTTCAAAAAAACTCCCGCTGAAGCTGCCCAATAGAGCGTTGTACGATGAGGAATTACTTAAATATGTGAAACGTAAAAATACCTCATTTCATTGGTGTTTTCATGCGAGACCACTTACCTCGATCCTCATCATCATCATCATCGAAATTTCCCAAGTATAGAGAATGCGCAATCATCAATCTGGACTCGAGCAGGAATCGCGGAATGCATTGGGTAGCTTACGTGAAACGCGGACATGTGGTGAAATACTTTGACAGTTTCGGCAATTTGAAGCCGCCGGTGGAATTGGTGCGATATCTGGGTAAAAAAGTGAAAATCTTCTACAACAACGATCGCTATCAGACATTCAACCAAGTTAATTGCGGTCATTTGTGTTTGAATTTTCTATACGAGAACACATTCTGAGTGTGTGTGTGTGTGCGCGCGCGCGAAAATGAATAGAAAAGTGGTGACCTTTATTGATGAGCGCAATGAGGTTTATTATATGATGACGTAGTGTTTTTCATACAAAACTTCGCGCAAATCGTATTGGATGCAAGTGGCCATGGACAGAATACGTTTCGCTAGACGAATAGCGCGAGCCTCACGCGTCTTGAATCCCATACTAGACTCTTAGCACAGAGCGCGCATATGGAATGGTTTAAATAGAAGTACATAACCCCATCCAGTGTCAGTCATGTCTTTGCTGTTGACAGTGACAGGTCAAACGTCGACGCTAACCGCAGACTTTTCTCCGCCGCTCCAATTGGACGAAGATAGCACTAACGGCTTGGTATTGATTGGTTTTCATTCATACAACAGCATACCGAACATATCGAGTGGTCGTTTATATTATTCTGTCAAAGGAGCGCCATCTGTTAGCATCATCCAAATACCCACTGGGTGTTACGAAATAAGCGACATTGCCAAGTTTATACATAAACACATCGAGAGGCCGAAAGAAGCAAAGAAGAAGAAGAGAGCCGTAGTGCATAGTGACGTTGGCAACGTCGACGACGACGACGACGGTATCAACAAATGCAAGGCTTTGTTCTCTCTCAAACCCAACACCAATACGCTGCAGTGTGAGATATACAGCAAGCTCTATAACATCGATTTTCGTCCCAAGGATTCCATATGACGATTACTGGGTTTTTCCCCGAGACTATTGGAGGCTGGAAGCGTTCACTCATCCGACCTACCTGTGAACATTATCAAAGTTCGAACTGTTCACATCGATAGTAACATCACATCGGGTGCCTTCTTCAACAATCGTCCGGCTCACACCATATACGAGTTTGCCGTTCGAGAAGACCCCGGCTTTGCCATCGACGAAACGCCCTCGAATTTGATTTACCTGCCTGTGAACAAGACGGAAATACACAACATAACCTTGAATATTCTCGACCAGGACTGTTGCAGTGTGAATTTCCGTGGAGAGACCATCATTATACGACTTGTGCTGCGCAAGCTGTCATAAAAATGGGGTTGGTATTTGATCAGAATGATGATCATGATGCCTTTGGGCATAAAAGTGCAGAGGGTGCTGGCATCAATTCAGTCGCGCAGACGCAGTCGAAGAGAGCAGACGCACACACTCTGTCTCACTCCAGCATACACTTTCTCCAATCGCAAGGACATCATGTTATCAAGACAAGTGTTCGACGTGTACAATCATCCAAAGTTCGACGAATCCATCAACAGAATTGAGACTCGAACGCACCACCCGTACGTCAAGTCCTTTTAAAATAATGATATCATCGAAATTGTCATTCAGCAGAGCGATGTGTGGATACTGATGAACGATGCCCTTGTGTGCATAGAGGGCTCTCTGACTCGTACCGCAGGAACGGGCAATGTTAGATTTATCAATAATGCCGGCGCATACCTTTTCGAGGCCATCTACTATGAAATCAATGGCAAAGAGGTGGACTCTGTTCGATCGCCAGGTATAGTGAGCACCCTTCGCGGCTATACTTCTTACGAGGAAAATGATGTACGACACTTGAGCACAGCCGGCTGGACCTATCCTGGCGGAACGGTTCACAACGCCCCCAACGGTTCGTTCGCCATGTGGATCCCGCTTAAGCATTTGTTGGGCATATTCCATGACTATAGATATGCCACCATTGGACGACAGTGCATTCGCTTGGTGAGAAGTAGAAATGATAATAATTGCATGCTGATAGAGGAGGTGGCGAATCCAGTAGTCGAAGCCACCACAGCCACACTGACGATCACGAGCGTTGTACTCAGAGTCAAACATGTGGTGCCCAATGACGACATTTGTCTGAAATTGCTGCAGTCCATCAAAACAGACGCTCCTGTAGTGATTTCGTATCGCAAGTGGGACATACACGAGTTGCCTGCACTCACTCAGGGTTCCACCAAGGAAGTTTGGGCTGTGAAAACTTGCACGGCCATGGAGAGTCCCCGATTCGTCATTGTGGCCTTCCAAACAAATCGGATTGGCAATGCGGCTCGAGATGCGTCCTATTTCGATTACATCGACATCAGCGACATACGCCTAACCATGAACAGCGATACCTACCCGCATGAACGTATGCACTTCGAATTCAACAGAAACAACTTTGTCGAAGCCCATCGAGCCTACACGGAATTCTATTCGAGCTATGCCAATTGTCCGAAGAAGCGCCCTCTACTCGATTACGGAGAATTCAAAAGCAGAGCGACCGTTTTCGTAATAGATTGTTCCCGCAGAGCAGAATTCATGAAATCCTCTACTATCGATGTCAAACTTTACATCGAGGCCAGAGTCGGATTTCCCGCCAATACTCGAGCCTATTGCATCATCATTCACGACTGTATGCTGGAACACTTGCCCTTGAACGAGATTGTACGCCGTCTGTCATAAAAAAAATAGTGACATACAGTAGTAGCAGTAAGAGGTGGGGGAATCCACTCTTTGTTTGTGTGTATGCATGTAATGCAGGCATCGACAGGTCGAGAGCGTCAGTTGTGAGCCAAACGGTCAGTTGTTCAGTCGGTGTTTATTAATCTCGCTCTCCCTCTCTCCGAGTGTGTGTCTCTCAGTTAATCAAAGCAGTGAATCAGTTCAACAATCATCAAACAAAAAAAACGCAACAAGATGAAACTCGTAGCCTGTGACATTCAGGGTTTCACTGTGGGCGGTGAATTCCAACCCAAAGAGCTTGCCATCACCGACGGGCATCGCACAAACCACTTTTTATTCAAAGCCGTAGTGCCATTCCATGACCTGAGCGAAGCAGATAAACGGCAAGTACGATATTTGGAGAGAAATATCCACGGCATTCCATACTCTGATGGCTATGTCGAATTCAACGAGATCCAGGAAGTGCTGCGCCCCATCATCGAGGCTGATGTGATTTACGTGAAGGGTAATAAAAAATTCGATTTTTTGCTGAAGTGTGTGCTCGATCTGCCTAAGAGACCACACATCGTCGATATTGCGGCTACTACAAGTACAGTCGTCACAACGCCTCCACCGACACTCGAGAAGCAAAGCCCGCTCTGTTTGAATCATATAGCATCCGGAGAAATAGAAGTGCATTGTGCCGTGAGACACTGTTTCGATATCTGGCAATGGATATCGTCACACCTGATATGGTGAGGCCCCACGGCGATCACGACGACGACCACTACACTCCTATCAATCGGCACTTGCAAAATTTGCGCGAGCTCAAGGCGCACATAGCAGAGTACGAGCACAAGCTGTGTATTTTCAAACGCTTCCAAAATATGCAAATTAACGATGGTAAATGGATGGGGCAGCAGCAGCAGCAGCAGCATTCACCGATCCACCATGTTCCGCCGCCGTCGCCGCCAGTACCAAGTCCATAACGTCAGCCACACCAAGACTAGCCGCAAAACACACACGAAATATTATTATTCATATTGTATTATTATTCATATTGTATCATTATTATTATTATGTATTAATAGATGTATAAAACCAATTTTTCTCGATTTATTTTGCGGATCGAATGAATGAGAGAGAGAGAGAGACTGAAAGAAATACGAGTCATGTACATTGAGCAATGGTGTATGTGTGTATGTGTTCCTCTCAGTGTATATATTTGAGTGACATATACGCTGTTTCTCAGTGTACATTGAGCTGTCGTCACGATGACAACAAATTATATAATTCTAGCAGCCGTTCTGTCGAACGTACTGTATATTAGCCCGCCATATGAGAATGGTGAGGTATTGGTATCGTATTTGCACGACGATGATTCGAGTACTTCGAATTGGACGAAAATGACTCAGGCGCTAGCCAATGATGGATATTTGCCTGTGTTGAGAGCCGAAATCCCGATGAACACCTCATCGTACAGACTGCGGAAGATTTATACAAATCTCACCTATAGCGATACGCAGTGGTTTCCGCTGAAGATGTCTTGCCACTCTAGCAGCAGCACTTCGAGACCATCGTCGTCCTCGTCGACGCCCCACCCAACTACCCAACCCGTGGACGTCAAGATTCAAGCCCCTGCTGCTGCTGCTGATCGAGAAAGTAAGGATTCCAAATGTGAGCTGCCGCCGCCGCCAACACTGCACGATTGGTTTATGTTTTTCGTGTCAATGATACTGAGTGTTCAAATATCCGAATCCATATATAGATTTATTAAATCCATGCATCAAAAATATTTTCTAATCGATAATGATAATGTATCTACATACTACGCCACTGGCACTGAAGTGTAATTTTTTATGTGAAAAATAAATGTATTTTTCTCGAACTGACGTTATTCATTTCAATAAATGCAAACAGAGACAAAGACAGACATACTGTGCCATGGGTTAGAGTGAGACATTTAAAATGCCTTGAATCGATCAATTTGGCTTCAAATTCGACTCTCTTATCCTCTTCCTGGAAAACAAACATCTGAGACAGTAAACAACTCCAAGGCCAATTTAGCTCGAGCAGCGTAAACAGATACCGGATGTGTGAGATAAATCTGAAAAACAAATTCAAGGTCAAAAATGGATCATCGTCGTGTTTACTGAGAATTTCGTTCAACTTGAGAGAGTAGACAGTAAACAAGTCCAAGGCCAAATCATATTTCTTAGAATTTCATTGGAGAGAGAGTAAACACCAGATGTCGCTCTTATCGCTGTTTATGACTACAGCGCGCGGAGACGTATTTTTTTTTCTTTTGGAATTTCATTCGAGAGCGACTGAATTAATAATAAGTCGTCCATCATAATTTTCTGTTGTGTGTGTGTGTTCTAAGACAGTAGAGACATTTTTCATATTTAATTTTTTTGTTTTGTCAATTAAGGTGGCGGCGGCGGCCATGTTTTTTTCTCTTCCAGCCAATTGCTCTCAGCGAATCACGTGAGGGAAAGGAGTTTTTTCATATCTTCCGCCATCGCGCCATGTTTTTTTGCCTTCCTCTCCATTGCCGCCATGTTTTTTGCGTTCCGCTCCATCGCGCCATGTTTTTTTTGCATTCCGCTCCATCGCGCCATGTTTTTTTGCCTTCCGCTCCATCGCCGCCATGTTTTTTGCGTTCCGCTCCATCGCGCCATGTTTTTTTGCCTTCCGCTGCATTGCCGACATGTTTTTTGCGTTCCGCTCCATCGCCGCCATGTTTTTTGCCTTCCGCTCCATCGCCGCCCCTTCCGCTCCATCGCCGCCATGTTTTTTTGCCTTCCGCTGCATCGCCGCAATGTTTTTTTGCCTTCCGCTGCATCGCCGCCATGTTTTTTGCAAAAAAGACGCGCGCCACTTAGGGTGAAACGTTTTGAAGCTCCCCACTCCGAAACTCTTCGGCGAACATCTTCTTCAGCACCAACCTTCCACCAACGGCAAGAACTCGATGGACGCGGCCATCGAGAGATTCACTGTGTGGAGCAATGCCGATTCTGTGACACTCTTCGTTCACAGTTTCGGCATTGTATATCTACTTTTCTTGATCGAACGGGTATTTTGAGGGTAGGTGGCCGTTTGGTTCACTCTCAACTATCATATGATCAGCGCCATCCCTGTTTATTGCCCAGCCACCACCGTCTAACCGAACTGATCATCGAGAATACTCATCGGCGGTATCTCCACCCGGGTTTTCAAACACTCCATTTTCTCTTCCTTCAAAAATATTGGATACTTTCCGCTAAAAGTCATTCGGAAAATTATCTCCAAATGTTTAATTTGTTGGAAACAAAATCCAGTTACTGCCCAGCCTCATATGGGTAACCTCCCTTCTCTGCGTATTTCTCAGATAAAGGCTTTCTCCGTCGTTGGTTTCGACTTCGCAGGACCTTATACAATTTTGCTTGGCCGATATCGTGGGTCGAAAACGCACAAATCGTATATTTGTCTTTTCGTCTGATTCTCGACCAAGGCTCCATTTGGAGCTCGCCACCGATCTGTCTACGTCCGTACGTTCCTAGCAGCGCTCAGGCGCTTAATTTCTCGACGTGGCAGAGTCACCAAAATAATGAGTGACAATGCTACACATTTTGTAGGAGATTCTCGGGTTCTCAAACTCATACTGGATGCAGCTCATCAGGAGCTCGTCAAGTGGGACCTCCAGTCCCCATTTCGGGGGATTGTGGGAGGCCGGCGTAAAATCCGTCAAATCTCATTTGTCTAGGGTGGTAGGTGACCAGATATTAACCTATGAAGAGTTCAATACTTTCCTTGTCCAGGTCGAAGCAGTTTTGAATTCTAGGCCAATCTGTCCTATCAGTTCAGATCCAAATGATTTATTCGCCCTGACTCCTGGTCACTTTTTGACTTTTTGACCTCTCCCCCTGACGAAAATTTAATATCGTTAAACATAAACAGACTTAACCGGTGGCAGATGGTTCAACGTCTAGTTCAAGATTTATGGTCTCGTTGGAATAGAGAGTACCTACACACTTTGTTTCAGCGGCATAAATGGACTGAACCCAATGCAAATATTAACATCGGTACCCTAGTTCTCGTAAAAAATGACAATCTGCCCCCCTCAAGTTGGCAGCTTGGCCGAGTAATTGAAATACATCCGGGAGCCGACGGTGTTGTGAGAGTTGTTACTTTGAGAACTCCTCAAGGTGTCTTTAAACGCTCAGTGGTGAAGGTCTGTCCTTTACCCCTCAGCGACCCCTCATAACGTAAAATACTATTGAAATTTTAGGTTGGCGGTTATGTTCCGTCTCCACATCACGTTGTATATATATCTTATTATTTGTTGTTTATTTGATTATTTTATATTATGTCCCTTTAAGTATATCGCGAATATGACTGTGTTTTCCCACTCTTACTGGACTATATGATGTGCTCGCGCATTTCCCGGCCTCGAGAGTGAAAAACCCAAAAAAGATATCTCTCTCTCTCTCTCTCTCTCTCTCTCTCTCTCTCGCTTTCGTTCGTCACTAAGAATATGATGTACCGGTGCTCTACGATTTTGAATAATCGACTCAAATCTCTGGATGAAGTTAAATAACCAAGGTAAGGAAACCACAGTCTCGACAACCCTCATTATTTACAGTCCGCTCAAATTTCGAATGTAAACATCAGATGTATTAGGAGAAATGAATGAAACACCTTCCCCGCTGATTGAATTCGTTCATCTATCATAATTAATTAACAAATTTTTGAACTTTTTCCCAAAATTATTTCCAAATTACGTTTTAAAAACAGAAACAACTCCAACTGGTACTTTTTATGAATGAATAGGTGAAACACCACCACCATTGTCGGTTGTTCTAAGTAAGTTGCACAAAGAAGACCAGTAGAATAACTCACGAATCGCTAACCTAATTTCAAATCTATATTTTTGTATATACATAGGTATCTGTAATACTTTCAGTGTTTATGCTCAGGCCGTCTGTACTAGATATTAATGTAGAGCTTGTATTTAAGCAGGTAACTGAGCAGAAACTCAGCTTTCCTGACTTTTGAATGTTTCGCGAAACAAGCGGCAATAAACATTGTGTTTGGAACGTGACCCTGTAATGACCGCAGCCGAGAATGTAAATAATGTATGATACCGCATGTTTCCCTTTGTGTGACGCCCATGGTAATTTACGGCGCATTCTTTTCGCGCATCTGCCTACGTGCCGTGCTAGAGTGCATGTGAACCAGTGAGAATTTGCCGCTAAGCGAAGGAACATGTTATGAGTCTCCTGTTACAATATATCAAAATGTTTAAGTTCACTTAAATGTATACAGTCCAACTAGTGCAGGATTTATTTATTGTCCATTCTCCGAATTAGAACGACTTGAAGAGGAAATTCGCCGTTTGATGTTAAACATATAACCGCCAAGTTTCAAGGCAAGCGATTCTGCAGTTCAGTCGAAGAGTAATTATCTGATTGGTTTCGCCGGCAGAAAAGTGAGTCCTATTTTTCAATATCCTACGATTTTACCTACACAGTTTCAATATTTGGGTCAACATTAGTCATTATTATTGGATTCGATTAGTTAATTGGTTTAACAGATTTAGATTAAAGCCGAAAACTATCATAAATAGTAGGCAGTTTCTCACTCATACTTATGGTTGATGTTGATCAGCGTTAATGAAATTTCTAAGGTTTGTTTTTTCAAAATTTGATTTATTGTTTACGAAGTACGAAATGGATATTTCAGCTTTGAAGAAGAAACGGGGTGTGGTAAAACACAAACTTACATCCTTTTCTACGTTTATTAAACCGATTCATGATCAGTTTAGTCAGGATTCATCATCGTTAAGCGAAGAGACGATTTTATATGTCAAGATTAGAGAAGTTATTACTTGTTTATGAGGAATTCGGGGAAGTTCAATCTAAGATCGAGGCTTCTTGTGATGAAGATCAATTTGATGAACAGTTAGCAGAACGCGATGAGTTCATTAATAAATATCATTCACATCTCGCTTTAGCTGAACGAATTTTAGCCGCTTCTCTAGAACGTAATTTTGATATTTCCAGTTCGTCTAGAAACTCTAGAGGTTCTAGAAATTCTTCACCACGAAATGCCCAAGATCAAAATAATCACAACAATAGTTTTTCAAAAATAAAATGAGCGGTTATTGATTTGCCGAAGTTTGATGGTACCTATGAAGGATGGTTGAGTTTCAGAAGACATTTTTGATTCTTTAATTGATTCAAATGAGTCAATTAATAATATTCAAAAATTTCACTATTTGCGTGCCAGTTTGAACAGTTCAGCTTTGAAAATTATTCAGTCACTTGAATTTTCAAATGAAAATTACCAAGTTGCATGGGATTTGTTATGCAATAGATTTGATAATAAAAGATTGTTGATTACAAGCCATATCAAAGGTCTTTTTAATTCACCTGTCAATTGCCTTGCATAATCTTGTTGATTCTTTGTTTAAACACTGAGGACCTTGAGTAACCTTGGCCTAAAGGTAAGTTCTTGGGATCATCTACTGATATATTTAGTTTCTACAAAATTAGACAAAGCATCAACTTGTGAATGGGAAAAATTTAAAAAATATTCTGATGTACCGCCTTCTTAAAAGGAAGAGCAGATTTTATTGAATCATTAGAGTTCAATGTTAAAATAGATACTGATAAAAATGATAAGGTAAAGTTTTCCAAAGATTTTAAAGGCAAAAATGTTAAAAGTTTTTTGAGTAGTGTAAACCAAAATAAAACCACAACATTATTTAAATGTAATTTTTGTGGTAAAGATGATCACAAGATTTATAAATGTTCTAAGTTTTAAGAGTTAAATGTTCCCGATAGATTAAGCAAAGCTGAATGTCTGGGATTATGTTTAAATTGTCTCTGCAAGGGTCACGCTGTTGAGACGTCCATGTTTTCAGTGCAAAGAAAAACATAGCAAATTGTTACACGTATCGAAAGAACAAGTTGCTCTTACCAGTATAACTAATCCTTATGTACTTGTTAAAGTTTATATTTTTTATTCACTCGGCAATAAACACACCTGTCATGCTATCTTAGATTCTGGATCACAATCCAAGTTTGTTTCGAGAGATTTAGTTTCAAAACTCAAGATTACAGAGTCAGACACACATATTTCTGTTACTGGTATAAACTCCGTTATTTCAAATCTAGACAAGAAATGTGATGTTAAAATTGAATCTATCGTCAACAACTGACATTTACGTTTGCAGTGTTTTGTTTTATCGTATATCGCAGATCAGTTACATAGTTTTCCGGTAGACATTTCGACCCTCAAGTTACCTAACAACATCCAGTTGGCCGATCCTGATTTCGATAAACCCAAAAGAATTGATTTGCTTATTGGTTCTTCTATTTTCTGGGAATGTTTAAAACCCCACCAATTCCATTTAGGAAAAGGATTTCCTGTGTTGCAAAAAACTATCTTCGGTTATACTGTGTCTGGCTGTTTTTCGAATGTTACAAGTGTCAATTTTCTAAGTTTATTTTCAGCAGTTGAAAATGTAGAATTAAACTCCATGTTTCAAAAGTTTTGGTCTGTAGAGGAAGTCAATAACAAAAAGGTTATGCCTTCTCAGGATATTCAATGTGAAAAGTTTTTCAATGATACAGTTTCACGTGATTCAGATGGTCCTTTCATAGTTAGAATACCGTTCAAAACTGATATCACCAAGCTTAGCGATTCAAAGGATATTGCTGTGAAGAGATTACTGTCTTTAGAAAGAAAATTTGATAAGACACCCAGTTTGAGGAATGAATAGACAATTTTATGCAGGAATATTTAGATTTAGGTCACATGACGTTGGTTAAAGAATTTTCTGATGAGATTATTTCTTACTTTCTTCCACATCATATAGTTTTTCTTAATACTAAGTTCGAGTTGTTTTTAATGGATCGTCCCCTTCAACTTCAGGATATGCGATAAATGATTTACAGTTTGTAAGACCTCAAATATTGAGTAATCTCTTTCAGATTCTGATTAAGTTTAGGCATTTTCCTTTTGTTGTCACATCTGGCATTGCTAAGATGTACAGACAAGTATTGGTTCATCCAGATGATCGATCTCTTCAAAGAATTGTTTGGCGTTTTAACAGTGCAGATAATATTCAAGTGTGCAATCTGAATACTGTCACGTATGGTTTAGCTAGGCTCCGTATCTGGCAATGAGATCAGTTAGCGTTAGATTTCCAAATCGAATTTTCAAATGCATCCAAGATTATTTTAGAAAACTTCTATTTTGATGATTTGATAACGGGATTCTCTAGCGAAACAGAAGCTATCAAAACTTGTGATGAAATTTCTGAGATTTTGAGTACTGGATGTTTCAATTTGAGAAAATGGACAATGGAGAAAACATATTGAACCACTTCAAAGTAGATTCCAAAGTCTCAGATATTCTGAAGATTTGTGACAAGGACACTAAATTCAGTGGTGCTCCACGTCAGATGAATTATTGTTCAACTTTTCAAATCCTATTTTTGTTGATCGTTGTACAAAACGACATGTTTTATCTGAAATTTCAAAATTATATGATCCATTAGGGCTACCTTCAATAATTATTTCAAAAAGACTGATTCAAAAATTATGGAGTCTGAGAATGGATTGGGATGACGATATACCCATCGATTTAAAGGAAACTTGGCATATTTTTCAAAAAGACTGGCTCAACCTGAACTCATTGAAGGTTCCTAGATTTTCGTTAGTTTTCAATCCTACTAAGGTTCAGTTATTTGGATTTTCGATTGCGAGCAACAGATCTTATGGTGCGGCGGTTTATCTGACATCACTTAATGATCAGGGTGAAGTTAAAGTGTCACTTCTTTGTGCTAAGACCAAGGTGTCTCCCTTAAAACCGTTAACTATGCCCAGATTGGAACTTTTAACCTCTTCAATTCTTGCTCGACTAGTCAAGTCCACGACTGAATATTTAGCATTTGATTATGAATGTTTTTTATGGACAGACTCTTTGATAGTTCTACATTGGATTCACACTGAGCCTCATAAGTTAAAACCGTTTGTTGATACTAGAATAGCTGAAATTCAAGAGTTGACTTTCAATCACAAGTGGAATTATATTGAATCTAAGCAAAATCCAGCAGATATTGCTTCGAGAGGTTTATTTCCATCCGAATTACTTCTCAGTGAATTGTGGTGGTCAGGTCCTCCGTGGATTCGGGATTGTGACTCTTCCACTCATGGTTTCAAATTCATTCCTTCGTTAAAAGAAATTCCCGAGCTGAAACGTTGTGATGATCAACATGTTTTTCAGTCCTAAAATGAAAAGTTCGATATTTTCAGCAGATTTTTCGGTTCAAGCAAGTTACAACGAACTGTAGCTTATTGCAAGAGATTCTATTTCAATTCCATTTCTTCAAAACACGGTGACAAATTGTTGACCGGCAGATTAACAATCGATGAATTGAACAGTTCCTTAAAATGTTTAATAAAGTTGTCTCAACAACAAAGTTTTTGTAACGAAATCAACTGTTTAAAGAAAAATAATAAAGGTTTAAAAAATAAGTTTAACGGGTTAGCAGCTTTCATCGATGAAGAAGGTATAACAAGAGTTGGAGGTAGACTTCGATTTGCTAATTTGAGTTATGATTCTAAACACCCCATTATAATAGATTCAAAACATATACTTACCCGATTGATATTTGAAGCCAAACACGTGCGAATATTGCATGCTGGCCCACAGTTACTTTTAAACAATATAAGACAATTTTATTGCCCACTCAGGGACATGAGTCTTGCGACTACAATTGTTAAAAAATGTTTGGAATGTTTCAAGTTTTCACCCAAGCCTTCCATTGTGACAATGGGAGATCTACCCAATTATCGAGTAACAAATATATCTCCGTTTTCTTACACTGGCCTTGATTATGATGGATCATTTCGTATCAAGGACAGAAAGTTCAGAGGATGCAAGATTACGATAGCTTACGTTTGTTTATTTGTTTGTTACAATTCCAAAGTAGTTTCGGATTTGACATCTGAACCTTTTTTTCGCCTGCTTAAGAAGATTCTCAGCAAGGAGAGGTTTTCCTTCGGAACTCTACTCCGATAACGGAACGAATTTCGTTGGTGCTAACAACATTTTAAAGGAAATGTATTCGTTTCTTAGAGCGAGCAAAGATGACATTCTTGATTATGCTGAGAAGAATAAGATTGCGTTTTATACCCCCAAATTCGCGTCACTTCTGAGGAATATGGGAGGCTAATGTTAAATCCTTCAAAGACATTTATATTATAAGTTATTGGGGAAACTATTTTAACCTTTGAAGAGTTTATGACCGTGTTGACTCAAATTGATGATGTTCTCAATACCAGAACTTTATTTCCTCTTTCTTCCAACCCCAATAATTTGAACCCTTTAACACCATCTCACTTTCTTATTGGACGCTCAATTACCAGTCCACCAGATCCAGATGTCTCTTTCATACCGATGAACAGACTTTACAGATACCAACTTCTTCAACATTTGCATCAAAATTTCTGGAAGCGTTGGTCTCGACATTATTTGAGTTCCCTCCAGCAAAGAAAGAAGTGGGCTACTGATTCCAATAATATCAACGTTGGAACGATGGTTATCATCAAGAGTGATAATTTACCTCCAGCACAGTGGGTTCTAGGACGAATTGTTGCTTTACACCCAGGCAGCGATGGAAAAACTTGTGTTGTGAGTGTAAAAACAAATGAAGGTGTATATAAGCGCCCTGTTGTGAAACTTTGCCCATTACCAAGAGCATTCGAGAACTAAATTCATTTACTGTTTATGCACATATGTTTTATTTCTTTGAATATTTTTTCATATTTGATATGTTGAAGACTTTAGTCTGTCAAGGCAGGCGGCATGAAGATTTATTTATTTCATTGTATTGTATGATATCGCATGTTTCCCTTTGTGTGACGCCCATGGTTATTTACAGCGCATTCTTTTCGCGCATCTGCCTACGTGCCGTGCTAGAGTGCATGTGAACCAGTGAGAATTTGCCGCTAAGCGAATGAATATGTATATGAGTCTCCTGTTACAATATACCAAAATGTTTAGGTTCAATTGAATGTATACATTCCAACTACTGCAGGATTTATTTATTGTCCATAAGGTCGAAGAAACTCCAAACCCCTATTAGGACATTGGTGAAGTCCCATGAGATAGTCTGTATACATGGAGATACCCCATTTGATATCGTTCTTATTTGATCCTAAAACGGGTTTCTGTATGAAAGTCGTCGTGTCGATAATGATAGCGGTTCAGTCTACTTTGTAGTATTTTTATAATGCTTTATGTAGAGCATGATTCACTTCGTCTAGCACAAAGAGGTTTTTTTGGAGTGATTCTTAGAGGCGGTACTTCACTTGGCGTAGCGTATTCGTGTAGCGGTTTCGCTATATTTGGCCAAATTTTTGTAGTGTCCGCAAATATCAAAAACATGCCATCTACACATTGAACCAAACCAGCAAAACATAAGTACAAAGTTACCAAAAGACCATGGAAAACAAGGCGGTGGTTTACGACCACCGCTAAGTACGCTACTGAGCGAACCAAGTCTGGACGGTCGACGCAAATATTCGGCTCATTCGAGTCCTTTGATGTGTGATTAAAAACCGACAAGTGGACGGAAACGCGTTCTTGGCTATTCGCGTTATTTGCCTTATTTGTACCTATTAGGCAAACGTACCAAATAGCTTCTCTACAAATCGCCGTTTTTGGCAAAATAAAGCAAATATTCAAATACGCGACGCCAAGTAAAGTGCCGCCTTTAGGTTCGAGCTATTCGTTCTAGTGGTTTTGTGAGAAACTCTTACTTATTATGTGGCTTTGAAGTCTTCATTAGATTCTGACAGAAATCATGCAAATATTGTCTAACTTTTTTCCTGGAAGGTATCGCTTGTTTTGATATTGCATTACCATGCATTGTTCCATCACATTCCTTCAGTTTGATAATGCATTCCAGATCATTTACTCGTTTGAGATCAAAATGATATCCTAACAGATTTCTGCTTCTTACGAAATGGTTGCAACCGAAATAATTCGCCAACAAAAGTGAAAATTAGTCTGGGTCCCATTTTTATTCATATTCTGAACATAAAGGTTAGAGTCAAGAGACTTCTTTTATGGTCTTCATCCCTGAGAAAAAAGGGAGTCAGAAACGATCTTTCTTTCGATTGATAGAGCGAAAAAACGTTTCTAACTCCTTTTTTTCTCAGGGATGAAGACCCTTGAGAAATGTATCCACTAATTACTATAATAATATAATAGGTTGCACCTTTGAATTTTTTTGCAAGAATGCAGGTATACAGGCCGTTTCTTTTATCATGTGGTAACATTGCTATATTCTAAACCGTAATAGATACAAAGACGATTGAATGGGAAAAAAGGTAACTATTGTGGTGAGCAGTAAATTGGACAGAAAATTTATGGGCATTCTCGCCCTTCCCAACCTGAAAATGCGGTTTTTTACGAATAGAATTGTTATTTCAGAAAATATAAAAAAATTAAAAAAGAAAGTTTTATTGTATTCAAAATGTACTAGAACTACGTAACGATAAAATTTTAATCAAACTAGCATCATCAGTGACAACAGCATTTTTAGTTTTCCCTGTATAAGTCGGGAAGGGCGAGAGTCCCCGTAGATTTTCTCTGACCAATGTACTGCTCACCACAATAGTTAATTTTTTTCTCATTTAATCGTCTGTGTATCTATTACGGTTTAGAATATAGCAATGTTACCACATGATTAAAGAAACGGCCTGTATAAACAGAATGAAGTTTAGAATTGGAAGTTCTCATCATGAAATGTACAATTATTATGGATGTTTTGTCCTTGGCTGAAGGATTCCGTAACATTGTTTTGTTCTGTTGGATTGGAAGCTATTGCTTTCTCTCTGTCCCTAGGTTATCAATTGAAACTGTTTCCAAATTGACACGTTACTCAAAATAGTATTCTCACATGGATTTTCTTAAAATTTCATCGAGTGATGATGTACTAAACCGTTTTAGAATCATTTTTCACTTTTCATGCAAACTGATGACAGACGTCAGATTAAAAGTATCAGTTGTCAAAATTTCCGCGGTAATTTTCAAGGTAGAAAATTCCCACTATAATAATGCTGTGATTGGCCTGAACGTACATGAATGCTTTGAATTGATGCTTTCGATTGGTTGCAAGAATTGTCAAAAAATAATCGACAATATAACTGTTTTGAAATTTCA
The DNA here is from genome assembly GCA_958502065.1 of Chrysolina americana. NCBI lineage: Eukaryota > Metazoa > Arthropoda > Insecta > Coleoptera > Chrysomelidae > Chrysolina > Chrysolina americana. The sequence continues at coordinate 38,137,010 of OY293419.1, forward strand.
CTTCAAAATTTGGATTTACATGAAAATTAGATTTTTAAACAGTTTGGCACTTCTTCGCTTCCCTACATTTTTCTTTATAGTCGTAGGAAATAATTTTTTTTATTGTCTAATCAAAGTGACACTAATCTTGAGTCATTCGATTCAACTGCTTCGACTCCATCAACTCCAATACATTTTTTGGCAATGCTGTGAATAGTCGATATCAATGAGAGGGACACTTGTGAATTATGGACACTTCAAATAACAGCCTTGCATCATTTTGCAAGTGATTCAGCATCAAATGATTTCAACGGCTCTCATTTTCAAAATTAATCATCACTGAACACTTGTCTTTTTTGAAGACTTTCCCAAATGAAATCATGGAGTGCCAGCTTCTCTTATCGGTTCCAGTGATGGCACCTGATACGATTTTAGTAATCGAAAAGCAGGACTTAAACATGATTTTGAAGACTCGTATATGCAATACATTGTTAGTCAGTCTAGTTATAGCTACACCTATATAGGTATATCTTAAGTTGAGACAGGTTTTTGATGTAGAGATATTGAATTACTGCACCTACTTCGCAATTTATACTTAATACTAATGAGCTCGTTGTCTGTAGACTGAAATTCATTGGAGTAATAGTTTATACAGTGTGACCCACTTGAAAGCGGGACATTATATATTATATCTTTGTATTTTCTGAACCCTGATATATCCGGAGGGCGCGCTGGTTAAGCGTACGCTTCCCAATTCAATCATCCGCAGTCATCATACGTTAGAAGGTAAGTCCTACGTCTTTCCTTGCTCGCAATTTTTGTTTGTACACAAACTCTATAATTTCTGCATGTTCGTAACGGGGAAGGAAATTTAACAGGAGTTTGATTTTTTACAACCAACAGTATGACTGTCCAATATTTCTTCTATCCATTTTTTTTTTCATCAATATTATCTGTGAGGTTGAGATTTTGACCACTCTCTAGATTTTTTACAAAAAGAAAATTAACATTCACTTCTGGTTATATAGCAGGAGACCATGAGATGAGAACATGTCAGATCTGTGATGAGATGGCGATATTGAATGAACTACTTTTACAAAATTGCAAATCACCGTCTGTAAATTTTTTTCTTGTTTTTTGTCTTGTTTTTACGAATCGCCCAGGTTTTCAGGTAAAACCGCTCATAATCAGAGCTTGTGTGAGCAAGGGAGATCCGGGACCTACAACTTACGTTAAAGTGGATTCCGAACCACTTTAGCTCAGCGGTAAGCGATGGGGATCGAACCGCTTGGGTGTGAAGCAAACGCTCTCACACCACGACCACTTCGTCTCATTAGTTTGGGTTGATTCATTTCTTATCTGTGCTCATAGTAACATACTCTGAATATATCTATCACTAGAAGATCCAAAGACAACTCGAAAACAAATCGCATTAATTACTTACATAGTTGAACTGGATACACAGTGAGCAGCGGTTAGTACAAATCGTTCACTTATAAGCGTTCCGGCACATTTGAAGATCACACCTTGTTCTCCGCCATCTGAAAGAAGTAAAATCTTTAACATAATAATATTCAACAGAGCCAAAAATTAGACAAAGAATCAAGTTGGTGAAGAAGATTGACCAATACTGAACAGGAATAAGTGAGCAACACTTTCCAAAATATGAAGAATACCTAATAATAATAATAATAATAGTCCGTTGCACTAAGGAAAACCCGCGGATACAACTGCGGCACCCCCAGCAATCGGAGGCATAAGGTCACCCATCTGTTTTACATGGATGACCTCAAACTTTATGCCTCCGGAGAAAGGATCATTCATCAGTCCTTAATGGTGGTGCAAGAATACACGCATGCTGTCGGAATCGAGTTTGGGATCGACAAATGTGCCAAGATTCATCTCCAAAGAGGACGATGCGAGGAATACGGAGAGGACGTTCAGCTCTTAGACGGAAGCAGCCTATATCATCTGGTTGCCAGAGAGACGTATACCTACCTAGGGGTGGAACAACGCTACACCCAAGTGGTAGCTACTGTCAAAAACTCTCTCCGCGACAGGTATCAGCACAAACTCCGACAGATCTGGTCATTAGAACTGTCGGGGAAGAACAAAGTTGCTGCAACTAATATGCTTGCCGTTTCGATTCTTCTTTACTCCTTTGGAGTGATGAAATGGACACACACACAAAAAGAGCTGCGGCGACGTAAAAACTCGCAAAATGATGCGTCTTCATAGAATCTTGTATCCTAAATCGTCTGTTCCACGGTTATACTTCCCCAGACAACAGGAAGGCCGTGGACTTTTGAGTTTGAAGTGTCTACATCACAGAATGGTACTGGATGGAGCCTGTAAAATCATCAAGAGTTCAGGATCCCCTTCTCTGCTTGGTATGCGATCATGAAAAAGCAGGGATTGGAGCAACTCTCTTCAAGGCAGAAACCCGTGCAGCCAATAAACTCGTATTCGACGCTGAACGTACGAACCCAAACTCTGTCACCGAGTTGGAGCCCGTTCAGCAGGAAGCTCAAGTTGAAGCTGCGGAGAGTAAGAGGCTATATAAGGATGAGCCAATGCATGGGGTCTTCTTCAAGAACATAGAAGAACTTGGCTTATCCAGAAACCTGACCTTCGCTTTTCTCAGGTCAGGTGGGCTGAAGTTGGAAACCCAGGGATTCATAATGGCCTGCCAGGATGGTGTCTTCAACACCCTCGTCTACCGCAGTCACGTGATGGGTATAGATGTCCCTGACACTAGATGCAGAGCGTGTCGTGGGACAGCTGAGACCATAACGCATTTGCTGTCAGCCTGTCCAGCTTATGCGCTTATCCACAGGCATAACGCGGCCCTACGAGAGTTGTACTACCATCTACGACACTTGCCTTATGCTCTGGGGGATAATGAGTCCGCTGTGGAGAATGAGAAGTGCCGAATCTATTGGAACTACTCATTCCCCACCCTCAGGCAAATACAAGCCAATAAGCCTGATATAGTCCTCCTCGACCATCAAAGAAGGGCGATTTTTGTCATTGAGTTTTCAGCTCCTGATGACACGAACATTGTCCGAAAAGAGGGGAAAAAACGGACTAAATATCGAGGCTTCACCCAAACCATTATGACAAGATGGTGGTTCTAATAATAGGGGTCCTTGGTGGAATGATGGACACACTACTCTCAAACTTTAAAATCAAACCGGCTTGCCATGATGCGGCAGAAAACTTAGCCAGAAAAATGCAGAAGGCCGTAATTCTTGGTTCACTCCGCTTTCTCAGGGCACATGACTCTCAGACCCAGTAATCACTCACCCCACGGACGTGGGGAGTGTTTACTGGGGTTAATGACACACCAGCGCGCCCTCCGGAAGTGTCGGGGCTCCGGAGACAGGGCCTGTCTGGGTAATTCCTAACGGAAAAAAAATTGACTGATAGAGTGTATCCAAAGGCAAAGCCTGTGAGGATAGAGGACGGCTATCATTAGTATTTGCCGTGTCGTCCGGGTAACCCACTGATGTTTTTGATGGTGTATTCACTTTTCATTTATAGGAAAACCCGGAAAACCTACAGCACCACCCCAGGTGGTCAGTGCACACTTCAAGCTAGCATCAGACGTTAGTATCCAGGCAACTCACATCACACTTGATTCACAACAAGGAATGTGGCCATCTAAAGAAACCCATGTACTTGACAGCCAGAATTTCCACTGCTAGATACCTTAGCCACTGGTCCACTGACCACCTCTATCAATACAATACATTTTGTTAGGTTCATCAAGTAGTCAAGCTTATGCAAAATAGATCTCCTACTTGAAAAAATTACTTTTATACTTATTTAGTAAAATATTTGATACTGCATAACCGAAACGATTTTCTGAAATTTTTCAAAATTGCTCACGTCAAGGAAACTGAATATTTTTGTCTCACTAATCGATTAGCCGCCCATTATCGATTTTTGCTCGAAATCTCCATATCAATCCGTAGACTTATAGTTTACAATTTTCTTCTTAATTATTGAGGCAAAGTAGTCGTGGTGTTAGAATGTTTGCTTCCCACCTAGGAGACCCGTGTTTGATCCCCAACGCATGCCAGCTAAGATGGTTCGGAATCCACTTATTCGTAAGCTGTAGGTCTCGGATCTTTCTTGATCGCATAAATTCGGCTTTTAAGGCCGATTTCATAATGAAGCTGAAGTATAATTCAGTTTAAATAGTTGGTAGACTAATAAAAGACTATAAAAAGCTGTCAATTGCCACTCAATAGTGGTTGTCACAATCTAAACTCTACTCAAACTGAATACTACTTTAGGCTCAACATGAAATCTGGCGTTAATGGATTTTCTACGAAAACCTAGATTCGTAAAAACAAAAATTATCACTCTTTTAAACTTTATTGTATTCCGTGAATAATTTGCGATTTTGGAAGAATACAGATGCAGACAATTTTAAACCATTTCTACCAATAACCCACCTGTTTCGTAGGCAATCAAAGCCATCCAAGGAAACTCATTTATATCAGCTGCTTTTCCATTCGTTATTCGACCATCTGCCTTTATTGGTCCACAAGCGTTGAGAGGCAACAGCTGATAATTTCTATGTTTTGAGAACGACTCAGTGAATACGTGTGATTTCGAAATATTTTCTTTTTCTGCTTTTGTCGTTGTCTGGTCAACGGAAGAAAGTGAAGTCGTAGACCTATTGCAGCAAACGAAGGGCTCATTTCCTTGAAAATTGCATTGATGTGTCATTATGTTAGTGACAGTTCTTGATCTTGAAATGGAATTGCTGTTCAGTAGATCGATGAAATAAGGACATTTCCATATTTGAATACATTCTTTCCCCCTTGTGGGTTCACAGACCACTGTAGGAAAACCTAGAAAATTTCAAACTTAATTTTATAGACTGTGTAGTAAATAAACCTGAACTGAAATAGGCTTTATTCGACTTTTAACAACTTGACATTAACAAATATCAATTGAACAGAAATCTCAACGATGATCAGATTAATGTATTACATTCACCCCCTCCTCAGTCTCTCACAAATATTTCGAGAAGTTCCTAATTCGAACTGGTCGTCCAACAGCAATATCATCTATTCTTTCTGGCATCTCTACTTGACTAATTTCAGCTGTCTCCTGTGGAAGATTGGATTTTTGCTTCTCCATCAAAACTAGATCGGTATTGCCATTCGGGATTGTATTTGAGTTTTCTTGATATAGATTTGAAGTTGATTCACTCAACAAGGTCATATCTCCTTGAGGAGCTAAATGACGGGTTGAAACGGTGGTTTCTCTACCATTCGAAAAACGTACATGTGCGTAATCAGGGTTTGCTTCCAATAGTTGAACTTCTTCCACCAATGGTTCGTATTTATTGGTTCTTACATGTTTTCTAAGAAATACCGGACCAGAAACGGAAAGCCATGTTGGAACTGTAGTACCATTAGAAGATCTTGTGAATGATCGATTACCATTCGCTTTTTATGAGTTTCGCTTGAGGTGACTAAAACTTGTGCACGCCACGGTGAGTCACTTGGCTCAATAATATTTTCTTCTAATAGTCTCTTTACTTCATTATTAATGAATTTAGAATCATCAGATGTATATCGGCGAGATCTCACTGCGATAGGTTTACAATTTGGAGCCAAATGTGAGAATAGAGGAAATGGATCAATGTTAGCTAAAGCTAGATTACATACTGCCAAAGAATCTCTTGCTCCACCAAAAGTCACTTCTACACCTGAGTGCTCTTTGAGTAAATCATGACCTATTGTAGTAAATAAACCTGAACTGAAATAGGCTTTATTCGACTTTTAACAACTTGACATTGACAAATATCAATTGAACAGAAATCTCAACGAAGATCAGATTAATATATTACAGACTGACAAATAGTGGGGAAATTTTCAGGACACTGTCAGTATTTCTTTCAGATTTCAGAGGTGAGAGTTAATATTTCATTTCATTAATGAAGGTTCTAGGCTTCCTGAAACAACTCCCTAGGCAACAAGTTCCAAAGCTTTTGCGATCTCTTTAAAAATGAGTTCTGGGAAAATAACAATGAAGGGGTGTAAAACCTGAACTCGAGTGGTGAATCTAGATAAAACTGCTATTGGTAAAACTACTGAGTCAGAAAAGAAGCATCGGAAAAAGTAATGTGTATAAGCTAAATAGAGACAGGTCGCCAAACTTAATAAGTGATTTTGTGAGAGAAGCATCACCGACGAAACGAATTGCCCTTTTCTGAACTTAATTTGAAACCGTTGCACTAGAATAGGTCAACAAAATAACAGTTGTCTTGTTCTTTCAAATAAACAATAATATTTCACCAGACTAAAAAACTTTCTGGGTATTATCAATAGCACTGATAAGTGGTAGTCATTTTCCAGCCAAATGAAGGATGATAATGAATTGCTTCATTACAAATGAGCACCATTCTCCTTGAGGAACATTGCACAAATGGATAGCAGTTGTGATTCAATGTCCTTTAGGTGGAGTACCAATCGATTTTTGTTTGATATTTGCCTCATATTTTCCAAATTGTGGAAATGTGTGGAGAAAAAGGTATTTCAACTTTGTCGGAATCATTCATATCGTTTATTTAATAATTTGACAGTCTCTGACACATCTTTGAATTTTGTTCGATTTAGTTTAACTTTTCCTGGAGTTTATGCAACTACGGACTGCATCTCGGTTTGCCATGGATGGTACTGCGACTGACTGATTTATTGTGAATCGAGGTTTCACTCGTAGGAAAATACTTCGACACTTTTTGAATATTATCGTTTATTTTAGGAAGAAGACGACTGTAATGTTGTCTGACCTATCCGGCCAAGAATCTTGCACCATATATGTATGCACGTGGTACTTTCACCCAAATGAAGTTTCAATTGTTTTATTACAATAAGCATTTGCAATAGTGTAGTACTCGATGAACATTGATCTTATGGATGAATATGTTCAATAACTTTGAGAGGGGGTAGTTGTTTCCTGATACTTGCCCCATATTTTCACTTTGTGGGAATGTATACAGATTATTTCGAAACGCTCCAGCACATCTTCGAACCTTATTCGATTTAATGTAGTGATAATGTGTTGGTAACAATAACATAATAAACATTTTATCAAAAACCAACAGAAGACATGCCCTGCACTGTTTGGAACCTTTGGTGTGATAAATATACAAGTATGGAAAAATATTATCGGCATATAGCAATCCCAATACTGCCACGACTGCGGTTGATATACTGACACTGTCACGTAAATTGTGCTCGAGGCAAACAGTTTGTAGGTAGAATAACAGTAGCCCAGTTGGAAAATCGACTCGAGTCGCCATCGCGTATATTTATACAATTGAATAAATAAACCATATCCCAGATTTGAGTCGCTATTCATATACTTGAAAACGGTAATAGATTTTTAATTATCGAAACGTTGTGAGTCATAAAATACATACAGAGGATTTATTTTTTTTATTTTTTTTAGACAATGGTATCCCTGAACAATTCTACACACCTTCTAATGGTACTTGGTTCTCAATTACCATCATCTTAAATTAAAATTACAATGTTGCCTTATTGTACAAAAATTGTTTTAAAATTGTTTTTTCCGTTAACCAGCTGTCATCCCCCTACGAACCTCAGAAGTCGAAACTTGTGCGAGCTAAGGATTAACGAGGTCTTACCTTTTAACGTGCGATTCCTAGCACGAGACCAGTGACCATGCTGGGAATCGAACCCACGCCCATCTAACTGATAGACCAGCGCTCTACCATCATGACCACTGCGGCCCATATACAGGTGATTTGAATTAAATAGGTATGTAATTACATACTGCGGTAGCAGATACCTTCATCATTTTAACAAACAATACAGGAAGTATTGGTGCACCATTATTATGTTCACTTATTTCATAGACATCTAGCTGCCTGTTTTTATTAACTTGTCAAACTAGTCCGAATGAACTAGTCTACTTCAATAACTTGTAACGAAGTTACATATTTTCCTGGAGAACTGAACCTATTCAGACTCTCTACCGCCCGGTATAATTTCATTTGTTCTGCATACTGTCTATCGAAGCGAAGACAGCCTGGGACTTGTGCACCCTCTTACTCGAGACACGTAAAACTGATAGATCGAAGGCAGAACGGGCATTCTAATCCATTGAGTTGTTGTAGACAGTCCAGCCAGCAGCACCAGTAGAACAGAGACCAGCCAGCAGAGCCATTACCAGCCGACCGCAGTCCGCCAGCAAACCGACACCGCCCGATTGGATCCAGAGTAAGACCGCCGAAATCGCAGGTTGTCCGAGCGAGGGTACAAGGTAGATTATTTGGTGGAGTGAGTCCTGTCAGGCACGAGTAAAATATTTTTCTACTCTTTCACACCGGTTTATTATCATTTATTTTGAACTTGTTATTTTCGGAAAAATACAGCTTCATAGACCGGCTCTAATAGTAATCGTATCAGGGCACTACAGGGAGCTTTACTCCCAGGTTTCTCGGTTTGTTGCATCAGCTTGAACTTGGCATTACAGGGAGATTTACTCCCGAGTATCATATTCAAGTTGAACTTGTTGTAGCAGCTTGAACTTGGCATTACAGGGAGATTTACTCGTGGGTATCAGATTCAAGTTGCAAAGCAGGTCCGTCATTGGCACTGCAGGAAGCTTTACTTCCGGGTGCTTTATTGAATCAAAGCCAGAGTCGTGTTCATTTAGCTGGACATCGAGCAACAGCAGACCGGTAGTAATTATTAACTATATCAACTTGAACTTGGCATTACAGGGAGATTTACTCCCGGTTATCATATTCAAGTTGAACTTGTTGCAGCAGCTTGAGCTTGGCATTACAGGGAGCTTTACTCCCGGGTATCATCTTCAAGCTGCAGGGTACCGTCTTTCCCGTTTCCAGAACCTTCCAAGTTTTGTCTGCTAAGCTCGTTATCGTTTGGTCACTATAAAGCCATAGTCGTGTTTATTAAGCTTCGTCGAGCAACAGCAGACCGGTTGTAATTATTAACTATATCAGCTTGAACTTGGCATTACAGGGAGCTTTTTTTCCGGGTATCATATTCAAATTGAATTTGTTGCAGCAGCTTGAGCTTGTCATTACAGGAAGCTTTACTCCCAAATATCATCTTCAAGCTGCAGGGCACCGTCTTTTGCGTTTTCAGAATCTTCAAAGTTTTGTCTGCTAAGCTCATTATTGTTTGGTCACTATAAAGAGGGGCTTACTCCCGAGTACAAAGTTTGAAGCCCTAAGCTTTTTATTTCTGAATATCTCGTGCCTGAAGGTGAATTGAAAGTCCGCTTGTGTATGCTAGTAGAGCTTCAACCCGAGCTTTGACCCGAGATTTGACCCGAGCTTTAGTAGAGTTTTAACCCGAGCTTTAACCCGTACTTAACCGAGCTTTTAACCTGAGCTTTAACCCAGCATTAGTTGGAATAAATAAAAGATGTAAATATCCGTTGGCATTTCATTTATCTAATCGGATTAATAATTATTAGGTGAACATTTATTGTATTCTGATCTAATAACCATTAGCAGCAGGTACCAAGGATTTGAACCCAGGAAGGGCAACTAAAGCCTGCCCTTTTCTGGTCACTTGTGCTTCGGTCAACACCATAATTGACCCCTGGAGTATTACTTTCTTCCCTGAAGGTGCTCGGATCAAGTGGACCTTCACACGTTAACCAGAGACACACCGTAGCCTGGACTCGGCGCCAGAGGCACACCGTAGCCTGGACTCGGCGCCAAAGTAACGCGTAAAGAGCGTTAGTCTCAATTAATAGACATTATTTTCGACAAAATTAGAATTGAATTATGTTTTTGAATTTTATTTCGTTTTTATTTTATCCCATTTATATAATTACATTCTAGTTCTGCCTTGTCGAGCCTCAACATTATGATTCTGACTGGTCCCTTATCATGATAACATACACCTGAAACATGGGCCCCCACATAAACTCTTTATTATATCATCCTAACCCCTGCGGCTTAGGGATGATTTTAATATTGATTTTATTTATTTAGATGTTTTGTGAGTTGTATATATTTTATTGTAAATTTAATATCAATAAACTTTTTGTATTTTTGTATTGGTCCCTTATCAAGAAATTATTTTATGCATTTTGCTAAAAAAGTGATATAAGTGGTAATATGCCTAAAAGGGCACATTCTAATGACTCCAATAAAATCCGAACACACCATTAGATTAAACGATCGCTAACATGGAAGAGGCTGATATAATCATAGAGTTCAGCGTTGGACCAGTTGAACAAGATCCCTTGCAAGATGTTGCACAAAATACAGAGGCGGACTTATCAGTAGAAATAGATAATACCATGAATTACACACTGTTGGGCGATAAGTCGGATAAAAAACTGACTGAAGGAGAATCACTACAAGAAGAGATGGACAGCGTACTTGCAAAAGGGTATTGGCAAAGAAAAAATATCAGAATTGATGGTAAAATAGAATCTCTCAAAGAACTGTAGTCCACTTTTTACCACTCCAACTCGATGGAAAAATTGAACCCTGCCTTCCGGAAAGTGCTCTCCGATATGGCCAATTCATGATGTCTCTGCAACATCAGGTAGTTCATAGACTCTTCACCCTGGACCGGAGTGAAGTTAGCAGCTGGAATATAGCAGCCAAAATGACGAAAACTGCCGATTGACCATTGGTGTGCGCAAATTTTTTTCAATTTTGTCTTCAGCAGCCAAATCGATTTTACAGCAGCTAAAAAATATAGATACGTGCGGGAAGCAGCCGAAATGCATAAAGATCTTGTATAATCATTATAGATAGAAAAAACCGATTTCAATCTTGTGCTAGAAGGAAAATGACTTGCGAGCCGTCTGAGGGGGTCCAGAGAAGCAAAAACGAATTCAAAATTAATTAAAACAATATTTACGGCTGAAATAACCGAGGAGTTACTTTGAAATAATAATGTAAACGTGTAAAACATCTGATTCAATCATGTACTAGAAGGAAATTGACTTGCGAGTCGTCTTAGGGGGGTCCAGAAGGTCGAAAACAACTTCTAATTTAATTTAAAAAAATATTTACAGGTGTAATAAACGGGATGTCACTTTGAAATAATAATGAAAACGTGTAAAACATTAAATTCAATCATGAGCTAGAAGGAAAATGACTTGCGAGCCGTCTGAGGGGGTCCAGAGGTGCAAAAACGAATTCAAAATTGATTAAAAAAATATTTACGGCTGAAATAAACGAGGTGTCACTTTGAAATAATAATGACAACGTGTAAAACATCAAATTCAATCATGTACTGGAAGGAAAATGACTTGCGAGCCGTCTTAGGGGGTCCAGAAGGTCGAAAACAACTTCAAATTTAATTTTAAAAAATATTTACAGGTGAAATAAACGGGGTGTCACTTTGAAATAATAATGAAAACATGTAAAACATCAAATTCAATCATGAGCTAGAAGGAAAATGACTGAGGGGGTCCAGAGGAGCAAAAACGAATTCAAAACTAATTAAAAAATTATTTACGGCTGAAATAAACGAGGTGTCACTTTGAATTAATATTGAAAACGTGTAAAACATCCAATTCAATCATGTAACAGAAGTAAAATGACTTGCGAGCCGACATAGAGGGTCCAGAAGGTCGAAAACAACTTCAAATTTAATTTTAAAAAATATTTACAGTTGAAATAAACGGGGTGTCACTTTGAAATAATAATGAAAACGTGTAAAACATCAAATTCAATCATGTCCTAGAAGGAAAATGACTTGCGAGCCGTCATAGGGGGTCCAGAAGGTCGAAAACAACTTCAAATTTAATTTTAAAAAATATTTACAGGTGAAATAAACGAGGTGTCACTTTGAAATAATAATGAAAACGTGTAAAACATCAAATTCAATCATGAGCTAGAAGGAAAATGACTTGCGAGCCGTCTGAGGGGGTCCAGAGGAGCAAAAACGAATTCAAAATTAAATAAAAAAATATTTACGGCTGAAATAAACGAGGTGTTACTTCGAAATAATAATGAAAACGTGTAAAACATCAAATTCAATCATGTACTAGAAGGAAAATGACTTGCGAGCCGTCTTAGGGGGTCCAGAAGGTCGAAAACAACTTCAAATTTAATTTTAAAAAATATTTACTGGTGAAATAAACGGGGTCTCACTTTGAAATAATAATGAAAACGTGTAAAACATCAAATTCAATCATGTGCTAGGAGGAAGATGACTTGCGAGCCGTCTAAGGGGGTCCAGAAGGTCGAAAACAACTTCAAATTTAATTTTAAAAAATATTTACATGTGAAATAAACGGGGTGTCACTTTGAAATAATAATGAATACGTGTAAAACATCAAATTCAATCATGTGCTAGAAGGAAGATGACTTGCGAGCCGTCTAAGGGGGTCCAGAAGGTCGAAAACAACTTCAAATTTAATTTAAAAAAATATGTACAGGTGAAATAAACGGGCTTTGAAATAAAAATGAAAACATGTAAAACATCAAATGCAATCATGAGCTAGAAGAAAAATGACTTGCAAGCCGTCTGAGGGGGTCCAGAGGAGCAAAAACGAATTCAAAATTAATTAAAAAAATATTTACAGGTGAAATAAACGGGGTGTCACTTTGAAATAATAATGAAAACGTGTAAAACATCAAATTCAATCATGTGCTAGAAGAAAGATGACTTGCGAGCCGTCTAAGGGGGTCCAGAAGGTCGAATACAACTCCAAAATTAATTTAAAAAAATATTTACAGGTGAAATAAACGGGGTGTCACTTTGAAATAATAATGAAAACATATAAAACATCAAATTCAATCATAAGCCAGAAGGAAAATGACTTGCGAGCCGTCTGAGGGGTCCAAAGGAGCAAAATCGAATTCAAATTTAATTTTAATAAATATTTACTGGTGAAATAAGCAGGGTGTCACTTTGAAATAATAATGAAAACGTGTAAAACATCAAATTCAATCATGTCCTAGAAGGAAAATGACTTGCGAGCCGTCATAGGGGGTCCAGAAGGTCGAAAACAACTTCAAATTTAATTTTAAAAAATATTTACAGGTGAAATAAACGAGGTGTCACTTTGAAATAATAATGAAAACGTGTAAAACATCAAATTCAATCATGAGCTAGAAGGAAAATGACTTGCGAGCCGTCTGAGGGGGTCCAGAGGAGCAAAAACGAATTCAAAATTAAATAAAAAAATATTTACGGCTGAAATAAACGAGGTGTTACTTCGAAATAATAATGAAAACGTGTAAAACATCAAATTCAATCATGTACTAGAAGGAAAATGACTTGCGAGCCGTCTTAGGGGGTCCAGAAGGTCGAAAACAACTTCAAATTTAATTTTAAAAAATATTTACTGGTGAAATAAACGGGGTCTCACTTTGAAATAATAATGAAAACGTGTAAAACATCAAATTCAATCATGTGCTAGAAGGAAGATGACTTGCGAGCCGTCTAAGGGGGTCCAGAAGGTCGAAAACAACTTCAAATTTAATTTTAAAAAATATTTACATGTGAAATAAACGGGGTGTCACTTTGAAATAATAATGAATACGTGTAAAACATCAAATTCAATCATGTGCTAGAAGGAAGATGACTTGCGAGCCGTCTAAGGGGGTCCAGAAGGTCGAAAACAACTTCAAATTTAATTTAAAAAAATATGTACAGGTGAAATAAACGGGCTTTGAAATAAAAATGAAAACATGTAAAACATCAAATGCAATCATGAGCTAGAAGAAAAATGACTTGCAAGCCGTCTGAGGGGGTCCAGAGGAGCAAAAACGAATTCAAAATTAATTAAAAAAATATTTACAGGTGAAATAAACGGGGTGTCACTTTGAAATAATAATGAAAACGTGTAAAACATCAAATTCAATCATGTGCTAGAAGAAAGATGACTTGCGAGCCGTCTAAGGGGGTCCAGAAGGTCGAATACAACTCCAAAATTAATTTAAAAAAATATTTACAGGTGAAATAAACGGGGTGTCACTTTGAAATAATAATTAAAACATATAAAACATCAAATTCAATCATAAGCCAGAAGGAAAATGACTTGCGAGCCGTCTGAGGGGTCCAAAGGAGCAAAATCGAATTCAAATTTAATTTTAATAAATATTTACTGGTGAAATAAGCAGGGTGTCACTTTGAAATAATAATGAAAACGTGTAAAACATCAAATTCAATCATGTGCTAGAAGGAAGATGACTTGCAAGCCGTCTTAGGGGGTCCAACAGGTCGAAAACAACTTCAAAATTAATTAAAAAAAATATTTACAGGTGAAATAAACGAGCTGTCACTTTGAAATAATAATGAAAACGTGTAAAACATCAAATTCAATCATGTGCTAGAAGGAAGATGATTGCGAGCCGTCTTAGGGGGTCCAGAAGGTCGAAAACCACTCCAAAATTAATTTAAAAAATTATTTACAGGTGAAATAAACGGGGTGTCACTTTGAAATAATTATAAAAACGTGTAAAACATCAAATTCAATCATGTGCTAGACGGAAGATGACTTGCGAGCCGTCTAAGGGGGTCCAGAAGGTCGAAAAACACTCTCTGGACCCCCTCAGACGGCTCGCAAGTCATTTTCCTTCTTGCTCATAATTGAATTTGATGTTCATCATGTTTTCATTATTATTTCAAAGTGACACCTCGTTTATTTCAGCCGTAAATATTTTTTTAAATTAATTTTGAAGATATTTTCGACCTGCTGGACCCCCTAAGACGGCTCGCAAGTCATTTTCCTGCTAGCTTATGATTCAATTTGATGTTTAACATGTTTTCTTTATTATTTCAAAGTGACAACCCGTTTATTTCACCTGTAAATATTTTTTAAAATTAAATTTGAAGTTGTTTTCGACCTTCTGGACCCCCCTAAGACGGCTCGCAAGTCATTTTCCTTCTAGTACATGATTGAATTTGATGTTTTACACGTTTTCATTATTATTTCAAAGTAACACCTCGGTTATTTCAGCCGTAAATATTTTTTTTAATTAATTTTGAATTCGTTTTTGCTCCTCTGGACCCCGTCAGACGGCTCGCAAGTCATTTTCCTTCTAGCTCATGATTGAATTTGATGTTTTACACGTTTTCATTATTATTTCAAAGTAACACCTTGGTTATTTCAGCCGTAAATATTTTTTTAATTAATTTTGAATTCGTTTTTGCTCCTCTGGACCCCCTCAGACGGCTCGCAAGTCATCTTCCTTCTAGCACATGATTGAATTTGATGTTTTACACGTTTTCATTATTATTTCAAAGTGACACCCCGTTCATTACACCTGTAAATATTTTTTAAAATTAAATTTGAAGTTGTTTTCGACCTTCTGGACCCCCCTAAGACGGCTCGCAAGTCATTTTCCTTCTAGTACATGATTGAATTTGATGTTTCACACTTTTACCTTATTATTTCAATGTAACACCTCGGTTATTTCAGCCGTAAATATTTATTTTTTTTAACTAATCTTGAATTGGTTTTTGCTCCTCTGGATCCCCTCAGACGGCTCGCAAGTCATTTTCCTTCTAGCTCATAATTGAATTTGATGTTCAACATGTTTTCATTATTATTTCAAAGTGACACCTCGTTTATTTCAGCCGTAAATATTTTTTTAAATTAATTTTGAAGTTGTTTTCGACCTGCTGGACCCCCTAAGACGGCTCGCAAGTCATTTTCCTGCTAGCTCATGATTCAATTTGATGTTTTACATGTTTTCATTATTATTTCAAAGTGACACCCCGTTTATTTCACCTGTAAATATTTTTTAAAATTAAATTTGAAGTTGTTTTCGACCTTCTGGACCCCCCTAAGACGGCTCGCAAGTCATTTTCCTTCTAGTTCATGATTGAATTTGATGTTTTACACGTTTAATAATAAATAACGGTCACGATTATCTTTTCAACGTTAATTGATATTGGTAGAGGTACACACCTACCTATCATGAAAACTTGCCCCTAATATAACTTGCCTATGTTTTCTGAGTAAAAATAGCTATAGACCATCTGCGGCACGTGACTAAGTGGGCGTGTCCTCTTTGCTTGGAGGATAACCATCCAAACTAATTTAGTGATTTAATGCATTTATAATGCAAATACTTCATCTTTGAGTCCATCTTTATTTACAGATTTACTTGTAACATATTTTTATCTTATTTTATTTTTATTTATATTTTGTATACACATGCTTTGTCTTTAAGAACCCGATTCTTCCGACAATAAAGTATATCTTGATTGATTGATTGATTGATAACACAAATTCACTACCATACAGAAATTAGACATTGTATAATGAAATCGATTATGTAAAACCCAAGGAATTTTTAACTTAAACCAAAACACATGTAACGACCGCCATCATTGTTTATCCTCCAAGCAACTGATTGTGACGTCAGCCGCAGATGGTCTATAGAACATTTACTTTATAGCATCCTACAGGTATGCACAGTGATTACAAATTTCCTACAGCAAACTTGCAGAGTAGGTAAGGTATATGAAAGTTGTAACAAACTTGCATTTATTCAATAGTTTTAATACATTTGCATTTTCAGTACACTACCTCTCCTCTTGTTACTCTTGTTTAGATTCAAGGAAACCTATTCTTTGCCTCAGGTACACCTACCTATACAAGGTAGAATTAAGCGCAAAAACAAACATTCAAGAAATGAATTTCCTTCACAGAATAAAATGTTCAATCAATACTCTGGACTCCTTCAACTAATAATGTAAATTTAAAATCACAAAAAACTAGCAGATTGAATATAATATATTGAGAATATCGAGAATATGTCAATTATCAATTCAGAATTTTATGTTTAATGCGGTTTAATTCATCATCTTACCGTTCCATGTTGATTTTATTGTGTTGAGTGATCGAGTACCGAAATCACCCGACGATTTTATTGGGATTCAGTTATTACAGTCGAATCGTCCAAGAATGTCATTTAGGTAGGCCAGTACGCTCCGAACCGCCGTTTGGAACGGACGTACTTCTATCGAGAGTGCTTGTGCGCAGATCCAATTGCCATTAAGTGTATTTTTGCGAAAATAGACCCTAGGGACATCGCCATCCAACCCGAAGGTTCTCTCAGAGAGATTCGGTTACTCCCTCATGAGCAATAGCTCGGGGGGAGGATTCCTCAATCCGAAGTCTCCGGCTCCCCCATGCGTGGGCAGAGCCAGATCCCAACGCCGTCTTTCGGGCATCGGCTCCGGAACGGATGCCACGTCCGGAAGTGACACAGAAAGACGAGCTATGAAGAGGAAGACACCGGCGAAGCCCGCCAAAACCCAGAAAGTCGTCTCCAGGCCACAGACAAAAAGTGAAAGTGCTCCACCTAGCAGTGCCCCAAGTGACAGTGACACAAAAACCCACCCCAGTGATAGTGACACTAAACCCACCACGTGCAAAGACACTTCAACCGCGAACGCGAACGCGAACACCACCTCCCCACTAGTGACCTCGAGCGTCTCTTTTTCGTCCGGTAGCTCGCCGCCGGACAAGAAGGTGAGGATCATCGACAGCACTAAGCCTGGAGACGACGTGGAGGACGGGAAAGTTCACCCCCCTCCACCAAACGCAGTCACCCCGGTTGACACTGAAGAAAGCCAGCCGCAAACAGAGGAAGACCATGCACCTCTGCAGAGCCTACCCAATGAAGTACCTCCAGCGACAGGTGCCGATAACGAAATAGATGCCACCGACGAGGAGGCCCCACACACCGAACCTCCAACACCCAGGGCCGGCATCGTAGGCACAAGACGCTCAGTGAGGATGACAGCAGCGACATCCGCCCCGACACCAGTAGCCGAAGAACCCCCCTTCCTCATCTGGGACGCTACCCCTGAAGAAGGAGTCAAGTTCCCCAGCAGCGACGGAGATGGTGCCCAAGACTCCCAAGAGCCATCCGTCAGGAGCAGCACTCCACAGCTCCCTGCCACGCCCATTGGCCGGAACAGTGCGTCGCCCATTCTTCAAGACGAGGCGGCAGCACTCCCGACGCCTGCCGCTGAAGAGCCCCCAGGTGAGGAAGGTTTTGCGTACAATAGCTTCTCACCCCCCCCCACCCATCAACATTGGAAGAGGCCGGGCGGGTACACCAACCCCCCACCACCACTTAAATTTAGAGGAAGGCCATCCACCCTACCCCCACCCAACCACCCTTAGCGACTTGGTAAATACAGGAAACTCCGACATTAACAATTTATCCGTTCACCACACTTCCCATTATACTTGTGATATGGGAGGATTGGAAGCTGACGTTCCCTACAGTTTCCAGACTTGGATCGAGTAGGGTCTGCAACGCCCTCCGTTTCGCCGAGGTTGATCGAACCCTGACAAGGGGCCCGTCCACCGATAGCAGCCAGGACGTGCCATCTCAGCTTTACACGGCCGCAGGGCCCATCACCGTCGAGGCGCTGGTCCACAGCCCAGAATTGGAAAATCGCAGGAAACGGGATCTGAGCACAGTCCCTATATACAATAGGGGAACTGATTCGGACCCGTTTCCAACAACGTCCTGGATTTCCCTCATGGAGGAGGAAACAGCCCAAAACGTACCCAACCAGAGCCGGGGCGCGGTGGCACGTCAAACTACCCCAAAAACCGGGGGTAGAAAATTGGAAAGTGTGGCGAATGCGCCGGAAAATCTAAAAATTTTGACATCAGTTTCTGAAAGTACGGTGAACGTATCGGAAAGTGTAGCGAATCATGAAGGCGAGGAAACTTTTATAACACTATTGGAAAGTGTAGGGAAAGAATCTGAAACTGTCGTGAACGCCGCAATGGAAACTGTAGTGCACGAGGAAGAAATGGAAAGTGTCGTGAAAGACCAAAATCCACTAAGTCAATTGGAAAGTGTCGGGAAAGACGAAAACTTCCAAAGGATAAGCGAAAGTGTCGGGAAAGACAAAATACTGACAAGTATTATGGAAAGTGTCGGGAATGAGGAAAATTCCCAAAGAAAAATCGAAAGTGTCGAGAAAGACAAAATACGACCAAGTACAACGGAAAGTGTCGAGAAAGCCAAAAATTTCATAAGTATTTCTGAAAGTGTCGTGAAAGGCAAAAATTCGCAAAAGACTACGGAAAGTGTGGTGAAAAAGTTGGAAAGTGTCGGGAACCAAATGGAAAGTCTGGTGAACCACGAAATACTTCCAACACAATCGGAAACTGTCGTGAACGGTTCCCGACCCACAACTATCTTCGGTAGGGTGGCAGATCCGGCCGAAATAAGGAAGGAGATGCAAAGGGCCATGGACCAGATCAAGAGCGCGGAGAGTGGACCCTCTGCATCGACTTCTAAGCCTCTACAGTCAACAATATCGACCAACAGGGGGGTGAGTGAGATGGAGACATCCAACACCGCTGCATCCAAGGAAAATCCGCCGCAACTGGTGGGGTTCCAGTTAGCCATCTCCAGGATGAATCGAAAAAAGGAAGAGGAGAAGAGGAAAAAAGAGGCTGAACGGGCTCTCCAGGAGGAAAACCGGAGAGAGAAGGAGAAGAAAAGGAAACAAGAACAAGAAGAGAAAAAGTTGCAAGAAGAGAAGAAGCAGCAACAAATCATCGACAACAAACGGCTTCTGGAAGCCAGAGCGAGGGAGTCTCCTCGTAAAGTCACATTCAGCTCCTCGGACTCGGACTCTGAGGTTGACAACCGACAAAGGCTCCTCAGGAGGAGGAAATCGAGAGAAGAGACTCCGCTAAACTCGACCGCCGCCATAGACGAGAGAATAGCGGGTCTCAAAAAATTAATCGATAGCAAGGTGCAAGCTAAAGTGCTAGCGCACGAAAAGCTTTCGATTAATAAGCCAGCAGATTTCTCGGATATGCCGGACCGGCTCCTGAGGGAAGCCATGTCGGCCCAGGTCCGAGAATTCTACAGAAAGAAATTCGAGCAAGATCATCACCAGGAGATCGAAAAGCTCATCCACACGAGGAGACTCCTGAGGTCTCCAAATAGAATAAGAGTCAGGGACGAATTTCCCCTCTCTCGAAGGACCCTTCCTCCGGAACTGAAGATCCAGAAGGCTTCAAGAAACCAAAGACGGTTGGTAAACCGGGGAAAACGGCCGAAAAAGAACCCGTCCCTGTAGCGAATCAGTTCGATTCACTAAATGAGGACGAATCACTATCTGAGGACAGCCAACAACAAGGACCCAGCAAACGCAACAACAACAAAAACACCAACAACAAAGCGAAGGCAATAGTCAAGAAATCGCAACAGCCCGCAAAACCTAGAATGCTGCCTCCGATAGTGATTCAGGGGAGGCTGAACCTTGACAGATCTCTCACAGCGCAGATGAAGTCGGAACTGAAGGGAGACTTTAACATCAAACATACTGGGAGAGAAACCCAGGTGTTTACCGACAATGTGGGAGATCGTCAAACAATGATCGACCTCCTCAAAAGCACAGGGACGGAGTTTCATACATACACCCTGCCGCAAAACAGGACGCACGCATTCGTGTTGAGGGGACTCGACTCGGATGTCTGTCAGGACGACATCATTAACGAAATGGCTGACAAATATGGCATCCCGGTCGAGAAAATGATGAGGATGACAACGAAGCGACGCCCGTTGTACCTCATCACAACCCTTCGCAACGTGACACTTGGACAATTGCAAAAGCAAGTAAGAATCTTGCAACATATTAGAATCTCATGGGAGCTCAGGAAGAACGAGCGAGCAATAGTCCAATGTCACCGTTGCCAGCGGTGGGGCCACGCAACGTCCAACTGCCAGCGGGAAGCCAGGTGCCTGAAATGCGCGGCGACGCATCCCACCGCCACATGCAAAAAGTCGCCGGACGTGCCAGCCACCTGCGCCAACTGCAGTGGGCCCCACCCCGCGAATAGCGTAGGGTGCCCGATTTACCAAAGCCGAATTCAGTTTCTGGAGGACAGGGAAAACCAGCGGAAGCCCGTTCAGCCGAGATACGTGCCAGCCCCAATCCCCAAGACGAACCCGTGGATGAGAGGAACCCAGGAGCAAATCGCTTCCCCCGCACCTTCCCAAGAAGCGGGGAGAAGTTCGGCTATCCCAAACAGGATCCAGGGAGCACTACAAGCGCCCGAGATTCCATTTACCCCTCCGCCACAATCGCCGGTGCATAGGAACCCCCGATCAGGGGCTACTGACTTGCAGCAGATGATGGGTCTGGGAGACAAAATAAAGCAGGTTAGTGCGATGCTGAATATCTCGGAACTGTGCAGAGCCATGGACGATCTGATCGCCCGGCTCGCACAGGCCAAGACACCCCTGGAAAAGGCTATGGCTGCCCTTGAAGTCCTCGGGGATGGCCAACGCTACAATTTTTAAAGGTCGTATAAAGGCATGCATGTTTAACGCCGGTTCAGTCAATAATAAGCTCCCGCTTATTATTGACTTAATCGGCAGGCATCAGATAGACCTAATGTTCATATCGGAGACCTGGCTCAGGCCAGACCATAGATTCCGATTGAAGGGCTTCTCCACTGTCAGGGCAGACCGCCCTCGGGCAGTGAGGGGGGGGGGGGTGGCCATCCTTGTCAAGGATGGCATTGCGTTCACGCAGCTCCCAGCCCAACAGAGCTCGATAGAGCACGTTGGTATCAAGTTAGCGGATGGGACCTGCGTGTTCGCAGTCTATAACCAGCCCAGGGATAGGTTCACACAGTCCGACTTGGACAATCTGTGTAACTCGGGCCACAAGGTGCTATTGGTAGGGGACTCCAACGCCAGGCGACCTGAGTGGAGTGGGGCTTCACAGTCAAACGCCAACGGAAAGACATTGTGGGAGTACTCGCTGTGTAGTGACGCGGTAATCGTCCACTCTGACGAGCCGACGCATTACCCCTGGAATGGGTCTACTCCAACCATTATCGACTTGATAGTGAACAAGAATGTAACGAATATGAGTGAACTCAAGGCCATCCATGAGATGACCTCGGATCACGACCCAGTTCTGTTTAGTCTTCAATAAAATGGGGAGGATATACCTCCCAGAACATTGTATGACTACCGAAACGGTGACTGGGCCGAGTTCCGAAGAGTCATCAATGCCAGGACGACCATCACGCCTGGCATTGCTCGAGATGGCATTGAGGAGGCAACTCGCACTCTTATCCGTGACATTCAGGCCGCACGCGACCGCGCTATCAAGAAGATAGTGGTCAAGAGGAACCAGAATGTTCTTCCGCCGGAGGTTAGGCAGTTGATCACTCTGAAAAACTCCCTCCGGAAGCGGTGGCAAGCCACCCGTAATCCGGAGCATAGAGCCGACATGTTTCGGCTTGGTAGAGAGATTTCAGAGCTGATCAAAGACCATAACGATACCCGGTGGAAGAATAAACTGGAGAAGCTGGACGTTCGAGACAACTCGCTGTGGCGGATGACGAAGCGCATATCAAGGCGCTTCGAACCCGTGCTGGCCATAGGGGGCGGTAACGAACGTGCAGTGACAGACCCTCAGAAGGCGGAGCTATTTGGCGAGCATTTCGCCAATGTCCACAAGAGGGCGCCAGACGTTAGTGACGGTCATAAAGTAAAGTCTAAGATAACCGAGGACTTTAGACAAACTATGCCCGTCCCTATCGGTCCTAATAGGTTCGCAAAATTAATGGCAACCTATGAGGAACTGACGGAAGTCATCAAGCGACTTCCGACGAATAAGGCGCCTGGGCCGGATGGCTTGGACGCCATTCTACTCAAGAACCTGCCGAGGAAGTCCCTCGTGCAATTCTTGCACATCGTTAACGCCATCATCAAGTGGCAGTGGTACCCGGATTGCCTCAAGAAGGCGCTGGTGATACCTATACTGAAGCCGGGCAAGGATGACCATCAACTCGATAGTTACCGCCCGATTTCGCTCCTGAGTGTCGTTGCCAAGGCAGTGGAAAAGATCCTTCTTAAGCGGTTATTATCCCTTGGGGAGAAACTCAAAATGATCCCCGCTGAGCAATTCGGATTCCGTGCAGGTCACAGTACGACCTCACAAATCGTCCGAGTTGTTCACGAGGTGAAAGAGGCAGCTCATCGAGGGATGAATACAGTCATGGTCTTGCTTGACATGCAAAAAGCCTTCGACTCGGTATGGGTTGAGGGTCTTATCTGCAAAATGCTCCAGGCACGCATGCCTTTATACATGGTGAGAGTTATGAACTCATTCCTGGTCAACAGAACTTTTGCGGTGAGAGTGAACAACACAAGGTCCGCGGAGTATTCGATCGAAGCAGGTGTTCCACAGGGGTCAAGCCTATCCCCACACTTGTATTCTCTACATACATATGATTTTCCTATGTGCGAGAGAACGAAGACGGCGATATATGCGGATGACACCGCAATATACGCCCAATCGTTCTCCAGCGTTGCAGCTGCTATGCAGGTCCAGACCCGTCTGGACAGGAGAATCATACCGTATTTAGAGGATAATAAGATCGTGGTGAACCCGGCTAAGTCTGAGGCCATCAACTTCTCGAAGAAATTCAAATTCACGAAAATCCCACAGAAGTTGAAGGTCAAAGGCAAAGCTGTGGAGGTGAAAACCAATGTGAGGTACCTGGGAGTGCAGTTGGACAAGCGTACAACATGGCACAAACATCTGAACCTGGCTATCCAGAGGGCCGCAGCTGCGGTAAAACGCGTGTACCCCCTGATAGCCAGAGGTTCAAGAATGAAGCTGGAGTCCAAAATGGCGATTTACAAACAGATAATCAGGCCAGCGATGTTGTACGCTTGCCCAGCGTTCTGCAGCCTGCCCAAGACTCCTTTTATGAGGCTGGACAGGATGCAGAACAAGGTGCTTCGTATCATCACAAACAGTGATTGATACATTCGCTTGGATGCGCTGCGTGCCCTTGCAGGCGTCGACTCAGTCCAGACATATGTAAAAAGCTTGTCGTACAAGTTTTACAAGTATCATCTCCCCAAAAGTTCTCTAACTAGAGATCTCACCAGACTGAGAAGTTTTGATAATGAGCCCCGCAAACACGGCGGGCTCATCTATCAAGCGTTGGACATCTTCGAGGAAAGATGGGAGGAACCGGTGCCGTAAGGCACTGAATAACGTAGTGTACGTCCATTTTTATGACCCGGTTTTTTGCTTATAGCCTTTTCCGGGGTAAGCTCGCAATAACCATCCTCACACGAACTTAGACAATAGCAGTATCCAATGGAATGCAATGAACGACACGCATAAGCTTCGCAGGAGGCGTGTTATTATGTCACTTACGACCCATCAAGGCTCCACAGCTCGACCTACCGTCAACACCAGCGGAGGAGGCTGTCAGCGCCCCCTGATCGGGGGCCCTAGGCACCACTTGGCACAAGCGCTCGCCCTCCTCCCCAGCAATGGGGTGGAGGGGGAGGCGGCTTTATGTGCGTGAGGCGAAGAAAGAAGGGCATGCATATACGTTTTGATCTGTAGATACTTATGGAAATGTCAGGCACAATTTTAGAAAATATATTTTTATTTATTTATTTATTTTATTTAGGTAGGTATTTACGGGAAATTTCCAATCAAACCAAGAGGTCCTGAGTTCGAATCCCGGTTTGTCCACATTTTTTTAATTCAGTTCTAATTTTCATCTTTCCGTTTGCTATGCCAAAAACATATTCTGTATTTTAAATTCAATTACAGACGTTAATGCTACTTCATTTTTCATTTATTTTTATTTTCTACGATCTACGATCATGTTACCTCCATTTTCATCAAGTACCGAGAATACCCGACGATTACTTCTTGTCGTCTGAAGTTCGAATCGTTGATCGTTCGTTCGTTCGTGATCGATTCGAAAGTTCGGAATGCCAGGGCAGTTCCACCCAACGACCGGTAACACCTAAAGCTTAATGACAAGAAGCGCTCCTCGGCAGCACAGATTCCTATTATAGTAAATGCATGAATTCGAACAAAGTTCGAGAAAGTGTACCGGAGAGTTTTAAAATAAATGAAATGAATTATTTTGACTAAGTCGAAGTCCACCCTTCTCTCTATACTATCCCACAAAGTGTAAAATTTGAGGCAAGTTCACTACGGACATTGAATTAAGTCTATTGGTGCACTGCACTATTACAAGCGCTAATTGGTTTTGTTTATTTGAAACTTCCCGACGTATTTTTTTGAACTTTGTTTGAATTCATGAAAAAATGTGTATGTTCAAATAGTGAAGAAATCGATGTTATTCGTTAGAGATAAATGTATTTATTATTCAGGTATTTACTTGCAACAGCGCATGCTGTGTTATTTACCTACATTGCGCTGAACGTTTATCATTTTACGTATTTTCTGAATGAGCCATGCATTTTTAATGTTCAGATATGACCATTGAATATTGTTTAGTGATAGTTATTGTTTCTCCTATTGATTTTAAGATTACACCTGCTTTTTTCACAAGCTTCGCTCGTTACTCAGGCAAGAGTCGCATAACACCGTAGGTATGAGCCCGCTTTTTCGTTAGCTCATAAAACTGGCATTGTAAAATAAAGCACTCAATTTTATGAACTGAACAATTTTTTTCTTCAAAACCCCAACCGCAAACTAACAATAATGTTTCGTTACCAGTTACTCGGCTTTTGCGTATGCTTGATAAAATAGTACATAAGAAACAGTATATTCTCGGAATGATCAATTATGTAACTGAGTCAAATCTGAGCAGTATAATTAATAAAATATTTTACTATATTTAATATGAAAATCACAATTCTAGTTCCAGAGACCAATCAACCTTGACATGTCGCAAATAAATAATCGATTAAATCCAAAAACATACGCTATTCACCTATTTCATGCCCAAAATAATAACTTACGAATTAAAAAATTTCCACCTGATTCTCCCAAACATACACACAAAAATACACCAAAAACTGCATGAACTACCATCGTACTGATATCGAGTTGATATATTGCAAATTTTTTGGAAAAACTACCCAAATCCAAATTATCAGATCACTGATGAACTCATAATTTTCAAAATTCAGGTATTGTTTTACCGATAACAGATAGCTTACATTTACAAAATGATATTTTCGATGAAATCGTTACAGTACAAAAGAGTGGTAATGAAAAACTGGTATGTGTAATTGATATAATTTGAAGAAATTATATTTTATGACGTACGTGAACTATGAAATGATCGAGTATAGATACTTCAGAATCTACAGTGAGAGTATATAAAATATCGTGATACGCTTATATTTCGCATAATTTTGTTTTCGTACAATTTCTGCCTAAGCAGTTCAGTGTTTGGTATTTGAATCCTTGGCAACAAATATATAGGTTTTTTTGGTAATTTATGTATATAAATTAATCACCATCAAATCATTTGTGCATGAATCAATTCAAATTGAAGCATATTTGTGAAATTAATTGAATATTATTTAAGTGAAAATTAATGTTTGTTTTAACGCAACTTTTAAATTTCGCAAATATTATTTTCATCAAGGTAAAACATTAGTAATGATAATAGGCATTTCAAAAAAATTCTTATTTGATGTGGAATTTTTTATTTAAAATGTTTATTAAAAAACTGAACAAATTAATCGACATACATTAAAATAATCGCGGAAATCCATGAAACAAATCAAATGAGGGTTGAAAGTTAATATGACAGTTTGGTTATATTACTTTTACATTGTTGAATAATTATTGTTCGATCATTATTAGGTATGAAAATTGTTTAAAATTAAAAAAATATATTTAAGACCTTCCTTGTTGATTTGGTCCGTGATTGAAGTCGATGATTCCTTCGCTTTCACAAATCCCACGTATAATACTTCTGATAATAAGTAGTGAGGGGACAAATAATTTACCAAAGGTGCCATTTGGAATAACACATCCAATATCTAGTTCAAAAGACCTACCTTGTTGATTTGGTCCATGATTTGAGTCGATGATACCTTCACTTTTACAAATCCCACGTATAATAAATATTTCTGATAATTAGTAGTGAGTGGACAAATAATTTACCAAAAGAACCATAAGTATTTTGAGATCTAACTTAACCTGATATGAGGAAAGTAATCTGAGATATATCCTAACCTAACTTTGGCGGTGGGAATTTTTGATAAACACCGGGTACTAGTTCTCCCTTTCTCCGGTAGTGTGAGATTCCCGGTGAGAGGCACCGTCTACTCACTAAAACCACCCCGTTTCTCCCCCATGGATATCTGGGACTGTCGTGTGATACACCTCAGATATCCTTGGTACAAGCTTGTTTCTTGCATTTTATCTTCTCCTATTCTCCTCTTCGGTGTTCTCGTTCTTTTTGTTCTTTTGCTACCATTATTTTCCGGAGGAAACCTGCGACCACATTCCAAGACTTCTTGTTACCCAGCATGATTTGTATCAGGTTCCTTACCGTTATTCCCTGATTTAATTTTGTCTCTATCTGTCTCATTTCCTCTATCCATCTGTCACAGTAGAGAACTGTATGTTCAGCATCGTCCACTCCGCCGCAGTATATGCATTCATCATCAGTGCTTTTTCCAATCTTCCTGGTGAATGTTCTAAAAGAACCGTGGCCACTGAGTACCTGTGTAAGGTAGTATTCCGTCTCTCTATGGACGCACTTCTCCCACGTATTTATGTTCGGAATCAATCGCTTCGTCCATTGTGCCTTGGTTGTATTGGCGTTCCATCTCGCTTGCCATGCTATTATTGTATCTTTTCTTGCTCGACTTTTGACTTCTGCCGTCACGTTTCCCATGCTATCTAGCCTCGCTCTTTCCTTCGCTAGAAGGTCCATTGGGGGGATTCCAGCAATCACCGCCAGGGCATCCGCAGACACCGTGCGATATGCCGAAGTCATTCTAATAAGCATTCTCCTTTGGGATGCCAGCATCATTTCTCTGTATTTCTCAACATCCATAACCCTCGACCATACCGGTGCGGCGTACAAGAGTACTGATTGCACCACTCCATACATCAGTCGTCTTTTTTTTGCCCTTGGTCCCCTGATATTTGGGAGGATTTTGGACAAGGCTGTCGTTTGCCTATCGGCTTTCTCACATGATTTCTTCACATGCTCATTATATATGCATTTATC
The DNA here is from genome assembly GCA_958502065.1 of Chrysolina americana. Lineage (NCBI taxonomy): Eukaryota > Metazoa > Arthropoda > Insecta > Coleoptera > Chrysomelidae > Chrysolina > Chrysolina americana. The sequence goes on from OY293419.1 coordinate 38,164,997, forward strand.
GTCCAACCATACTCCCAAATATTTGACGTATTTCTTCGGCTTCACCGTTGTGTCGGCCATGGTGAAGGTTGTCTTCTCTCTTTCTGGGTCCCCTAATAATGATTGCTTCTGTCTTTTGGGGCGCTATCGTAAGACCGTTCAGTCTCATCCACATCACTATTTGCCCCAATGCCTTGTTTCCATTTTGCACTAGTTCATCCCCTTTGTTCACCGTCACGACCAACGCCAAATCATCTGCATATGCCGCCGTATAGCAGCCATTTGGTATATTTAGACGTAGGACACCGTCATACAGGACGTTCCAGAGCGTGGGGCCCTGTGGAACCCTCTGTCGCTAAGGTAGCTTTCCATTAATCTGACAAGATATGGCTTGACTTCGAACCTATCCAGCTTTTCTAGGATCTTCCCCCACTTGGCCGTGTTGAAGGCGTTCTGCACATCTATCAAGACGACCGCTCCCCATGTCTTACTGGTACCCTTGGCCCTGTCAATCACTACTTCACCGCATCGACCGTGCATTTTTTTAGGTCTGAAACCAAACTGGTTCTTGCAGATGCCGTTTTTTTCTGTTAATTCTGCTTCCAGTCTGTATTTTATAATATATTCGTACAGCTTTCCCATCAAGTGAGCAAATTGGCTTATATTTGGCGTCCGGTCCGGTCTTCTCGCCTTTTGGAAGCAGGATCACCTTTGCAAGTTTCCATTGCAACGAGAACCCGTGTTGTCTCAGTAGTTCGTTCAGTATAGCGAGAACGGTTTGCGGAATCGCTTTTACCGCCATCTTGACTGCCTCTGGCAAGATTCCGTCTGGTCCTGGGGATTTCCTGGTCTTTATCTTTTCCGTCGCTTGTATCAGTTCTTCCTCTGTGATGGGTGGAGGAGGGTCTTCCACTCTGGTCAGTGTTCTCTCGTTTTCTTGATGTACTGGGAACAGTTCTTTCACAATTCTGGATTTACTGTCTGGGTCTAGATTGTAAGGCACTGTTATGTTACGAATGTTGTTGGTAACTATTTTATAACCTTGGCGGTCGCACATCAATTTCCACTGAAATCTCTGAGAATCCTTTATCGCTTTACTGAGCTCTTTTCGGTTTGTCTTGTAGATATTTTCCATGGTGTTCACTTCATTCTGGCTCTGCGGTCGTCTAGCCCTAGCTCTCTGTAGTTTCCTCCTTGATTTATTGCATGCTTCTCTTCTAGCCTCTATACTCTCGTTCCATCACACTGGTTGTGCCCTGTTTCTACCCTTGGCTGTTTTGATGAGACTTGACTCCTGTGCGTCTTTGATGGCACTGCTCAGTTGCCCCAAATCTCCTATATGGCGTTCGACAATCTGGATAGTCTCACAGAAGTCCTTTTCCCTTATACATTGATCCACCTGCCAGTTCTTCTTCATTTTCTTCGGTTTTGCTGCGATCTCGTAGAAGATGTACTTATGTTGACTCAGGCTCTCCTTCGGGGATACCCCCCATCCAGAGATCTTGCTGGATATTCCTTGTGTCGCCATTGTTACATCGAAAATCAAGTTTTGTCCTCCTCTTGTGAATGTTGATTGATTGAGCACAACTAAGCCTAGGGCCTGTACCCACTCGGCAACATATTCTCCCCGTACATCTGTGGTCGCTGAGGACCATAGTGCCAATTTGGCGTTGAGGTCTCCAGCGATCACAGCTTCTCTACGGCCATCTCTGACATGCATCATCACGTCGTCAATATATTCTTCAACCTGCTCCATGGTGCAGTTAGGGGAGATATAACAATTATACAGGGCCCACTTTTTAAAAATTAGGCATGAAAAGCCTGGTCGAACTTCGTGCGTTAGTATCCCACAATTGGGATTATTACAGAAAATGGCATTGTCATTTTTTGGATCTTTGATCCACCTCAGGTATTTCCCCGTCATTTTTTTATTTGGTTCTTGCATGAGTAAAATGTCTATTTGTTTTTCCTACACTACTTTTCTGACCAATTGGTACGCGTTTCTCCTTCTGTCTGTGTTAATTTGGAGTATTTTTAGTCCCATTTTAACTTTATTCTCTGACAGCGCGGGTAATATCGGGCATTTCATTTGGTGATTGCTATGTCCTATCTTATCACACTTCCAGCATTATGCAGTCTTTGGCCATGTGACCTGTCTTCCCACACTTAACACATTTTTTTGTTCTATCTGGGCCCTTGCAGTCCGTAGCTCTGTGCCCGAACTCGAGACATCTGAAGCATCTGGACATGTTTATTTTTCCACGACTCTACATCTTAGCCACCCTATTTTAATGTTACCCTATCTGAGGAGCTGGCTGGCTGTTTTACCTACTCTGGTTCCTTTCAATATCACTTCCGAGGGGTCCACACCAATTTCTCCGGCCACAGCTCCCGCTATTTCTTCGTCCTTCATTGTACTGTCCATTCCTGTGACGATGAGTTCCGTGTTCCTTCTACCCGCCACTTTAGCCCGCATGTCCCCTTCTCTAGCGTTTATGGCCTCTCTCAAAATTTTGGCATTTTCTTGCACCCCTTCTACTGTCGAGAGCAGGTGTCCGGCCGCGGATTTTCTTGCCCTGATAATCTTCAGGCCTGGGTCTGCCCCTTTTATTTCTTCTTTAACTTCTTTTACAAGTTCTGCGTACGTTCTCTGTCCTTGTACCATGATTACCCCCGAGTCGTGGCTTATTCCCTTCTTTGTTCTCTGCGGTAGCGGTTGGCCGTATGGAACCATATATACCACCTTTAAATTACTCCCGTAGAAAGCCCCTTCCATTATCTTCCTTGCGTGATCTCTATTCACACCTTCCGGCGTTGCTAGACGAAGTTCTTGTCTTCCCTGACTTATTATTACCTCTTTGAGTTTTTTAAGGGTATTGAATAATTCTTCCGTGTTTTCAGGTGCCACATATTTCGCGAGGAAGATATATCTGGTTTTTACCAGATCTCCCCCTCTGCTCCTCTTAGTAGTTGTTTCGTTAACTACATACTCTACCTCCTCTCCCGTGAGTGTTTCCACCACTTCGCTTTGATCCGGGTATCTTTCTTTTATTCCCCTTAGGTATTTTTCCTTCAATACCTCACTCCCAATGAGAATGGCTATATCTCCTTTGTCGCTTGCTTTCCCCAGGTTTCCACTTTCTGTGCATGTAACTGTGTACATATGCTCCGGCCAGTCCTTGTCCAGTACCTTAGTCAAACGTGCGTAATCTGTTATGTCTTCTGAGGTCATTTCTATCCCTGCACCTTCCGTCTGCGTTTGCGTTTCTTCTTTGCCCTGTTTGAGTGTATTTTCCATCTCTTCTTCCATGGTATTCGCTATAGCGTTTGCGTCCCATACTGCCTTCTTGATATCCATATCTATCTTCGCTTCTCCCCTTACTAATTCCATGAGCTCTTTGATCTTTCTCTGCATCCTCACTATTGATGTCTTAAGCGGGAATATCCCTCCCTTGCTCTTTTTTCTATCATTGGGACTTTCGCGCGGCCTTTTCCTTTTCCGCGATTCATTGTCTTTGGCTTTGTCCTTTCCATCATCCTCCGAGTCGATTAGCGATTTGAGAAAGTCGCATTGCGTCTCCTCTACTTCTGCTTCTCTTTCTCCTTCCAGTTCGCACTCATTCCCTTCCGTTCTGATAGGCGTTCTCGGCAGGGCTGTTGTGTTTCTTCCTGTTTTGAGACTTCAGTCGCCCGTTCCGCTTGTCTGATCGTATTGTTCATTATTTCTTCCATTTCCATGTCTTCTTGTAGTTTGTAGATGGGGCTACTTTTTAGTTCCTCATCGATCAGGCCGACTTCCGGAGTCAGTTCGCCTTGGCATCCATTGCTTGATTCCCCTCCAATACTTCCTTGAGGAGTCATGAATATCTCGTCCTGTCTCTGGAACTCCTTGGGAGGAGTTCTTGGGAGGGACGACCTTCTTTGCGTTGGATCCTCCACCTTCTGCCAATCATACTCTTTTCCTTCTTTTTCCATTTCAGGTTTTTAGTTAATATTCTTTTTCATATTGTTCCCACGAGTAGCGCAGGAACTTCGGTTCACCCCTGCAGAGCCTGGCATGCAGGGGTAAGGCTGGATACAGCGAGGGGGTGCCACTTCCCCGCCGGCTCCGTTTGAGACCATATAACGCCTGGCCATTCACCCCTCGACACGGGTCGCGTGACATCTTTGGTTGCGGATTTATTTTCGAGGTTTACTCCTCTACCTGTTCATGGTCCGCCCCGGGTATTTGATTTCCCCGGTACCACCCATACTGGGAGGCATTCCCCTATCCGCCACTTGGGGAGGCGCCCGGTAGGGTGAACAGTGAAACCCTCGGGGACATAACATAACCTAACGTAACCTAACCTAACCTGACGGAAGTATTTTGAGATCTAACCTAACCTGACATGAGCAAAGTAATCTGAGATCTAACCTAACCTAACCTGACGGAAGTATTTTGAGATCTAACCTAACCTGACATGAGGAAAGTAATCTGAGATCTGACCTAACTTAACCTAACCTAACCTTACCTAACCCACGCTTTTTTTTCTTTTTTTTTATGGAGGAGGAAATCTTTCATAGACGTTGGGCCGGATTCCTACCGACTAAAACCTCTCCCCTTTTGCCCTGAAAGACCAGCTCGGAATCGTCCGTAGCGAACATCACGTCGAGTTGTCCGGCTTAGTAAGGTATCTCCAATTAGGTTGAGTTACGTTTATGCGTTAGTCACCTACCAATCTCTCCAGTCCTTGGGAGATGCGCTCATCCCTCTCCTTTTGCGACATGATGTAATTTATCAGATTGCTTACTGTTTTATGCTTGAAACGTTATACTTGCAGAGCTGGGTTCGATTCAATTTGAAAAGCGATTACTTGAATGATACAAAACTATATTTTACTTTTAACAACTTTTTATCAACTGACATCCAATGACTCTTCTTGTCAAAGTCCCTTTTTCATATACAGGGATAAAAGAACAATTTCATGATTATACATTATTAGATTCTACTGCAGCCTGATCGACTCCTTCATGAGGGAATACATTTACCTCTGTTCTTTGAGAAAGAACATTTGGTACAATGTGTAGAATAGGGTGTGAGGATGGTATTGGTATTGGTATTGGTGAGTATGGATGGTGATTGATGCGCTGCGACCTGATTAGATCTATTGTGCCCCATCTTCTTCTGCTGTCACAAGATGTTCTTGTTTACAGCAGCCCTTCAAGTCCCAATTCCTTCAGGAATTTTAGGATTTTGAGGGGGTCTGCTCGTGGTATTTCTCCCACGGTCAGCTGGTGTGATCCCAGTATATTCAATCTTTTGCGATGTACAGCGTAACACTCCATCAATATATGGTGGGGTGTTTCTGGGTGTTCCCCACATAATCTGCAGGTGCTGTCCTCCTCTAAGCCTAGCTTCCTCAGGTGTTCTTTGAGTCTGCAATGCCCCGTTAGAAATCCCGTGATTGTCTTTAGACTAATTTTGCTGAGGTTAATCAGTGTCTTTGATCTTGCTCGGTTGAAATTTCCGAGGAGATCTTTGGCCTGCCTCAGCCCTGGAAGTCTTAGCCAGTATGTTGCTCTCATTGCTTCTTCAGCTTTATTGAGTTCTTCTCGGAAGTAATATTTTCCAAGTCCGCAGAATGGTTCTGGCCCGATCAGTGGCGTTGCTGCGCCTTTCCGTGCCAGGGTATCTGCTTGTTCGTTGCCCTCTACTCCGGCGTGCCCTGGCACCCAGAGGAGGGTCACCTTATTGTTCCTGCCCAGATCATTAAGTTTGTCTAGGCATTCCCAAACCATCTTCGAGTTGATGTTGCAGGAGCTCAACGCTTTGATGGCTGCTTGACTATCGGAGAGGATCACGATTTCCTGGTTCCGGTATTTCCTATTGAGGTTGAACTGAATGCACCTTTCTATGGCGTGAATTTCCGCTTGGAAAATGCTGGGGAACTGGCCCATGGGTTCAGAGTATTTGGTGCGAGGCCCAAAGACCCCTGCTCCAGTTCCTTCGGGAGTTTTGGACCCGTCCGTATACCATGTTAAGGTATTCTTCCCCAGTGCTCGAATCGATTCTATGTTCCATTCTCGCTTGGTGTTTAGTTCCGTTCGAAAAAGTTTCTCGAAACTAAATTTCTTGGTAATTTCGTCAGTTGGGAGGTCGGCAAGGTGTGCACAGTTGGTAGGGGTTAAGCCCCTCGCGCCGTGTGCTGTCCCTATGAGTCCGACTTTAGCCAACCTGAGGTTTGCCTCCCAAGCAGTTCTCTTCACCATTATGTGGAGAGGAGTGAGGTCCAGAATGACCTCTATTGCTGCTGTTGGAGTCGACCTCATTGCTCCTGTTATACAAAGACATGCTAGTCTTTGCACTTTTTCCAAGATCTTCTTTGTTGTGGCGAGTTCGGTTCTGCCTTGCCATGCTACTGCCCCGTAGGTGATCATAGGTCTCACTATCATGGTGTACATCCATCGCAGTACTGATGGGTTACATCCCCATGTTTTTCCTGCAATGTTCCTGCACACCATCAGTGATGATTTTGCCTTATTAGCGATCTTTTCTACGTGTCTGTTCCAGAGTAGTTTTGAGTCTAGAGTAAGTCCTAGATACTTCACCTCTTGCTGCCATTCTAAGTCTGCTCCGTCGAGGCGAACAGTCCTTAGGTGCTGAACCTTTGTTCTTCTAGTGAATGTTACTACTGTGGTTTTTGATGAGTTAATTCTCAGCCCCACAGAGAGGCACCATCTTCTGGTTGTCTCTAGCTCTCTTTCTATGAGATCGCAGAGGGTTCCTTCGAATTTGCCTTTGGCCATGATGACTATGTCGTCCGCATATCCAAGGCAAGTGACTCCGCTCCCGGTCAGTGTTCCGAGTAGTTCGTCTACTACGAGACTCCACATCAGAGGTGATAGTACCCCTCCTTGTGGGCACCCCCTGTTTGTGCTGATCCGAAAGCTGCTCTCACCCACTTTCGTTTCAGCTGTTCTTGTGGCCAGCATTTGGCACATCCATCTGGATGTGGTTCTGTCCACTCCCTTGTTCATTAGGGCCCTCTTTATTGCTTCATGAGAGGTGTTGTCGAATGCCCCCTCTATGTCTAAGAAGGCGCAAATGGCCATTTCTTTGTGCTCAAGTGATCTCTGGATGCTTTCGGTAAGCACGTACAGAGCGGTTTCCGTTGATCTGCCCGCCCTATATGCATGCTGCCCGGAGTGCAATGGCACTCTCTCCAGTATCTCAGTTCTGATGTAGTTGTCTACCGTCTTCTCCACTGTCTTCAGTAAGAAGGATGAGAGACAGATTGGTCTGAATGACTTCGGGAGGGTAGGGTCCTTCTTTCCCACTTTGGGAATGAAGGTTACCCGTGCTCTTCTCCAGTTGTTCGGTATGTACCCGAGTGCCAGACTAAATCTGGCTGCTTTAATGATGTACGGCAGTAGTTCCGTTTGCCCTTTTTGTAGAAGAGCCGGAAATATACCGTCAACTCCTGGTGACTTGAATGGTTGGAAGGATTCAATTGCCCATTTCACTCTTTGGGGAGTGCATATGGTCTTTGCTACTTCCCAGTCTTCTCGTTTGGCTCTGCCTGGTTCTTCCAGTGATCTGTCGGATTCAAATGGTATGCTGCCTGGAAAGTGCGTCTCCAGTAAGAGGAGAGCTCGTTGCTCTTCATCCTCTGTATAGCTACCATCTGTTCTTCTGAGTGACATAGGTCCTTGCTCTCTGCCCCTCGCCATGGTTTTGTATAACCTGGATGCTGCAGGGCTTGATGTGATTGTCTCACAAAAGCTCCTGAAGCTGTTCCTCTTGGCTTTCCTTATTTCTTTATTATATTTTGTCAGCCTTTCGGTGTATCCCTGCCAATCTCCGCCCCGCTTGGCTTTGTTAAATAGCCAGCGGACTTCGGATCTCAGATTTGACAGGTGTTCGTTCCACCAAATGGTTCCACTGTGGGATTTCTTTTCTTTTATGGGGCAACTGGATTCGTATGCATCCATAATTGCCCCGTTTACCGCCTCTAGGGTCTGCTCAAATTCGACGTGACTGTTGCCGTTGAACTTGATCTGTTCTAGGTTACATTTTAGATTGGTGGTGTATTTTTCCCAATCTGTGTTTCTAGGGTTTCTGGTGAAGGTTGTTTGTGTCTCAAGCCCTTCCACGTTGAACATAATGATTCTATGGTCTGAAAGAGAGGGTTCTTCTGAGACCCTCCAGTTCCTTACCATTCTACTGATGCTCGGGCTGCCGAGCGTTAAATCTAATACTTCTTGCCTAGCCCTAGTTACAAAGGTGGGGACACATCCCACATTGAGTACATTTAGGTTAGCCGCGAGTATGAATTCTAGCAATTGCTCACCTCTTTGATTGGTGTCCGTGCTGCCCCAGATGGTGTTGTGCGCGTTGGCGTCGCAGCCCAGCAGGAGGGGTAGATTGCTCCTACTGCAGTAGTCGGATAGCCTCTGTACTTCTTCTGGTGGTGTTTGCCCATCTCCAGCGAAGTATCCTGAGGCTATTACTATGTCGAGGAGTGAGTGCCTTGTGCGGATCTTGGCCCGAACCGGCACTAAGTCCCTCGTCATGAATTCTGAAAGACAAATATAATTAATATTATTTCTGATCAGTATGCAAGCTCTGGGGTTGTCACTTCTGACATCCCAGATCACCATACCTTCTTTGTTCGGCAGTCCTCTGATCTGCCCCCTGTTGACCCAAGGTTCTTGGATCAACACAACTCCCAAGTTTGTCCCGGCGAACACCCTCGATAAGGCGGCAGATGCCCCCTTAGCGTGATGAGCGTTCACCTGGGCAACCTTGACGTGGGTAGCCATTGCTACACGTGAGTTGGAGTGCTTGCCTCCTCATCATCCAGCAGCATTTGCTCTTCTTCGCTGGGAGTCACCGTGGTGTCCTGGTCCACGCTCCCAGTCGATTCTGTTTCGCCTGCTGGGTCTTCTACAGCCCCAGGGTCCGGTGTCTTGCCCGCCTCTTCTTCCTCCTTCTTCTTGCTGGTGTGAGGATACTACAGTTTGTTTTTCTTCCAATTCTACAGGTTATGCACTTCCTGGAAGTTCTTTCATATACGGAGCCAGAATGAGATGAAAACGGTTCCTTCTTACTGTTTTTTTAGCTGTCTGTACTATGTACGATCTTGGATTGAGAATCTTCAGTATCTTCCCATGGCGTTTCAAATCAGTTATCCACACAAACTCACCACATTGAAAACTACTCAATTTTTTTGCTCCATGTTTAGCATCATAGTTTCTCTTATATCGTGATCGGTACTTTTCCTCTCTCTCAGCTACATGTTCGGGTGATTTGAGTGGACCACTAAATGGTAGATTGTCTCTCAACTTCCTGCCATACAATAACTCTGCTGGACTTAACCCATTTTCCAATGGTGTATTACGGTACACGAGAAGGGCCAATTCGATATTTTTCTCATTTTTCTTCATAAGATTCTTAGCGACTTTAACGGCTGCTTCTGCTGCTCCATTTGCTTGATGAAAATGAGGACTACTCAATGATGTTGAAAATCCCAATTCTTTGGCAAACTTTTGAAATTCAGAGGACTTTGTGCTGTGGAATTGTGTACCACTATCTGAACAGACTAATTGTGATATACCGTATCTTGCAAAAATGGATTTACAGATTTCTATGATATCACAAGATCTCATTCTTTGGAAATGACAAATTTCAAAAAATCTCGAATAGTGGTCAGTTATCACAATATACCACTTTTCTTTGAGTTTGAATAATAATAATAATAATAATAACGTTCATTTCCACAGAGATACAGCTAAATATAAATTAATAGTAATGCATGTTTCGATAAGAAAATAAACAAGGGTTTACCCACAAAACACAAGGTTGTACGTGAGCATTTTCTTGTATGTTCTTGAAGAGCTTGATACATGTAAGGAAAGATGTAACAGGATGTAGCAATTTGTCATTAGAACTAAAGTAAGGTAAGCTCGGTAAGTGTGACCGTGATTTTCATTAGTTCGCATTGAATTTAGTCCATCTGATGAACCTAAACTAATATAACAATGAACTTTTGCAGGTGTTTACTTCGAAGGTCAGTCTTTGTAATACGCCACAGAAAAGTGTTGAAAAACGTATTCTATGATTGTTATTTATATATTCAGATATACATCTCCATAGGTCACACTTCCCCGTAAATTTGGGGCAAGTGTGATTGTGGCCAAATTTAAAGATATTGTCGCGTTTTTCAGGTTCAATAAGTGGTACACTTACTTATAAACTCGCCTTTATTGTCACAGAACAAATAATACAACTGACAACACTGTTTGACACTTTGCAGTTCAAATAAATACTTCAAACTTCACTTGGTAACGTTACAACAGTAAAATGTTAAAAAGTAAACAAAAATCAAAAACTTCCCAAACTTGGCAAATCTGATCATATTTATAGGATAACATTATTCTAGAAGCTATAGAACTTTCAACAGAACATTCCATACTGAGTTCTCGAATAAACTTTAATGATTCTAGTACATTCTAATGGGTTTCTAGAAGGCAAACAGAAGGATTCATGATTTTTCTATCTACTACCAGGTTCGTAACACTGCCTCCTCTTCTAGGTTATTCCGTCCCGGATAACATCTTCTCCATCTTGATTGTCTCGCTGGAACCAATTTGGAGGGTCGTGGCCTCGGTATTCTGCTAACCTCTCCACGTGAACAACTTTGGGTTTGCTCCTTGGGGTAAGCTGGATGCGGTACACCAAATCGTTGATTTTCTTTACGACGACATAAGGGCCTGTACAGTTCCTCTGTAGCTTGGGACATAGTCCTTTCTTTCTTTGAGGTTGGTATAGCCAAACAGCATCACCTGGCTCAAACATAGTCCCTGGAGTATTCCTGTCAAATCTCTTCTCCATCTTGTCACTGGTGATTTGAAGACGATGTCTGCAGAATTCATGCACTCGATCCAGTCTTTCGCGCAATGCTTTGACAAATTCTGGAAGAACTTTGTCCTCATCTACATTCCTGGCGGGTGGCATTCCAAATAGCAGATCGATTGGCAGTTTCATTTATCTCCCAGTGATTAACATTGAAGGGGTATATCCGGTGGACTCATGCTGGGCACTTCGATAGGATAGAAGAAATAGTGGCACCAACTAATCCCAATCCTTTTGATTCTTGGAGATGAACATCGACAGATACTGGCTGATGATTTTATTGTGTCGTTCAACCATTCCATCTGATTGTGGATGTAAGGCTGTTGTGCGAGTTTTCTTCACGCCTAAAATGTTCATCATTTCCTGCCATAACTCGGATTCGAAGTTTCTTCCTTGATCTGAATGTAATTCTAGCGGAACTCCATGTCTGGCTATCACATTTTCAAGGAAGGCTTTTGCAACTGTCTTTGCCTCCTGGTTTGGAATGGGCACAACTTCGGGTCATTTGGAGAAATAGTTCATGGCTACCATAAGTATTTATTTCCATGCTCAGTAACAGGAAACGGTCCCAGAATGTCAACTGCTTCTCTTTAGAGTGGTTTACCAGAAAGATACTGGGCCATTTTTCCTCGACTTCTGGCTTTCGGTCCCTTCTTTGAAGAACATAGATCACATCTCTTACACCATTCTTCAACATCTCGACGGCAATTCACCCAATAGAATCGATCTCGAACTCTATCTAGGGTCCTCTTGATTCCGAAGTGTCCACCTGCACGACTACTATGAAGTTGTTCAAGCACATCTTTGACATGAACCTTTGGCAGCACCAGTTGGTACACCACGGTTGCTCCATCTGGGCTCTCCCATCTGCGATGCAATAGGCCATCACGAAGATATAGGGAATCCCACTGAGCCCAGTATCCTTTGGCAACTGCACCAAACTTGGATACTTCCTGCCACTCGGGTCTTACTCCATTTTTTAGCCAGCTTAGGACTAACTTCAGATTGTTATCTTTCTCTTTCTTCTGACTTTTCCTCATTTCTTCTGTTGTCCATAAATCAGATTCTTCGGACTCGACTCTCACGGTAGTGGCTTGCAAAATTTCCTTGCACTGCTCTTCATTGTAGAAGTTGGCCTCTTTGTTTTCAAGTTTCTGACAATACCGGCATTCCTGCTCCAAGCATGGACGTCTTGATAAGGTGTCTGCGTTGCTGTGTTTTCTGCCCCTACGATGAATTATTTTGAAGTAATATTGTTGGAGTCTTTCTATCCATCTGGCAACCTGACCCTCAGGCTTCTTGAAGTTCATTATCCACTGCAGAGCGCTGTGATCAGTCATCACGAGAAAACGTCTGCCATAGAGGTAGGTGTGGAAATGCTTGTAGATAGGCAAAATTAATGAGTCGCTCCACATCTGCTCCATATTCCTGCAGTGATTCGTTTGGTTTTTGGGATCGACTCTTTAGCTGACTCTGGAACACTTGTTTAAGATACTGCTGCCCATATCTTATCTCTAAAGCTTCCACGATTCTAGAATACTCCTTCTGCTTATTCTCGGGGATATTCTGCAATATCTCTAACGCTTGGCCTCGCAGAGACAGGACTAGTGAAGTGGTTCTTCCTCGGACCAGCCGTTTGCGTTTGCTGCCGCCTCAAATTGACGTCGATACATAGACCACGAAGATTGCCCATCAAATGTTGGAGGCTTCAAAATTTTTGCTTTAGCAGGCCTTGGATATGTCAGTGAAAATTGCCTTTCACTGGTGGGAGAAATTTCCTCAGAGGGTGCCCGCTTGTGTGGAAGGTGTATTGTTTCTATCCTCTCCTTGATCCTATCCACTTCTTCGTTGAATTTCTTGTTTACTTCTTGTGCCACACGTTCATTCATTTTGGACAGTTCAATTTCGACCTCCTGGACTCTTCCTCTGACTTCCTGGACTTTTTCAGTGATTTCATTCTGGAAGCACTGTTGGCTGTGACTAAACTGTTGCAGGAGATCGACATGCTGCTGTTGTAACCGTTGGACTAACCGCGCCTCTTGCTCCTCTTGTTCTTGTCTTCTTTTAGCTTCTTATTCCTCTTGCTCTTGTTTTCTTTTAGCTTCTTGATCCTCTTGCTCTTGTTTTCTGCGCAGTTCAAATTGGTGTAAAAGCCCTTCTTGTTTGTTTTGATCTTCTTTTCTGTGTATTTAAAATTGTTTGAGAAGCTCTTCTTGTTCCAGTTTTCTTTTCGGTTCTTGTTCCTTCAAAAACTGGATTATGTCTAACGTCGCCATCTCGTCGTAATTCTGTGCTCGAGTATTCACCATCAAATACTGTAAATCTGCTCCACTCTTCTTTCTTCAGTACCACTTATCCCACCGCTGTCACCAAATGTTGCGTTTTTCAGGTTCAATAAGTGGTACACTTACTTATAAACTCGCCTTTATTGTCACAGAACAAATAATACAACTGACAACACTGTTTGACACTTTGCAGTTCAAATAAATACTTCAAACTTCACTTGGTAACGTTACAACAGTCAAATGTTAAAAAGTAAACAAAACTCAAAATCTTCCCAAACTTGGCAAATCTGATCGTATTTATAGGATAACATTATTCTAGAAGCTATAGAACTTTCAACAGAACATTCCATACTAAGTTCTCGAATAAACTTTAATGATTCTAGTACATTCTAATGGGTTTCTAGAAGGCAAACAGAAGGATTCATGATTTTTCTATCTACTACCAGGTTCGTAACAATATTAATTCACGTAAATCTCTCTTTGGTGTGAGTTAACAGTAAAGAAACTTTCACCACAATTCATTTGTTTTGAGATATCTTTATTCAAAACATAGTTAGGAACTTTTCAATATTGAATTTGAAATGCCCCATTGGAAAAAAAAAAAAATAATCGTGAAAGTGAACATTTGTTGAAAAAAAAAATTTACAGGTAGAAATCTGAAAAATCGAATGAGAATTTCATTAATCCCATCTTCTGACGAGTAGTGATGGAAGCACAGTTGTTATTTCATCCTCAGGAAGTGTATCAGTGTCTTCCACATCTGGCCAGGTATATTGTTTGGCTCTCTGAGATTTCCGTATATAATTTCGTACTATAGCTGAAAAAATATTACTATTTAGATTGGCCAAATGAACCAGGTTCCCACATACCCCGACAGATAGGTCACACTATCCCCAATAACATTTAATTTCGGGGTAAGTGTGACATGCAATGGAAAAATTAAAAAAAAAACAACTTCATGAAAAAACGGCAATCTATAGTCAGATTCATTGTTTAGGCAGAAGAAAAGTGTATAATGGATAATGGATTCGTACCTTAGTGAGCCTAGAGTGAGTGAGTGAGTATCACCTGAAGCAGGCCCTTACAGACCATGGTTCGTTCGGTATCTTTACCCATATAATCGGTAAGACAGCTACAGCGAATTGCAGGTACTGTGAGGAGGAAGCCGACCCACCAGAGCACACCTTGTTTCACTGTCCGAGATGGGAAGCCAACCGGGCACGCCTAACGCTTGATTTGGGGGACACGATAACACCGGATAACATGGTGGAGCGCATGGTGGCTAACGAAAGGGTTTGGATGAAGATACATCGGAGTATTGAGGAACTCATGAGGAAGAAGAAGGAGGAGGAAGAGTAGCCCAGAATGGAGAAGAGTGATTCGACACGCCTGACATTCTGACGCATGTCTAAAGACTATTCCAAAATGCCAGGAGAGGTGAAAGAGAGGGGGTTTTAGCTGGTAGGCTGCATGGTCTGCTAGTCCAGACAGAATCCAGCACTGTCTGGGTAACTTCCTATTCGTCTTTGGAAGATTTCCCCCTATCGCTAAAAAAAAAGGTTAGGTTAGGTTAGGTTAGGTAAGGTTAGGTTAGGTTAGGTTAACTCCGCCATGGACTTGCACCACATCTATGCCGGTCACAAGCCCGGAAAAAGGAGGAGTGGGCTGATGCTGGGGATCCGGACTGCACTCCCACTGACCGGCTTTCCCCAGCACTTTGCTTCAACTTGTCTTGGGTGGATTCGCCTATTTCTTTTACCTATGATCTATCGGTCACTCTCGACCACCACCTGTTCTTTTCCGACCCCGATGCTATTAGACCATTCGAGGGAGGGGTCTCTCCATCTTATTACTACCAGGGCATAGGGTATGCGGCTATGTCCTCTCATCTTCCAGTCCCTTCTTGACTCTGTGTCACAAGCCGGGTCATTGGAGGCAGGGAGGGCTACCGCGTCCCCCAATCCAATGGTGTAGCACCATCGCGCCGAAGGGATGCATGGCACAGGGGTGATCAAGTATGTCGCAAGCGATGCCCGCCGGAACGGGCGTCTCGGCGGGGAACTTAGCCCCTGCTAAGGCTAAGGTAAGGGCGCACTGCCCTGCTGGACTTCAGTCGGCCCAAGTCGTGGAAACAGGATGTTTGATGAAAATATTAGCAAAACAGAGGGGAGCGACCACCCCAAAATAGGAAGAACAGACTCAGTGGAAAAAACTAGAAGACAATACTACCAAAGAGATCAACCGAGGCCGAACTCGCTCCCAGAACATTTCACAAAAAAAAGAAAGGCCACTGGCCCACAAGCAGAGACTAATCCCTACAAAAAGAAGGAACGCCCAGAAGTCTTCACCATATTGGAGGCAATACAGGTAAACAAACTTCAGATGGCTGAAATGGAAAAGCTCATTACAGATAAACCAAATACGCATAAATGATAAATGAACTTGAAGCAAGGATGAGAAAGGACACCGACACATTCCAAAGAAAAATGATCCAGACCTGGCTGGGAAAAAATTGATGCGAAGAAGTAGAAAATCTAAGAATCGATGCAGACATACAAACGGATAAAGAAAATAAACAAACACGCGAAGCTTCCACACAGACAAACCCCTGGATTGAGGCAGGACAAAACACTCTACAAAACCTGGGAGAGAAGGTGGACCCGAAGGAATTTGAATAAATAGAACACCTAATATGGGAAAAAGCAAACAGGAGATGACGTGGTGAAGGTGGTTTTAATAGAGCCTCGAGACAGTTTAATGACACAGGGTGTCCAGAAGCTATATAGGGAACAGTTCCTGAACCTCAATGAAGACATTGAGGTTCTAGAGCAGACTACAAAAATTAGAGGAACAAATACCCAGAGTACAAGGAAGATAATTAAAATAGGACATGATGGAAAAAGAGAAGATATATGGAATAAACTGGTGAAACTGAGGGAGGAAACCGAAAAAGATACCAAGATTTGCATTCACCACATTATGGGAATGCCAATAAAAACACTGGAAAAAATGACAGAAGCAATCTTCCACTTAAAGACATTTGTAGACCTATACACCACCGCGAATTTCAACTAAACAAACAGGACAGAATGACCAACATACGGTATCATAGTCAGTGACGGGAATAATAGTTATAAAGACACAATCGCTAAAGTCACCGATAAATTTCAGGGCACAGAAGAGGTTGTGGCCATAAGAAGTATAAGAAGCACACAAGACAGAAAACTTCTCCTGACCCTGGATAGAGACATGGGTGCTCTAAAAAGCCTCAGCAAGGCACTGGATAACGACAACTCGCTACGAACAAGAAGGGTTGGAGACACCCCCTCGAGGTGATACACCTGAAGGGATTGACCAGGTACACCACTGAAAATCATATAATAGAAGCACTAGAAAAGATATTGGGGAAGATAAAGGGCAATGCAAGATAAGTGACATCCGTCCCCTTGCCAACGAAAGAACAGCGACAACACTGACCATGCCTAAGGAGATGGCAGCAAAATAATTAAGGAAGAATACATTAAAATTGGACTAGTGAGATGCAGGGCAGAAAAAAGATTAAAAATACCAAGGTGCATAAGATGCTTGGCTTTTGATCATGAAACAATTAAGTGTAACGGACCAGACAGAATAAATAACTGCTATAAATGCGGAAAAGCGGAACACAACGCCAGTAACTGCGACAACGAGGAATCATGCCCGGTGTGTGACGAAGAGGGGCACAAAGCCAAAACTTTCACATGCACCGCATTCAAAGAGGCAAAAAGAAGAAGGCGTAACAATGGAAGAACTAGAGAGATAGGACAACAAACAATAGATACACTACATCAAATAGCTAGACCTACCCCAGAACAAATGGAACAGCCTGTAATGAACGAAACTCAATTACCAGAGAAAAACGGTCAGGTGCCCCAGAATCTACAATGCTAAGAATACTGCAAATAAACCTAGGTAGGTCAAGAGCGGCACACGACAACGCTCTATACACCGCATTAAAACAAGAAATAGACCTACTAGTAGTAGTTGAACCAAACAAAAAGCTAACAGCTGGAGAAGAATGGATAAAAGATTCTAACAACGACGTGATCTTGAAGTGTATCAATAGAGACATAGGAATAAAAAAGGCTATAAAAAGTAGAGGATTTGTTATAATAGAGTTTGAAACATTTAACATCTATGCTTGTTACATCTCGCCAAACATAGACTTAGAGACATATAGAGGAGCTGTCGACCACATAATGACGGAAGTAAGAATCAGAAATACGGAAAGCATGATATTAGGAGATATAAATGCCGCCTCACCACTCTGGGGAGCCCCAAACACCAATCACAAAGGAGCACATTGGGCAGATTGGATTGCCACGTTGGATCTGACAGTCCAGAACAGGGGAGCTGTCCCCACATTCGTGGGCAGCACATCATATATAGATCACATTCACCACAAGAAACATAACAAGGAAAATAAAGAACTGGAAAGTCTCGTTGGAAGCATCCCTCAGTTTCCGTAGATTTATTACATTCGACGTAGAGACAGGAGTAACAAAGAAGCCGAAGACATACCTTAAAGGCAGTCCCCAAATGGACAAAGACTCCTTTCAAAAAACTTATCAACTTTTGGCAAACACAATTAACAATACCGCAAAACTTACAAACGTAATTAAAGTCGCCCAAACAGCAGCCACAAAACGATATACAACTGGAACAAAAAAACAGCCGTACTGGTGGAACGGAACAATTCAAGGTCTGTGAGACATATGCCCTAATACAACAACTTCAAAGGAGGTGACATGCGGAGAACCTCAGCCCTGAGCAGGTATCCCAACTAGAAATGAACTACAAAAACACTCACAAGGAATATAAGAAAACAATAAACGACTCCAAAAGGGAACAATGGAGAACCCTGTGCAAGGACATAGATCAGGACGTATTTGGTAACGGATACAAAATTGTTACTAAGGCAGTAAGATACACATCGACCCCATATAATATGACAAAAGATCAAAGAGAAAAGATAGATTGAATCACGACGAACCTACGGACAAGCTCCCTGTAACCAAATACCAACAGTTTGACGCCAGCGAACTCATGGATGCATCTACCAAACTCAAGAATGGAAAATCCCCAGGCCCGGACCAAATTACCAATGAAGCTATGACGCAAGCGATACCCAGGCAGAATACTCAACATCTACAACGGACTTTTAGACACACAATATTTCCCTAGAACGTGGAGAAAGGTAAACCGGAAGACAAAAAATTTAGGACAATATGTCTCTTGGACTCGGCAGGCAAGGTGTATGAGCACATGATAAAAGCCAGGATAGAGGTAGAACTTGAAGAAAACAATGGGATATCTTCCTGACAATACGGCTTGAGGAGAACCAGATCGACCGTGGATGCAGTTAAAAAATTCATGGATCATGCTAACAACACAAACGCTACCTGGGCAGTCATTATAGCAATTGATGTAAAGAATGCATTTAATACAGCTGTATGGAGTCTGATAACCAGAAGACTGGTAGTAACAGGTGTGAGCGCATACCTAGTAAACATAGTAGCTAGCTACCTAAGTCATCGCACAGTCACCATTGGAAATAAGACAATCAGTACCACACAAGGAGTGCCACAGATCGGTGATTGGACCGATACTATGGAACGTACTGTATGACACAGTCCTGAGAATAAGACTACCTCAAGAATGTTTCACAGTGGCGTATGCAGACGACCTTACACTCATCGTCAGGGCAAAGGATAAACATAAGCTCATGGAGCGAGCCAATCAATCCCTAGACCAGATTCACAATTGAATGACGGACCGTAGCACCATCAAAAACAGAAGCTGTCATAATCAGGGGCCCAAGGAAACGAGACGACATCATATTCGAAATGGGGGGAACCATCATTATTCCCAAATGGAAATCAAATGCTTAGGCATATATCTCGATGATAAACAGATATACAACCATCAGATCAGAAACACGGTCGCAAAAGCGGAAAAATTAGTGCACTGACCAGACTAATGGCGAACACACAAGGCCCATACTGTTGTATGGATATCCAGTATGGAAAAGGGCGCTGGACATAAAACTATATGTAAACATGCTAGCTAGCACGCAAAGGCGTATGCTCCTACGGATAACTAGCGCTTACCGCACGTATCCATGGAGGCAGCTTGTGTAATAGTGGGTATTATCCCAATTGACCTACTAGCCAGAGAAAGAAACCAAATATACGAACGAAAGACAGAAGGCCAACACGTCATCACCGAGGAAAGGAACGACACTCTTGCGACATGGCAGCATCAATGGAACGAAAACAGGGGAAAAGGTCAATGTACCAAAACACTCATTCCTAACTTGGCTGAATTGCAAGCACAGGCACGAGAACTATTACACATCCCAATTTCTAACGGGGCACGGATAATTCAGGACATATACTAAAAGAATTGGTAAGGCTACCGATGAATGTTGTGTATATTGTCATCAAATAGACACACCCGAACATACGATAATTGTATGCGATCGATGGGGAAATAGTAGACATGAACTAGAGACAGACCTTCAAACTGACTTGTGCGCGGAAAACATAGTTAACACAATGATGAGAACTACAAACGAATGGGAAAAAATAAACAAATTCATAACAAACGTAATGAGACAAAAGGAAATTGATGAAAGAAACTTACAGCAACAGAGAGAATAACCTAACAGATGCCACTTGAGTTATGTCGCAAGATAGGTCCGGGAGCTAGAAGGGCGTATGGGTGGTTTTAGTCGGTAAAAGTCCGACACTAATGATCTGCGATAGACACCAAGCAATCATTGTCCATGAAAATTTCCACACTACTGAAAAAAAAAGGTTAGGTAGGTTAGGTTAGGTTAGGTTACATCTCAGATTACTTCCTTCATGTCTCGTTAGGTTAGATCTCAAAATACTTCCGTCTGGTTTGGTTAGGTTAGATTAGACTCTAAATCACTTTCGTTAGGTTAGGTTAGACCTTAATCATTTCCATCAGGTCAGGTTAGACCCCGGAATTCTAATGACTCCGTAGGGTAGGTTAGACCGCTTTCCTCACTCCTCATTATTAGAACCCGTTTAAATCTCCTACTTCCCTCAATCCACATATTTCCATGAAGTGCAAAATATGAGACAACGTCCAACAGATAACGACTATTTCTCGCTTACGGATATTGAATTACATCTGACGTCCATCTTTGCACTCAATATAGGTATAACTAAATTTCTTTGTCTTCGGAGTTGTTTTTATTGCCTTCCCCCAAGTAGCAAAATCATTGTTTTATGGAACTAATATATTTTATAAGTATCTTAAAATACCGAATTAAGGAGTATTTTATCACTTAGTGAGTTTGACTGCGACATTTTTGTGTTTGTAGAAAAATGTTTTTATAAATATTTATACAACCATATATATTATGACTTTATGATTCATAAGGCCGCTTGATGTTTCTCTACACGTTACTCACAGACAAATGGTACACGGGGTTGCCACATGTTGCAGAACTTCAAATACAACTAATGTAGTATACTTTTGACAGTGGTTTAAAATTTAAATGAGTCAAATCAATGGGTCAATACTCAACGGATTCATCTCTTTCGTCTACGAATACGTTGGAATTAATTAAACTTGGCACTAATTAGCATTACTGTTCGAAAGTACCTATCCCTTTTACCAAAAACAAAATATATAAGACCATAGTACGTAACGTGGGTATATAATCAAAGGTAACCATGAAAATTTATTTCAGTTTTTTTTTATTTCAGATTTTGCCATTTTCAATGTTTTGCAGGTATCATTGCAATAAACGCTTTGTAGGTTTAACATTTTTGGATATTCAAAAATAATAGCAGTCGCATAATGCTTTCACTGGTTGTTTTGGAGATGCTTAAGTTACCATCGGTGTTGGCGGGAGGAAAAGAAGTATTTTCCCCCCTATCTTAGGGATCGAAAATTACGTTCTGATAAAATAAACTGTTTTTGACCATTTTTTCAGAATATAAGAAATAATAAAAAAACAGCTGATGTTAACCAGGGTTTGATTGGGTTAGAGTGTGTGTTTGGCATTGAACTTCAATTTGTAGATATTTTAGCTAAGATATGAGAAGAAATCAACAATGATACAAAGGAAATGTATCATGTAAAAAAGCATTAAAATTCTTTCAGTGCCTTTTACACCCCTAAACCAAGCTCGAAAAAATAATATGTGGCAACCTCTGAAATGAATAAAATCAAGGTAGGTTTGTCCTGGAAAAATTGTTTTATAGTGCCATTCAAAACAGCTCTATAAAATCATAAACTTTTATAAGGTTTCTTTTAGAATACATTTTTCTTTTAACGTTTTTTTGACACATAATTATTGTATAACTCAACGCCATATTTATTTGCGGGTTTGAGCATTTGCAAGTGGCCGCCATTGTTGACGAAAATATTTTCGAATATAAAATCAATAATTATATACCTCCAATAAAAATATAGGGCGTTATACTCTATTCATTTAATTAGTCGATCATTATACAGGTATTTTCGATTAAAAATAATACCTTTGTAAAATATACTACTCTCGGCGGACGGTGACGGGCAGCGAAACCTCGCGTGTATACAATTTGTGATAACCTGGACTGCACTGATGAGGGACATCATTCCGAAACTGGTCTGTAGTTGGTTCTCCGTTTGAATCGGGTGA
The DNA here is from genome assembly GCA_958502065.1 of Chrysolina americana. Classification (NCBI taxonomy): domain Eukaryota; kingdom Metazoa; phylum Arthropoda; class Insecta; order Coleoptera; family Chrysomelidae; genus Chrysolina; species Chrysolina americana. The sequence continues at coordinate 38,186,856 of OY293419.1, forward strand.
AGTCCTGCTGTTTGTTCAGAGAGCTCTTGCAAAGTTGTTCCTTCAAAGTAAGGATCTTTGCACATGTGTCTGACAGATATAATTCAATATCTGTCGCGGTATTAGCCAGAGAAGTAGTTGTTTTCTGTCGGACACATGCCATACATACTATACAAAGTTATAGTCACTTCCTAAAGGATTGTTATCGACTGTTTTACAGTCACTTGGACATTATTTGCTCCTTGAAACAAGTATTTTACATATACCATTTCGTATCCGAAATATCCTTCTGGAATGCTCTCTGATCTGTCGTCGAGGTGGATTCTGTAAGCAATTGCAGTATTCATCTCGGCAGACGGTGACGGGCAGCGAGACCTCGCGTGTATACAATTTGTGATAACCTGGACTGCACTGATGAGGGACAACATTCCGAAACTGGTCTGTAGTTGGTTCTCCGTTTGAATCGGGTGAAGTACTGCTGTTTGTTCAGAGAGCTCTTGCAAAGTTGTTCCTTCAAAGTAAGGATCTTTGCACATGTGTCTGACAGATATAATTCAATATCTGTCGCGGTATTAGCCAGAGAAGTAGTTGTTTTCTGTCGGACACATGCCATACATACTATACAAAGATATAGTCACTTCCTAAAGGATTGTTATCGACTGTTTTACAGTCACTTGGACACATATGTATAGTACTAGAGTTCTCGTCTCGAAGACATGTAAGATATATATACCGGGTGGCTACGGAAGTATTGCCTACGGAATATCTCAGTTATTGTATGAAGTAGGTTTGTGAAATTTGGAGCGTCGATATAATGACATAAAAGCTAGAATTTGAGCATATTGACATGTCGAAGTTAACTTCCGGTCTGACCGGAAGTAACATCAACTTTCTTATTTTGAATGAAAACCCTATTTTTTTTTCTTTTCGCTTTATTCAGCATTCAATACCCTTTCTAATGACATATCACAAGTTGGTATCTAACCAGAAACTAGATCAGAAAAAAATTATTATTGAAATTCACCGAGTAGGCCGTGGAAGCAAAATGAAAGCCAAAAATTGAAAAGTTGGCTATGGAAACCATACGTCACTTGATAACAGTTGCTACTACTGTGATATTTTATTTTCATTCGTCGGCGTTATAAAAAGCCGCCAAAAAAAATATTGGAAAAATTGGGAAAAAAACAATACTCTGTAGGTCCATAACTTAAATAGGAACATACAACTTTTTCTTGCCTGTACTATTCAGCATAACCATTCCTTTCTAATGATATAATAGAAATTAATTTTTTTAAATGAAATACCAAAAAATCCAATTATTATTCTTCAAATAACAAAACAGATTATCGCCATACGCAAAAATAGCATTAAAAATAATGTGGAATGATATTATATCCTGTAGGTTCTAGGTTAAATAGGAACATAAACGTACTTGGTCTGTGCCATCGTCCATAGATATTCTAATATCTACCTATGGACGATGTTTGTGCTATTCAGAATAATCATTCCATTGCAATAATCATTCGAACCAAAATATTAACAAGTGGGCTGATTAAGATGTATTTTGGAATGAAACAAAAAAGAAACGAGAGCTCTCACGAACGCTGCTATCCATATTATTTTGACGTTCGAAGTAGTGTTTTTGATTCTGCCATTTTAAAAGGGTTTGGAAATCGAAATCAGTTAGTGGAATATTCAAAAAATGCCCCGTTAATCACGAACCGAACAAATTGACATGCTTCATTTATGGTGAATGTTTAAAAAATTCTTATGCCGCTGAACGATTGTATTTAGAGCGATATCCAGGGAGGCAGCAACCATCAAGAAGGTATTTCCAGTGGCTTGAAGAAAAATTAAGAACTGAGCCTAATGTTCACGAAGACCAAGAAGCATTTGTTATCAATGAGGAAACTGAAATTAATGTATTAGCTTTAGTACAATATGATTGCACAATTTCCTCAAGGCACATTGGCGCCGAATTAGCTATAAGTAAGGACTCTGCTAGGAAAATTTTGAAAAAACATCGATTTAAATCCTTCAAGTATCAGTTGCATTAACATTTGTATGAAAATGACGGTGAAAGGCGCCTGGAATATTGTAATTGGTTTCTTCGACAAAATGCTGAGAATCACCTATTTAACTATTATATCTTGTTTACGGACGAGTCAAGATTTACCAACAATGGATTATTTAACAGGAATAATACAAGGTAGGTACTGTACTTTATTTGGATTATTGTCGATAGTCGAAGTGTAAAGTGCTGAAAGTGTGAACGGTCTTTTGTTTCAGGTACTGGGCGATAGAAAACGAGCACCGGTTTCGACAAGGAGGCTTCCAAGAGAGATTTGGTGTGAATGTTTGGGCAGGAATAGTTGGAACTCATATTGTTGGCCCCATTCTTTTTCAAGGCCAACTAACCGGAGAGAGATACTTTAATTTTTTAACGAATGAAATTTCGGAATTCATTAACAACCTACCAGCGGAAATAACTGAGAGAATGTACTTCCAGCAAGATGGCGCTCCTCCGCATAATTCAAGAATAGCGAGAAATTATCTTCAAAATCGCTTTCAAGAGAGACTTATAACAACCCATGGTCCAGTCAGGTGGCCACCAAGGTCACCTGATCTTACTCCGTGCGACTTTTTTCTATGGGGGCATCTTAAAAATAGGGTGTATTCCACACAGCCTACAACTCTACATGAGCTAGAAGTAAAAATTCGTAGAGCTTTCCAAGATATCACGCCCCAAATGTTGAGAAACGTTTTACATGAAGATATCACCAGAGTCAATAAATGTATTGACGCTGAGGGAATGCATTTCGAACATTTGTTTTGAATTTCTTTTATCTTTAATCCTATCAATTTGAAGTTTTTTTTTTCGATAAATCTGTTTTTTTGTTATTTGAATAATAATAATTGGATTTTTTGGTATTTCATTTCAAAAAATTACTTTCTATTATATCACTAGAAAGGAATGGTTATGCTGAATAGTACAGGCAAGAAAAAGTTGTATGTTCCTATTAAAGTTATGGACCTACAGAGTATTGTTTTTTTCCCAATTTTTCCAATATTTTTTTGCGGCTTTTCTTAACGCCGACGAATGAAAATAAAATATCACAGTAGTAGCAACTGTTATCAAGTGACGTATGGTTTCCATAGCCAACTTTTCAATTTTTGGCTTTCATTTTGCTTCCACGGCCTACTCGGTGAATTTCAATAATAATTTTTTTCTGATCTAGTTTCTCGTTAGATATCAACTTGTGATATGTCATTAGAAAGGGAATTGAATGCTGAATAAAGCGAAAAGAAAAAAATAGGGTTTCCATTTAAAATAAGAAAGTTGATGTTACTTCCGGTCAGACCGGAAGTTAACTTCGACATGTCAATATGCTCAAATTCTAGCTCTTATGTCATTATATCGACGCTCCAAATTTCACAAACCTACTTTATACAATAACTGAGATATTCCGTAGGCAATACTTCCGTAGCCACCCGGTATACAGTGCCGATAATAACCAAGAAGTTTGAAACAGCTGTCCACTGTTTACGTTTTTCGGTGAGTATGGTTTGTGAAATTAAGAGCATTATATTTTAGTTTTTTCTTATATATATACAGTGTAACCCATTTAAGATGGAAGCACCCTTATAAAACTTACATTTTTCAACCGATTGGAATGATTTTTTTTTTGTTAGGTAGATATTCAAAAAGTCTACACCAAATATCATGAATAAATCTCAATTTCCAGGGCCAACTAATCTTATTTTTCAAGGTCAAAAATCTAAAAAAATTACTAGCGATTTTTTTAGAAAAAATCTGACTACACCACTGGATTTGCGACATTTTCAAATGATTTACATGTAAATTACGTTGGAATGCGTCAATCAATAAAAAAGTTATAAAGGAATGAAATTTGAAAAATATGCCGTTTAATCAATCCACCAATTCGAATTCATGAATTTTATGAAAATTCTGAATACACCACTGGATTCAGGATGTCTTGAAATATTACTGATCACAGTTTCATCGAAATCTGTTCAGTAATAAAAAAGTTATAAGGGAATGAAATTTGAAAAATATGTTGTAAAATGAAATTTTAACAACGTTCTTACTACACCACTGTTGATTATTGAAAAAATTATTGGGGTGATTATTGCAATGTCGTACAATTATAACATCTGAAAATCATGATGGTAAAAATAGTCTATAGGTATTTCTCGAAGTGGAGTGGATACATAAACAAGTACAATCAGGAGAGAACTCCTGGTTAATCTTCATGAAAACAATTTCAACAATATAAGACAAGTCTAATGTACTCCCAATAGAAATTATAACGAAAAAAATATGCAATGTATAATAATTATTATCATTCCAGTAGGTAACATCAGCTGTGATTTTTTCCTTTTGTTGAATAGCAAAAAATGAGAGTTGCAATTTTAACTGCCTGTTATTGAGAATGCATTAATGAAATAAACAAGTTAGCTGTGACTTACAGTTTCTCATCTATTTATTTGCGCATGAATTGTCATTTTGTTACGCACCATTAGTGAACTAAATAATTTGTGTTCCAAAATAAAAACAGATAATGGCTCAATTGTCAATTCAAGAAAAAATCGAAATTATACGTCTTTCCGGTGATGATTACCGGAGTGAAAGAGAAGTAACAAGAATATTCAATGAAAGACACCCAAATCGTCCAGCCATAAATAACAGCACGGTACATAAAATAAACCAAGTTTTCAATCGGACTGGAGCAGTAAGTAACCACATATATTTTAAAGAACAATATACGAAGAAGGAACGAAAATAACCAGACTATATTAGATTACTTCAGAAATAATCCAAATAGTAGTTTTAGGGTTGCCAGCTTAGATTTAAACTTACCTAGGGAGAATATTAGGCGATGTCTGAAGAAAAATAAATTGAGGCCACATAAACCAAAGTTTTTACATACTCTGGAACTAGGTGATCAAGAAAAACGATTGGAATTCTGCTTATGGGCCCAGGCCGAGTATCTTAATGACAGGCAATTTTTAAAGAAAATTTTATTTAGTGATGAAGCTAGTTTCACAACAAATGGAGTGGTTTCATCACAAAATATTCGCTATTGGGCCACTGAAAATCCTAACTGGGTGATAAACTGTAAAAGGCAGTATTCAGAAAAAGTGAACGTTTGGTGTGGAATACTGAATGAAAGGATAATTGGACTATTCTTTTTCGACGGCAACATGAATGGCGCAATTTTCCTACAATTTTTAAGGAATGAATTTTTGGACGCAATAGATGAACTTCCCCTTGCAGAAACAAGAAATTTATATTTTCAGTTAGATGGTTGTTCCATACATAATGCGGGAATTGTGAAGAATTGGCTGAATCAAAATTACCCTAATCGTTGGATAGGAAGGGGGAGTACATTAATTAGATGGCCACCAAGATCGCCTGACCTTACTTCACTCGATTTTTTCCTTTGGGGTTATGTTACACAAAAGGTTTACAAATCACGACCAAGGAATCGAGTGGAACTGTGCACCAGAATTCAGCTAGCTTGCGATGCAATTACTCCACAACAATTGAGGAATACTTTAAAAAATATTCGTAAGCGATATGATAAATGCATTGAATTGGATTGGTGGAGGCCACCAGAATATGAATTGCACTCATTTATTTTTCAATTCGGTATCTTCTTGGTTTCTATTTTTACATTGATTGTGAATAAAAGATTGTTTTCCGCTAGTTTGTAGCAATTAGAAAAATGTACATACAGTTATTTTTTTGTAGATTTATTTGAAATTATTGACACTAAAGTTTGTTGTGATAAACTGATTGATTGATATGGTTCGACATACATATGAAAGGAAATTGATTCTCCCATAAACGTTTCATGAATTTTATTTGAATAATATTTTGTTGAATATTGCCCCTAATCCAGTGGTGTAGTAAGAACGTTGCTAAAACATATTTTTCAAATTTTATTCCTTTATAACTTTTTTATTACCGAACAGATTTCGATGAAACTGTGATCAGTAATATTTCAAGATATCCTGAATCCAGTGGAGTATACAGAATTTTCATAAAATTCCTGAACATGAATTGGTGGGTTGATTAAACGGCATATTTTTCAAATTTCATTCCTTTATAACTTTTTTATTGATTGACGCATTCCAACGTAATTTACATGTAAATCATTTGAAAATGTCGCGAATCCAGTGGTGTAGTCAGATTTTTTCTAAAAAAATCGCTAGTAATTTTTTTAGATTTTTGACCTTGAAAAATAAGATTAGTTGGCCCTGGATATTGAGATTTATTCATGATATTTGGTGTCCTAATAGACTTTTTGAATATCTACCTAACAAAAAAAAATCATTCCAATCGGTTGAAAAATGTAAGTTTTATAAGGGTGCTTCCATCTTAAATGGGTCACACTGTATATATATATATATATATATATATATATATATATATATATATATATATATATATATATATATATATAACTAAGTGGGAATTCTCGGGTAGCGGTCTGTTGAACAATGAAACTCATTCGATTTAAATCTTCAATATTTCGTCAACCTTTATTGACTTCTTCAGGAAGAGCTACAATTAAAAAGGATTATAAGTTGTTGAAGGACTACATAAAAATAACATGATAACCTCAGATTATGTAGACAAAATGAGCACACTGCTAAACTCATCCGAGTATCAGATCACCCAACGAGACCCGACAACCTACCTCGAAAAGAAGACCAAAAATCTGATCAATAATTCTAAACTACCAGCCGAAACCAAGAAAGCCACTATCCCTAGAGAGAAGTCATCACGCACCCCTCGTATCTACGGACTACCAAAAATACACAAGCCTGATATCCCACTCCGACCTATTGTCAGTGCCTTTGGATCACCAACCCAGAACCTGGCCAAGTATCTGGCGAGTACTCTTCAGCCACGAGCAGAAGAAGCTTCATCCTACGTGAAAAATTCATTCCACTTCTTAGACCTTCTCAAATCCTATAGAATCCAGAACACCGATATCCTAGTGAGCTTCGATGTTGTCTCCCTCTTCACAAACATTCTCCTAACGGACACGCTAGAAATCCTTAAAACTAAACACAGAATTCCAAAAGACACCCTGGACCTCATCAGCCACTGTATGAACAACACGTACTTCCTCTTCCAAGGAACTTACTACAAACAAGTGAAAGGTGCTCCCATGGGTTCCCCCCTTTCTCCAGTCCTTGCAAACCTTTTCATGGAAGACTTCGAAACTAGGGCTGTAGTGAGCTTCGATGTTGTCTCCCTCTTCACAAACATTCCCCTAACGGACACGCTAGAAATCCTTAAAACTAAACACAGAATTCCAAAAGACACCCTGGACCTCATCAGCCACTGTATGAACAACACGTACTTCCTCTTCCAAGGAACTTACTACAAACAAGTGAAAGGTGCTCCCATGGGTTCCCCCCTTTCTCCAGTCCTTGCAAACCTTTCCATGGAAGACTTCGAAACTAGGGCTGTAGAAGCATTTGACCACAAGCCTACTTGCTGGTTCAGATACGTTGACGACATTTTCGTCATATGGCCTCATGGTTACGAAATCTTAAACACGTTCTTAGATCACCTAAACGATATCCATCCCAACATGAAATTCACAATGGAGACCGAAATGAACAACTCCCTAGCTTTCCTGGACGTTCTCATCACGAAATCCAACAACTCTTTCACCCACACAGTACACAGGAAACAGACCCACACCAACCGATACCTACACGCAAACTCTCATCACCATCCAGCACAAACAAACTCCGTATTGAACTCCCTGATATACAGATCAATTCAGCTTACCGACAACCAGAATAGACCACAAGAGCTGGACAAACTGAAATCTGCCTTGCTCCAAAATGGTTACAACAATTCGCTAATCGACAAGTCTATCCGCCATCAACTGACCCGTCCTCCAAAAACGAACGATCCACTAGAAAGTATTCAGCCACACAAAGCTTTCCTACCATACATCAAAGGTGTGACAGACAAAATCAGTAATATCTTGAGAAAACACGAGATAAAAACAATATTCACGGCCAACAACCAAATATCCAAATTCCTCAGATCTCCCAAGGACACAATACCAAACGATTGTCAAGGTATATATGAAATACCATGTTCAGACTGCCCGAGAACTTATATTGGCCAGACTAACAGACGAGTAACTTCCAGAGTCTACGAACACGAACTTGCTGTGCGTCAGGCATCTTCCACTTCCGCACTTTATAAACATCGAGAAGACACAGGTCACAAAACACAAAAACAATTTCCACCGAGAAAACTCTGCAAACCAGGATCATCCGAGAAGCCCTTGAGATAGAGAAGCGCCCCAATTGCCTCAACACTCGCGACGACGGACGTAGACTTCCCAATACCTGGAAGCCTCTCATTGCACGCATAAACTCATTTCCCACCAACCCAGTTCCCGCACACAGCTCACTTAGCGCCAGCCAAGTTCCCGCACACAGCTCATTTAGCGCCAATTCAGTTCCCGCCCATAGTTCACCTCGCGCCAATACATTGCACACGGCCATTACAGCCACGTCCACTATAAATACAGTTCCTCTACCCACAATTCCTCAGTTCTCTCGAAGGAGTAGGCAGATTGAGACCTTAGAGAGAACCAGTGACGAGACATGGGGAGTAGGCAGATTGAGACCCCGACGTCAAGTCACAAAAACCTAACGTAATTATACCTGAGGAGTAGGCAGATTGAGACCTCAGCGTAGAATTACGTTTTAACCTTTCATTAATTTTCTTTCTATTTCAGTTCTTGAAAATGGCTCCAAAATCGGAGCCGAAACGTCGAATTTCAACAAATTCTAGACGCGGTTCAACCCGAACTTTTAGTTTTCAAATATCTGACCGCGGAAACCTATCTGAATATATATATATATATATATATATATATATATATATATATATATAGAGAGAGAGGTAGTCTCTTGACTGGACTAGTTGAAAAAAACCAATTTATCTAAGAATATTCTCAGTGAAAATATCCCTTGGGGTTGCAGTCAGAAAAAGTGGCCTGGTAAAGAACAACTCTTTGTTAAATTGTCGAGCTTTCGAAAATATTTATTTTCATTTTCAAGACATCTGAAAATATTAATCGTGTGAAAAAAAACAGAACACTCTTAATATGATGTAAAACAACTTACTAACGTGAGATTAATTTTGTAAAAACAGCAGAGGAACTTCTTGGTCATTCCTTATGTATGTAAGGTTATGTCACAACACAAAACGAGATGAAACAACAATAATAAAACTATGTCATGTACATGAACACAATTATGTATATATATATATATATATATATATATATATATAAATGGCTCCAAAATATATATATATATACAGTGTGCCCAAGATAAGAATGAACAGCATGGGGATATCGGAAACGGTAAGTGATACGGGGTCGATTAAATTAGAGAAAAGTAGCGCATTTATGTGCCTAATAATATGCCATTTAGAAAGTTTTAATATTCCGAGTAGTTTCGGAGATATCCGAGAAAAACCGAAATTTGAGAATTTCGTTTTTATTTTCTCCTAGCTTTATTTTCAAAGGAAATGTAAAACAAATAGCACTTTGCCATGGCCACTTTTTGAGGACTACACGATAACGTAAGCAGAATTTTTCTGCGACGTTTCGTCTTTTAGAAAACATCATCAACTTTGTATTTTTATATGGGCCGAAACTAAAGTATACCCTGTATACGACTCCATATTTCATTGTGAATACAGCAACGTATCAAACAATATGATTTCGGAACAATTTCTCGCGCAAAATGTAATTTAGTGATTACTTAATATGTTTTTCTTCAATTTTAGATAGTAGGCGCTGGAAAAAATGACACATATTGTTCCGTTGTCATAATAATACTGTAGTTTGGTAGAATTTTTGACACATTTTCGTTCCTACTTTTACATCTCGCTACCTACCTAATTTGTGTTAAAAATGGAAAACGGCAGCTTTTCGAATACTGAAAAATTTGATATGTTGTCATGTTACATTGTGTGCCAAAGAAATTGTGTTGATGCTGAACGTGCGTACTCTAATAAGTATCCAGAGAGGCGACAACCTGGTAAATCAATATTTAGACGGTTAGTTTTTAATTTAAAAGAATACGGATCATTTAAAAAACCTGTGGTTTCCCGACAAAAGCAATCTAATGAAGAAAGTCAGCGTGATGTGTTACAGGCCGTTGTTGAAAATCCTGAGATATCTACTCGCACCATTGAAGATAATACCGGAGTTGCCAAATCCACCGCTCACTTCATTTTAAAAAAAAATAAATATCATCCTTATAAATTTAGGATTTGTCATGGACTCAGGCCAGGTGATGATGCAAGGCGAAGAACCTTTTGTGAATGGTACACTAGAAAATGCCAAGACGATGAAAATTTCCCTTTCAAAATAATTTGGTCTGATGAAAGTATGATCACCAACAATGGCATTTTTAACAGGCGGAATGTTCATTATTGGTCACAACAAAATCCGCGGGTACACAAAGTGTCCAGACACCAACATCGTTTCGGTTTTAACATGTGGGTTGGGATTCTCGGTACGAATGTAATTGGGCCTTTTATCTACCGAAACAATTTAACAAAAGAGCGGTACATAAATTTGTTAGTAAATGATTTGGAAGATGCTCTAGATAATTTGCCTTTAGCGGTTACTCACAGCTGCTGGTTTCAACAAGATGGTGCTCCAGCACATAACGCTATAATTGTTCGTGATTATTTGAACCGTCGCTTCCCAGGACAGTGGATAGGTACTCATAGTGATACACCCTGGCCTGCAAGGGCCCCCGACCTAACCCCACTAGACTTTTTCCTTTGGGGACATATCAAGAATCAAGTGTACTCTAATCATAATTTTCAAAATGAAGAAGATTTGCTAAGATTGGTAACTGCTTCCTTTAACAATATTTGTCCGAATATGTTAACTCAAGTTTTAAATTCGTCTGTGAGACGAGCGTACTTGTGCTTAGAAAATAACGGCGGGTTATTTGAACACTTGTTATAAGTTTCTGTTTGTTTCCTGTAATACATATCAGCTCCTTGTTATTACATTACAATTACATTTATAAAGTAAACTTTTGATTTGGCGACTCATCTTTGTATTCAACAACGCAAAAATTCTGGAAAGTGGTAAGTTTAAATTTAGTATAAATAGGACTAATCAATTTATTTCATGTACCAAAATATGTCATTTTTTCCAGCGCCTACTATCTAAAATTGAAGAAAAACATATTAAGTAATCACTAAATTACATTTTGCGCGAGAAATTGTTCCGAAATCATATTGTTTGATACGTTGCTGTATTCACAATGAAATATGGAGTCGTATACAGGGTATACTTTAGTTTCGGCCCATATAAAAATACAAAGTTGATGATGTTTTCTAAAAGACGAAACGTCGCAGAAAAATTCTGCTTACGTTATCGTGTAGTCCTCAAAAAGTGGCCATGGCAAAGTGCTATTTGTTTTACATTTCCTTTGAAAATAAAGCTAGGAGAAAATAAAAACGAAATTCTCAAATTTCGGTTTTTCTCGGATATCTCCGAAACTACTCGGAATATTAAAACTTTCTAAATGGCATATTATTAGGCACATAAATGCGCTACTTTTCTCTAATTTAATCGACCCCGTATCACTTACCGTTTCCGATATCCCCATGCTGTTCATTCTTATCTTGGGCACACTGTATATATATATATATATATATATATATATATATATATATATATATATATATATATATATATCGACGTTTCGGCTCCGATTTTGGAGCCATTTTCAAGAACTGAAAAAGAAAGAAAATAAGAAAATTTATAAATGGTTGAAACGTACTTCTACGCTGAGGTCTCAATCTGCCTACTCCTCAGGTATAATTACGTTCGGTTTTTGTGACTTGACGTCGGGGTCTCAATCTGCCTACTTCCCATGTCTCGTCAGAGAATTGCAAATTGACGCGAATACAACAATTTCTGGATTGAAAAATGCAGGGTCTGTCATTATCAGAGTGGATTAATTTAATGCAGTGAAAATGAGCACGGATGTTGCACCGGTTAGAGCAATTCCTGGAAGGAGTATCAATGGACGCCATTGTAAATCACCTTATTGCAATAAGACTGAAACTTTATCAGACGTTCTTAGATACTGCGGAAAAGGTTGTTTGCTCCGGAATGCGAGACATCATCGTGTGAGAACACTCATTGCAGATGGATTGAGAAAAATCAATATGGAAGTATACGAGGAGGTCAGCTGTATAACAATTGATGGTTCGACCCGAAGAAGTTAATATAGAAAAGAAACGAATTTATGATCCTACAATTACCTACTTTAAAGACAAAATATGGCCTAAATGAAGTCGAAGTGATAGGATCAATGATTGGGGCTCGAGGAACAATTCCACAGTTTTTTATTGATTTTACCAAACATTTTAAGCTGCCCAAATCATTAACGGATAAATTCGATATTTCATTGATCAAGGACTCGGTGGCCATCCTGAATAATCATTCATATTATAATTTTTGTTAGCTTTGTTTTATAAACCATTATTCAATTTCAATTTTTTTTCATTCATTTATTGTTGATAGGTATCCTGTGTCCCGTGGCAAACTGGGTTTGGCAGTCAGGACATCAACTTTACTGTAAGTTGTTGTAATATATAGCAATTGTATTCTTATTTTACCTATTAAATTTTCACTCATTATTGCAAAAGAGGTCTGTATTTCATCGGGTAAATTTGAGTTGTTTAATGGGAAACTGTTGCCTATCAATTAGACGAGAAAAACTATCAACGATTAAAAACGTGACACCGAAGTTGGGGCGTTTTTAGGTTGAAAGTGTAGAATTTGAACAACACAAATTCACCTGATATCAAGACAAACATCGAGTGTAATTTGACACGACAATTTATTGAATAAGAAATTTAGAAACATATCAATGCAAACTTTATTTATGGAACATAAATGAACACATTTTTATTTGAATGTACAATTATTAAAAACGAAGTGATTGAAATTCACACTAGGAACAGTGATGTCGCTGCGGGTACCACAGCTAATCATTTCTGAAGTAGATGTTGAAGTTTTTCTTTTTCCAAACAAATTGATTGAATAATGCTGGAATTATATTCTTTGTAACTTGTGAGTATGATTTTATTGAAGAATTGCTGTGTCCTGTTATTTTTATTACAGCTCGTTCTTCAATTCCACTTTTAATTAATTCACTAACTGCTGCCACTCGATTTGAGTGATTTGTAAGACACATTTGACATCTATACTGCTCAGCATTTAGTCCATTTATGGATTTCATCAATTCCAGTCGGCACATTCTTATACCAACCTTTAGAATTTGTCTTATTCCAAGACGGATTTAGTGTAAGAAATACTCTGTCCATTGTTATGAAAGTGTCTCGTTTTTTCATCAACTTTTTTAGTGAACGTATTGGGCAAATATCTTCCTCTGAAACATTAGGCATAATCCATTTGCTGTCACATAATTCATAGTTACCGCCTTGTCTCGTTTTCGAAAATAGAGGATTATTCTCGATACGTCCAGTTTCATTTCTATCATTTTCAATCTCAGATACGAAACAAGTGGTTTTGTAGTAAGCTGCTTCTCCTCGGTGCCAAGCTTTTCAAACGCCAACATGTGATATAATTTCTTCCAGTCCATTTTCTTTATATAATGTGACCATTACAAATACTTCAGATTTATTGAGAGCTGATGCTCATGTAGGATTTTAAGTTTAGCATTACGTGCAGCTCGTCATGAAACGTCGGTGAAAGGGTTAAATACAACATTGAATTCGTTATAATATTCACTTTGTAGAAATTTAGCGGTGGTGTTCCGAATTGTTTCAACTACCTCTTCTTTGTAGTCTTCTCCGTAACTTTTTTGCATGTTGAATGTCCAATCTTGCAATATTACATTCAATTCCTCGATAAAAGTATCTGGCTCAAATTTATATCTTTTTGCATTGCAAAACGTAGAAAGCTATCACCAGATTGATGATTGCCTCACAAATGTATTAGTAGGCAAACAGGTTTTAACGAATCGACTATTGAATAAATTGTTGACAAATATGTCAAACTATTTATTTTGGCAACCAAAACCGCGATAATAATTATGCATTTATCGCTGTAAGAGTTGCAGCTAACTTTTGCCGCTGTCAAAGTGACAATTGCACTGTGGCATATGTGATTTTTTGTACATGGGTTGAATTGTCTAAACAATAATTTTGTCGCTTATTTCAAGTTCAATTGCTTTTCAGAAGTGATATGTGTGATTAGATGTGTGTTACAATGTTTTTTCACTATTTTAAAAAGTGTTTATGTCATGTAATAGTAAAGATATTATTTTTTGCAATTTTTTCGACAGAAAATTTACATTTTTTTGATCATCTAACTACACTGAAAAGATTTTACTATTTCAACATATAAAACGAATGATAAAATAATCAATACCTAAACAAGCTTAATGCAAAATTGATAGATTTCAGTAGGAATGGTGATTTTTTTTACTTCTTCAAGACTTTCACAACTTGTACTCATGGAAGATTCAAAGAAATAGTAGGGTATACACAACAACAACGCACCCAGTTGAATAAATCGATTTGGAAAAATGTATGTCATAAAGTATTATCAATCAGAGCATGGCGAGTTTAGTAATAAAATGTAAGTTTCAAATTGGCTTCAAAGTATGTTACAGATTCTAAAGGCTGCTCACTTTTGGTAATGATCATAAATTATTTATTTTGTTCATCTTTCTGAATTTTGTCCTCACAAAAACAGAATATGGTAAAATTATTAAGAAAAATAATATAAAATGTATACATGAAAATGAAGAAACGCACATTAATAATATTGCACTACAAAATTTTTGCTTTCGTCTCAACTATTTCAACTTTCAAACGCTATTTAGATTATTTTGGACAAATAACTCATTTTGTGTGGTTATATTTTCAAAAAAAGTGTTCTTCCACTTCAAGTATGGACTATATTACTTTAGTATGATATTTAAAAAGTTTATTGACTTCAAGAAAAAGAACGATGACTCTCCAATAAATCGCATTGAATACAATCCGGTGTTCAGTAAAACGTTCCAAGGTGTAAAACCTATACAAGTTGTAAATGGTTAGTTTCCAATAGTGAAAGACAAAGCTACGAGGCGACAATTTTACTTTACCACGACTGTTCTTAAACCAAATCTACACTGGAAAAATTGAATTGACAAAAGGTACGGTAATGTACCAAAAGATAACGAATGACTCCAAAAGATCAACTGCTGTAACCGAATTGGAAAAAAGTGGTGTAGAAAAATAACAATTGCTGAAAATTACTGGTCATAGCAATCAAAATTCTATGAAACCATACTTATATCTCGATCAAGAACACCACAACTAGATCATAAATATTATGCGTGTTGATAGATCTTCTATAGTAGAGAACAGTAACGAATCTAATGTTCAGCCTTCGGCTTCGGAGTATTACCAAGGAACAAGCTTGAGGAATTTGTCATAAAATTATCTCATACATTATCAATGTCCTAGTGATATTACTACTGATTATTTCCTTCATCTGTCAAAATTTATTCGCTGATAAACCCGCTTCGTTCCTTTTACGAATAAACTGCATGGTCCTTCTTGACAGTTGCCTGAATGTAAGTCACACATTATACAAGTTGTGTGACATATTATGTTCATTAATTTAATATAAATAATTATTCACGTTGTGGAATGAATGTTATTGGTTACTTGACATATTTGGGAAATAATCTGATCAAATATAACTCGACCGTCGTTTATAAAATCGAATAAAATTGGGATTTTCCACTCAAACATTTTTTTTTAAAGCATCTTGTTAAATTCGAAGATTTATGTTCAAAGAATAAAACCCACGACTTCAAAAGCTCTCGGGTTCAATTCAGAACATAAATCTCCGAATTAAACTCGATAAATTTTCAAACAAAATCGTTTTCGTTGAAATTGAAAAATTTATTCTCTGATGAAGTAGGTCTTGTTTTAATCCCGATAATCTACCATTATACCAGGGGCATAGGAAGTATTGTTAGGGGGTAATTCCACACGGCACTCCTTCCGTTTCAATAATAATCTACCGTTATACCGGAGGCGTAGAACGTGTTGTTAGTGAGTATTTTCACACTGCACTCCTTCCGTTTCATTTTATAATATACAGATATACCAGGGGTGTCGAAATTATGAGCACTCCAAAATTAATGGGCATAGAAAAAGTATAGTATGTTACACGAGTTGTAAGCCCATTACGCACTCATGAAATTTATGCACTCGCCGCTGCGCGGCTTCGTGCATAAACTTTTTTATTTCGTGCGTAATATACTATTCCCTGACACCTCACACACATTCGGAATATTGATGAAAAATTCTTCGTCAGTGTCCAACATGTTATGTATGCCCTATTGGTATAGTTAAATTCCTTATCGCATTGTAATCTTGAGGAGTTTTACATCTGAGTGCGATAAGAAAAATTTTGATACTACTATTTTCTTTGGGGACTGTTGAATAGATGTTTTTTATTCAACCAAATGCGTTTTCATCACCAATAAAGCTGTCATTGTGTAATTGAAGTGCTTAGGTGAATTAATTTGGTTTATTTAGAGACAATTTAGAACATATTGGCGATTAGAGTGTAAATGTTTTTAGAAATTATGGAATTTCTTATTCGATAAATAAATTTACGGGGTGTTTTATATGTAAAGTTGAGATCGAGAATAAGTTATTTGTATAGAATTTAGATCGGGTGTGTAGTTTTCAAAATTACTTCAGCTATTGACGAACAATGGCCGACTTTTCCCACACAAAACCACGCCGGTACCCTTGCGAGGGGAGTGTACCAACTTTTGGGGTCTGTGATCCCTTTTTGCAACAGAGGTTGTCCCCGCCGAAAGAAGTTAGGTATAGACAGTGTTTTTCGTCAGGGGAAATTGTCACCTACATGGTTTCCATCTCAAATGATAGAAACAAATTCAAACACATTTATGCAAACTATAACAATCCAACAATATTTATTCCTTTCTTTTTTCATGTCTTTTCTTGTCTTGTATATATTTCTTTGAATTTTTAAAGTTGCGTGACAGAATATTTTTTCGTTTAATTTTTTTGATAATACATCCATATATTTTATATTTTTTATTGAAAGGTGAAGATATTAGAAGCTTTTTTCATCAATGAACTTACTTTTACTATCCAAAAATGACGACTGTGCGTATTTTTGAAGTAACGTGATGGAATATTATTTCGTTTGATTTTTTTCATCGTATACCCGTACATTTTTTATTTTTTATCGAAAGACATTTTAAGCTTTTTTCATCAATGAACTTGCTTTTACTATCCAAAAATGACGACTGTGCGAATTTTTAAAGTTGCGTGACAATATTTTTTCGTTTAATTTTTTTTATAGTACACACGTATATTCTATATTTTTCATTGAAAGATAAAGATATTTAAAACTTTTTTCATCAATGAACTTGCTTTTACTATCCAAAAATGACGAATGTGCGAATTTTTAAAGTTGTGTGATGGAATATTTTTTCGTTTAATTTTTTTGATAGTACACCCGTAAATTTCATATTCTTTATTGAAAGGTGAAGACATTTGAAGCCTTTTTCATCGATGAACTTGCTTTTAATATCCAAAAATAACGACAATGCAAATTTTTGAAGTTGCGTGATAGAATATTTTTTCGTTTAATTTTTTTTATAGTACATCCGTATATTTTGTATTATGTATCAACAAGTGAAGACATTTAAAGCTTTTTTCAATGAACTTGTTTTCAATAACGGAAAATATTGATAGCGCAAGACAATGAACCAGTCTTTATACATACATACAATTCGAGGTGCCTGCCGATTACGCGTTAGCTCACTATGTGGCAGAAGATCTCCAAATGTCCAGAGGCACAGCCGTAGTATTCTCCCAGAAGTTCGGTCGACTTCAGAAACTGCGGGAACAGAACCCAGAAGTTGGAGGGGTGCTACAGCTGAGGAAGGGTCAGAGAAACATCTACTATTTGGTTACCAAGAAACTCTCTCGAGATAAGCCGTCTTATGAAGATGTCTGGTAGAGCCTTACCAGATTAAGAGACACGATGCTGGACCAGAATCTTGTGGACCTGGCAATCCCAAAATTGGCCTGTGGGATTGATAGGCTGGACTGAAGGGTAATAAGAAGCATGTTGGTGACAATATTCAGATCCAGCTGCGTCAAGATTTTGGTGTGCTGCAACCATCTTCCTCGACCCAACATGAAGACTGTGGAGTGTTATTTCTATCGAACGTCAAGGTGCAGATTTGGAGAATCTTGCAGATATCTCCACACTCCAAGAATGACATTTCGGGACGAAACGTCTTCAAGAAGGGGGCAATGCAACGATTTCCTGATCGCCTCATTAATTATGCACCCCAAGTAAACATTTCTCTACTCGCAAACACATGAGCCATGGGTAGAAGAAACGCGAATTTGCTGATGAACGAAATCGATGTTCCGAGAGACATCTAAGAAGTCGCCGTATAGACTCGATAGATCGAGAACTGTAAATAGAATCTGCTTGCGTGTATATAAGGCGCTCGACAGCAGAGGTCAGATAGTTAGTCGCAGAGAGTTAAAGATATAGTTCGCAGATAGAGAGTGACAGTGAAGATAAATTGAAATAGTGAAGTTAATGTTTCAGTTGGATAATTGTTTTAGTAGTGTTTTAAATAAATTAGCAAAATTAGTTTAGCGCATTTTTACTACAGTATGTTGTCCTATTTTCATGATGTGTGATGTCTAGAAGATATTTCTCAATGGAAGCTAACAAAGAAAAGAATTTCACGTCGTGAATCTGAATGGAATTTTCAATATCTCATGTTATTTTCATGTTCGAAAATACTCGGGTTTTAACTTTTACACTGTGTGATGATTGAAGATATTTCCTAATGAAAGAAAATAGATAACGCAGTTCCACTTGATATTCACCACATGTTTCAGAATGTAATTATTGCACGTTTTGCTGTTTCTTATGTTATTCTCAAGAATGCATTCGTTCGGAAATCAATAATATAATCAGCGGGCCATTATGAAACTTCCAATTTAAAAAATCATTTCTAATACTTCAGTCTTCTCATATTTCTATCAGATCATGTGATTATTCATCAACCACTGACTCTCTGGACAATGATTCGATATTCGATGAAGATATCAAATGCACCATTTAATTGATTCATGTGTCCCCAATGTAGCAAAATTTCCTATACTTGCAAGCCGGGTCATTGAATGATATTCATATGTATGTAATATATACATGTAATAGTATGTATAATAGTATACAGATATCAGTCCGGTTGCTTATAATTGCATTTTCCAACCACAGATTTTTTTATTTCCTCTACGTCAGCATGTGTGGCTGGAAATCTGTGGGTAACTTCACACCCATATACCAATTTTATATACATCATACATTCCCAAAAATTGTATGAAAATGGAATGGCATACTGCATAAAATCAAGAAATGTTGATTCGAAAGTGTTCAAAATTTTTGCATCAGTATCCGAATCACACAAATTGTACGTCAATGATTCAAAAACAGAAGTGATACTATTTGGTAACAATAACGATGAAATATAATATTTTCCAAATTTATTTTCATAAATATAAGTGGCAGAATATTGATCATTGTAAATGAGTGCCAAAATCTTGGATTATACATGGACACAACACTGAGATTCGAAAAGCATGTATAATAAAAGATATTCAACAGTGCTACTCTTATACCCTTGGTAACTTCTAAACAGTATAACGAACAAACTTTTAAAAAACACTAGAAGGGTATAACCGATACTACGTTTTGAAATAAAACATACTGTAATTGCTTCATATATAGCGCGAGGGGGCAAATCAACATGAAAATTTTTCAAATCATGGGGGTCTCACGGAAAAGAGAATTGAATTGTCTTTTCTACGATGTGACACATGACCCCAAATGCCATTAAAAATTTTTTAGTTGCTGTGCCGCGCCATCTGTCGAGCAATCACAATATGTTTTATTTCAAATGTATTATCGATGATACCCTGCAAACTTGCTCATGAAATCAATTTTTACCAAACCCCTATCTTCTAGATAAATTCGTGAAATTAGGTGATTATCACGATTGTTTAACTAGAAACAGAATTCTGAAACAGTATTCCTAAACACGTAGCTTTCCCTATAAAGCGGTCAAAATATGCAATTCGATTTCTATGCATATTAAAACCCATAAAAACTCACATAATTTCAGAAAGCAAATTGAATCCTGGAGTCTGTTAAACAGAAAATTAGTCTGACAAACTCAATCAAATTGGTTTAATTCTCACACTTTTTAATTCCAACACTCTATTTTAGGGTATATAAAATCCTGATTATCAATGAATCTCTCGTAACATTCTGTGTTTTTTTACTGGTTACATGGAAGAGTGACTTTGGCCGAATGTCGCTAGTAGTTCAGAATTATGTTAGAATTATATTGGTTATGAATATTGACGCATTCATTATTATTATTGAAAATTACGAATAATTTTTCAATAGGAAGATCTTAGGACGACTCTTTGATTCATATATTATCATGCGGATATACATGTTATATGCCAATTTAATGACGACGTTCCCAAGACTATGGGTCACCTTCAAGGAATTGCTGAACCGCTATCATCCCAGGGCCAGCGCTTCCAATCTAGGACACGCAATTAATTGTTGATTTCGCTATGCTCAGCAGCGTCATTTTTCTAACATTATAAATAGCCCTGCGTGGCAACAATAAGTACTAGTATCATTTGAATTGTTACTCAGTCACTTTACTTTTTGATGTATCAATCTGAATAAATACTGTTCAGTACGAAGCCCTGGAAGGGACACCTGAAACTAAGAAAATATTTTTCTTCAAAATTCAATAACTCGGAAGTTTAAATTTCCGACGTATAACTCGGAATTTTGAATTGTAAATTCCGAGTTTTAACTCGGAATTTTAAAATTCCGAGATATAAGTCGGAATTTTGAATCGAAAGTTCCGAGTTGTAACTCGGAATTTTAAAATTCTGAGATACAACTCGGAATTTTGAAGTAAAATTCCGAGATATAAGTCAGAATTTTTAATATTTCGTAGTTCAGTGAGAAACACTTATTCTCACTCAAAAATAGTTCTTTTTTTAAAAACTCATTAACAAAAAGTGAGATATAACATACATAATAATTATCTCAAAATCTGTCACTATTCCCCGGTCTATTGCTAATCGTCGGCCTAATAGTAAAACCGAGTAACTCCATTTTGATCATTTTACCGGAGGAAGAAAAAATATAATAATTCATGATTTGAAGCATTATTTATGAACTGAAAATTTTATTCTTCAATTTCAACTCACTATACGTTATACGAACATGTGAGTAAACATGTTTTAGTTTTTTCAATATATTATTGTGAGTTACGTGTTTAACTGTACATTACCATTGGAGTTAAGTGGGCTATGTTGGTAGTTACGAATTGTGACTTTCTAATAGTAACTCCATTTTTATGAACGGCTTGGTATGAAACTTGTTCAACAACAAGATACGTATCTCCAAAGTACAGTTTATTTCTCTTGATTTAACGTCTAAGTGAACAAAATGTAATAAAATCCTAATGATACAAGACGATAAAGATACTTACCTCAATGGAAGTCAACAGCAATGTTGTGAAGTGACGAAAAACAAAGAAAACACATGTTGAAATAAGCACGTGATGGTGCCACCACTCGATGAATGCCAATAAGTTGGAGTTACTAGGCTTGCAAACACAAAATACGCTACTAAATGATACGTAGTTTGAAATTTTCTCTTTTCTGATTTTATTCAATTTATTCGTCTGTCAATAATTAAGAATAAATATCTCAAATTTGATATTTGTGGAGTTACGTGGTTTTACTATAAGGCCGACGTAATGCAATCCATTTCAGTAAGCTATTCGCAGATGGAGAAATATAATGATTTATGTCACAGTATTGGCATTGGTGGGTACTTACAGATGGTCGGATAAGGAAAAATTTACTCTTCAAATCATTGTGGCTCAGACACCCAAGGGGATGGAAACTAGATGTATTATATAGGTAATCATTTCGGAGGTGATTTTTCATATAATAAAAATGAAACTTTCTTCAGGTCGCTTAGTTCATTAATTATCAGTTTATCCACATATTTTTATAATATTATTGAATTATAATTTTTAAATATGCTATTTATTTTTAATTCAAGTTAATTCAATTTATTTCTTTTTCTCATTGGAATGTATGGCGCACTAGTATCAGTAAATAATCACACATAACCATAGTTTGTGGGTGTTTCACCGTCTTACTTCAGTATAATGACATTATGATAATAATACTCCCTCCCTGTGCCTGTGCGGGTAGAGGACGGCTGGTATTATTATTTGCCGTAGCGCTCCGGGACGACTTCCTATTTTTGGGGGGTGTATTCACTTTTCAGCTGTAGGAAAACTCGGAAAACCCACAGCACCACCCCGGATGGTGTAGCTTCGCACTCCAAGCAAGCACCAGACGACGGGATTGGCATCTGGACTATGAAATTGAGGAAAATTTTCTCATTCCCCGGATTCGAACCTGGCCTAGTGGAGGCAGAAGATTTGAAAGCTGGCATCCGCCTTGCTACCGACCATCCAATACAAATATTATTAGATGATTCTTATATTCAACACATAAAGCGAGAGTCGCTTTTAGCCCTTGGAATTTCATGAAAATGTATTATTGTCATTTCCATAATATCAATTCATCTGAAGTTATCTAGTAATGGCTATGACTGAAAGACATCAGCATTTTAATTCTATGTTAATGCAAAAAAACTGCTCCCTTCATAATTCCTATAAATAACTTTTCTTCGAATACACCTCCATGCTCCATTTAGCTATCGATTCGTTTGCTGAAACCTGGCTTCAACTTCACAACGCCAACGGACAGAAAGTTGATGCGCATTGAATATAAGTTTTCTAGTCAAATTAAAGGTAAATAAGGTAATGCTTAGTGGTGCGGGGGTGGATATTCCTCGAATTCGCATTGCATTACCTCGCCTACTCAAAAACTTTTTCAAAAGCTTCATTTCAGACGGGGAACTTTTAATAAAATGAATGGCTATTATTCAAGGATTTCATTCGCCTCGTGGATACTCGAACAAAGCTTTTCTCAACATTGAGTGGAAACGAAATGAGAATGGAAAGATTTTCACTTCATTCGACTGAAAGTATCATAAAATTTGCAGTTCTAGCAAGTTTTTTAATATTAATTTCAACTGATGAAGGTTTGATTATCTATGACCTAAAGTTTTTGCAATATAATGATGGAAACTATCAATAATTGGAGATGATTCAAATAAACCAGCTTTCTGCTTCAACCAATACAATAGGTATATTCGTCGGCCAGTTTCCAACAGAAAACAATGACTGCTCCCTACCACTGTTGAATCATAAGTGTTAGATCATTGGCATAGTTTTCTACAAGAACTACTCTGCAATGCTCTTTAAATTTCATACCCAAAATTACGCTTTGATTCAAATAGTAGAACATCTCTGACTAGTTTCATACTTCTAACCATTTATCAAGGAAGGCTAGTTTACCCTATAGAATTTTTTTCAGTGTTCATCTTGTAAACTCCCAACTATTACAACAAGGTGAAAAATATACTGAATTCTTGCTTGAGATTCAAAGGTTTTTTTATATTATCATTCATATTGTGGAACAAGACGACTACATTGTCGTCTGACTTAATCCTTAAGAGAAAAATAACCTCGAAACATGCATCTATGCAGGTGGTCATTTCCAACAAAATGAAGGATAATAGCCAATGGCTTTGGTGGTGGTCGGTGGTCCAGTGGCAAAGGTTTTTAACAGTGGAAATTCTGGCTCATAACAGACAGAGACGTTCGAGGCTCCGTAGGAATCTTTATTCTCAGGTACACGGGTCTCTTTAGGTGGCCACATGCCTTGTTGTAAATCAGGTGTGATGTGAGTTGCCTAGATGCCAATCTCGACGTCTGGTACTAGCTTGAAGTGCGCACCGACCACCCGAAGTGGTGCTGTAGGTTTTCCGGGATTTCATACAACTGAAAAGTGAATACTCCACCAAAAAAAAAAAAGTAAGTCGTCTCGGAATGCTACGGCAAATAATAAGAATAGCCGTCCTCTACCCGCACAGGCTATGCCTTTGGGTACACTCTATGAGTGTTTATGAGGGAGTATCATTCTTATTTTTTGTTAAATAGTTGGACATAATATCAAGTGGTGCACCACAATTTCCATAATGACTAAGCTTGCTGAGTGATATTTCGTCTGAAACAGTATGAAAGGTAATAGCGTGACTGTTTGTTCTAATAAGTCTGTCACTGCATTTTCTGTGTTTGAGTTTTGAATGAAGCAATACTGTCTGTCTGGTATAATATTATGTTTGCGGAAAAACTCAGTCTCACCTTAAGCACTCGTTCAAATATTTTTGCTGGGTTATTGATAACGGATATTGGTCTATAATTGTTCATTTGGTCACGTTTACCTGACTTGAAAATAGTGATATGTACTAAAGGAGGTGCGATATATTCGTGAATTAACTACAAATTAAAGACATTATTATCATTATTATCACTATCATTATAAATTGGTTTCTATGAAAAATCATTCTGATTAATTCAATTGAAGATTTTGTCCTAGTTTCTCCTCATTCAATACTTTTCAGCATTTATCCTGAATCCGCCACCGAGAGCACGTAAACCTGATCATGTCCTAATTCTGAGTAACATTGAACATAATGGGAACTATCCAGTGATTTCCATTTCAAATATCTACATCGAACACTCAGTAAATGTTAGTGACGACAAATAGTTCTGATTCACTGTAGTAGGGTGTCGAGTCTCACCAAAATGTAAATTAATTTTACATCCAGTTTACGAAAAGCCAGATTTTGTGGTAAATTGAGTCGTAATGCCCTGAAGTTTTATTTGTATAGGTTCATGAGCTGGGGGAGATGAGATAATCCTGTTCAAGGCGGTTTAGGATAGCACGAGTGGTGGCTTGTTTAAATAGGTGAAGTTTCACGTAGTTTGTGAACGCGTTGAACACAAATATAAAAATTCACACTTAATCCACGAGTTGACAGTAATTCCTGATACATTTTTAAGTTATAACATCGCAAACGATCGCAAAATAAATTTATTTTACGCATTTTGACCGAAGATGCGCTATTTTGCTAAATACAAAATCATTCAGGAATGCAATTTACTATGAAGTTATGTTTCTTTCATCAGTTCTTTGTGCTTTTTCCTCTCCCTCCGTTTACAAAATATTTCATATAAGAACCTTTTGTATGTTTCGTTGGATTTTAGAAGAAGTAAGCTAGAAAACGACATTTAAAAAGCCTTTACAACAATTTTCTCCGTATTCCATAGCAAGGCCAATTTTTATATTAAATACTCAATTCGACTCACAAAAATTAATCTTGTCAACTGTTGTTGTAATGTATCGAATAATTTCTTTCAAAAACTTATAGTTTTATGATTTTTATTAGTTTGACAAACTACACACCGATTCCTTCAAAACAACCTCGCACTTTCATAATAAAATATATATTATATAATTTGAAATATACTTGAAATAGCATAGGACAATACTCCACATCTTTCCTCTTGAAAAACAAACAGTTATCAGCAATCTCTGTATCTGATTTCCTCATTATAAGAAGTTCCTGGAGTACTGTTTTTCCAAAGATTCAATTCAGCAAAAGACTTTTCAATGAGAATCAAATGCCTCTTCCATTTCACACTATTTAATTCAGAAACTTTTACACTATATACTGGTGTTTGTGAACTTCAACAGAAAAAAAAAAGAACATACCAAAGATCTGGCACACAGCATTGAAAGGGGCCAAATCGAAACCATGTCACCCGAATCGCGCGGAAAGTGCGCGCGAACCCACTATTACAGAAAGTGCGCGAAAAAACATCACTATATATAACATGGCAAACTCGAAAGGTTCATTTTCAGTTGATACGTCTAGAAGAGTACTTCGACCACGCCACTGAAGATGACTGCCGCAGTTGCAGTCGAAACGTTTGGAGATTTAAACCAAAGACCACGGCAAAACCCGGAAACCAACCAAAATATTGACGCCAGCCGTGAAAGCTTACATTCCTAAACTACAGACATGCTTATTTGACGGTTTTCAAATCTGTCTGGAACTAAATATTAATTTCAACAAGTGTTTCATTCATTCAATTATTGAATATTATTATTATGATCATTTCCACAGCCAAGAATTCGTTCGATAATTATACAAAGTATATTTTGACGTTGGTTATTATACAGGATGGTATTTTAAAAATGTTTTATCATTGAATTACACAAGTGCCTTAGCATTTGTTACAACTGCTTTAATCCCAGTTTTTTAATATTTCTGTTATCTCCAACAGTAACTGAAACACCTTTCTCAAAAGTTACTGTTACATCTTTTTTTTTGTTTGGTCTGCTCAGAGGAAATTTTACTTTTAAAATCTATATCCATTGGTATTAAACAACTGAAATGAGTTATCAACTTTCTTGCACTAACTGAAAAATAACCTCGGAAATGAAATCCTTGAAACACAATACAGAAATGTATCAAAGATAACATATAAACCAAAACAACTTTCACCAAGTAATTACTGAATGTATCAGCAATTACGTGAATAAACATAAACTTTTGATAGAGACAATAGTGTAACGATTTCGAGGCCGGCCCTGATCGCCTAATTGATTATTCACCCTCGGCTTGTAAGTAAACAACACGTGATCGCATATCTGCTGGCTAACGGACCAACAATGACTCCTAACGTCCAAGAAGGAATGAAATTGAACAATCGAGAGCCATCTAAGTGAGTCGCCCTATAGTCTCGATCGTTCGAGAACTGTAAAAAGAATCTGTTTGTCGGTTTGCAAGATACTCATAGAGGGCGGGAAGAGTCGCAAAGTTGCGTTGCAGATATAAAGTGAAATAGTGACTGTGATATAAATGTTACAAATAAATTAATTTATTGTTTAAGACGAGTTTTGAATAAATTAGCGAAATTAGTAAAGTGTATTTTCACTATATTTGGTGTCATAAGTCGGATGTTTAAAATAAATAGGTAATTTTTTGCTGTGTTAAAAAAACTGACAGACATTTATCGCGCCTAATAGACTAGTGACCCGATGAACATTTTAGTGTTTGCGAAGTGGAAAGTTTTGCGCGTCGCGGGACAATAAACTGGGAACTTTTTGTGTGAAATAAATAGACTGATATCTTGGTAAAAGACAAAATGTTTTCGAGGAGAGTTTGCGTAGTTGAGTTGAAGGTTAATGTACTGAAGCAAGAGCTAGAGGAGAGAGAGTTAGAAACAACCGGAAAGAAGGGCGTTCTTCAGAGAAGACTCGCAGAAGGGCTGATTGAAGAAGGAGAAGACCCAGAAACGTTTTCATTCGGAGTTTCTGGAATTGATTTGACCTTGATTATGAATAAATTCGAAGAAACTCCCAAGTCTCTGAAAGAAGAACTTCTACAAAATTCGGGGAGCTTAAAAGAACTTCAACAAAATTCGGTGAGTCTGGAAGATAAATTTCTTCAAAATTCAAAGAGTCTCGAAGAAAAACTTCTAGAAAACTCATTCGGCTTGAAAAATTTAAAAGGTAAATTTCTGGAAAATTCGAGTACTCTGAAAGAAAATCTTCTAGAAAATTAGAATAATCAGGAAGAAAAGATTGAAGAAAACTTGAGAAATCTAGAAGTGAAACTCCAAGAGAAGCTTCAAGAGAATTTGAAGAAACTAGAAGAAAAGCTTCAAGAAAATTCGCAAAATCTAGAAGTGAAGCTTCTAGAAAACTCTGAAGGCTTGAAAGGAGAACTTTGTGGTATTGCGAATCAACTGGAAGGAAGAAAAGGAGCCATTGAGACAGAGTTGGATAAAATCAAAGATAACATCGAGGACAAGATAAAAAGGTGAAGGAAACGCTCTACGATGAAATAAAAGGCGGAATCGAGACAGAAATTGGCAGTATAATGGAAACAATCTGTTGAAAATGCAAAATGATACTGCACACACCAGATAAAAGGATAACAAAAATTCAGTGCTGAACTCGAGTTTGGACTTAAGTCCAAAGAGAAAAAATTAGAAAAATTTCACGGTCAGTAAGGAACCAGGAAAGCTCTCACTGAAACCGCCTGCGTTCGACGGAAATACTCCATGGGCAAACTACCGCTGACAATTTGAAGCAAATGGATGAAATGCAGGTGAAAAAACTATAGCATTTACACTGGCATTGCGTGGTGAAGCACAACATTTTGAGAACCCCCACCGCCCAACAACAGAAGGACTATGAACCATGAACCATTCACAGCTAAAAAACCGCTACCAGAAGTCAAGCGAATCTTTATAAGAATTTGAAGCTGATATGCCCTCTTGGTTCGTCTTGCTCACCCAGCCACACCAGAAAATGAAGCCAAGAAGTTTGGCCGACTCCATGAACTATGTGAACAGAACCCAGAAGTCGGAGGGGTGCTGAAATTGAAGAAGGGCCAGAGAAACATATACTATCTGGTTACCAAGAAGCATTCCCGAGATAATCCGTCTCAATAAGATGTCTGGAAGACCAGGAGACACGATGCTGTACCAGAATCTTGTGGACCTAGCAATCCCAAAATCGGCCTGTAGGATTCATGGGCTGGACTGGAGAGTTACAAGAAGCATGTTGGAGACAATATTCTGATCCGGTGACGTCAACATCTTCCTCAACCCTACATGAAGAATGTGGAATGTTATTTTCATCGAACGTCAAGGTGCAGACAGACAGCGACAGTGAAGATAAGTTGAAATAGTGACTGTGATATAAATGTTGCAAATAAATCAATTCAATTTTCAAGACGAGTTTTAAATAAATTGTATTTTCACTACAATAGGTAAAATAAATAACTCTCAATTTAAACTAAAAACGATATTGTTGATGCCGAGGAAATTATTGCAAATAGATTTTCTGAGCACTCCTCAACAACTGCTAAACTTGCATTGAACAACGCTTCAGCAATGACTATGTATGTATGTAACAAGGGCAGCTTGGTCACACCAATCTATAAAAAATATGACCTCACCACTATAATTAATTATAGGCAAGTAACTGTACCCTGTGAACTCAGTAAAATAATCAAGAATACAATATGTAAAAGATTAATATCTTATCTTGACGAATACATGAGAATAAAATATTCACAAAATATATTATAGGTTGTCGTATCTACAAACATCCTGGCCGTGTCATAAAAGCATTTCGATTCATCTAGATCTTCATCCAAAATATACTCATAGGCATTCGTGACATTCGTGGCTCATTTCATTCTTGATGCATAAGAAAATCATCGTGATGCTCAAAGGACCCGTCGTAGGCGTCCCACGGGGATCTACATTGGATCCATTAATATTTAATATTCATGATGTTCATTAATGATCTACCCGAGTATGTGGATACTGATTGCTTGGTGATGTATACCGATGATTTATCTGTAGCATTTTGTAGGGAAAGTCAACGCCAACTTGATAATAAAGCCATTGAACTACATAACTTTCGGTAAATGGTGTTCTGTTAATAGATTAATAGTTAATCTCAAATAAACTTATGTTTGCAATATATCATCAAAGTAAATAATATAGCTCTAGAAGTATTCATAATTCATAGTGCTGTAATAAAAACCGATTTCCTTATTTTTTTATATTGTTGTAAATAACATTAACTGATTATTTTGAACAGTACTCTAACAATAACAATATCAATAATATTAATTGAATTTACGTTTGAAATGATATTCCTAATTTGTGCTTGAGTTTGCGTTTGTTGTCGAGTTCAATCTTGTTTTTGAGTCTAGTTTGGGTTGTAAATAGTATCGAACAATTAATTTCGAAGAGTTATGTTATAAAATTCCATTTATCGAAAGGTCCCCTAAGGTTTTATTCAACCGATAGTACCAACCCCACATATCGTAATGCCGTAAACTTCAAAATTGCCTACTTTAAAAACGCAACATAAAAAGTTGAAAAATCTTCTGTCGGATCATACGCTACATCAGAACTTTCATGGGCGAAATCACCCTATTTGATTATGTGTATGGTTGTTAAGGTTTTGGAGAGAAACAAAAATTTTGTTAATTGAGAAAAAAGTTGTTGACGTTTTCACTTTTGTATCGTTGAAATAAATATCATTTATATCACATATTGAGTTGTATAAGTATTACATCGTTCGGGATATCACGAAATACCTCAACTTCCATTGATAATAGTCGACATTCTCGAAATGGTATGAGTAGAATTAGGTGCAAATCAACAGAACATTTTTTGAGATATTTCAGCTAAATTCATCACAAAATTACTTCATCTTCTGTTAAATCAACAGTGCCAACGAATTATTATTATTTATAGACTCTAATGTACTATTATTGATAACATTGTAATTTGACATATTAACGAGTTCCGATAAATATATTTTCATCCTGATTTTGTCTTATTTCGACCAACAGAACAGTTTTTTTCTATGTCAATCTCACACAACTACGACGTTTTTATGAACTTTGACAGCTTATATCTCAGAAACGATGCATACAAAATCATCTAAACTTACACATTTTTCTTACGACCCATGCTACTACAACATAATACAATTTCTGCCAATTTGATCGAAAGCCAATTTTCCATATGTTTTCGTGCGAGGTCCTTTCTCGCACTTCGTTGAAAAATAATTTCTAGTCCAGTACAAATTCACTTAATTTTCTAGTACCCTATTTTTGTTAGGCGGAGCAACAATGTATTGTGGGTACCTGATAGAATTGTCGATTGGAGTATTCCAGATATGGTTTTTGATTGAAATTATTTTATTCACTATTTAATAAAGGTTACATCAACATTCATACATTTAGAGATCTGCCTTAAAATATACTTAAATGTTCATGCACAAACTACTGAAACATTAGTAAATAAAACAATATGAAGGTGAAAAATAGAAAATAATATCACATTAGTCGTTGTCTTCATCCCAGTCAGTTGGGTCCCGCAGCTCTTTGTAACCTCTGATACTTTCCGATTGCATCCTGAACCATGGCGGCAGCAGCGGAAATTCTGTCAGGGGTCATTAGTGACCTAACAGATTCTTTGTCGAGTCCAGAAACTCCAGAGAACGAAATCACGCAAATGGGGGTCAAATAGCACAATGCTGTAGTAAAAATTCCACCGACCAACAGAAGCGCTGCACCTCCAAGCAGAAACAGTCCAAACTTTGCCAAAGCTTTCAGGGTGAATTGAAGAGCGCTCTAAAATAAAAATAAAAATCAATTACAATAAGTTGACAAAATTCAAATATACATTTTTTTTGAAAATAGTTTTTGATGCAACCATTATACAGTGCGGCTTTTAATAGTCCCCCCCCCGTAACTTTTGAACGGTTTGTCGTACAAACATAAAAAAACGTTTGGAGGGTATCACTGATACTACCTTTTGAAATGAAACACATTGTGATTGCTCGATAGATGACGCAGTAGGGCACATCAACTAAAATTTTAAGTGGCATGGAGGGTCATGTTTCACATCGTTGAACAGATATTTGAATTCTCTTTTCAACCATCTAAAAATTTTAGAATTTCTTTCCATTCAAACAAATTTCTGTCCCGTTAATTCATATCGAATCATTCGAAAGTTATCGTG
Source organism: Chrysolina americana (assembly GCA_958502065.1). Classification (NCBI taxonomy): domain Eukaryota; kingdom Metazoa; phylum Arthropoda; class Insecta; order Coleoptera; family Chrysomelidae; genus Chrysolina; species Chrysolina americana. The sequence goes on from OY293419.1 coordinate 38,218,650, forward strand.
GTCAGGTAAGAAACGGGATTCAGACCCGCCAGATCCGTTCCTACTCTGACATTTCAAATGCATATTGTGAAAAAACGTAAAAACGAAAATCTGAAAAAAAGATAATTGAATTATCTTTTCAACGATATGACACATGGCTCCCCATGCCATTTAAAATTTTTTAGTTGATGTGAAACCCTTCAAACGGTTTTTTTCATGTTTGTACGTCAAACCGTTCAAAGGTTGGTAGTGGGAGACTATTAAAGCCGCACTGTATTAAATATGGCCGACCTATACATATAATATACTACTATTTTCGAATCCTTTGCATTACTCAAGTCTCAAACTGATTTTACGTATAATTTCTAGGAACGTATGAGGAATTTATGACAAGCCAAGATTTTGGTATAATTTGGCGGCTAATCCAAGATGGAGGATGTTAACTTAATTGAAACTGTCATATCTTTGGAAGAATTTGATTTCAAATATATTTTTCTCGAATAAAAGCTCATAATGTGCTACTTGACTACTTGAGAGCTGTCTACTAGGCCAGCAGGAATATCTTACCTTCGCAAAAACCATAATTTCCATCTCAAAGTGATAGCTAATAGAAATGTAGCCGCTATTTCTATTAGCCAATCTATGATGACGGATGTTGACTTCAATGAAACGATCATATCTCTGAGCAGTTGACCGATTCTTATGACTCTCACTAAAATGATAGCTTTGTAATATGTCTCATATTTGAGATTTCTGACAATTTTATAATTTCAATATTTTTTAATTGATGAAACAGTTAGTTTATTATTTTATTTGGAATTTTTGAAAAACATCTCTTTTAGAGTTCCAGAAATATTTTACTGACGGGAGATTTTTGACCACGGGGTAAAATTGATAATCTCACTTCGAAGGTCATCATGAATACCTAATAGAATGTTCGATCGAAATTTGAAAGATTCGTTGTTGTAACTTTCGAATATATGCAAATGATACCGGTTCATATTCAATTTTCAAGTTGGGGGTCCGAGATTGAAGTCGCCTTCGTAGTATTCGATCATCTCTGTAGTGATGATTATAAGAAAAGCAATGTAGCAAAATTACCCTTGTAAAAAGTAAACGCAGGTACGTGTTTCTGGCCTTTTGATATTCGTCAGTGTGATATATCAAGGAAAAGGGTGTTCAACACTTGGTTGAAAGTGGAAACAACAAGTAAAAACAGCAAAACAAACGGAGTCGACTACAGAGAGTCAACTACCTTTTTTGCGGATCAGAATATTCTGATAAATCCGAATCCAATTTCAGAATATTCTACTTACCCGCAAAAGGATAGTGGGCATCTTGTAGTTGACTCCTTTGTTTTGCCTGTTTCTACTTGCTACACCGCACTAACGAAGGAAATACATAAGACAGCAAGTGTTTTGGAATATTTCTTCCACAACATGGTTTAGAATGTCAACACGGTCATGACGAAAGTACATTCTGTTGCTTTGTTAGAATGAATATTCGCGATATTCGTGACTGTGCTTATAGTTAAAATACATATTACTAAAACTACCTTTATAACACTTGTTACATTTTGAATGTACATGGTGTTTTACATTCGAATGTTAATCCTGAAGAGCGATAATCCTTGGAAGATTTCAATACAAATTCTCTATATGAACATAGGCCCACAACGCTTTATTTCTGAGATACAGGGTGTTGAAATTCAACAATAATAATTATGATACGCCACTGTGATTTTTTATCAAATGAATATCATTTTTATAAAAATGGGCTCATGACTTTTTTGGATCGGTTGGATACTTCAAAAAATAAAATACATTCATTGAGACTGAGAAAAAATCACGTTAATACATGCAAATCAAATGAAAACCGCCCACCAGATGAAAATAAGTCCATGCATGTTCATGAGAAGATACTGAACAATTATATGATTGATTGAAACATTGCTGGCATGCTAACAGGGGCGCCATTAATGCAAATTAAATAAAAACTCATAGTGGAAAAAAACATACATACTTTGCATATAGCATAATTTCGAACAAAATACAAATTAGAAATACTGCAGGAAAATTATTTTTTTCGTCAAATTAAATACGCCAGCTGAAATTACAAAACGTTTGAATAATACACGAAGGCGTAGAAGGGTCACAAATTATTAAAAAATGTAATTCCAACTTCGCAATCCGAAATTAGCCTAAATCTGACTTTGCAACTCGGAATTAGTATAATTCCGACTTAACAACTCGGAATTGGTATAACTCTGACTTCACAACTCGGAATTAGCCTAATTCTGTCTTTGCAACTCGGAATCAGTATAATTCCGACTTTACAACTCGATATCAGTATCATTCACTTCGCAACTTGGAATGAGTGTAATGATTGCGATTCCACGTGTTGGCATTCGAATTATAGTGGAAGTGAAAAGAAGGCTGAAAGGATTGAACCTGTTCAGATGAAGGATATTCAATACTATATATACATTCGACTTCCGGCAATGGTGGAGGACTGATGGCGTCCTCGTTTCTCAAGTCAAGTTGATGTGTGTGAGTGTTATAATGTTTTGATATTTATATACCTGATCTGTAGAAATTAATTCCGTAAGGAGTCAGAAATCCAATGAACTAAACCAACAACTACTACTATATTCCACAATACACTAATCAGAATGTGCTGGACAGCCCAACCGCTATTTTTACACCTCGGCATATGTTTCAGTCATCAAGTGACCATGTTCCGGAGGGAAAATATAAACTCAGTTAAATCTTCAAGTAATCTGCTTCTAGATAGACGCTCCTGAGATAGTAGAGCATGCGCTAACAGAATTATCATCTGAAATTTGTAGACGTGAAAATAAAATACTTCATATTACTAATGATAATAAAACGTATAATAATATTATTTTTTTTGGTTGAATATGAATTGTGGGAAGCAAACCAATATAAATGGCGCCACTTTGAAGCAATTTCATGCAACTATTCGACCATCAGCCAGAGCCTTCACACATTTCATGTATTTATGCGACAAATGAGCGAGATTATTCGATTACGTGCACTGCATTTTCCTTTTCGTATACTCGACTTCTTTGTTGGCTATCTACACTATCTACTAATTTCTAGTTGTGAAGTCGAAATTATAGTAATTCCGAGTTATGAAGTTGGATTTATACTAATTTCGAGTTGTAAAGTCGAAATTAGGCAAATTCCGAGTTGTGAAGTCAGAATTAGGATAATTCCAAGTTGTGAAGTCGGAATTATACTAATTCCTAGTTGTGAAGTCGAAATTAGGCTAATTCCGAGTTGTGGCGTCAGAATTATATTGATTCCGAGTTGTGAAGTCGGGATTAGGCTGATTATATTTTTTATTCTCTATGGTCTTTTTACGCTTTCGTAGGAATGTCTACAATCAGAATATTCAAAGAATGTTTATCAAAAATTATTATTGTTTGTTTCGTTTAAAAATATTTTTTTCATTATTTGATTTTTATGAAAGTATAGTTAGGATGGAAATTCTCGTGATACTTCACGCATGCCTTTAGCTCTCGCTCAGAACATCCCACTCACTTGAAATTTTCATTCTAACTTTGTTAAGCTATTCTATACCACCTATTATTTCCCAACACTACCTGTTTGACAGAAAATTATGAAAATATGCTTTATTGGCTTACCATTACTTGTAGTACCGCGGAGACTAAGGGAAGTACCTAAACAATTCATTATAATTTGTAATATAACTATATTATTTCTATATATCCCATCTCTTATAGAAACACCTCAGTATCTTTCATAGGTAACTATCGGAGAAAATCTGAGAAATCAGTATTGATGGAAAACCCAAATCATCAAAAGTGATAATCCAGAACGAAACATTAAAGGACAAATCAGAGCACCAAATATAGGGAGATAATCATTGCTCTCTCTCTTCATACAAATAGGACATTAGGACTTAATCACTAACTCGAATTTGAATTTACAAAAATGCAGAGGAAATTTTTACTGAATCGAATGGGCATCTAAACATTCCATATATTTCTACGATATTTACCATATAACAAGTAACACCAGTAAAGTTTGAAATTATTCACGCTCATAATCCGTACACTTTCCTCAAACCAGGTAATCTCGCGTGATAAGTAGAAAACAATATATGACTGTCTTCGAGTCATCGCCAGACAATTATCGATTGCTTTTATATTTTCATTTTTTCTGTATTCATAGTGCTGTGAAAACTATTGTGTGAATTTGGTACCAGTGCCGTTTTCAACTGTCAATTTTAAATTTTCCCGCCAACAAAGAACGAGTGCGAAATTCTCATACGGAATGTGAATTCATGCCAAATTCATGTATGGAATGTACTATTGGTATCTGTGCAATAATTTCATGGAAATGATATAAACATGGAATATCAGAAACGGTAAGGATGGTTTTTTGGTTGATGACCATATTTGGAGACAGACCCAGGCGGCTCGAGAACAAAAGTAAAAAAATATACGGGGTGATTCAAGTGCATTAGATATTTTTCAACTTGTAGTTGGATTAGAAAATTGAAATTTGGTATTGTCATAATCGATAAAGTCCGTTTCACCTACAATATTTTCAGTCCTATAGCTAAACAGAGTATGCCAGAAGTCCGTACTAAGTTTCTAGTTTTAAATAGAAACATTTTCACACAGTTCGATTGACCTTCTGATTATGAGTTTAGACAATCTAGGTTATGTTACATTATCTATTACAGTTTTTGATATATTTCCATTTTTCTGAAAAAAATTGCCTCTTTAGTAGATTACGAAAATATGTATAGCTCACAAACCGCTCAAAATCAGGAAACCAAATTTTTGTAGAGTATTTCTTGTTCTTTTCGCGAGGTAGAACGGCCTAAACCCTGTTTCATCACGTGAGATCAAAGTGACTGAATAGCCAAAATGATCTATTGATTCGGAAGAAGACCTACCCTTGCACTGATGAGAGGCAAATTTCGAAACTAGTCTGAAAAAAATCTGCTACTGGTTCCTCTTTGGACCAACTTGGACCATCGGCCAAATGTGACTCTTTTGCTTCCTGTAATATATGCCCTTCGTCTCAATCTTGTCGAAGTGATTCTTTGATAAATACTCATTCATACTCGACCATAAACAACGACGTATCTTCTTCTTTTGGTACGGATGGGCGTATTCTGAAGCCCCTGCACGTAGGTAGGCCTCTTTATCTGGGCCCTTTGTGCACCCGCATGTTTGGCCTTGGTTGGAGGTACCTGTGGAGTTTCCTACATTCGTAGTTTCGGGGTCTCTTGGGAGGTTACCTTACTAACTTGTGTTCTGGGCGTACCTTCGGTTCCCTTTTCTCAAGTGCCTGCTTCCGCATTAAGGGTTGCACCGTGGAGGTTCCTCGGTTCGGCGCACTCGGGATGGCTGTCTCGGCTCCTCTCAAATGGGTCCCATCAGTCCCTGCTTCGGTTCTCAAAAGGTGGTTTTGGGGTCCTTTGGGAGCTTTCCCTAATAACTTGTGTTTTCACGTACCTTCACTTCCTTTGGTTCCTTTTTCTCGGGCGCCCGCCTCCGCACCAAGAGTTGCAATGCAGAAGCACCCCTCGAATGGGTTCCAGATGTCCCTGCTTCGGTAACTCTTACTGGTGTAGTTTTTTAGTCGCCTTATACGACAGACAGACTGTACCTGGGATCAATTATTTCTAGCCCCGAGTCCCAGGGGCAAACAGCGACGTATATAAGGCTTAGTAGAGCCAAGCAAACGCAGACCATGTATCAGAACTACTAGGAAGTCGCATATAGCCTGTATAACATTATATACTAGCCTGTATAGCATTACATACCAATCTCGATTTGGCACCGAATCATATTCCATGCCTATACGTATTTCTCACTCTGCCGCTGGCTGGCTGAAAAGAACATTCCACACCTAAATTTGGTACCGATTTGCATTCCATATGAGTAGTTCGCACGTGTGGATCGTTAGCTGGAAATTTCAGAATGACCAATAAAAACGGCCCTGGGGCCAAATGCATGTATGGAATATCTAGATGCTCACGGCTGAAAATATAGAAATTCTCTTCCGTAGCGTATATGTTGCCTTCATCTTCGAAACAAACATGAAACCTATAAATTGCGTATTCTATTTCGACTATTATGAAAGTTACCAGGGCGTTTCCATGAGATGTGGATTGAATAAAAACGTTTTAAAATTGTACTATTTCTTAAGTCTAGTATACTATTAAACTCAATACCTACTGAAATTGATTTCTATTATTATAATTTAATAGCTGCGGAATATGGTGGAATGCATAGGTAAGGAACGGAACACACCGTGCGGTAACCAAATATCACTGCTAAAAATATTTGGTTTACACTTTCATGTTTATGAAGAAATATCGGATGTGTCATTTCAGCATGTCAATTCCAGTATCAGTTAACTTCAGATAATTGATTTGAATTTGAAAAAATGTGTAATGAATAGAACTCATCATCTGTGCAAAAAATAATTAGGTATAGTAATAAGTTTGTCATTGATTTCATGCCGAAAGTGGCTTGTCTCAATTATTTCATCAATATTCTCATTAACTCATCATATTCGCTGCTATAAGAGAGTCATTAAAAAGTTAAGTACAAATTCATGTCAGAAATCGAATTAATTTTCATTTGTGTTAATGATTGGTGCCAAACCCGAGATTTCCTTTTTTCGGATTATTCTGAATGGATGAAACGTCTCAACCTAATATTTGCATAAGTGGAATATATCAATAATTTCTATTACTGTGTCAATTTCATTCAATTTACAAGGCGAATAAAAAATTTATAAATTTGTAATTTTCGATATCTAGACGATATCTAGTCAATTTCACTCCCCATCAATGCTGATGCAACAGGAAAATTTGAGTAACTCCTAAATTTCAATAATGAGAGGTATTTATATATCAATCATCTTCTTACATTTGTTGTTGAAATCCTCTCGAGTGTTTTTTCATATCAGTCCAGTGTTTTTTCATAGTCCTCAGATGTTAAGTTTAAGTGCCCATTCTTGTGGAGAAATTAGTGAGAAGTGAAATAAATGTGAACACAATACCCTTATTACCCATGTTCCCATCAATCCCAAATCACTTCCTCAATTAGAACAATAACAAAATATTCCGCCCGAAATTATAAGTTTTTTCGAATTAATGTGATATTTACAGGTAAGGTTGTACAGCAACAAAGCAAGAAAATGCAATTTTTCCAGTAGGGGTCATGACCTAATTCTAAACTCTCCATAATATTTTCAGTTTTTTCATCAGCTTAGGTAAAATTTACTTTTTAAAAAGAGTTAACTGAAGTTGAAAATGAAAAATTAATAAAATAAAGAGTATCGCTAATTTCGGCTCATTCGGGAAGGTATGTGAGGTTATCCAACTGTAAAACTCATATTCCGTCATGAATTAAAACATCTGTTTGCCTCTTTTATTCTATTGTTGACTTCCTCCCTTGTTTCGTGTTTTTCGGTCATTCTCATTATTGATTAAAATTATCTGAAAACACGTACAAGTATACGTTTCTCTCCCTCACCCTCAACTTGGAAAGCCGACCGAAATAACTTCAATCAAATCACATCCGTTAGAACTCTGCTGTGCACTGTTACTGACTTGTTAATAATTTTCAGAAATTGTAACGTTTCTAAATCTGCTTCTGGGTTCGAATGAATGTGAAATTACATAAAACAAGACATCAAATTTACTTGCGAGATGAAATCAAAACTATGAAGGAACATCAAATAGTCCTCAAGGTGTCAAGTGCTTGCTTGATTTACAACAACTCCCCCTATTCTGAGTGTTTTTGTGGAGTTTTCCAACTGCTGAAAACTTAATGCACCATCAAACATCAGTAAGTGGCACCTGAATCTTTACTACGGCAAATAATAATAATAACCGTCCTCGACCCAAACAGGTTATATTATTTGATGATTGTATTTATATTATCATTTTCATTTTTCCCAGTCGGACCCTGTCTCCGGTGCCCCGATTCATCCAGAGGACGCACTAGTATGCCATTAAGGGGTGAGTGATTACTGTGTCCGAAAATCATGTTCCCTGGGTAGGCGGAGTGAACTAAGAATTACGGTCTTCTGCCGGCCATCATTCTACCGAGAACACCTTTAATCAGAACCACCATTTCAACAGAATGGTTTGGGTAAAGCCTGAGTAAGTCTCGATATTTAGTCCGTTTTTTCTCCTCTTTTCGGACGATGATCGTGTAGCCAGAAGCAGAAAACTCTACAAAAATCGTCCTACTTTGATGATCGAGGAAGACTACGACATTCTTATTGACTTGTATTTGCCTAACGGACTCAATAATCCTCGAAGCATAAAGCAACACCTGTGCCTCGTCTATACCGAACGAGTATTGAAGGTGGTAGTACAATACCTGTAGCGCCGCATTATGCCTGTGGATATAGGCTAAGACTGCATATATCGACAAGCTGGCAGCAAATACATTATTGTCTCGAGAGCCCCACGACACGCTCTACATCTAGTGTCTGGGACCTCTGTACCCATCACGCGACTACGGTAGACCAAGGTGTTCAAAACACCATCCTGACAGGCTATCATGAACCCCTCGGTCTCTGGCTACAGCCCACTTGACCTGAGGAAAGCAAAAGTCAAATTTTTGGATAAGCCGAGGTATTCGATGTTCTTGAAGACTCCATGTAATGGATCACCTTTATGTAGCTGGAGGAGTATTTCTGTCTTCGCAGCTCTGACGTGAGCTTTTTGCTGAACGGGTTCCAACTCCGTGATACAGTTTGGGTCACTTCGTTCAGTGTAGAATACCAAACTAAGTTCATAGGCTGCAAAGGCTGCTGTGTCCCAAAAAGAAATGTCCCGATCACTGCTTTTCCTTTTTCATGGACGCAGGCTGAGCAGATAAGGGGATCTGAACTCCGAAGGTGATAGAACATACTGACAAAATACTTGAGTAAAATTCTAAAGGGTTCGCCCACCAGCGAAGAGTCGTGGTCTGTAGAATTCTCTTGAAATTTTTAGACTACAAGGAAAAAGGCTGAAATGTTCTCGAAGCATCTGGAAAGTGCTGAAAAATTCGAGAAATCCGTAGAATGACCATCAGACCATTGACTACGGATGGTTCTAGAACGTACTGACAGGAAACTCAAGTGAAATTCTAGAAGGTTATACCACCCGTGAGTAGGCGTGGTATATTGAAAAGTCTACAATGGGTAAGGAAGTTTCTAGAACGTATTGGAAATATACTCAAGTACACATATCCAAGACCTGGGCATCGACGAGTATTGCAGCTAGTGCTTTAATATAGTTCAGATTTTCAAGACTTTTTCTTGGAACTTGTTATTCTGCTTTGAATTTGTTTCATTCTTGTTGTAGGTTAGTTCTTCTGACTGAAGGGGTATTCCGAATTTCCGCTATTTTTGTTATTATCACTTTAACCTCTATTCGATATAGAGATTTTTTTCTTTCCTGATAGATGAAAGTAGGGCAATTTTCTTTTTCTTACTTGCAATGACTCTTGTTTTTTGGGCTTGCGCTTTCCTTTTTAACATTGTTGTTTTTGTTATATCAGTCAACCGGCTACACGCTTACGAGCAACCCTTAGAAGTCTTCGAGAGACTTGTGCGAGCTTTAAAACATGCACCTACGGATGTTGGGATTAAGAAGCGAGTGCTTAACCCGCATGCCACCACGATCCTTTCAATTGTGTAACACTATATGGTAGGGAACTAGTTTCATCTGTATCCATGCTATCTGTTCATTTTCGGATTTGTTCGATTTTCTAGGATTGTTGTTGTCTTTTACAGCTGCAGTTTCAAGGATTGCAGTTTTTGAGGGTATAAACCTTTGGGACCTCATAATTAGTGTGTTCACTGTCTGTGAATTATGTAGAATTTGTATTTTATACATTTATATCCTTGTACGTACCTTTCAACACTTAAGCTGCCATTTGTATCATGAATGGACTCAAGAATACCTGCCTCTCCCCACAATTCTACGAATTGGAAAATTGAGGCAAATATCTGACAGAAACCAACTAATTCCCCCTACGGACATTAAATTATATATGTCGTCCATTTGTGCAACGTTACTCACGGGCTCATAATTGCAAGTGCTGAAGCAATTGGATATTGTCCTTCATTTTGTTGGAAATGGCCACCTCCATACAAGTATGCGTTTCGAGATGTTCTCCTCTCATTAGTAGAAGAATAGGTCAGACAACAATAGAGTCGTTTTGTTCCACAATATGGGTGGTAACATTCAAAAGCCTTATAGTATCCGTCTACGAATGACGCCCTGACTTCCAATAAGTCAGTCGCAGCGCCAAACGCAAGTAGATCAAGAAACACTCCTTGAAGCATCGACAAATGCAAATAAAACGAACAAAGTTCGAGTGTGTATGTTGGAGAGTCCAATTCAATGAAACAAATGTTTCGTCAAACCGAAAAATACCTGTCTCTCCATACAATACCACAAAGTAGAAAATCAGGGAATATTTCTGACAGAAAACAACTACGCACATTGAATTATATCTATTGTCCATTTGTGCAATGTTCTTTAAGGACACATAATTGCAAGTGCTAATACTTACAAAGCAATTGAATATTATTCTTCATTTTGTTGGAAATGACCACCTGCATACATGCATATTTCGAGGTTTTTTCCACTCATTCATGCAACAATAGATTCGTCTTGTTCCACAAAACCAACGATAACATTCAAAAGCCTTACAATGCGTCTACAAATGGAACTGTGACTTACAATAAGTCAATCGCAGCACCATCCGCAAACAGACCAAGAAACACTCTTTGTAGCATCGACTCCAGGCGGAGACCAAATGCAAATAAAACGAACAAAGTATATTCAAACTTCCTATTCTCAGATGAAATAATTGGGAATATAATCTTCGAAGTTTTGACGCTCATAATTGATTGCTAATGTATTTCAAGAAGTAATATAAAGTTTATGATTATTTCTCATTTTATTTCTCTTCACTTTTGCGGAAGTTTGTATCCTTAAAGAACTAGAAAGAAACGCAACGAGGGAAAATAGGGTGTTGAACCGATAAGGGGCTTCCCTTCATAAGACAGTGTGCCTGGAAATCAGAAGAGTGGGCTTCTTTTTGATACTAAGCAGAGTGCTTACTTCATACAGGGAGCTAGCTGATATATTACCATAGCAGCAGGGACAGTATTTTAGACGATCAGATAAGGCACTTTAGGTTACGTTAGGTCACTAAGTGTCACCGAATTGCGGCCTAACTGGAAGTGAGAATGCATGCTATTGAACACATTTGAACACTATTTAAAAATAAATCAATATTTCTTCATTTTCAGAAGGGGATTACTGGTCAAATCAGCCATGAGTTACAAATTAGTCAACAGTCATTAAGGAAATTTTGAAAAAGAATAAGTACTGGTCGTTAAAGTATCAATTGCATCAATATTCGTATGGAAGTTATGGAAACCGAATATCAGTTTATTGTTATTGCGACTGGTTACTCCAGAATAATACTGCTAATTCCGATTTTGTTTCTTCGATATAATTATCCGACGAGTTAAGATTTACGAACAATAAAATGCTTAACAATGAAGGAAGGTAATTTTCAGGAAAGAAAATATATGGAATCGAAAATTAAATTATTGGACCAATTTTATTCCAATGACTGTTGACAGGGGAGAGGTATTTAGAATGGCTTCAGTGTGATGTTGTATTATCAGTGCCAGTTTAACCATCAGCCCATTAGTAACGAGTTGATGTTGAGATTCGTTGAAAGAATGTGTTATGATTTAGAAAAATCTTTCAGGTTACGAACATTTCGAGTTTGAAGGGCGGTCCCTCAGTCATAGCACCAGGTGGCAAATTATCTCAAGCCGGCACTATGTATTATTAATAATGGACTTAATTAAGTGATGTATTTTCAACAATTCAATGGTCCTATATGTTGGTCTGGCCTAAGATGAATGAGGTTTATTCTTCTTGGGTCAGCCCCATCACCTGATATCAACATTTTGGATTTTTTTGTGTGGGGTTATGTGAAAGAACGAGTGTTTTATACAACAACCCAAACAACTTACCTACAACAAAATCTGATTCGAGAAGTGTTTGCTATAATAAAACCGATATTTTGTGAAATATGATGCGAAACACAATTGATAGAGCCAGAAAATGTCAGGAATACATCTCGAACATTTTCTGTCTTTCAATTAATCCTGGTATTGTGACTGTTTTTTCTGTGAAAATGTATTGCTTCAAATTCTGTTTCATTCAATTTTGTATTCACAAAACACTTGATGAGTGATAAACCCCATTAAGTTTTTACAAATAATTAGTGTGTCATAAAGCGATCAACGGATTCGTCGTGAAAGTTAGAAGCAGGAAAAGCTTGTCTAAACAATGTAAATAAAAAAAATATTCAGCTAACCGGAGGAACAACCAATTTCGACGTTTTTACTCCACTCAGTATTATTGGGGTATTTTCTAATTTAATTTCGAGATATGGCTTAGTAATGTTTACAATTTGAAAAATCAATACTATCATGATACAAACACAATATTTTGCTATATCGGGGTAATCAGAAAAGTACTTGAAAATATCCTATTAGGAAGTTAAAAACGTCGTTCATTCAATAGAATCCTTACGGAAACCAACGATTTCGACTTTCAACATTAATTAGTATGTGAAAACCATTAAACCATGATAATTGAGAAACCACAAGCCACACTTATATTCAAAAAATACAAGGGCTCTACAAATATGTTTGCCAGTGGCACAGTATCTTTGCAGTTCTTCTAATGAAATAAGTAAAAAATCTTTAAGTTAAACAATTTTATCGTAAAGAAACATAACGAAGGTGCAGATATTATTATAAAAGCTTAAAAAACAATTAGGTTGGTACCAGGTACCAGTTATTAAACCCCACGATGATGTTTTAGTCTGATCAATGCCCTAGATTGATCAGGAGAGTGGTGTGATGACTGGTACCTGGTAACTACCGAATTATTTTTTAGCTTTTATAATATTTGCATCTTCATTATGTTTCTTTACAATAAAATTGTTTAACTTTTTTTGCAGAGAAACTGCAAAGATATAGTGCCACCGGCAAACATATTTGTAGAGCCCTTGTATTTTTTAAATATAAGTGTGGCTTGTGGTTTTTCAGTTATCATGGTTTAAGGGTTTTCACATAAGTTGAAAGTCGAAAACGTAGGGTTCTGTAAGGATTCTATTGAATGAATGACGTACATAACTTCCTACTAGGATAATTTCAAGTACTTTTCTGATTAGCAAAATTGCTTTTTCAAATTGTAAACATTACCCAGCCATATCTCGAAATTAAATTAGAAAATATCTCACTTATACTAAGTGGAGTAAACAACGTCTAATTGGATGTTTTGAGTTCCCCCGGTAAGCTAAATACTGTTTTGGATCATAATAGTATTGTGTTTTCAAAGGCATGACATATTTTAGCCAAATCACGTGAATAAATCAGAAATAATCTCAATTTGAGTTTATTACTTTTATTTTTTGTTTTCGTAACATCTTTCAAAATCACCCTGTTTCTCCGAAACTGATCCAATTGAAGTGTTACCGACATATCGTGATCTACAACATACTCGAGTTTCATTGAATTCCGCAATCAACCAAAATCCCATATATTCCGTGCGGGGTCCTTTAGTGACCTTACTCAGAATCGTACGAAAGTGTCTAAGAGCCACACAGTTTTTTTTTGTATTTTTCCGACTTCAAACTCGAAATTGTCGGCTTTTAAGTCGGAATTTTGTTCTTCCGACTTTAAACTCGGAAGTTCCGAGTTTGAACTCGGAAATTCCGACTCTGAAGTCGGAATTTTGTTCTTCCGAATTGAAAGTAGGAAATTTTATCGGTATTGGTCTGTTATGGGAGCAATTAGTGCCTACGAATATGAACAATCTAATTAAATTTGATTAAAACAAATAATTTCGACCACAATCGAAAACACCCTTATCTCTACACATGTGGGAACATAAGCCAAATATCTGGTAACAACTAATTTTCCCCACGGACATTGAATCACATATGTCATCCATTTGTGCAACGTTCCTTATAGACACAATTGCAAGACTTATAATGAAAAGTGGTGGATTACGTAATGCAATCTTCCGCAAAAAATCCTACACAATAGATATGGTCGTCGGCAACTATTCAACAGAAAACAACCACTGCCCCCTACGACCGTTGAATTATATTTGTTCAATACTTGGCAAAGTTGTCTACAAGAACCACTTTGCAATGCATTTTAAATATCAAAGCTGAAATTATTTTTCGATTTAATTGGGGGAACACCTCCGTACCGGTTTGATGGTCATTGCCAATCATCAGCGAAGGCTAGTTCGACCCAATTGAATCGAAAAACCCTTTCACCCTAATTGGAATTCCCTAAGACAAACACTGAAGTATGAATTCAGCGCCATCTCTGGGTTCCAGTTTAAAATGCACTCCGACTACGTGTCGACTTCAATATGAAGCCAGAAACATCATGAAAGAGGGGCGACACTACTTGACGGAAGACCATAAAACTAATACTTAATGAAAAATGGTGGATTACGTAATCCAATCTTCCGCATAAAAACCTATACAATAGGAATGGTCGTCAGCAAGTATTCAACAAAAAACAACTACTACCCCCTACAACCATTGAATTATATCTGTTTAATACTTGGCAAAGTTTTCTACAAGAAGGGAAGGGATTCCAATTAGGGTTTTTTCGATTTAATTGGGTCGAACTAGCCTTCGCTGATGATTGGCAATGACCATCAAACCGGTACAGAGGTGTTTCCCCAATTAAATCGAAAAATAATTTCAGCTTTGATATTTAAAATGCATTGCAAAGTGGTTCTTGTAGAAAACTTTGCCAAGTATTAAACAGATATAATTCAACGGTCGTAGGGGGCAGTAGTTGTTTTCTGTTGAATACTTGCCGACGACCATACCTATTGTATAGGTTTTTTTGCGGACGATTGGATTACGTAATCCACCATTTTTCATTATTAGTTTTATGGTCTTCCGTCAAGTAGTGGCGCCCCTCTTTCATGACAATTGCAAGAGCTAATTGTAATAAATCCATTGAATAGTATCCTTCGTTGGGTTGGAAATGACCACATGTATAAAGGCATGTTTCAGGGTTCTTTCCTGTCATCAATGCTAGGATAGGTGTTGGATAAAATTAGAGTAGTCCTGTTTGAGCAAATATACGGAAGCATCATAGTCTCTCCATACGAATGAAGCCGAGATAATAAGTCAGTCGCAGTGCAATCCGCAAGGGAAACATACAGCACTCCTCAGTAGCACATACTCCGAGAAGAGGTATTGCAATAATGTATCTATAGAGAGTATATTGATGTAATAATTATACTCCCTCATAAACACTCATAGAGTGTACCCAAAGGCATAGCCTGTGCGGATAGAGAACGGCTATTATTATTTGCCGTGGTTCTTCAGAGCGACTCACTGATTTTTTCGGTGGTGTATCCACTTTTCAGATGTAGGAAAACCCGGAAACCTACTGCACCATCCCGGATGGTCGGTGCGCACTTTAAGCTAGCACCAGATATCACATCACAGTTGATTTACAAGGAGACCCATTTATTTGAGAAAAAAGATTCCGTACCGGAGCCTCGAACGTCTGTCTGATGCGAGCTAGAAGTTCCACTGCTAGAAACCTCAGCCACTGGACCACCGACCACCATAGAGTGTACCCAAAGGCATAGGCTATTATTATTATTTTGCAGTGGAGCTCCGGGGTGATTTATTGATGATGTTTTTGGTGGTGAATTCACTTTTCAGCTGTAGAAAGGCCAGGAAAACTTACAGCACTACGCTGGGTGGTCGGTGCGCACTCCAAACAAGGACCAGAAGCCGGGATTGGCAACTAGGCAACTCTCATCACACTTGCTTTACAACAAAGCATGTGGCCAGTTTGCAAACCGATGCACTTGGGAAAAAATATTATCGCGTACTGAGGCCTTGTTGAGCCATTCGGTACCAAATGAATGAAAACAAGTCATTTTAACTACAATCGAAAACACCCTTTGCTGAAGTAATATAAGTAAGTAAGTAATAATAAGTAATCTGACAGAAAATAACGACTCCCTCCTATGGACATTGCATTACAACTATCATCCATTGGGATACATATTCAATAGGTCTATCATAATTAGCACTTGTAACTGAGTCTCTGAGGAACGTTGCACAAACAGAATAGAATTCAATGAAATTCCGACTTTAAAGTCAAAAATTTACGAGTTCAAAGTCGGTAGAACAGAATTTGTCAGAATTTCCAAGTTTAAAGTCGGAATTTCTGAGTTTGAAGTCGGAAAATAAAATTCCGATTTTTCAAGTCGGAATTTCTGAGTTCAAAGTCGGAAAATTCCGAGTTTGAAGTCAGAGAAATACAAAAAAAAACTGCGTGGCCCTTAGACGCTTTCGTTGAATTGTTGAATCTAAAAAAGTAAAATTAAATAAGGTGTTCTATTGGAAAGTTCCAAGTTTGGGTTGTTACCGATCATACCGGAAGTAATGTCTTACAAATTCTTGTTACTATAGCTCTTCAAGTATGTAGGAACCTAACGCGTCATTGGTTGATTTTCGCCTCGTTAAAATTTTAGTAAAATTATCCAGAAACTTCTATTTGTTAAATCTTCCGAACGGTTTTGTTCTTGTTAAATGTTTCGGTTATGAAAAATAGAACTCAATGTCAAAATCATAGAGTTTGGTTGGAAGAAATAGTTAGTTAGTCTTCATTGATTCATAAAAAGAGCTTTAAAATGCAATTGGATAAGTCAATACAGTCAGTATATTTCAGTACAATAGGTATAAATAAAATAAACTATATAGTTTTGATAAAATCTCTTGGAGTGTGTATCACAGCTCAACATTATTTCTGAAAATATGACTTTAAAATGACTTTAATAATTTCGAGACAATACAGTTATCACCAATAATTCTCAATAATTGAATGTAAAAGTACCTCTTCGAACGATCCACGTATTAAGTAACTCATTGTTCAGAATGCGTTCCCTAAATAATACACAGGCCGTTTTTTTAGCGTATCCCACTATTGTTATCTCGGAAACGGAGACCTACAAGGTCGGTTAAATTGTCAACAGTTTCCTATTTTGGGAAGCAAAAATAATATTTTTTTCAAATCTTAATATCAATGGTTGTTTTTGATATATTCGCCAAAAACTATTCAATGCGACGTTTCGTTCAATAGATTCCATCATGAACTTTAATTTTTTGAATACGGACCTATAGTTTGTTTCATCGATTTTTGTAGCAACTTTCATAACAAATTCAGCTATGTATTAGGTACAAGTGTGACTCGACGTTTTTCTCCGAAAAAACATCATGAATATTTGGTCAAAATATTTCCGTTGGTGTAGCCTGAAAAAGATAGAAACCAAAATCGAAGATTGATGAACTCCAATATATTTTGAAAATTTTCCAGTAGACGGAATGCCTATCCCATTCTGTATAAATATGGAAGAACTGTTCAACTTCCCAATTTTTATGGAACATGAATGTTTATTTCTGATGTTTTTTGGCAAGTAGAAATCTTGGTGAAAATGTCTGAGAGTACGGATATTAATTGATTTTTTCAAAGTGAGCCATGAATTAACAGAATAACAAATTGTCAATTCTATTGACAAGTACATACAAGGTGTCAATTTGAAAACTTCCAACCCTTAATATCTTCCTTCCAGTATATAATATGAGGATTCGAAAAACAGGTCAATTTAATTTTCAAGGGGGACACTTTCAAGGAATATTTGTTGCACTCGTGGTTCAACCTTCTAGGAGGGGTAGATGTTACCCTTAGAATTTTAAATGGGAAGAGGGGTCAAGTTCCACATCATTTTGATTGGCGTTCAATTCTTTTTCCAATTATATCCTGACTTTTTATTTTTTGATGAGCAGTTTCCGAATAATAGCGTTCCAAACTTACACATGTAATTAGAATTTGCCTGTTCTGAGATGCATTATTGTTTCAACTCCTTTTAATAAACATGGTAGAAGAGATTTATTACACGTGGGATGTTTCATTTGTTGGATATTTTCCTTTACAAAATGAAATATAATTAGCGTGAAAGACATTGCAAACATAAAATCTACTTACGCTCATCTTATAAACTGTTCGAAATGTCGTCCATTTTGCTCTAAACAATAATACAGTCTGTTTTCGAACTCCCTTCTAACACTACGGAAAACTTAACTAGGAATTGACTGGTATGCTGCTGTAAATTCTCCAATATCAGAAGGTTGTGTTTTATAAACAACGGATTTAAGATGCCCCAAAGATAGAAATCTAAGGGAGTTAAATCCGGTGATCTCGGAGGCCATTCAACTGCTCCCCTTCTACCAATCCATCTATCCAAAAATCTCTCGTTTAACCACTGTCGGGCGGAAAGAAAATAATGAGGTGGAGCACCGTGCTGCTGGAAATGTAACAGATCCTCCTGCAAAAGTTCATTACCTTCTGCATCAATTTGAGTTTCTAGCTTGTCAGTTATAAGAGGAAGGATAGTCTCTTCAAGCATTTCAAGGTACCCAGTCAAGTTTTCTGTCAGAAATAATGGAACAATAATAGTATTTCCAAGAATACCAGCCCAAGCATTAACTTTTTGTGGGTGTTGTGTATGCCCTTCCCGAAAAATATATGGGTTTTCGTCACTCCAATAGAGGCAATTTTGTCTATTAACATTTCCATTCAGAAAAAATCAACACTCATCGTTGAAACAGATGTTTAAGAGAAGATTAGGGATGGTATTAACTCAATGAGACATGGTTTTACCAAACTCCATTCTTCTATCATAATCATCCTCGTGGAGCTCTTGAAGAATCTGCATTTTATTTGGATGAAATGTATGCATTTTCAATGCTTTTCTTACAGTCTCGCGTGACATTCCTGTCCCTTCAAGTTGAGCTTCTTCATTCAGTACTCTCGGGTTATTTCTTTTTTTATTTGTCCCATCTACGGGAAAATTTTCAAAAAATATGTAACGGAAGTTGTTTGACCAAATATTGATGATGTTTTTTCGGAGGAAAACGTCGAAAAATACATGTACTGTATTTATTAGCTGAATTTGTTAACACAGTGGATACTAAAATTGATGAAAAAAACCAGAGGCTCTTGTCTGAAATAATAAAGTTGACGATTGAATTTAATGAACGAAACGTCGCATGGGAAATTGGTTCATATAAAATTATAACAAATATGAAACGGTATTGAAAGTTTCTCTGACTTTTTTTCAATATACTGACGAGAATTGTATGACCAAATATTGATGTTTTTCCTGAGAAAAACGTCGAGAAACACATGTATTGTAATACATAGCTGAATTTGTTATGAAAGTGGCTACAAAAATCGATGTAAATAACTAGAAGTCGTATTTAAAAAATAAAGTTGATGGTGGAATCCAATGAACAAAACGTTGCATTGAAAATTGGTTCATATCATATCAGAAAGTTCCCCTGACTTTTTCTCATATCATTCGAAATGGAGGCGGTAGAACCAAAAAACGAAATTTGGCTAGGTATTTTAGTTTTTGGCAAATATCTCAAACACAACCATTGATATTTAAGATCTGAAAAGATATTATCATTGCTTCCCAAAATAGGAAACTTTGCTCCAATTCAACCGACCTTGTAGGTCTCTCCCTTTCCGAGATAGCAATAGTGGCATCTGCTAAAAAACGGCCTGTATAATTTGCTAAATCTCTAAACTGAAATGAAAACATGTTACTTGAAATAACTTTTTGGTTTTACTGTCACCGCTTTTCTTTCATTCTTGAGATTTAGAATTCCCAATTGCGTTAATACTCACTAAACCCAACCTTACAATAGGTACACGACCCTGCCAAAAATTTTATGGTTCAAATTGTATTGAATTTCCAAAACATAACTTACCTGAGTTGCAGGTATTACCGAAGACATATAACCAGAAGGCTGTTCTTGGTGAATCGGCTGTTTGACAAGGGACTTTTCGTAATAGCCGTCATATCCTCTATTATAGCCATCAAAATAAGGATACGTCTGTTGAGGTATATACGGCATCGGAGGTTGTTCTGGTGCTTTGTATATCGACGGGAGTGGATTTGGGGGTACTGAGGTAGACGAGGAAGGGACTACTTCATTTTCTGCAAAAACTTGGCTAATCCCTGCTATGAAAAGTAAGATGTTGAAGAATTTGTCCAGCCTCTGAGAGCTATAAGTAAGGTTCATGATCTGAAAATAATATTGAAAATTGGGATTAATGGCGAACATAATTGGGTGAAACACGAAATAACTACAGTGTGGAACATCTTACCTAGAAAAATTTATGATATGAGACCAAATCAACGTCATAATGATAATGAACTATAACATAATAGTTACCTATTTATGTAATAATGATTATAATGACGATTATTCTGTTCTTTAGTATTGTTCTGTGATTCTGGTAGTAGCCGTGAATATTATCAATTTCATTACTACGACTTTTTGAACTTCATTATGACTCTGTGGAGCTGTGGATAGATGCGGAAAGAAATCAAGACGTTCAAACATCTTATAATCATTTTATTCAAAAACTCAATGAATATATCAAGAAACGACAAAATTTAAAATCATAAAAAGTTAATTTCGGAAACTAAAACCCTGGATATCTTCAGGCTTGATCATTTCAATTCATAAAAGAAAGAGAGACTATTGAATAATTACTCTACCGAACTTGAACAGAAATATAATTGATTCTTGTCGAGGAAAATTGAGTAAAGCAGTTGGGAACTTTAAGAAAACCGGGTCTATAATCAAAAATATTTCAGGCACCAAAAGTGATAATAAAGGTAAAGCAAATCTGTTTAATGATTTTTTTGTTTGTTTAGGGACTAAGATGGCAAGAGATATTGAAACAATTAGTCTACCCCCACACTTTTTAAATGATATGTCTATACAATCATCATTATTCCTGGAACCCATCACATCTTCCGAATTAATTTCTTTTATTTCAAAACTGAAGAATAATTGATCCCCGGGGCCCGATGGGATTAATACAAAAGTTATTAAAGCTACTCCTTTCTGATTCCATTGAAACATATTATAAATCTCTGTTTTGTAAATGGAAAAATACCTATGCAATGGAAAGAATCCGTAGTTACCCCGATTTTCAAATCTGGAAAACGCAATATACTGACTAATTATCGCCCCATATCAGTTATTAATAACTTTGCTAAACTATTCGAACAAGCTCTTAAAACACGATTAATTAAATTTATTGATAAGCATCACATAATAACCAGTAATCAATAAGGATTTCTGCAAAATCATAACACAGAGGGTGCCATCATGAGTTTTGTTGACAAAACAGTAGAAGCTTTGGACAAATCAGATAAGTGCCTAGCGGTATTTCTTGGTTTGGCCAAGACATTTGACACTGTTTCCCATAACAAATTACTAGTCAAAATGAGTGACTACGGTTTCGAGGGTTATCCCTAGGTCTTTTTGAGAACTATCTACGAACACAGAAAGTAAAGATAGCAGATGTGTTGAGCATCGAATCAATAGTTGAGACAGGAGTGCTACAAGGTACTGTATTGTGACCCATACTGTTCTTAACACTTTCCGTACGGTTGACGCAGCCTATGCGACTCCGAGGAAATGTGCCACACAGACGGCTGTCGCATATGGTCGAAGGAATGTATTCTGTCTCCTGGACGACTGTCGATTGGGATGCGACAAATTCAATCTTCAGATTTGGCATACAGACTGCTGTCGCAACATTTGCGTTCACCGTATGCTAAACGCTCTGGCGGCTGCCACATATAGTCGACACCGTCGATCATACGCGACATCCGGCAACCTTGCAATTCCAGGGCAAGGCGAGTGCAGTGTTTCTGTTTTCGCGCCAGTATGGCTCAAGATGTCGTTAGAGAATGCAGCTGGTCCCTCGGGGATCGTTCCAAGAGCGAAAAAACAAAAAACTAGTTATGATAACCATTCATCCCAGCGAGCACAAAAACATCCCAGAGATGTTAAAAGTACTAGTTTTTAGGACATCAAACCTCCACTGCGATGTTCTGTTCATACATGAATAGAACGTGTACGTATAGCCAAATGTCGGCCGCGCGCGCTATTTTTAGGATGTTCCTGGGACAAAAGGTATTTTTTTCTCGCTCTTTTCAAAGTCTTTTCAAAGACTCGCGATAATATTTTCAAAGCTGTTTGCCTACATTAAATCACTGTATATAAAACATTTCCAATGATGTCCCTGGGACATCACAAAATGCAATTTCTTCTCGTTTTTTTTTCAAGCCGCTTATTAAAAATAGCCTATAAATTAACAATAGTCAAAATATGCATAGGTAAACTTATTTCAATAGTAACTCAAAAAATCACTAAGAGACACACATACAAATCAAACCCAAAATATTTTCTGCAAATATAAAATGAATAATTTTTCAAAAATATAAATATCACTTACATTCCCTAGGTAAAAATACAAAAAGTAATCTTAAAATATATTCCGTATACAAAAAATGTATACATTAAAATATCATCGAATTATAATTTTTGGAAATATGTCTAATTAGCCCTCATCAGGAATCACACAAAGAATCTGAAAACATAAAAATTAAACTAGAAATATATTCTGCCTAAAAAGTTAATTAAATTTCTTCTTGTCTTCATTTCCGGCTGTCTTCTCTTACTTGCTATGCTTGATTTTCTACTCACATTTAAAGAGTATAATTACAGCATCTACAACAAATTGATAATGTGCTATTATGACAAATCTACTATTAAAAAAAAGACATATTGACATTCTACTCCATTTACAAAATTATCAGTCATATTTTCTATGAAAAGAACAATCTTCAGAAAAAACAAATTTTAATCTTTGTGAAAATTCACTTTGCTTTGTTCCAAGAGTAATTTTTATTCCGAATTTGCATTTATACCAACAGACTAATTATATTGTAAATTTTCAGTAGAGTTCAAATTTGCTTTTTGAATAGTTCAACATGAGATGGAACTGGTAAATCGAATGAAATTTCATCACAGGTCACAGGTGTGAATGAGATCAATCTGAAGCGTTGTCTGGTTCAACTGAATTTAAATAGAACTTTGTTACTGATACACCCTCAGTAATATACTGCCTTTTCTACATTTATATAAATTATAAATATGATGATGATTTTACAAGTTTAGATTATCGGTATATGTTTTTCAGGTTATATATTTTGGAATGACGACCATTGAATACTTACTTTGAGGTCCGTGATCAACTTGATGGTTATTGAATCTAATATATTGTCTTGACTTAACACTTTCATTTCACTCTAAAAACACTACTTATTACTTTTGCGAGAAACAAAATGGGGTACATTGAATTTA
The DNA here is from genome assembly GCA_958502065.1 of Chrysolina americana. Classification (NCBI taxonomy): domain Eukaryota; kingdom Metazoa; phylum Arthropoda; class Insecta; order Coleoptera; family Chrysomelidae; genus Chrysolina; species Chrysolina americana. Next base: position 38,242,045 of record OY293419.1, read on the forward strand.
AGTGGATACAAACTAAAAACCACACCCTTTGTCAACAAGACCGATCATCACTGAGATCACATTTGCGCTTGCGCGACCGGTAGATATATTCTCAGTGAACATCTCAAGGATGAATTATGTTATGCCAAGTGGAAACGTCCACACATTCATATTTTGTGCGCCTAACCGATACATTCCTAAAGGCATTTAAAAAAACGCCACAAAAGAACAAAGACAAAATATTGAATATCCTTTGGAGACCTCTATGGGAAGTACACATTACCTCTCAAAGAAACATCGGCATGCCCACATTTCCAAAACATCTCAAAACCTCCCAGAGATGTTTGTGCTCGCTGGGATGCTTCCAACATTTAACTACACTGAAACGCAATTTGTCGCACAATGTCGACATTCGTCCGTGCGGCACGGTCAAAAACTTCGTCTGTGGGGCGCACATTTTTGGAAAAGCCGCCGTACGGAAAGGGTTAAGATATATAAACAGTATTGCAAAAATTAATAATTTCGAAGGTCAAATGATTTGCTATGCTGATGACACAGAAATTATCTTTACTGGAAAAAGTTGGGATGAAGTAAATAGAAAATCTGAAATAAGTTTGAAAAATATAAAAATTTGATTGAAGCATAACCTTTTAAGCCTAAATGTTGCAAAAACGAAATATATTACTTTCTCACCCACAATAAGCGACCAACCCATTATAAATTATAAACTACACTCCTATAAATGTGAAAATTTGCTGTCCCAAATTGCAAAAAGTTGAAGTATTGAAATACTCATAATGTCATGATTGATCAGCATGTCAGATGATCCGACCACATTACCTTTGTGCTTTGTGATAAAACGACTAAGAGCTCTGATTCATGAATTCTTCTACTTTAAGATACTGCATAACAATTTGGGGAGGTGCTTTCACAAGCACATTGCAAAACCTACAAACAACTCAGAACACTTTACTAAAAATTATATTTCATAAGGAAAAACTCTTCTCCACTAAAACAGTTTACCAAGATACCGGCTTGTTCCTAGTAAGACAAGTTTATATTCACCAATGTCTCTTGCGGATGCATCGAAATCATGAACAATTTTCAAATAAACCTCTCAACACTAGAGTAGCAACCAATCTCAACGTCAGAGTCAATCATTTAAAAAAATCTGTAGATAACACAAAGAACTTTCCTTTACTTTGGAACAACACTATTATTTAATATAATTCCAGCTGACATCAAAATAATTCGTAGCAAAATTACATTAAAATGTAAAATAAAACAACTAATTTCCAACAACGCCGCAAAATTTGATATTTTCTGAATAATCTCTTAAACGCCCCTTCTCCATAATTCTATTCATGAACTATCGTTCCTCATTGATATATTTTCATTACATATCCATATACTGTTCTCTGTTTCATATTAACACTTCCCTGTAACTACCAACCTCTTTTCCTGTTCCGTCTTACAATTATCTAATTATTTAATTATTTTTTAGTGTCTAAAATAGACAAGGGCAAAACAGAAACATGTGGCTAGGTGGTTCCTTTTGGAAAAAATTCTTTACATTAAGACAGAAAATGTGAACTAATTTACATGATATGAACTGCAGAATTCCAGATAGGAGAAATATATTTGATATGATTTGATTCTAGGACCATAGTCATTAAAACACGATGACAGCGATCTCATTGTGATGATATTTCAGCAGATAAACTTGTATCTGATTTCAACTGAAGACGAAGATCAAAAGTAGATACTATTCAAAATATATCAGATAATTTAATTCGTTTTCTTTCCAACATCCCTGATATTAACTGAAATATCATGAACACGTATTAGTATCAAGAACTCAGGACTCCACTATTGCATTACTATTTTATTAACACGCTTTCTCGTCCGTTTGTTGTCTATTTGTTTATTTGTTTGCCTGTTCGTTTCAATTTTTGCAATAGGTTTCAAACTAACTTCATACATAGCTCAGAACCGGATAATGATGCAATATTATTGCATGATATGATAATAAAGATATTGGTGTTTTTTCCCTACACCAAACCTCTATTTTTACACCTCGACAAGTGTTCCAGTCATCAAGTGACCATCTTCCGGAATGAAAATGCAAACTGTTTATACAGGGTGTCCCAACGAAAACTTTCCACACGGATTTACTGGGAAATGACAAATTATTTTCGGAAACGCTGAAACACGTCGATTTTGATTTCTAGGGGGACACATGTCATTGATGAATTTAGTCACGCAACTTCATCCCCCTGACAGGGGCGGCTACCCCATTGCGAATCATCATAGGGAACTTGGGTCGAGTGATACATCATCTTAAAGCTCTCGTCATTCTCTACCCAAACGTTCATATTTTTTCAAAATCGAATGACTGGTAATTGAGATTAGTGTGGTAATAGGTTTAATTTAAATAATCAATATCGTACCTGTTCTTATCGAAATTCAATTTATTAATTGCTCGAAATGAGCCCCTCCTACCTCCATACAATGATAAAGTCTACTTTCGAAACTATTACGAACGTTTGCCAATACTTCTGCAGTTATTCTGCCGCACTCGTTTACAATTCGACCACGTAGATCCTCTAGTGACTCTGGCGGAGTGGCAAAAACTTTGCTTTTGAGATGCACCCATAAAAAAATAATCCAACGGGTTGAGGTCCGGTGATCTAGCTGGCCACTCAATTGGTCCTCGTCGTCCTATCCAATGATTGGTATATCGTTCATCCAGAAAGTTTCTAACCGCCATTGCATAGTGAGGTGGTGCTCCATCTTGTTGAAAATGGAGGTTGTCTTCCGAATAATCTCCATCGTTTTCGATAATATCCGTTATCATGGGATCGATGGCATTCTCAAGAAGATTTAAATACATTTGTCCATTCAAATTATCATCTATAAAAAGTGGTCCAATAATATTTTTGCCAAAAATACCACACCAAACATTCAACTTCTGCGGAGTTTGTGTGTGGACCTCACGTATTAACCTGGGATTGGTATCGCTCCAATAGCGGCAATTGTGACGATTTACGTTTCCATTAACAAAAAATGTACTCTCGTCTGAAAAACAAATATTGAAGAGCAAATTGGGATTTGTTCTCAGACACTCAGACATTTCCTCACAAAACTGTTGACGTCTGTCAAAATCGTCTTCGTTTAGTTCATGTACAAGTTTTAGTTTGTATGGATGGAATCGCTGTGACTTGAGAATTCTCTGAATACTTGATCGCGCTACACCTGACGCGTCAGCCTAGCTTCGAATACTTTGAGTAGGATCCATAGCCACGTGTCCCAAAACCGCTACCTCAACAGCCTCGTTCCTTATCAGACGTTCAGGATGATGTTTCTGGTTTCCCACAGACCCAATTCTTTCGAATTTCTCAATCAACGTTTGAACATAGGTATGAGATGCATTTTTCCCTGGATGCCTTGTATTGAAAATTCTAGCTGCAGCTCTTAGACAATCATCATTTTTGTAGTAAAGTTTCACTAACTCAATTCGTTCTTCTAATGCGTAAACCATTGTCAGGCAGAAACTTAACTCACAGAATACGAATCAAATGATATTTCCATAAGAATCATGCGAACTGTGAATTCATGCTGAGAACATACACGCAGGAGAACCATAAAAAACAGGTATTTTTTGTCTATGAAAAAGTCAACAGAACAAAAACTAAGAAATATGGTTTCCGGGCTTCAGTGCCGTGGTCGGTTCACCTCTGTGGAGGAGGTTCCTTTGGACGTTTCGCTCACAATTGGGGTGGGCATCTTCCGCTTGTAATGTTGTATTCGCGAATAGCTGATACTTGGTTGAAAGATCTTCGCAATTAATAGTCCCAGCCTGGCTACTTACTTTGTTTTGACTAATTTGTTTTCGTTTTTCGTGGGGTGACTGGGTTTCCTGACCGGATGGGTTGTTGCCATTTTCTATCTGTCCACTCATTGAGTCTTAAAATAGTTAATAAATTGAATTTGAATAGGAACAGGTAATATATTGATTATTTACATTGAACCTGTCAACAACACTAATTTCAATTACCATTCATTCGATTTTGAAAAAATTATAGACGTTTGGATAGAGAATAAAGAGAGCTTTAAGATGATGTATCACTCGACCCACGTTCCCTATGATGATTCGCAAGGGGGTAGCCACCCCCGTCAGGGGGATGAAGTTGCTCGACTAAATCCATTACTAACATGTGTCCCCCTAGAAATTAAAATCGACCTGTTTTCGCGTTTCCGAAAATAATTTGTCATTTCCCAGTAAATCCGGGTGGAAAGTTTTCGTTGGGACACCCTGTATATATGTGTACTGGTAGAAGATTTAAATATGTATTGGTTTGAAATACTAAACGGAAACGGACTGAAAATATTTTATTCCTAACCCTCTTCAGATTATTCTGAAAATGCGCCATGAAAATACTTCTAAGATTTGGAACAGAAAATGTGGGGCGCATGCAATACATAAGGAGTGTAGGGAGTATAGGCCAATCACTTCAGCAAAAATGGGAAAAAATAGCAAAAGAATGCAAACTTTCACAAAAGTTGTGTTTTAGTGCTTAAAATTAAAAAAATTGCGACTTCGTACAAGGCCGGAAACATTGTTAAAAATATAAAGTATAAACAATTGTAGTTTTTCCTAGGGAAAAAATGCTAACGAGTCGCAAAATGGTGGGAACAACGAAAATATAATTCCCCAAATTTGCGACCATTTCCATGTTTGGGGCAAACGTGAAGAAACGTTTCTCTTTATGTCATAAGTCTCGATGAACTTTTCCACATTCGCCGAAGACGGCAACTTTTTTTACTTTACACAAAAAAATTGGGTTTGCAACCTTATCTGATTATGGAAATAATGCAATGTGTGAGTTGATCGCAAACGTAGGGAGTAATTTCATAGGAAACATGTTAAATTTGCTACCACCACAGATTTCTGGAACTTAGTCAAACTAAAAAAAAATTATAACTTTTTTCATTCTTAAAAATAATACAAAAGGTTTAGAACCGAATATTGAAACATGTATCTGAATTTGGTCCCTCGTCCGATGTCGGAAAAGTACCTAAGTAATTCAAGGTAACAGTAATTTGTTTCATGATTATTGTGATACAGAAAAAAAACAAAATATAGTAAAATCTATCGAGCCATTCAAAATACATGCATAAAGACGCGACAGGACGGATTCAGTTAATTAAAATCGCAAAAGTATATTGCAAAAATATTTGAGAACGTAAAGTAGCCAAATGTGAACCCATGGTACCTATCTATATTTTTCAGAAGTACATAGCGGCCATTTTTGATAATGGAAATCAGACTTACCTTATTATACAATAACTGACAATGTGATCTAATTATCAAGTTCACACTTCAATTCAAAACTGAATGGCTATCCATAAAAAGATAAAAACTTTAGATTTCACATACAGTGTCTTTCAGAAGAACCGGAACGGTCTCATATTTCAAAAACGGCCATGGGAAAATTTACGAAAATTTCGACAGGATGGTTTTTGATTCCTGATTCAACGGTGATATCGGAAATGTTGCCAAATCAACAGTTTTCCAGATATTCAGGGTAACAACATTTTTTCAAATGGAATACCCTATTTGTTTTCATGGCAAGCAATTCAGCGACGCCTCGTTACTCAAGTCTCAAAATATCAGATATGAAATTTCACAAATTTTTCTTGAATCGTATTGTAAATATAGGAACGTTCCCAGACTTTTGAACGAAAAAGCCATGTTGTCATATTTTAAAAACTACATTAATTTAAAATCTGATATTTGAAGACATAAGTAATGAGGCGTCGCTGAATTGACTGCAATGAAAACAAATAGGGTGTTCTATTTGAAAAAATTGAGTTATTCTTAATATCTGAAAAACTGTTGATTTGGAAACATTGCCGATATCACCATTGAATCGGGCATCATTTAAAACCATCCTGTCGAATTATGTAGGAATGTAAGCTTTCACGGCTGGCGTCAATATTTTGGTTGGTTTCTGGGTTTTGCCGTGGTCTTCTTTGGTTTAAATCTCCAAAAGTTTCGACTGCAACTGCGGCAGTCATATTCAGTGGCGTGGTCGAAGTACTCTTCTAGACGTATCAACTGAAACTGAAGCTTTCGAGTTTGCCATGTTATTTATAGTAATGTTTTTTCGCGCACTTTCTGTAATAGTGGGTTCTCGCACACTTTCCGCGCGATTCGGGTGACATGGCTTCGTTTTGGCCCCTTTCAATGCTGTGTGCCAGATCTTTGGTAAATATGTTGTCTCTTCTTTTCTGTTGAAGTTCTCTTGGTGTTTGTGTATTTCTATTGCTTCTAGATACATTCTTGTTGAATAATGATTCGACGTTGCTAGTCTCTCGGTATTTTCGAAAAGAACCACGCCACTGAAGATGACTGCCGCAGTTGCAGTCGAAACGTTTGGAGATTTAAATCAAAGAAGACCACGGCAAAACCCGGAAACCAACCAAAATACATCCTATCGAAATTTTGAGAGGCAGTTTCTGAAATATGAGACCGTTCCGATACTTTTGAAAGACACTGTATAATTGACATAATGTAACAATAGCACAACAAACAAGAAGAATATTGAATATTTTGTGTTGCAAGAGTCAACTTTCCTATAAGGAAAGTCAGAAAAAAAGATAATTCATTAGTATTTGAACTCATCACATTCGACTTATGTGCGAGGGCAAATTTGAAATAATCATTATACAGTCAATATTGAATGGCTCGGCTCCATGGAATTGCGAGTCTTTTGTTTTTTTCCGCAATCAGATTAATGCCAAAAATTATCGAGACCTCAAAATAATTACTTTCCCGACATCGTACGAGAAAGTAAATTCAGATCACTGTTTCGAAGTTAGTTTCTACTCATCGGTTGAATTTGCGACAATTTTGTATTATTCCGAAGATTGAAATATAAAAATGCCATTTTTTTTTATTTGACAAAGTTCCTAAAATCTGGCGTGGTGATATTTTCTTCATTTTCAGCATTTTGAGACTCTTGCATGTTTTTAAATAACCACAATTGAATATAATTCAAATTTTCAACTATATTGCCATCCTTGTACGAGGGCGCTAATTTTCATAGTATTATTCAGCACTAATTCACAAATTTAGTGAAAGTTTGCATTTTTCTGCTATTTTTTCCCACTTTTCGTTTTCAATGCTAAATTGATTGGCCTAGTAGCTGTGGTTGACAAAAATTCACACAACAGTTCACATCATGTGCAGTGCAATAAAATTGTTACATTGGTAAAATATTGTTGCATTAATTATCTATTGAATGCGCCCACGTTTTACATAAAAAATATTACAATTATTTTCATAGCAATGAAAATTCACAACAACAAATTTTCAGAACTTTATGGGGCGAGAAGAAATTATGGCTAACTTTTTAGTCTGTTTTAAAAATGTAGTATTTTTTAAATAAATATTTTTTGATGTTGAATCTCGTGTTTAGTTAGTCTACCTAACAGGGAAGTTAGTTTGAAACAGATTTTGCAAAATTTTTCTAATACTATTTATGTTATCGTTTACAGCTACGTTTAGAGCTGGTTCATAATCGCAAAATTGCGAACTAACAAATATTATTATTATTATTATTATTAATAGTCGAGTGATCGGCATGGAAGTCCCAGATACAAGATGTAAAACGTGTGGTGGGGCTCCTGAGACTATAACGCATTTGCTGTCAGCTTGTCAAGCTCATGTGTCCTAAGGCTATATCCACGCCGCGCTGGAATATTACACTACCACCTACGACACTCTTACGGTATCGACGAGACATCGCTGTTTCCTCTTTGCTGATAATGAGTCATGAGTCTGTTGTAGAAAATGAAAAGTACCGAATCTATTGGAACTATTCATTCCCCACCCTCAGGCAACTACAAGACAATAAGCCTGATGTAGTCCTGTACCATCAAAATAAAATTATTTTCGTCATAGAGTTTACTACTTCTGGCGAAACGAACATCGTTTAAAAAAAGGGGGAAAATCAGACTGAATATCAAGACTCGCTCTTTGAACTCCGCAGGCTTTACCCAAACTATTTTGATTATAGAGTTAGGTACTTGGTGGAATGATGACACGCTGTTTTCATCAAAAAATTATACCGGCTTGAAGTGATGTAGCAGAAATCTTAGCCGGAAGAATGCAGAAGGTATAATTCTTGGTTCACTTCATCCACTCAGGGCACATGATACTCGGTCCCAATATTCACCCACGGACGTGGGAAGTGATTATAGGCGTAAATGACATAACAGCAGGTCCTCCAGATGTATCAAGGCTCCGCAAACAGGGCCCGACTAGGATATTTCCAATAATAAATTATCAATAATATTATATTTCTTCAATACTTATGTTAAAAATATTACTACATGATGATTGTGAGAGAGGGGTATTTTGGCTAGCATTATTCCGTTTTATTATTGTCACTCTCCAACAAATCTCTCCGACCTTACGTTCGATTTATTGTTCTTGTTGTAATTATTGCGCATGCGTATATGACTCAACTTGGCAAGATACGAATCATTATTTGTACAAAAAAAATTATTTCAGAGCACCAATATTTTAAATAGAAAAGTTGTTTTCGCTTGATAAAGTGTCAATGTGGCTGTAGTTAGTAATTTTGAATGATTGAAAAAGTGAAATATTTTTGTACTCAACAGAGTTGTCGATTGTATCAAACTCTAAATGAGGTCCATTCTTAATGGATAATTTTGAGTCATCTGAAAGCCTCAATTATCGAGTTTCATCTACATGAAAACGATGAATTGTTAAATGACCACACACACACATCAATTTCATCAAAATTGTTCAATTTCTTTCAGTTTTCTTGAATTTTTCAATTTGGAATTTGTAAGTAATGTAGTCAATTTCATTAATAAAAAATTTTTCCTTATATGGTTTTCATAACGAATGTGAGTAGTAGATGGCGGAGTATTTTTGAAATCAGATGTAAAAATTCAACTTCTGAAAATGCAAACAACAAAAAATAGACCATGAATAAAATATGTAATGTGGTGCACTGATTTGTAGGTACCAAGAATCAGAAAACTTATGAGCAACTTCAATATTCAACAAACCGATACAATATTAACTTTCTTAAAGTCTCTTAAAAAACTCTTATTGACGCAACGTTCATATGCTTCAGATAAATTGAGGATAATTGAATTTATTTTTAATATAAAGATAATTGTTTTTTTAGAGTCATCAAATGCTTTACCGTTAAATTGAATTATTTTCATTGTTTTAATTACTATTGAATAATATCACGACGAGTAGGTACAACGGATGGGATTAGAAATTTTAAAAACTCACCATTCAGGAACAAATAACTGTCACTCTCCAGAAATAGCCTAATCACTGTTACCTGAGATCGACAAATCTACTAGATATTTTATATACTCGTCAGGGTAGGTACTGACAATTCTCCCTCCCTATTCAATGAAGTCATAGCCAACTGAAAATATCTCCTATGAGCCGCCAATGCGACTCCGAACAAAATGTATATCGTTCACAAAAATATTGATGATAAAAAATACCTACCACTCGAAAATAACATTGTTCATCCTTATTCAATTAAAACTGAGCACACTTCTAATAAATTCGCTGTGCCTCAGGTTTCGGCATGAGACTGAAAAATCCCCTTATTTATAGCGAAGAGGAAAGTCAAAACATACAATAACGGAAAGGGGTAGACGAGGCTGAAAGTAATAAAAAATTTCTTCAAAATGATTAAAGATGTACAAATAAAAACCATTCCATCGCTCCAGTATTTGTGCTGAATAACACCATGCAGCAAGCAATAATTTATTCCAGTCTACACCAAAAGTATGCATGTCATCTACAGGTTTTTTAGGCAGAAAAAATATGTTAAGGTTATGAAAAATGCCTTCAACAAATGTCCATGTGAAAATTCATTAATTTTATTGCATTTACCTAAATGAATACTGAATAATTGAATGCGGAGTGAACTTCCATAAAGAATCCCTCGCAGAGAGATATTTGCAATAACGCCAGCCAGTATTAAAGGCAACTTTATTTCAATAGTGACTGGCAGTATTCTGTGATAAAAAACAGAGATTCTAATAAAATTGAAGTTTTGTCTGTTCGTTCCTTATTTACACATGCGTTCTTTATTCATAACCTATAAATGAAATCTGTTTCTCAGATTTTTTCATTCTACATAATTCATTTTATACTAAGAAACAGTTGTTGTGATGATAGAATGGCCCAAGGGGGCTTCGATATCGATTTTTGTTGAAAAAATCTTATATTTATCAGGCATAATTTATGTCGTGTCCACTATCTCACCCGAAGTGAAAATAAAGGAACTTTGAAACCTGGCCTTAACCGTCCTCTAATAAAGGCAGGCAGAATTTTAATAAAGTTATTCCTATTCCAGATTCACATTGCGTGTGCGTAGGTATATGTCAAAATATCGGCAACTTTATTAGTGACTGACGTTATTATGAATTGCAATATCTCTCTATTTGATTGGATTACACCGGGACTACTAAAATCAACTAATATATCAAATAAAATTTTTCATAAACTATAAATAAGCCCAAATACAATAAAACACTGAAATTTTGAAAAATTATATAATAAAATTGAAACATCTCTCAAAAAATCGATTAATATACTAATTGAACCTAATGTACGATAAAATAGAAAGAACGGGCAAAAAATAACATAGATTAATCAGAAAAAGATGACCTACCAGTTTCTATTGATAAAAGCGATTTTATCGCAAACAAGTTCAATGACTATTACAATGACAGGTCAGAATGACGCAAGTAACATAGATTTGCCGAAAGAATCAACAGACAATACAGAAATCACTATGTGATAAGTCCTACTAATGAAACTAAAGTTCTTGAAGTTATTCCAATTCTGAAAACCCAAACCTTCTCAGTTTTATAAATTGAATTAATGTAAATGTCATACTAGTAAGCTTCCCAAATTTTTTGAAAATTGGCCTCATAAAATCCTTGCATAGAAGTGGCAAGAATAACAAAATTTCACTTCTCATCAACAACTTCAGATTTATGAGACCTGTCCCAGAATATTGCAGCTCCTAAAAGTTTTAGATTATGTAAATTCTGTCCAAAAAAAATCCATTTGAATTACTGAGGAGAGGTTGGCGATCTGTATTTGTTTTATAGATATTTTCATTCCATTATTCCAGCGGTGGTTAGTAGCGAAGCGGTTAGAGGTCGGCCGTTGAAACTTCTATTAGAGTTTGGTCAGGTTTGAATCCTGAGTGTGAGGCCATGAAAAAATTTACTCCATACGCAAACGTACGAAGTAATTTCCTAGAAAATATATATAATTTTACACTACCACCACAGATTTTGGGAACTTTGTCAAATGAAAAAATAATGCATTTCTAAGAATGAAAGAAATTACTTTTTTTTTGAGAAATTTCCAGAAATCTGTGGTGGTGGCAAATTTTATATGTTTTTTACAAAATTACTCCCTACGTTTGCGACCAACTCAAAAAACGTTTACATCATTTTCATAATCAATTCAGGTTGGCACCCAATTATTTATTGTAAAGTAAAAAAAAAGTGGCAAAGTTTCGACGAGAATTATGATATAGAGAGCAACGTTTCTTCACGTTTGCCAATCTTTTCGATTTATTTTAGCTGAATTAATAATAAAATCATGAATAAATATTTTTATTCTCTCCGATGCCAAACTTGGGGATAGTCTTAAAATTGGGGAAAGATATTCTTACCATTTCGCAACTCTTTGGCATTGTTTTTCTACGAGATAACTACAATTGTTTATAATTAATATTTTCAGCAATTTTGCCGGCCTTGTACGGAGGCTCAAATTTTTATAGTTTCATTAAGCACTGAAATACAATTTTTTTAGAAGTTTAAATTTTTTTGCTATTTTTTCCCTATTTTTGCTAAAGTAATTGGCCTATGATACTTATATTGCACGCTAGCAGCAAGGGTACCACAAACATTTCTGAAAAATCCACTATGTTTTTAAAAAAAATTGTCCCGCTTCTCAAGGACAACCGTGACTTTAGTAATTTTTGACCTAGAATTGGGCAATTTGCAGAAAAGATAGATACAGCAAAAATGTATAGGTTAGAAGGAATGTAAGATATAAGAAATAATTTCTATTATCAGAATTTGTATTTCACAATATCTATCAGTGCTTCGAAGCTTTTAATGAAAAGGTTTAGTGCTTAGTACCGAGCCTTTTCCATATAAATGAATCTTGTCGAAACATGAAATCGCGGCAGGTGATAGATACCAGGGTGCGTCAAGCTAGTGATCCATATCTAGAATTTTGGTATTCCAAAGTTATCGGTATTGTGTGCCTATTTCTGCCAATTTGTGCCGTATGTTATGAATTTTGTGCCCGTTCAGTTTTTGAGATATTTAGAGTTTTTCATATGAGTCACCAACTTGACGCTTTGATTCATATACGGAAATTTCAAAATTTTCTTCTCCCATCAAATTGAACCCATTTTTTACTAATTTGTGCCGTTCGTTACGAAATTTGATCCGTAGTTGTTTTCGAAATATTTAGCGTTATGCCTGTGGGTAACCAACTTGAGGCTATGACTCATATAAAAATTTCAAAATTTTCTTTTCCCCTCAAATTGTGCCAAAAGTTATGAAATTTGTGCTGTTGCAGGTTTCGAGATATTTAAAGTTATTCCAGTGGGTCGCCAACTTGACGCTGTGATATGGAAATATGAATTTCTTTTTTCCCTGAATTGTTGCCGTTTTGAATCAATTTGGGCCAAATGTTATAAATTTTATGCCAATGTAGTTTTCGAGATATTTTGAATAATCAAAATATAGTGGAGTCATTGTGTGTTGTTTTTTGTATTGAATTGAATTTGATTTAAAGCTAGCTTATTCAAACTCTCAATATTTCTCCAAATTTTCACTCATATCTGTGGATATAATTTCAACATCATACATGAGCTCTTATTTTTTATATAGTTTTCTAGTTTACATTAATATCATATCATCACCATCCAAATAAAACTAATTCAAAAAAAAAAAATAATAATAAAAAAATATTTTCAAAATTAGAATTTGATAGAATGAATGAAGCCTTATCCAGTATTTCCTCTTAAGATAGGAGGATGTTTGTGCCAAACATGATTATTTTTATACTTTAGATTTTAACCTAACAATTCCAAATACTATGAGTGTAATTTTATCATTTGAGAATATTTATTATAAGGCGTCCAAGATGGCTTTTCTTTAATATTGAAATTATTTTTTCCGTTAACCAGCTGTCGCCCCCCTAAGAACGACAGCCCTCAGAAGTCGAAACTTGTGCGAGCCAAAGATTAACGTGGTTTTACCTTTTAACGTGCGATTCCTAGCACGATTCAAGGAACATTGTAGATCAGTGTTTTATTTAATATATTATGTTTCGAAAGCGATCTAAAAATAATAACATAAGAAATTTCCTCCTCGCTCTATACAGATTCATAACCCCATACAGATTCCTAACTCCATACAGAATGTTCGGATCATTTGCGATTGTGAATATTTGATAAATGTAGGGTGCATGACATATTTTCAGAACATTCTGTAGGGGATTAGGAAACCCAGAGTTGGTCGGTCCGGAGCGCTACGGCAAATCTTAATAATATCAATAGTACCGATAACATTAAAATACCAAAGTTCCAGATATGGATCACCAGCTTAATGCACCTGCGGCACCTCCACGAAATAGTTATTATTCTAAAAAGAACGGAAAGTGCCTTTTCGTATAAGTAAATATCAAGATATTTTCTACAAGCGCATTAAAAAATATTAGGTAGAGCTCTTGAACAAACTTTCGTGTGCGGGAAAAAGCTCACTTGAAATTACTTCATCGTGCGGAAAATATCTCCTCTCAAACTAAATTGCTTACAATTGTTTGATGTTCTTATTCTCCAACGATTCAATACATTTTGATGGAATATATTTTTAAAGAAGTATATCTTACTCCCATTGGTTCTGCCGTTGATATTTTTGTGATACCTCGTGGGTTCCAAATTTTTACAACTCTCTTGAAAGTCTAGAAGATCGATGTTCTGTTTTTCATCTTGCGGTAATCAAATTAACGCCAACTGAGTTTGAATACCCAACACTAGTAGAATATGCGATATCATTGATTTCTGGATATTGAAAAATTCTCAAGTATCCAACGAGCTGATTCAATTTGTAATTCACAAAGCGAATTTTGAAGAAACAAGCTAACATTACTAAATATCCCTCTCTTTGTTTATCGTAACGAATATCCCATGAAAATAATAAATCTTGAGGTGTACCAATTTTGTTCTTGAAATATTCTTAGGTATTTTATGAGTAATGTAGGTACCTAGATAAGATAGCTCCTGAGTGATATTTGCCAGGTAGAGGAAGTTCATTTGAAAAATGTCATCATAATCTGCAACATAGGTACACAGGAAACCCTAAACTGTGAATGATAATAAAACTTGAAATAAATAACTGTGCTATGTCGTTAACGATGGGTCGATACGGTGTTCCGCTTTCAATGATGCATGAATGGGCGTAACACACAGTGATGCGCGTGTAAAGTATAGAAACATGAAGACATCTTTGACACCCCAGATATAAAAACAAAATTGTGGTTATGTTTATGAGATAGACCAGCGATTATAAATTTTATACTTTCGACGTTGCCAAATGTACAGTTTCTGAGATTTACCACCATTACGTTTATTTCTAAACGGATATAACAATTTCTATATGGACAACCCGTATATTTTACAATTTTCTGTTACAGTTTTTCATTGCCGATTCAGCTAACAAACTGTGAATGGCCAATATTGACCATTAATTCTAAGAAATTGGGAAAAACATTTTCATTGTATCCGTTGATATTAACATAAACAGAAAATAAAATTTAAAATCGCACGTCCATCTAATATTCATAGCCTAAATGTTGTTATTGTATCTTACCAACGCAATCTTCATGTTCCATACTTTTTGCGCGCACTGTATATTTCAAGAACGTTTACTATAATAAATGATACCTAATAAAAAAAAATGGTACACGCACCACCCAAGAATAACATGAATATCCTGCGTGTAACTTAGTAGCAGATACTTCAGCATCCGTTTTTTACTAAGCTCTATAATTGCTCACAAATTTCGAATAGAATAAATTCTTTAGAAAAATATGTTTACTCAATAACAGGGAAGACGTCAATAAATAAATTAAATTAGGAACAGAATTACTCAAAAAGAACAACACAAAATTTGAAAAAAAAACATAAATACATTGGATATTCATCAAAACTCCTTAACAACAGGTTCTCTCGACAAGATGTTTTTTTTAGTCTGGCTTTAGATATCAAAATATTTGGTGAATTCCTCATAAAAATAATAATAAAAATAGATAATATACAAATTAAGTCGGCACCATTGCCAACTCCATTATTATTGATGCTACGAATTCGGTTAAATGGGCAAACTAGTAGCATTTTTAATGGACTTCTCGATGCTGAAAACAAAAAAAAAAGTCGCGTTTTCAGAATATTTCATAAAATGATATTTCTTTCAATGGAACACCCTATATTTTTTCATGTATTTCGATTCGTAATAACATTCTCATCAACAAATCTCATTTAACTTTTTTTCGTAAAGGTGAAAATAAGACAGTTTATTCAATAGGAAACATTTTTAACAAACGAATTTGATAAAGCGCTATGAAATATCGAGTAAATGTTCAAAAACACCGCCTTCTTGTTGAATACATATTTGGGCCATTCTATTGACACTACGTGTAGCATTCAATACAGTTCGGCCATCAATTCTATTAATTATAGTTTCAATATAATTTTTATGTTCATCTTCATTATTATGCTTCATTTTGTACACCTCATTTTTCAAAAATCCTCAAAAATAAAAATCTAGAGGTGTCATATCTGGTGAACGAAGGGCCACTTAACAGGGCCATTTTTAGCGATCCATTTGTTTCCAAAACAGCCTCTTTACGCCACTGACATTATGTGCTGCTCCATCCTGCTAAAAATAGATCATCTGACGAGAATCCCGATCAAGATCATCGAAAAACTCTTTCTACACTCTTGTTAATAAATTGATGTAACGGGTCCGTTCAAAGAACCATGGTAGAAAAATGGACCGATAATTCTGCCTCTAAATAGACCACAACAAACATTTATACTAAATCGTCTTTGCGGATTGTGGGGATGGACTAGATTATGTCTACTCCAATAATGAAAATTCTATCTATTATACATCCTACGATTTGAAAAATTAGCCTCATCCACATAATATTTCTATAGAAGTTTGGATCTTGTCTGCATTTATTCATAAACCACCGACAAAACCCCAATCGTCCCTCAGGATCACCAGGTTCTAGTGTTTGCACTGGTCTTAACTTATAAGGATAAATCTTATGTTTCTTTAGAATTCGTTGAATACCAGACAGTGGAACAGCTATTTCTCTAGATAAATCTCTGATGGAATTATTTGGATATACCTCAAAGTAGGATAAAACTTCAATTTCTGTATGTTTAGATATTACAAAACGATTTTTAGTTCTCCTCTTCTCAAAAACTTTTTTCTGTTCCCCTAGCCGAAAGTACGCACTTTCTGGCTGCATTTCAGGCCGGAAAGATCAATTTCCGTGGCCGGCTGACGACAGAATTTTTGCGGCCGGTGATATGAACATGAATTATTTATTCTGTGCTTGCTCGTGTCCTCTCGTGTCAAACTGTCGTGTCGTAAACTCGTGAAGGAATTCATTCAATTGTGTTAAAAAGAATGCATGAGTCCTCAACACTGAAGACAGACCTTTAGAATTTTCCAACTGCACTTTTAATAATTGTGTGTTCAACGTAGTTTCATGTGAATGTAATGAAGAAAACAAGCCCTAAAATCAACAAAAAAAATGTTCATAAAATCAGTTGTGGAATCGTCTTCTCATATTTACCGTAGGTTTGATTTCCACTGGAATCATGAAATCTCAATTTTCAATTAAGAATGTTTCCCTTTTCAAATTGAATTGATGCTTATGTTATAATGTTGGTTTCATTTTATCTTGATGTTTTCAATGCCCGCCCCGACCAGCAAAACCTCGGCTTCGCCTCGGTCTTGCAAAAGTCGGGCGGGCATTTCCCCCCTTGTGCTCGCCGCCCTGCGAGAACGACAGCTTCATTGGATTCCACAAGATGGCCGGCTGACAGCCGACAGCTGGCAGCATTAATTACACGGAATCACAAACATTGATTATGCCCGTACTTTCGGATACGGAATCAAGAAAAATAGTATACAACCCACGGCCCGAAAGTTGGATGTCCTGGCATGTGAGATAAAAAGGCCTCGGCCTTCATATCGCATA
The DNA here is from genome assembly GCA_958502065.1 of Chrysolina americana. Taxonomy (NCBI): domain Eukaryota; kingdom Metazoa; phylum Arthropoda; class Insecta; order Coleoptera; family Chrysomelidae; genus Chrysolina; species Chrysolina americana. Next base: position 38,259,416 of record OY293419.1, read on the forward strand.
TGCCAGGAAATCCAACTTTCGGGCCTAGGTATGTAATATACTATTCATTGTTCCTGAATCGACGATGAAGTACAGCAAAAAATCTCCGATTAAGTAATTCACGATCGAAGAACGAATTGCTGTAGTTGGATTTCTCTTACGCTATACTTCTGGCAAACCAAGTAGGATTCTAACATATCACATTTTCCTTGATGGGAAAATGGCATTTCGAAAAATATTCGAACAGTAGTTGACAGTTACAGTAATTTATGACATTGTCATGATATAATAATAATAATAATAATAATAATAATACTCCCTCATAAACACTCGTTGAGTGTACCCAAAGGCATAGCCTGTGCGGGTAGAGGACGGCTATTATTATTATTATTTGCCGTGGGCGACTTACTGATGTTTTAGGTGATGTATTCACTTTTCAGCTGTAGGAAAACCCGGAAAACCTACAGCACCACCTCGGGTGGTCGGTGTGCACTCCAAGCTAGCACTAGACGAGATTGGCATCTAGACAACTCACAATACACTTGCTTTTCAACAAGGCATGCGGCCGCCTATCGAATCCGATATAAAGTAGTTGAGAAAAATTCTCGTACCTACATCGGATTCGAACCGACTATCGCTATGCTGGAGTTTCGAACGGCCTGTGCATTAGACCGCTGATCCACCGACCACCTACTTGAGAATATTTGACAAATAGTATTTCAACAAAGTTTCAAGGCAACTCGATTGCTCATAATAATTATATTTTATCGAATCATTCATTTGCGGCTAGCGAAATGGCTTTAAGATGGAAATTATCGTTTTGTACATTAATACCAAATTGGTGTCAATTGAGTGGTGCGACATGATGATCACGGGTTTCACGAGTTCACATCCCAGCGCAATTTTTTCTTTTTACAAAATTGGGGCGTTTGAACAATCATGAGGTTTTATTCACCAAATCAATGAAATTTTTAGTACTAGTGAAAGAAAGAAATATTTCCACTCTTGGATAGAAGGTGATATGAGCTTTATTATTGAGAATGTTACTACGAATCAAAATGCATGAAAAAATATAGGATGTTCCATTGAAAGAAATATCATTTTATGACATATTCTGAAAACGCGACTGTCAATTTTTGTTTTGTTTTCGGCATCGAAAAAGTCATTAAAAATGCTACTAGTTTGCCCATTTAACCGAATTCGTAGCATCAATAATACGGAGCTGGCAATGTTTTCCGATCACGGAACTTAGTTTAAAAAAAAAATGTATTTTACTCAAAAAACTTTAATTAACAACAAATAATACAATGATATGTTTATTGCTCGAAGTCTATGTCTATTCTAAATGTTTCTTCGTTCCCATGAACCGAAGTTGAATACAACACCGTCTCGGCGTGTTCCTGGAAATCTGCATAGGCAGCAATGCTTAGTTCAGCTATTCCCACGGGAAGGCATACATAACTCCTCCATCCCTTAAAAGGAACTCGAGGGTGGAACCACTTGAGTTTCGTTGATGGCCTGGTTGGTTAGTGGTTTGTTGGGGTTGAGTAGGCGAAGGATATCTTGTTTCCGGGTCACCACAAGATATACCACGACGAAGGCGGTTAGCGTCGCGACGCTCCATAGGGACCATCTGGAGTAATCCGGGCGAAGATTGATGAGGTCCAATGGGTCTTCCCGAATTTCGTCTAGTTGGAGCTCGTGCAGTTTGTCAAGGGAAACTTTCTCCAAGTTGAGTTCTCGATTTGCAGGATTGGAATATGAATGTCTTTGATTTCTTCCAATGTGAGGGGGTGTCCTACAGTTGATCCTTTCTCGTTCCGGTAGGTGTATTTGGAAGTCCTCAGGGAGCATTTTGGTGGAATAATAAAGAGGTATACACCTTTCAGCACAGCGACATCGTTTTCACACAGTTTGTCTGGAATTTTCTCTTGTTCGGAAAGATGCCTATGTAGTGGGCATCATTGATTTCCTCGATTATTTCCTGATTGATTTTGACTGGAATTTGATGGCATTTATCAGCAATGGCATTGGAGAAAAGTAGTGACGTCACACAGTCTGGGTTGTCCTGGATGGGCAGAAGGTGATTCTTCTCGCACAGGAAATTTGGTTGTATGTCAACGCACCATTCGTTCTGGTACTGGTACATTTCGTTGCTTAGGGTTAGGTAGGAGGCAGGTGGGATGATAATTGATTGAATATAGGTGATAATGATCGAAAGTTTCAGTGTGAACCAATGGAAAATCTAATGAAAATATAATTTTGTCCTCGATGGCGAAAACTTTGGTTTCAACAACACTATAATATTTGAGTTATTCCTTATTATCAAAAAGTAATTGAGAATGACTATGTGATAAGTAGAGTTCATCTATTATTGTTTTTAGATCGTCTGGAGAGGCGATACTGCGATGTAATGTTTTCAAGTTCGCAAATCCCATAGCATTTTCTGTTTCTGTTAGAAAATCTAGTAGAGAATCGAGATTGATTTTTATTTGATTCAGTATTTCATGAATTTCTAAAATATGTGCATAATTGAATTTTGTCTCGTTGAGTGCAATTCTCAACTCATTAATTTTATCTCCTATCAGTTTTTGATTATCTGAAACTGAAGTCATTGTTTCGTTAATATTTTCCATCAATTTTGAAGTAATTGAAATTTTTATTGGTTTTTTTGATAATTCGATTTTGGTTTGATTCGAGTTCTGCTAGGCCGTGATATATTTCTTTCGCATCTTGCTCGTCTAGATTTCCGCTTATAAATTTTACGAGGGAGCCAAGAGGAGCAATGATGGCTCTTTTTGTACGTTTATGGGGAAACAAGGATCTGAATTTGTGGTTAACGTGTTTGACTTCGTATTCGAGGTGTTTATATGCAGTTCTATTGAAAGGGGTTGTATTATTTATTGTGGCTTCTATATAATAGCTTATATTGATTGGTTATTGAGTTTATTTGGTTTTCTAATGGACTTAGTTGAATACAACGTAGGAAAGTATGGGAAGCTACTTTGATTCGTGCGGTTCCCATTTTAAAGGGAAGGATCCCTGGATTCGTCTGGAGGTTCTGGATTTGAGTCGCTGTCTGATGAAGTATCATCGACCTGTAACAGATTTTAGTCTGTCATTTTTCTTGGTGATTTGAATGATTGTTTGTGCTATGTATTTTGTGGGGTTGTCACAGTTAGGTCAGTGCTTTTGAGAATGTGTTCGGGTTTGTAGAGGGGAGCCGTTTTCGACTGTCTTTCGGGTAATTTCATATATCCAATGATTCCGGGTTCAAAATTTGGAGGGTCTTCTCAATTTTCGTTACGTTTTGAAATTATTTTTGATTTTCATTTTGACGTGTCTTCGTGAATTTTTCTATATATTTGGGAAATAGATTCTTTGTGTTCGTTCAATGTGTTATTGATTGGTTCGAATTCGGAATCAATATCGATTGGATCTTTTAGTTCTAGATGTCCAAACACTAGATCTATTGGTTTTAATTTTGTTCTCGAATGAAGACTATTATTATATGCAAGGACGGCGAAAGTCAATTTTTCAAAGGGGTTCAGATTTGGTTTCGAGAGGTTGAGTGTTCTCATGTGTTCTATGAGAGTGGAGTGGAACCTTTCTACAATGGCATTGGAATTTGGATTATATGGAAGTGTATAATGCCAATTGATTCTATGGAGTTTCACGAATTCGTTTGGAAGGTTTTGGGAGAATTCGGTACCATTATCAGAGACAATATTTCCGGGGATTTTGAAAGTTGAAATGAACTGCAAAAGTGATTGATATACGTGAAGTGCGGAAAGACTGGGAATGATGTACGCTTGTCCAAATCTGGTAAAGCTGTCACAGATTGTTAAAGATATAGTACTGCCAAATTTGAAGGTATCAACGTGTATAGTTTCGAATGGTTTTTTGGGAGTGGGCGTTAACTGTAGTTTGATCAAAGGTGGGTGACGTTCGTATTTAGATTGTTGACATAATGGACAATTATTGATAAATGTTCTTACGTCATCGTGTAACTTGGCCAATAATATTTGGTTTTGAGTTCGGCAATGGTTTCGTGAGTGCCTCGATGGTTGGTAACACCTTCATGTTGGGATTTCTTGAGATTTTGTTGGCGATCTTCGTTCGTCACATCGAAGAGGAGTTTATTGGATTTGAAAAGCTTAAAGGAGGAATTTTTGAATGTTTGTGGTATGAACCTGCACATATCTTTATAGAGTACGTCTTCGGTATCATTTTGGAAGTAAAAGACGTAGGTGCGTTTTGGAACACCAAATTCTTTCAGATGTTCAATAATTTGGGCTTGAAATGATTCGTTGGATAGATACCATCGGGTACGACATACTGAATTCCTAAATAGTTTTTTGGTTTCCATCAACTTTAATTATCATTAATTGGCACAAAAAGTTATTGATTGGTTTGTCTGTGATGTGGATGTTCAATATTGGGTCTTCTGCACTTGTGTGAACAGTTTCATTTTTGTCGTTGTCATTGGGGTCAATTTGTCCTGCGTTCGATTCGTTATCCTAATTTTGAATATTTTCAGGTGTGTTATTTTCTGGGTCTCTGCTTGTAGATGGTTTTTCATTGTCTAGGACAAGATGTTCGTTGAATTCCTGCATATGTCTCAATATGGGGAGTTCATCAGTCTGGCTGACAGTTTCATTAGTGTAGAGTTCGATTCTAGAAAGGGGATCAGCGTTCGTATTGATTTTCCCTTTTTTGTAAATAATTTGATAATCAAACTCTTCAAGTTTCAGTTTCCAGCGAACCAATCGTGAATTGGGTTCTTTTAAAGACATCAACCACTGAAGGGGTTTGTGATTCGTAAAAATTTTGAATTTTCGGCCGAAAAGATAGGGCCTAAAATATTTGGTTGCCCAGATGATTGCAAAAAGTTCCTTCTCGATAGTCGAATAATTTTGTTCGGCATTGGAGAGGGTTCTTGATGCGTAGGCGATTGGTTCCTGGGGGGCCCTGGGACAATATAGCACCTAACGCTACGTTACTGGCGTCCGTGGTCAAATTGAACTCTTTTGTAAAATCGGGGTACTGCAAAATCGGGTCGTTCGGTAGTAAGGTTTTGCAGTCCTCAAATGTCTTGATGTAGGTGGGGTCAGTTATATCGATTTTTGCTCCTTTCTTCAGTCGACTTGTAAAGGGTTTGGTGATTTTGGCAAAGTTATTTATGAATTTTCGATAGTAGCCCAGAAGACCAAGAAATCCTTTAATTTCTTTTGTCGTTTTCGGTATCGGATAATTCATGATGGCCTTGACCTTATCGGGATTTGGTTTTATTCCCTCTGTTGTTATCAGATGTCCCAGAAAGGAAACTTCCTTTTTTAGGAATTCTGATTTGTCGAGTTGGACTTTCAGATTGCTCTCGCGCAGTTTCTGAAACACTCTTTTCAGGTTGACGATGTGCTCTTGTAGCGAAGTGGAAAAAACGATGATGTCGTCCATGTAGACGAAACAGATTTTGTTTTGTAGGTCTTTCAAGACGTTGTCCATTACTCTCTGAAAAGTAGCTGAAGCTCCTTTCAAACCAAACGGCATGCGAAGGAACTCGTAGTGGCCGTTCTCTACGTTTAAAGCTGTTTTCTTTACATCGTCAGGGTACATCTGGATCTGATGGAACCCACTTGCCAAATCAACGGTAGAAAAGTACATACATCTACCCAATTTGTCAAGGATGTCCGATATATTTGGAATCGGATATCGATCATCGATGGTTTTCTCGTTGATTTTTCTGTAGTCCACTACTATACGCCATTTCTTTTTGCCAGAGGCATCCGCCTTCTTTGGAACTATCCAAATTGGCGAGGACCAAGGTGAATCGCTTGGTCGAATAATGCCTTGACGAAGAATATCGTCAATTTGTTTTTCGACTTCCGGTTTATGAATAAACGGATAGCGATAAGATTTTGTAAAAATTGAGACTTCATCGGTGGTCCTAATTTTGTGTTTCACTTGGTTCGTGAAAGTCAGCTTTGAATTTTCGCGGTGAAATATGTCTGAAAATGATAGGCACAATTTCTCAATGTGGTGTCTCTCTTCAGAATTCATGTGTTGAGTTCGTATAAGCTGTGTGATGTCTGATTTGAATATATTCGAAGAGGTGTTATTATCGATTGAAGCATGGTACAATTCGAATTGGTCGGGATGAAAAGTTTTCACAGGGACAGGTTCATAAAGGTAAATCTCTTGTATTTCACCTGTATCATTCCGAATTTCGACAGGGGCATAGCCGTTTCGAGAGATTGTCAAACCTTCGCGAATTCGGCATTCAAATAATTTTGTTTCGATAATCGTGATGTCACCGTTGGATATTGTTGCAGGAATTTTGATTGATTCAATTGTAAATGGTTTTATGCGAGCATAAAAGAGTAATTTCTTTTTGCTTTCATAGTGCGCCAGAGGAAGCTCTGATTCAGGTGTTTTTAAACTTGAGTTTTTCAAATCTAATTGAACATCTAAGTTTTTCAATGTATCATAACCAATCAATCCATCAAAGAAGTGATGAAATTTAAACAAATAAAATTTTATAGTTTGCTCAGTGTGGAATTCCTGAAAAGCTGGTATTTCAGCGCAAAAATCCTTCTAAGTGGTCTGAAATATTGAGCTGATTGTAAACGGTTCTTTTCTGATAAAATCGGGAAAATAATTTTCGGCAATTTCGGGATTCAAAAAGCTTTTAGTCGCTCCAGTGTCAATCAAAAGTTGCAGGGGTGGATCTGAAATTTGAATGTATGGGAGGTCCTTTCGATCGTAAAGAGAATGTATTTCTATGAAATTATTTCGTGATGGTCGATTTCCTGAAAATTTTGGTCCTGTGAGGAACTTTGATCGATTTGGGTATCTATTGGATATTGATTATCGACATATTCAGGTTGGACTTGGTCATAGTTCATATTTTCGTAAAAATCAAATTCATTGGAGGAACAGGGTTGATTTTGGTAACAAAAATCATTTTGGGAGTAATATTCATTTTGGAAGGGTATTGATTCTTCCTGATAATGGGGATTATCAAAATTGTAAAGTTCTTCTGAAATGAAATTTGGTCGATTGGGGTTTTGATATGGTCTAGTATTGGGTTGACGAGAAGTGGTGGCTTGTGAAATGCCACTCATAGGTGTTGGCTTGGGGCGATTGAAATTGTTTTGGTTATTTGGTCTTCAAACGTTGGTTGAGCCTCTTGGATTGCCAAATAATTGACGATTTGTGAAGAATTTTGGGGGTTCTGCCGGTTTCGGCTGAATATTTATTGGGCCGCGTGGAAATGAGAGATTGTGCATTTGGGGTTTGAAATTCTGAAAATTGGGGTTAAGAGTTGCGTATTGGCGAAAATTGGACAATTGATTTGGGTGATTGGGTCTTTTCGATTGATCACTGTTATTCGGTTTTTGAAGATGCCGAATATTATTTTCGGAAATAATATATTGCCTAGCTTCTGCCGTAGTTGATGGTTTCATAGCACGAATAGTTGATCCTAAAGGTTCTTTCAGTCCAGCTGAGAATATTTTAAGAGCATGGGTATTGTAAAAAGTTTTCTTCGCCGTTTTAAGGATGATTCACATCCGACATGCAACGACATGGCAAGGACCGACAAAGACACGACAAACCATTCTTTGTAGATAAATAAATATGGATGTACGCACGTAAAAGCCTATAGTTATATATTTTTTTCGGATTATCCAGATGAGATCCTGGAAATGGTTTTAATATATAGGTTTTAAGAGGAAATGCCTCATCGCCAACAATAACATATGGTGCTGGAGTGTTCGTATCAGGTAAATTAGTTTCATTTGGTATATTCCATCTTCCATTTTGCATGTTTTTTCCCAGCTGGGAATGAGCAAAAATACCACCATCACTATTTTTACCATTCGAAAGAAGTGCTTCTAATTCTATTGATTCGCGAGAACTATTTTTGAAAATCGAATTAGGTTTCGGCGAATTTTGTTCACTATAAATTAACTCACAATCACTGTTTTCGGGAGATGAATCAGGACTAGAGGAGAATGACATAGACAAGATACAAGGAAAAGCAACTTCTTTGGCTTCTGCTTGATCTGCTACCCAGAGGGACTATCCAGAAACGGAGGTTCTCTTGAATTTACAGTTGGAACTGTCGGATTATTCACAACGAATATCCTACAACGAAGAAGAAATTAAATAATTTCGAAAGCTCTCACAATAAAGTAAAAAAGAGTTTGATTGAAAAGCAGCTGCAACCCCACAAAATAAATACTTTATTTTGAAATAAATTATTATGGTCGGCAGATCGTTCAACGACCTCGTGAAAAACTTGAAGGAGGTATTCCAATGACTAAAAACCTCCGGATTGAAATTGAGCCCCAAGATATGCCATCTGTTCCAGAAGGAAGTACGATACTTCGGCCACGTTGTCTCTGGAGAAGGAGTAGCAGTTGATGAACAAAAGATCAAAGCTGTTAAGCAATGGCCCGTTCCGAAAGACATACTCCAGCTTCGAAGTTTTCTTGGCTTGTGCACTTACTATCGCCGATATGTGCTCGGGTTTGCTAACATCGCTAAACCGACGACCAGGCTTACAGAAGGACAAACAAAGTTCCAGTGGTCAGAGGAATGCCAAGATTCGTTCAGGAAGCTGAAAGGAGCTCTGATAAACGCAACAATTTTGAGCTGTCCCCTTCCGAGCGTAAAGTTCATTTTGGATACGGACGCGAGCAACGTGGGACTTGGAGCTATTCTGTCTCAGATTCAACAAAAGCAGGAGAAAGTTATTCTTACTTCAGCAAGACCCTTAGTAAACCGAAGTGCAATTACTGTATCACCAGGCAGAAACTGTACGCCGTTGTCAAATTAGTGAAGAATTTCTACAAATACGTGCATGGAAGAAGATTTCTGTTGAGAACTGACAATGCAGCTTTTGAATGGCTTCTACAGTTCAAAATCCTCGAGGATCAGGTAGCACGCTAGATTGAGAGACTTCAAGAATTTGACTTCGAGATCAAACACCAAGCGGGGACTGGCCATAATGATGCAGATGCTCTATTGCGGAGACCATGCCCAGGTGACTGCCCACATTGTCTGTGATATGATCTGAATTGCTTATCATAAATATTATTTCAACCCTCATGTTGTGTATTCGTTGAGTTGGTAATAAATAGTGTTAATGTAAATCCTGATTTTGAAGAAAAGAGCAAACCGATGTAAATTAGATACTCTTCAAGACAACTTAATTGAGACAATGAGAAGTTGTTGACTAAGGAACAATTATGTGCGGGAGAAACTGCTTCAAGATGATAGTTTGGCACTGGAGAAAGCTATTAAAATTTGTCAAAAGATTCTCCAAACTGGCTGGAACTCATTGCTTCACTTCTCTCTTTTGAAGTTTCTATGACTTGACAGAGTTCATTAGCATTCCACACTATTGAAAATTGCTTCATCTGGTCGTTTGGAGAAACCTCCTCTGAGGCTAAATCTTTGTACTTACTCACTCGATTGAAAATAAAATCATTGAAGATTTGAAAAGCGAAAATCGTAATCTTAAGGCGAATAACTTTGGTCTGCTCAAACGAATAGATCGTACAGAGCATTACTCGAGAAATAACTCACTAAGAATATTCGGAATGGATGAGTCTAAGGGAGAAAACATCATTGACATTGTTTTAGACATTGTGCAAGAGAAGATGAATCTTATTCTGGCCCTGGAGGATTTTCAGTACAGCTTTCGTGTTGGCCGAGTTCAAGAAAATCCCAATAATCCTAGAGCGATCTTACTAAAGTTCTTAAGCTATCGTTCCCGACGAATGGTATATTCCAACAAGAAAAAGTTTTAATCAACTGGATTCGCTGTTGAGGAAGATCTAACTGCCAACAGATTACAGATTTATAAAAAGGCTTGTGAACATTTTGACAAGAAGAAAGTCTGAACGTCCGATAGAATAAAGGAGTGATGGCGGACAAGCAAAGTCACTCGTCAAGTCAGTCCAAAGAAAACGATAATTTTCAATTTCAAGTGCAAATATTATTCCAAAAGAGTGTGTGAAGTGTAGTGAAATCTTCCACCCCGGATGTATGAAGCAATCGAATGAACAAAAAAAGGCTGATTGCAGACGTGAAACTGATTTGGGTAATGAATCCGTAGACATATTTCAAAGTGATGAGGTGTATTTCAAAGAAGAGAATAATTTACTTCGTCGAATCATTGAGGACAAAGAAACAATAATCAAAGCTAAGGAGAGTTTGATCCTATTACTTTAGGAGAAAATAACCTTCCTAGAAGGGAAGGAAGGTATTTTCAATGAAAGTGTTGGGTATAATATTAATTTGAATCAATCATATGTTCTCATTTTTCTTCTTTCTATTTTCTAATGTATCGATGGGTGGTTATATTTCACAGGATTCTGATATAAATACATATTTGTCTTGATTATTTTTTTTTCTTTTCATTCTTGTCATGGCCAAAATATTAGTATGGTTTTATTGAATAGTTTTTCTGGTAAGATTATTAGTGTTCAAATATTTTAAGCAACATGTAATGTGAACTTTTCCTGTTTACTGGGTTAAGTGTAAGAATAGTTTTTAAACTAAACTTCACCCAATAAAAGACGATTTATTATTATTATTATTATTTAGGTTTCGAACGTCCATCGTCTTAATGGGATTGAGACGATGGACATCCGAAAACTAAGTAATCAAATTAATAGATCGTCTCCAACCTTCAAACGAAGACCAGCATGGAAGGAAATAGAAAGTTATTCACCAGTCGTTAAAATGCATTATGGGGTTACAGGAGGGCATCTAGGAGTGACGAAGCCCCTTCAGAAAGTATGGCGATGGTTTCACTGGTCCAATTGACAAGCTGTCGTCAGGGACTGGTGCAGAAAGTGTGCTGTTTATTGTAGGCGCGGCCAGCAATGAAGCTTGAAGACGACCTAAGGCCCCGATGCGTCTGTACAACGTAGGCAGCCCATTTAAGAGAATCGTCATAGACATTGATGACCACGGAAATAAGTATACATCCTCGTCGCAATGGATTACGTCAACAAGTGGGCCGAAGCCTATTCCCTGTCCTAAAAATAAACCATCACCGTCGCCAAAGTTTTGGTAACGGAGTAGATGATATGTCGATTCCGTGTTCCGTTGGAACTGCATTCGGTCCGAGACAAAAATTTAGAGTACAACCTGTTTCAATGAATGTGTGAGATGCTGAACATTTCGAAAACGAGATCCACTGCTCTACATTCACAGTTCGATAGAATGGTTGAGAGAATGAGTGAGACGATAAACCATCACCTTCATTTGTTCCTATAGCCTATTGTTCTGCAGTACACGAGTCAAATGGCGAAACCCCTAATTATGAGCCGAGAGCTGCGACTTACCTGTGACCTAGAGATTGGGACGCCACCAGAACGAGTCACTGCAGAATTAAGAGGACTATGTCAGCAAATTACGGACGACAGAGAACTGACGACATCCATGAAAGAGTCAATTTGAACATCCAGAGTGCCAGCAACAGAATGAAGGAGGCTTTCAGACAGGCTATACAATCTTGAAAGTCGGCGTTTGACTATCACTAAAGTGGCGGAACTCGTGGGAAGGTCCGTACAAGATCATGAAAAGGATAAACGACCTGGTCTACTGAATCTATAAGCTACCCCGAGGGAAACCTAACGTCGTTAGGAGAATGACATGATGTGTAACAAATACTAAGGCACTTGTAATTCAATAATAATTGAAGACGGTTCCGCAACAGCTGTTGAAAAATAATATTTTCTCTGAGATAAAAATTAATATTTTTTGACTTGTTGGGATTTAGTGTAGGTATCTGGCAAAACCAAGATACCAAACAGAAAGGACTCTTTCATACAAGTAGCTATTAACTTATCCCATTGAGGAACGGAAACACCCCAGTTGAAATTAATACTCATGTTCTGGCACACTAAAAAACGACAAATCGGCTTTGCTGAGAGTTCGATGCATATTTTGACACACTTTGAACTCATTAGAAATTTTGTAAATATTACCAAATTACCACACCACTATTTTGGAATGAGCGGTTCATATTTTATTGGTATTACCAGAAAACAATAAATTATGGAATTTATGAATGAGAAAGGCTTCCATTCTGTGGAGGATATTACGGCATGCAAATCTGACCCGTTGGAATGAAAAAATTCCATGGGCAAGGGAGATAAAAAAAGTGATTCAGAAGTTGGCGGCGAAACTAAGAAATGGCGCATATTTTCGTGAGGACAGCAGTCTTTTTTTTTTTCATCGCAATTTACTCATTATTTTTGAGGTTGATAAATTAATTCCTGTATAAAATGTGTCATTTAAAGATGACAGTTTTGTCATTTTGACAGCGATAAAATATGTGCATCGTTTTTTATCACCGATAAAAAGGCCTGTTCCTCTTTAGCGTCTACATCTAGTATGCTTACGTCACTTTAATGTCTGCCCTGTCAGTTATTTAAGTATTGTTGATAGTTTATACTGAAACATTACAACATGAGTCATTTTGGGGAAGTTTCGACTCAACAAATAACAAAAAATATAGAAAAAGCAATCCCGCAATCCACAAAAAATACTAAAGCGTCAATATGGAGACAATTTATGGAGTTTTGTCAAGTACGAAATTGCGAACTGTCGAAAATAACTCCGTTACAAGAAGTAGAAGATATATTAAAGGATTGGGACTATAACATGAAAAAGAGGAATGGGGAAGATTATAAAGAATATGCAGTTAAATCAATTTTGAATTCAACTGCGAAGATGATTCAAGAAAAATATTTCAAGGAATACAATATTTAATTTGATACTCTTGCCGACATAACATTTAAAGAAGCTCGTGATGCGAGAAATAGTAAACAGAAAGAATTACAAGTTATTACAGAGAAAAGAAAAGTAAGTTTTGTAGCATTGAACAAGAAAGATATAGTAAAAATGGCAAAAGTGTGGAATATAGACAACCCAGAGGGATTACAGAAAATATTCTTTCATATAGCTTCTTATGAATTAGCTTGGAAGGGGGGGAGAAGCTGCAAACTGTAAAATTTGCCATTTTAAAGAAGAAAGAAATCAAGATGGAACTTCAACAAGAAGATTTGAATACAATACAATATTTTCAAAGACGACACAGAGTGGGTCGAAAAAATTGGCAGACAGCAAATGGATAACAAAAAATGAAATGGATGGAGGTACTTGTCCCGTTGCATTGTTAAAATTACTGTTACAAAAAAGAAATGAAAACATAACATCTGAACGACTTTTTTTAACAACAAATCCCTTTTGGAAAAATAAAAATTCCAAAGGTTGGTACAAAAATGTTCCACTGGGTATTAATACGATTCCTATTTGGACCAAATATTCTGCAACTAAAATTGGATTCGACATCACAAAAAATAAAATTACTAATCATTCGAACTATGCTAGTGCAGTTTGCCAGTTAGCCAAAGCAGGAGTAAGTGATCAACAACTTATAAAGATAACGGGACACTCATCATCTTCTATTAAACCGTACCTCCAAATTGATCCTGAACATCACGAAAATCTTATTAGTTCCTTACGAGCCTCGAGTGAAAAAAATGAAAATGAATATTCTACATGTGTGAATACCAGAGAAGAAATTTTGAAATCAGTACACCAAACCAAACAATTTATAACAATTGTGTATTTAATACCTGTTCATTTAAATAATTTAATTGTATCAATTAAGATAATTATTGTTGTTGTTCATTCATATATTCGGTCGTTAATTTATCTTGCCAAAAAACACTCAAGCTTTTCTTTTAAGGATAAAATAAGCTCTTGTGTTTTTACTGTTGAAACAAAATTTAAAATGGAAATCAGAATTCTGTGATAGTGTCAGAATTTCACTATGATTTCTTGTTTTATCGTGTAAGTAAGTACGTGATTGCGCTACAGAGGTTAAAATAGACTTATTTCCAGATGATATTTAAAAAAGGAATAGCTGTTGAATCGAAGACATCAGAGATCGAGAGATACTATATTGTTGTAACCAACTCATGCATTAACTCTTATTCGAACGCTATAGTTTATCTTAAAATAATAATTCATACTATTCCTATATTGCGGTCTCTCAAGTTGTTGAGAACGTTCTTTGCACTTGGCGAAGAAGAGTTGCTTCCATAACCAATCATTCCCAGAACAAAAGCGCCAACCTAATATCTACCTATTATCTGGCTCCAGTAAATATAAGTACTGATATAGATTAAAGAAAAACAAGTTGGTTCAAGGAGGCACTCTTGAAAAATAATTTTTCAAAGAACCGGTTTCGTGGACTTCATCCTTGAAGACAGTAGAGTCAGTGAGTGAATCTACAGGCTATGAATGGCACTCACTAGAATACACATACACATGATATAAAAGTAGAAAAAACCTAATAACTAAACCAAGTACAGTTTATTAAAGACAGAAAGTTCTACATGAGGTAACTCGAGAGGAGCCACGAGACCTTTTAAAATGTGCCTGCTGATTACTCGCAAGCGCACTGCATCGCAAATGACCTTAGAATTTCCAGAAGAATCGCCGTGGTATTCTACGCAGACATAATCCAGAATTTGAAGGAGTGTTTGCAATTAAATAAGGGCCAGAGACAGCCCAAGAAGTATTCTCGACATAACCCGACCTTCCATGTCTAAAAAAGCATCACCAAACTAAGGAACACGATGAGGGGACAGAATCTTTTGGACCTGGCATTCCCAAAATTGTCCTATTTGATTGATGGGCTGGATTGTAGAGTAATGAGAAGTATGTTGGAGATGATATTCAAATCCAGTGGCGTCAAGATTTTGATGTGCTTTAACCATTTTCCAAGACCGAACATGAAGACTGTTGAGTGTCACTTCCATCGAACTTTCTAGAATATAGTCCAACAAAAACCTATTGTCGGAAATAAATACAGGAATCTCGAGCGGCAGAATACAGTTTACAGTTTAACAGTAGTCAGTCCACATCAAGTACAGAAAATAGCCTGATTGCGTATAAATAGTTATAGTGTGAATATAAATCAAATACTTGTTGCAATAAATCAGTGAATTATGGTAGAGTGAATTTTTATTACAATATTATAAACTTGCTCCGGCCGTACATTCTTAGGTATAATAATATTAATATTATAATCTTTTATAGACTCAGCTAGGAATGCGCGAAGTGGCCGTGGTGCTAGAGCAATCGTCTCTCACCCTTATGATACTGGTAAAATTCAACCATCTTCTGAGTGTACTCATGCCCTTCCTGTAGCCATCAAATTCAAGCTGATTTTGGTAAAAAATGTATGTCGTCCACATACCTTACAAACCCTAGGAAAATATCGACATTCCTGATATCTTTCACCATTGCACAAAGCAAAAATGGAAATAAATTTCCTAGTGAATCGACTCGTGTCGTTCCTACTCGACAAAGAGCGATTTAAAACGAAGAAAATGGTTATTACGGAGGTAGTTGAACTGAACGGTTATTCTGTTGATAGGAAGCATATATTAAAGAAATCCCTTCGTAATTTCATAGTAGGTGAACTATAGGCGTCCGAATCGACCTTGAACTTTGGACTATCGGTACGTCGCTGGTCTGCGTTCATCGTGTGACGTAGTCGAGAGAGATCCCTTAGATTGATAACAATTCTCCAGTACCGCGCGCTGCTAAATTTCGGTGCGTCGCTGTGTTTGGCGTTCATCTAGTCGCGATAGATCCCTTAGATTGATAACAATTCTCCACTACCGCGCGCTTATAATATATAATAAGAATAATGATTGTGGATGACATATTCAGACTCAAAATACAGGATTTAAGAGAAAAAAAAAACATGGCGGCTGTCAAATTATACCAGGTGGCTCAAAATACAGTATTTAAGAGAAAAAAACATGGCGGCTGCCAAATGATATACTGGGTGTCTCAAATAACAATATTTAAGAGAAAAAACATGTCAGCTAAACGGAGGTCGTCACCTTCAATGTGCGATACCCATTGGAGTAGTCAGAGGAACAGTTATGTTTGCTAAGTACACAATATAATGTATACAGAGCGCCTCATAAACGTGTGCAGTGTCGTGAAATGAAGTCGTGATTTTTAATGTGCGATACCCATTTACGTTATTGTTTTCGTTTTTCATCACCATCATCAGGGGGAGGGGGGGAAGGGGGGGGAGATAACATTATTTTTGGAAAGTATGTGTGTGTCATTGGGTAGATGAAATAATCAGTAATAAAATGGCATCTAAAGAATACGGATGGAAGGTGGAGCAGTTTTGTAGACGTATTCAAGAACTAAAGTCAGATATTCATTTTTTCGAAGAAAAGGTGAACGTTTTGAAGCAGTTGAATAATTTGGGCATTCAAGACAAAGTGTTCAATCGAAAATTGCCGCAAACGAGATATCCGTTAAGAAGAATCCAGCCTCACGCATTGTAGAATATGTCTCTGCAATTGAAAACAAATTTTATACTTTTGACAGCAATATTGAATAATGTTTTATACGTCAACGTACCAAAAAGAGTGAAATACATGGCAATATGCGTGAAGCAAGAAGATTTCGATCGGGGTTGCAATAGAACTCAACGGAAAACAACATTTAACATCAGTCAATGGGGGGCAATTAGCAGTATTTGTTAGCCATGTTCCGAAGAATATAGCGTTCAAGTACAAGCTGAAGCTAATATTTGAAGATCTTCGAGAAATAAACACAAAAACTGAGGAATTTGTTCCAGCAGGGCGTGAGAAAAACAAATCCAAAATGGAATTTCAGCTTTACAGAATCCTCATCATAGTATCTACGATATTAGCATGTATATTGATCAGAATTGTGAAGGAAATAATTATAGTGGTTAATAGAAATTGCATTACTTTTTTCAAATAAAAAATGTAAAATTGAATTCCAAATTGTATTCATCAAAGATTATAGATATAAATACCACATTCAAAGGAAATAGTTGAAACTGATAAAGAGTTTCTGAACCACATTCGAAGGAAATCGTTAGAACTGATAATGATTATCTCGGGGCCACAATACCGGAAATTCACACTCGTTATCAAATCCCTGATTAAAATGTTTTTCCGTTACTTGAATTATATTGGAGTGTTCTAGAAAAATACGTCCTTATCTCGCATTTTATTAAACCAAAGTGCACACAAAAAAGCGTATCATTTTGTTCGTCGATAGCACCAGTTAACGTTGTACCTGTGTTGTGCATCAAATAAGTGAAAAGTAAGTACTTTTTTATTTGCTTTTCGGTTTGATTGTGATATTTGAAATTTTTGGAAGTCATTTAGCGTTTTTCATAAGATTTTTTGGAAAAGTCATTTTGTGTTTTTCATAAGACGCGAAAAATTTTTTGGAAGATGCTTTTTTTCCACTCCGATCGAAATTGTCTAATAAAACTTTGAAGCGAATGACATGCCTGAAAGTAAATACAACATTATTGGGGGATTTTGTAAAAAAATCGAATGATAATGAAATATTTGATAGGAAATATTTTAATACTCCCAATGCCGTCATAGACCAAGGTTCTAACTTAGCTGTTTGGTATAATAAAAATATTGTAGCTATTATCTTAAATAAAATGAGCGAGTTTGAAGAAAAATAAAGCGGATGGGCTTTGAGTGAAGTGGTATTGTTGGAAGTAGCAATAAATAAATTCGAAACAACGGCACATCCTTCATTAGTCTACCTGACCAAGTTGCTAAGAAACAAGCTTGCGTTAACGTTCAGAATAATGATGAAATGTGCTTCTATTGGAGTGTTGTTAGCGCATTATATCCTGTAGCAAAACATACAGAAATGCTGTCAAAATATCCACATTATTCTACAGTTTTGAATACTGTAGGGCTAGACGCTCCGATGAAGTTACAACAAATTTCAAAATTTGAAAAACGAAACAATATTTCAGTAAACGTTTATGCTTAAGAATTGAACAAAGTTTACGAAAAATCATTTTATGTAGTAGTGCCAGCAAGAATGACGAACAACAAATTACAAAGACATGTTAATTTATCACTCATTCAGGATAAATATTTTCCAAAATTAAATGACTATGACGCCCCACCTGTTGACAATGAAAATATTGATATAAAGTACCATTATGTTTTAATAAAAGATATGTCTAGACTGATAAAAAATCAAGTAAGCAAGTCTAATTGTAAAAAATTTTTGTGCCATCGTTGTCTCAATTATTTCAATTGCCAGCAGAAATTGAAAGACCATGAAGCACTTTGCAAAAATTCAATAATTGTAAAACTTCTTTTCCATCATACGATTACGTTGAATTCCGTAATCATGTTTATAAACAACAATGTCCTTTCATCATTTACGCGGATTTTGAATCAGTTTTGGAAAAATGTAACAAGAAAATTTCTCAAAATACGAAAAAATATCAAAAACATAAAACATTTAGTGCGGGCTACTACCTCAAATGTTCTTTCAATGACAGCATTTCACAGTTCAAAAGCTATCGAGGTAAGAATTGCATACAATGGTTCACAGATGAAATGGCTAACATTGCCAAATTTGTAGAATCAAAAATCAAAAATATTGTGTCAATGCCATGCAATCCCGATATTTTTAATGCTAGAGTGTGCAATATTTGCGAAAAACCCTTCAGTAAAGAAGAAATCATTGTACGTGATCATGACCATTTTACAGGTAAATTCAGAAACTTCGCTCCCCAAGCCTGTAACTTGAATTTTCGAATTTTTTTTGTTGTACCCATTGCTTTCCACAATCTCTCAGGCTATGAAAGCCACTTCATTATCAAAGATATTGCTAAAAAGGGAAACGTTAGCATACTTCCTTCAAATAAAGAAAGGTACATTTCTTTTACTCAATTCGATGCCGATACCTCAATCAAATTCCGTTTCATAGATTCTTTTCGTTTTTTGGGAGCCAGCTTAGATGAGCTAATTTCCACGTTGAAAGTTGATGATTTAAAAATATCGAAGAAAGAATTTCAACAATATGACGATGAGAAGTTCACCCTTCTCACTAAGAAGAGTGTGTTTCCCTACGATTATGTCGATAATGTGAGAAAACTAGAGGAAACTGTGCTTTCATCACAGGAACATTTCTATAATAAATTGAATGAGGAAAATATTTCTGAAGAGAAGTATGCTCACGCTTTATATATTTGGGAAACTTTCGAAATTCAAAATTTGGGGTCGTACTCAGACTTGTACCTCAAAACCGATATTCTGTTGTTGGCCGATGTATTTGAAAACTTTCGAAAAAATTGTATAGCAACTTATGGCTTGGATCCGGCATGGTTCTACACTATGCCCGGATTCACATGGGATGCTATGTTGAAATATACTAAATGCAAATTTCAAATTTTGAAAGATATCGATATGATAATGTTCATAGAAAGGGGTATAAGAGATGGAATTTCAGTTTGTTCAAACAGATTTAGTGAAGCCAATAACATGTATATGGATGTCTACGATAAACCTTCGAAATATATTTTATATTTGGACGGCAACAACCTTTATGGCTGGGCGATGTCAGAGTTTTTGCCTTACGACGGCTTTCAGTGGGTAGATAATTTCAATTTGGATATAACTGATATCCCAGACGACGCATCAGAAGGGTATATCTTAGAGGTAGACTTGGAATATCCTGAGAGATTGCACGATTCCCATAAAGATTTTCCTTTTTGTCCTGAACACCGCGCTCCCTTAAATGCTAAACAAAAGAAATTAATGGGTACTCTATACAACAAATCCAAATATATTTTGCACTATCGGAATTTGAAACAAGCATTGCGAAACGGTTTGATTCTAACGAGAATTCACAGGGTGTTGAAATTTCGACAATCTGCGTGGCTGCGACCCTACATCGAGTTGAATAATCGTCTAAGGGCTGCAGCTACCAGTAACTTTGAAAAAAATCTCTTCAAATTAGCAAACAATGCAGTTTTTGGTAAAACGATGGAGAACATCCGGTTGCACAGGGTAGTTAAACTTGTTAAATCTTGGAACGGGCGTTATGGTGCCAAAAATTTTATTTCAAGCCCTAGGTTTCAGAGTAGAACCGTTTTTGATGCAGACTTGATGGCTATTGAACTAAAAAGGCTGAACTAACATTCAATAAACCTATGTATATTGGAATGGCTATCCTGGATATTTCAAAAACGTGTATGTTTGATTTTCATTATGATTTTATGGTACCCATCATGGGAGATGGATGTAAGCTGCTGTATACTGATACAGACAGCTTCATTTATGAATTAACTTGTGATAACGTCTATTCCGAAATAATAAAAAATCATCCTTCAAAATTTGAAACCTCTGATTACTCTCAAAATAATGAATATAACATCTCCCTTCTAAACAAAAAAGTACCAGGTCTAATGAAGGACGAAGTCAATGGTAAAATAATAACACATTTTGTAGGTTTAAGATCCAAAATGTATACATACAAAGTCCAGGGTGGGAAAGTATCAAACAAATCAAAGGGGGTGAAATACGGTGTGGTGAAAAATAAAATTCAATTCGAAGATTATGTCAATTGTCTTGAAAATTTTAAAGAAAGAATCGTCAGTCAAAACACCATTCGCTCATTTGCTCACAACGTTTTCAGTATCGAGCAGACTAAAGTAGCCCTGAGTCCTTATGATGATAAGCGTCAACTGATTCCTCAGTCATTCGATACTTTACCATGGGGGTATCGGGCATAGTTTTCGAGAATTCAACCATTGGATTATATATTTACAACTGTATAGCAGGTCTAAAATTTCCTAAAAAGGTTACAGATTCAACATGGCTAATACGGGCGTTACACCAGGAATTGAAGGAAAACTATCCACTCCGCCAAGTCTACAAGAATTGTCTGCAAACGCAATTGCAATTTATTGGACTCCCAAAAATCGTGCTTCGTTTAATGATAAACTTCATATTGAAATTTGGTATTCCAAAAATATGCCAAGTACTTGTTATTTCATTATTCCAAAATAATTTCAAGAATTACTTAATATAAATTGTATTAGAGAACTGAAAAAAACAAATGAGGAAAAATTACTATTTTACTGATTCAGATTGGCATAATTTTTTGAAATTTAAATTTGTAGCTCGCACAAGGTATAGATGAAAATTTGAGAATTTATATGTAATAAAAAGAATATTTTAAAAATTTATTCCAATTATGTATAAATCTGTAAACATTTTCCTGTTGACGCACTGTAATTTTTTTTATGTAATAAAATATATATTTTGAAATTTGCTTTCATTTATGAACGATAACTACTGCTTTCAACGAACAAAATGATCATATTCTATGTAATAAAAAAGAAAGAAAAAATTGCTTTTATTTAAACATCATTCATATAAAGAAATCATTCTAGAAAGGAAGGTTTTCAATCAAAATCTCCAACTTTCACTCTGAAATTATTTAAATACCTACTTCAAGTATGGAGTAAAAATTGCTTTTCGCTTAAATTAAATGTTCAAATTGCCACCCACCTGCCTCTTGGCAGTAATTGAACGGACGAATACATTCTTCTTGAACATTGTGGATCATTTCTGGAGTTGAATTACGAATTTCCAATGTAATGCTATTTGTCATATCTTGGAAATGTGTGGTCTATCGGCGATCTGGATCATCCTCATTGATTTTGTCTACTATTGAAACACTTGAAACAGTTTATAAATAAATGTTTAGAACCGTATCAATCGTTTTGGAATTTTTGAATATGTCTGACAAAGATATGAAGCATCAATATTTCGGTGTCTGCAAAAGGAGTAATATTCTCAAATTTTCTGTTGACCATCGCATGCAACATCATCGAAAATGAATATGGAATTTGATTTGGCCTCGTGAGGGCTTATGATTTCCTCATTTTCCCTGAACGGATATATCCCAATCCCTTGACTTTCCCTAAAATTTCTTGAACCACCTGATATTTGGGTTGGTACAAAGATTTTGAATATACGTAGATGTTTTCGAATTTTGCTCCATTCGGGTGGAATAACAGTGTTAAGATGGCATTTGTCTTTCCACAACCACTTGGCCCGCAAATAATTGCACGAAACGAATTCGGTAATAATTTACCATGCTTCCCAACCATACTGCTATCGAGGTCTCCATTCAAAAAATCTAAATTTTCAATAGGCAGTGTCTTGTCTTGTTGAACGACCTCCATGATGTGATGAAAAAACATGAGTGTGCCAGGGTTATAAATAAACGCATTGAAGGTATCTTTCATCATTATCAATGTTGACTTACTCTGGTGCAGGTGTTGTCAATTCAATCATCAATAAGCTCCCGTTCGAATTGCATCTACCAGGTTATTCGATTTGCGGGCCTGGCACCAAATTGAGGCAGAGATTACAACGCGGAGAAACTGGCGTGAATCCTTTGGACGAAAGCTGCAGAGAGCACGATATTGCATACTCTCAATCCGACTCTCTAGAAGACCGCCATAAAGTAGATCAAGTATTGGAAAATAGAGCTTGGGAATGAGTTAAATCTAAAGACGCTAAATTTGGGGAACGGGTTGCAGCTTGGCTTGTTACTTCCACCATGAAAGCCAAACGTAAGCTAGGTATGGGCGTGTCCTTTCGCCGTAACTTGCTTCAAAAAATTATTAAAAATTGGAAACACAATCCTACTAATATTAAGAAATCTAGTGCTTCGGCGTTGCGAGCTGCTAAAATGGCATTGAGTCAAGCTGGAGGATGTAAGAAAATACGAGTGCCTAGAATAATTCCATTCGATGCAAAGTCTGGAGGAATTTTACCACTTATACCTATATTTGCTGCACTTTCGGCTTTAGGTGCGTTGGCAGGTGGAGCGAGCTCCATAGCAAAAACCGTTATAGACGCAAAAAATGCTAAAAAGAAACTTGAAGAAGATCAACGTCACAATAAATCCATGGAGCATTTGGGTTCGGGTTTGTACCTGAGGAAAACCCCTCGAGGATTTTGACTGTTCCTGAAAAAACAACATCAACGCAAAGGACGCGGTCTTTACCTGAAAAAGCAAAAAAACTGCTAGATAAGCTACCCCATAGAGCATTATACGATTCGGAAATTCAGGAAATTCAGATGAAAATACCACATTTTCGTGGAGTCTTTATGCGTGATACGTTGCCAACTTGTGGTCCTTGGCTGCGAGAATGCGCTATATTGAACTTGGATTCCCACTTGAATGCGGGCACTCATTGGGTAGCTTACAATAAAAATGGCAATGTCGCACAATATTTCGATAGTTTTGGCAATCTCAAACCTCCATTGGAATTGGCAAGATATTTTGGGAGGGGCGTAAGAATTACATATAATAATAGTCAATATCAAACTTACAATCAGAGTAATTGCGGACATCTCTGCCTAAAGTTTCTACTTCATAATGTCCACCGCTGAGATGCATCAATCGTTGGCTGGAATGCATAAATATAAATCATTGCGAGATTTCACTGATACTCAACTGCGAGCTTTGTCAATCGAATATTTGATTGGGAACGCAGGACCTTGGGAGTTGCTGGATGTATGGCATAGGTTACCAAAGGACTACAAAAATCGATTCGCTTTGCAGATTCGTCTACCATGTTTCATTCATTATCAAAATGAGTTTGGACTGTCAACGGCATCACTAAAAGAAGCAGAGTATCATGGACCAGTTAGTGCACAATTTCAATGTTATTATTGTAATAATAAATGATTTTTCATCCAAGTTGTTGTTCATTATTTAAGGCGGGTCGCTTCCGACACTATATCAGTCATGTCTATGATATTGACGTTAACGAGTCGTTCTTCAACGCTTTCCATCGATTTCAATCCGCCCATTCAATTGGATTCTGATTCAGAATACAGTTTGGCTTTGCTCAGCTTCCATTCGTACAACAGTATACCCAACATTGAAGAAGGTACAAAATTCTACTACTTTAAAACGGCGGCAAAACTAAGCAGAGTATCGATATCCCTACTGGCTCTTACGAAATTGGTGATATTGAGGCTTTGATCAGCAAACACATCACACCCAAAACGTACAAGGAAAACCCCGAGGAATTTTTCTACGTCAAACCGAATAATAACACGCTGAAAAGCGAAATATTCTGCCTTAAACACTCAATTGATTTCCGACCTGAAAACAGTTTGGCCCGCATTTTAGGGTTTTCGTCTACTCTTCTCAAACCCAACTTGCATTACGCATCAGATCTACCTGTAGATATCATTAAAGTACGTACCATACACATAGATAGCAACATTTCGTTCGGAGCATTCTACAACGACACACCGTCTCATACGATATACGAATTTGCTGTTGGTGTTGATCCTGGTTACGCAATCGACGAAACACCCAACCACCTCATTTATCTACCCATTGCTCATAGAGACGAAATAAACAATATCACGCTGCGAGTGCTGGACCAGCATTCTCAACTCGTTGATTTTCGAAACGAAGAAATAATCGTTCGTTTGGAATTGAAGCGAAAGTATGGTGCTAACTATTCATAAGAATAACTTACCACCATATCCCACTTCAGTCTTCACCAAGACCTTTAACGTGCGTCAACTACTATCACCGGAGAATAAACTGTTTTTGGAATCTCTCGGTTATCATGTTGTCCAATCAAGAGTTCAACATTTTCCGAAAACCACAAAACGATGAATCCATACAAAAGGTGGAATGGCGGACTTACTACCCATATGTCAAGTCCTTTCGCAACAATGATGTCATTGAAATCAACATTAATCAATCTGACGCTTACGATGCTTTGTATGATAGCCTGTTATTCATCAGTGGAAAAGTTGTGAAAACCAAAGGAGATGGTCGTGTATCATTCGTAAACAATGCTGGCGCTTTCATGTTTCAATCTGCTAGTTATGAACAAAGCGGTAAGGAGTTGGAGACGGTCCGTGAAGTTGGAATTGTTAGTACTGTCAGAGGCTTACCTACACTGACGAAGATATCAAGCACTTGGCCAATTCAAGTTGGACTTTTCCCAGCAACGCTGGGGTTATCAGCACCACTGATCTAACATTCAACATGCTCATACCCATCAAGCATTTTTTGAATATTTTCAACGATGATCAATGTGTTTCCTATGGCAAACATACCATCCGATTAGTACGAGCTGCAGATGATAGCAACTGCTTCAAAATAGGAGACCGCTGGATCGCCGACTGGTACGACAGCAGTCAAGTTGGAAATTGAAAATATTGAACTCAAAGTTAAGAGAATCTTTCCACATGATCAAATTAAATTGCAACTCTTGAAGGACATCCAAGCTGATACTCCTATAATGGTTATGTGATATGTTACCAAAATAAAAATGCTCAATAAATTTGTATTCAAACTGTTTTCTTTTATTTTTACTTTATAAACTAAGTTGGTCTTCCCCCCTCAAAAATCCAATCAAAATAGACGTTTTTCGCGTTCGAAAAAAACAGCTAAAATTCATAGCGCTAAAACACGCAAAAATGGGACTACAATAAGCCTTTTTCGCGTTCTAAAAACCAACTAAAGTTTGAAACGCTAAAACACGTAAAAATGCGACCGCAAAAAGCGTTTTTTATAAGGTTAGTTCATTAGTTCGTTCTGGTTCAATCAAACTGAATATCTGTCACTCTCTGCCTGTCTGTCAAGAATCGAAAAACTCAAACGTTGATCGACACGTGTCAACGAATATAGTCGGATGGGTATCACACATTGAAGGTGACGACCTCCGTTAAGCTGACATGTTTTTCTCTTAAATATTGTTATTTGAGACACCCGGTATATCATTTGGCAGCCGCCATGTTTTGTTTCTCTTAAATACTGTATTTTGAGCCACCTGGTATAACATTTGACAGCCGCCATGTTTTTTTTCTCTTAAATCCTGTATTTTGAGTCTGAATATGTCATCCACGATCATTATTCTTATTATATATTATAAGCGCGCGGTAGTGGAGAATTGTTATCAATCTAAGGGATCTATCGCGACTCGATGAACGCCAAACACAGCGACGCACTGAGATTTAGCAGCGCGCGGTACTGGAGAATTGTTATCAATCTAAGGGATCTCTCTCGACTACGTCACACGATGAACGCAGACCAGCGACGTACCGATAGTCCAAAGTTCAAGCTCGATTCGGACGCCTATAGTTCACCTACTATTCACGATGAAGAAAAACTCAAAATCTAACTTATCTTCGACTTTTCAAAGAGAGGAAAACCCTCCCAAATATACCGTTATCCCATACAAACCTCGAGAAACTCTGTGTTTCAATATAATTTGAAGGTGGTACACAAAACCTCATTTAGGCTACAACAGATTCTCGGTACTCCCAAAGATAAGACAGGAAAAAAAAGTCAGAGATCTATGGAATTAGCTGCAAGGAGTGCGAGAAGTATGTGGTTCAAACTAAGAAGGGCCATGAAAGTACGGTTCAAAAGAACCCATTGCTCATGCACGCTTTGGATCACGATCACCGATTTGATAAAACAAGTTTCAAATTAATTAGACTTCTCGATGTATTCCAGAGTATGGAAATTGAAAATGTAAAATAAGTATGAATGCGGATAAGTGGTCCAATACCATACAGCCCCTTGGTAAATGTACAGTAAAGAAATCATTAGTCAATATAATTTTCAATGATGTCACTGAACCTAAAAAAAGATATATTACAACAGGTTAACTAGAAAATGAAGCAAATACTTAAAGTAGGTTCACAATTTAATGTAGGCACATGCCTTGTTTGAAAAAGCAAGTGTGATGTGAGTTGTCTAATTCTTGTCTAATTCTTTTGGGTCAGGTTTTTCCCTTCCTTCCTGAAGACTGCGGTAGTAATACCCTTACATAAAGGAGGTGCCATCGATGATCCGGGTAACTACAGACCATTTTCACTGCTATCTACTCTTTCTAAAATCATTGAAAAATTGGTGGAACGTAGAATAATGCGTTTTTTAGAGAGACATAATATACTAGCTCAAGAAAAGTTCGCTTTTCGAAATAATAAAAACACTAATGACACCAATTTTCTGGAAAAAGTATAAATGAGCTTAAATGAAAAGGAGGCGGCTGCAGAAGTGTTTCTTGACCTGTCTAAGGCATTTGACTGTGTAATTCTGTTGCAAAAGCTCTTCCACTACAGCTTTAGAATGGTTCAGATCGTACCTAACTGACAGGAAACAAAAAATATCATTAGGAAAAAATTCTTCTAAGGATGAAAGGATTGTAAGTGGTGTCCCTCAGGGGTATGTTCTAGGACCCATTTTATTTTTGCTTCATATTAATGATTTGAATCGTCTCGATATTTCTGGACGCCTCACATTGTTTGCAGACGATACAACAATCCTCTGGCACAATGAAGATCATAGGTACTGCTCTGGTTCAGTCTATTTCCACAGATATTCAAAAAATTAAAACTTGGTGTGATGCAAATAAGCTGACTTTGAATATTTACAAAACAAATTTAGTCACATTCAAATTTAATATTGAACAAGTCACATTGGGAGATCAAATCATTGAAAACCAGCCCGTTACAAAATTTCTTGGTGTACATATTGACAACAATCTAAAGTTTGACTACCACATTACAGCTTTTAAGAAAAAACTATCCTCTGGTTGTTTTGCCATCAATGTAATACACCGCAAAATTGGACGGCCGGCGTCATTAATGGCCTACTACTCTTTTTCTGAATCTCATCTGAGGTATGGAATTCCATTTTGGGGTTCTGCTAACCAGGCCTCATTGCAAAGTGTATTCGTCCTTCAAAAGAGAGCTCTGAGAATAATATTCAAAATAAAAATGCGAGAATCCTGTATACCAGTTTTTTCCGACAATAATATTTTGACGATATATGAAATTTTAATATATATGAAATTTTAATTTTAGAAACAGTATGTTTGTTCCATAAATATAAAGAAAAGTTCACGAACGTCAAAAGGGAAAGACAAACTCGCAATGAAAAACAACTTTCTCTTCCCTTTCCTGTTTCATCTCTCACGAAACACTCACTAATTTATAGGAGTGAACAAATTTACAACCACTTACCGAATCAAATAACAGTCATCAATGGTCTGAAACAGTTCAGAAAATCCATCCATCCATCCATCCATCCATCCATCCATCCATCCATCCATCCATCCATCCATCCATCCATCCATCCATCCATCCATCCATCCATCCATCCATCCATCCATCCATCCATCCATCCATCCATCCATCCATCCATCCATCCATCCATCCATCCATCCATCCATCCATCCATCCATCCATCCATCCATCCATCCATCCATCCATCCATCCATCCATCCATCCATCCATCCATCCATCCATCCATCCATCCATCCATCCATCCATCCATCCATCCATCCATCCATCCATCCATCCATCCATCCATCCATCCATCCATCCATCCATCCATCCATCCATCCATCCATCCATCCATCCATCCATCCATCCATCCATCCATCCATCCATCCATCCATCCATCCATCCATCCATCCATCCATCCATCCATCCATCCATCCATCCATCCATCCATCCATCCATCCATCCATCCATCCATCCATCCATCCATCCATCCATCCATCCATCCATCCATCCATCCATCCATCCATCCATCCATCCATCCATCCATCCATCCATCCATCCATCCATCCATCCATCCATCCATCCATCCATCCATCCATCCATCCATCCATCCATCCATCCATCCATCCATCCATCCATCCATCCATCCATCCATCCATCCATCCATCCATCCATCCATCCATCCATCCATCCATCCATCCATCCATCCATCCATCCATCCATCCATCCATCCATCCATCCATCCATCCATCCATCCATCCATCCATCCATCCATCCATCCATCCATCCATCCATCCATCCATCCATCCATCCATCCATCCATCCATCCATCCATCCATCCATCCATCCATCCATCCATCCATCCATCCATCCATCCATCCATCCATCCATCCATCCATCCATCCATCCATCCATCCATCCATCCATCCATCCATCCATCCATCCATCCATCCATCCATCCATCCATCCATCCATCCATCCATCCATCCATCCATCCATCCATCCATCCATCCATCCATCCATCCATCCATCCATCCATCCATCCATCCATCCATCCATCCATCCATCCATCCATCCATCCATCCATCCATCCATCCATCCATCCATCCATCCATCCATCCATCCATCCATCCATCCATCCATCCATCCATCCATCCATCCATCCATCCATCCATCCATCCATCCATCCATCCATCCATCCATCCATCCATCCATCCATCCATCCATCCATCCATCCATCCATCCATCCATCCATCCATCCATCCATCCATCCATCAATCCATCCATCCACCAAAGAAGGGGGTCGCTGGCTGCAAGGAGAACCTGCTGATCGACAGATGCATCACGCAGGACTGCGTACAGTATAAGCGTAACCTATCAATAGCCTGGATCGATTATCGCAAAGTATTTGATACAACATGCATTTGCTCAGATGCCTTGCGGTACCAGATCAAAGAGTGAGATGCATTGAACAGCTGATAACGCTCTGGAGGACTCGCTTTACCATAACATCTGGTCACGTCAGAGTCCAAACAGAGCAGGTTATCTTTAGAAGGGGCGTGTTTCAGGGAGACTCCCTCAGCCCTCTTCTCTTCTGCATCTCACTACTGCCATTGTCCGTTGCACTACGGAAAACCCGCGGATACAACTGTGGAACCCCCAGCAACCGAAGGCATAAGGTCACCCATCTGTTTTAAAAGGATGACCTTAAACTTTATGCCTCCGGAGAGAAGGACGTTAATCAGTCCTTAAAGGTGGTGCAAGAGTACAAGCATGCTATCGGAATGGAGTTTTGGATCGACAAATGTGCCACGGTTCATCCCAAAAGAGGACGATACGAGGAATATGGAGACGTTCAGCTTGTAGACGGAAGCATCCTAAATCATCTGAATGCCAGAGAGACGTATACCTACCTAGGGGTGGAACAACGCCACACCCAAGATGTAGCTACTGTCAAAAACTCTCTCCGTGGCAAGTATCAGCACAAACTCCGACAGATCTGATCTTCAGAACTGTCGGGGAAGAACAAAGTTGCTGCAACTAATATGCTTGCCGTTCCGATTCTAATTTACTCCTTCGGAGTAATGAAATGGACACAGGAAGAGCTGCGACAACTTGACGTAAAAACTCGCAAAATGATGCATCTTCATAGAAGCTTGTTCCACGGTTATACTCCCCCAGACAACGGGGAGGCCGTGGACTTTTGAGTTTGGAGTGTCTACATAACAGAATGGTACTGGATGGAGCCTGTAAAGTCATCAGGAGTTCAGATCCCCTTCTCTGCTAGGTATGTGATCATGAAAAAGCAGGGATTGGAGCATTTCTTTTCAAGGCAGCAACCCGTGCAGCCGATGAACTCGGTCTCATATTCGACACTGAACGGACGAACCCAAACTCTGTCACCGAGTTGGAACCCGTTCAGCAAAAAGCCCACGTGAAAGCTGCGGAGTGTGACAGGCTCCTACAGCTACATAGGGATAAGATATTGAATGGGGTCTTCTTCAAGAACATTGAAGACTTTGGCTCATCCAGAAACCTGACCTTCGCGTTTCTCAGGTCAAATGGGCTGAAGTCGGAAACCGAGGAATTCATAATGGCCTGCCAGGATGGTGTCTTCAAAACCCTCGTCTATCGCAGTCGCGTGATGGGTATGGAGATCCCTGAACTAGATGCAGAGAGTGTCGTGGGGCAGCTGAGACCATAATGCATTTGCTGTCAGCTTGTCCAGCTTATGCGGTCTCAGCCAATATCCACAGGCATAACGCGGCCTTACAAGTGTTGTACTACCATCTACGACACTTGTACGGTGTAGACGAGACACCGGTGTTGCCTTATGCACCGGGGGATATTGAGTCCGTTGTAGAGAATGAGAAGTGCCAAATATATTGGAACTACTCATTCCCCACCCCTAGGCAAATACAAGCCAATAAGCCTGATGTAGTCACCCTCGACCATCAAAGAAGCTCCTGGCGAAACGAACATCGTCCGAAAAGAGGAAGAAAAACGGACTAAATATCGCAGGCTTTATCCAAACCATTCTGTCAAGATGGTTCTGATAAAAGGGGTCCTTGGTGGAATGATGGACACACTGCTCTCAAACTTGAAAATCAGACCGGCTTGCCATGATGCGGCAGAAAATTTGGCCGGAAGAATGCAGAAGGCCGTAATTCTTGGTTCACTCTGTCTTCTCAGGGCGCATGACTCTCGGGCCCAGTAATCACTCACCTCACGGACGTGGGGAGTGTTCACTGGGGTTAATGGTACACCAGCGCGCCCTCCGTAAGTGTCGGGGCTCCGGAGACAGGGCCTGTCTGGGTAATTCCTAACGGATTAAAAAAAAAATATTGCACTCATAACATTACAAAAAAGAAGTACAAGCCAGTCAAAAAAAGAATAAGTATAAGTATAAAAGTTATAAACTAATTATGGTTACCTATAATGTTGGGTCAAGTATTCTTCAATAGAGTATGGCTCAAGATCACAGAGTAGTTTAATGAGTGGTTTCTTTACTGAATTGAAGTCTGGTAACGATTTGAAGGAAGAAGGTAAATGATTGAATGATTGAAGAATTTAATGCTTGAAAAGAGAGCACCTCTTTTAACTGAAGATAATCTGTGCGATGGTACATTATAGTTAATATTATGTCTGGTATTATGGAAGTGTTGTGTTCTATATTCAGTGAAGTAATGATTGTTGCGGAAGATAAACTTGATACATTCAAATATGTATAATGCCGGAATGGTGAATAACCCAAGTGGCTTGAAATGGTTTCTGCATGAATCTAAGTATAAGTAAAGGATAATGCCGAAGCGAGCATGAGAGAAAAAGTTGGAATAGTAGAATGTTTTGACCATATTGCTGTTTGCGTGTTTAGCTAAAACTCTGATGCCATAGCCAGTCGGGTTCAATTTTTAGCATAAATTATTAATATGGTTGTTATATTTTTGTTTATAATTATATTTTGAATGTTTAAGATCACACTGTATGAAAAAATGTATGTTTCTAAGTAAATAAAAAGATTAAGATTGAAAGTCTGACATAAATGTTTCACTACAATTTAAAGTTATTCATAACTATAGATAAAGTTATAAAAGAGATTTAACAATGGTAATTGAATTTTAGTGTTTCGTCAATTGTAATTCCTAACAATTTAACGTGGTCAGAAAATTCAATTTTATATTGATTGAGCATAGCGTAGACTGGTGTAGTCCAAGCTTGATTAACTTCAAACAAGATCGGAATTAATAACGAGCCTAGAATTCGAGAACCACTTTTCAGTATCAATTATCAATGAATTTGCGTTAGATATAAGCTCGGGATAATTGAAAGCTGTTAGCAGTAGAGTACTGCCATCAGCATAGTTGACGATAGCCTTATCTTGATCAGCAAGTAATGCAAAGTCGTTTAAGTATATAATAAATATTAATGGCCCAAGGACACTTCCCTGTGGAACACCCATGGGTATGTTTTCTTCCTTCGATGAAAGATTTGAACCAGTATAGAGCAGTGCCACGAATACCATAGTGTTCAAGTTTGATCAGGAATATTTTGGAGTCAATGTAGTCGAACGCCCTGGACAGGTCCAAAAAAATTCCACAGGCAATTTCTCCTCTATCGAGAGAGTCGTATATAAAGAGAGTAAGTTCAAACAGTGCAGTTTCAATGCTCTTGCCACCAATAAACCCGTGTTGGCTTATACTAAGGAGTTGTGATTTTGGAAGAATCTTACAACTTGCCTAGCAACAGCTAGCTCAAAGAGTTTTAAGAAGGCACTCAGTAGGCTGATGGGCTTATAATTGTCTAGGGATTCTGGATCACCTTTCTTTAAACATGGTTTTATTAATGCAAACTTTAAATTTTCCGGTAAACACCGGATTGAAGGGATGCATTTATGACATGACAAAGGTACTCAGCAATACATACAAAATACTTTTTTAGTAAGAATGTAGAGACTTCATCATGACCAGAACTTTTTTTGGCCTCCATTTCATTCATTATTTCATGAAGTTCCTGTATCGTTAGTGGAGCAAAGGAGAAGCTAATGTCATTGTAGGGTATGTCGCATTTGAAGTCATGCTGCCTTGGCAGTTTATCTGCAATAAGGTTCAGTGCTTTCTCATTGAAATAAACAAAATAAACATTGAATGAATTTGCGCCCTAGAATTTATCATCGAAAGTTGGTTGGCTGTTTTTATTATTATCATTTTTATTTTTACGACCTGTGAGTTCACTGATGATTTGCCAAGATGATTGTCGGATATTCTCGGTACGTTTCGGGGACGTACTTGCGCTATAAGGAATAATCTTCCACTTAACCATTGATTTCACCTAGTATATGAGCACATATATCCATTGGATTAGGTGACAGAAAGTGCTTAAGGTGGTATTATGTTTCTGACCATAAATCCTAGCCATTGTGATTTCTGTGATATACCTACCATTATACATTAATTATTGTCTCTGTATTTAACAGTGAATATTCATTTTATGAAATGTTGATTGATCATGGGAATTCAAAATTATTCGTAATTATTCAAAAGAAATGTGTAATATGGTGAAATAATCTGAATATATTCGTCAATTTCGTTTTTTCGTTTTTCGCTCACCACGATATTCTGATACACAAGGCTCGAGCGCAAATGGGGTTTTCAACTGGACCAGAGGACAGAGGATGTCCCAATTCGACCGCTACTCAAAATTAATTCATATTTTCCACACTTGCGACTAAGAGACCGACAACAAAACCTTCACGGTGCAATAGCGTTTTTTTTTTTTTCTTAGAGAGGTAAACAAAAATTCCAAACGATGTTGAAAATTGGATATTATTAAACAGTTTGTCCACTCAAGTTCGCTTTTACATTATTGATAGTACGTAAAGACGTGACTCCTTAAGTTCTGAACGTGGCTTTCATTTCTGAACAACGTTTTTCAATAACAATTTTCAATATTGTCAAAAATAAAGGTACTTTACTCTAGCACGATCATTCATATTTTTTGAGAAACCTCGTATACGACTAAAAAAAAATTGATATTTGCTGTTGAGTTTCAGGTTTCAGATTTTTGTTCAATCAAAATTAAAAAAGTGTACTGAATTCATACCTGTTTGGTTTCATATTACATACTTTTTAGGTTCAGTTCGAAGTAATAATGAATATTCCCCTGTATAGTTGTAAAATAAAGTTGACGTTGTTCTGACAGAAAAAGTCATTGCATTATTTGAATTGAGTACTCTGAAAAATAACGAAAAGAGGGATTTTAAAGCTAGTCCAGACATACCTTCACTCAATTTTGTTCAACACTTTCATCAATCATTTTTTTCTGAAAAATTCTGCTCAATTCTTCTGAGCGTATGCCCGGTTTTAAAAAGTAGAGTTAAATATCTCGAGATACCCCGAGAGTTAAGACTCGGTTCAAAATCTAAAAATCACTGTAAGAATAAGTAGAAATCGGACCACAGTTTTTTGTTCTGTCATTCTGAGTCGGGCACAACATAACCTTACCTTAAAAAAATACACAGACAAGGGTTCTATAAAGTATTTCTCATATATTTTTATTTCAGAAAACCATATTGTTTCACAATTTTACTATTTTGCGTATGACAAAGGCCAAACTCCAGAGTTAACCCGAGGCAAATGGTGGGGCAAGGTTAACTCATACCCTGGTTTATAAAACGCTGTATCACTCACCCGTCACCGGGTTTACTCTTGGGGCAGGGGTAACCCGAGCTTATAAAACCGGACATTAGTGAAACAAAACAATGATGTTATGAGTTATGTGATAAGCAATGAATTCATCAATACCTAATTGTGATTTCAATTTGTCTTTCTTGATTTTCATGAGTCTTCATGTAGTTCATTGCTACATCAGTAATTACAGCCTCCTTGTTTATTTTATTTTATTACTTTATTGATCCCAAAAAACATTTTTTTTTGTAGAGGGGTACGAAAAAATACTTCATGAACTGAATAATGAGCATAGAATGAAGACGTTCACGGCCGGAAGATTCTAGAAACCGCCTCCACGGAGGTGAACCGACCACGGTCCCAACGCCCCGGAAACCATACTCCATGATTACATTGATTATAATGAAAAGAAGAAATCAAACGATTGATGGAAATTAACAAGAACTATGGTGGAATCAGAAAATATTTTTTATTTGTTTTAACTCAGCCGATTTTTTTTCAACTAATTTTGAATCGTATTCTACCATACTTTTTCAAAAGGTTAAGTAATTCGTTGTAAAATTTCATTCAGTTACATAGTATTGATTTTGGTCAATATTTATTTTGTCTTAGTTTTATGCATTGCTATATTATTGGAATATCTGGTTGAATAATTATGTTCACATACTTTTTAACTAAATGATCAAAAACTCTGCTTCTGGGGTTTTCTCCGAAAACCTGGGTGATTCGTAAAAACAAATTTTAATAATAGCTATCTTATATGGAAAATTTACTACAAAATTATGTGATCTACTGTATCAAAAAGCTTTCCGAAGATCAAGTGGCAATATACCACTTGTCAAAATCCAAATATAGTTCAATTTGAGTAATGAATTCTTGTAATGCTGATTCTATGTCACTAAATCTTCGAAATCCGTTTTGACCATCATACAATAAGTTTGATTCTTCAAGAAATTCCAACAGTCCACAATTTACCACTTTTTCTATAATTTTTGATATTACAGATAAAATTTAAATAGGCCCATAATTCGTCATTTGTTCATTTTTACCTGATTAGAATATTAATTTACTCATCAGAGGGGCAATTTCTTATTTCACCAGCTTGACGATATTTGGAGATATATTACCATTCTGCAGAGTAGGAGATTTGAGCCGGTTCTGGGCCTCCCTCCACCACTATTACATCATCAGTGACCTTGACTTTGACCTTGACCTTGACCAGGGTTTGTGTTTGACCTTGAGATGACATTGTGATGACTCAGATTTTTTTCACGGACAAGTACTTTCCCAAGTACATATATTTTTTCAACTCCATGTCTTTGCTTCTGTGTATGATCCTTATGTGTAGAGTACACATAAAATTCTATACCGAAGTATAGAGAAGGTACGTCTGCACACCACGGAGATCCAGCCAGATATGTGAACTCTGATTCCTCTCCCGTGATGTATACCTTGCAATGATGGTGGGAGGAGAGGTCGCGTGACGTCAACGCTATGCGCACGACGATCCAGTGATGTGTGTCAGGCCCTCACTCTCGACACGGTAGGGTGGGTCCGCTGACGTCACACACCCATACGCTACGGTGATGCAACGACTACTATTAACTCTCCGTCCTCTCTGTATTGATATGGTGTTATTGGTGTTGGATGTGTTAACTGGTGGAAAGGGCTCTGTGGCGTTGCAGCGGATAGAATTTGTTCACCTCTCTCCCACTCATTGAAATTATATTTAAAGGAGGTGGAAATGATTGTGAAATCAATCAGTATCTTATTAAGTTTTGTGCTGAGAACACATCGAGAAATTGTATTACTGTGACTGTAAATCGTTCACTCGGAGTGATAATCTCCGTCGGCATCATCTTCAAAGTTGCCAAGGTGGCCCTTCTGTGAAAAGGATCAAGTTAGATGTGACTGCATCGACACCAATGTACACATACAATTGTTGTAATGTGACAATCCCTGCATCCCATAGTCCACACGGCTATGTTCTTGAAGTAGACGTTCATTATCCTCAATAATTACACGAAATGTTGCTGCATCGACACCAATGTACACATGCAATTGTTGTAATGTGACAATCCCTGCATCCCAACTTAGTTTTCATAAAAGAACTCTCCAGCAAAAGAACAATTCATGTGTTCAAGTAAGTGATGGCATACAAATTATAAGGAATGCTTTCAAGTGTAGTAAGCTATCGAGTGGAAAGTCCGAATGTGTACACTGAATATATGCCGTTCTTCAATGAGATCAGAGAGAAAGTTATTGGATTACTTGAAGAGGCAATAAAGGTTCACACGATCTTTAAAGTGAATATGGACGTATTTGGCAGCTACATTGTCCAAACACGGGATTTGAGTGATACCAAGTCATTCAACTCACAAAATGAAATTGTGGACTAGTCTACGGATTTGGGTGCATTATTCGATGGATTTCGTGATTCAGCTATGTTTCAGGACGGAGCTCTGAAAAAGTTATGTTCCATCCATCAACAAGTATAGTCCACTCAGCGGATGTTCGTATGTGAAGCTGCCCGAGTTCATTGAAACAAGAAAAGGCGATTTAAATATTCACAATGAAGATCAACACTGTTTTGCATGGGCCATCACATCTGCTTTGTTTCCTGTGAATGGTAGAGTGTCAGAAGTTTCCTCATACCCCCACTATTTCGATGTTTTGGTATGGTATGGATTTTCCAGTTGAACTTCAAGCTATAAAAAAGTTTGAGGACATGAATGATATTTCAATTAATGTATATGGATTAGAGTCGAAACTTGATAAGGGTAAAATGAAATCTGAAGTGGTTGGTCCGTTGCGTTACTCACAGAGAAGATTTAGAAGACATGTTAATTTGTTACTTATAACAGATGATTCTGGCAATAGTCATTATTGTTGGATTAAAGACCTTTCTAGATTAGTTTCATGTCAACTATCTGCGCATGAACATAAAAAATATTTTTGTGATGGATATTTATAGTATTTTTCTCACGAACGATTACTGTTACGTCATCAGTTGCATGACTGTAATCACTTGAGTACTACAACACCATCAGTCAATTTCAGAATCAACAAATATGGTAAAATGTTACCAGGGAATTCGTACAATGACAAATTATCGAAATATGTTCGGGGTGAGGATGCAACCAAGAAATTTGTCACAAAGCTTGAAAATTATTTAAGAAATATTTATCACAATCATCTGAGATATCTAATTCCTATGTTTGCACAAACCCTTGCGGAAGAAGAAGAGTTTTCTTTTGTACAATTTTGTGGAATATGTGAATAACCATTCATGGGTGGTGATGTGAAAGTGAGAGACCATTGCCACCTTACTGGAAAGAAAAGATCACCAGGCGCACATTTCGTATGTAACTTAAATTTCAAATTCCCAAATTTCGATAATTTTCCATAATCTTAGTGGGTTCATAAAAGAACTGTATAGAAACAAAGATAAAGACAAAGATGGAAAAGAGAAAAAGAATCATTTGAAAATGAGATTTATAGACAGTTTCAAATTCATGTCGAATTCTTTGCAGAACTTAGGTGCTAACTTGCAGCATAAAAGATGCTGTTGAGTTATTTTTTAATTTAAACTATTTCTATGGCAAGCAATGATTTGTTTGCGAGTAATTGTCAAGTTGACAAATTGATAATTTTCATTACTGGAAGCTTCCTGGAGTTATTCTGTTTGTTCTATTATTGATAAACGATATTCCTGCCTTCAGGTAAGCAATTGGATATCGTGGATTCAGGAACTCGTTCGATTCTAGAAATTGTATTTCTGTTTCAGTGTGAAAATCAATCAATTAAATAAATCATTGACAGAAATATAACGATTCATCAAGTATTGGACAAAGTATACTGCTGATTATTTAACGAATACATCTCTGAGAAGTCTCATTATCAAGTCTCCAGCCTGTTTTGTTACAACTTGGCGCCCAACTCTTGGTAGAACAAAATCAAACATCAGACATCAATCAACCAAAGAAAAGATGCCGAAGAAGAGCAAATAAAATTACCTGGTTTCTGTGATGATACTACAGATGAAAAAGTAAAGAATCATAGTGTGAGACGAAAAAGTGTTCCTTGTAGATCCAGGTAATGCATCAGCTTCAGTAGAAACATAAATGCAGTAGTTGCTGGTAATGATTCAAGAACTGTGGGTTTCAACGAAGTATCGGTTCAAAGTTCCCTTGTGGGTAATGAAGAGGAACAATATAATGTAATCCATCCGGATTGTGAAGTCAATAATCAGCTGAATGAGGTTAATTTGCGTCATTCTAATGTAAATGAGATGAAAATACCGTTGACAGAAACTTTGACTAGCCAAAAACGTATGACAGTACTGAAACAATCCGAAACTAACAAACGGGAAAATGTGTTTTCTAATTATAATATCAATACACATATTCAACGAAGTTTAGAAAATGATTGTCAACAAAAACCTTCTCATAATTCGGCTATATCACATACAGCCATCAGTTCAAATCCTTGGTGTGTGCCCGGTGAAGCAGATTGTCATCAAATATTTTATAACAATGCTAGTCAAAGTTTCATGTCAGATTATCAAAACAGTAATTATATAAGGGGTGATATCGAAAATAATGGTACTGTGGAAAAAACTAAAATAAATGAATTTATGCTGCGAACAGGAAACTCAAGGTGTCCTAATAAATGTAATAATATAGGAAATGTAATTCAGAATGGAACCAAGTTTCTTGAATCAAGTCAGTCCCATAATAACCAGGAACTGTAATAGTAACTCGTTGGACTTCCTCAATAAAAGAGTAACTGATTTTCTCACAGAATTTACGGGTGAAAATATGCATCAGATACAATTTATAAATAAACTAAAATTCTTAGTTGATCAAATTAATTGGCCTTTTGAAAAAGTAGGTTTTTGGATTCAACCATTATTCATAAAAAATGCGAAGATTTGGGCTGATGCATATTTACCGGATAGTTTTAAGAATTTTGGTGAATTTAAAAATAGCTTCTTAAATCACTTCTGGGGTTTTGGAAAACAGAGAGATGCCAGATTAAAATTAGAGAGAGGCTATTACAAGCATGAAGATGGATCTTTTGTAGATTATTTTTTGAAAATGCTTCATGTCGGTAAATATCTACAACCAAGTTATCCCGAAGATATGTTGGTGGCGGTAGTCGCTAGACATTTTCCGGAATCAGTGGCATCATTACTGATTTCGGTGTACACAATATCTGATGCTTTGAATGGTTTGCGTGGAGCGGATTATATATTGAAATCAAGATGTATGCCAGATGATCGTTTTCAAAAAGGAAAGTTTGAGAAATTTGTTCCCCGTAATGAATTTCGTAATTCAAACAAAAATAATATCAGAGAAGAAAATACACACAAAATGGCTCTGATAGATCTCTCTGATAATTCAATACATCATAAAGAGTTTCTGGATCAGGAAAACTGAATTCTACCTACTATAGGGGCTCGATAGTAGGAACAAAAATATACAGAGCCAAAAATCAAATATCTATTATCGAAAATAACCCAATGGAAGATATGTTAAATAATGAAGAATGTAATTTTGATCACAAATCATTCAAAGCTAAAATACCAGTGATACCAATAAAAATACAAAATAATTATTTTCCATCGCAAAGCATTAAAATTAGAAATTGAAAAAAAAAAAAATGGTGTCATTGAACGGGCGAGTACCTTTTTTGTAGTCCACTCATGACTACATTTAAGAAAAATGGATCAATCTGGCTCTGTCTGGATGCTCGCCGATTGAACCAAGTAACAGTAAATGACATTGAAGTCCCTATGCATATTGATGATATATTGAAGGATTTGAAAGATGTCCAACTCGCTTCTTCTTTAGACTTAACATCGAGTTATTGGCAAATTTCTATTAGATCAGAACATCGAAAGTATACAGTGTTTAGATATGGTACAAAAAGTTACCAATTCAGGGTACTTCCTTTTGGCTTAAAAACGGCAGTTGCAAGCTTCACTCGTTGTATGGACAAAATTTTAGGTTCACTTCTTCAATCTGCCATTTATATTTACGTAGATGATATTCTTGTAGTAGCAATTCATTTCAAGAACACATTGAACATCTAGATCAGGTTTTCAATCGTTTATCAGAAGCAGGATTAACTCCCAGATTAAGTAAGTGTGATTTTTTTTCAAAACCCAGATAAAGTTCTTGGGTTACATTCTGAGCACGAAAGGAATATCACCAGATCCTGAACGTATAGAAGCAATATCTGATTTTCCTATTCCAAAAAATATCAAAAAGTTACAAATGTTTCTAGGACTTGCTAATTCTGACAGGATGTTTTGTGAGGATTTTGCAACAATAACCTCACCTCTAACTAGTCTTTTTCGTAAAAATCTGGGGAGAAAAGGAACATATTGCTTTTGAACAAATAAAAAAAATTCTTTCACGCGAGGAGATATTATATCATCCTAATGAGAATAACACATTTTATGTACAGTGTGATGCTAGTGATACGGGGTTAGGTGCTGTTCTGTATCAAATACATGAAAATAATAAAAAAAAATGCGTATTTTAGCAGGAAGTTATTTGATAGAGAAACCAGATACTCGGTACATGAGAAATAACTGCTGGGCATTATATTTGCACTACTTAAGTGTCGAATATACCTGATAGGAAAGGATTTCATAATTCGAACAGATCATCGCTCTCTACAATATTTGAAATCTTGTCGATTATTATCTAGAAGGATCACACGCTGGGTTTTGAAAACGCAGGAATTTTCATTTGAAATAGAATACATAAAAGGATCAAATAACATTATACCAGACGCCCTTTTTCGTAAACCGATTGAGAGGCCAGCTACACCTCAGGATGGTTCATTCGAAATTATTTCAATTAACTTTCCAGAAAATTTCAAAAATTTAGTAAAGAATATCGCAAGAGAGCAAAATCGTGACCCGTATCGAAGCAAAATCATGGAAAAATTAAAAACTGATCCAGAATATAATAAATATATTTTGAATAACAGTATTTA
Source organism: Chrysolina americana (assembly GCA_958502065.1). NCBI lineage: Eukaryota > Metazoa > Arthropoda > Insecta > Coleoptera > Chrysomelidae > Chrysolina > Chrysolina americana. The sequence goes on from OY293419.1 coordinate 38,301,093, forward strand.
TACTATGCAAAAGATAATAGTCATTTGTTATGTGTCCCAAAAACGTACATTAATGAATTTATTAAGAACTATCATGAAACTTACGGACACTTTGGTGTTTATAAAAGTTGGTGCACGATGAGGAAAGATATCTGGTGTAAAAATTTGCATAGGAATATAAAACAACAACTTCGATCATGTGATATTTCTCAAAAGGAAAAAATATGGATACTGCCAAATCCTCCGTTGGAATCGATAATTCCAGAATTTCCTGGCGACTTGGTTTCGGAATATCTGTTTGGCCCTTTGCCTCCATCCAGCTTTGGAGTTACAGGTCTGCTAGTAGTGTTAGATGTTTTTTCAAAATATGTGTCGATGAAACATGCCACTGCCGAAAATATAATAAGTCATCTGGTGAATAATTATTTCAAAGAGGTTGGATTTCCTGAAGCAATTCTATCAAATCAGGGAACACAATTCACATCAAATATCTGGAGAAATAATATGGATAAGTATGGTATTCAAGTAAAATATACTTCAGTTCGACATCCTCAAAGTAACCCAACCGAGCGTGTAATGACGGAATTAGGCAGATTATTGCGCACATATTGTTATAAAAAACATACTCGGTGGGCATTAGAGGTGCGACGTATAGCAGAGTTTTTGAACAATGTGACCCATGAAGCTAATTTGGTAGAACTCCGTGTTCTCCGCTTAAATTTTTATTGAACCTACCATCAACGAACATGGAACCTGATTCCCATGTTAAACTATTTTTTGCAAAAGAAAACTTATTAAAACGAAGTAAGTCGATAATTTGGTACTATTGAGAGCAAATCATATTTCTTCTGCTTTAGATCAAGAGACAAAAAAAATTATTTTATTTGAAGGTCCATATAGAGTTAAAAAAATCAGTGCAAAAATATATATTTTAGTGCATCCCGATTCTGGAGAAGAAAGAGGGACTTTTCTTCATAGTTGTCATTTAAAAGAATATGTTTCTTCACCTCAATGTAACTAACTAATTCAAGTATAGTATACAGTCAAGGTAAAGAGGGGGGGGAGTAGTTGCAGCATAAAAGATGCTGTAGAGTTATTTTTTAATTTAAACTTCAGTTTTTGGTTGTGAAGTGGACCAGATGGCTATTTCTATGGCAAACAATCATTTGTTTGCGAGTAATTGTCAAGTTGACAAATTGATAATTTTCATTACTGGAAGCTTCCTGGAGTTATTCTGCTTGTTCTATTATTGATAAACGATATTCCTGCCTTCAGGTACGCAATTGGATATCGTGGATTCAGGAACTCCTTCGATTCTAGAAATTATGAATTCAAAATTGTATTTCTATTTCAGTGTGAAAATCAATCAATTAAATATAACATTGACAGAAATATCTCGATTCATCAAGTATTGGACAAAGTAGACTGATGATTATTTACGAATACGTCTCTGAGAAGTCTCATTATCAAGTCTCCAGTCTGTTTTGTTACAAACTTAACATCCGATCAGTGTCACTTGCGACTAAGAGACCGACAACAAAACCTTCACGGTGCAATAGCGTTTTTTTTTTTTTCTTAGAGAGGTAAACAAAAATTCCAAACGATGTTGAAAATTGGATATTATTAAACAGTTTGTCCACTCAAGTTCGCTTTTACATTATTGATAGTACGTAAAGACGTGACTCCTTAAGTTCTGAACGTGGCTTTCATTTCTGAACAACGTTTTTCAATAACAATTTTCAATATTGTCAAAAATAAAGGTACTTTACTCTAGCACGATCATTCATATTTTTTGAGAAACCTCGTATACGACTAAAAAAAAATTGATATTTGCTGTTGAGTTTCAGGTTTCAGATTTTTGTTCAATCAAAATTAAAAAAGTGTACTGAATTCATACCTGTTTGGTTTCATATTACATACTTTTTAGGTTCAGTTCGAAGTAATAATGAATATTCCCCTGTATAGTTGAAAAATAAAGTTGACGTTGTTCTGACAGAAAAAGTCATTGCATTATTTGAATTGAGTACTCTGAAAAATAACGAAAAGAGGGATTTTAAAGCTAGTCCAGACATACCTTCACTCAATTTTGTTCAACACTTTCATCAATCATTTTTTTCTGAAAAATTCTGCTCAATTCTTCTGAGCGTATGCCCGGTTTTAAAAAGTAGAGTTAAATATCTCGAGATACCCCGAGAGTTAAGACTCGGTTCAAAATCTAAAAATCACTGTAAGAATAAGTAGAAATCGGACCACAGTTTTTTGTTCTGTCATTCTGAGTCGGGCACAACATAACCTTACCTTAAAAAAATACACAGACAAGGGTTCTATAAAGTATTTCTTATATATTTTTATTTCAGAAAACCATATTGTTTCACAATTTTACTATTTTGCGTATGACAAAGGCCAAACTCCAGAGTTAACCCGAGGCAAATGGTGGGGCAAGGTTAACTCATACCCTGGTTTATAAAACGCTGTATCACTCACCCGTCACCGGGTTTACTCTTGGGGCAGGGGTAACCCGAGCTTATAAAACCGGACATTAGTGAAACAAAACAATGATGTTATGAGTTATGTGATAAGCAATGAATTCATCAATACCTAATTGTGATTTCAATTTGTCTTTCTTGATTTTCATGAGTCTTCATGTAGTTCATTGCTACATCAGTAATTACAGCCTCCTCGTTTATTTTATTTTATTACTTTATTGATCCCAAAAAACATTTTTTTTTGTAGAGGGGTACGAAAAAATACTTCATGAACTGAATAATGAGCATAGAATGAAGGCGTTCACGGCCGGAAGATTCTAGAAACCGCCTCCACGGAGGTGAACCGACCACGGTCCCAACGCCCCGGAAACCATACTCCATGATTACATTGATTATAATGAAAAGAAGAAATCAAACGATTGATGGAAATTAACAAGAACTATGGTGGAATCAGAAAATATTTTTTATTTGTTTTAACTCAGCCGATTTTTTTTCAACTAATTTTGAATCGTATTCTACCATACTTTTTCAAAAGGTTAAGTAATTCGTTGTAAAATTTCATTCAGTTACATAGTATTGATTTTGGTCAATATTTATTTTGTCTTAGTTTTATGCATTGCTATATTATTGGAATATCTGGTTGAATAATTATGTTCACATACTTTTTAACTAAATGATCAAAAACTCTGCTTCTGGGGTTTTCTCCGAAAACCTGGGTGATTCGTAAAAACAAATTTTAATAATAGCTATCTTATATGGAAAATTTACTACAAAATTATGTGATCTACTGTATCAAAAAGCTTTCCGAAGATCAAGTGGCAATATACCACTTGTCAAAATCCAAATATAGTTCAATTTGAGTAATGAATTCTTGTAATGCTGATTCTATGTCACTAAATCTTCGAAATCCGTTTTGACCATCATACAATAAGTTTGATTCTTCAAGAAATTCCAACAGTCCACAATTTACCACTTTTTCTATAATTTTTGATATTACAGATAAAATTTAAATAGGCCCATAATTCGTCATTTGTTCATTTTTACCTGATTAGAATATTAATTTACTCATCAGAGGGGCAATTTCTTATTTCACCAGCTTGACGATATTTGGAGATATATTACCATTCTGCAGAGTAGGAGATTTGAGCCGGTTCTGGGCCTCCCTCCACCACTATTACGTCATCAGTGACCTTGACTTTGACCTTGACCTTGACCAGGGTTTGTGTTTGACCTTGAGATGACATTGTGATGACTCAGATTTTTTTCACGGACAAGTACTTTCCCAAGTACATATATTTTTTCAACTCCATGTCTTTGCTTCTGTGTATGATCCTTATGTGTAGAGTACACATAAAATTCTATACCGAAGTATAGAGAAGGTACGTCTGCACACCACGGAGATCCAGCCAGATATGTGAACTCTGATTCCTCTCCCGTGATGTATACCTTGCAATGATGGTGGGAGGAGAGGTCGCGTGACGTCAACGCTATGCGCACGACGATCCAGTGATGTGTGTCAGGCCCTCACTCTCGACACGGTAGGGTGGGTCCGCTGACGTCACACACCCATACGCTACGGTGATGCAACGACTACTATTAACTCTCCGTCCTCTCTGTATTGATATGGTGTTATTGGTGTTGGATGTGTTAACTGGTGGAAAGGGCTCTGTGGCGTTGCAGCGGATAGAATTTGTTCACCTCTCTCCCACTCATTGAAATTATATTTAAAGGAGGTGGAAATGATTGTGAAATCAATCAGTATCTTAAGTTTTGTGCTGAGAACACATCGAGAAATTGTATTACTGTGACTGTAAATCGTTCACTCGGAGTGATAATCTCCGTCGGCATCATCTTCAAAGTTGCCAAGGTGGCCCTTCTGTGAAAAGGATCAAGTTAGATGTGACTGCATCGACACCAATGTACACATACAATTGTTGTAATGTGACAATCCCTGCATCCCATAGTCCACACGGCTATGTTCTTGAAGTAGACGTTCATTATCCTCAATAATTACACGAAATGTTGCTGCATCGACACCAATGTACACATGCAATTGTTGTAATGTGACAATCCCTGCATCCCAACTTAGTTTTCATAAAAGAACTCTCCAGCAAAAGAACAATTCATGTGTTCAAGTAAGTGATGGCATACAAATTATAAGGAATGCTTTCAAGTGTAGTAAGCTATCGAGTGGAAAGTCCGAATGTGTACACTGAATATATGCCGTTCTTCAATGAGATCAGAGAGAAAGTTATTGGATTACTTGAAGAGGCAATAAAGGTTCACAAGATCTTTAAAGTGAATATGGACGTATTTGGCAGCTACATTGTCCAAACACGGGATTTGAGTGATACCAAGTCATTCAACTCACAAAATGAAATTGTGGACTAGTCTACGGATTTGGGTGCATTATTCGATGGATTTCGTGATTCAGCTATGTTTCAGGACGGAGCTCTGAAAAAGTTATGTTCCATCCATCAACAAGTATAGTCCACTCAGCGGATGTTCGTATGTGAAGCTGCCCGAGTTCATTGAAACAAGAAAAGGCGATTTAAATATTCACAATGAAGATCAACACTGTTTTGCATGGGCCATCACATCTGCTTTGTTTCCTGTGAATGGTAGAGTGTCAGAAGTTTCCTCATACCCCCACTATTTCGATGTTTTGGTATGGTATGGATTTTCCAGTTGAACTTCAAGCTATAAAAAAGTTTGAGGACATGAATGATATTTCAATTAATGTATATGGATTAGAGTCGAAACTTGATAAGGGTAAAATGAAATCTGAAGTGGTTGGTCCGTTGCGTTACTCACAGAGAAGATTTAGAAGACATGTTAATTTGTTACTTATAACAGATGATTCTGGCAATAGTCATTATTGTTGGATTAAAGACCTTTCTAGATTAGTTTCATGTCAACTATCTGCGCATGAACATAAAAAATATTTTTGTGATGGATATTTATAGTATTTTTCTCACGAACGATTACTGTTACGTCATCAGTTGCATGACTGTAATCACTTGAGTACTACAACACCATCAGTCAATTTCAGAATCAACAAATATGGTAAAATGTTACCAGGGAATTCGTACAATGACAAATTATCGAAATATGTTCGGGGTGAGGATGCAACCAAGAAATTTGTCACAAAGCTTGAAAATTATTTAAGAAATATTTATCACAATCATCTGAGATATCTAATTCCTATGTTTGCACAAACCCTTGCGGAAGAAGAAGAGTTTTCTTTTGTACAATTTTGTGGAATATGTGAATAACCATTCATGGGTGGTGATGTGAAAGTGAGAGACCATTGCCACCTTACTGGAAAGAAAAGATCACCAGGCGCACATTTCGTATGTAACTTAAATTTCAAATTCCCAAATTTCGATAATTTTCCATAATCTTAGTGGGTTCATAAAAGAACTGTATAGAAACAAAGATAAAGACAAAGATGGAAAAGAGAAAAAGAATCATTTGAAAATGAGATTTATAGACAGTTTCAAATTCATGTCGAATTCTTTGCAGAACTTAGGTGCTAACTTGCAGCATAAAAGATGCTGTTGAGTTATTTTTTAATTTAAACTATTTCTATGGCAAGCAATGATTTGTTTGCGAGTAATTGTCAAGTTGACAAATTGATAATTTTCATTACTGGAAGCTTCCTGGAGTTATTCTGTTTGTTCTATTATTGATAAACGATATTCCTGCCTTCAGGTAAGCAATTGGATATCGTGGATTCAGGAACTCGTTCGATTCTAGAAATTGTATTTCTGTTTCAGTGTGAAAATCAATCAATTAAATAAATCATTGACAGAAATATAACGATTCATCAAGTATTGGACAAAGTATACTGCTGATTATTTAACGAATACATCTCTGAGAAGTCTCATTATCAAGTCTCCAGCCTGTTTTGTTACAACTTGGCGCCCAACTCTTGGTAGAACAAAATCAAACATCAGACATCAATCAACCAAAGAAAAGATGCCGAAGAAGAGCAAATAAAATTACCTGGTTTCTGTGATGATACTACAGATGAAAAAGTAAAGAATCATAGTGTGAGACGAAAAAGTGTTCCTTGTAGATCCAGGTAATGCATCAGCTTCAGTAGAAACATAAATGCAGTAGTTGCTGGTAATGATTCAAGAACTGTGGGTTTCAACGAAGTATCGGTTCAAAGTTCCCTTGTGGGTAATGAAGAGGAACAATATAATGTAATCCATCCGGATTGTGAAGTCAATAATCAGCTGAATGAGGTTAATTTGCGTCATTCTAATGTAAATGAGATGAAAATACCGTTGACAGAAACTTTGACTAGCCAAAAACGTATGACAGTACTGAAACAATCCGAAACTAACAAACGGGAAAATGTGTTTTCTAATTATAATATCAATACACATATTCAACGAAGTTTAGAAAATGATTGTCAACAAAAACCTTCTCATAATTCGGCTATATCACATACAGCCATCAGTTCAAATCCTTGGTGTGTGCCCGGTGAAGCAGATTGTCATCAAATATTTTATAACAATGCTAGTCAAAGTTTCATGTCAGATTATCAAAACAGTAATTATATAAGGGGTGATATCGAAAATAATGGTACTGTGGAAAAAACTAAAATAAATGAATTTATGCTGCGAACAGGAAACTCAAGGTGTCCTAATAAATGTAATAATATAGGAAATGTAATTCAGAATGGAACCAAGTTTCTTGAATCAAGTCAGTCCCATAATAACCAGGAACTGTAATAGTAACTCGTTGGACTTCCTCAATAAAAGAGTAACTGATTTTCTCACAGAATTTACGGGTGAAAATATGCATCAGATACAATTTATAAATAAACTAAAATTCTTAGTTGATCAAATTAATTGGCCTTTTGAAAAAGTAGGTTTTTGGATTCAACCATTATTCATAAAAAATGCGAAGATTTGGGCTGATGCATATTTACCGGATAGTTTTAAGAATTTTGGTGAATTTAAAAATAGCTTCTTAAATCACTTCTGGGGTTTTGGAAAACAGAGAGATGCCAGATTAAAATTAGAGAGAGGCTATTACAAGCATGAAGATGGATCTTTTGTAGATTATTTTTTGAAAATGCTTCATGTCGGTAAATATCTACAACCAAGTTATCCCGAAGATATGTTGGTGGCGGTAGTCGCTAGACATTTTCCGGAATCAGTGGCATCATTACTGATTTCGGTGTACACAATATCTGATGCTTTGAATGGTTTGCGTGGAGCGGATTATATATTGAAATCAAGATGTATGCCAGATGATCGTTTTCAAAAAGGAAAGTTTGAGAAATTTGTTCCCCGTAATGAATTTCGTAATTCAAACAAAAATAATATCAGAGAAGAAAATACACACAAAATGGCTCTGATAGATCTCTCTGATAATTCAATACATCATAAAGAGTTTCTGGATCAGGAAAACTGAATTCTACCTACTATAGGGGCTCGATAGTAGGAACAAAAATATACAGAGCCAAAAATCAAATATCTATTATCGAAAATAACCCAATGGAAGATATGTTAAATAATGAAGAATGTAATTTTGATCACAAATCATTCAAAGCTAAAATACCAGTGATACCAATAAAAATACAAAATAATTATTTTCCATCGCAAAGCATTAAAATTAGAAATTGAAAAAAAAAAAAATGGTGTCATTGAACGGGCGAGTACCTTTTTTGTAGTCCACTCATGACTACATTTAAGAAAAATGGATCAATCTGGCTCTGTCTGGATGCTCGCCGATTGAACCAAGTAACAGTAAATGACATTGAAGTCCCTATGCATATTGATGATATATTGAAGGATTTGAAAGATGTCCAACTCGCTTCTTCTTTAGACTTAACATCGAGTTATTGGCAAATTTCTATTAGATCAGAACATCGAAAGTATACAGTGTTTAGATATGGTACAAAAAGTTACCAATTCAGGGTACTTCCTTTTGGCTTAAAAACGGCAGTTGCAAGCTTCACTCGTTGTATGGACAAAATTTTAGGTTCACTTCTTCAATCTGCCATTTATATTTACGTAGATGATATTCTTGTAGTAGCAATTCATTTCAAGAACACATTGAACATCTAGATCAGGTTTTCAATCGTTTATCAGAAGCAGGATTAACTCCCAGATTAAGTAAGTGTGATTTTTTTTCAAAACCCAGATAAAGTTCTTGGGTTACATTCTGAGCACGAAAGGAATATCACCAGATCCTGAACGTATAGAAGCAATATCTGATTTTCCTATTCCAAAAAATATCAAAAAGTTACAAATGTTTCTAGGACTTGCTAATTCTGACAGGATGTTTTGTGAGGATTTTGCAACAATAACCTCACCTCTAACTAGTCTTTTTCGTAAAAATCTGGGGAGAAAAGGAACATATTGCTTTTGAACAAATAAAAAAAATTCTTTCACGCGAGGAGATATTATATCATCCTAATGAGAATAACACATTTTATGTACAGTGTGATGCTAGTGATACGGGGTTAGGTGCTGTTCTGTATCAAATACATGAAAATAATAAAAAAAAATGCGTATTTTAGCAGGAAGTTATTTGATAGAGAAACCAGATACTCGGTACATGAGAAATAACTGCTGGGCATTATATTTGCACTACTTAAGTGTCGAATATACCTGATAGGAAAGGATTTCATAATTCGAACAGATCATCGCTCTCTACAATATTTGAAATCTTGTCGATTATTATCTAGAAGGATCACACGCTGGGTTTTGAAAACGCAGGAATTTTCATTTGAAATAGAATACATAAAAGGATCAAATAACATTATACCAGACGCCCTTTTTCGTAAACCGATTGAGAGGCCAGCTACACCTCAGGATGGTTCATTCGAAATTATTTCAATTAACTTTCCAGAAAATTTCAAAAATTTAGTAAAGAATATCGCAAGAGAGCAAAATCGTGACCCGTATCGAAGCAAAATCATGGAAAAATTAAAAACTGATCCAGAATATAATAAATATATTTTGAATAACAGTATTTATACTATGCAAAAGATAATAGTCATTTGTTATGTGTCCCAAAAACGTACATTAATGAATTTATTAAGAACTATCATGAAACTTACGGACACTTTGGTGTTTATAAAAGTTGGTGCACGATGAGGAAAGATATCTGGTGTAAAAATTTGCATAGGAATATAAAACAACAACTTCGATCATGTGATATTTCTCAAAAGGAAAAAATATGGATACTGCCAAATCCTCCGTTGGAATCGATAATTCCAGAATTTCCTGGCGACTTGGTTTCGGAATATCTGTTTGGCCCTTTGCCTCCATCCAGCTTTGGAGTTACAGGTCTGCTAGTAGTGTTAGATGTTTTTTCAAAATATGTGTCGATGAAACATGCCACTGCCGAAAATATAATAAGTCATCTGGTGAATAATTATTTCAAAGAGGTTGGATTTCCTGAAGCAATTCTATCAAATCAGGGAACACAATTCACATCAATTATCTGGAGAAATAATATGGATAAGTATGGTATTCAAGTAAAATATACTTCAGTTCGACATCCTCAAAGTAACCCAACCGAGCGTGTAATGACGGAATTAGGCAGATTATTGCGCACATATTGTTATAAAAAACATACTCGGTGGGCATTAGAGGTGCGACGTATAGCAGAGTTTTTGAACAATGTGACCCATGAAGCTAATTTGGTAGAACTCCGTGTTCTCCGCTTAAATTTTTATTGAACCTACCATCAACGAACATGGAACCTGATTCCCATGTTAAACTATTTTTTGCAAAAGAAAACTTATTAAAACGAAGTAAGTCGATAATTTGGTACTATTGAGAGCAAATCATATTTCTTCTGCTTTAGATCAAGAGACAAAAAAAAATATTTTATTTGAAGGTCCATATAGAGTTAAAAAAATCAGTGCAAAAATATATATTTTAGTGCATCCCGATTCTGGAGAAGAAAGAGGGACTTTTCTTCATAGTTGTCATTTAAAAGAATATGTTTCTTCACCTCAATGTAACTAACTAATTCAAGTATAGTATACAGTCAAGGTAAAGAGGGGGGGGAGTAGTTGCAGCATAAAAGATGCTGTAGAGTTATTTTTTAATTTAAACCTCAGTTTTTGGTTGTGAAGTGGACCAGATGGCTATTTCTATGGCAAACAATCATTTGTTTGCGAGTAATTGTCAAGTTGACAAATCGATAATTTTCATTACTGGAAGCTTCCTGGAGTTATTCTGCTTGTTCTATTATTGATAAACGATATTCCTGCCTTCAGGTACGCAATTGGATATCGTGGATTCAGGAACTCCTTCGATTCTAGAAATTATGAATTCAATATTGTATTTCTATTTCAGTGTGAAAATCAATCAATTAAATATAACATTGACAGAAATATCTCGATTCATCAAGTATTGGACAAAGTAGACTGATGATTATTTACGAATACGTCTCTGAGAAGTCTCATTATCAAGTCTCCAGTCTGTTTTGTTACAAACTTAACATCCGATCAGTGTATTGAGATGCATAAACATTTTCCACAAATTGACAAATTCAATTTGATGTGACAGAAAGGTGTTTTTCCATATAACTTTGTTGACCATATTGACAAGTTGAATTATCCAACTCTTTCCACTGAAAATCTATTTTATGACAATCTTAACGAAGAGTATACGAGCCCCTTCCCATTTCAGTTGGCCCACATTATATTTTTTCAGAAATTTGTCCCAGGGTGACAAAATAAAAGTACCTCGTGAACATTTTTTTTTAAATTTATTTAAACACATAATTAAACTCTATTCACCAAAATATATACATAAAAACCAATAGATTTATACAAATTGAGAACAAATAGAAAAACGTGAACAAATACAGAACATACAAAAAAAAACAGTTTTGAAGTGTACCACTGGGTAACATCGCCTTCATTTTTCAAAACTGCAGAAATTCTTTGCATCTGATAGTCCATACGGCTATGTTTTTGAAGTAGACGTTCATTATCTCAAAGAATTACACGACAAACATGCTGATCTCTCTTTTCTCGTTGAAAGTTTAATACCTCCACATTCCAAATAGAAAATACCTAAATTAATTCCAAATTTGAATGAAAAACGAAAATAAATTGAACATTATAAAAACTTACAGCAGGCTGTGACCAATGGTCTTATTGTGATGAAAACATATAGAGTGCTGAGATTCAAGCAGCCATGTTGGATGAAACCTTATATTGATTTGAATACCGAAATGCGAAATCGAATAAGATTTCTATAAACTCATAAATAATGCAGTTTATGGGAAAACAGTGGAAAACGTTGATAACAGAATTGATGTTAGACTGGTTACGCAATGGGAAAGTATCAATTTTGTTGCCATTCAATTGGGAAAGTTAATGTATTGTACGATATACCACTATATTTGGGATTTAGTATTCTACAATTATCCAAAACAGTCATGTACAACTTTTTCTATGGTTGTATTAAACGTTATTATGCAGAAAATGCCACCTCACTATACACTGACACTGATTCTTTAATTTTGAAAGTAAATACCGATAATTTTTTATGATTACATTACCAGCAATATAGGTGAGTTTGATACTTCCAATTACAAAGTAGGAAACCAATTCAATATTCCTATTACAAAGTCAATTTTGGGTAATTTCAAAGATGAATTTCCGAATAATCCCATAATTAGCTTTTATGGTACCGGTGCCAAAGCATATTATGTTCAGTCTGTGGGTAGTGAATTTGAGAGAGCGAAACGTGTCGAAAGATCCATCATAAAGAATGAATTGACATGTGATTTTATAAGAAAATTATCGAACAGGGTGGTTTAATATTTAGGAAAATGTACTCGTTTAGAAGCATATTACTTGACATATATACTGAATTGAAAAACAAAGTTGCATTGTCATACCATGATGATAAACGGTTCATCATTCCCAATAGGACACAAATTCTTCCTTGGGATCATAGCGATATAGAATTCTACCATGATCCAGAAAAGAATATTCGTTGGATTTCTCATATTATTCAATCTTTTTCCCAAGAGATCAATTACTTCATTTATTAACAGCTGAACTAAACAAATGAAATATCATTCTAAATGGAAAATTCACCACCACCATACTTATTATTTGTATTCCAGATGTGATTACGCTTATTATATAAAAGTCAAATTATACTAGTCAATTTTAGTTAATGTCTTGTCCTGTTTCCAAATATATATTTTCAAATAAAAACGTTATTCTGATTTCCTATCGTTTCATTTGAGAGAATAAAATACCTACACAAAGATATATAGAATTTATTGTTTTGAAATCATCAATATGATAGATATCGAGGTGGGAGAAAGATGTCCAAAGCTATTGATATATTCGGTCGTGGACAAAAATGGGATACTGTTGAAGTTCGAGTTCTTCAAGGTTCTCAAGGTCCTCAAGGTATAGGATTCAAGCTTTTTCCTGATGACCAATATGACATGCAAGGTAAAAGACTGAAAAATGCTGGTGAACCGATAGATGAGAGTGATTGTGTATCTCAATGAACAAATCAATGAGTCGAAGGCACTTGTCTTCAAAATCTTGCAAGCTGCCATACTTGCCACAACGGCTAACATTGTTCCTGATGCCCACCAATCTTTCAACGAAAAAATAGAGGAGGTGACAGATGATCTAGAACGCAAATACAGTAATCTAAAAAGTGATGTGGATATCAAAGTATGGGATGCTACAGCTACAATGACACGAAACATAACAGAGTTGGCAAGTGAACTAGATCGCAGATGCAATAAAGTGAAAAAGGATTTGGATAATGCATTGGATGTTACTTCTGCAATCATGCAAAAATATGATGATTTGGAGAAGAGGTTGGTTGTATTGGAGAAGAAACATCAGAGGTTAGTCGAATTGGAGAAGAAACATCCTGATATATGGTTCACACATAGACCAAGACTTTGGGCTCCAGGCAGTGATCCACACCCAGCTGTTTGAAAATGAAATTATATTTTAATGTACATGAATACGAAATAAATTCTGTAATAACAAAGTTATTTTTATTTCAATACCATTATTATATTATACATTCACATGCACTGATCTTCTAGCTAACAGAAAATACAATTGAAGCCCTAGGACTCTTGGTAAGAGCCAATTGAAGTGAAACAAGTATTTTGTAGATATTCACGCATTCATGCATCCAAGTTAACCGAAAACATAAACAATTTAAGAACACTTTTATTAATCATTAACTTTTTAAATTTGAACAATATTTCCTTTGCATTCACTAACAGGCAAAGGTCTGTGAAATTTCGTCATTTATTTTCTTCAGTGTTGAACTCTTATGCAGACTTACCATATTGTTTTCCTGGCTACTTCGCTTCGGCTAACGTCCGGCTTGAGAAGTGGCCTTTTATAATAAATTCTCGAAGGCTAACGTCCTGAGGATACTTTTATTTCAGGGTCGACTCGTGCTAGCACTAGAAGCAGCTATATACATAAGAAAGAATTCGTATCGAAGAGTGCTGCCGAGTAGACGTGAAACAACTATCTTACCAAATTTGCATAATTGAATAATTCTTGTACGGTTGTTCTCCAGCCTGATCGGTAACCCGAAGGTTGTCAGTCTGCTAGAGACATATTATTGTCACATTTCTGGTTTCTGAAGGACTTGTCGATATTGAGGATTCACATAGAAAGTCTACGCGGCGAATCATGAGTTTACCGCGCGAGCGTATTGGCGGGCGTAAAGAGCCCACTGCTAGCCGGGACAAAAATGATGAAAATCTTCGTGAGTTTTATAAAATTCAAACACCGCCTTTACGACACATGCATAACAGTCGTGAGTGACAATATTTGAATATTCAATTGTATCATGTAATCGAATGTGATCATACCAACCCACCATTGTTATTAATGCCACAGTACCGTACAAAACACATTAAACATAAGTGTTGATTTGCATTGTCACGGGTTTTAATGATATAAAATGAAGTAGTGCAACATCCCAAATTACTTGCATAATGAAAAAAAAGCCGAGAAAGAAACCCCTTATATCACCCCGCCACCCCCACATAGGGTGATACGGAGATTTCTTTCTCTGTGTGATCGCAAGCTCATCCAACTGAGCCGACTGGATAACCGAAGATATTAGTCGAAAATCTTCTATATACATCTTTAAAATCGAGCCCCTAAATTTATACAAATAACAATACATCGACAAATAGCCGGCATCAGTGCATCGTCTAAGGAATAAAAATAAAACGAATTTATATATTTTTTTTCGTGAATTTTTTTTGTTGCATAACTCAACATTTTTATATTTTTCCTAGAAATATATGATCAGTTCGAATGTTTTTCACTAACAAACTTTTTGTTTATTAACATTCATGAGTGAAATATGATTTTTCAAAAATATTCAAATTAATATTTAGCCCTAAATTTTTTTTTGTACATAACCCAAAATTCTTATATTTTTCCCAGGAAGATATCTTCAGTTTGAATGTTTTACATCTTCAGACTTTTCCTTTGTTATCATTCATGAGTGAGATATGATTTTTCAAAAATATTGAAATTAAATGTTATCGGTAATTTTTTTTTTGTTGTGATCAGTTTGAATATTTTTCACCAACAAACTTTTTCTCTATTATAATTAATTCATTCATTTCAAATTCTGGGTCTACCCTCACCACAAAAATTTGAGTCGGTTCTGGGCCTAACCCCACTACTCTAACGTCACCATCGACCTTCGGATGTATGTATGTCGTAGTATTTAGCGGATACGCCTTGTTGCGCTTTCGAAGCGCAAGTGTAAGGTGACTTATTTTTACAAAATGTGAAGTTGAACTTATATCAGGACCTTTTCTCTCCGACTCCTATTGATCTCACACGTTCCTACCAGCTGAATAATCATGAACTCACTATCAAATTTGTTTATTGAAGAATGTGCAATGCCAAATTTTCTAACAAATGATGAGTTTGGTTTTGAAAATATTCCGGTATATCACTTGTCATCCCCAGAAGGTTTCAACGATGAATATAACATCATTGATTATTTGAAGATTTCAGATATACCGGAACCTTCTGAAAGTGCTGATCCAACCCTTTAACAATTATTACTACTCAAATGCCCTTCACTTCTCTGCCCTCTTAGTGTGGATACGAAACCGAAACCATCTGAGAGGAAGGGTGCATCCACTGCTTCTAACCCCAAGAAAACAATTAAGGGTGTACGGAAACCCCGTAAGAAGAAGTTTGATGACACCTTCAAGAATGTGATGGGTGATTTGGAAACTGTATCGCTTCATTCTTTCGGTCCACTGCAGCGCTGTGGGGACATGCTGAAGAAAGCAAAATTCCACATCGTAAAAGCAAAAGCCACCATCGCCAAATCCGATGACGATATTCGAACTGGCGGTATGGACGAGGTGGCTCTTCAGGAGCTCGATGCAAAGGTTACATCGACAAAGGCTGAACTGATCAAAATGTGTGATGATGCAGAAAAACTCCGTTTCAGAATCACACAGAAAAATCAGTCCACCCATTGTTTGAAAATGCAAACTGAGATTGAGCTTCAGGAGTCCATTGCACTTTTTTATACGGCAGCATCTGTACGTGATAAGTGGCGAAAAGATCACGCATTTCAATCTGATAGTAATTAGCTCTGAGAATTATGGAATGTAATCAATGTTGTGAGTTGAAAATATATGAGCGGGAATGGGGTATGCAGTTGATTTGGTTTGGCATACACAGAACGTTGCAATTGGTTGGGGCAACGTTTACCGCTAAAAATTTTAATTTTTTAGCTTCACTCAAACATAATTCACTTTAAATGAAATCCTCAATAAATTTACTTTCAATATTTTATTCATTAAAACATAAAAGTTAATACATATATTAACTCATATCAACTTTATCAATCCATGAATTGTGTTCGTTAGGTAGGCCTAACCATTCCACATATAGTTTATTTTTCCTCTTCAACACCTTTTCAACCAGATAAATATCGGGATTTTCTATTTTCAAAAACTCTTCTTCGTAAAAACCTCCTTTAATCGGTTGACCATACATATCTTCAAGAATATATGTCGTGTGAAATGTCCTATTGATTTTAATGATTTTGAATAGTTCAGTTGTGAAATTTGCAGTATACCCCTTTTCGAAAATATTTTTGTAATTGCTTAAACGTACAATGCCATTCATTCGGAATTTGGGAATACTTTGTTTTCTTCGGATTCTTTTGGCGCTTGAATTTCAGCTTTGTTGTTGACGTAACATTGATTGGTTCTATGCCAGTTGTACGATGCATTTTATGATTATATTTTCTTGTAATTATTGGAAGAATATCTAGCCATTTGTTGTGCCCCATCGCTGAAAATTCTCTGTAAAGCCACGTCTTTACTATTTGCCATAGCCGCTTTCATGGCGCTGAATGTTGAATGATGATTAATATCGTATTTTCCCATCAGAGATGACAAAGTATTATTGAAAAGTTATTTTTCTTGATCGCTTTGTAAATATTTCGGAGAATAGTCGGATTCTTTCAACACGTCTTCCATTGCATCGCTAACAGCACTACCTGTTTTATTTTTAATCGGTTTTGTCCATAAATATTTTGAGTAGCAATCAATCACTACTAGAACATATCTATATCCTTTGTTATGTTCAGCATAAGGTTGTAATTCGGCAAGATCTATTTGCCATAGATCTGCAAAACCTTTGACGGTAGTGGTTCTTCTGGTGAAATTACGTCTTGCTGGTGTATGTAATTCATTGACAATTTGTCGTTTACGATCACTTATTTCATTATCCATCCTATCACAATAACTCTTCTACTTTGTTTCCGTACACATATATTGAGAACAAAGTGATCATTATATCCTATTAAGTGATTGTTTCAATATATTATACCTTCTTCACGTAATTCTTCAATTATTGAAATTATTTTATTGTCGTGTCCAGTATGTCCAGCTGATTCCGAGGCTATCAATAGTCGCAAACGAACGACTAACTCTTCGGGTGAATTCCAGTACACATAATTCGCAGGTTTGGGATCATACATTTTCTGAATTTTCATTCGATTGAACCCAGCACCTATTTTTGTTCTTCTTCTGGTCATTAGATACTGTGATAAGTTTAGTACTGGTTTGATAACTTCACGTAACTTTTTAGATTTTGTATGTTTGAATCCACTTCTCTGTTGATGTTGTTCGTTAGTCTCAATATTTTAGCATATGTATGATGAACTTCATCCTCATCGACTTCAGGTGGGTTTAAAAAAAATCATGTCGTATAACACCGGTCTACTTGGGAATTCATGTGCTTTTGTTTTATCATCACTCCAAATTGAAATATTTCCACCTCGGAAACCAACATTGAGACTCACAATCTTCAGTTTTTGTGCAGTAGGATCCAACCGAATGCCAAATATTGTATCATAAGCTACGTTCTTTGTTTCGATATTTTTCAAATGTCTTTTCAAAACATCTCCAATATTGTCTTCGAAATTATCGAATATAGACATTTATCTTTTCCGAATTCCGAAATATTCCGAAATATCAAATAATGGATTCTTTCCCATTGAAGTACTTATAACTTTTATTTAGTGGACTGAGAATTCACTTGCTTCATCGAAAATGTTGGCTGTGGTGGTTTCACGGTGACAGCTGAAGATAGAACGTTTAATGGCTTCGTTATGGGATCATAGAGTTTTTCAAGCGCCATTCGATTTTCAATAAGTCCACTCTTGATAGAGTTGAATTTCTGCCGTACAGCTTCTGTTGTCTCAACCAGTTGACGTTTCAAATTCAATTCATTGTTTTTATTTTCAACTACTGAATCATTTTTTGTCTTCATTTTGTTCTTGTCAAGAGAATACACTGAAGTAACCTCTATGCAATTCAACGATCGATTGCATGTAGATTGCATAGTGTCATGGATATATAAAACTATCAAATCCCATGCGATATCTACCTTCATGCATTTTCTATCTTTATCAGTGACTAGAAATCCATATTGATCCTCCCAACATTTAACACACATCAATTGGAATTGTTTGAATGTTACATCGGGTGACACATGATCAGAATAAATATGGTGTAGATTCGTTTCATCATGCTTGAACATTACGATAAAGTTGGTATTATCTCGCACTAACTGTTTGGGCACACGTGAATATGTTTGAGCAAGATAAAAACAATCAACATCTATATGGCGTACCATACAGAAATATGATCTTAATTGTCCTGTTTTTCACATATTACATCATCGAAAATGAAAACAGAATTTGGTTTGGCATCGGACGGTTCCACTATTTCTACATTATTATTGAACGTATAAAATCCCAACCCCTTTATAGGTTCCAATACATTTCCCAGGAATTGATATTTGGGTTGATTGAGTGATTTTTAATAGAGATATACCTTTGTGAATCGTAGTCCTTGTGGATGCGTCAAAAGAGAGATCATATAGCATTCGTCTTTCCACAATTCGACGGTCCGATAATGAGTCCTCGAACAGAAGCTGGAAGTAGCGGACCATGCCGCAACACTGCCCATTCAATCCACAACCGAATTTTTCATTTTGATTATCTCCAGCAAACTTTTCTTTCTGCTTCACAATGCGCATCGTACCGTGGTTGGATACTATGTAAGCGATGATATGTCGTGAACGTTCCATTTAAATGAGAACCATCAAACGATACGGATGTGTTCGTGGTGGATGCAGAAAGAGCGGACGTGGATTTGTTAATAATTTGATAAACAAACTTCCTTCCGTTCGAATTACATTTACTAGTTGGATATCAGTACTGTGGACCCGGTACAAAATTGAAAAAACGTTTGGCCCGCCAAAATCCTGGAATCAATAAATTGGATATTGCATGCAAACAACACGATATTCAATATTTGAATCATTTAACTGATCTCACAGCGAAACACAGAGCAGACAAAGAACTCGAATACGCAGCTTGGAATAGGGTTAAATCGAAAGACACTGGTATTAAGAAAGAGCAGCTGCCCTATTCGTTACCAACATTATGGAATCAAAGAGACGTTACGGTATGGGTTGTAGCACTACTATATAGAGAAAGAAGTGGAATCAACGGAGTATTACCCATAAAGAAATGCTCCGTTTTGAGGAAATTTTTGATAATTGTTGGAAAATATGGATGCTGCAATTACATGAGAAGCTCAATTTTCAGCTGTATCTTACCTCGAACCTTCCTCTCGAAAAATGTTGACGCCGTTCGTCAGTTGTGATGATTTGAGTTTGATGTTCATGGCCAACTTTATTCGATTGTACATTCAACTGTATCTCCGCCAATTTTCAACCGATTTTCGATTTTGAAGAACAGTATTATAACAAATTGCGTGTTCTTCCGGATAATGAAAAAAATTGTGCAGGGTGTCATTTTAAAAAAAAGTTTAGGGTCACTTCAGGTTAAACCGGAAGTGGTGAATTTTTGGTAATGGAGTCAAAATATGAGTATTTAAGTAATATTGTCGACGTACCAAATTGGAAACCTGTATCTTTAAAACTATAGAAAAATTGAGGGAGCGTACCTCACCTCATGGTTACCCGGTATACCACACATAGCACCATATTGAGGTTTGTTAACTTTATTTCAATGTTACAGCCTTCGCTATTCTTGTTCCTCATCTCAAAATCCATATTTTTTCAGGGAAAATTCCTATATACAGTGTGGTTCACTTCTCATGGAGACACCCTCGTATCTTCTGTAATTTTTGACGAAATATCATGAAATTCTCAGGATCGATAGATACACTAGAGATGAACTTTCTGCACGAAAGGGGTCATCCTACGTGATATACACTGCTCGCCAGCAGCGATGAAACCACCCAATTTTCCGGAAAGTAATATCAGGGAGTAAAATTGGCCCGAAATTCCTTCGGATTCGTGTTCAGGATCCCCAAATTACTAATACACTTGTCTCCTGAAAAAATTTCAGTTCTGAAAAATTCAATTTTTTTTCAAATACTTCACGGATGATGACCCCTTTCGTGCAGAGAGGTCATCTCTAGTGTATCTATCGATCCTGGAAATGTCATGGTTCTACATCAAAAATTACGGAAGATACGGGGGCGTTTCCATGAGAAGTGAAACAAGTTTGAAATTTTCAGGAGTGAAAATGTTTCAAGAGGCAGGTGTAGTAGTATATCGGGGATCCTAAACACGAATCCGAAAGAATTTTTGGCCAATTTTGCCCCCTAATATAAGTTTCTGGAAAAATTAATGGTTCCATCGCTGTTTTCGTGCAGTGTATATCTCGTAGGATGACACTTTCTTTGCAGCGAGTTCATTTCTAGTGAATCTATCGATCCTGAAAATTTATTTCATGGTTCTACGTTGAAAATTACGGAAGATACGAGGGTGTTTCCATGACAAGTGAAACACACTGTATACGACCTCCCCGTTTGAACCTTGACGCAAAAACTGAATTAAGTTCAAGAAATTGAAAAATATTTCTTCTTCTTCTTTGTTGATCCACGTTTCAGTGATTATCACAATATTTGCACCTATCATATTAATTATTACTTTTATTCATTCCATTTTATTACGCAAAGATCTAGCATTCATATAAAGAACTTTCAAATTATTGATCATTTTGAAATTGTTGTACTGAACTTCAGAATTTTCCAGTTCTGAATCTAGCACTTTTTTTTCAGCCTTTTCACTTTTTTTTTTCGAGTTGATGATCGAAGTATTTGAGAGTTATGACTTTATTCAATTTTACTATTGAGTTGATTTTGATGGTGTATATAGGTTGGGCAGTGTTTATCAGCTGCTAGATGATTAATAGGATGGTTGGTTTGGTATTTTGAATTCGAACTGTTACAATTATAATGGCATCTAGGGTTTTCAGTATTTTACAAAATTTATCTTCATGTTGACCGGTACATCATGGACATGCGATTTGATTTCTACAATTTTTATGGGATTGATTGAATCTGAAACATTTGGTACCCTGTGTGTGTCTGTTATTTTGATACATTCTGAAATTCTGCCATCTAATGTACATTTTGCTGTCATTATTTCTTAGTTTTTGTAATAGACTTCCACCTTCCTATGCAAAGATTGTACAACAATTTTTGAATTGAATTCATTGTAAACATTTTATGGAAAAATAGTCTTCTTCGCTTATGATAATGTTTTGGTTCCTTATCATTTTAGTTATTTCTTCAAAAGTAATATTATTGTCCAATCTTATATTTGGGATTTTTATTTTGAGTTTCAATATAGTTTTCAAATCTGTATCATGGTGATTATGTAATTGAATCGGTTATTTGAGAAACAGCACATGTCAATATGTCGACCATTATGGGATTATTGCATTAACATAATCTTCAAGGGTAGACGCATCGTTCCATATAGAATTCTGAATAGAACAAATTTTATAGTCTAATAGTTAAAAAAAAAAAATTTTCGAAGATATATCATTTTCACTTTTTTGGTTTCCTGAAAAATGATCCGAAATGGACTTGTGCTGTTTCCCAAATGACCGATTCAATTATTCTTGATATCATTAATTTTCTGCACATCTTCACTTTTACTTTTGATCAATACATTTCCATTTGGTATTTGCTATATTGAATTATTTCCTTCACATAATTTACTTATTTTTATACTTTTTTCCAAATCTGTTATTTGTTCGCAATTCTTTATTTTCTATTAATAGGGTTTGGATTTCCGTCCAATGAATCAATTTTAGTGTAAATTTTGGCCTAAGTGTCTGTAATAATTTCCTTGTCTACTCTATTGTACACCTACTATAAAATCATAATTTTTCTGTAAGAAATTGTTGATAATACTTCAATTTGCTCATCTTACTCTTCAATAATCATCTCCTTATCTCAGATTATTTCTTTCATCAATTTTACTTGTTCCTTTGAACTCTGTTATATCTGGCACATTACCTCCTACTCAATTATCTTTATCTTGATTACTATAATTTACTTAAGTTAAATGAAATCTGGATTCTTCCTCGATTGAATGAGATCTTGTCTCTGAATAATTTCCTTCAAATTGTTCTTTTTATCACCATCAATATTTCTCCTTTATCCCATTTTCTCATTATCAATCCTGTTTTACTGGACTTTTTTTCACAACAAACTGTCAAACTTTCCTCAGTTCAATTTATTCAACAGAGCTGTGGATCTGGTTGAATTGTATACGTTCTTTTTCACCACAACCATTGTATAGAAACAGATTTTGGGTCGTGGCTAAGCTGAGTGCGGGAATTGTTTTGGAAAGGAAGAAAAATACCCCTGGTATACCGCTCTGACAATGTTTAATTTGTTCCTTGCTGTATTTGAGTAGCTGGTTGCAAATACAATGATTTCAAAATATCTAAAATAGTTTTTATCATGCTATTATCTTTATACTTTTCCAATAAACCATTTCACCTCATATTTCCTAAAAACACTCACCTAAAAGAGTGAACAAACACCACCATTCAACCGTTTGACAAACGGATATACTTGATAATTTTTAATTTCAATACTTTGAATTATCATCGGTACTCACATGCAGGCGATCAAAATGATAAGAGAGTATTTTAACCACTCATGCCTCCAAAAAACAGTGAAACAGATAAGAAATATAAAAACACGAAAATATTTCAGTGATCCCACAAAAAAAACAACACTATTTGAAATTTGAATTCTGCACAACAATATCCAATCAACACGAACCAAAGCATATGCAACCTACAATACTTCTTCAACGTATTGGAGGTTATGCCCAGACAGCCCAGTTGCCATAATCCAGGTAAGTATTATAAATGTCACCAAGCTATAATAATGAGGTAGATTAATTTTATCCTCATATATAGCTTATGTATTTTGATTAAAAGATTGACAACAGGTAATATGCGTAGATTTCAAACGACTCATCAGAACAATAGTATTTTTATGTAAAAAAATAATCAAAACCACAACAAAATAATGTTTCAATACACTATTCAGGAGTATTGAGGATTATTCAGAAGTATCTTTTAATTTAATATCTTCAGGAATTCAGCAGAAATTGGTAAAGTTTCTTCAAAGATAATTGACACTTTTATACTATTAAACTAAACGTACTCTAGTGTAGTTAGTGGTGTTGCTTTGTTTATTCCACCACCTTTTGCTAATCAAAAATAATATTTACAGAATATACCCCGCGCAAATTTTGTACATATCGGCCTATGGAAGTTTTGAAAATATCAGCCTAAAGAAGTTCTGAAAATGTTTTTCATTTGTATAAAGTAAAACAAGAACAATAGAGAACAAACTTGAAAAATTCAAATAACATTTTATGAAGAAACTAACAAAATGAACTAAAAAAATAAAAGTGGTGTATTTCTGCATGCCCACACTCCAACTGATAAATTTTTTCACATTCGTGCTAGGAATCGCACGTTAAAAGGACCTCGTTAATCCTTAGCTCGCACAAGTTTCGACTTCTGAGAGCTGTCGTTTGTAGGGGGACGACAATTTTTTAAACATGTCGAGTTTTCTTCATAAAGCAAATTAATCATTATAATGAAACTACACAATAATCAGCATGAAAACTTTTCAATAAAATTATATTTTACCAATAATATAAAAGAGAGATAATTATGCTATAAATAAAAAGCAAAATCAACACATATTCGATTTCTACTCCTGTTTGCTCGATTCATCCTCTTCAGTCTGAAAAAATATAAAAAATTATGTTAGGCTGGAATTCTCAAAAAACTAATAAGAAATAAAAAAATTGTTTTTAGTGGAAGATGAGATAATGCTTTCCATTTTTGGGCTACAAAAAATGGAAATGTACACTGAATTTCTCCTTTTTCAGGATAATTGAACATTGAATAATCTGGAATACAGACTATTATTATAAATCAACAATACACAATTTTTAAATGAAAACTGGTCCACAGATATTGTCGAGTTGAATATTTTAAGTTTTAAGAGATCTTATAAATAAATATGAAGTTATAGACTACAAGCCCAGGCCAATTTGACCCAGCATGAATTATATTTAGAATTATAGTGCAATACGAAACAACTCCTTTCCGCACTTTCCATCCAGAAGAGGAATTTTTCGGCAAAAGATTCTTGGACGGCATTTCTCAAGATGATAGATAACTGAAAAATAATCAAATAGGACCTAATGCCGTACGAGAGAGAGAACGGTACTAAAATTCAGGATTTTTTTTATTTTTCGCAAATTTGTCTTATGAATTCAGGTGATTTATTACTGTACGGCATTTGTATAATTGAATTTGTAAAACTACATAGATTCATTTTTTAGCAACGCCGTACATATTTGCCGGTACAGGGGTGGGAAGCCCCGCACCTAACCCCTAACTAGTATAGTTTGGGCCATTTGATACATCAAAAATTATCTGAATACTATTCTATGGAACGATGTCATTTTTTGTTATGCCGTACATTTTTCATGGAACATATGGCTGACCGGGGAAATTAATTTCCCTCTGAAAAGGGTAATTTTACGGTAAGTAATTTATTTTTTTACGGCGTATACATATTTTACTAGTAAGTATAGCAATAATCAAGAAAAACTCTATTCCGTACAAAAAACTAGTTATACGACTGGAATTGGTATACAGTGAGATTCATAAAGTTTGCACCTGGAGAAAACTTGTTTATTATCCATTTTTCAGAAAATATTATTCCTCATAAAATTTGGTGCATTGCAAAAAACTTGCACGAAAGTTATCAGAACTTTGAATTTGTAAACGGTATACAGGGTAGAACAAAAAATAGGAAATTTGATCAAGTATAAACTACCCTTATTTTTGACATTATCAAAGAAGTTTATCTAGAAAATTTGTTTAAAATCACTCAAATTCAGAATCATAGCCACCTGAAGGGAAAAAATTAAAAAAATCACGTTTTATGATTAAAGTGATCGTAAACTTGAATATTTGTATCATTTAATCGTTTACCAATAATTAATTATTTGATTCATTAATTTCCTTCCCTATCACACTTCACACTGATAGTTATTATGGACATACATACAGAGTGAAATAGGTATCCAATTTGCACCAAAAAACTAGTAAAAATTCAACAACCATCGGTATTCTAGTACAAACGATAAATAAGCCAACTTTTGCATTGAAATGTAAGTGGGGCGAGTGATTACTGGGTCTGAGAATCATGTGCCCTGAGTATTATTATTATTATTTCCTTAAGGATCTTTTAGTCAGGCTCTGCCTCCGGAGCCCCGATACTTCCGGAGGGCGCGCTGAATCATTAAGCTATATAACCACTCCCCACGTCCGTGGGGTGAGTGATTACTGCGTCCGAAAATCATATGCCCTGAGTAGCATTTCTCCAATTAATTATGGATGGAAGTTGGTAAACAATAGATATTCATTCCACTGGTTTGACGGAGAAGAATTTCCTTCTAAGGTAAAGGATGTTATTGTAACGGAAACAGAAGAGGTTGATGATTCTGATGAAAATACAGGTAAAATATGATTCTCAGTTAATTGTTGGTAAATGTTATTTCCATTATAATATGTTTTCAGAATGCGATGCCGATTCTACGGAATGCGATAGTGAAACTTCGGAGAGTTCCGATGAGGAATATCGTTGAATTTTTTTATATTTAAAAACACAAAGTTATAATCAATAAAAAGTTTATTCCACTTGCAGTAGTAAATGTTTGTAGAAGTTTACAAGAATAATGAAAAATTATTTGGAGTTATTTTGGGTAAACTCACAATATTCTCTCATACCTTAAATCTATGTATCATTTAATGCTAATTTATTAGGATTCAACTGCAAGAGAACTATAGATATGAGTTCCTGTAATTTCAGCTTGAAAACCATATTGTATAAATTATATCAATTAGACTCCAACAAAGGTCCAGGACCAGATGGAATGGCTCCACTATTTTTAAAGAAATTTTGATTTACCTTAGCAACACCTTCGTTCCTACTTCATACTAAACCATTGAACTTAGGGAAATCTGGTTCCATCAGCCCAATCTACAGGACAGGAGATTAAGCAAATATACAAAATTATAGACCGATTACAAGATTACAATTCCACGTACCTGGACCCCTTCTTATTCTTTTATCATACCTTTGTCAAAACACATTTTTGAATTGAGTACCCGTTAATCTGTGAGGACATTCTTATCCAGATTGAGAATCAAAAATATGGTGTTTGAAAAAAGCGCCAAAGTAAATTACTTGAGTATAAATATTGCAAGGTACAGTAGAATAATTTACATTGAACTGAGGAAAAAAGCTCATATTTTCAAGTTATACGGTTTCAGGGTAGGTATTGTATGTTCCATCATTGTATGTATTGTATGTTCCATCAATTATTATTTTATATTGCCAAAAAAGTTTTCTGAATGCCGTACAATATTTAAATATTTCGTAAAAACATCAATGCAAAATCTTATCAGCTGTGAGAAATCGTTAAATTGAAAATGTACGGCATCAATTTATTTTTGTTTAGGGATGCTTGAGAAATTAAAAGAGCAATGATATTATGAAAATTACTTCTCTAATAAATCACAGGGCAATTTTTTTTATCAATATTTTCATTTAGTTCCATCAATTATGACCTGATATTCCATAAAACAAAAATATTTAGCCTAAAAACCGGTTGCCGTACGGCATTTATAACCTCTCTTTGAACAATATTAGATTCGACCTCCCTAATAGAGGTAATTTTTCATTTTATTTTTTTATTTATTTTTTGCACCAAAATTTTTAGACGGCATAATTTCTGAAAATCATTTCATATGTTGAATAATAATATGGAACCGATGCCGTACATTTTCCAATGACCTTGAAACATACAGATCTAAGTATGAATTTACGTGCGGGGCTCCCCACCCCTGTACCGGCAAATATGTACGGCGTTGCTAAAAAATAAATCTATGTAGTTATACAAATTCAATTGTACAAATGCCGTACAGTAATAAATCACCTGGATTCATTAGAAAAAATTTAAAAAATCCTGGATTTCAGTACCGATATTTTTGTATGGCATTAGGTCCTATTTGATTATTTTTCAGTTATCTATCATCTTGAGAAATGCCGTCCAAGAATCTTTTGTCGAAAAATCCCTCCTCTGGATGGAAAGTTTTTATGACCTGCGTACTCATCCGCACCGCTCACAACTGACGGCACAGTGTGGAAAGGAGTTGTTTCGTATTGCACTATAATTCTGAATATAAATCATGCTGGGTCAAATGACCCCCCCCCAAAATTGGCCTGGGCTTGAACTCTATTATAAATGATGATTAAGTGTATCATTAATTCATTGGCAAACATCTAACAGAAAGCAGCTACTGCCCTGGTTGACACATCAATGACTATTGAATAATGTAAATGAATAATAATGAAAGGAGGGTATGCTTTTCTGGGCCATCTGCTCCCGGTCATAGAATTTTGCACACTTTTAGGTCTATAAAAAAGAAACATTTACCCAAAATTTTAGCTTCCAAACCATTCCGGAACAACTTCTTCAAATAAGCTCTTCTTCAGCAAAATTTTGAAGGCAATAAAATAATGAAATAGACATTTTGGCAACGTCGCTTATGTGCGTATTGTGAGCTTCGATGTAATGCATAGGTAGAGACCGATTATTTGAATAATCATTGAAAACCAATGTTGCTCCTTTGTATTTTTGAAAAAAAAATTATAAGTTATTATTTTTTTATGCGTAAGATAAAAATTATTCTAGAGTGGAAAAAAAGAAAAATATTGATATATTACTCATTTATAAGCATTCAAAAGCAATTTCAATTTTTTTCAGGAGAGGCCCAAATTTGCCGATTAAAAGCATACCCTCTGTCATTTATAATAAAACTTCAATGATTTTCAGTGATTATGATTTTACAAAAACACAATTGTGTCATCATATAATCTAGGTAGGAGACTCCTTAGTTACATTCTGCAGTGTTAAAAATAAATACCATTCATTCATTATGGGTTTCAGGACAGATAACATATTAGGTTAACATATAAAAAAAAATAAGATAAAATTGAAAATCAAGAAAAGTGCGTAGTCTATAAATCAACCTACTTATTGTAAGTTTTATAATGAATAATTCTGAGATAGAAAAAATAAATTCGATTTTTGCTACCCATATGTATATTATCAGAAAACTATAATTTCGGCCATGATTTTGAAATCATGCATGTCGAAAACAAAGGCTTGAAACTGAATCGTTTATAAAGTTTAGAGATTAATGGATATAAAAATTCTCAGAACTTGATAAATGACCAAACTGAATTCAATACTTTTAAATTCAGAAGAAAATAAAATCAAACATAACGTTAGAAATATTTCAGGACGACTCAGAACAATTTAAACGTTATTTAAGAAATGATCACATGTATTTGATAAGCTATAGAGAAGTTCTGGGGTGGAATGTTGTAAAGGGATTTGTGGTGTAAAAGCCGACTCCATGGTTAGTAACCACTGTCACTTGGTCACCTTGTTGACAACACTAAACTTGACGTTGACACAAAAAGCTAGCGGCATCTCGAAAGGGAGTAATGGCGTATGGATATGGTATAAAGCATTGTATAGCTGTTTCGGATATATTGTTGACGAACCCACGTCACGAAAACAACAGAATTATGTTGTTATTTCTAGGGAAAAGTAAAACCAGAATTGACCAATAAATAGTCGTGTGCAAATACATCCAACATTGATCAATTTTCATGAATTACTGATGAACTTTATTGGGCCGTGTAAATTCACACTTATTTCGTATCTATCATTAGTTTAATGTCGTCCCGTCAATTATTACCGTGACTCCACCATATAAAGTGAGACTTGAAGTAAGACATTGCCCAGTTGTAAAATCCTATTTTACTTTTGATTGACAACACGGAGGACTTCCAAAATTTCGACGAATTAAATTGCTTCACCCTTTTTTTGTCGAAATTTCCACCACTATATTTTGTTTTAAAATTACATCATCGTAGGATACCATTAACTTTTCCATAGAGCATAGCACAATCCTCCCCCTTCTAAACAATACCTGATAAATCACCCCTATGTTTGTTTTTCTTCAGTCCTCTTCATTTCTCGTTCAACAACTTGTCATAAAAACAATAATTTATAAGTATATCATAATTATAGTATAGAAGTTTTTCGAATTGTTCACTATCACTCCGAGTAAAAGTATAGCAAGCCTGTGTTATTTTTTGTGTCAAATCTTCCCTAGCTAATTATACGTGTCTACTATTTCCAATACAACGTTCTTGAACCATCTTGTTGCCACCACATTCGTTGTCTTCATTCATTTGAAATATCTTCTAGTTGTACAGGAATACAATTTTTCGAGAAGTATAGATATCGTTGGTCCATCAAGGAATCTTAGAAAAAATAAGATCTGATAAGATGTCCATAATTTATACAGAGTGACCAGAAATGCCAACGACACCCAACAATGTAGAGTTATAAATGAGATGAAAAATGACAGTAACACTAAAAGACCCACAATAAAAATTTCTCATAAAAATCAAGTTTTATTTCCTGGGGACATTGCCAATCTCTTCAATTCTTTTTTTATAGATGCTCCAAAACAAGTCATGTTGAGTAAGAGAGTGAGATCCCACAAATTGACCTCGATAAGTTTAAACATAGCCTCAAGTGCATTCTCACTTCGATCCTTTCACCCAGAAAGAAATGCTAAAATTTTCTCAAATCTCAAGAATAAACTTTCCTCTGGATCTGATGACCTGCTTAACAATATAATAAAAGAATTAAAAAACAAGCTGTTGAAACTCATAACTCACCACATAAAATTTTCATTAGAAACAGGTACACTTTGCGATGCTCCCAAAATTCCGAAAGTAATCCCACTTCAAAAAATTTAAATATTATAAACAACTACAAACCCTTAGCAGTAACATCAGCTTTCTCAAAACTTTTTGAATACTGCAGCTTGAAAGGCCGAACTCCTTCACTGCAAGATTCAAGGTTATCTTAGATGAACAACATGGGTTCGGGAAATCAAAATCCATAGCAACAAAAGAAACATATATTTACATTCTTAATGATTTAGATGCAAAAAAAGTCCGGTAGGCACATACTCTGATTAAAGTAAGGCTTTCGACTGTGGCTATGGCCATATGAAATTAGATGTATTGTGTTGAGCTGGTTCAAGTCCTTCTTGACAAATAGAAAGCAATACGTTCAGATATTATACAGTGAAGAATGTGTTCAAAATGCAATATCTCCTCGTCTGGCACATGTGAAAGGGAAGTTGAAGTTGCTCAGGGAAGTGTGCTTGCTATAGCTTTGATTTCAATTTATGTAGCAGATATCGTAAAATACCTTGCACATTTAAAATTAGCACTAAATCACCATGTTGAGAATCTATTGCTGAGAGTGAGTGCTCCTCATATTGCGAGTAAAAATTGAAAATTGAAATTTTATGCAGTTTTTCGTGCTGAATACCTTGTGCAACGTGTACATGTACCAATTTTAATTTAAAAAGGCGATAATAGTGCATAACCAAAGAGAATGCCTATAAATTCATCCATCCTAAAGTCAAAATTCGCTTGAAAACCAATATAGTTTTTGGTTGAGAAAGCTAGAGACTTACACCACCAATGGTAATCTTGTTGAAACAGCAACGTGGATGAGTATTGAGATGAATGAAGCAACTTTTTACAAACTCATTCAAAAACACAATGAAGAACAGATAATTAAACTTGCCAAAGTTGATGAGTTGCAGATAAATGCACTGAAATGGGAAAAAATAAAACGTTGAATAGAGCTGAAAGCAAGGTTGACATAGCAATTCAAAATTCAAAAGATACTCTAAGTTCTCTCAATAATACACTCAATTTGAGAATTCAGGAATGCAATACAGAGTGGGCCATTGAAAACGAAACAGCGGCTCTGTAGGTCGGCAGAACCGAGTTATATAAAAACGCTCGGACACGTCAACAACATTTTCGAGGGGGACATCGTTCGCGATGAAATTCATCCAAAATACATAACATCCCTCGGAGCTCTGACCGACACCCCTAAATTTTTAAATGGCAACATATGCCAAGTGATACCTCATTTGAAAGGTCTTCTCCTTCTTAATATCAAACAACAAAAATAAATTAATTCTATTGATTCATTTTCGAGATATAGGAACTTGAAGTTGGGAAATCACTTTTTATTCACTCAATCAATAAAAACAATATCTGATACAGCAACTGTCGCAATAATTATTATTGTCAATGAATTAAATGTTCAAACTGTCCACCACCCATTTCTATACAATTGTACAAGTTCTGTTCAAAATGAGACCTCACATTTCGTAGCATTTCCGGCGTTATTCGACGGCATTCTTCAATAATTCTACGTCGTAAACCTTCCAATCAATCTAATAATAGCTTTATAATGCAGTTGACTTGGAGTTAATAATTCTTATTCTCTCTCGCTTTCTTTGTAGACTAAATCTGTTGGGTATCTTTTCCTTTTACCAAGCATTATTTTTATAATCCATTTTTGGGCAATTTGAAGGTTATTCATTAATGTTTATCCTGCTCCAACCCAGACAACTATTTCATAGTTAATAATTGATTCCACTAGAGCAAAATACACTGTCTTTAGTGCTTCCAGAAGCAATATATTCCTTAGTTCATAAAATTTGAAGATTAATTTTCTAGTTTTATTTGTTACATAATTAATATGTTCATTCTACTTAAAATTTTCATCTATTATAATTCCTAGGTACTTTATACTATTCTTTGTTTCAATGACATAATCACATTACAATTTGGTGTTGAGGCATACTTGGTTTCATACATTTTTATGCCCTGAAATAATGGTAGTGAACGTGGGGATAATGAAAACGTCAAAAATTTGGTCTTTTCTAAATTTAAGGACAGTAAGCTACTATCTAACCAGTTTTTTATTTTTTCCTACGCACTTTCTGCCCTATCCTTTGCTATTTCCCAATCATCTCCAGATATTATTACCCCCGAATCATCTGCAAAACAAAACACTATGACTTCCTCGATTATGGATAAGATTCCATCTATATATGTGTATATATATATATATATATATATATATATATATATATATATATATATATATATATATATATATATATGTTAAATAAAAGCGTGAAAAGCACCGTACCCTGTGGCACACCAGATTCGACCTTCAATTTATCACTCTCCTCCACTGAAATTTTAGTGCTTTGTTTTCTGTCTAGGTAGGATCTTATCAGATCGTTTGTAACCCCTCTAACCCCAATTCAGTCTAGTCTTTTAAGTAGTATTTTGTGCTGCACTGTATCAAAAGTTTTCCGTAAGTCCAAAAAAATACCAATAACTGTTTTACCCTGATCTAAACCTTTTAGAATAGTTTCTGATACTCTGCAGAGTGCATTTTCAGTACTGGAATTCTCTCGAAAGGCATACTGGTTTTTATTTAATATATTTATAAATTTTATTTAATAAAGCTTACTTCTAATACACTTTT
Organism: Chrysolina americana; assembly: GCA_958502065.1. Lineage (NCBI taxonomy): Eukaryota > Metazoa > Arthropoda > Insecta > Coleoptera > Chrysomelidae > Chrysolina > Chrysolina americana. The sequence continues at coordinate 38,334,024 of OY293419.1, forward strand.
CTATAATTTTACTAATTGATCTAGTTAACGTTATTGGTCTATAATTATTAGCACATTTGTTGTCTGCTTGTTTATACAGTGGAATAATTATAGCTGTTTTCAAAGTTTCTAGGAATACTCCATTTCTAAATAGAGATTTATTATGTGCAATAGTAGTTCTATTATCTTGAGTTTATACTTTTTTATTATATTAGAGCACATGCCTTCCTCTCCCCCTTTCACCCCATTTTTTATACTTTGGATTTGTAACATTATCTTTCTGATATAATGGTGGCCAATAGTGCATACATAGTATGCTGGTTAACACTTCCATTATAATGGAAGCAGGAGTCGTCACTCCAATAGAGTTGATTGGTACTGCCATTAAAACTTGAATATTAGCAACAAACACCATTCGTTTTATAAAATGTGTAGGACTGAGGCCTTGGTTGAGTGTATTTTGAAAGGATGATACCTGTACTGCTTGACAATTCTCTGCTCAGAAGACTTACTGATGCCAACCTCCACCGCCTATGCATAAACCAAACTATGAGGGTATGCTTTGGAGTGGGCAAATATATTTATACAATTTTTCTCACTCCTAATATTAGTTCGCATTGTGATTACTACATAAGAAAGCGTACTGCGATCTTGTTGACTAGATGAATAATAAAAATGGTCGTCCGCTACCCACGCAGGCTATGCCTTTGGATACACTCTACGAGTTTTTTGATGAAATATAACTATTACTACTCAAGGATGACCTTAGGAGACCTATCAAATCCAAAGAATAATTTACAAAGCTCAATGTAACCCATCAGAACAAGTACATGAAAAATTTCAGAGGAGTATATCAACTAAATAACGAAGGCAACAACCTTTAACAACCTTTTGTTGAACCAATTTATTGTATCCAGTTTCAACATTGAGGTCGTGATTCTATTTCAATAATATTTGAAGATAATACATAATCATGGTACTGAAATTTTGAAGTAACTCCCAAAGCCAAAATTCCTAGCTTTGGACCAGCCAGAAATGAATGTCTTCAAGCTATGGGAAAGTACTACATACTCACCTCTCTATTCAGTAGCTGACTGCTCAACCTCTGGCTCATGATTCGATATTGTAATTTAACTTTTTCCTGAAACTTCGATGGAATTACAGATATTGTAGTCAGTGTGTTTCCCACGAATAGAACAAAAAACATGATGCTCAAAACTGGTACCTGAAAGAGATAATACACTTTAGCAGGTTAAATGTATTTACTTATAATAATATTATTTAATGTGCAAGGATTGATATATTTCCCTTAAGTACATCGTTTAGTTGATTATTATGTGGAGAAAGTTTGCCCCACTGATGTTTTTTGCATAAAAACGTGAACTGGTGTAGACGAAAATTATCCAGAAAAAGTTTGTCACACGATGTTTTTTAAATAAAAACGTGAACTAGTCTAGATAGAAATTATTCAATCAGTTGTGTGCTTGGCAAAAAAAGTTTTTTTTGAGTAGAAGAAACCTAATCTGCTATCCAGAAATAATTCGGAGGAAAGAGTGCCACGCTAAATGTTTTTAAGATAAAAACTGGGTAACGCGGTCTAGGCAGAAATAAGATTTATTCTAAAATATTGTTGAATGATCACGGAGAATACGAAATTATTTCTTTCAATTTATTTTTTTCACTGAAATTTTTCGTTCATTATGAATGTTGATTTCAACGATAAAAAATTGCCTTTTTGTTGTTAACATTATCAAAATTTAGAACCAAAATAGATTAGTTCATAGACGTGTCATAAAAATGGAATAAAAGATATAGTTATAATCATTTATTCAATTTATCAATTCATCAACTTACTGTTCAAAAAAATAAGGAAAACAAACTGATTGCTGATAAGAGAGAATCAACCATGGGATCGAAAGGACGCTTTTACAACCTTTCTTCATTTTTAATGGTACTACTGTACTGGACCTCAGTTGAATTAATCCAAAAGGTTTTTGCAGCTGGATTGCAAGGAGTCAAGTAGAACTGGGGTAGTGTTGATAAGGAAAAAGAAAACTACATACAGAACTAGGCTATCTCGTCCGGAGAAGCGCCATTTGCCATAAAAATCTCTCGATCGACTGATTTCATTTTATTCAACACTTTTTACCCAAGCAATCGATGTTTCTCTCCAACGGTTATTTCTCCCTTTTTTATTTGAGGCAGATAAAGTCAAATATTTCGCGTGTCTGAACTGTAAGATGGCACTGACAAGATATGTTTTTCATACCATAGTGACAGCGATCTTTTATAATATTTCCAAATAAATTACAGTTTTCTGCTGGAATATCTACCGGATATCCAACGGTCAACCCTACTGCTACTGCATTGTTTGCCAAATCTCAACATTATTCGAAGAACTGCGAAATAGCTGACAGAATGATTATTATCAGCTGGTATTAATTGTGGTAATGTGGTGCAATGCATTATGTACCTATATTACGAATAGCTGGATTACTAATTATTATTACATTTCTTATTCGTTGTGGAGATGATTTTGAGATTTCTCTTCAGGAATGACTTATTTATCTACTGTCTTATCTACATTAGAGATATAGAATTATATTGTAGTAAAACTGCACTAACAATTATAATTTATTTACACACGTCTTAATCAATAATTTACATCACAAGTCACTATTTTAATTTATCTTAACTGACACTCTCTATTATTCAAATATCATACTTCGGCTGATTCCAAAAAAATGTCTTCTCGCCGTGGAGATTCCTTTTATATAGCGTGGTGAAATGGCTCCAGTTCTTTCTCGAATTTCTACTGTCGTCTAGATGTCGCTTCTCGAATGATCTTGTGTCAATCGCCAGCGGCGAAGTTAATGGTGACATCATCGGCTATAAATAGCGCTGTTTTCTGTGCTGTTTACGAGCTCCGTCAGAACCGGCTTAAGGAGAAATCGTCACATTGCCCCCTTCTTAGAGATATTTCGTCCCGAAATGTCATCCTTGGGGTGTGCCGATATTTGCATGATTCTCCATATCTGCACCTTGCTGTTTGATGGAAGTAGCACTCTACCGTCTTCAGGTTTGGTTGTGGACGATGATTACAGCATACCAAAATCCTGACGCCGGTGGATTGAAATATCGTCTCCAACATGCTCCTTATAACTCTCCAGTCCAGTCCGTCGAGCCCACAGGACAATTTTGGGATTGCCAGGTCCACGAGATTCTGCTCCACCATCATGTCACTTAATTTCGCAAGGCTGTTCCATACGTCTTCATAGGACGGTTTGTCTCGAGAGTGCTTCTTGGTGACTAGATAGAAGATGCTTCTCTGGCCTTTCCGCAACTGTAGCACCCCTCCAACTTCCGGGTTCTGTTCTCTCAGTTCCTGGATTCGATCGAACTTCTTGGAGAAAACTACGGCAATGCCTCTGGACATTTGAAGATCTGCTACACAGTGGGCTAGCGCGTAATCGGCAGGCACCTTAAAAAGGTCTCGTGGTTCCTCTCGAGTCACCCCATGTTGAACTTTCTGTCCATTTGAGTACAAGGACATGAATTTCTGTAACGTCATCGCATCCTCCGGTGGTTTCCAGTTTAAGGGGCCAACCTATTGAAATGGACGACTCTGGGTTTTCCTCTAGGTGGTTTTTTAATTCGGTAGACCACGTCATTTATCCTCTTCAAGATCTTATAAGGGCCTTCCCATGAGTTCCGCAATTTTGGTGATAGGCCACGATGATGCTTGGGGTTGTACAGCCAAACCAGGTCACCAATCTTAAATCCTCCGGCATCGGCCTTGATGTCATAGGTCTCTTTCATTCGGTCGCTGGCACTATGGATGTTCAATCGGACTCTTTCGTGGATGTCTTCCATTCTCTGCCAAAGTTTGCTGACATAGTCCTCCCCCGCAGTGTCTTGTCCTGGTGGAGTCCCAAACTTCAGGTCTCATGGTAGTCGCAGCTCTCGGCCCATAATAATACTAGCAGGGGTTTGGCCGGTCGACTCGTGTACTGCAGAACGATATGCCATCAGGAACAAACGGAGATACTGATCCCAGTCTCTTTGGTGGTCAGAGACTACCTTGGATAAGTGGCGGTTCATCGTCCTGTTCATCCGCTCCACCATTCCATCAGACTGCGGATGTAAAGCCGTAGTTCGCGTCTTCCGGATGTTCAGCATTCGACACAATTCCTGGAACAAGTTGGACTCGAAATGTCTGCCTTGGTCTGAATGCAGTTGCAGTGGGACACCAAATCGACAAATCCACTCCTTCACCAGGACGTCGGCGACGGTTATGACTTCCTGGTTGGGCAGGGCATAGGCTTCAGCCCACTTGCTGAAGTAGTCCATTGCCACGAGGATGTATTTGTTCCCGTGGTCAGATTCTGGAAACGGTCAGGCAATATCGTTGCTGGCGTCCGTTCGGAAGAGGATAACTTAGTATTGGCGCGTTGATTAATGCCATCTTCAGCTTCCTGAACGAATCTTGGCATGTTAGCACACCCTAGCACGTACCGACGGTAGTAGGTAAATGGCCAAGAAAACTCCGAAGCTGATGGATATCTTTGGGAATGGGCCAGTCTTTAACAGCTTTAATTTTCTGGTCATCTACTGCTACTCCTTCCCCAGAGACAATGTGGCCAAGATAGTGGACTTCTTTCTGAAATAGGTGATATTTTTTAGGGCTCAGTTTCAATCCGGAGTTCCTCAGACGCAGAAATACCTCCTCCAGATTTTTCACGTGGTCTTCGAATGATCTGCCGACTACGATGGTGTCATCGAGGTATACCAAGCAAGTCTTCCAGGAGAGTCCCTTTAACACCGTCTCCATTAATCTCTCAAAAGTGGCTGGAGCGTTACAAAGTCCGAATAGCATAACGGTAAATTGCCACAGCCCTGAGCCGATGGTGTAAGCTGTCATCTCTCGATCTTCTGGAGCCAGTTCTACCTGCCAATATCCGCTCTTCAGGTCTAAGGTCGAGAAGATTATAGAGCCAGCGAGCGTGTCCAAGGTGTCATCTATTCTAGGTAGTGGGTAGCTGTCTTTCTTTGTCACGTTGTTCAGTTGTCGGTAATCTACGCAGAATCGTGTTGATCCGTCTTTCTTCTTTACCAGTACAACTGGAGATGACCAGGGCCTATCAGGTGGTTCAATCACTCCTTCTTTCCCCATGTCCCTGACTATTTTGTCTGCCTCTTCCTTCTTGGCAAGAGGGAGTCTTCTGGCTGATTGACGGATTGGTCGGGCATCTCCAGTATCGATTCTGTGCTGGACCACCTTTGTTTTACCCCCTTTTCCTTGTCCGGTGTCAAAGACGTCTTGGTATCTCCTCACTAAATCTTTTAATCTGGGCTGCTGGGCCGGTTTTATGCCTCTCGATGATATGGCAACTAGCTTTTCTAATTCTGCGGGTAGATTGTTGGCTTGGCTAATGGTACCGGGTACATTCCTGACCACAGAGGAAATTGGCGAGCAGTGACCCAAAGTTGTTCCTTTTGTAACGATTTCGAGACCAGCCTCGAGTCCGGCCCTGATCATCGTTAACTCGAAATGTAAACAAGTTCTCCGCTAACAAACAAATAAATCACGTAGAAGAATCGCGAACCCTCTGAACGAAGTTTCTGGGGACATCTCAGAACTCGCCCGAAAGGCTCGAAAGGCCGAGAACTGTAAATACTAGTATATAAGCCACTGGGTATTAGATGGCGGGATAGTCAGAGTTCAGAGTTAGTCACAGTTCCAGAGTTCGCAGATAGAGACTGACACAGTAATAAATAAATTAGTGAAGTAAATGTTTTAGTTGAATAATTGTTTTAATTAGGGTTTTAAATAAATAAGGAAAATTAGTAAGTGCAGTTTTACTACAATTGGCGTCAGAAGTGTGGATGTTTGAAATAAATAAGTGTTAAAGTGTTCGTCGCGTTGAAAAACTGATAGACATTTATCGCGCCTAATAGACAGTTAGTAACCCGTTGAACATTTGAGTGTTTGCAAAGTGGACAGTTTTGCGCGTCGCGGGACAATAAACTGAAAACTTTTTGTGTGAATTAAATGATAGACTGATATTTCGATTAAAAACAATTAAAGACAAAGTGTTTCCGAGGAGAGTTCACCTAGTTGACCTTAAAGTTAGTGAATTAAAGCAAGAGTTAGAGGAGCGTGAATTAGAAACAACTGGAAAGAAGGCCGTACTACAGAAGAGACTTTCAGATGGACTGATTGAAGAAGGAGAAGACCCCAAAACATTTTTATTCGAAGTTTCTGGAACCGACTAGAGTTCGATTATGAATAAACTCGAGGAAAATTCGAATAGTTTGAAGGAAGAACTTCAACAAAATTCCGTAAGTCTGAAAGAACTTCAACAAAATTCGGTGAGTCTGGAGAATAAATTTCTACAAAATTCGAAGAGTTTGGAAGATAAATTTCTTCAAAATGCGACGAGCCTGGAAGAAAAACTTCTAGAAAATTGGAATAGTTTGAAAGAGGAACTCCAAGACAAATTTCTAGAAAATTCGAATACCCTGAGAGAGGAACTTCTAGAAAATTCAAAGAATTTGAGAGAAGAACTTCTGGAAAATTCGATTGGCCTGAGGGAGGAGCTTCTGGAAAATTCAAAAATCTTGAAAGAAGAAGTCTGCGGTGTGGCGAGTCGGTTGGAAGAAAGGATGGGAACTTTCGAGACAGAAATGAAAAAATTGAAAGAGACAGTAGTGACCAAGTCAAAGAAGGAATTGAGGCAGAAATGTACAAAATAAAGGAAAAATTTTGTGAGTTAGAAAAGCGAATGGATTCTGTGCACATCCCAATGACGGATCTGAGTACGAACGTAGAGGAAGTTCAAAAATACATCAAAGATTTCAAGGTCAGTACGGAACCAGGAAAGCTCTCATTGAAAACGCCTCAGTTCAAACTACCACCGACAATTCGAAGCTGCTGCCAAAGCAAATGGATGGAATGCTGGGGAAAAAGCAATAAATATTCTTGAAAACATGCCCATCTTCTCTCTTGAATTGTTGGTTCAGCTCATTTATGACTCTTTCGCAAAGGGATTCTACCCAAACTTTCTCAAAGCAAGTCTTGTGATCCCTCTTCATAAGGGTGGTAATACAACGGATCCCTCTAATTTTCGACTGATTTCTCTTATTCCGACCTTAGCAAAAATTATAGAAAAGCTAGTCAAAACTAGATTAAATGATTTTATCAATGTGCACAACTTTCTCAATCTTCAGCAATACGGCTTTCAGCCACATAAAAGCACAGGTGATGCTGTCTTCTCCTTCCTGAGAGAACTATACTGCAAACTGAATCAGAAGGAAGTTTGCGCGGCGGTATTTTGCGACCTTTCAAAAGCTTTTGATTGTGTAAACCACCAAATCCTGCTACGAAAACTCCAACACTATGGGTTCAGAAATCTTAGCCTTAGCTGGATGGAATCCTACCTGGGGGAGCGTACCCAAATTGTGAGAGCAGATACGTTTTCTAATACGGGTTCGATTAGTCATGGCGTACCACAGGGTTCTGTATTGGGGCCTATCTTGTTTCTACTTTATTTCAATGATATATCTAATCTAAAGATTGACGGTAAATTTACTATTTTTGCGGACGACACAACAATCCTCTGGCATGATAGCGAAGTAAAGAACCTGCACGGAAAAATTGTCAAGGATATTTCCGTTGTGAAGGAGTGGTGTGACGCAAATTTGCTTTCGTTTAACATAAATAAAACCAGCCTCTTATCGATCAAGTGCAATCTTCCAGAGATTCAAGTAGGTACTGACATGTTCATTGAACAAAAAATGAATACCAAGTTTCTTGGCATTCATCTACTTCAACTTCGAAAGTCATGTGAGAACACTAAGAAAAAAACTAGCCTCTGGTTGTTATGCCGTGCGGGTAGTGTCCAGTGAACTAGGTGTGGCCACTGCAAAAGTGGTTTATCATGCTTTGATTGAATCTCACATCAGATACGGGTTACCTTTCTGGGGTATCTGCAATGACCACAATTTCCATTCTATTTTCATCCTCCAGAAACGGGCCGTTCGCTACCTCCTCAATGTTGGACCTAGGGTATCATGTAAACCTCTTTTCTTGGAACTCAAAATCCTTACCCTTCCAACTTTATTTATTCTAGAGACTGTATGTTTAGTGCACAGCAATAAATCGTCATATGAGAAGGTTGTTAGTTCTACCCGCCAAAATAATAATCTAAGACTTCCCATTCCATCATCGAATTTAACAAAAAAGTCTCTTATTTATAATGCTTTGATACTATTTAATCATCTCCCAATTACTACCAGAAGAATTATCTCTCCAGTTTTATTCAGGAGATCTGTGAAAAATCTATTTATCAATGAACCATACTACAGTGTTCAAGAGTATCTAGACAAAGATTGGAATTGCTCTAACTTATCTTAATCTCAGACACTCATGCTCATTCTCTTCTATTTTTATGACATTCGCTTCTTGGCGTAATCCAATTTTAACTACATGTAGTATTATTTTACACATGAACAAAACTGATACCTATGTTATTGTTTTTTAACTATTTTATCATTATTGTACAATGTATGTAGCATTATTTTCTCCTATGATAGGTATGCTTTTACATCATACTATTATATTTTATGATGATTCTATGATGAACCTGATCTTCCTTCTTTTGACGACTCATGTTTTTATCAACACATATTTACGCTTACCATTTTTATATTTCTTTACGACTTTATTTGTATATGTATAAAAGCTTTGTCAATCAGAATTCATTCTTCGGACAATAAAGTATATTTTGATTTGATTTGATTTGACACTGGCATTGCGTGGCGAAGCAACAAATATTTTACAAACGCTCATCGCCCAACAACAGGAAGACTATGAACAGCTGGTAAAACACTTGGAACTTCGCTATGACCAAGCCCACCTTGAACACGTATACCACTTACAGCTGAAGAACCGATGCCAGAAATCAAGCGAATCGTTGCAAGAATTTGAAGCAGATATTGCACGCTTGGTTCGTCTTGCGTACCCAGCTACACCGGAAAATGTAATGGAGCGACTAGCGGTTCAGGCATTTTTGGATGGACTCCGTGACCAAGAAACCCGACAAGCCCTAACACTAGCTCGCCCCGCACATCTCGTAGATGCATTGGCACGCGCTCTGGAATTCGAAGTAGCAAAGCAATCCTATAAAAGCCAGAGTAGAGTCAGGATGATCGAGGAAGACCGACAGGAGCCTACTAATATGGAAGCTGTGATGCGAAAAGTGATAAGATGCTGGAATTGCGGAAAAGTTGGGCATATACGTAGCAAATGCCCAACATTCAAAGGATCGACGCAGGAAAACTAAAGAAGGTCGATGAGGAGGGGCAGTCGGCCTGTATCCAGCAAGCCCCAAATAACAATGCATATGTCGCTGTCCTGCAACGACAGAACAAAGGTGTTTTTGTAGATGGTCTCATCAACAACGAGCCTCGCACCATGCTGCTTGATATAGGTGCGACTAGGATAATCCTTGGACCTACTTTTGCCAAAACACCGGCAAGAATTGAATCGTCGAATTGGAAGCTACGCACATTAACAGGAGAGCCGGCAACTGTGTATGATGAACTTCCAATCGAACTGACTTTAGGCAGCACAAAAGTGAAACACCGGGCTCTAGTAGCGGATATCGAGGACGAGGTAATAATTGGAATGGACATCATGAATTCGAGAGGGTTCAAGCTAAATTTTAAAGACGGCGTCCTACGTGTGAACGGAGAAGAACTGGTACTTCATGGGAGAAGTGAAGAAATTATTCGTGTCCTGCTGGCTGAAGATGTGAGTGTACCGGAGAGGGCTGAAACCATTGTGGAGGCTCGCCTGGATGGTGGTGCGAGCAATGGATACGTGTTGATGTTCGAGGCCAAGCTCCATGATGAGAAAATTGGACGAGGAATTACACTAGGAAAAACCTTGTTGCGTGCTGATAAATTTGTGCCAGTGAGGGTAATGAATGTCAATTATTACCCGGTGACCTTGAAGAAGGGAACGATTTTGGGGCACTGCTCGTCAATTTCCTCTATGATTAGCAGTGTAGTGGCACTGTTAGCCAAGCCAGTAACATGCCAGCAGAATTGGAGAAGTTGGTTGCTATCTCGTCCAAGGACATGGAGCCAGCACAGAAGCCCAAACTGAGAGAACTAGACAGAAAGTATCAGGACATCTTCGATACCGGAGTAGGCAGAGGCGGTAGAACAAAGGTGGTTCAGCACAAGATAGACACTGGAAATGCCCGACCAATCAGGCAATCAGCCAGAGGACTTCCTCTCGCCAAAACGGAGGAGGCTGACAAAATAGTCTGCGAAATGGAGAGTCATCGAGCCATCCGACAGTCCCTGGTCCTCTCCAGTCGTGTTGGTGAAGAAGAAAGATGGATCAACACGGTTTTGCGTAGACTACCGTCAACTAAACAACGTGACGAAAAAGGACAGCTACCCTCTCTCAAGGATAGACGACACCCTAGACACGTTAGCCAGTTCAACGATTTTCTCGACCCTAGATCTGAAGAGTGGATACTGGCAGGTAGAACTGGCCCAGGAAGATCGAGAAAAGACAGCCTTAACCATCGGTTCAGGTTTATGGCAGTTCACAGTTATGCCATTCGGGCTCTGCAACGCTCCAGCCACATTTGAAAGATTGATGGAGACGGTTCTGAAGGGACTTTCATGGAAGACGTGTCTGGTGTATCTCGGTTGGCAGATCGTTCGAGGACCACGTGAAAAAGGAGGTACTCCAACGACTAAGAACCTCCGGATTGAAGCTGAGTCCCAAGAAATGCCATTTGTTCCAGAAGGAAGTTCGATATCTTGGCCACGTTGTCTCTGGAAAAGGAGTGGCAGTAGATGAGCAGAAGATCAAAGCTGTTAAGGAATGGCCCATTCCAAAAGATATACATCAACTTCGAAGTTTTATTGGTTTGTGCACCTACTACCGCCGATACGTTCTGGAGCTCGCCAACATCGCCAAACCGCTGACTAGGCTTACAGAAGGGCAAACAAAGTTCCAGTGGTCTGAAGAATGCCAAGACTCGTTCATGAAGCTAAAAGGAGCATTGATCAAAGCACCAATTCTGAGCTATCCTCTTCCGGACGGAAAATTCATTTTGGACACGGACGCAAGCAATGTGGGACTTGGAGCTGTCCTGTCACAGATCCAGGAAGGACAGGAAAAAGTCATAGGTTATTTCAGCAAGACCCTCAGTAAACCGGAGCGGAATTACTGTGTCACCAGGCGGGAGCTGTTGGCTGTTGTAAATGGAGAACACTTCTACAAGTACGTGTATGGGAGAAGATTCCTGCTGAGAACTGACCATGCAGCTCTCAAATGGCTCCTACAGTTCAAGAATCCCGAGGGTCAAGTGGCACGATGGATTGAGATGCTCCAGGAATTTGACTTTGAGATCGAACATCGAGCGGGGACCAGCCACAAGAATGCAGATGCCCTATCACGAAAACCATGCCCAGATGACTGCTCGCACTGCCGACGAGCAGAGGAGAAGGAGTCGACACTCTGCAGAACCACGGCGGTCGATGATAACTGGAATGACAACAAGATCCAGAAAGACCAAGAGAAAAATCCAGATCTTGGTTTAGTCATCGGCTGGAAGAAGAGTGATCGAAGACCGTCGTTGCAGGAAATAGCCAGTTGTTCTCCAGTCGTCAAGTCTTATTGGTTCCAATGGAACTTCCTTACCTTGGACAATGGAGTCCTGAAACGTGTGTTGGAGTCGGAGGATGGCGGAAAAGAAAGACGTCAGGTAGTAGTTCCTAGAAGCAGAAGACAAGAAATTCATGATGGGGTCACCGGAGGACATCTGGGAGTGACGAAGACCCACCAGAAAGTGAGGCAACGGTTTTACTGAGCCAACTGTCAAGCCGACGTCAAAGACAGGTGCAGAAAATGTGCTGTATGCGCTGCCAGCAATGGGCCACGAACAAGACCTAAGGCCCCGATGCGCCAGTACAATGTGGGCAGCCCATTTGAAAGGATCGCCATTGACATCGCTGGCCCGTTTCCCCAATCTGATCACGGGAATAAGTACATCCTTGTGGCGATGGACTACTTCAGCAAGTGGGCCGAAGCCTATGCCCTGCCCAACCAAGAAGCCATCACCGTTGCCGACGTCTTAGTAAAGGAGTGGATTTGTCGATTCAAACCTGTTCCAGGAGGTGTGTCAGATGCTGAACATCCGAAAGACGAGAACCACAGCTCTACATCCGCAGACAGATGGAATGGTGGAGCGGACGAATAAGACGATAAACCGTCACCTGTCCAATGTAGTCTCTGACCACCAAAAAGATTGGGACCAGTACCTTCATCTGTTCCTGATGGCGTATCGTTCCGCAGTTCATGAGTCAACCGGCCAAACCCCTGCTAGTGTTATTATGGGCCGAGAGCTGCGACTTCCATGTGACCTGAAGTTTGGGACGCCACCAGGACAAGACACTGCAGGAGATGATTATGTCAGCAAACTGTAGCATGTAAATTTTCGCTACTGTAATATTTTTATTTTTATAGAGCTTCAGAGCAACGTATATTTCACTCTGCATAGACTAAGATGAACACTAATACATATAGGTGTGTTATTGCTCGTCTAACCTCCGATATAGAATCCGTGTCTGCGTTCCAAAGCTAATTTTGATTCATAAACAACGTTCAATGATCAAAATAGTATGTCGTTTTGTTTATTTGGGAAGTTCATAGCGAGTATTTTCGTAATTTGCCTGTTTTAATTTCTGGGTTTACAGTGACTATAAAACCAAATGATTTGGTTAAAATTCAACATTTGGTTTATTTACAGTAATCAGCTGTTCGATGATGTTCCTATTGTCAATTGACAACAATTTAATTTTCGAGCTATCAGTGTAGCCAACTTAGCCTTCCGAGTGTCTGGCCAGAGACAACCAAACAGATTATTATTTTATGCAGTTCCATTTAGTTCCACCTCTAGCGTATTTCAGTATTGTCTTCAATATATCTTCAAGTTAAATTATGACAAATCTATTGAAAAAGGCACAACTGCTGTCAATTTTCTCTTCGTGTTAGAAAAATGGAATGTTAAGTCGGAGCTGGGTTAAAGTTCTTATTTGTTAAATCAATAAGACGAAGAAGCAGGAGAGGAGGAGAATGATAGGTGAAATATTTTAGTCAGTCGGGTATCGAATATCAGCGAGTGCTGTAGGGGTCCAGCTTTCAGGAAATTCCTGGCTCTGTTCAGTTGACGAGTCCCGATTTTGTTTAGCGATCCTCGGTGAATATTCTCTTTTATCCGTCTCACCATCAACGCAAGTGTCCAGATTTCCTATAGAGTTTTATATTGGACGTCCACGACAGCTTGGCAATAGAATACTTGTGCCTCGCCATAACCTTTTTAACCTTCACACACGAGGTGAGTTTTCCAATTTTTCTTTCCATCATTTCATGCTAGTGACTGAAAAGGACAGCTATTTATTTAGAAAACATTTATAGGGTTTTATGGTACCACGCAGCCACCTTTCATGGTAGTACCATCTTTTTGGCTTGTACCTCGCCTTCAACTTTCTTGGTAGTACCACTTTTCTTCGATTGTACCACCTTCATTGGTTGTACCGCTGTTCCACCTTCGTATGGTTGTACCAGGCCTTAACCATTTTTGATGAACTTGGAGGATTTTCATGCAGGGACTGCTCTGGTTAGATATCTCCAAAGCGTTAGTTAAGCCCTACACCTGTAGTAAATAGATATTCCTGGTTTTACGGCTTACGTTCCAGAAGGTATACCTCAAAGCTCAGCCTGAAGACTGCTGTTAGAAATTGGTGTCCTAGAGGAACAGGTTTTATTTAAATTTTTTTAAATAGGATAAAGCCTTAATTATATATTTATTAAATTTTGATACACTCAGGTTATGATATATATATATACTTCATCCACTACTTGTAAACCACCACATAGTACTATGCGCTGGGAAAACTGATTTCCTAAAGTATTTTCTACGAAATAACTTAACCTTGAGTTAAACAGGTATCTAACATTGAATATTTTCTTATTTTTTAGAATCACAATAATTCTAATTTACAACTGTTTCTCTGAACCATTGAAGATTCATTTTCATCTATATTAAATGTTTTTGTGTTTATTTATCTTTTATTTATTTATTGATTAACACTCATCAACTTGACAACATCTCATGGTAAAGTCTATTCTAGTTTTGGGTATAACATCTAATTAGTCTTTATTCGGTTGCTCAATTTTCCTGATAAGTAATCTTCGACATAGACATTTTAAAAGTTGTAGTGGCGCCCCCCTCTTTATTTTTTTGACCATCCATTTATTGTTCAATGATACAATTATTCTGTTTTTAAACGAACCCATAGTGCCAACCGACGAAGAGCTGCCGTCTGCATTTGCTCCTTTTTATTTTACTTCATAAAAAGAGGTTGCAAAACTAAGACAGAGAATGGACGACATCCATGAACGGGTCCGTTTAAACATCCAGAGTGCCAGCGACAAAATGAAGGAGACCTACGACATCAAGGCGGATGCTGGTGGATATCAGACAGGTGACCTTGTCTGGCTATACAACCCCAAACGTCGCCGTGGACTATCACCGAAACTTCGGAACTCGTGGGAAGGCCCATATAAGATCATGAAAAGAATAAACGACCTCGTCTACCGCATATATAAGCCACCACGAGGAAAACCTAGGGTAATCCACTTCAGTAGGTTGTCCCCTTACGCCGGAAACCACGATCAAGTCCGCACCGTCAGATCACCGGAGAACGAAATGACGTTTCAGAGGTTCATGTCCCTGTACTCGAACGGACAGAAAGTTCAATATGGAGTAACCCGAGAGGAGTCACGAGATCATTTCAAGGTGCCTGCCGATTACGCGTTAGCTCACTGTGTGGCAGAAGATCTCCAAATGTCCAGAGGCATTGCCGTAGTATTCTCCAAGAAGTTCGGTCGACTCCAGGAACTGCGGTTACAGAACCCAGAAGTTGGAGGGGTGCTACAGCTGAGGAAGGGCCAGAGAAACATCTATTATTTGGTTACCAAGAAGCTTTCTCGAGATAAGCCGTCTTATGAAGATGTCTGGAAGAGTCTCACCAGATTAAGAGACATGATGTTGGGCCAGAATCTTGTGGACCTGGCAATCCCAAAATTGGCCTGTGGGATTGATGGGCTGAACTAGAGAGTTATAAGGAGCATGTTGGAGACAATATTCAGATCCATCGGCGTCAAGATTCTGGTGTACTGCAACCATCTTCCTCGACCCATCTCGAAGACTGTGGAGTGTTACTTCCATCGAACGTCCAGGTGCAGATATGGAGAATCTTGCAGATATCTCCACACTCCAAAAATGACATTTTGGGACGAAACGTCTTTAAGAAGGGGGCAATGT
The DNA here is from genome assembly GCA_958502065.1 of Chrysolina americana. NCBI lineage: Eukaryota > Metazoa > Arthropoda > Insecta > Coleoptera > Chrysomelidae > Chrysolina > Chrysolina americana. Next base: position 38,349,419 of record OY293419.1, read on the forward strand.
AACGATTTCGAGACCGGCCTCGAGTCCGACCCTGATCATCGTTAACTCGAAATGTAAACAAGTTCTCCGCTGACAAACAAATAAATCACGTGGAAGAATCGCGAACCATCTGAACGAAGTTTCTGGGGACATCTTAGAACTCGCCCGAAAGGCTCGAAAGGCCGAGAATTGTAAATACTAGTATATAAGCCACTGGGTATTAGATGGCGGGATAGTCAGAGTTCAGAGTTAGTCACAGTTCCAGAGTTCGCAGATACAGACTGACAGTAATAAATAAATTAGTGAAGTAAATGTTTTAGTTGAATAATTGTTTTAAATAGTGTTTTAAATAGTGTTTTAAATAAATTAGGAAAATTAGTAAGTGCAGTTTTACTACACTTTCTTCAACGTCACAATTAACATTCATGACCCTTACTGGTATGCATTTATCGGCGCGCAGTAAGGTTTTTCCAAGGCAATTCCTCGTCCGATTTTCTCATCACGGAGCTCAGGCTTGAATATCACCACGCTCCCGTTGCTCACTCCGCCATCCATACAAGCCTCCCGAATGGTTTCAGCTCTCTCGAGAATGCTCATGTCTTCAGCCAATACAACCCGGATCATTTCTTTGCTTCTCCCGTGAAGCACCAGCTCTTCTCCTTTGACACGTAGGACGCCGTCTTTGAAGTTCCGCTCGAACCCTCTGGAGTTCATAATGTCCATCCCTATGATTGCATCATCCTCGATATCTGCTAATAGAGCCCGATGTTTCACTTCAGTGCTGCCCAAAGTCAGTTCAATTGGAAGTTCACCATACACAGTTGCCGGCTCTCCAGTTGCTGTGCGTAGCTTCCAATTCGACGATTCAATTCTTGCCGGTGTTTTGGCAAATTTAGGCCCCAGAATCGTTCTAGTCGCACCCGTATCTAGGAGCATAGTGCGAGGCTCGTTGTTAATGAGACCGTCTACGAAGACAACTTTGTTCTGTCGTTGAAGGACAGCCACATATGCGTTGTTATTTGGGGCTTGCTGAATACGGGCTGACGATTGCTCCTTCTTGTCCTTCGTTGTTGTAGATTTTTTTAATGTTGGACATTTGCTATGCACATGCTCAAGTTACCTACAATTTCGGCATCGTATCAGTCTTCTCTCAGGCATAACTTCCTTCATCACCTTTCGCAGGACAGCCTCGATATTAGCGGGCTCCTGTGGATCTTCCTCGATCATCCGGACTCTACTCAGGCTTTTGCAAGATTGTTTTGCCGCCTCGAACTCCAGGGCGCGTGCCAGTGCCGAACTGAGGCGGTTTCAATGAGAGCTTTCCTGGTTCTGTACTGACTTTGAAATCTTTGATGTCTTTTTGAACTTCTCCACGTTCGTACTCAGATCCGGCATTGAATTTCTGTTGAAAATTTCTGGGATGTGCACAGAATCCATTCGCTTTTCTAACTCACAAAATTTTTCCTTTATTTTGTACTTTTCTGCCTCAATTCCTTCTTTGACTTGGTCACTTACTGTTTCTTTCAAAGGAAAAACTAGTCCCAGCTCTGTGCGAATTATGTAATGCCTGCCTAAAACAAGGCAAAATACCAAAAACGTTCAAACAAGCAGAAGTCGTGATAATAAACAAAGGAGAAGACAAAGATCCATCACAAGCGAAATCATATAGACCGATATGTTTACTAAACACAATGGGAAAACTCCAAGAAAAGCTATTATGTAAGAAACTACAAGAACATAGAGACAAAACCGGCATTCACCCAGATCAGTACGGTTATAGAGCCGGAAGGTCAACAGAGGAAGCAATAAATAAAGCAATGCAAACAATAAACGAAAGCGAAGGAAAAAACTGTAACGAAATGTAAAACATCACGTTACCATTTTTTCGGTTTGTTGAATTTCATGTTAGTAACACCATCTCATTGAGCTGTTCCAATTTATTCAATTGTGCTATGCGATTGGTAACACTGACGATAGACAGAGTGAGAGAGATTGACTTTCTCCGTTGGAGAACTTCTGTCGCCCCTTTCTGAAGTGAGCATTCGAAGCGGTGGTTTGTTTTCTCAGTTTTCCCATCGGCAAATTTAAAATTTTTCTAGAGCGGAAAATGAAAGGTCGTATATATTATTATCTTTAAAATGATTAACTTCTATCTGATTCGTTAATCGAATCGATATTCTTTTGGCACGGCAAGGGAAATTACCACCAGGAAGAGAGTCGTACGGGAGGACAAAGATCACCTCCCAGACTTCATCCTGGAGCTTATAAAGCTCAATAACAAGGAGCGAAAAAGGTGGCAAACCACCCGCAACCCGGTTCATCGTGAAAACATGATGAGCCTGGGGCGGGAGGTTGGCCAACTAATCCGTAAGCACCGGGATGAAGCCTGGAAGAGGAAACTTTGAGGCCCTCAACGCCGAAGACGGTTCTCTATGGCGGACGACGAAGATGCTTCGTAGGAAGTATAACGTCATCCCCGCCGTAGAGAACGGCCGTAGGCAAGCAATGACCGATCCAGGGAAAGCGGAGATGTTCGGGGACTACTTCCAGGGTGCTTTCCGGGCAGGGCAGGACGTCACCCGGGAACACGCCGAAATTACCAGGGGAGCGAGGGACTTCAGAAAAGCCACGAAGCAACCCATAATTAACCTACTCGAAGCTGATAACCAGCTTCGAGGTGGTAAGGGACACTATTAAAAAGCTCCCCAGGAATAAGGCACCCGGGTTAGACAAGATCGATGCGACTCTGCTGCGGAACCTCCCAAGGAAGTCCCTTGTACAGTTGGTCCACATAACCAACGGGATCATAAAATGGCAGCACTACCCAGAGTGCCTAAAGCAAGCGGAGATCATCCCCATCCTCAAGCCGGGGAAGCAGGACACTAGGATAGACAGCTACCGCCCCATCTCACTGCTCAGTGCGGTAGGCAAGGTGGTGGATAGGATCCTACTGAAGAGACTAAGCGGTCTCGAAGAAGAACTAGAGCTCATCCCGGAGGAACAATTCGGCTTCAGGAAAGGTCACTCGACGACCTCCCAAGTGGCCCGAATTGTCCACGGGGTGAAGGAAGGTTTCAATCGGGACCGTAACACGGTTATGGTCCTGTTGGATATACAAAAGGCTTTTGATTCGGTCTGGATCGAGGGCCTGGTCATGAAAATGCTTAGGGCAGGCATGCCTGGACATATGGTAAGGCTGCTGGACTCATACCTGGTCAACAGGACTTTCAAGGTTAAGGTGAATGAAACCAGCTCCTCGATGAGGAGAGCCGAAGCAGGAGTACCGCAGGGGTCGAGCTTGTCGCCACTTTTGTACTCCCTATATACACACGACTTCCCGAAAAATCAACTAACACACACAGCCATATATGCAGACGATACTGCCATTTACGCGCAGGGAACGAACCACCTCCAACGAGGCGGCCCTGCGCGTAAAAAATCACCTGGACACGGAGGTCGTGCCGTATATGGAGAGGAACAAGATAGTGGTAAACTCGGCCAAGACAGAGCTTATGAATTTCACCAAGAAGGTGAAACGGTCAAACGTGGAAATTCAGGGGGGATTCAGAGCTCTGGGGACCGAGATTGGCGAGTCCGTCTCCGCGCGGTACCTGGGGGTACAACTGGACCGTGGACTAACACTTACGAAGCATGTCAGTCTGGCATTGATGCGAGCCGCCGCAGCGGTTAGGAGGAACTATCCTCTGATAGCGAGAAATTCCAGACTCATGGAGAACAAAGTGTTAGTCTATAAGCAGGTCATAAGACCAGCTATGACATACGCTTGTCCAGTGTTTTGTAGCGTTCCCAAGTCAACAATGTTGCGCTTGGAAACGATGCAAAACAAAATACTCCGTATCGTCACGAACAGTGACAGATACATTCGGCTTGACACACTGAGAGAGCTAGCCGATATTCCAAAAATCGAAGAATTTATCAAACAACAGTCTGATAAATTCTTCAGACACTTTATCCTTGGAAGCTCATTGACCAGGGATATTACAGCAACCAGAGCCCGTGACAACCTAAGGTTGAAACACGGGCTTATCTACCAGGCACTGGATATATTCCAGGAACCTTTGGAAGAGGAGTGAGTGAGCGATAGCCACCACATACGCCGAACCCGGTTTTTTCCGTCGTTTTTCCGGGAGTCGTAAGAAAAGCCCGACAACCCATGGTCCCGATAGCCCGATGCCTCACCCCAAATATTAAACGCCCCGTATTAGTAAACCAGGAGACGGGGATTAATAAATGGAGACACACACTCGCAGCATTTGAAGGCCTACACAACATCGTAGGACTTGCTCCGGCAGGCGAAAGAGGTTTTACCTGCCAGAGAATACCTCTCTGGCATGGTTAAAAAACCCAAAATCCCACCCTAAACCACGCAACATCCCCTAACCCACTGCGGCTAAGTGATAGTTTTACGTGGTTTTATATATTTAAATGTTTTTTGAAGTGTTATATTTTTATGTCAATTTAATGTCAATATATATTTTTGGATTTTTGGATTTTGGCACGTTTTATTTGAAATTTAAAATTCATTTCTGCTACTTTCTAACATGAATGCAAAATGGCCGTAAGTGCGTCATTCATGATTATCTTTGAAATCTCCAAATCTTTAAATAATTAACTTAAACACAATTAACTTTTATCTATTTCACTGATCGAATCGATATACAAATCGATATTCTTTTGGTACGTTTAATTTGAACTTTGAAAATTATATTTTGATACATTGTAAAATGGCCGCATGTGCGTCACTCTGTAACTCATGAATTTCATGATTAATTTGAAAATATTCAAAGTTTGAGTATTATGCGTGATCATAATCGAATGTCATTTTGTACCCGTACCCTCTTTTGACGAGTCGGTCCTGAATCGGCTGAATCCTGAAATGTCACAGCTCACAGCTGAAATATATTCTAACCTATGAAAGTCAAGACAATTTTCATTAATTCTATCAATCTTGAAGGTAAAAGATTATGAATTAGATCTGTTTCTGTTCGTGCTTTATGGTTTTCAGTGATACAAGTGTTTCCACAAGTTTTTCCTGAATGTTCAGAAGTTATCAATCTGCTTAAAAGGCAAGAACAGTAAACTAGGATCTAAATTCCTGAACCTGGATGGTGATCGGTGAGAAAGTCTGATCTGGCAAATCTGATCTGGTAAATGCTTTGAATTCCTCATTTCTATATCTTAATCAGAAGAAGCTACACTCACTCATGAAGCTTTGAGCTCTTGGTAAGATCTTTCGCTCTCTTCTACATCACTACCCATGTTTAGATGCCTAGCCAAAAGAAGTTTGATATATTTTGATAACCTTTCGTTTTCAGTAGTTCTGGACACAAATAAAGCCATCTGCTTTCTTTGTGACTTTATAAGAAAGCATTATCTCAACCCTCTTGCTTTCTCTCTCTCTCTGTTTCTCCTCAGTCAGGAGATACACATTTCCTTTTCATCCTTGATGAGATAGATCAAGTTTCTTATCATTATTTTGCTTGTCAGTTCCACTGAACGTTGGAAATTGACTATTAAATTGAAAAATAATAGAAAACAATATCTTTAAGAAAATCTTTTTCTTATGCTAGCTTGAGATTGAACTCTTCTCTAACATTGCTTGAGAAATTACTAAATTTGAACTTCACTGTAAAATTTAATTCTTTCCATACCTATTGAATATTTCAATCATTGTTTAACTCAGCAAATCCTACATTTATTGTAAATTTAAATTCTTTATCTCATTTATATATTCCCTGAATAATCTATATATTGTAAATTTAAACTCTTTCATTTCATCATCAGTCATTTTGATAATCTATAAGTAAATCTAGATTAGATTTGTACAATCATGGTCATATCTCGAGTTGTGTGACTCAACCTGCCACAAGATACTGGTTTGTGTTTATTTTTCACAGCGATACCTCATCGTTCGAACATCTTATGAGATCCAGGAAAGACCCCAAATCGACTACAGATTGTATCCAGATTGTATCGTGCTAGTAGAGCAGCCATTGTCTCGAGAGACCATACAAGGCTCCTACATTCTTCGATAAAGTAGAGCTCTGGAGTAAGTCTTTCTCATTGCAAGAACTGATCATAAAATGTGAATAAACCAACCAGTCATTTCAAGGCAAATATTGAGAGACCAGAATCCTTTGTAACTTTAAAATAACAAATTTGATTGTAACTTTGTCACTTCATTAGAATCTTGTCACACATGTTTTGTCACATGGGACTTTTGTGAATATAGTGTTTTCTGAACTTTGTTTTTTTTATTGTTGAGAAGCACAAAGATAATCTTTTGACAAATCAGTGTTTTTGGTATTTTCATTTAATAAAAAAAGAACCTGGTGCCCATGCATACCTAATATCTTTTATCTTTATACCTTACATTTGTCAAAGGATATATCTGTCGTACTAGCAGATAACGATACCCACGACCTCCCGTAACAATCTGAGCAGCTCATAGGCATTGCTGTAAAAAAAGAGCAAGCAAATAAGGATAAGTGTTTATCTTTAGTTGCACAAATTTGGCGCCCAACAATCGCAATATACATTGATATATCAGGGGCATTCGATAATCTCTGGTGGCCTGCATTCTTCGAAAGACTACGAGAAATGCAGTGTCCGGAAAAACTATATAAAAGCTTTAGAAATTACTGTCTTCTTCTCTCTCGAAGAGCGATACTCATCAGTATACGACAAAATTCACGCTGAAGATGCTCACCGCAGTTGTAAGCGAATCGTCCATAGAAATCGCCTCCATGGAAGTGAACCAAAGTTCGGAAACCATACTCCTTGATTATACTTCCGGCCATGAAAGCCTTCATTCTATGCTCGCCAAGGTCTTGATAAGTAAGAATAGGAAATGGGAGAACAATAATCTACACCTTTTTCAAATGTAATTCAGAAAGTGTAACTTGAAATTCAGATTAGTAAAATGTAATTCAGAAAATATGACATGTAATTCAGAATTGTTAATTGAATTTCAGAAACCGTAACATGTAATTCAGATTAGTAAATTGTATTTCAGAAAGTGTAACTTCAATTTCAGATTAGTGAATTGTTATTCAGAAAGCGTCAGTTGTAATTCAGAAACCGTCAAGGACTCAATCAAGGAGTATGGTTTCCGGGCTTTGGGGCCGTGGCCAATTCACCTCCGTGGAGGCGGTTTCTATGGACGTTTCGCTTACAACTGCGGTGACCATCATCGTGGATTTGTCTTCTCGAAGATCAACGTCATACTCATCGGTATACGACAACATCCACGCTGAAGATTCTCACCGCAGTTATGAGCGAAACGTCTATAGAAACCGCCTCCACGGAGGTGAACAGACCATGACCTCAAGCCCGGAAACCATACTCCTTGATTATACTTCCGGCCATGAAAGCCTTCATTCTATGCTTGTCGCAAGGAATTGATAAGTAAGAATAGTAAATGGGAGAACAGCAAACTACAGCTGGTACTTTTTGAATAACAACTTACGCTTTCTGAATAGAGATTTCTAATGGATCTGGATACCCTAATAAAAAGAGACGAAAGTTCTTAATTTTTCCGTCCTTGTTGCCAGGGAATGTACTCTGTGATTGGTTAATATATGGTCAGGGAGTATAAATGTCATTTTCAACTGTAGCTGTCATGTCATTCAAACTCCCCGCCATTATGGTAACCAATCACAGAGCGCGCCCCTGGCAACAAGGATGGAAAAATTAAGAACTTTCGTCTCTTTTTATTTGGGTGTCCAAATCCATTAGAAATCTCTATTACAAGTTACACTTTCTGATTATCAATTCACTAATCTGAATTATAAATTACACAGTCTGAAATACAATTCACCAATCTGAAATACAAGTTACAGTTTCTGAATTTCATTTCACCAATCTGATTTTCATTTAATGTTTTCTGAATTACAATTTATTATTCTGAATTACAAATTATACTTTCTGAAATACATATTATACTTTCTGAATTACAACTGAAAAAGGTGTACAGCTGGTACTCTCTGAATAACAACTTACGCTTTCTGAATTACAAGTTACACTTTCTGATTATCAATTCACTAATCTGAATTACAAATTACACATTCTGAAATACAATTCACTAATCTGAATTACAAGTTACAGTCTCTGAATTTCATTTCACCAATCTGATTTTCATTTAATTTTTTCTGGATTAAAATTTATTATTCTGAATTACAAATTATACTTTCTGAAACACATATTACACTTTCTGAATTACAACTGAAAAAGGTGTAGTTAAGGAAAATTGCGGATGGATCTTGAGAATGCAGTCGAAATACTGGGCTGTTTAAAAGAATACTCTCTGTTAATCCGTCGAGCTTTCGGGAATGTTTATTTTCTTTATCAAAAAGTTTATCCTGAAAAGTCAACATTGATAAGACGCATACGAAGTCATGATTCATGATGATGAAAAACATCCAATTCTTTTTTCAATAATTATTGTAATAATTTCGGTTTAAACTTTCCTATTATATTTTTTGAAAGTTACACGCATAACTCAGTACGGGGTGTTGAGTTTGAACAATGAGGTCTCCATCCAAGACAACTCTGAGGATGCGCGCAACAAATTTCCTGAAATTTGTTGACAGAATGCAGCAAGGGACATTGAAACCGAATAATGAGGCCCCCGAGGTCTCCATCAAACCAAAACCGGAAGCACTGCACCTTTCACCAAATTCACAGACAATATACTCTTCAGAGGTCATTGAATTCGAATAAGAAGGTCTCCGTCCAACAAAAAACCAGAGACACTACAAATTCAACCAAAATCATAGACAGGACTCAGCAGAGTCCACTGAATTCGAATAACGAGATCTCCGGAGGTCACATCCAATAAGAAACTGGAAACACTATAAAATCAATCAAATTGATAGAAAGGACCCAGCAGAGGCCACTGAATTCAAAAAACGAGGTCTCCCAGTTTGCCACCGGAGACACTACATTTTTTTTTGTTTCTACGAATCACCAAGGTTTTCGTATATAAGTTAATGTTATTTAAAAACAACTACTGGAATGGACAATAAAGACTCTATTATTTGTAAAAAAAAAAAATTGTAAAATTTGTTTTTACGAATCACCCTGGTTTTCGGAGAAAACCCCTCAAAAGCAGAGCTTGTGCGAGCAAGGGAGATCCGGGACCTACAGTTTAAATAAAAGTGGAATCCGAACCACTTTAGCTCAGTGGCAGGCTGTCCCGGGGATCGAACCCGGGCCGTCTGGGTGGGAGCAAATACTCTAGCACCACGACCAACTTCACTTAAACTATTATGATTATTATTATTATTTTTCAATTCTGTTTTGCATCCTGTTTTATTTTCAAGTCTGATATTTTAAATCGCAAACATAAACTTATTACTTACATATTTCTTTAGTTGTGTCCAAGGACTCCAAGGCTTTAGGTGGGGTGGACCAGTCCAACATCCGACTGACAAACCCCTATCGACGTAACTTTCATTTTCGATAAATTAAACAAATTACATCGGTTACCGCTGTCTAGAACTATTGGCAACGCTGTACAGTAAATATGACAGTGACAATAATTCTGTGCAATACTTTGTGGACAGTGACAGAACTATTTTTGTCTTTCAGAGGAATCACTTACTGGGGCGATTTACCGTTTTTTGTCCGAGGTTTTGAAAATCATTATTAAAAATATAAATCGTTTGAGAAAAATAGTACGAATAGTTCCTCAATGTTCAGTCTTCTAAATTTCATATAAATATCACTTGCAAAAGCGATTCTTCTCAACTGACTTTGATTTTATAACAAGATTTTCTGATTTTTTTTAAATTGTGAGGGAACGTTGAATTCAAAAATTCTGAAAAAAATCGTGATTATCTCTTACTTTCATATTGATATGTCATGATATTTGAAATGGAATCTGATGAATGATTTTTGAGAAAACTTAAAATATCCTCTAGAAATTAGTTTTTATTTTTTTCTTCATCAGATTTTCCTAATTCTTTCCCTTATTATTCAATTTGAATGACAAAATATCTCGAATTTTTTTCAGAATTTTCTAATTTGTCGATTATTTTTTCATGGGTTTACATGAACCTTAAGTTCAATTAGTGTTATTCTCCTCAACATGTTGAGCACAGTGTAAAGTGGTATGTAAGATGTTAGAAGAAGAAACTTTTTTGTATTCTATAGAATGACATAGAACTTTTATTAGTTTAATAGTGTTCAGATCCCTCGACTTCCATCTAAAACAGTACATCTCCACATCAGTGTCATTGCTACATCCTTTTAGTGAGACACTTACATCGTAAAAAGACATTATCATCAGTCAAATTAAATGAAAAATATTTACTTACATGCCATGTAGTTGTATTATCGTAGCTCAATGAGTATAACGTGTATGCATTGTAGAATTGAAAAACGTAACCAGCAAATAGAAATGGTAGGAGGAAACTGAGTCCTCTCCACATCCAAGAATGGAATCCCTCAATTGTAATATCCATATTGTGTCTTTCACCAAGAGCTTTGAGCCTATATAACACTCCTCGTTGGTATCTGAATTGAAGATATTGTACCAGACCTGAAAATAAATTGGGTGGTTACAATATCAGAATGATGGGTTGGCAGTAAAAGTGTGATAGTCATTCAATATTTAAAAAATCGTATAAAAGAATGTTCAATATTACATTCATTCAAATCAAATGCTCTTGCATATATTATAGCTAATATTGATTAAACATAAAAATAATGCATCAATCAATACAATCAAGGTTTTTTTTTAGATTCACGGGTTGTTAGAATAAGATGTCTGGGAGAATGAATGGCAAATAGCTTAGGAAAAAATGTATATAGTTATATTCAAAAGATATTTATGATACGTATTTGTATATTAAATTTCATATTGCATGTTTTACACCAAATGAAATATTTTTATGGATTCCAAAAATACCTTATAGTATGCCAATAGTTTGAAGGCATTTTTAGAAATTAGACATCCATAAATTTGAGTTGTCAAAAATAAACCATACAAATGAAACAAGTATACTACGCTAATAAATTTGGGGTCCATATAAAAAATCTACCACTCTCAATTATACCTGAAAGTACCACAGCCGTTTTCAATTGAGTAAAATGTTGAAATTTCTTGTTGATCAGCAGTCAACTTTCTGTCTGTACGAGCACATATGTATTCAAGAACAATAATAAAGCCATCTACAATATAACAGAGAAGAGAGTAATCAAAAAGAAAAAATGTTGGTAAACAATTTAAAATCCCCTAGCTGTGAGGAGAGGTTTAATAGAATTTGTATACTAGATATATAAAAAATAAAGCAGGAATATATTTTTAATTGTTATTCAAGAAAAACTCGTTTCAACAAACACGTATAGATATCGTATAAGAAATATAGCACCAAAAATTTAAGACATTTACAACAGATTACTGATGTTTCTCTAGATTTACCAGTCCTCCAATTATGCACAAATATCTGATTCAACACATAAATCAGCGAATAGCAAAACTATTATTATGCCACATATTACCCTATGACTTGACATTAATTTATGTTTCTTGGGAATTGCACCTTTTTATGTAATATTGAAGATAGATATATAGATAGATGTTTTATTGATCCTTTAGGTGTACAAACAGTGATATACGAATACAATATTTACATAGTTACAGAATACAATAAAAATGTGTTACAAAATTTGGGTAAAAAATTTGATGAAAAATTTAGGTCCCTGACATAAACAGACACATAGGGGCTAAAATATCCGACGATATACACTTACACAGATGTATAAAATTATTATCAATAAGACTTAAAAATCGAAATGACATGAGGGCAGCCACATATTCTTTTGTGGAGTAGCAGGCTTTTGAGATCAAGAATTCTTTCAAGTGTTTTTCAAACTTATGGGGGTTTATGTTTTTACATATGTTGGCAATATATTGTTCATGTTCACATCAATAGACTTATTTTTAGATTATTATAGTCTCATTCTGCTCGGAGAGATAGAGTGGCGGCCCTTAGTGGGGTAGTTGTAAAAGTCTGAGTTTGTTTTGTAATCTTCTTTGGTTTTTGTGTATTTCTTGTAGAAGTTGGTGTATATGGTGATTTATATGGAGCTATTATTCTTATTACTTTTTTTGTAGTAGAAAAACTTCATCAGCCTTTGAGCTGAATAGTTCCGTATGAAATATTGAAATGGAAGAAAGCCTAATAAGCAGATAGCAGAGCATCTAAACCAATCATACTTTTTAGTTTCCCAAGTAGGAATATATATTTTGATACTATGTGATCTGACCAGTTCAGTGAATCATCTATGAGAATGCCTAATAATTTGACTCTGTCGCCCTTGGTTAAAGATGGATTTGATGAGAAAAGTATTGGTTGTGTTTTACTTATGGTTATTCCTTTCAACCCATGTTTCTACTTTTTCTTGAGCTAGATTTATTTAATTTGATATCATAGTAAAAGCTAAGTATTTAGCTTATTCATTTTATTTTATAAACTATAACCATGTTTTTTTTTTCACTAGGCAATAAAGATGGATACATTTTTTTTCTTTTATTTAAATTATACTGATCTTTGATACTGTTTGGTACTGTATATCGGACAGTTTTTCTTATAACTGCATACTACTTCATGGTAATGTTGGAATTCACGATTTAATAAAGACTTTCTGCCTACCTACCTATACCCTGTACTAGTCAGTCCAAGTCAGCTTCTAAATATTTATTGCGAACCAAATTTATTACTCTCAAATTGTCATTGTACTATATTTTATAATTTCATTTTCATATACAATGTAATAATTTTCCTTCAATGGGCCTCACAGTAGCAGTGCAGACCATGCCTATGAGCACTTTTCTTTTTCATATTATTTATGGTTCAGATGTTTATTACTTATAGTAAGACGTGACATATAGGTAGATTTGTATTTGAATACCAGGAGATATTCAGTTTTTCTGAAGAAAGCCTATTTTAATGCAATAAAAACCTTCAATCCCTCCAGAAGGATAATAATCCTCAAAACAGAGGTTGTTTTTTGTTATAACACTGATTCAATTCACTTTGAACCAGTGAATTGATAAAAATCATAATATTTATGAAAAGATCAAGAACACATCTTTCTATCATAATTTCCTCTATTTTAACACCTCTTCAAATCATGGCAATCGTTATAGCAATTATTTGTGAAGGACTACCTCACTGATAAAAATACTCAAATTACTCACTTATATAAATGTTAAACACCATAAATTGATTCCTGAAGTAAGACCAACTTTCGTTATCTGGCCAAATTAGTAGTATTCCAGCTGCAACAGTAGATAGAAAGTGATGTAACCTCCACCAACCCCTGATCCTCGATCCATTTACTTTAAGTATACTCTCTCTTATGGTCAAAGTGCAGTAATACCAAACCAGTAAAAATATATAACTAAGTTCCAATGGTCGAAATCTCACAGAAAAATTAAGAACTGCCATAATGATACCAATGATGCTCAGTATCAGTTTGAATTTCTCATATTCATCTTTATATTTGAACCTAAAAAATACTAATATTATTAATGAATGAAAGAACTATAATTGATACCAAACTGAACTAAAGATCGTCAAATATAACAAAGTCAGACTATTTCATTGGAAAACGGTTTGTAAAATTGTTCATAATATAGAGGTAAGGTATGAAATGTAAGGTAATGCAAAAGTTGACCAACTTTAAATTTTCTGCGGAGCGATTTTTAAAGCACCATTAATTCTTTGTTGGATCTAGTTTCAGTGGCCGACAGACCGAGGAGCTTCAAAGTCTAGGGCACTTGATTCAAAAAATACTGACAAGATTTAATCATTTTTTCAAATAATAAGAACGCAATAAATTATCGGGGCAAATTGATTCGTTGCTCTTGTGCACTTGTACAGTTTTCCTTTATTATACATTTTTTCATATTCACACTGTTCAAGTTTGAATCCCCAAAAAAAATATAGTGTAAAGTTTTTTATTAAAAATCTTGGAAAATTCGTTGTGTTATCAATTGTGCATGTTCAACAAACTGAAAATCGATGACACATGTCACGTGAACACTGTTATGGCGACAAACTGAAAAAATTACTTTGAAGAAACAAAAAAAAGTGTTAGGGTGGCAAGATATTGAAAGAAGTAATTTAAAAATTTTGCTTAAAATTAAGTACATTTTATACTGATATAATGAGTTTCTATTCGAGAAAATTGAAAATAACAATTGTTTGGAATATTTTTCAATAAATTTTCAATATTTGTTTTCTGTTTCTTCTGAATAGCTTGATAATAGTGAAACATTTTGATAATAATGACAGAAATTTTTCATTTAGTTCACCCCAGATAGCACTTAATTGAGAAAAGTCCCTTGCTGTTGCATTGATTTTTATTTAATAGATAAAGTCATAAGCAAAGTGGTCATAGTGGTCACAAATTTTAAGGAAATTTAAAAAAATTCGACTACTACGACTATTGTGATGATATGGCGATCTAAACCTGATTATGATCAAGTTTCGACGATGAATATGCATGAATGTTTCACACTTCTCACACATAAACTTGAAAATAGTGTGTCAAAACGAATAAGTTTATAGTTCTTACAAGAAAAATAAACTGTTACATTTTTCATAGTCTTTCAAATTTCATTGGGTTTCCCCACTTCCAATGGCTTTCAGGAAAATTACAAGAGACCAGTCTGTGGACTCCAAAAATTATAATGACATTTTTTGAGGGATGAAATATCCAAAGACTCATAATATTTGCTGAATATTAGTGCTGTGCTGAAACAAACGTTTTGATATTTTGTGAATATGTAGCACGTAAATGATGAAAGGTAATCACCACACTTACAATCTTCTGGTGCAGTGATTCAATTTTGGAGATGAAGTTAATAGAAAAAAATACAACAAAGCTTGATGTAATATGGCTTCAACCATGTACCGACACAGATTAGTTTAGTATACTGATTATAATCAGCTACATTATAGAATATATTTGTCTTTTCTATGTACTTACTTTTCTTCCTTACTGAGTATGGACACATTTACATTCCCTAAAATTATTTTTAAATAAGTGCCATTTGGTTTTGGTAATGTTTGTTCAACCTCGTATAACTGTGCTTTTCTTTTCATTATATCACTTTTAACTTCGGCGAGTTTTTCTTTATCTATTTTCTTTTTTCCCAATCTGAAAAATACAATTCAATCTGTACGGGGATAGGAATCTGTACGGGGTTATAAATCAATGTGAGGCTTGGAGAAATTATTTAATTTTTTTAGCTCGTTTTAAATTTAAAAGATATATAAAATAATTTTTTTTTATCTTGTCTACATCATAATTTTAAAAACAATGCTGTGCAAAAATTATGATAGTGTCCATTATATTTTATTACCCATTTGGCCCATTTGAATTTCTTAACATCCGAAATGCTATGGAGTATGATATAATTTCATAGGCATATTTGGAATCAAATTATCCAAATAAAAAAACTTTAAATGGAAAACCCACTTTTCTGATCTGCCCTTTTTTCTACAGCTACAACACAATACTGCTCCTTTCTAATTGCAGGCTCAGATTAGTAATCCACTCAACCTGCTCAATAGGTAATCTGATATTACCTATTTAGCAGGTTGACATCCTGAGAGATGACTAATTTGGAAGTCTGAGCGTCCATATTCAAAGGTGAGTACGAATTATAATTTACACAAAACGAAGTTAATCTTGTTGCGAAAATTAATGTCTCAACAAATAAACAAATGACTGATAAATATAGAGGAAATAGAAGCTCTCAATTTACACTAAAAATATATACTTGTAAAGTCAAGCTTCCAGCAGAGTTATAAACAATTGTAAGCGTGACTTTACATGTATATATTTTTAGTGTAAATTGGAAACTTCTATTTCCTCTATATTTATCAGTCATGATGAATTTACACGTAGGTACTAGATGCCATCACGATAGAACAAATAAACAAATCATTGCTACAAATTTCAACCTGAACATCTTAAATAGCTTTGTTTTGTTAAGTTCCAAAGGTTAAATATAATTCAACAAGCCATTTGTCGCACAGTGGATAAGTGAAATTAATTAAGATTTTTAAGGTTAATATTCAAAACTGATAACATATAATTCAACAATATTGTAGTCAGTAAGTCTGTTTTACAGCAATTTAACAGTTCTTCACAATACTCAATAACAATAACGAGTTATATAAGGTTAAATATAATTCAACAAGCCATTTATCGCACAGTGGATAAGTGAAATTAATTAAGATTTTTAAGGTTAATATTCAAAACCGGTAACATATAATTCAACAATATTGCAGTCAGTAAGTCTGTTTTACAGCAATTTAACAGTTCTTCACAATAAACAATATCGAGTTATATAAGGTTAAATATAATTCAACAAGCCATTTGTTGCACAGTGGATAAGTGAAATTAATTAAGATTTTTAAGGTTAATATTCAAAACCGGTAACATATAATTCAACAATATTGCAGTCAGTAAGTCTGTTTTACAGCAATTTAACAGTTCTTCACAATACTCAATAACAATAACGAGTTATATGGTATGTTAATTATATTATTTTTCTAATTCAGTTATTAGTATATCAATCAAAATGATAGCAAACTTACTAAAACCTATTTAAATGCCACCAGTGGAATGGAGCAATGAAATTGTTCAGGTTTCAGTGATGGAAATATTGTGATGAGGTATTGGTTGGTTAGTGATATTTAATTGTGACTGCCAGTATATAAATGTATTTTCAACTCATTATTTCATGTTATGATTTTTCCACTTCTAGTTGTTTGTCTGGTAGTTCATGATTTACGTGACATTTCAAATTAGGCTCCAATATAATCAGTTATTAGCACATTGTTGTGTTATTTCGATTTCATTTGCAAAAGACAACACATATTGTATTTTAAAAGCATAAGATCTGTAATCTCATTCCAACTTCTACCTACATACTTACTCTTTTATAGTTTTTGATATGATAGAAAGTCTATAGCGTTGATGGGCAATATGATTAACGCACTTTTTTTGAATGCCGTTCAGTTGCTCTAGCTGCTGAAGATATGCTTTATTATCCAACTAAAAATTTCATTATATTCAATGGGAATGTATATCATAAATGCAATCACTAACCTCTAACTGCTTGAAATCGGCATTCAATTCATCCCATTCTTCGAAAATTTGTTCGGTCATTTCAATAAATTTTGTACGAATTTCAAAATTTAAAATGTGTGTATATATTATGGTTCTATCTGCCTATAATTTCGGCTTATTTTGTTAAAGTAATGTTACGGAATACCGCATTATACTATATTGTGGTATTGATTTGATTGTTCAATCTCATTTATGTTAATAATGTTATTATTTTGATATCAGACCACAGACCTTATAAAAGAAGTAGATGTAGCATGCTAAAATTTTGATGGAACCTATGTGTTCGTCGCCATATGTAATCCGTTTTATGTTGGTACTACTAAAAGTCAGGGTCGGCGTCGTATCATTATGCCAAACTATATTCGAATTTCGGATCATTGTTAATATTCTTATGTTGTTTATAAATGTTCATGTCCATTGTCCAGCCAGCGATTCTTAAATAAGGTAAATAATTATAGGCAACTCTAGAATTCAGTTTTGATATGCTTTTCAAAGCTTTTCTGTGGTCTGCCTCATGTAAATCACTAGATTTGTAAATTACAAAATAGTTTGTTTCTTCTCAATAGTAACTGCTTGTAAAAAGTGCATACTCTTAATTCACCAAGATATCAAGGGAACATTTTGGTTTATAGAGATTTATGATGGGTTTTATGAATTTTATTTTTAGTTTCCAGGTGAACGTTGCTGCACAAACACTCAGCTCGAGTGTAGCTGATGCACTATCATATTCCTATCCGATGTTCTTCATTTGAAAGAATTTCAGAATGTTCAACCAACAGTTGAGTTCATCAAAATTATCGATCGATTATTTGATATTCTAAATTCCCGAAATATTCATGCTCATGGAATGAAAATACTAATAATAATAAAGGAAAACTGATGTGATCAATGGAAACCTTTTATTGCCAAAGCAATTGATTATCTGTTCAAGTGTGGAAATGTCTTGTTGCTTTGACACCGGAATGATGGGCATCTGACAAATTTAAAATTTCAATTAGAAGTACCTAGTCAAAATTTTATCACAAGATTTCAGACAATAAAGCAAGTTGAATAAACGCATTTGAATATACAATGCTATTTATTTGGGGTATATTAGTATATTACTGGTATACTTTCTTTGATTTTATATACTCATGATTTCCATAATTCCAATTTTTTATGTATTTTGGGTAACACTAGTGATTTGAAGTGTGTGGCTGTCAATCCACGAAAGTAATTTACCTCTCGCTTTGTTTCATTCGTTAGAAGAATACAACCGATTATAAATCAGTGGTGCCAACGTAAAGCGGAATCAACACGGCGGCCATGGATGAGGGGCTATTTTGATATCATTGGAAGAGAGGTCATGTTATATCTACTTCTTTTATGAGGTCTGTGTATCAGACTCATTCAAATTATAAAAGTACCACAAAGTCCACAACACAACTTTCACAAACACAAAAGACAACAGTCCCAAGTCACAACTCACAATACAAAACACATTAAGGATTCACAACCGCAAACCGCACAACCACAACACAACCTCCAATCCAAAGGAAGAATTTCAATCGACCGGACTTCATGAAGGTCATTCGCGATCAATCAGAGCAGTTGTGAAGGGGTGCAACTAATTTGAAAAGTAGACAAAAGAAGGGAAAATTCTCCTCGAAAATCTACGCCTCTACGGGCAGAAAAGTAACAATTATTGTTAGCTGAATATGCGTAAATTATTAGTCAATCTAACGTGTCCTAATGAGAATAAAAAATAGTTTTCCCCTTCACACCACACTATAATAATTTAATTCCTTAATGCGCATTTCGTTAACCGAGTTTAATTAATCAGTAGGATTTCTAAAAAATTTTTTTAAAAAAGTTTAATTGTTTAACGAAATGCGCGTTTGGTACAAACTTGTGTACTCGGAAGGAGAGAAGAAGAGTGGCAATGTCATTCTGTAACTTTGGACCCGTAAATAAAACATCTACTCTTAGCTTTGTGCTGACAGCATCAGGTTTTTCTATACAATGATGAGGGATAAAGTAGGAGAATTTTGTATCTGTTAATGGAACAGCTGGAGACATATGACCCGAATCAACATAATCTTTCATGAAATCTGAATAAGCATGTTTCAGTTCGGGATTTTTACTTAGTTTGCGTTCTGAATAATAGAAACGTCGTAATGCAGCAGAACGCGAGTCTCCAATTTGAGGATTTTGTAATTTAAATGGCAAATAGACAATGTACCTACCAGAATCATCTCTATAGTGACAGTGTCTCGGAAGATTTGTTCACACACCTGATCATCTTGAGAAGCAAATTCAGGTTTCGGTGGTTCCTCTATTTCCCAAAACCTTCTAAGTGTTTCATCTAAAATAGAGTGTGTGATAGAAAGGTAGGAAAATACTATTGATGGGTAGCCATTATCAATTTTACCCATCAATACCCAGCCGAAAACGGTATTGAGGGCAACGGGTTCAGTAACTTTTCCCGTTAATCTACCATCTTGTAAAATCAGGAGAAACAAATCCGCGCCTAACAAAATATCTACTTCACCATTAACATTGAAATCTTCATCAGCTAATTTTAAATTTGTCAAGAATGATATATTTGTTTTGGAAATTGTTTGTTGTGGCATCCTAGTGCAAATATTAGGTAATACAATAGCCTCAAAATGATAAGAAGGTTCGACAAGCCCTTTTGGCCGAATAGTACAGCTCGTACGACCGTTGCTCATTGAAGGTACCTGACCTATGCCTTGAATGGTGGTTTTGAATTTAGACCTATTAAGACCTAAACGTTTCAATTTTCGGTAATGAAATTTGTTTGACTTCCTGTATCGAGCAGAACTCTAACAGATCGAGCATATCCACACACATCAACTATGTCAACTTGAGCGGTTGACAATAGAACCGTAGATCGAGAAATTGATGAACTACAGTTGCTTGTTAAAACAGTTCCGGGCTAGACGTAATCTCGGCTTGCTGAGGCGATGCTATCGAAGATTGCTCGGTAGCCACACTGAAAGATTCCGCTTCCGGTGTGATATTGTTACTCCCAAAATGAAGGAGCGTATGGTGTCTTTTATTACATAATCTACACAATGAGCCTGGGCAAGGTTGATTGAAATGAGAACGTAGACAATTCAAACTCAGTTTATGTTGTCTTGCAAGTAACTGTCTCTCATGGGGTGGTTTGTTCAGGAACTGTGCACATTTGTTAATGAAATGAATATTTTTACATAAAGGGCAATGTGAATTGGGAAACGAGCCCAATTTGTTTGAGACAAGTGAAGTAGTAACACAAGATCTTTTATTTTTTGAATGCCAATCGTTGGGTTTAAATGAAGAAGGTTTTGAAGAACTGACTTGTATTGAGTAACCAACAGATTCTAAGGCCTTGCATTGTTCAGTATGAAATTGTTTCAATTAAATATAAGATGGAATTTCTATTTTTTCTGAACATGATTTTAACTGAAAACGAGTCTTTGTACTATATCCAGTTTATCAAAAAGAATATTAAATAATGGAAAATCCCAACTATCGACAGGAAACTGGAGTGCCCTAAGGGCCGACACGTTTTCGGTAAAAATGTTCACCAAGGTTCTAAGGGACTGAACAGTCTCTCTAGCCTTGAGGGCATCTCTGATTTGATTCCAATAAAAGGTAGATAACAGTTTTTTGTCTTGATATTTGTCAACTAGAGTTTGGAAAGCTGTCATAATTTTCATCAGCCAAAGTGACACCCTGTACTATATTAAGAGGTTCTTTTGTTAAATTTGTAATTAGATATTAAAATTTTTCAATATTGCTAAGTTGATCATTTGTATGCACTAACGTATTGAATAATCCATAAAAATGAGGCCACGATTTAAAATCACCATCAAAACAAGGTAACTGCATTTTTGGTAATTTGCAATTTCGAGTTTTCTGAGATGAAATAATGTTTTCCTCATTAGCCTTAATCCATTTTTGAATATCATGATTCACTGAGCTCACTGTATAATAATGTTCATCATCCTCAGTCCTGATCATGTCTTCCTGATCCAACATACTAGGATTAGATGAAATTGTCGCAACTATTGCATTGTGACTCTTTTCAAAATCATTAAATATGTGATCCAACTTACTGCATCTAATTTTTAATTGAGTATGAAGCGTTGGGTCAGCGATGGCATCATGAGCAAATTTAACAATTTCTTTGAGTCGTTTCAAGGCAATATCACGGGATGCTCGGTGAGCTGCCAGTTGTTCTGTCATTTGCAGAATTTCAGAATAGAAAAATATAAGGTTTCAAAATATTTCCCAAACTAATAATTATTAGTCGAGAAAAAAATTTTAATGATTTATTTATCTAGCGAAATTTCTATCAAAGTGGGCTATAATAAATTAAAGAGACACTCTCTTAAATATCTGTATAATCTGAATAGTAAAATTGTATGAAGAACGATGAGCGATAAAGAGTTGGGAATGCCCGCAAAAACGAACATAAAAAACTCGTACAAGCACTGATAAATTTTACCCGATATAAATACGAAATAAAGAAAGTTTTGAATGAAAACCAAATCAATGTGTAATCTAGTGGTTTTTAAATATTTCGGAAGGATATTTGAAAATCACTTTTATTGTATAAAACCTGGATGTGATATCCGGCTCGAAGGACCATAATGTACACGTATTAGTCAGAAATTCAAATAATATAATAGACGGCCATTCAGATAACAAAATTGACTCATCAAAACCGCTGAACTGGTCGATGCTGGGTACCCATGTGGATCTTCTTGTTTGAAAGGGCCAACGTTTCTTGAATATTTGTGCACTTGTAAAGTAATGCGAAAGAGTTTTCTAAGCGCGTCTTACTTAACATCAATATCGATCCAAATTAAAATGTCTAGATTCGTCTAGAATCTGCTTTCCCGAAAAAACCGCTCATGCGTGGAGCAATCAACAAATGAAACCTGAAAGGCATACCTACATGATGGCACAAGAAACGAAAATAAGATAATGTATTACATTAAAGTTCCTAACGAGGAAAATTGTCAGAGATGACAAAAAAGAAAGTATAATTCTGAATATAAATTTAACTAATATTATACAATGTCTATGTTAGGTAGATGATTATTGGACGCCTGTGGCACCGTAGATAAAGTAAGCAGAAGTAAATTCACTCGCCGCCAAATTTGCGCCGACATTCCATAGAAATATATATTAGAGTAAGTATCCCCACCTACCTATGGCGCAATCAAAATGAATCCGAGATCGAACGCCGACGTGTGAGACCAAGAAGACAGTATAACTTTCAGCCGGCCCTTCTGCTTGCCACCATGCATGCCAGAAAAAAATTAAATGTAAACCCGATAGATAAAAGGCGCCGACTGGGCGTGAAACCACTTCTTGTTATTCATATAAGGTGCCCGTTGCCTGTAGTGTCACTACAGAGAAGAAGAATAATAGTTTTCCCCTTCACCACACTAGTAATTTCACTCCTAGATGCGCATTTCGTTAACCAATTAAACTTTTTTAGGTAGGTGGGGATACTTACTCTAATATATATTTCTATGGAATGTCGGCGCAAATTTGGCGGCGAGTGAATTTACTTCTGCTTACTTTATCTACGGTGCCACAGGCGTCCAATAATCATCTACCTAACATAGACATTGTATAATATTAGTTTAATTTATATTCAGAATTATACTTTCTTTTTTGTCATCTCTGACAATTTTCCTCGTTAGGAACTTTAATGTAATACATTATCTTATTTTCGTTTCTTGTGCCATCATGTAGGTATGCCTTTCAGGTTTCATTTGTTGATTGCTCCACGCATGAGCGGTTTTTTCGGGAAAGCAGATTCTAGACGAATCTAGACATTTTAATTTGGATCGATATTGATGTTAAGTAAGACGCGCTTAGAAAACTCTTTCGCATTACTTTACAAGTGCACAAATATTCAAGAAACGTTGGCCCTTTCAAACAAGAAGATCCACATGGGTACCCAGCATCGACCAGTTCAGCGGTTTTGATGAGTCAATTTTGTTATCTGAATGGCCGTCTATTATATTATTTGAATTTCTGACTAATACGTGTACATTATGGTCCTTCGAGCCGGATATCACATCCAGGTTTTATACAATAAAAGTGATTTTCAAATATCCTTCCGAAATATTTAAAAACCACTAGATTACACATTGATTTGGTTTTCATTCAAAACTTTCTTTATTTCGTATTTATATCGGGTAAAATTTATCAGTGCTTGTACGAGTTTTTTTATGTTCGTTTTTGCGGGCATTCCCAACTCTTTATCGCTCATCGTTCTTCATACAATTTTACTATTCAGAATATACAGATATTTAAGAGAGTGTCTCTTTAATTTATTATAGCCCACTTTGATAGAAATTTCGCTAGATAAATAAATCATTAAAATTTTTTTCTCGACTAATAATTATTAGTTTGGGAAATATTTTGAAACCTTATATTTTTCTATTCTGAAATTCTGCAAATGACAGAACAACTGGCAGCTCACCGAGCATCCCGTGATATTGCCTTGAAACGACTCAAAGAAATTGTTAAATTTGCTCATGATGCCATCGCTGACCCAACGCTTCATACTCAATTAAAAATTAGATGCAGTAAGTTGGATCACATATTTAATGATTTTGAAAAGAGTCACAATGCAATAGTTGCGACAATTTCATCTAATCCTAGTATGTTGGATCAGGAAGACATGATCAGGACTGAGGCTGATGAACATTATTATACAGTGAGCTCAGTGAATCATGATATTCAAAAATGGATTAAGGCTAATGAGGAAAACATTATTTCATCTCAGAAAACTCGAAATTGCAAATTACCAAAAATGCAGTTACCTTGTTTTGATGGTGATTTTAAATCGTGGCCTCATTTTTATGGATTATTCAATACGTTAGTGCATACAAATGATCAACTTAGCAATATTGAAAAATTTTAATATCTAATTACAAATTTAACAAAAGAACCTCTTAATATAGTACAGGGTGTCACTTTGGCTGATGAAAATTATGACAGCTTTCCAAACTCTAGTTGACAAATATCAAGACAAAAAACTGTTATCTACCTTTTATTGGAATCAAATCAGAGATGCCCTCAAGGCTAGAGAGACTGTTCTGTCCCTTAGAACCTTGGTGAACATTTTTACCGAAAACGTGTCGGCCCTTAGGGCACTCCAGTTTCCTGTCGATAGTTGGGATTTTCCATTATTTAATATTCTTTTTGATAAACTGGATATAGTACAAAGACTCGTTTTCAGTTAAAATCATGTTCAGAAAAAATAGAAATTCCATCTTATATTTAATTGAAACAATTTCATACTGAACAATGCAAGGCCTTAGAATCTGTTGGTTACTCAATACAAGTCAGTTCTTCAAAACCTTCTTCATTTAAACCCAACGATTGGCATTCAAAAAATAAAAGATCTTGTGTTACTACTTCACTTGTCTCAAACAAATTGGGCTCGTTTCCCAATTCACATTGCCCTTTATGTAAAAATATTCATTTCATTAACAAATGTGCACAGTTCCTGAACAAACCACCCCATGAGAGACAGTTACTTGCAAGACTACATAAACTGTGTTTGAATTGTCTACGTTCTCATTTCAATCAACCTTGCCCAGGCTCATTGTGTAGATTATGTAATAAAAGACACCATACGCTCCTTCATTTTGGGAGTAACAATATCACACCGGAAGCGGAATCTTTCAGTGTGGCTACCGAGCAATCTTCGATAGCATCGCCTCAGCAAGCCGAGATTACGTCTAGCCCGGAACTGTTTTAACAAGCAACTGTAGTTCATCAATTTCTCGATCTACGGTTCTATTGTCAACCGCTCAAGTTGACATAGTTGATGTGTGTGGATATGCTCGATCTGTTAGAGTTCTGCTCGATACAGGAAGTCAAACAAATTTCATTACCGAAAATTGAAACGTTTAGGTCTTAATAGGTCTAAATTCAAAACCACCATTCAAGGCATAGGTCAGGTACCTTCAATGAGCAACGGTCGTACGAGCTGTACTATTCGGCCAAAAGGGCTTGTCGAACCTTCTTATCATTTTGAGGCTATTGTATTACCTAATATTTGCATTAGGATGCCACAACAAACAATTTACAAAACAAATATATCATTCTTGACAAATTTAAAATTAGCTGATGAAGATTTCAATGTTAATGGTGAAGTAGATATTTTGTTAGGCGCGGATTTGTTTCTCCTGATTTTACAAGATGGTAGATTAACGGGAAAAGTTACTGAACCCGTTGCCCTCAATACCGTTTTCGGCTGGGTATTGATGGGTAAAATTGATAATGGCTACCCATCAATAGTATCTTCCTACCTTTCTATCACACACTCTATTTTAGATGAAACACTTAGAAGGTTTTGGGAAATAGAGGAACCATCGAAACCTGAATTTGCTTCTCAAGATGATCAGGTGTGTGAACAAATCTTCCGAGACACTGTCACTATAGAGATGATTCTGGTAGGTACATTGTCTATTTGCCATTTAAATTACAAAATCCTCAAATTGGAGACTCGCGTTCTGCTGCATTACGACGTTTCTATTATTCAGAACGCAAACTAAGTAAAAATCCCGAACTGAAACATGCTTATTCAGATTTCATGAAAGATTATGATGATTCGGGTCATATGTCTCCAGCTGTTCCATTAACAGATACAAAATTCTCCTACTTTATCCCTCATCATTGTATAGAAAAACCTGATGCTGTCAGCACAAAGCTAAGAGTAGTCTCTGATGCTTCAGCCAAATCGGACTCAGGTGTATCGTTAAATGATGTTTTATTTACGGGTCCAAAGTTACAGAATGACATTGCCACTCTTCTTCTCTCCTTCCGAGTACACAAGTTTGTACCAAAGAATATTTTGGAGATTTTCTCAGGCTGACCCTATTCAAGAGTTCACTCTAAACACTGTCGTTTATGGTATTTCAAGTTCACCATACTTGGCTAATAGAACTATTCGACAATTATCCATGGATGAAATGCAAAACTTCCCTTTGGCGGCACAGGTTTTACAATCTGATGTATATGTTGATGATATTATTAGTGGTGGAAATGATTTGAGCAATAAGGCCATTCTTTTACAGACGGAATTGGTTTCTTGTTTAGAACGCGGTGGTTTCCAACTCCGTAAATGGGCTAGCAATAGTCCATCTTTGCTTGGTAATGTTCCCGAAGATTTTCGACAAATGCCTCTATCATTTGATCATGATTCCATTATAAAAATTCTTGGACTGCAATAGAATCCTCATTTGGATTCATTTTCATATCATTTTGACCCATATCTCAAACTCAAATAAATGATTCATTTCCTGCGAATACATAATTATGAAAAGTGTTTAACGCCTATAGCTTTTACAATACAAAAAGTTCAAATTTGAAAAATCAACTAATATATTTCACAGGCAGTACCTATATAACTTGAGAATAATAATAATACTCCCTCATAAACACTCGTTGAGTGTACCCAAAGGCATAGCCTGTGCGGGTAGAGGACGGCTATTATTATTATTTGTCGTAGCGCTCCGTGGCGACTTACTGATTTTTGGTGGCGCATTCACTTTTCAGCTGTAGGAAACCCCGGAAAACCTACAGCATCACCTCGGGTGGTCGGTGCCCAGTGAACCAGAATCCATCGCATAGAAGTTGCAAAGAGTTATACTACTGGGACCTGCGACTTCGCAATGTGGATACAAAATAGAGGCACTAGTAATTATTTGCGAGTGCTTAATGTCCGCAAACACGCTCATCGCCAGTAACTACCCAAGACGTCGCGAAGCGTACATTTTTAAGTTCCTATAGACAGCCTCAAAGCGAGTTCACAAAACAGCGGTTTTTTGAAAGTTATAAATATTAAAATGGAATTTAAATGCACCTCTCATGGAAATTAAATGAATGTACACATTTGTGATTACTGCATTGAACTTTTGAAAGCATTCCTTTTATATTTACCAAATTGATTAAATAAATGTAGGTTTGGGAATTTCTCTGGAATGAATATATGGAAAGCAATTTGATATAATTTTCAACATATTTATTAACACTAACTAATATAAAATAACATAAAACAACAAAATAATATTTATATATATAACGAAAACAAAAAAAATTTCCAGAAATCGACGCAACTAAAAAAAAAAACTTTCTTCATTGCATGCAGCCTCCACAAACCTGAAATAAAAAGTTTAGGATAAGTTGCTGCGCTATTTAAGGCAGTAGTTTGGGAAATACATTTAATGCGCGTTATCCTAAAGGCACTGCCTGTAAAGCGATCCCCACTACACCACTACATAATCTTCAATATTTTTACTCCTTCTCAAATAGAATATATGAGTGAAAAATATAATTATTTAGAGAACACAGCATCAAAAATCAGAAAATTGAACTTTTTCAAAATTATGAAGTTGGGGTGGAAAATATTATCGAATACTTATCAAAGAAGAGTGAACGACCCTACTTGACGGTATATCCGCATAGACCTATACGTTTATCGTTTGCAAGTATTCAACAGAAAACATTGAATTTTTATAACTTTCAGTTGCTCATTTTCACTAAAATCATTTATAGCCACGCTGTATAATTTGAGGGCATGAGAATGGATCAAAAATATCACACATCTGTCTATCAAATGTTATTATGATTATTTCGATTTCGTCTGCATATATATACCTAGAAGCCCAAGGCCCATCAGTACATTTTTGTTTCTAACCTAATGATAATCAATAACGTTTTCAGTTATTTATAGTTGTTTTCAATATAGATTTTCTCTGATGCTACCTCACCTTCCGCTTGAAGATGAATCGCGTAATTTTTCAACGAATATGTTTATAGTTTTGTTTATTTTACGAAACGAAGTCAAAAAGTTTCACTTACCTTTAGAAAATTTGCAACTTTTCTACACCAAGGGACTGAACTATGCACGAATACCTACAAAATACACAACTTTATAAAGTACCGATACAATAATTAAGTTTTGATAGCAATACAATTCTAAAACTAAACAAACAATAGCGCTACAAGTTCGTCAACATCAAATGACAAAGTCAAAATGTCTGCCATGAGCCGGCCGTTGCCAGTTGATATCCTCTGCCGCTAGTGTCGAAAGAGGTGCTGTTCACTTCTCAAAAAAGTCGCCCGATCATAATCCATGGAACTTCTCGAGTAATATATTATTGAAAATTCAATAAATATCACGAAATGAACGTTAATATAAAACTGTCAAAATTATGTGGCATGGTGGTAACATTGTGAAAGTCGTAAGGACTTCTCTACATCGCATTGATTTTAACTGCTTTTGAATGGTATTTTGCGAAATCACAAGGTTAATATTTATTGCATATCATTGTCCGCAAAGCGAAATCGCTGGTACTTATTTGTAAAATCGCATTGTTGATCCATATAGAGACATTAAATTGAATTCCCTGCCACTTACTGCGACTTCGCTGGTTGACTGGGTGTGCACTCCAAGCTAGCACCAGAGACGAGATTGGCATCTAGACAACTCACAATACACTTGCTTTTCAACAAGGCATGCGGTCGCCTATCAATCCTATATAAAGTCTCTTGTACCTACATCGGTCTCGAACCAACTATCGCTATTCTGGAGTTTCGAACGGCCTGTGCCTTAGACCGCTGATCCACCAACCACTATAATCTTCAGGATGGAATCCCTCATCAATTCTGTATCAATACTTCCTCAAATAAAAGTTCATGAGAGGAGAATATTTTTCATTCATTGTAGTATTCAATTCGAATAAATCTCTCCTTTTGTCTTTACATTACACCAATCCATTTTGGGAGTCGCATACCATATAAAAATGCCAGCAGATGAGATTATAAATATATTTTTCTCTTACTCCGCGTCATCACTGAATTCATTGGACATTTTCTAAAAAATTGTTGTCTTCATCACTGCTTGACGACGATGTTAAAAAAAATGCTACTAGGAGCAGTCTGTCTATTTAAATGTTTGGGTTTGCCGCCATTTCCACAAATGCACTGACTCCGCACGAACTCATAGAGCTCGTGCTAAAATTGTTGCACTGAGTTCAAAACTAGGTGCACCAGTATCCCAATGGAATACAAAACTCTACAACAGTTTTACCAATGGAATACAAAAAGTGCACTCGTTTTACCAATGGAATTCGCTATCAGCGTTCAGCAAGAATTCCTATCCACAACACTTCCCCATAGGCAATACGCATGGACCAATCAAAACTCTATTTTAGTTGCGCCTGCGTGGTGTGCAATATAATTTTAGGTTACGTTGAGGATCAACTTGGATCCCAAGGTCCAGTTTGGTTAAATTAGATCATGTTCCCTTCTTTTATGGCTAAAAAATAAAAAAAGAAGGGAACATGATCTAACCTAACCAAACTAACCTTGCTATCCAAGTTGAATACTACTATATCGCCTTAGCATCGATTCAAATATACCGCCTTGGCTAGGATAGTTCTGATTGGTTCATGCGGATTGCCTATTGGGAAGTGTTGTGGATAGGAATTCTTGCCAATCTGCTGAATCCTCCGACCACAGATGAGGATGTGTTCCGTTAATAAACATGTTACCAAAAGTGGTTCACTGAAAATAATTCGGGTTTCGTGACAGCTACACTCTGGTTAGTGCGTAATACGGGACAATTCAATTTGGGTATTTACTGTCATATGTCATTATTATTTGTTATTGTTGTGTTATTTTCTCTGCGAATTATGTTGTTTGAGAATCTTCAGTCTTTTGTGTTTTACAATTATATTATTCAATATTTAGAAACATGTAATTAGTATACTATGTTGATTGTATTGTAGAACAGGAACAAATAAAATGAAAAAAATTAAATACATAAAATCTCTCCTATATATATTCGATATGCATGAAGCAACTGCTCATTTTTTCTTGATAATATTCTTTCTGAAAGTTCCAGCAGGGATGATAATTTTGTTGTTCGGGGTCCTTTAGATATATAAGGCATCTCATGATTTGTACATAGTAAATTTTCATTCAGATACCTCCACAAGTTCATCCAATACTAAATTTGGAATATATTCTAATGACATACGACAGACCGCATTAACCGCTCACCTACGTGCAAATCCCGGTCGTTTTGGTACTATTAAAAGTCACCAGAATTTCAGGAATCATGTTCCGTAACTCGCCAATCTTTCAGGAATATTTTATATACGGGACACAAAATGTGCAACCATAACGACCAATTTTATTAACGGAACATATTCTGATATTGATATTAGTTTTACTGTTTACATTGTTATTCTGGAGATAACAATAACATGATATCGATGTCATTTGCATGCCGAATTGAAAAATACTCCGTATTACAAATTATATTCGAGACATGTAGGTTATTCGGCAAACATTGAACTTCTTCCATTTCCATGTTCAACCGCTATTTTAGAAAAAGGAAAAAACAATAGTGTTGCCAATGGAAGTTTATAATACTCGAAAACGTAAGCCAAAATCACAAAATACTGAAAATCCTCACAAAATCATCATAATTATTTTTAAATATACAGATGATGCAGTTGATGAACTGCTAAATTTATGGTATCCTCGATTCATAAATTTGTTTACGGTTATTTAGAGATATATTTTATTGACGGCACCTAGTGTTAGTAAACCGAGATGCGAAAATGGTAAAATTATTATACAAAACAATAATTTAAAAGAAAACAAAATCTATTTTAGATACTTCTCAGTTTACTGCAAGTCGTTGAAAATACTTGAAAAAAACAGTAATTATTCACAGAATTGGCATCACTTTATTAAATATAAATTTCAAAATATTTTGATGTCGTATGTCAGAATATGTGAAATGACGTCACGAGTAACACACTGGAACAGGGCCAGCTCTACGAATAAGTTCAATATAGCGGTATACCCTCTCTTTATCTGATTTGTAGTTCTTTTGCGAAAGGTATTTGATTTTGGCAACCGCGCGATAACCAACACTTTCGTTTCGTTATTCACCATGACGTCATCAACAGTACCAGAAAGTAAACCGCTGTCAAAAACGCTGTCATTTTTATGTCAACCGCTATCAGAACCAAACACCAATCGAAAACGGAGCAATTTTTTTGCCACATGGATATGAACGTTCGATTTGCGATTCGCACAAAGCCTGCGAATATTCACGAGGGTATGAACTAGCCTTAATACGTCATAGATTTGACTGTGTCAGAATATTGCATGTTTAAAAACATTCCGTTTATGACGTCAGTGGTTCAACGCTAAAACGCAAACTTTTTAAAACGGACCAAATAATTTAAAAAAAGTGGTACATTCGCCAATAACCAGCTTTGAAATAAGTGGCGAACTTTCGTTGACGTTGACACGTTGGAATGTTGGAATTTGAAAAAGGAGTACGTTGACGTGGGAATCGTGGATCGTGGGGTCCTTGGAAACAAAAAATATGGGGAAATCCATTATTATTTGAAAATGATGAAATGTATGTCACAAGAATACAAGCGATTCTAAGAATTCTGTATGACGAAGATTATGTTGAAAAGAATCGAGCACATTTTTACGGTTACATACTGATGGCTGAATTGTTTATCACCAAATATTGAACAAATAAATATACTTGCAGATCGGTTGGTGTTTTTGACCTTGCTTGATTTATCGCTATTGTTGATGAAAGTGATTGTACTTTTTGTTTGTTCAGGTCTTAGATGTAATTACACAACATTACTTGTTGAATTTGAACAAATTGGTATGAGTGAGATGTTTGATCATAATCTGTGAAGTGGAACCAAATATCCTATAATCAGTTGGTTACTGCATAAGTTGATACACACGAGACTAGAGATATGGATAAAACAGAAATTGAACCAAAAATTCAAATGCCAGAGGCTCAAGGTGGTAGAACGAAGCAAAAAAGAACCGGAAGGAAACCACCACCACCTGGTCTGAAGGATGATTTAACAGTTATAGCTCATACTTGCATAGTGTTATATGCTGTACTTGTCTGCTATCTGTGCTTCATGAGACCATTTGAATTCTTCACATGGCATCCTCTGTTGTTATCCTTAGGGGTAAGAACTTCAACTAACGTAATTTGAGAATATTTTGTGGTTGAATAATAAATGAAATGTATAGAAACAAGTTCTATAGTTTGAACTAAAAAAAATAATAATTTAAAGACAGTTAGTATATGTGCTCTACGGTTCCAGTCTTATTATTTGAATTTGTTCATAGCGTATTCAAAAACAAATGTGCTTTACCTAAACAGAAATGAAAAATTACGATCCCAGATGGCACGAGAATTTACTCCTAAAATATAACAGCCTTTCATCATATTTGATAATGCTGGTGTTGAGTATTTGCTTGAGTTACATCAACACCAAGAGGGGTAGTGAATTAGGTTTTTCTGGAGTTTCCTACAGCTAAAAAGTGATAGCAAGACCAAAAATTAGTATAATCTGAGTTCTACACAAATATTAACAATAGTTGCCCTTTACCTACACTGCCTATGCTTTAGATAGTCTTGTGAGTGTTTATGAGAGGGTATTATTGCCTTTATCACTAAATTATTCTCTCTAAATCCTTGAAAAACAAATGTGTAATATAAATCGGATAGGAAGCTTACTTACCAAAAAACATAGATACTGCAACATTTTTAGGAAAAGTTTTAGACAAATTGATAGCATATGTATTGAATCAAATTTTGCATCTGAGTTGCTATGTTTTGAGAACAGTGCTAAACAAATTAGGATTTACTTACTGGAGCTGAATCTATTAGGTACCAAAGAATTCAAAATAAGTTGCATATCTTTCTGGGCTGTAATAGTCAACCATTTCTGTCAGTATTCAACTTCAGAATATAATTTTGCAAAGCAAAATGAAGGGAATTGTGTAAACATTTGCTGAAGAATGTGAGATACTAATGCTTGTTTAAATTTTTATATGAAGAAATAATTTCTTTATTCCATAAGAATAAGTATAAATTTGACGATTGTCCGTGATGGTCATGATGGTAGAGCGCTTGTCTCTCAACCTAAGGGTCATGGGTTCGAATCCCAGCATGGTCATCGGTCTCATGCATGGCATCACACGTTAAAAGGTAAGGGCTGCATCTTCCCTAGGTTGGACAAGTCTTTCGAAGACTTTTGAGGGTTGTACTCTTAAGGGTGTGCAGCTGGTTGACGGAATTTTAACAATTTTTAACAACACATCAACAACCACCGAAATGAAACAAGTTTCCCATGTCTCTACATCCAACTTAACCAAAGATCAATTGATTTATAATGGAGTCAAGATTCACGATAAACTACCAAGTGATATTAATGAACAATTTTTTTTGATTTCTCTTACAAAGCTGTGATTCTTATATTTTGTATTCTAAGTAGTCATAAGCTCTCGATAAATCTAGGGAAAGACCTAGAGCTACATTCTTGTTTTCTGAAGCGTGTGCCAAAATCTTGAAACCATATGAGAATCATTTTAACTGATGGATTCTTCAAAAATGTCATTCTACATAAGAGTTGGTGCACTAAATACGCACATAGCCGTTTTTATCAGTAGCGTGCGGTTAAGCGGGAATCGGCCGATATTCTAAACTTACTATAAGTGGCATTGCTATACAAAATATCCAAAAATGTTATTGAAAAAAATTGTTTGCATTGAAAGATATATTCATTTATTCAGTTTATGCTAATTTATGCAGATTTACGCTTATTTGGTAATTTACTATGCAAAAGTTATTGTCGATAATTCCCATTAAAAATTGAAGCAACTCATCAAAACCTCATTAAAATTAGTAATTGGTTGATTGAACTGAGTAACTGTGAATATAGGTATTTTAATTGACAACACCATTTTTTCACTATAATTTTTTTGTATCTTGCATAGTAATGTTACTTTTCTCTATAGCGAGTTAAGAATATCGGCCGATTCCCGCTTAATCGCACACCACTGATGAAAACGGCTATGCGCATATTTAGTATAATTGAATGCATCCAACTTGTATGCAGAATGATTTTTTTTTAGAAAACAATAGTTGAAAAGTTTTCCATATGGTTCCAAGATTTTGGAAAACACTGTATATGCTGAACAATCTGGAAAACAGCTACTGTTGATTTGCCATTATGGCATCCATATTGAGTAGTGTGAAAATAGCTGCAAAAGGTAGCAGACCAAATCTCCGGAAATACCCGACTGACCAGTGGCATACCAAATGTTATTTTTAATTTTTAAGGGGCCATTGCGAAACTTAACTATTATAAAAGGGAGTATATTGACGTTCGACATTTTGATTAATTTCACAGATAAACAGTTTTGAGAGTGGGTGAAAATTTAACCCTCATATTCAAGGAATATCATATCTTACATAGGAAATACTTTCGACAAACGACAAATGGAATAAATATCTTTTCGTGCGGAAATAATTTGACCCTAGGAGAAATGGCATTACCATTCAGTCAATTTTTTTCAATATGAATTTCTAAGCAAATCATAAAAATGATAAAAATAAGTAAGAGGCCCACACAACCGACCCTATCAGAATAGGGGGTCATAGCCAAGGTGGTGGGGCCCAGAACGATGGATTGTCACCTAAACCAGTAAATAAACGAACTTCACCCTACATCAAATGCGGGATCGTTTTTAATTTTTTGATATTGTTAAGGACCATTAGGTAGTTATTAGTCCAAGTTTCCGTCATCCCTCCCCCCTTGCTTCGTCCGCCATCTTGAAAAATTGTCAGAAATCGGCACCTTTTTCCGTTTTTGGCCTCTAGCTCATTCCCAGTTCCTTTTTTGAAAATATGTTAGACTACAAAAATGTAGACTATTAAATATCTAACAAATTTGATACATAATTTCTTTTAGAACCAAGCGTATTTGAGCTACGAGAAGGCGAAAATTGTAGATTTCGCAAATTTTTCACTTTTGCTCCACTTTCCATCGCAAAAAAGGGGAGAGACTTGATCTTAGCAAAAAGTTTATTAAATGAAAATTGAAGATAATTTAATTTCCTTTGAAATCCATGTATCAAATGAGATAAGTTTAATAACTACATTTTAAACTTTTCATCTATATTGTTGTTATTGTTATTTCCGTCAACCAGCTGCACACCCTTAAGAGTACATCCCTCAAAAGTCTCGCAGGACTCCGTGCAGTATAAACGTAACCTTTCAATGGCCTGGATCGCATGAGCTCTTCATGCATTTGTTCAATTGCCTTGCGGTAACCGATCAAATAGTGAGATGCATTGAACAGCTGATGCCGCTTCACCATAACATCTGGTCGAGTTAGTGTCCAAACGGAGTAGGTTATCGTTAGAAGGGGCGTGTTTCAGGAAGATTCCCTCAGCCCTTTTCTCATTCTGCATCTCCCTATGGCCATTGTCCGTGGCGCTACGGAAAACCCGCGGATACAACTGCGGCACCCCCAGCAACCCAGCAACCTGAGGCACAAGGTCACCGATCTATTTTACATGGATGATCTTAAACTATATGCCTCTTGAGAAAAGGATCTTCATCAGTCCTTAAGGGTATCATCATTGATTCATTTCGCCTGTCCAGGGCAGATCATTCTCGGACCAAATAGTCACTTACCCCACGGCGTGGGAATGGTTATTGTGGCAAATGATCCAGCGTGCCCTCTGGAAATGTAGGAGACAGGGCCTGACTGGGATATTCCTAACGGAAAAAAGTAATCGTCTTTATTTTTTACGCATAATATAAATGAAGAAAATAAAGTACAAATCATGTTTGCTGAAAATAAAAGGCGAAGTTCAATTCACCCAGAGAATAGATCGCCGAGTGAAATGTTCTTCCACTTAAGCCATAAAATGTAACGAACAGATTTCAACGAATTAATAACTCCTGACTTATTTGAGTCAAGGGTCGGGTTTTTTAACCCTTACAGTTTTAAAATTGATTTATAAAAGAAATTTTGTTTGTAGCATGAACACATTTAGGCAGTCGATTTTGTGATGTAATGGTTCATACTGTAATAATAAAACTTTGTTCTATTATAAACAGATTTTGAGAGTCGATATGCTGTTGAAAAAGGTGGATTCTACAACTTTTAAATTTTGATTATAAATTGGCCTTTGAAACAGATTCAATCCGTGAAAAAATTATCGACTTTCCTTGAGATTCAGAAGTGACTTCTGTAACTTTTGAATTTTGAATACCAAGTACTGTAAGAAAACATTGTTCTATTATAAACAGATTTTGTGAGTTGATTTGCTGTTGAAAAAGGTTTAATTCCTTGGGATTAGGGGTTGGATTTTAGAACTTTTAAATTTTGAATATGAATTTTTGTAAGAATATAGCCAGTGATGAAATCACCCGCGGCCGCCGCACCACCCGACTGAGAACCAGCACTTCCAAAAATAGGCAGATTGAAAGAACTCGCTTCCTTGATAACACCCACATATACAGTGTCTTTCAAAAGTATCGGAACGGTCTCATATTTCAGAAACGGCCCTGAGAAAATTTACGAAAATATCGACAGGGTGGTTTTTGATGATGCCCGATTCAACGGTGAAATCGGAAATGTTGCCAAATCAACAGTTTTTCAGATATTGAGAGTAACTCAGTTTTTTCAAATGGAATACCCTATTTGTTTTCATTGCAATCGATTCAGCGACGCCTCATTACTTATATCTCCAAATATCGAATTTTAAATTAATGTAGTTTTAAAAATGTGACAACATGGCTTTTTCGTTCAAAAGTCTGGGAACGTTGCAATATTTTCAATACGGTTCAAGAAAAATTCGTGAAATTTCTTACAAGATGGTTTTTGATGATTTCCGATTCAATGGTGATATCGGCAATGTTGCCAAATCAACAATTTTTCAGATATTGAGGGTAACTCAATTTCTCAAAATTGAATACCCTATTTTCATTGCAATCAATTCAGCGCCCCGTCGTTATTTATGAGAACACGGTTCGTTGAAATGTCTGCGAACGGTCCAATATTTTCATAATGGCTCGAGAAAATATGAAATTTCATATTAAATGGTTTTTGTTAAAACAACTTTTTAATAATCGAATTCTTTTTCAATAGAGTTCTGAATCAAATAACAGAAACTGAAAACTATATGACCAAGTGCTCAAAATGTTTGCCATCATTTGCTAAACAATAGCCCAAGCGGTCATAAAATTCCCTCAACGTATTAGTTAGCATTTGGGGTGTGATTAAAAGAACTGCCTGATATATTTTATTTTTTAAATTTCTAAATGTGTTGGTTGCTCAAACTACATTAGTTTAAAATCTGATATTTGGAGACATAAGTAATGAGGTCGCTGAATTGATTGCAATGAAAACAAATAGGGTGTTCTATATGAAAAAATTGAGTTATCCCCAATATCTGAATAACTGTTTACTTGGCAATATTGCTGATATCACCATTGAATCGGGCATCATCAAAAACCATCTTGTATAAAATTTTACGAATTTTTCTTGAACAGCATTGAAAATATTGGAACGTTCCCAGCCTTTTGAATGAAAAAGCCATGTTGTCATATTTCCAAAACTGCATTGATTCAAAATCTGATATTTGGAGACATAAGTAATGAGGCGTCGCTGAATTGATTGCAATGAAAACAAATAGGGTGTTCCATTTGAAAAAATTGAGCTGATCTCAATATCTGAAAAACTGTTGATTTGGCAACATTGCCGATAATACCATTGAATCGGACATCATCAAAAATCACTCTGTCGAAATTTTCATAAATTTTCTCTGGGCCGTTTCTGAAATATGAGACCTTTCCGATACTTTCGAAAGACACTGTATAGTATAAGGATTCATTTTGAGAAGAAGGTTGTTTTAAGAGCATGTCACGGATGAGGTTAACTCTTTTTGCAGTAAACTTTTGGGATTTTTATATTCAAACCTCATTCCTACACCTTTTCTAAGCAAAAAAGTACAATGCGCTCAACAACGCTAGGGGCAACCATTTTTGAGAAATATGCAAAGGACCCCGCACCGCATCAATGGAAAATTGGCTTTCGGTGAATTTGATTGATTTTTTTATATGTGATAGACCCCATATATGATGCTGATCAAATATCTTCAATGCACTAACGTTCCAAATTCAATAGGTTCGATTATACAGGGAGCTGAAGCTCACTTTTTCAAAATTTCAAGTGGCCATTATGTGACGATACTATTTCGAATATATCAACCAAATCAAATGCGCATCGTTTGTTCGATACACTATGAAGTACATCAATTTCTGCACAAACTCAAGATACACAGGGTGAGTCCAAAGTAAACCAGTTTTATGGTGATTTATTCTGAAAAATTGAGCGGTGGAATTTCATTCATATATTTCATTACAAAATATGATTCGTACATATACAGTGTGTATCACATTACATTACATTACAACAACCATTTTATATCATTACCCAAATATATTCATAACCAGAACTATATTACATGTTATTACGAACGAACTATGTATGGCGGGGGTTGCAAAACATGAAACGATTAATGATGATATGATCAACATACAATAAAAATTATGATACATAGTGCCTGAATAAGTGTTCCATTCATTCATCGAGTTGTGCAGAATTTCAAGTATTAAATAGGAATGGGTGCAGAGTTTCATGAGAAATAGAACATCTTGTATGTAATATGTCAGTCGGATTCAGGAGATACTGACATAATGAATTGGGATTGATATTGGTATCCTACCAAATATCTAAAAATGAATTAAATTCCACAGCTCAACTTTTCAGAAATCACTACAAAACCGGCTAACCTTGGACTCACCCTGTACATCTTGAGTTCGTCTAGAAATTGATGTAATTCATAGTGGATCCGAGTCGGCCTATCGAACAAACGATGCGCATATTTGATTCACACCTATTGAATTTAGATACAATGGAGATATTTGATCAGCATCACCAATTGATGCAAAAGGCAAAGGCAGAAAGGGTATATTGATTACGTTTTCATAAAATTGTTTAGCGACATTACAACAGATAAATAAATAAAACACCGTAAAACTATCACTTCGCCACAGGGTATGGGGTAAAGGAGGGAGTTTGTCTAAGTCTCAGGGGTGTCTTCCCCACCTCCTCCTAGTTATGCGGGGGGTTTTCTTGGATCGTATGTAAAACATGTATTTATTGGAATTTTATTATCGAGTTTTCAGTGTCCTAAGGATTACCCGGAAAAACAACGAAAAAACCGGGTTCAAACCCATTGATGCGGTGCGGGGTCCTTTCTACATCTGTGCAGGTTATGGGGTCACTTATTAGGCACCAGATTAGGTTACTCAGAACTTTACAAAAGCCAAGTACCTATGTGACAGATTTCGCTAAAATAAATAACTTAATTCTCTATAATTATATAATTCTCTAATAACTCTTTGTGGAATGAAAGTTGTTAATTTTATCTAGATACTCAGTTTTTGTTAAGTTCTTTGCAACTTCATCTAGTGCCCAACTGACCCCATAACCTGGAATACATAAATTTGCAAATTTTTCAAAAACGATTGCCCTTAGGTTTGTTGTTAAGAAAAGGTGAGGGAAGGTTAGGGTAAATTAAATAAATAAATAAATTAATTAATACCAAATTTTGATTTCTCACCTCAAAAACCCCTTTCACCAAATTTTGTTCCATAAGTTAATTTTATGGAAAAATGTTTCAAAATAATTGAAAATAAAATTTCAATTCCCTGTATCTCCGAAACGATGCATTTGTGGACACTTATTCATATACACTTTTCATTTTAAAATTAGACAAAGATTCGCCCTTCACAGTTTGTAAGTAGTCAATATACACCCTGTATACATTTTCGTGTGGAAATAATTTCAACATAGGAGAAAGCCAGTTATTTTCAATATGAACTCTACTCAATTAAAATATCTATTATTCAAGTTTAGACAGCGATGGTCCGACAAGGAATCACAGAAAAAAAAATTACGCCGATATTACGTTCATTATGTAAACCATATGTTACACCGCATACTGTTCGGAAACTCGTTGGTGTATCATTAATTGGGGTTTATTTTTTTCAGTGGATGCTCTTGATGACTGAAGGAGTTTTGATTATTTCCAAAGAAAATCCAGTTGTTAGAAAACTGCGGCTCAACCACACTTGGAAACTCAGATATCACTGGATTATTTTATCAGTAGCTCTAGTGCTGTCTTGTATAGGCTTCTTAGTGGTAGTTATAAATAAAAACAGACTGAACAAGGAACATTTCAAGAGCTGGCATGCACTTTTTGGATTAATGTCACTCGTTGCCTGCATTCCAGCAGTAGTAAATGGTACAGCAGCTCTTTTCGATGTTGAACTAAAAAGCATTATTAAGCCAAGTATCATTAAGTTGATACATCAAGCTAGTGGAACAATAGCGTTCTTATTTGGAGGATTGTCCGTTTTCTTGAGTGTATATACGAACTGGTTTGCAAAAAGTTCTAACAACAATAAATATTTATTCTTATTAGGAGTTATTACAACTTCATATTCTGTTATATGGACTTTACAACGACCCCTACTGAAATGTTTCAGGAAATTGTTTAAATTGTGACATTACGGTATTGAATATGCAAAAATATTATCATTTTAATTACATAGTTGAAGAATGCAATGTATTCATTCATCTTTAAGGCTATACATTACACAAAATGAAATATACAATGTACAAATACAATGTGTTCTTTTTCGTTGGTGTATAAAATTGATTATCATCTAAAAATTTTGACAGATATTTGCGGGGAAATGATGGACGCCCTATAAGTCAAAGTTTAAAATGGCTTTGTGAAATGTTTTGTGGTTTCTCATAACACCAGTTCAAAATCTGCTGCTAATTCACAATGATTTCAAAATAGTACAATAGTAATAAGACAATCATTGATGAAAATACGTTGAACATGCCATAGATATTGATGATATTTGGCCTGTGGAAAAATTATTAAAGTGATAACTCACATATTATGATTTTATTAGAAGTTGATTTTGATGCTGAATAATATGATGAATAATGTTTTTCAATCGAACCAAATTAATATGATCATATTTTTTCAAACGAGCCTGGGCTATTGAAGTAGTTGTATTATTTTATATGGTATTATATACCAGGGAAAAAATGATTCTTTTTTCAAAAAAGATGACGAAATTGTCAAAATAGGATATATTATTCACTGACTGGTACAATAGGGGATGTACCCTCACCACATAAGTACATTCAAGGCGAAGCCAGGTCAGTCACGAGCAAGTTAGAGGACAAGCCAGTGGTAGCTATAGCCAGGATTTGATAGGGGGCCGGAATATAGAATTTCTCAGAGGTCTTTTTTTTTGTCAACCAGATGTTTTCCCACACTGACACACTAACGGGATGGTGGATTCAGGAATCGGTTGCAGCCCCAAAATTCCCCTGAGCTAACGATAACGATCCCGTTTTGAAAGTGCAATTAGATGGCATACTTCCCAGATATAGATTTGATAAAACGTTTAAGGCAAGCATAACAGACAGGGAATCCAATCAACGCGGAATAATGGTTCAGGAGCCGTCATATATAGAGTCAGGCCGGAGAAAAGAATCTCATCTCGCGAATATCCGACCATATTTCAAGCGGAAATCATTGCAATACACCGTTGTGCGCACGAGTTATCAGAAAATAAAATTGTCGAGAAAAGCAGTGACTCGTTACAAGTTACCTCCAAACTTGTTTGAGAGATCATAGAAGCCCTAATAAAAGAACTTCGCAGTCAAAACAGCTGACCCTAGCCTGGGTACCAGCATACACGTTATAAAGGAGGCAATGAAGAGGCCGATTCACTAGCCTGAGAAGGAGCAACTAAGTTCCTGAATGGCCCAGAACCGTTTTGCGGTATAGCAAAAGCTTTACTAAAAACATACACAAAATTGGATAAAACAGATGTCTCAAGAATTGTGGAATAGTTGAACCAGGAATGAGACGGGCTAAAAAGTTTATCAAAAAACATTCATATAATAATATATCTACTAAGCTGGAAAAGGAGCACAACTTGAATATTAGTTGGACTCTTCACAGGGCATTGTCTGGCAGAAGAAATGCTATGCAGGTTCTGTCAGAAGAGTGAATTTCACTTAAATCAATAGATCAAGGGTACTATTCTTGACTGTTCGCATTAATAATGTGTATCGTCACATTCTGATGTCTTCTGTCGTTGACATACTATCTGTAACTTAAAATGTAAAGATACGATACGCCTTAATATTGTGAATAGTCAAGAATAGCACCCCAGTACACATATAAAGTCACTGCGAGGGATTGTTGTCTAATTTTCCTAATCCTAAGAGAAGAAGAACCAAGAGCTCATAGATACATGAGCGTTTTAACAACTAGTCTTGAAATGAAGACAGGGCTAGATCGAGAACTGTAAACGATTTTGATGGCATACACAAAATAGATTTGAAAAGGTCACAGTGTAGATAGGCTTGTAGCACAGAAGCCCCAACTAATATCAGTATAACATTTTTGGACAGAAAACATATAAAATGAGTTTTTGTTGCATTTAATGCAAACAAATGTCTTATTTCATATGCACTCTACTTACTGGTCAATCTGTAATTCTCAAAATGATGTTGAAGTTGAGTAGATTAGTTTCAGAAATGTTAAAACATGTTGAAAAATCTTGTTTTCGGAATAATCACTTTGATATACCTATTTCATATTTCAACTATGTTGTGAAGTTCCTATCTAGTTGAAAATTATAATCTATGTGAAGTATTGGACAAATACATCAATAAACACATTTGCAATTTGTACAAATCTATCTTAGTCTCTGTCTTTTATAAATGGGGCGCTGAAAGTAATTCGTGTAGAATAGGAATAAAGGTATGAGAGAACGTGTACCAGATATTTTACTGTGTCTTCAATACATAGAGAGGAGATAAATAATCATCTCACCCAGAAGGATGGATTATCAAATCCCTCATAAGAGTTTC
Organism: Chrysolina americana; assembly: GCA_958502065.1. Lineage (NCBI taxonomy): Eukaryota > Metazoa > Arthropoda > Insecta > Coleoptera > Chrysomelidae > Chrysolina > Chrysolina americana. Next base: position 38,392,507 of record OY293419.1, read on the forward strand.
CTTGTTTATACCGCCTACATATTTTCACAGAAAGAATATAACGAGTTGTGATATTTTGTTGTTATGCTAATGGTAAATAAATCAGGTCAAAATTTATACTTTACTTCGCCAGGTATATGTATGTCAACTCCAGTAGGGGTCTACAAATCTTTATATCAATATCATTTTTATGTTGTTTCTACAGTTCATTTCATGTTATAGTTATTCAGTGTATACGCAGATTCATAGTTTGTTTTTGAAGAGTATCATGTTTACTCCGGAATAAGGTTCCAACTGCTTTTGAGCTTGTTGGCTGTTAGTAATGGCTAAGAATAATAATATACTGATTATTGAGTAAGTATACAATTAAAAATTTAGATTTTAATGACCACTGAAGCAGTAAACCTTTTAATTTACGTCTCTATGACAAGTACCGATGTACTCTATAGACTAGCCATTCAATTTCAATACTACTTTCACAAGCTATTGGTATTGTCAACAAACAGAGTGAGTACAATAAGTTAACGTTTTCAAGTCCACATTTATACTTACTACCTATGCAATCTTCAATTATTTGAACCACCCAAACTTGAATGACAGATAATATGAGTCAGATAGTTTTTATTTGGCTTAATAAATTACTAGTTAAACTAAAGAGGAATAAACAAAAAGGGTATTATTCTTCAGTTTTGAATTTTCCATTGTAATATGGTATATAGTCTACTATTACTCGCCAGTCCGTGGCATAACACATAGTTATTCCTGCAGTCGCTCCAAAGACCATAGCAGATCCAACCCTGAAGCAAAGATTGATATTACATAATACTAGTGGCTGAAAATGAATAACCTACCACTGTGAGGCAATTTCTAAGTGTTTTTTACCCAGCATTTTCAATGGACCTGGCAAAGACAATTTGGAAGCTGCTCCAATACCTGACATATTTGTAATTGATATATAATAATATGATAACAGCAACAAATTTAAAAAATATCAACTTAAAATCTCGTATTCATTCAAGGACAGAACGACAGCACCCTGAACCTGAGAAGTCAAAAGTGTCAAAATAGTTTCCTGTCCCAACTGTCACTGTCATCAGTACACAGTACACCACAGACCACCTACTCTAGAGTACACTGCTCAACACTAGAGTAGGTAGTCTGTGCAGGGTTGCCATCTCGTCAGGAGCTAACTATCGTACCAGCTACTCTAAATTTTCAGATTTTGGCTGACATTATCGTACGTGTTTATGTTTCGCCTATGCTGAATATGATTCTTCTCTCTATGACTTAAGCTACCTATGCATGCCTGTTCACTGAATGAGTAAACTGGTGTTTATAAGTTACAGAGTTGGCAAATCTGATGTTTTGTAAGTTGCATAATTGGCAAAACTCGTTTTGTTTACAAATACAAAGTTCTTAATTGTTGTCGATTATAAGTGTAGTTAAGTAAGAAGTTTTCTTGTTAGTTCAATTCAAACATGAAAAGACTTAAAATTGAGGATAATTGTAAAATCTAGCGTAATTTAAGTCAACTGGAGATTCATCGTTTTCTAATTTTCCTATCATGTGATGTGCATTTTCCAATTTTGAAACTGGCTTTTTATGCCGATTGTGTATTTTTTAATCTTGAATTAAATATTTCCACTTTCTGCCTAAACTATCGTACAATCGGCCTTTTCGTACGTAGCCTTATCGTACATAGTACAGAAGGCCAAATTATTGTACAAAACGATAATTATCGTACGGGCTGGCAACCCTGAGTCTGTAGTCAAAACACGAAAACAAATGCGAGACTCGCAACATGGGTGCTATTTTCGATCGTTCGCATTATTAACGAGCACTCGTATCATTTCATTCTGAGTTTACTAATAGATTATCAAGGGAATGCAGAGAACATTAGAATAAAATAATACGGAGTAAACGTTATTAATAATTATTACGAGCGGTGCTATTTCCCCCCAGTACTATTTTCAAATAATTCGGTTTTAATTCGTATGCGAATTTTTGTTTTAAAATTGTTTTTTCCGTTATCCAGCTGTCATCCCCCTATGAACGACAGCCCTCATTAGTCGAAACTTGTGCGAACTGAGGATTAACGAAGTCTTATATACCTTTTGACGCGCGATTCCTAGGCTATGTTCCAAAACTTACCCTGGAGTAAGAGTAAAACTAATGTCAGGGTATTAGCGTAAACTGAGAGTAAGCTGTGTTTTGGAACTGTGTTCGACCTTATGAAGTAGGACAAGTGACCGAACCTTTAACCTGACTTTTAACCGTCATTGGCTTATTGGCGGCTATTTTGAATCGTATGTTGAACAAGTTTTTGAGTTAATCAGAATATACAATTTTGGAGTAGTTTAATTTCAATGGCTAAAGAAATTTTACTTGCGGCATTGCAGTCATCAGACATGTTTATGGATTATTGTAGAAATATATTTTATGTAAGTACCTATTTAGCTATACTGTGAATATTTTTATAAGAAAGTAACATAAAAAAAACTTTTCAGTATGAATAACTTTTCGAAGATGACGATGAATACTTGGCATTGAATGAAAGAAAAGAGGCTCCTATTAGGATGCACTTATATATGAATGTTGTGATGCAATACAACTCAAAACAGTTTCAGGAACATTTCAGAATGTCTTCTGAAACATTTTCGACGATACTTGCGTTGACTGCTCCGTTATTGTCTAATCGATATGGGACCGGTCGTCCAACAATCAATCCTCAAAAACAATTTTTATCAGTGTTGTGGCTATTGGCGACACCGGATTGCTACAGGTTGGGCGAAAAATTTATGAAATTATATATATACTTTGGTTGAGAGTATCTTTGATCAAATTGGTTTTTGTTCAACTAGTCCCGTCAACTAGTCATATATATATATATATATATATATATATATATATATATATATATATATATATATATATATATATATATATATATATATATATATATATATATATATATATATATATATATATATATATATATATAAATGAATAGTAACTTGTGACATCTTATATATATATACCGGGTGGCTACGGAAGTATTGCCTACGGAATATCTCAGTTATTGTATGAAGTAGGTTTGTGAAATTTGGAGCGTCGATATAATGACATAAGAGCTAGAATTTGAGCATATTGACATGTCGAAGTTAACTTCCGGTCTGACCGGAAGTAACATCAACTTTCTTACTTTAAATGTCTTTTTGCTTTATTCAGCATTCAATTCCCTTTCTAATGACATATCACAAGTTGGTATCTAACCAGAAACTAGATCAGAAAAAAATTATTATTGAAATTCACCGAGTAGGCCGTGGAAGCAAAATGAAAGCCAAAAATTGAAAAGTTGGCTATGGAAACCATACGTCACTTGATAACAGTTGCTACTACTGTGATATTTTATTTTCATTCGTCGGCGTTATAAAAAGCCGCCAAAAAAATATTGGAAAAATTGGGAAAAAAACAATACTCTGTAGGTCCATAACTTAAATAGGAACGAACATACAACTTTTTCTTGCCTGTACTATTCAGCATAACCATTCCTTTCTAATGATATAATAGAAGTAATTTTTTGAAATGAAATACCAAAAAATCCAATTATTATTCTTCAAATAACAAAACAGATTATATATATATATATATATATATATATATATATATATATATATATATATATATATATATATATATATATATATATATATATATAATAGAGAAAACTCTGCAAACCAGGATCATCCGAGAAGCCCTCGAGATAGAGAAGCGCCCCAATTGCCTCAACACTCGCGACGACGGACGTAGACTTCCCAATACCTGGAAGCCTCTCATTGCACGCATCAACTCATTTCCCACCAACCCAGTTCCCGCACATAGCTCACTTAGCGCCAACCAAGTTCCCGCACACAGCTCATCTAGCGCCAACTCAGTTCCCGCCCATAGTTCACCTCGCGCCAATACATTGCACACGGCCATTACAGCCACGTCCACTATAAATACAGTTCCTCAACCCACAATTCCTCAGTTCTCTCGAAGGAGTAGGCAGATTGAGACCTTAGAGAGAACCAGTGACGAGACATGGGGAGTAGGCAGATTGAGACCCCGACGTCAAGTCACAAAACCCTAACGTAATTATACCTGAGGAGTAGGCAGATTGAGACCTCAGCGTAGAATTACGTTTCAACCATTTATTAATTTTCTTTCTTTTTCAGTTCTTGAAAATGGCTCCAAAATCGGAGCCGAAACGTCGAATTTCAACAAATTCTAGACGCGGTTCAACCCGAACTTTTAGTTTTCATATATATTTGTTGAAATTCGACGTTTCGGCTCCGATTTTGGAGCCATTTTCAAGAACTGAAAAAGAAAGAAAATTAATAAATGGTTGAAACGTAATTCTACGCTGAGGCCTCAATCTGCCTACTCCTCAGGTATAATTACGTTAGGTTTTTGTGACTTGACGTCGGGGTCTCAATCTGCCTACTCCCCATGTCTCGTCACTGGTTCTCTCTAAGGTCTATCTAAGATATATATATATATATATATATATATATATATATATATATATATATATATATATATATATATATATATATATATACACGATCCGTGGACAGCGCTGTTTCGTTGTTACCAACTCATCAGCACGGCTTTATGAGGTCTCTCGAAGTTGAAACGAATGCACTCTGAATTAGTACCATAAGGCAAAGAGAGTATAAATGAATAGTAACTTGTGACATCTACAGTCACTAGTTTGAAACTTAATTCGACACGAGCCATGGAATCCAAAGGTAGATGTTTACCTACAACATTGACAGGCAGACAAATGTTTATTTGTTCTGTCCAACCCAAGACTCAATCAAGTTTCTCGTGCGTTATGAGGAACGCAAGCAGAATCTAAAGTGAATAGAGTATTTTCGTTTCAATTCCGAGAGCTCATAACGCACGAGAAACTTGATTGAGTCTTGGGTTGGACAGAACAAATAAACATTTGTCTGCCTGTCAATGTTGTAGGTAAACATCTACCTTTGGATTCCATGGCTCGTGTCGAATTAAGTTTCAAACTAGTGACTGTAGATGTCACAAGTTACTATTCATTTATATATATATATATATATATATATATATATATATATATAATAACAAAGTATTCTCGGTAGCTCGCCTGTCTCAATCTGGCGTAGGCTGATTCAAAATATACATCAGGTTCTGGGACACTTGACACGTGCGCCACTGATAAAAATGCGTTCAGCAGAGCGAAAGCGAAGCGTTGTGCAATTGAATTTGGCCAAGGCATTGAAGACATTAGTTTCCTCAAAAGCTTGCATCAGAGACCCAACCCCCAATGAATTTTTTGTCGCTATCATCAGTGAGGTCTTGAAACATGAACAAAGTAAATTGTGGTCGACCACAGTTCGAATTGTTGATGGTTTTTCTGCCTATAGACATAACGGCCATACCGATGTTCTGTCTACATTAGGCTAGTCAGGCCAGGTTATAATTTAGGCATGTTCAGCTAACAAACTGACAATAATTCAATATGAGCAAGATACTCCCTACGAGAAAACTGCCTTCTCATCAATCCTCCTTCTTCCTAACCTTCCCACAACTGTTGATCGGTTTTTTAATATATATATATATATATATGTTTGTCTCTTTTATTCTACTTGGGTTGTGTTCCAAAAGCTTACTCTCTTACCCGGAGTCTACTCTCACTGTTCCGAAACTTACGCTGGCGAATTATTTTACGCTTGTCAATCGTTCCAAAACTTCTCGGGTTTGCCCCAGAGCTTACTCAACCGTATCCTACCAAAAAGGAGGGTATAAGAGTACTCTGACAGTTATTCTGTCACATTTGTCATTTGTTTAAAAACTATATACACTTGTAACGTAAAATTTTAAATTCGTTGTTTAGTCTGCAATTGTCTGATAAAATAAAATGGATTTCTACAAATTTTTTAAGATCGATGGTGATAAAATTCTGTTGAAGGATAGATATATAATTTTTTTTAAATCTTTTAGGTGGATCAGTGATAGAACTACCTAAATCCAACGAGTATTTAGAGATGTTTGCTTCAGATATTGATGAGGTAAAAAGCCCCGAGAAATCTGGTGTGGGTGATAACTCCGTTCAGGTCGCTCAAAAAGATTCAGACAAAGTGTCATGGAATGATGCAGCTACAAGGTGTCTAATATATTTATATAAAGATAATGAAAAAATCTTCAATGACAAAACAACAAGAAACGATGAAGTATGGAAAGTAATTTCCAATTCACTATCATCGAGTGGCTTTAGTTTTAGTGGCAAACAATGCCAAAATAAATTCAAACATTTGAAGAAGCTATACATGAAATGCAAAGATAATATGGGCTCGAAAGCAACAGGTGACTCTCTGTTTGACTTCAAATATTTGCCTGAAATGAATGAAATTTTTGCGAGAAAACCAAACATTACCCCTGTTGCAACAGCATCATCGTCAGTAGGTAAATTGTTATATATATATCTTAGATAGACCTTAGAGAGAACCAGTGACGAGACATGGGGAGTAGGCAGATTGAGACCCCGACGTCAAGTCACAAAAACCTAACGTAATTATACCTGAGGAGTAGGCAGATTGAGGCCTCAGCGTAGAATTACGTTTCAACCATTTATTAATTTTCTTTCTTTTTCAGTTCTTGAAAATGGCTCCAAAATCGGGATATATTTTTGTAGATCTGTAGCTGATAGGTTTGGAATGTCTAAATCATCTTTACATCACTCATTTATACGAGTGATACATGTGTTAAATCAATTATCCCCTGAAACCATAAAATTGGCCACAATCTGCAATAGATCTGGAGAATATCGTGAATGGTTTCAGGAGAAGTGGAATCAATAATATCATAGGTGCCATAGATGGGTCATATATCCCCATAAAAGCTCCAAAGGACCACCCTGAAGTATATTTATGTCGTAAACGATTTCATGCCATCACATTACAGGCAATTTGCACGTACGATTTAAAATTTACAGACTGCTTTGCTGGTTATCCAAGCTCTGTAAATGATCAAAGAATATTTAGAAACTCCACAATTTACAAATCATTTCTAACTCGCCCAGAAATATTTTTTCCTAATGATGAATTCATAATTGGAGATAAGGCATATCCTCTGAGAAGGTGGTGTATCACACCATATATTAACAGAGGAGACCTAACTTTGAAACAATGTCAGTTCAATACAACTCTAGCTAGGGTTCGACAAGCTATAGAAAGGGCGTTTGCCTTGCTGAAAGGAAGATTTAGAAGATTGAAATACTTAGATATGTCTAGAATTGACTTGATACCAGCAACAATATTGGCCTGTTGTGTATTACATAATGTATGTCTTAATAATTCAGATGGCGAAATTGAAAATTATATTCTAGAAGGTATGGTTGAAAATGAAGAGCAAAATGTTGCAAATGAAGAAATCTTTGCAGATGCCGCAGATTTTGAAAATGAAGCTGGGACATTAAGAAGAGACAGAATAACATTAGCATTATGATTTGTTGTTTTTATATCATTTGCAGGAACAGAGTTGGTGAAGAATTTCTCTGAATTCATCAGTTATTTGTACATTATTAGGATAGAAATTGTACTTTTTTTATTTTATAAGAATGAAAAATGTTGAAAATTGGGACACTTCTCATATTGTATTTTACTTGTTTCAATTCACAGCCATTTCATTTGAATAGTTTTGTAGACACTAAAAAAAGGATTTGAGAACAAGAACACTTTATATCTACAAAAAATAACTCGAAATACTTGGAAAATAAATAAATATGTGAAACTCTAATTCAGCATGAGCTTAACTGAAGACCAAAATGGTAACAGTTTTGGACTTTAATGATTAAATTTTGTCAATCAGCTTATTCATCATTCTCTCATATGTTTGGGTAGCCTCCCTTTGTGCCGCCAGGAAATCTTGATGGCGCTTTTCTCTGTTTTCTTCATTTTTCTGCAAGAGTTCCACAATAACTGCAGTCGGTTTTTTCTTTTTCTTAATGTTCTCAGAATCTTGTCCCTCAGCTATTCTTTTAAAACCTTCTTTGAATGATTGACTTACAACATCGCAATTAATTTGGGATCCTAAAATAAAGTTTAATTCTGCAGAGATGATTAAATAGTCAACACTAACAATTTACCTACTGACGATGATGCTGTTGCAACAGGGGTAATGTTTGGTTTTCTCGCAAAAATTTCATTCATTTCAGGCAAATATTTGAAGTCAAACAGAGAGTCACCTGTTGCTTTCGAGCCCATATTATCTTTGCATTTCATGTATAGCTTCTTCAAATGTTTGAATTTATTTTGGCATTGTTTGCCACTAAAACTAAAGCCACTCGATGATAGTGAATTGGAAATTACTTTCCATACTTCATCGTTTCTTGTTGTTTTGTCATTGAAGATTTTTTCATTATCTTTATATAAATATATTAGACACCTTGTAGCTGCATCATTCCATGACACTTTGTCTGAATCTTTTTGAGCGACCTGAACGGAGTTATCACCCACACCAGATTTCTCGGGGCTTTTTACCTCATCAATATCTGAAGCAAACATCTCTAAATACTCGTTGGATTTAGGTAGTTCTATCACTGATCCACCTAAAAGATTTAAAAAAAATTATATATCTATCCTTCAACAGAATTTTATCACCATCGATCTTAAAAAATTTGTAGAAATCCATTTTATTTTATCAGACAATTGCAGACTAAACAACGAATTTAAAATTTTACGTTACAAGTGTATATAGTTTTTAAACAAATGACAAATGTGACAGAATAACTGTCAGAGTACTCTTATACCCTCCTTTTTGGTAGGATACGGTTGAGTAAGCTCTGGGGCAAACCCGAGAAGTTTTGGAACGATTGACAAGCGTAAAATAATTCGCCAGCGTAAGTTTCGGAACAGTGAGAGTAGACTCCGGGTAAGAGAGTAAGCTTTTGGAACACAACCCAAGTAGAATAAAAGAGACAAACATATATATATATATATATATATATATATATTAAAAAACCGATCAACAGTTGTGGGAAGGTTAGGAAGAAGGAGGATTGATGAGAAGGCAGTTTTCTCGTAGGGAGTATCTTGCTCATATTGAATTATTGTCAGTTTGTTAGCTGAACATGCCTAAATTATAACCTGGCCTGACTATAGCCTAATGTAGACAGAACATCGGTATGGCCGTTATGTCTATAGGCAGAAAAACCATCAACAATTCGAACTGTGGTCGACCACAATTTACTTTGTTCATGTTTCAAGACCTCACTGATGATAGCGACAAAAAATTCATTGGGGGTTGGGTCTCTGATGCAAGCTTTTGAGGAAACTAATGTCTTCAATGCCTTGGCCAAATTCAATTGCACAACGCTTCGCTTTCGCTCTGCTGAACGCATTTTTATCAGTGGCGCACGTGTCAAGTGTCCCAGAACCTGATGTATATTTTGAATCAGCCTACGCCAGATTGAGACAGGCGAGCTACCGAGCAAATCTCGGAAGGCCGCAGGGTGCGAGGTCGGTTTGGGCCAAAGACCCAAATCGTCAATTCAAAAATGAATGTTCGACTTCTTGTATTGTTGTTCGAATCTTGCACTCAATTTTCACGCTCAACGAGATTTTTCATTCTTTGAACCTATTCAGTAGTTCTCATAGCGCTCGGAGCATAGGAAGAATAAAAATACTAGTGCAATTGATAATTGTCCGGCGATGATTCAGAGTCTCACAGTGTGAAAATAAAAAATTAAACACCTTCGATCTTATGTAAGTTTGGGACAAGAATATTGTTGCAATTTCTACCCATTTTTTTTATTTCTGAAAATTTCTAGTTTCCCATTTTCTGTTACAGACAGCGCTAGGTAGAACAATTGATGATCTTTCAGAGGAGCATGGACCATAAAAATATCTATAAAACAAGGGCAGCTCACCAACATTTCTGCGGTATTCCAGAGAAGTGAGCAAACTTGTATTTGTCAACCTAATACAAAAGTTTTCCCGCATTGGGATTAATTTTCCAGGACAGGTCGCAGGTGTGTGCCTTAAAAAACATAATCAATTCAAGGGAAATAAAATAGATCTTGGCGCGAAACAGAAAACCAAATTTTTGACATCGACACTGCTGATTTAATTGTGCTAGCCCCTATAAGATCATCTTTTCTACAGAAAAGACATGCTTCTGTTTTTTCTGTAATCAATTCTACCAAAGTTGTCCCCATTCTAGAATGTTTGCCAAGTCCATATTTGAATCTTCTACGTTCCTAGACATGAGGTAGCTCCGAACAAATCATTAATGTGAAGACGAAACGGTGTTCTTATTATAAGCTACGTCGACCATTACCGTTGACAAAAATCTTTAATCGCCTTCAAAAATTAGAACACAGAAAAACTGAAAAGTAATGTGTCCCAGTGAAACTGAACAACTGAAATTTTCTAAAATTCGATTAGCAAATTTTATCTGTTCATATTTGAATTTCGACCAATAGAAACACTCTCGCATCATCGTACCGTCGGATAAACGATGCATGGGACTCCGGCCGCAAGTGCAAGTATAACCTGTGGAACTGGTACTCAATGGTCACACAACCGAGCTCAATAAAACTGAAGAAGAAAAGTGTCATCTAAAACAAACATAACCTAATATTTTAGTTGTTGGCTGGGTTGTAGGTTGTGAACTGTATGTATTTTTTTTGAAAAATATTTATAATTCTGAAATTTTTATATTTATTGGTGATTAGTAGGTAGTATCAGACGCTAAAATGGAGGAATTAATAGAACGTCATATGGAATCAATGACGGAGGAGATCAATGAAATGAGAAGAACAAAACTTTTCAACTTTGATGAAACTAGGTATGGAAAATAATAGTAAAAATAAAACTTGAGATGAGCTTTTTCTGAATTCCCTGAAGATATTTATTTCATTTAGTTATAAGGAGGTAAAGTAAGTTTTGTCTCCTGAACACCATCCCGAACCTGAAGATAATTCGAGGCGTTCCCAAATACTTATTGAGTTATGCACTTCTGAATCTTGAAAATCTACCATTTTTAAACACGAAGTTTTCTATTGAAAGTCACGTACAATGCTTCTTTCTTTTTGTTGGCACTTTTTTCAGATGCTAATATACCCAATTCCACAACTGCTAACACCCATAACAATGGTTTTAAACAAAAAGTTGACCTTATAACCACAAGCATAACCTCCTTTCTTTAGTTACTTTCATTCTCATGGTAAGTTGGTCATTTGAAATCTGCCCTGCCAACTATTCAATTATGATCAAACATCTTTTTCTTCATTAACATGTTCAATTGTTACAATTAATAATAATTTCAAAAATGAATTTGGATAATAGGCTACAAAGTTTATGGGCCTCCTTACAATCCAGAAACAAAGTTAAGCTTTGCTATTGTTTTACATTTTATTCGGTCATCTAACCTGACTGATATGAAATCATGCTCTCTTCGCTCGCTATCTACGCCTTCTTTTTGAAAAATGAATGAGTGCCAATTTGTTGTTGACCAAATTGGAAAATTTGTGACATTTCAGATTCCAAGTGACCAACTTACCACGGGACTGAAAGTAACTGAAAAAGGTTATGTGTGTGGTTTTAAGAATGGCAAATTTTTTGTGTAAAACGCTTGTTTTTGGTGCTAGTATTTATGAAAATATGTAGATTAGTGATTAACAAAAGTGTATATGAACCAAAAGAGGCATTTTGATTGATTTTTTTTCAAAAAATTTGTGTTTGAAAATGATCGAATATGAAGATTCAGAATACCTCGAAAAGTAACCTCCTCGAATTGTCGTCAGATTCGTGTTTTGGAGACAAAACTAGTTAGGTTAAACCACTTTTTTTAATTTTAATGCGGAGCCCAATTAACTTACCTTTATTTATTAATTTAATCATTTCTATTATGTTGTGGTTACCTTGAGTAGTGAAGTGCTTTAAACAGAGCTCCTGATTGAATATATAAAATTTGGTATTCTACCTCAATACTTTTGAAAAAATTTCAATCAACCCCACAAAATATTCCATAAACCATGCTGAATTCACTTAGCTGAAATCATTACAAAAGAATAAGTACAAAATTCAAATAGTCAGATTGTTGTTGTTGTTATCCACACAAGAATCATAATTAAAGGAATCCTTATCATCTACAGCCAAACCGTTTTTGCTGACTAACAGTATATAGAATTAAAGGTCACCATATATGCCAAGCAATGTCTGCTGGTGTGGAGATTTCTAATAAACAACTACTAGCTGAAATACTCTAAGGAAATAAAGAAATAAAATCGACAATACCAGTGGTATAAGATAAACTCACTGAAAATTGAAGAAATCAATCACCGACCATTCAAACAGGAAAGGAAAAGAAAAATTGAAGAAAAAAGTACCCAGATATACTTGAAAGGGTACAGAAAATAATAATAAAACATTTGGAATTGGAAAAAAAGAACATCACATAACAACGAAATATATAATTGATCTTACTTTTTTGAAAATCAAACTAGTTGATAGTGATTTCAATAATATAAGTATAACCTCTGAGCCAAACTTATAATAGTCCAATTAAGATTGAATTCCTATCTCACCTGAAAAAAATTGCAGTCCTTAGAGGCACCAAAGACTCGAAGGAAATATCAATAAGCATCAATAAATAAGCAACAAAGTGTAAAAACAAAAATCTTAAGGAAACACCTATGTGTTGCAAAATAGAGTAAAAATAATACCTGTGTTATAAAATACAAAAAACTTCACTTAAATAATCGTATTTTCACACCAGCTGATCTTGAAAATATAGATTCAGAAGAACATTGTGGGCTCAACTTCCAACCCAAACCGCATAGCCATCCAGATACACCTGCTCCTGAACAGACAATAAGAAACCTAAGTACACTACCACCACCAGAAGTAATTAAGATCTATACAATTCATGATATCAATTCTGAAGAGAACCCAACTTACCAAGTCACAACAGGCGCATCAAAGAAAACCGACTGGGATACAGTCTGGAGCAAACCTTTTCTCCGTCTTATACAATCTTATGTCGTAATTAATTTTATTATTATGAATTAATTAATTCGCACTCAATATAAGTTATTTTCTCTCTAAAATATTATATAGTTGTGTTACAGTGGATCCTTATATTCGAGACTTTGTCCTCACAAAAATAAATACTTTTATTTTAGAAACAATGTCCCAATCAAATGAGGTTATGTCTGGTTATACGATAATATATCGGGTGACCACGGGGTGAGGTACGCCCCCCAATTTTTCTATAGTTTTAGATACAGGTTTCAAATTTGGTACGTCGATATTACTCGAATACGCATATTTTGACTCCATTACCGAAAATTCACCACTTCCGGTTTAACCGGAAGTGACCCCAAACTTTTTTTTTTCAAATGACACCCTGTACTTTTTTTTTAATTATCCGGAAGAACACCCAAATTGTGATAACACTGTTCTTCAAAATTGAAATTCGGTTGAAAAATTGCGGTGATACAGTTGATTGTTCAATCGAACAAAGTTGGCCATGAACATCAAACTCAAATCATCACAACTGACGAACGGCATCAACATTTACGAGAGGAACGTTCGAGGTGAGATACAGCTGAAAATTGACCTTCTCATGTAATTGTAGCATCCATATTTCCCAACAATTATCAAAAATTTCCTCAAAACGGAGTAGTACCCATAAAGAATTGCTCACAACTGCCATTTCTCAAATGGTAACATGCTCTTTTCACATTGTCGTATTGAAAAATGATAAATTATCAGGTTACTCGGATGAAAGGATTTGATTTTTTGCTTAGCGTTCGTTAAACCGGAAGTGTTGAATTTTCAGCAATGGAGTAAAAATTTGCATATTTGAGTAATATATTGTTACGTTTTTGCTAAATAATAATGCCGAGCACACTACTAAACTGTTTATTTTCTAACTTCACTAAAAAAATACAACTACTTCACTGACTAATTAAACACTTAAATCTATACAACAATACAACTAACTAAATATTCCAAACACTTCTATACTTCTTCAAAAACTGCTTATCACTTCTTCTCTCTTAATCATAATCCCAGTCAAATGTCTCGCGTGATTTATCGGTTATCGTCCCGTCTGCAACATACCCAAAGCTCGCCCTCTCAAAGCTACTATAAGTGCCGTAGCTTTTTCTTCTTCGCCCCATCCATTAGCCACTGCTGCAGCTTCAAATTGTCGGCGATACGGACCAAGAGGACTGTCCATCAAAAGTCGGTGGTTTTAGGGAAATTCCTGATGTGGCAACTCTGGCTCGACGATCTTGTTTCTTGAGGAGTGCTATCTGATTTTCTAATCCTTTCATCTCCTCTCGCACCGTATCGAATTTCTTATTAACCTCATCGTCGATTTTCTTGACATCTTCCTTTAGTTCTTCTTTCAGTTCTTCTTTCAGTTCTTCCATTTGTACTTCGGTTTTCTGTAATACATGTTGGAAGAACTTGTCTTGATGTTCAAGAACCTTCTGGAAGTCTGTTTTACTTTGTTTTTCTATTCGGTCCAATTCATTCTTTTGTTGTTCGAGAATTTTCTGGAGGGTCTCTTCTCGTTCTTTCTTTTCATCTTCTCGTTCATTTCTCTGTTCTTCGAGAATTTTCTGGAATGCTTCTTCTCGTTCTTGTTTTTCATTTAACCGTCGCATTTCCTCTTCTTGTTCTCATTTTCTCGCTCTTTTCTTTGTTCTTCGAGAATTTTCTGGAGTGCTTCTCGTTCTTTCTTTTCCTCCTGGCTCCTTCTTTCCAAGTCCACAAATTGATTTTGGATAAATTTCACAATGTCATCCATTGTATCGTACGATGTACTCCTCGTATTCACCATAATAAGTTTATAAATAGTTTCTGTTTCTCACTAATATCCACCACCACTGTTACGTTTTTGCTAAATAATAATGCCGAGCACACTACTAAACTGTTTATTTTGTAACTTCACTAAAAACATACAACTACTTCACTGACTAATTAAAAACTAAAAAAATCCAATTATTATTCTTCAAATAACAAAACAGATTATCGCCATACGCAAAAATAACATTAAAAATATTTGTATTTCATTTCAAAAAATTACTTTCTATTATATCATTAGAAAGGAATGGTTATGCTGAATAGTACAGGCAAGAAAAAGTTGTATGTTCCTATTTAAGTTATGGACCTACAGAGTATTGTTTTTTTCCCAATTTTTCCAATATTTTTTTTGGCGGCATTTTATAACGCCGACGAATGAAAATAAAATATCACAGTAGTAGCAACTGTTATCAAGTGACGTATGGTTTCCATAGCCAACTTTTCAATTTTTGGCTTTAATTTTGCTTCCACGGCCTACTCGGTGAATTTCAATAATAATTTTTTTCTGATCTAGTTTCTGGTTAGATACCAACTTGTGATATGTCATTAGAAAGGGAATTGAATGCTGAATAAAGCGAAAAGAAAAAAAATAGGGTTTCCATTTAAAATAAGAAAGTTGATGTTACTTCCGGTCAGACCGGAAGTTAACTTCGACATGTCAATATGCTCAAATTCTAGCTCTTATGTCATTATATCGACGCTCCAAATTTCACAAATCTACTTCATACAATAACTGAGATATTCCGTAGGCAATACTTCCGTAGCCACCCGGTATAGGTACTCAAATGTAACCAGAATCTTCGCGATGCGACGGTTCGATTATCCCGAATATTCATTACCGGCAATTATCTGCCTTTTTCTAGGAAACCACATCGACGATACGCGTGCAAATCTATCCAGCGGCGTAGCTAGGGGATTTTTTATCAATCTCGTAACAATATCGACGTACCAAATTTGAAACCTGTATATTTAAAACTATAGAAAAATTGGGGGGGCGTACGAAATTTTTATATGAATGATGGTAAGAATCATGAGCTGATACAGTTTGATGATTTGATACTATTGAAACTAGAAGCAGATTTTTTTGGTAACCCAACTGCTGTCCGCCACTTGCGTTGACCAGTTCAACCAGAATCTACAGAATTACTTAGACACACAGGCAAAAAATTATCATAAATATATTTTTTTTGTTGGGGATATCAATATCAATAGTCTTAGTGAAAATAACAACAAAGTTAGTGATAACTTAACTGTCATGGCGGAGTATGGGCACAAATCTCTTATAAATGCAGCGACGCAACTTGAAGCCTGCCTTGACCATACCTTTATTAAAACCTGTAACCAAGATAATTAATATTCAATCCCAATAGTAACTCTTACAGATATAGCAGATCACTCAACTACCATTGTCCTAGAGGCAATGGAAAAAAATACTCAAACTAAATTAAATAAGAAAAAAAAATAGGCAATTCAATGAAAAATATTTTGTTAAAAACATCATGGTTGAGAGATTTGTGACACACTTGCAGTATGGAGTTGAGCAATACCCCAGTTATATACCGATAAAGGGAAACCAGAAGAGAAGAAGGGATTGGATATCGACATCCTTGGTCAAATCAGTGAACAAGAAAAAAGTATGTATCTACAATCAAAAAGCGACCCAAATAAGACACGACTCAAAGCTGAATATAAAAATTACAAAAATATGCTTGAGAAGATAATACAAAAACATAAATCAAAAATCGATGAAAACAAAAATAATGATGGTAACCTATGGAGGAATATAAATGAAATGTTTTGTAAAGACAAAAAAATGTAAACCGGAGTAGTTATACTCTGCAAATTTTATATGTATGCGTCTCAAAGTTGGCACTTATTTTTCTGTTATATAAAAATTGCTTATATAACGTAGAAGATGCCCTATATCAAAATCGTCCAAGATCGTTTTTGAAGCACTTTTTTTCCTCTTTTTGTTTGGTATCATAAATGATGAACAATTCACCGTCTTCAATTAACTTCATTTCACGAGCGATAATTTTAACACTACTTAACTCAACACCTGTTGCCAATACCACACGTTTATGTGAATCTTTGATAATAACGTCCAAATTGTTTTACTGTGATATCTTGTATGTGCCTGCTTTTCTGAGGACTGATCAGAATCGCCTACAGATAATACAAAACTCATGCGTAAGATTCTCCTTTGGCATTCGTAAATTGAATCATATAAGTTCAGAATTCAATAAATCTGATCAAATGCTCTTCGATATCTACACCTACTTTCATCACAAAGTTTTGATAACAAATACACCTAAATATTGGCGTGGGTCTCTTTCAAACATAATGTTAAAAAAAATTATTTCTAGTGTCATAATAATGGTAGTATGAATTGGAAAAGAGTGAATTTTCGTTTTGCTTTACAAACATACATCACTGAGGTTAAACTTAAGATACTGAATTCTTTAAATGAAGGTGTACAGTCTTCTCGATAACTAGCCTTTGCACTAGCCTTTGCTAAGTTTTCTCGAGAAATATGTTTTTTGTGACTTTTTTCATCCCTAAAGTGATTGGTACTGTTATTATGATTATATGAATAATATAATGATAACAAATAGTAGTTTTCCCCTTCACCACAAAAATAAATTAATTCCTAGGTGCGCATTTCGATAAACATGTTATCTTCATCAGTGGGATTAAACTGGCTTTACTTTTTCTTTTCTGCAAATCTTTTTTACAATTACTTCGCGTTTCTGGAGAAACCACCCAGAAGCTCATCTAAGATTCCAACCCACTCTTGTTCCGTATCATAGGCTGGGTTTGACTACTGCCCTGTGTGCTCTCTCCATAAAGCATCTTTGTCTTATTGTATGTGAAACACATTTTTTCAATATTTATGTTTTTATCAGTATCAAAAATTCTACAAGTATTTTGATGTAACTAACTAGAAACTAGAAAAACGTGAAATAATATGTTAAATATTTTCTGTTTGTTCACAGGGCAATAATGAAGAAACGAAGACATTTCGAGTGTAAAATAAATGGAGTAATGAAAAATTTACAGGATTTCAAGGATTACATTCAGTATGAAAAAATATTGTTGAGGGATATCAAACTAAGGAGAAACAAATTTCGAATTGCAGATAGAAAGAGCAGTATTGAATTCAGGATATTGAAGAGAATTAAATATCTCTATGAAATAGCTCTCCAAAGGTTTTCCAATGATTTCCAGTTATGTTTGTCATATTTCAAGTTTTGTAAGGAATCTAACTACCATCAAGCTGCTTCACTTGTAGTACAAAATATGATTAAGGTAATTAAATTAATATGTTTTTTCAGATGTACTGATTTGTATTCTGAAAGAAAAACGAGAAAAACGTGATATGATAACAGCTGAACTGAATCAATATTATTTTTCACTGCTTGCTTTCTTGTTCACCTGTTTGTTTGTCTGTATGGGTGGAATTTTGCAACTTCCCCATGAGCTAGAAACTGGAAAGAACCCCGCATAGACCTTATGGAAAATGGCTTTTGATGAAATTGGCTTGATTTTGGGTATTTTGTAGTTTACATTAATCTCATTGAAAGTTCCCATGGGCGCAAACTTCTCATATGTACATTTTTATTATTAATTTTTTATTTCAAAAATGCAGGATGGGTTTAATTCTAAGTTACTGTCTTTGAATTCTAGAAAGACAAGTGTTACTCATTAATTTCAAGTTTGCATATCAGAATTGCGTACTTATAAGAAATGAACCGACTTGGAAATAAGGATACTACAAAATTTTTAAGAATATTTTTGACAGAAATTTGAAGAGCACAACTTATTTAAATAAAAAACTAGTATCTGGTTCTCATGTTTTAAGATCACTATCCAACTACTGCCAAATCTGTTTATTCTCTACACTTATAGACTCCAATTCACATTATAGCATTCTGGGGGGGTAAGTATGTAATATTCAAATTTTACTATGAAGTCAGTGCTTATACTTCAGAAACGAGCGATTTGAAACCTATGCACACCAAAACGGAGAGAATCATGTAAACTTTTTTTCAAAGAACATAAATTTCCAACACTAATCCAAATTTTTGTATTATTGGAGAAAGTATTTATAATCCATAAAAATAGATTATGGAATGAAATCAATGACATTCCCCGATAAACGCCAGAAAAAAAATTACTTTAAGCTCCCAATTTCTACATCCAACTCAACAAAAGATTCTTTGATATACAATGGAGTTAAAACGTACAGTAACCTACAATGTGATATTAAAGAGAAAAATCTCCAGTCAAAATAACAAACTTTCAAGTTACAAGTCCACATTATATTCTGATATCAAGTTTTATAATTGGCTAACGACAAAATTGAACATAGATCACTGTTTTAAAAATTCAAACATGTTGTACAGGAGTTATTGATCAAGATAAAACACTGTATATTGTAGATGTAGATTAATTTCTAGATTCCTTTTTATTGTGATGCAATATTAACCAGTTTAAATCTGTTTTTTTAAACTTATTTGTTTGTTCTAAATAGTTTGTATTATGATTTCTGTATAACCTTAGATATTGGTCTTTTGTATAAATAAGTACAATTCTTTGAATAAATCTGTCTATCTTTCTATTACACTTTGACAGAATATTATGAGGATACTCTTTATGATTACGTTCATATTTTAAATTGTAAACTCAATATTCATTTAATATTTGTTTGATTGGTATACTTTTTGGCAATTGCTTTCAGGAATATATTGTTTTTAGCCCGTTATTCAATTATTTTCATGAAAACTTTATTCGGTTGTTTTGAAAATTGTGAAAGGATTTCGCAGCCGTCGTTGCTTGAATGATGTTTGTTCGGGTTTTAAGCCGACATGTATTGTGATATGTTTTCGACGTTTCACAAGACACGTCGAACTTTAAATCTGAAAAACCATAATATATCCATGTAACAAGAAGTTCTTATATATTTTAAGTCATAGTTCTTTTCATACTGTTTACCTTTATCTCAAAATTTTCAACCTTTTGACAAGTGTAAACATTGTATAATGTAGTAACACAATAAATTGAACTGAATCATTTTCAGCAATTTGCACACATCCCAGAAGTATGGCAGGTGGCAGCATCATGGCATGTCAAAAGGGACGTGGGTCAGGCACTCAACGTTATTCACAAAGGTTTAACAATCCATCAGACTTCTGAGGTCCTCTACTCCGAAGTTATTCAGCTGGAACTGATGAATAGGGAAAAGGATGACTGGTCAGAAGGTTCTCAAATTCAAAATAAAGATGAGTTATGCTCTAAAAAAATTGAAACTTATGTAGATTCTATTTTCGAAAACGTGAATGAGTACCAATTTCTCCTGAATATTTTAAAGTTATTGGAACCTTACAATTTTACCAAGTATATCCAGGATAAAGTCATTGAATGGTTGCTGCAACATCATTCTGACGAAGAGCACGTGTGGCATATTTTGGCACAGAGAGAAAGAAATGGTAAGTAGAATATATAGGTTATTATTATTATAGTGTCTTGTTTGATTGATGATTTATTTATTTATTGAAATTCATATTGAATGAAGAAAACTTCAGTTGACCTTCAATTGGAAATCAAGTTTGATAATTCAAAGTTTTGAAACGTTTTAACAATTTCTGAACGAGTTTCAGAAAAATAACATGTCTACCTTGTAGAAAAAGCACAATCCTGAAGTTCGTTCATCTGACTAGTTATCTTATGCTTATTGTATTGCAATGTTCACGGCGTTCAGAAATATCAGCTTTTTCTACTAAGTATACCTTGCCATGTACGAGACCGGTGTTATTAAATGGGACTTGTGATTGTGGATACAACGTTGAATAGCATTCATGTTTTAGTTGCTTTCAACCCAATTTAGAAAATTGAGTATCATGTGGATAAAACCATCTAAAACACTCACAATAACAACTATTATTACAATCCTTTGTTACAATGAGAATATTTCAAAATAAAATCTCAACTGAGAGGGAATAAAACTTCCATTTCACACAAAATTATATGCAGGGTGTTTATTAAGTATTTGTAGAAACTTCAGACGTCAAATCTCTGACTAATTTCAAGATAAAAAGTTCGTGTGAATATGTATCCGCAAATGTTTCTTATAGAGCGGCTTACATTATGCAATTTTCATGCAATTTTTGTGCAATGCAAGACTAAATTTTACATTGCACTTGCGCCCATGCAAGTTTCGTGCAAGCCCAAGAGCGGCTTTACATTTATGCAATGCATTTGCAATGCAAGACAGGTATTGCAAGGCAATTCAGAAATTGTGTCTCACATTTATGCAACTATTGTTGTGTTGCCAGCAGTTTATACCAACATAATATATTTCGAGAAAATCTAACCTCAATAAAATATTTTGATATTTTGTTGGTTTGTACTTTACTGAAATTCGAAAAATTACATTCCACCTATCACTAACGCTTGTGACAAATTTTCTATTTCTTTTTTAAGTTGAAGTTAAAGGTTAGGAGACATTCGAAAAACAATATCTACAGGTACTTTAATGTGCTATTGGCATTGAATTTCTCACCAGTAGAAATTTTTTGGGCTTGCACGAAACTTGCATGGGCGCAAGCGCAATGTAAAATTTAGTCTTGCATTGCACAAAAATTGCATGAAAATTGCATAATGTAAAGCCGCTCCAAAAAATCTCGACTGGTTGAAATTTTCACGCAATTCGTGAGCAATTCTAGTGAGTTTTCTGGTGAGAAATTCAATGTCAATAGCACACTAAAGTACCTGTAGATATTGTTTTTCGAATGTCTCCTAACCTTTAACTCCAACTTGAAAAAGAAATAGAAAATTTGTCACAAGCGTTAGTGATAGGTGGAATGTAATTTTTCGAATTTCAGTAAAGTACAAACCAACAAAATATCAAAATATTTTATTGAGGTTAGATTTTCTCGAAATATATTATGTTGGTATAAACTGCTGGCAACACAACAATAATTGCATAAATGTAAGACACAATTTCTAAATTGCCTTGCAATACCTGTCTTGCATTGCAAATGCATTGCATAAATGTAAAGCCGAAACGATTCTGTTGCGGACAAATGCTCATATGAACTTTTTATCTTGAAATGACTTGAAGATTCACCATGGTCATAGAAACATTTTGGAAGTTTTAGTTCATCTCTATGTTTCAATTATTATGATGAATTTACACATATTAAATGCCTACACTATACAATAGAAAACAGCTATATTTAAAAATCTGTTTGTAAGTAATTATCATTTTCATTTTTTCGAAGTACGAACTCTAAAAAATTACTACTTTACTTATATTAGATTCTACCACGAATTATTATTATTCTCATTTTTTCTAAATACGAACTCCAAAACATTACCAAATACTTAATTAGATTCTACCACGAATTTTATCTTAAACTTTTTCTAGTACTAGCGCTCTGTAATAGGGTGGATGTAGATATTAAATAATAACTTTTGTTTGATGGACTAATTATTTTCATAAATAGGTGTTGTATTGATAACCTATTCTTTCAAACTTGAGTTTAAAAAAAAATATATTTATCAACCAATTTCAGGACATCATTATGGAATTCCTGCTGATACCATCAAGAAAACCTCAACAAAATTTTGTCTAAACCACTGCTTCGAGAAATATAGAGAGGGATTGTCAAAGATCTCACCCGGAAAAAGTGCCAAATTGTGGGCACTCTACTTAGAGTGTTTAATAGACTTGCAGCAGGAAAATGATATAGCAAATACTCTTATCCGAAACACTCTCCTTTCTGCTCTGGAGGATGCAAGTGTGAGCTCTGTTTTAACTGAGAGATATTACATTGTTTGGGTGAAGCTTCTGAAGGAAGAGACGGAAATTCTTCGAGTGATAGAAAAAGGTAGGAATGTCTTTATTTTTGTCAATTTACTACTTTTATATATATCATGTAACCAATGTACTGAACCATAATGTGACACTGTGATTAGGGAGACTATAATTCTTGAGTTCTTTAAAAAAGTAAACTTTGTGGTTAGGAATTAGGAATTCATGATTTTAGTACCTTGAGAAAAATTGGGATGTGAAAAGTGTTCATATTAAAAAAAGAACAATATAAAATACTTGGTATGCTTTCGTTATTAAAAGAGTATACTGTGTTTATTTAATATTGGCATATTTTCCACATCATGTGAGAACTTATTACATAATCTAATCATATTCATACGAATGAAGTTTGTAATACTTACTTCCTGATGAATTCGCCTTAAATAATTTGTTTTAGGTCTGAGGGCTCTACCAGAGTCTGTAGAATTATGGAAGCTGAAATTAAAATATGCTGTTATAAAAGATAATGTTTCTAAATTCAATGAAACATTCAAAATGGCAGTTTTGAATTTGAAAGAAAAATCAGCTCCCTTATGGATGATGGCGTTGAGGTACCACACATTAAGTTCTGGTAGTCAGATTATTGAAAAAATCTATAGTGATGGAGTTAGGCAACCCAAAGAAGTATCAGATGTAATAAAACCAGAATATATCCAGTGGTTAGTCTTGAATAAAGGTAAGAGTATTTGTTTTAAATTATTTGCCATGAGCAAAGTCATACAACTACTTTGCAGAGTAACTGAAGGATTTTGAAAATAGCTTAATGGATGATTTCAGTAGTTTTGAATTAATTTTGAAAGTGGTTCATAAATTTATAGAATTTGATTCTGGAGTGTTATTATTGGAAACTTGTGATTCCAGATGACGTGGGCAGTTTCTTTTGATTGAATTCTGAAGCTAATATCAATACGTGAGGTTTTTCTTTTGTTGAAAAAACTTCTACAACACGTTTTACAATTGCTGGCTTATTTATTAATGAGTTTGGTAACAGTACTATTAATGAATTACTATTTGATTATAATATAATTGTTTTCACTTTATATTCTATATATGTACCAGAACCCTTAAAATAGTACAATTTGATATTCCAATGTATTTAAGGTATTATGGAAGCCCGAAAAAAATATAGTCTACTTGCAATGGAAGAACCATATTGCAAAGAACTCCATGAAATAATGGCAAAGATAGAATCAGCAGAAATAGACTTGGATGTGCAGGAGTTGGAAACTGTTCTGTTACTTTCTTGCAAACAATTCGGCGATGAAGATGCAGATGTTTGGATCAGTTTGATTAGGTGTTATTTGCAGTATCACAAAATGTGGGAAGAAAAAGACGAACATTTCAATATCAATCAGAAGGTATTGCACCTTCAAAAAGAAGCTGAAAGCCACCTTTCTCATAACGTTTTACTATTGGCTGATTTCAGAGGAAAGTATGATGCTTTGAGGACGTCCACAGAATTTTAAAATGATATTGGCTAGAAGTAAACATTCAATGGCAGTCTTTCATGCTCAGTGAAAATTCCTAGTTTATTCTCATGATCACCAAGTTTGTCTGTTATCCACTTTATGAATATCGATTCCGTAGTTAACCTCAAAATTCTACTGGTACAGTTTATTTTTATCTTATTTGATTATAATGATAGATTATATCTACTTTTAGTTGTCAGTTGCGGACATGTTTCAAGTTAATGAATAATTGTATATGTTTATACAAATAAAAAATTTCAGACACCTCAAACGGTTCTCCAAGTAATACAAAATTCACGTCACCGACAGTACTTGTGTTAAAAGGACAGAACTATTTGATAATTTTTTTTAAGTAGAAGCGGAGCTGTAGACACGTGAGAGAATCAATAAAATAATTTGAGTATTTCCTGCAAATTTTATTTTTTGCAGAAAGATTTTGAACTGACGAGAAAGCATTGAGGATGACGCACTAGGCCAGAAGCGCTCTGTCATAAATAAAATTTGCACCAAATACTCAAATATCTTTATCAATTTTTTTAAATCTGTCCTCAGTTTTTTGTTCAACTTTGGTTATGGTAACCAATCCATTTACATGAAAGATTCGCAATATATTTGTATCATATGTTTTTACTGTGTCATCAGTATGTGTGTATATAATAAATCTGTTTTGTACATTGTTACATTCGCTTGATTATTCCTTTCAACTTGTTTTTTTTCAATGTTGGTGATTCAATAAGAATTTTATCGAAATAAAGCTTTCTACATTATTTTATTCCTGATTTACGAAACTTTCAGTAAACTGCACAGTATAGACAAAAATACTTTTGATTTCGACAAATGCAGAGTTGCAAATCGACAGTTTATCATAAACTCTATCATTCCATAATATTGTAACGAAAATGCAGTCGACTATAATTCTATAAATTATTTTAACTTACTCATAAACAGTTACTCTTTATTCATTTCATACATTCATATCACTGTCGCTATCTATTTACAAACTCTGGAATTAACTATATCTGCCACTGACTTCGCCTGATGTTGAGCGTCCGGTTTATATATCGCTGTAGAGTTCTTCTCGAAGACTCTCATAAATACTTCATTGTTCCGCTCGCGTGCAGATAGAGCTATCTGGAACAATTCGGAAATCAGAAGTTATTGGAAGGCGATGATGTCATGCATTGTAAATAAGCCGAGGTCGACCATCCAAACACAGGCGATCAGGTCCATTAGACAGGTTCGGTTCCCGCACGTTACTATCATTGAAGGTAAACATTGCCTGACATATTTTGCCACCAATTGTATTGGTATATTACGTAACAAGAGTTGTAAGTAACCCATTACGCACGAAATGAAAAAGTTTATAAATTTCATGAGTGCGTAATGGGCTTACAACTCGTGTAACGTACTATACTTTTTCTGCACCCATTCATTTTCTTCCATTAAATAAAAAACATCGCAATCAGACATATTCGTAGATAAAGTTGAGAAAATGTTCGGATACAATTATATTTTGTTCAAGAAATTGACAATATAAAATGACATGACATTTAATTCCATAGCCTGCTACTTAACGAAACGTGTCCTATTTTTAAAGAAATTGCATAACGTGCTGCCTACATTTAGGGGCATCACTCTTTCAATCCTAAATATATCCCGCTATTGCTAAAAGTTTTTATGTTTTTTAATCGACTAAATTTGTGTAAATAGACCAAATAAAGTCTTACGTAAATAAAAATTTTATTGTAATTTAATTAAACCAAGAAGTTTAAGTTTTCTTCTCAAAACGCACGTGTTTGTTATGAGATCTCATTAGGTGCATGTTATTGTTAAATGTCATTTACAAGGAATGTCGACAGTGCGATTTTTGACGTTTACAGACATGGGCGTAGGAAAAATAATATAAAAAACGCTTAAGTGAATTTCTGATAGGGATTTTTTTCAATTTACAGCTATTTGGTGTGGATAAAATGAGAAAGTTCTGTCATTATCATCGAAATACTAATGTTCTACTATAGTAAAGCTATTCAGAAGAAAAGATTGGGTAGAGAGATCGTAGAATATTCAAACAATATTGATATTTTCTATTTCCTCAAATGAGTGCTTGTAAAATTCTGACTGTTGGTACAAAATTAAATTCTAAACAACTTTTACAAATAACTTTTTTCAATATTTTGTCATCTTACCCCACTTTTTACTTCTTCAAAGTATTTTTTTTTCAATCATGGGCCGTGATGGTCGTGTGGTAGAGCACTCGCCTTATAAGCATAAGGTCGTGGGTTCAAAGCCTAGCACGGCCATCGGTCCCGGATCTTTTTCTTGCTCGCACAAGCTCCTTCTGAGGGGTTTCTCTCTCTGGAAACCTGGAAGATTCGTTACAAAAAAAAAAAAATAATAAAAATTTGCCAAAATCGACATTCATATTGAACCATCGACACCTCGGTGTCAATATGTATAGGACAAGCACAATCGATCACCTGCCACATGTTTTCCAAAACTCTGATAATAAACTTTTTTCCCATATGTTACATACGGTGGGCCATAGAATAGCAGAATTATTTTTGTAATATCGATAAATGAAAAAACCAGTAATATGTAAAACCAACAAAATGGAGAATCAATTATGTTTCAGAATAACATTTTATAGGTCTTAGAAACAGCAGAATTGAATGGATAGAAATGATTTATAATCCAAATTGAAATTCATCTAATATGATTTTATAAGAAACAATAAAGCATCATACGCAAAAACAGTAGAACCAGATTTGATAGGTCTGAATTCGGCAAGATTGGAAAGTGACCGAAATGGGAAAATAAAGTAATTGCAAATCTCAATAACCTATGCTCTTCAAAACATAAAACGATCAAGCTCAAAAAATATCGAAATGTAATTCCATCAAAACAACATATAATCGTATCTAAAAATGTAAATCCAACAAATTATGTGAAAATGAATCTGTAGTAACATAAAATCCTTGGAAACAAAATGTGTCAGACTGAAAACGGTCAGAATCGGAATCTAGCAGAAATTGTGGAGGGGATGAGCGAATTGCTATAAAATTTGTTCTATTATCTCCTAGATGGCACGCACGAACTATTTATTCAGAGGCAGCTATGAGATCTTTCAATTGTTACGTGTCACGTTCCTTTCAGGATTCAATAGCATATTTTTTTGCTGGGTGGTGAATTGTGAGAATAGGTATTGGAAGAGAAATATGCAAGCACAGCTGATGTGATGGGATCTCTGAGAGACTAGAGTCATCCGCTATCCCCTCTCCAAATTCTGATATTTTTCGGTTCTGTCCTTTTCGATTCTACTATTTATTCTTCTGATTATTTTCAATATGGAAATTTTAGGTCTTGTACTCTATGGATTCGACGATTTTAATTCTTATAATATTCTGTTCCGATATTTTTCCACTTCTACAAAATATTGATTTTCTGATTTGCTGGTTTGGTCAAATATCTGTCTTCCCATTTTCTGTTATTCTCCTTTGACGGTATTACAGTTTTATATTATTGTAATGTTCAGTTCTTCGAATTTCAGTTCTTCGAAAGATCGATACGATCATTTATGATTCTCGAATTTTTAGATTTTGATGAATATCCGTTACTGCAATATATTTGATTTTCCAAATTCTCGTTCGATTATTTTCGATTTCTTTAAAATTAATTCTGAACCATTTTGCTTCTCTAGAATATCTTTACTGGATTTTATTGGTTCGATACTTTTAATTCATAGTCAATTTCAGTATGAGATTTTACTTTTCTGATGGATTATATGTAATCCTACATACTTTATGGTGGACACTATATATGAATATACTGAAATAGAACATATTCTGTCAATTTCTCATAGAAGATAATATTTTTGAAACTTTCCAGGCAATATCATCAGCTGCTCCCAAATACTTGACTATTTATTTGTTTGTTTAAAAATGACAAATATAATAAAAAGTAATTAATATTTCATAGGAACATGATCAAATAAGTTTTAAAACTCGTCCATGATCATGTAAAATTGATTAAGATAATTAATTATATATCATAATATATTAAAATACTGAAAAATAATAATAATATATACATATAAAGAAAGAAAAATAGTAAAAATTAATAATTGGTCACATTTTCAATATATAAAAACAATGACAAAAAATTTAAATAGGTACATTTTAAAATAATAATAATGATATTATTTCACAAACAAATAATTTTTCAAATTTTCGGAATTCTCAATCAACCAATTACTTTTAAATCCAGAATAACTATTATTTTTTAAAGAAACATCTTTCTACCTACCTATATAAATGGCATGTTGCTGCATCAAAGTTGTAGAAAATTTTTCAGTTGATATCCAGCCATCGATTTTATTCTTTGTTTCTTATTTATGTTGTATACCATTTTCAATTTGTAGATTTTTTCTTATGTAAGCTGTCGATGCTTTATAAAACAATTGTTCAACAGTTAAAATTTCATATTGTTCACAAAGAATTTTAGAAGAATAATCAAAAGGCAAAAAGGTATGTTTTTGAATTGATGTTAGTGGTTTTGAAACTTGTTTATATAGGCCTCCCCAACCTATTATACCATAGGACAAGTAGACTGAAAGACTGTAATAAAAATTTATGAATAAATAACTTTCAAACAGTTTTAAGCAGATTCCTCTAATACCAAGCTGTTCTAATTTAGATAATAATTTTGTATGTGAAACTGTATCAAATGCTTTCTTTAAATCTAAAAAAATCCAATAGTTTTCTTTTGATTATCCAAATATTTATAAATAGTTTCTGTAACACTGAATATTGCATTTTCTGTTCCTTTTTTTCTCTGAAACCAAATTGGTTTGAATATAATAAATTATGTTTTTCGAGAAAATCTATTAATCTAATTTCAATGCATTTCCCCAAAATTTTAGCAAAGTTATCAATCAGTGAAATTGCTCGATAATTATCACAATATCTTCTCCTTTGTATATTGGAGTTACAAATGATTATTTTGAAGACTTTGGGAAATTACCTGTGACCAAACATAAATTTTACTATAATTATCTATAATTTATTATTAATTCCATTTGGGCCAGGGGCAGAATCGATTTTCAAATCATTTGTTAAATTGATTATTTCATTTTCTGTGATTGGCGACCAAAATATGTAACTTGAGTTGTAGGAAGTTGTAGGATTTTTGATGAATAGTTATTCATTAGTATCATATTTTTTTTAGCTAACTCAGATCCTATGTCACAAAAATGATCATTCAGAATATTTGCTATTTTCTTTGAATCATCCGTAATAATTTAGTTGTTTTCAAATAATTCAAAAACTCTATTCTGTTTCAGTTTCTGCCCAGTTAATTCATTATCCACTTTCCAAATCTTACCAATGTCTCCATCAGCTTCTTTGATTTTAGTTTGATAATAATTCTGATTTGCGTTTTTTATAAGTTTATGCAATAAATTTCTCTAATCTTTGAAATGTTGAAGAGTTTTATGATTTTTCAAAACTTGCTATTTTGATTTATCTCTATGTTTGATAGATTTTATCAACCCAATTGTGATCCATGGTTTGATTTTTTATATTTTTTTAGAGAATTTTTCAATTCGTTACTTTCCCTGATTTGAATGTTGATCTTGTACATAAAATTATTGTAAGCTCTGTTGGGATCTAAATCTTTCAGGATATCACCCAATTTTCATTTTTAAACAATTTTTCTAATTTATCAAAATTCATTAATTTTATATCAGTAGAGTTTTTTACGTAACTTTTGAAATCAAGTGATATGTGACAAGAAATTAGAAAATGGTCTGTAATATAGGTTTCAAAAATATTGAAATTTATTTCACACACATTATTGTTCATATTGACAAAGAAGTGGTCAATACAGGTTGAGGAGTCCTTGAAGATTCTTGTGCGTTTATTCAAATATTTATCAAAAGAATAAGAATTCAGTATATTTAAATATTTGTTTGTGTCTTTGTTATAGCAATCTGAAATATTGATGATGATATCTCCTGAAAAAAATTCTATTCCTTCGTTGCACTGATCAAAAACATAATTTAAACTTGAAAAAAAATTCTCAATGTTAGTAGAAGGCGGTCTATAGATTGTAGTAATTCCAAAAGTATCATTATACCTTTATTGGCAATGAACCTTATGAATTGAAAATAGTTATGTTCTTACATGTGATGTAAAACAGAAGACCATCATTTTGGCAAAATGTAGAACGATTGTAACATAATTGATCGAAATTCGTATTAATAATTCTAATGTTTAAATGAAGTGATTGAGATTCAGAAATGTACAGAGATGGAGGTTACTTTCCCAGTTTTGAAGAAAATTTGTATGAATACCATTAGTCTTCTCTATAATCCGTATGTTCTTTAGAAAATGCGATTCTTGTGGTATATATTGGGCAATTGGGATCGTCACTAGAATGATTAATATTTCATTAGCATTAAAACAGTTGATACATTTAGCGGAACATTCCTTATCACACTGATTCACTAAATGAACGTCTGCACAAAAAGAGCAATTTTGAATGGAATTTTTGCATTCTGATGTTTTGTGTCCAAAAGCACAACATTTGTAACATCTCAAAATGTTGTAGTCTTCAAGAATGTTATACTGTCCCCAGCCAATGTTTATTTCCCTGTTCACAATTTTTCTAAATGTTCTTCCATTCGTTTCAGCATAAAGTATCAATTTTTTTGAAAATTTTGATTTTTGAAATGGAAAAATGTTGATAGCTTTAGAATCCTGTAGTGCTTATGAATTTCGAACATTATTTTCATAACTGGTTGTTTTTAAGCCAAGTAAACACTTTCCGCGTCCGTCGGGTGAGTGATCAATGGGTCCGAGAATCATGTGCCATGAGTAGGTGGAATGAACAAAGAATTACGACGTTCTGCATTCATCCGGCTAAGATATCTGCCGTATCACGGCCAGCCGGTATAATTTCTTCTACCCGCACAGGCTATGGTTTGGTACACTCTATGAGTATTTATGAGGGAGTATATTTCCCCGTCAGGAATTTTCCAGTGCGTGTATACACACTAGCACCATCCTTAGGGACTGATGAAGATCCTTTTCTCCCGAGGCATATAGTTTAAGGTCATGCAATAGGGTAATGCAGAAGAGAAGAGGTCCATGGGAGTCTTTCTGAAACACGCACGAGGGAGTATTATTATATACTTTAGCAATGTTCCTCAGAGGAGAGAAATCACTTGCAAGAGCTCCCTGTAACCAACTAGCACACTTGTCTTGATTTGGACAGGAATACCACCTGCAGACTAGTCAGGGGAGTAGTTGTTTTCTGGCAGGTATTTGCCGTAACAGCCTACATTGTAGGAGTATGGGGTTGTGAAAATGGGTGATACATCGGTCGGCAACGACTATCGTTATTATTATATCATAAATATAGTATGCAAAAATGAGTTCAAGAGTAAAGTGTTCTTGTGTATCGTCTCAATAAGAAGTGTTTTAGCTGCAGTTAGAAATAACCGTTCTCCTATATTGGAAGACCGCCATGTCATGATTTGCTAAACTGAAGTAGTCAAGAAAAAACAAAATGTGTTGTTCTATATACTGAATCGCAATTTGTTTCATGTAGTTTTGAAAAATGTATGAATTTTGTTGAGTTGGATATATTATGGATAAGTTTATGTTATCACAAGGGAATTTTATTATAATATAAAGACTGCAAGTGAGAAATGTGTTGTTTCTTTTGAAAGATTTTCAAAAAAATTTGAAATCGATTCAGCTTCTACAATTTTTAGGTACTGACCATAATCTAAATAGGCTTGGTCAGTAATCAGATTGGAAAAACATACATGGGTTTTTTACAGTGGTATGCAGATACATGCCCCAGTCAAAACACGGACATTCGATGGATATCCATTGTACATTCATTTTGGATATTGGGGATATCCAGAGGACATCCAGCTCTATATCCGGTGGATATTTTATGGACATCCGGTGAATGTTCCGAGTGGACGAAGATGGAATTCTATAAGATATCCTTCTGGAATATCCATAAGATATCGTTCAAGGATATCCATGAGATATTGTTCACAGATATCCATTAGATGTTGTTGAGGGACATCTACAAAATATCCACAAGGATGTCCTTAAGACATTGTTCACAAATATCCAAAAGATATGTTTTAGCGATAACAAAAATATTATCATTGAGGAATAAGGGAAACTGTTTAAATATATTGATATTGGAAAATTGATACTGTACTTTGTATTCATTTCACATTTGCTTCAGATATTCATAGCCATCTGTAAGATATCTTCTTATGGATATCCATTTCGAATCC
This sequence comes from Chrysolina americana, assembly GCA_958502065.1. Lineage (NCBI taxonomy): Eukaryota > Metazoa > Arthropoda > Insecta > Coleoptera > Chrysomelidae > Chrysolina > Chrysolina americana. The sequence continues at coordinate 38,425,051 of OY293419.1, forward strand.
ATGAATGAACATCTTATGGAAGTTCATATAAAGTCCAGACAGATTACGGTCCAGGAAAAAGATACAATTGGTATACGTTGAAGAGAGAAAAAATCATCGATATTAAAAATTCAGCTCGATATACACATTCATTTATATTTGCTTAGACTTCACCGCAATCCGTAGAATACTTCCTGAAGAGATCGATTGCCTATTTTCAAAAGATCTAATTTATGTTCGAAGAAGAGAGAAAAGAAAACATCGATGTTGAAAATTCAGCTTGATATTTGTATTCGTTTGGAGTGGAGTAGTCGGTTGATATGGAGTGGTCGGTGGATCAGCGGTCTAATGCACAGGCCGTTCGAAACTCCAGCATAGCGATAGTCGGTTCGAGCCCGATGTAGGTACAAGATAATTTTTCTCATCTACTTTATATCGGATCGATAGGCGACCGCATGCCTTGTTGAAAAGCAAGTGTATTGTGAGTTGTCCAGATGCCAATCTCATCTGGTGCTAGCTTGGACCGACCACCCGAGCTGAAAAGTGAATACGCCACCAAAAATCAGTCGCCCCGGAGCGCCACGGCAAATAATAATAACCGTCCTCTACCCGCACAGGCTATGCCTTTGGGAACACTCAACGAGTGTTTATGAGCAGGGAGTATTATTATAATTATTATTAGTTTAGGCTTGCCTCGGATATTATATGTTCATCTGTAGAATATTTTCTGGAAGATTTCCGTTTAGAATCCATCGACCATCGATAAATATATCTTATGGATGTCCATCTCAAGTTCAAGAAAAAAGAATGATTCGAGCTAAATAGTATTTGTTGAAAGAAGAAATTCTCATACTAAAATGGAAGGTGAAAAAAATACAGTTTGAACACTGATTTTGTTATAGGTATTTACATGAATTTATGATTGCTTTGGATGTCTTATGGCTATTCATAAAATATGTTCTGAAAGATATCCATTACACATCCTCGATAGATATCGTATGTATGTCCATTTCAAATCCGGGGAGATTCCGACCAGAATTGGACATCGTGTATATTTCAATCCTTTCCAAAGAACTGATTCCAACCTTTCCCACTAATGGTGAAAATGAGATCTTTGAGTTGAATCAGAAAATGCAATATAGTTATCGTGTAGGAATTGAGGCTTTCACGGCTGGCATCAATGTTTTGGCTGATTTCTGGGTTTTGCCGTGCTCGTCTTTGGGTTAAATCGCCACTGAAGATGACTACCGCAGTTGCAGTCGAAACTTTTGGATATTAAAACCAAAGACGACCACGGCAAAACCCGGAAAACAATCAAAACATAGTTATCGTTGTTCCACCCAAAATATGCCTCTTTGAAAACGTAATAATTATAGTTTCAATTTATTTTAGGATTTGATATTCAGTTGTGTATATACCAGACAATTCTGTACCATAATGGGCCATGAGAAAAATGGTTGGTACATTTGCTAGCACACCATTGAAGTAATAGTGAAAGTGGATTACTCAGTAACGTCTTATGCATGCTTTATTAACCTATGCAATATACAGTCCAACTTTTATTAGTTCCCCCCTTGTTAACTTTTGATCGGTTTGACGTACAAACATAAAATAACCGTTTGGAGGGTTTTACCGATACTACTTTTTGAAATTTAACACATTATTGTGATTGCTCGATAGATGGCGCGGGGGTCATCAACCAAAAATTTTAAAATGGCATGTGTCACATCGTTGAAAAGATAATAATTCCCTTTCCCCATCCCATCTACATTTTTAAAATTTTTGTTTTATCACAATATGCATGTGAAATGTCAGTTTATTATTAGCATATACCTTCCAATGAAACTCATCAGTAATATATCATGTACAAGTTGAAGCAAAATATGACTAACCTATTCAAGTAAAATTAAAAATCTAGCAATGAAACTTATCAGACATTAACCAGAAAATATTTAAGCAATGTTAATCTCAAAACGAATGTAATGTTTAATATATGTTACAGTCATATAGTTGTAACATTAGAGTAAGCTTATATACAATTTTATCATTACATTTTATACTTGTCAGAATATTTCTGCATTGTTACATCATGTAACATATGTAAAATTACTATATGTAACTTCAGTGTCCGGCAGTTTCAGTAGTTGTAGAGGCAATGCAGTAATATTATATATATGCTCACTTTACGTTCACTTACGTTGAATGATTACTGTTTCAAAGTAGATATTATATGACCTTGCTCAGTGGGTCTCCTCTTGCTTCCCTGCTGCTTAGCTAATATTGCATAACCCTTTTATTGTAGGTACATATATTGTTAATAATGAAATATGGTGGATTACGTAATCCAATCTTCCGCAATAAAACCTATACAATAGGTAAAGTCGTCGGCAAGTATTCAACAAAAAACAACTACTGCCCCCTACGACCATTGAATTATATTTGTTTAATACTTGGCAAATTTTTCTACAAGAACCACTTTGCAATGCATTTCAAATATCAAAGCTGAAATTATTTTTCGATTTAATTGGGGGAACACCTCCGTACCGGTTTCATGGTCACTGCCAATCATCAGCGAAGGCTAGTTCGACCCAATTGAATCGAAAAATCCTTTCATCCTAATTGGAAATCCCTGAGACAAACACTGAGGTATGAATTCAGCGCCATCTCTGGGTTCCAGTTTAAAATGCACTCCGACTACGTGTCGACTTCAACATGAAGCCAGAAACATCATGAAAGAGGGGCGACACCACTTGACGGAAGACCATAAAACTAATAATGAAATATGGTGGATTACGTAATCCAATCTTCCGCAATAAAACCTATACAATAGGTAAAGTCGTCGGCAAGTATTCAACAAAAAACAACTATTGTATAGGTTTTATTGCGGAAGATTGGATTACGTAATCCACCATATTTCATTATTAGTTTTATGGTCTTCCGTCAAGTGGTGTCGCCCCTCTTTCATGACATATATTGTTGTTGATTCCGTCAAGTAGTTTATTAGTGAGATAGATACCGTTTGATGAATATAAAGAATTTTCTATAATTTTTGTATAATAAAAGTGTTTGTTGAGTTTGGATATTTTCATCTATGATAATTAATTATTTTTTTCCTCCAAGTGTGAATACTAAGTTATATCCAAAACAATATTTCTCAGTATATCAACTGATAGCTACATGTTCCCAAGATCCGAACCAAGGAAAGGCAAGTAAAATCTGTCTTCCCGTAACCTGGAGTTGTCTCCATACTTAATATTCTTTAGTATTTAAAAAAAATATTGGGCAAAAATTCATTTGTTTACAACAAACTGTTTGTTTGACAAACAAAAGAAAAGTTGATTTTATTTTCATGATATGAAAGAACGAATTATTAAAAAATAATGGTTCCTTAATATTAAAATTTAATAAAAAAAATAATTGTAAATTAACAAGTGCGTAAAAATCATTATTTTCATCCCAAAATAAAATTTTTTAAAAGTCTTATTAACAATGCATTTGTTTATAACAAATTGATTAAATAATGAAGATTGAAAATTAAAACAAATTATAGTTTTATAGCTTTCAATAATAAGTAAACAAAATGATTGTAATAATTGAAAAAAAATTTACTGATGGTATAATCAGCGTTTTCATGTTATCAACTGATAAAAATTAACTGATTGACAAATGCAAAGTTATTTAACGAATTGGGGTAAACTTTTTTTGTTGTCAAATTAATTGTTAATTTGTGTGTTTGGATAGCACTGACATTTTTTTCATTCCTTAATATTTATATTTCATCGGTTAAAATATTTTTTTTTGATCAAGCTTTTAATTCGGTCGACGTTCCCGCTAGATCCGCTAACCGTTTTTAGCTCAATTTTCACCTCTAAATTATAATTATAAATATTGTCGGAACAGTTCGGGGAGGTAGGACTTTTTTTAGTACTTTTTCTGTTTTTTCAGGATCTTTTGTCACATTCAGGTTATCTCAAATAGTTTTTGAAATATTTGCAAAAAAAACCAAACTATTCTATTTTCCTTCCCAATATTTTTTTAGAAACCATTTCGAATGGAATGAGGCTTAAATCATAATTTTCGGTGGTCCAGCCTAGGTTTTTGACGTAATGGAACATGTGAACCAGACTATCATACGATCTGGATTACCAAATAATTATAACATATAGATACTGAAATATCGAAGCTGTTGGAAAATGCCCTGGAACCAAAATTCGAGGTCAAGTACATTGTGACGTCAACTATTCTCAGTATCAGAGTACCAAGGACCACCAGAATATGATAACACTTGAACAAATTAAAATTAGAGTTTAATACGTACACGAGGCTGGAGGAGCGTACTCACCAAATTGTAAAAAAGGGGCTGAACAATGAAAAGTCATTGAAGCACTGTTTTCCAAATAATATGACCTTAATGTTACTGAAATGTAGGTATACCATGAATCCAACATTCATACCATCGCATTTAGTACCAATTCAACAATAAAAGTCATCTTCAGTTATTATAGTCTGTTTCGTATTGGTCTAACGAAATAAAACGAAATCTCGATCAGATTTTGTACTGGCGCAGGTACTTAATGGAATAATTGAAGCAATACCTGTTTATTAAAATACACGTAAATAAATTGGAAGTAAAAAAACTTTTATAAAAATAAGCTTTTATTTAAAACTTTTACTATCGACTTTTATCGTCAATACACAATTTGTATGATATAAAAGCTTGACTTGAGAACTCGTATTTACTTATAATGAAATATGATGGATTACGTAATCCAATCTTCCGCAATAAAACCTATACAATAGGTAAAGTCGTCGGCAAGTATTCAACAAAAAACAAGTACTGCCCCCTACGACCATTGAATTATATTTGTTTAATACTTGGCAAAGTTTTCTACAAGAACCACTTTGCAATGCATTTCAAATATCAAAGCGGAAATTATTTTTCGATTTAATTGGGGGAACACCTCCGTACCGGTTTCATGGTCAATGCCAATCATCAGCGAAGGCTAGTTCGACCCAATTGAATCGAAAAATCCTTTCATCCTAATTGGAAATCCCTGAGACAAACACTGAGTTATGAATTCAGCGCCATCTCTGGGTTCCAGTTCAAAATGCACTCCGACTACGTGTCGACTTCAACATGAAGCCAGAAACATTATGAAAGAGGGGCGACACCACTTGACGGAAGACCATAAAACTAATAATGAAATATGGTGGATTACGTAATCCAATCTTCCGCAATAAAACCTATACAATAGGTAAAGTCGTCGGCAAGTATTCAACAAAAAACAACTACTGCCCCCTACGACCATTGAATTATATTTGTTTAATACTTGGCAAAGTTTTCTACAAGAACCACCTAGGTTTTCCTCGTGGTGGCTTATATATGCGGTAAACGAGGTCGTTTATCCTTTTCATGATCTTATACGGAACTTCCCACGAGTTCCGAAGTTTCGGTGATAGTCCACGGCGACGTTTAGGGTTGTATAGCCAGACAAGGTCACCTGTCTGATATCTACCAGCATTCGCCTTGATGTCGTAGGTCTCCTTCATTCTGTCGCTGGCACTCTGGATGTTCAAACGGACCCGTTCATGGATGTCGTCCATTCTCTGTCGCAGTTTGCTGACGTAGTGATCTCCCGCAGTGTCTTGTCCTGGTGGCGTCCCAAACTTCAAGTCACATGAAAGTCGCAGCTCTCGGCCCATTATAACACTAGCAGGGGTTTGGCCGGTTGACTCATGAACTGCGGAACGATACGCCATCAGGAACAGATGGAGGTACTGGTCCCAATCCTTCTGGTGGTCAGAGACTACCTTGGACAGGTGGCGGATTATCGTCTTATTCATCCGCTCCACCATTCCATCGGACTGCGGATGTAGAGCTGTGGTCCTCGTTTTCCGGATGTTCAGCATCTGACACATCTCCTGGAACAGGTTTGACTCGAAATTCCTGCCTTGATCCGAATGCAGCTCTAACGGGACACCGAATCGACAAATCCACTCCTTCACCAAGACGTCGGCAACGGTGATGGCTTCTTGGTTGGGCAGGGCATAGGCTTAGGCCCACTTGCTGAAGTAATCCATCGCCACAAGGATGTACTTGTTCCCGTATTCAGATTGTGGGAACGGGCCAGCGATGTCAATGGCGATCCTTTCGAATGGGCTGCCCACATTGTATTGGCGCATCGGGGCCTTAGGTCTTGTTCGAGGCCAATTACTGGCAGCGCATACAGCACATTTTTTGCACCAGTCCTTGACGTCAGCTTGACAATTGGCCCAGTAGAACCGTTGCCTAACTTTCTGGAGGGTCTTCGTCACTCCCAGATGTCCTCCGGTGACCCCATCATGGATTTCTCGGAGCACTTCCTGTCTTCTGCTCCTGGGAACTACTACCTGACGTCTGTCTTCCCCGCCATCCTCCGACTCCAACACACGCTTCAAGACTCCATTGTCTAAGGTGAAAGAGTTCCATTGGGCCCAGTAAGTTTTAACGACTGGAGAACAACTCGCTATTTCCTGCCACGACGGTCTTCGATCACTCTTCTTCCAGCCGATGACTAAACCAAGATCTGGATCTTTCTCTTGGTCTTTCTGGATCTTGTGGTCATTCCAGTTATCATCGACCGCCGTGGTTCTGCAGAGTGTCGACTCCTTTTCCTCTGTTCGTCGGCAGTTCGAACAGTCGTCTGGACATGGTCTTTGCGATAGGGCATCCGCATTCTTATGGCTGGTCCCCGCCCGATGTTCGATCTCAAAGTCGAATTCCTGGAGCCTCTCAATCCAGCGTGCCACTTGACCCTCGGGATTCTTAAACTGTAGGAGCCATTTGAGAGCTGCATGGTCAGTTCTCAGTAGGAATCTTCGTCCATACACGTACTTGTAGAAGTGCTCAACTCCCTTGACAACAGCCAACAGTTCCCGCCTGATGACACAGTAATTCCGCTCCGATTTACTGAGGGTCTTGCTGAAGTAACCGATGACCTTCTCTTGTCCTTCTTGGATCTGAGACAGGACAGCTCCAAGTTCCACGTTACTGCCGTCCGTGTCCAAAATGAATTTCCCGTCTGGAAGGGGGTAGCTCAGGATTGGTGCGTTGATCAAAGCTCCTTTCAACTTCCTGAATGAATCTTGGCATTCATCTGACCACTGGAACTTTGTTTGTCCTTCCGTGAGCCTGGTCAGTGGTTTTGCGATGTTAGCAAATCCCAGCACGTATCGGCGATAGTAAGTGCACAAGCCAATAAAACTTCGAAGCTGGTGAATGTCTTTCGGAACGGGCCATTCCTTAACAGCTTTGATCTTCTGCTCATCTACTGCCACTCCTTTCCCAGAGACAACGTGGCCGAGATAACGTTCTTATTTTTGAAACAGATGACATTTCTTAGGGCTCAGTTTCAGTCCGGAGCTTCTCAGTCGCTGAAATACCTCTTCCAAGTTTTTTACATGGTCCTCGAACGATCTGCCAACCACAATAATGTCGTCGAGATACACCAGACACGTCTTCCATGATAGTCCTTTCAAAACCGTCTCCATCAATCTTTCGAACGTGGCTGGAGCATTGCAGAGGCCAAATGGCATAACTGTAAACTGCCATAATCCGGAGCCGATGGTAAAAGCTGTCTTTTCTCGATCTTCCTGGGCCAGTTCTACCTGCCAGTATCCGCTCTTCAAATCTAGGGTCGAGAAAATCGTAGATCCAGCCAGCGTGTCTAGCGTGTCGTCTATCCATGGGAGAGGGTAGCTGTCCTTTTTCGTCACGTTGTTTAGTTGACGGTAGTCTACGCAAAACCGTGTTGATCCATCTTTCTTCTTCACCAACACGACTGGAGAGGACCAGGGACTGTCGGATGGCTCGATGACTCCATCTTTCTCCATATCGCAGACTATTTTGTCAGCCTCCTCCTTTTTGGCGAAAGGAAGTCTTCTGGCTGATTGCCTGATTGGTCGGGCATTTCCAGTATCTATCTTGTGCTACCGCCTCTGCCTACTCCGGTATCGAAGATGTCCTGATACTTCCTGACTAGTTCTCTCAGTTTAGGCTTCTGTGCTGGCCCCATGTCCTTGGACAAGATAGCAACCAACTTCTCCAATTCTGCTGGCATGTTACTGGCTTGGCTAACAATGCCACGTCACTCCTGATTACAGAGGAAATTGACGAGCAGTGCCCCAAAATCGTTCCCTTCTTCAAGGTCACCTGGTAATAATTGACATTCATTACCCTTACTGGCACAAATTTATCAGCACGCAACAAGGTTTTTCCTAGTGCAATTCCTCGTCCAATTTTCTCATCATGTAGCTTGGGCTCGAACATCACCACGTTTCCACTGCTCGCACCTCCATCCAGGCGAGCCTCCAAAATGGTTTCAGCCCTCTCCGGTACGCTTACGTCTTCAGCCAGCAGAACTCGAACCATTTCGTCATTTCTCCCATGAAGTACCAGCTCTTCTCCGTTCACACGAAAGACGCCGTCTTTAAAATTCAGCTCGAATCCTCTAGAATTCATGATGTCCATTTCAATTATTACCTCGTCCTCGATATCCGCTACTAGAGCCCGGTGTTTCACTGTAGTGCTGCCCAAAGTCAGTTCAATTGGAAGTTCACCATACACAGTTGACGGCTCTCCTGTTGCTGTGCGTAGCTTCCAATTCGACGATTCAATTCTTGCAGGTGTTTTGGCAAAAGTAGGTCCAAGGGTTGTCCTAGTCGCACCCGTATCAAGGAGCATGGTGCGAGGCTCGTTGTTAATGAGACCGTCTACAAAGACACCCTTGTCTTGTCTTTGAAGTACAGCGACATATGCATTGTTAACTGGGGCTTGTTGGATACGGGCAGACGATTGCTCCTTCTTGACCTTCATCGTTGATGTCGATTTTTTCAATGTTGTACATTTGCTACGCACGTGCCCAAGTTCTGTACAATTTCGGCATCGTATCAGTCTTCTCTCAGGCACAACTTCCTTCAGCAATTTTCGCAGCACAGCTTCGATATTAGCGGGCTCCTGTGGCTGTGGATCTTCCTTCATCATCCGGACTCTACTCTGGCTTTTGCAGGATTGCTTTGCTGCTTCGAATTCCAGAGCGCGTGCCAATGCATCCACGAGATGTGCGGGGCGAGCTAGTGTTAGGGCTTGCCGGGTTTCCTGGTCACGAAGTCCATCCAAAAATGCCTGGACCGCTAGTTGCTCCATTATATTTTCCGGTGTAGCTGGGTACGCAAGACGAACCAAGCGTGCAATATCTGCTTCAAATTCTTGCAACGATTCGCTTGATTTCTGGCATCGATTCTTCAGCTGTGAGTGATATACGTGTTCAAGGTGGGCTTGGCCATAGCGAAGTTCCAAGTGTTTTACCAGCTGTTCATAGTCTTCCTGTTGTTGGGCGGTGAGCGTTTGTAAAATATTTGTTGCTTCGCCACGCAATGCCAGTGTCAATGCTAAAGCTTTTTCCCCAGCATTCCATCCATTTGCTTTGGCAGCAGCTTCGAATTGTCGGTGGTAGTTTGCCCATGGAGTATTTCCGTCGAACTGAGGCGGTTTCAATGAGAGCTTTCCTGGTTCCGTACTGACCTTGAAATCTTTAATGTCTTTTTGAACTTCCTCCACGTTAGTACTCAGATCCGGCATTGAATTTCTGTTGAAAATTTCTGGGGTGTGCGCAGAATCCATTCGCTTTTCCAATTCACTGAATTTTTCTTTTATTCTGCCGATTTCTGTCTCGATTCCGTCTTATATTTCATCGTGGAGCGTTTCCTTGATTTTTTTGATTTCTTCCACCATGTCGTCTTTGACGTGGTCACTTTTCGAATTTTCTTCAAGCTTTTCTTCTAGATATTTCGAATTTTCGTGAAGTTTTTCTTCCAGGCTCTTCACATTTTCTTGAAGTTCCTCTTTTAGACAATTCGAATTTTCTAGAAGTTCTTCTTTCAAGCTAACAGAATTTTCTAGAAGTTTCTCTTCCAGACTCACCGAATTTTGTTGAAGTTCTTTCAGACTTACGGAATTTCGTTGAAGTTCCTCCTTCAAACTATTCGTGGTTTCCTCGAGTTTGTTCATTATAGCACTCAAATCGACTCCAGAAACTCCGAACAAAAATGTTTCGGGGTCTTCTCCTTCTTCAATCAGTCCATCTGAAAGTCTCTTCTGTAGTACGGCCTTCTTTCCAGTTGTTTCTAATTCACGCTCCTCTAACTCTTGCTTTAATTCACTAACTTTAAGGTCAACTAGGTGAACTCTTCTCGGAAACATTTCTTATTGTCTTTGCCGAAATATCAGTCTATTATTTATTTCACACAAAAAGTTTTCAGTTTATTGTCCCGCGACGCGCAAAACTGTCCACTTTGCACTCAAATGTTCAACGGGTCACTCACTAACTGTCTATTAGGCGCGATAAATGTCTATCAGTTTTTCAACGCGACGAACACTTTAACACTTGTTTATTTCAAACATCCCACTTCTGACACCAATGTAGTAAAACTGCACTAACTAATTTTTCTAATTTATATAAAACACTATTTACAACAATTATTCACTAAAACATTACTTCACTATTTTATTTCTACGGTGTCAGTCTCTATCTGCGAACTCTGGAACTGTAACTAACTATTCTGACTGTCCCGCTTATATACTCCCAAGCAGTTTCCATTCACGGCTCTCGAATATTCAGGAGTATAGAACATTTCATCTAGATGGCTCTTCGAATAGTATCGAACAATCGATTTATTCCAGCTTGTTCTCGGCGATGCGTACGCCAGCAGATATGCAGTTGTAGTTGAACGAGGGTGCATAATTAATAAGATCAGGGCCGGTCTTGGGGCCGGTCTCGAAATCGTTACAATATATTATGTCTAATGGCACCATTCACCAGATCTTTGGACACATCTACATTGTAACGCAACATTACCTTGACCCTAACGAATATTTATAACTACTTAGATAGGTAGCCACTCCAAAAATTCCAGTGCACTAAAATTTCAGATGGATTAGAGCAACGGATTTTATAATCACCTTCTTGTTTTTCAACTCGCATTCGTATTCTTTCCTAACTTTCTGGAGGGTCTTCGTCACTCCCAGATGTCCTCCGGTGATCCCATCATGGATTTCTCGGAGCACTTCCTGTCTTCTGCTCCTGGGAACTACTACCTGACGTCTTTCTTCCCCGCCATCCTCCGAATCCAACACATGCTTCAAGACTCCATTGTCTAAGCTGAAAGAGTTCCATTGGGCCCAGTAAGTTTTAACGACTGGAGAACAACTGGCTATTTCCTGCCACGACGGTCTTCGCTCACTCTTCTTCCAGCCGATGACTAAACCAAGATCTGGATCTTTCTCTTGGTCTTTCTGGATCTTGTGGTCATTCCAGTTATCATCGACCGCCGTGGTTCTGCAGAATGTCGACTCCTTTTCCTCTGTTCGTCGGCAGTGCGAACAGTCGTCTGGACATGGTCTTCGCGATAGGGCATCCGCATTCTTATGGCTGGTCCCCGCCCGATGTTCGATCTCAAAGTCGAATTCCTGGAGCCTCTCAATCCAGCGTGCCACTTGACCCTCGGGATTCTTAAACTGTAGGAGCCATTTGAGAGCTGCATGGTCAGTTCTCAGTAGGAATCTTCGTCCATACACGTACTTGTAGAAGTGCTCAACTCCCTTGACAACAGCCAACAGTTCCCGCCTGGTGACAGAGTAATTCCGCTCCGGTTTACTGAGGGTCTTGCTGAAGTAACCGATGACCTTCTCTTGTCCTTCTTTAGTTTTCCTGTGTCGGTGTCGCTTCTTTAAAAGTTGGGCATTTGCTACGTACATGCCCAATTTTCCCGCAATTCCAGCACCTTATTTGTTTTCTTTCAGGCAGGACTTCCTTCATTAATTTCCTCATGACAGCCTCGATATTAGCGTACTCCTGTGGCTGTGGGTCTTCCTCGATCATCTGGACTCTACTCTGGCTTTTGCAGGATTGCTTTGCTGTTTCGAATTCCAGATCGCGTGCCAATGCATCCACGAGATGTGCGGGGCGAGCTAGTGTTAGGGCTTGCCGGGTTTCCTGGTCACGAAGCCCATCCAAAAATGCTTGGACCGCTAGTCGCTCCATTACATTTTCCGGTGTAGCTGGGTACGCAAGACGAACCAAGCGTGCAATATCTGCTTCAAATTCTTGCAACGACTCGCTTGATTTCTGGCATCGGTTTTTCAGCTGTGAGTGATATACGTGTTCAAGGTGGGCTTGGCCATAGCGAAGTTCCAAGTGTTTTACCAGCTGTTCATAGTCTTCCTGTTGTTGGGCGGTGAGCGTTTGTAAAATATTTGTTTCTTCGCCACGCAATGCCAGTGTCAATGCTAAATCTTTTTCCCCAGCATTCCATCCATTTGCTTTGGCAGCAGCTTCGAATTGTCGGTGGTAGTTTGACCATGGAGTATTTCCGTCGAACTGAGGCGGTTTCAATGAGAGCTTTCCTGGTTCCGAACTGACCTTGAAATCTTTGATGTCTTTTTGAACTTCCTCCAAGTTGGTACTCAGATCCGGCATTGAATTTCTGTTGGAAATTTCTGGAATGTGCACAGAATCCATTCGTTTTTCTAGCTCACTAAATTTTTCCTTTATCTCATCGTGGAGCGTTTCCTTAATTTTTTTCATTTCGTCTTCCATTTCATCTTTGATTTTCTCCATCTCTGTTTCAACAGTTCCCATTCTTTCTTCCAACCGATTCGACACACTGCAAACTTCTTCTTACAAGCTTCTCGAATTTTCTAGAAGCTCTTCTCTCAAATTCTCCGAGCTTTCTAGAAGCTTCACTTCTAAATTATTCGAATTTTCGTGAAGCTTTTCTTCTAGATTTTTCGAAAGTTCTTCTTTCAGAGCATTCGAATTTTCAAGAAGTTTTTCCTCCAGACTCTTTGAATTTTGTAGAAATTTATCTTCAAGACTCACCGAATTTTGTTGAAGTTCCTCCTTCAAACTCACAGAATTTTGTTGAAGTTCCTCCTTCAAACTCACAGAATTTTGTTGAAGTTCCTCCTTCAAACTGTTCGAATTTTCCAGAAATTTATCTTCCAAGGATTTCGTGGTCTCGTCGAGTTTATTCATTATGGAATTCAAATCAACTCCAGAAACTTCGAATAAGAACGTTTCGGGGTCTTCTCCTTCTTCAATCAGTCCATCTGCAAGTCTTTTCTGGAGTACGGCCTTCTTTCCAGTTGTTTCTAACTCTCGCTCCTCTAACTCTTGCTTTAATTCACTAACTTTAAGGTCAACTAGGTGAACTCTTCTCGGAAACATTTTGTCTTTTATTGTCTTTGCCGAAATATCAGTCTATTATTTATTTCACACAAAAAGTTTTCAGTGTATTGTCCTGCGACGCGCAAAACTGTCCACTTTGCACTCAAATGTTCAACGGGTCACTCACTAGCTGTCTATTAGGCGCGATAAATGTCTAGGTATCAGTTTTTCAACGCGACGAATACTTTTTAACACTTGTTTATTTCAAACATCCGACTTCTGACAACAAATGTAGTAAAACTGCGCTAACTAATTTTCCTAATTTATTTAAAACACTATTTACAACAATTATTCACTAAACGTTTACTATTTCAATTTATTTCTACTGTGGCTATCTATCAGCGAACTCTGGAACTGTAACTCACTCTCCATTCTGACTGTCCCGCTTATATACTCCCAAGCAGTTTCCATTCACGGCTCTCGAATATTCAGGAGTATAGAACATTTCATCTAGATGGCTCTTCGAATAGTATCGAACAATCGATTTATTCCAGCTTGTTCTCGGCGATCGGTACGCCAGCAGATATGCAGTTGTAGTTGAACGAGGGTGCATAATTAATTAGATCAGGGCCGGTCTCGAAATCGTTACACTATGATCTCGAGACAGAAATGAAAATTCCTACCGAGGTTTGTATACTGTTTTATTTACAACCATCATATTTCAATCAAAATTAATTAATCTCTGTTTCGTTCTGAACATACCTAAAATTTTACATTTAACGACAAATTACCAAGAACGCGGTTTTCTCAGAATAATCAAGTAGATATATTGTTACCGTGACAACGGGGTATACAATTGTCACCAATATAAATAAATGTCAGATATGTCAGATAAAGTCGGATATTAAATTTTCTAATAATAAATTGAAAAATAGTCTTCCGATGAAGAATTTATGGATTGTACCCCACCAGAAGTACTACAAGCTGCTCACGCAGCAGTCCAGGGCTTGGTGCCAGAGAAAAGAATTGATGGAATAGATGAAATGAGGGGGGGGGAAATGAGGGCGGGAAGTGAGGGCGGGAAGTGAGGGCGGGAAGTAGAGGTGTGTAATGTGACACTTCCCAACCTGCAATAACGTTAGCAATGACAGCATTACATATATGGTTGTAAATAAACATAGTTACATACATTGCAAGAAAGCTTGTATGTAATAAAAATAGACAAACCTTGCAATGAACTCGGCTATGTCAGGACCTCCCCACCCATCAGGAAGTGTATCTCCCTGGATTTGATCACGATCTGGTTGTGTTCCTCATTATGAAAAACAGTGCATCTGAATAAAATGGTTAGACTTATCAACGCCAGAATAACAGCCTAGGGAAATCAACGAGCATGAACATTGAATACAACATAAGTATGAGGTCAGAAGCTCTGATTGATTGAGGAAAACTGACAAAAACAGACATGTATACAATGACATCCTATTTTTAGTTGCGGACGAGCTTAGCGACCTTTAACTGGCACACTACTGAGAGGTGACAGAAGAAGTGAGAAAATTTGGTGTAGCGCATGTCAATAGTTATTTATGCAACAAGTGCAAAAAGTAAGTGTTTATTGAACTCGACGTGAAATTGTCCCACGAGGCCGCTAGGCCGAGTTGGACAACACGTCGAGTGCAATAAACATTTTTTGCACGAGTTGCATACAACATGTTCATGCAAAAAGCAAAAAATTATTTATTTAGGTGCGGCATTAGGTGAAGGAAAATGAAATACATAATTTAAATAAATAATTATTACTATCGATTTCATTACCATCATCCAGTTTTCCATTAATATTACAAAACATTCAGTTCTGTTATTGTCAGAATTAAATTTCGACTGACGTTTATATAACCACAGTTGCATTATAAAAATCAAAATCATAGTAGCCATGAGAGCGTATGTTATCTCGAGGTGTAGTCATAGTACAGACAGTTTTATTTGCTCTATGCAGGAAGACGGTTTAGAACATAGCGGATCGGTTTTGATTATGGAGTTATTCTCGGGAAGGCATTGTTTGTTCAACTCTGCTAACATTAATACAAAATAATATAAAATATGTAGCTGTTTAAAAACGTATGGCCAATCTCACAGAATATCTGCTAAATATGTAGTGGGTTTGAACGTTTATGTTTATCATGATGGCAGCACGTTGAAGTAGAATGACAGATGAGTGCAATAAAGAGCTTCTTTTTTCACTGAATACAGTTCAATAAAGATTTGCTTTTTGCATGAATGAAGAAAAAATATATTTAAAAACGCTTGGAAACAATATCAATGTGCTTGCAGTTACGGCCCCTGGAAAGAGCTCACTGCTATAGCGATGAAAAATATTTTTATTGGCATATTTGGATTTAACAATGAATAATATTAGGGCCACTTCTAATTCTAGTTTATTGACTAATATTTGCCTGAGGTTGGGTAATGAGTAGTTCCAATAGATTCGGTTCTTCTCATTCTCCACAAGAGACTCAATATCTCCCGGAGCATAACGAGTATTGTAGGTGCTAGTATAACACTCGTAGCACCGCGTAATGCCTGTGGATATAGACTGAGGCCACATAAGCTTAAAAAGCTGACAGTAAATGCATTGTGGTCTCAGGAGCCCCACGACACGCACTGCATCTAGTGTCCGGGACCCCTTTATCCATCACATCACCCGACTACGGCTGACAAAGGTGATGAAGACATCATCCTGGTAGGCCATCATCAAGTTCACTTGACCTGAGGAATGAGAAGGTCAAATTTTTTATGAGCCAAGTTCTTCAATATTCTTGAAGGAGAAGATCGGGAGGAAGCACTCTCCCCCTTGGCCATTGCTGACTAGGGCACAGTAGGTTCCCGAAGCAAATTTTCGGCCAAAACTTATTGACGTATAGTCAACTTCTGAGTTTTTGAAGTAATGGCCCGAAATAATCGATTTTATCATTTTATTCATTTCTTTTTCACATACTTATTTATGTGAGTTCAAAGTACAAATTCAATATTCTCAATACATGCTTTGTTTTAGCACTGCCCTTCAAAAGAAAGTTATAGACTATAGTTTCAGTTTGTTTACTTTTCGTTCCTCCTTCAGAAATTTCAAATCGAAATTACCGTAGAATGAAAAAATTTAAAAATAATGTCTACTATTCGTTTATTCGATTTTTTTAATATTGACTTACAACTAAGGAAAAAAAATAAAAAAATAAATAAAACTATCATTAATTTTTCGATTAAAAAGATTCATCGGCCATTGACATGAGGATCCTTAAATGAAGCAAGAGTGTTTTCAGAAAGAAACAACATGTATTTGTGGTTTTGGCAATCTCCCCAGACTTGAGATGAGACGTTTGTTGTTTGGTCAGTAACTTTCCAGAAACATTTACTACCTATTCATATAAGTGAGTGTTGAGTCAGTGAATGTATTGAATCATTTAGCCAGAAATCACAGTGACCGACCAGCATCGACCGTCCGCGACCGTCCAGCAACAACCAAAAATTGAAAGGCATCAATAAAATCTTTCAAACTCATACTAATCGACCAAAATTTTCAGCAGATTGCAATTTTGAACATGGTCTTTGAAAACCGGTTGAGGACGATCATTCAATGTGAGTTATCCGATAAGAATACACGTGTTGGAAATTTTGGTCGTAGTTGGACGGTCGCAGATGGTCGGCCATGGTTGCTCAGTGTGCTGGATGCCTAATTTTTGTAATAGGTATTGAGTTCAAGTTGGATTCGGCAAAATCGTAGCAAACGAGCTTTTGGAGATGAGAAAATTATTGTGATCGCAGTTCAAAATGAATTTCCAATTCTTTTATTCACTCATAGACAATCAAAAACGACAAAATTTCACAAAAATTAAGCGATAACTGTCAAATGTCAAAATCCCAGAACAGTCTCAAATCAATCTGAATTTCGGTTTTATGGCCTTTATTTCTGAATCATCAACTGTTATTCCTCTTTCAGATATCTTTGTCTTCTTTTAAACCAAACTCACATTTATTTTTGTTGTCTAATGTTGAATTGTTCTGCTCTTTTTAAAAGTTTTTCTAACAGTTTATCATGTTTTTTCATTTTCTGTATACACAATCATGTCATGTATGTATACACTAGTGCAATCTTCTATATCACCAAAAATTTCAGTCAGTTCTTGAATTCATGAGGACTGATTAGCCCATATGGTAACATTACAAATCTGTATCTCCCAAGTGAAGTTGCAAAAGTGCACAGTTCAGAGCTTTGAAGATCCAGCTTGAAATATAAAAATTCCTGTGCTGCATCTAAGGTGCTGAATACTTTTGAACCTGACCATTTGCCGTTCAAGCCATCATTTGTTGAAAATAGAAAATTGTGCTTTTTAATCGCCTCATTTAAAAAGTTGGCATGTGAGCAAATTCTGAATGATTTTTTGGCAGTTTTCATAAATGAAACAACTGGATTTATCCAATGGGCACCAATGTCATCTTTAACAATTGGCTTTTCATCCTGAAGTTCTTTTGAATTTTGGTTGTTATGGTTTGTTCATATTTATCTATTATACACAAAAATGCATTTTGTACCAGGGAAGTCAACTTCTTCAACATTTTCTATTCTTTGAATCATCCCTAGCTTAAAGCCATGAAATGTTATAACTATTCAAATCAACAATGTGAAATAAGAAATTTCTAGTAAAAGTAATTCTATAATCTATTAAAGGTATTCATTCTCATCATCCTTTCAATTCGGATGCCGTGCAGCATCTCGTCGATGTGATCCTGCTGATTCACGTCCGAATCGAGACTCCTTAGTACGAACGCGTGCATCCTATCTTCAGGCAAAGTGTAAGTGTGGAACTCAGTGCCCGTATCCTTCAAGATATCGATCATCTTCGACCGATCATCCTCGTTCTCGGTGAAGACGTGAGTTTCCTTCGAAGTATGCTTCAAGTTGAAGTCTCCCTTCAACTCAGAGAGTGATCGGTCCAAGTTGAGTCGCCCCTGTATGACGATTGGAGGCAGCATCCTACCCTGCTTGGGCTTTGCTGCCTCCTTTCTAGGGGGTTGGCCTTTGGTATTTGCCTTTTTACCTTGATGCTTCGAAGTACGCTGTGAGCCCTAGGATAGGGATTCGTCCTCGTTAAGGGACTCGTATGCGTTCTTCGGGGGCACTGGTTCCACACGTGCAGCTTTCCTAGGTTTGCCGGGGGACTTTGGTTTAACAAAACCATCCTCGTCTCCACTAGATTTTTTGGGGAGAGGGGTGAATTCGTCTTTTACCCGGATCCGATTCGGCAAACGTAGCAGCCTCCGCGTATGCTGGAGCTTCTGGGTTTCAGGATAGTGGATTTATTCGTATTTTTTGGTGTAGAATCTACGTATTTGTGCTTCTACTGCTTCCCTGATGATGATTACCAACATCTCCTCAAGCTCTGCCGGCTTCATTATTTCGTATTTGCGATTTTTCTGAATAACTGCCTCGACTTTGGCCTTGATTAAGTCCTGGAGGTCCCAAATGGCTTATCAATGCTCACGGTTGAGTTGAGCATCGGCTCCTCTCGGGATTTCCTTCTTTTCAGAAGGTGCTGTTTATTCCTTCCCTCACTGAAACTATCGGAGTCAGAGCTCGAGAATTGCACCTTGCGGGGTGATTCATTCGCTCTGACCTCTAACAGTTTTTTATTTCCTTTCAGCTGCTGTTCCAGCTTTTGTTTCCTAGCCGTTTCCTCTTCTCGAAGTTTTCGGGCTGCTTCCTCTTTTTCGGCCCGTTTCCTGGCGGCTTCCTCCTCCTTCTTGGTTTTCCTACGAAGGACTGACTGCCTTCCGAAAGCCTACCAGCAGCGGGGGAGCTGATTTAGATGTTTTTTCAGGAGTCAGTATTTTCATTTCTCATTGAAAAGAATTAACAATTCTTTGAGATGTTCTCTTTTATCAAACACTGGAAAAACCAACAGGTTCTGACCCAGGACTGCAGTTGTGAGAAGAGAATTATAAGTTACTGTTACGTTTTTGCTAAATAATAATGCCGAGCACACTACCAAACTGATTATTTTCTAACTTCACTAAAAACATACAACAACTTCACTGACTAATAAAGCACTTTGATCTATACAACAATACAACTAGCTAAATATTCCAAACACTTTTTCAAAAACTGTTTATCACTTCTTCATAATCTTCTTCCTCGGGACAGAAGGCCGTCCAAATAATCACTTCTTAGAACTGCTCCATTAATAAATACCTGCGGGGCGGCGTCAACACATTTGTATGCGATTTGTTTTTTTACAGATCTCTCAGCGGCATAGATAGGGGAATTTTTATCAATCTCGTAACATTATCCCCCTCTCAATTTTGATCGTCCCGATCAAACAATGTGTCGTTGTCTCCATTATAACGTTTGAGTCTTTCTGGGTGAACGACCTTCATTTTCGCTTTCGGGCTGCGTTGAATTCTATAGACCACGTCGTTTATTCTTTTCACTATCGTGTATGACCCTTTCCACGATCCTTTCTTACGACGAGGATTGTATAGCCACACTCAATCTCATTCTTTGAATCCACCAGTATTGGCCTTAAGATCGTATCGAGCCTTCATTCTGTCACTAGTTAATTTCAATCTTTTTCTTGCAAATTCGTGGATCCCATTCAAGCTATCTCGCAGTTCGTCTGCATAATCCTGTACCTCTTTTTCTTCAGAACTTGGTGATCCGAACACCAAGTCACAGGGCAACCGAAGTTCTCTCCCGAAGATGATGCTGGCTGGAGTGAGCTTTGTGGAATGGTGATCCGAACACCAAGTCACAGGGCAACCGAAGTTCCCTCCCGAAGATGATGCTGGCTGGAGTGAGCTTTGTGGAATCGTGCACAGAGGCCCTGTAAGCAATCAAGAATAGTGGAGATGTCGATCCCAGGTCTTTTGATGCTCCAAATGGGTAGCCCCTTAAAAAATTATGAAAAATGCAAAATTCTCATATTTACTTGAAATTTGCACTATATACGTAAAATTTCATGCTGGTTCCAAAAATATAAGATTTGCGTCAAAAATTCCAAGAATAATAGTAGAAAGAAGAAATATGAAGGGAAATGACTCCTTTCAACTCCAGATGAGCTTTTCAATTCGAGAACGGATGGAAATAGAGTAATTCTGCGAACGCCAATCAATTCAAAATCATGAAATTAGTATACTCTGTGGATTTCGAGTCACTGTGATGGAGGGCCGTTGTTCTGGTCTTGCTAATTCCCATCAATTCACAAACTTCCTTGAATAAATTTGATTCAAAATTTCTTCCTTTATCGAATGTAGCTCCATTGGGACTCCAAACCTTGAAAACATGTTATCCACCAGAGCTCTTGCAACTGTGGATGCTTCTTGATTAGGCAAGGCATAAGATTCAACCCATTAGCTGAAGTAATCCATGACAACGAGGATGTATTTGTTGCCATAATTCGTCATCGGAAACGGTCCTGCTACATCGATGGCGATTCGTTCGAAGGAAGCGCCTACATTATATTGTTTCATCTCTCCTCTCGATCTTGTCTTGGGACCTTTGCTTGCTTCACACTTCGGACATCTTCGGCACCATCTCTCTATATTTTCACGACATTGGACCCTGTAACATCTCTGCCGTATTTTATCCAAGGTCTTATTCACTCCAAAATGTCCACCTGATTTGCTGCCATGAATCTCCTCCAAGACATCACTTATTTTCGACCTAGGCACAACCAGTTGAGAAATTACTTTTCTGCCGTCGACGGATTCCCAAGCTCTCTTCAATAGACCATTCTCAGCAATCAGGGCATCCCATTGTGCATACAATGCCTTGAAACATGGTGATCGTAAGGAGATTTCCTTCCAGGTGGGTCTTTCCGCTCCGCTTTCCTTCCATCGTAGAAAATCTGCAATGTTTGGATCACTTTCTTGGTCCTGCCTCATTTTCGTTGTGGTCCAATTATCGTCAACCATTAATCTCACTTGGTTGATCCCTTTGCGACGTACAATTCGCTCACAAGTATCCGAATCAGGTCTTCTGGACAAGATATCTGTGTTGTTGGGCAATTCAGTTGTTCTTAGCCTCTTAACTGTGATGGCCTCGGAGGCTTCATCATTGCTAGTCGGCATGCGCCCTGGTTGTTCGGTTGTTCTTACCCTCTCCACAGGTACGGCCGTGGGAGTTATATCTTCGCTAGCCGACATGCGCCCCGATATGAATTCTGTTGTACGTAGCCTCTTAACAGGGATGATCCTGGGGGTTCCATCACTGCTAACCGGCATGCGGCCCGATATGTTGGCTGATTCAAATTTTTCCTGCCGCCAATTTGACTCGCTGGAAGACCTTGTCCACACAGGTGATAGCGAACGTGGTGGCATTCTTACCCTGCAGTCTCTACTAAAATGTCCCAATTTTCCACATCGATAACAAGCCCTGTTCTCCTAAGTGCTCATTCCGCCTTTCAAAGATTTAATCGCATCCAGAACCTTCTCCAATAATCTAATAACTGCGCTTGATCGTTTTTCGGGCTCTTCTATTGAAACCGCTCGTAGTTTCGGACTTAAGGAGTTGAGGGCCGCCTCAACTTCTAGAGAACTTACCAAGGCATCGCTAGTCCTCTTGAAGTGTGTTAGTCGCAGAGTCCTTTGGATTTCGGTGTCTCTGAGTCCATCTATAAATAACTGCACCGCTAAATGTTCTGTGAAATCTCCCGGTGCTTCTGGAATTAGGCGTCTCACATCCGATTCAAATTCCTGCAGACTCTCACGTGATTTCTGATTGCGCGTTTTCATTTGAGCCCGATATAGTTGTTCGCGATGTTGATTGCCATACCGCAACTCCAAAGCAGTAATCAGGTCTTTATATTTATTTTGCTGTTCGACGGGTATCGTCTGCAACATACCTAAAGCTGGCCCTCTCAAAGATACTATAAGAGCCGAAGCCTTTTCTTCTTCGCTCCGTCTATTAGCCACTGCTGCAGCTTCAAATTGTCTACAATACATTGGCCAAGACGACTGTCCATCAAATGTCGGTGGTTTAAGGGAAATTCCTGATGTGGTATCCCTGTCTCGACGATCTTGGTTCTTGAGTAGAGCTATCTGGTTTTCGATGAGTCCTTTCACCTCCTCTCGCACTGTATTCACTATCTTATTGACGCCTTCCTTTATTTTTCCTTTCAGTTCCTCCATTTGTACTTGATATTCTAGAACTATGTGAAGGTCTGTTTTTCTTTGTTTTTCTATTCGTTCTAATTCATTCTTTTGCTGTTCGAGTAGTTTCTGGAGTGCTTCTTCTCGTTCATTTCTCTGTTCTTCGAGAATCCAAATCCGCAAATTGATTTTGAATACATTTCACAATGTCCTCCATCGTATCGTACGATGTACTCCTCGTATTCACCATAAATAGTTTAGAAATAGTTTCTATTTTTCACTAATATCCCGCTTCGGACACCACTGTTATGTTTTTGCTAAATAATAATGCCGAGCACACTACTAAACTGTTTATTTTCTAACTTCACCAAAAACATACAACAACTTCACTGACTAATAAAACACTTAGATCTATACATCAATACATACAACAGCTAAATATTCCAAACACTTCTTCAAAAGCTGTTTATCACTTCTTCATAATCTTCTTCCTCTTCTTAATCTTAATCCTAGTGAAATCTCTTTATATAGTCCATTTATGCCGACTGGATCTTTCGCAAAATTTCCTAGAATACTCGGGACAGAAGGCCGTCCAAATAATCACTTCTCCGAACTGCTCCATTAATAAATACCTGCGGCGCGCGTCAACACATTTGTATGCGATTTGTTTTTTATGGATCTCTCAGCGGCATAGATAGGGGAATTTTTACCAATCTCGTAACATTTCACACATATTGACTAACAGTAATTTGTGTGGTTGTTTTGAGATTTCGAAAGTAAAATGGATCAAGTCGATTTCAAGAGAGTTATTGTACTCGAGAATAATGGAAGTAATTATCCGGCATGGAAATTCCAAATAATCATAATTCTACGAACTGCTAGAGTTTATGATGTAGTCGACAAAAGCAGAATCCCAGCTGCATCGGAGGAAAGCAAGAAGAAGTGGAGTGAGGATGACTTGAAAGCACAACGAGTAATCGTGACTTCAGTTAGCGAAAGGTTTATTACTCATCTTATTGCTTGCAAGAGTTCAGCAGACATGTGGACCAGAATTCAAGCTCTGTTCGGAAAAACAACCCCTTCAATAAAGATTCTATGCATATGTATTCAAAAACGATGGGGTAGCAGCGCACATAGCGGATCTAGAGAACCTGAGTCGTGAATTGAAATCGTGCGGAGATGAAATCAGTGAGAGTATGCTAATGAACAAAATGTTGATGACATTACCAGAAAGAAGAGATAATCAAGAATAGGGACAACAGAGACGAAGGAGTAGTCGAGGCATTATCTGCAGAGAAATCGAACTGGAGAACAAAGTACCCCAGAAAGACTAACAATGAATTGAAAGAAAGAAGATTCGTGAAGAAAAACGTGATTGTAGTTACTGCTAAAAACGGGGTAATTTTGAACGCGACTGTTGGTTCGAAAAAAAGAAGGTGGAGCAAACACCATCTACATCATCAGCGAGGTCTAACTACGCCCTCATGTCCAACATGGAAGGTGGATCTAAATGTGATTGGTATTTGGACAGTGGTGCGAGTCATCATATGACATTTAATAGATTCTGGTTCAACAATTATGGAAAACTCAATATCGAAGAGTACATTGTAATTGGTGATGGAACAAGATTGGAAGTTGAAGGAAGAGGTACTGTATCAGTCAATGTCCGAAAGAAAAATAATGATTCAATCAGCTGTACCATCGAACGGGTTCTACATGTTCCAGATCTGAAGTGTAGTTTATTTTCCGCCAGTGCTGTTGCTGATAAAGGCTACAATCATCACCGATAAAAGACAATGTAAAATAATGAAGGAAAATGATACTATAATTGTGGGTGAACGTGACGGAAATTTATTCAGACTCAAAATGGATCTAGAAATATATAATATTGTTTAATGACGGTTCAAATTGAGTTTGATTCAGGTCGGGTTAGTTTGGGTTTAGGTTGATTGGAATGAATATTTATTCAATATTCTCCAACCGAAATATATATTAAATTTCTCTGAACGATTTCCTGCATGCATAGCTTAGCAACAACGTATTTTTGCTGCAGATTTACCGAATTGAATAAGATATCCACTTCGATCCACTTTGATCCATCTCGATATCAGATTTATAGTAATACTAAGTAACCAACTTGACAACAAAGCATTTCCGGTAGATATCTATCATCAGAATCGGCTGAAGATTGATATTAATATTCTCCTTTCCTTTCCTTTCTGTAAAGCTTATCTGAATGATTCCATTTGTTCATAACTTGCCAATAGCTCATTTCGAAAAAGTCAAAATATCATAGAACGAACAAGCTAATTGAATAGTATGATGTCCTCATCTCATATCAAATCTGAAGTGACCAACTTGACAACAGCACATTTCCGCAAAACAAAAATAATTGGTACTATCTATGAAACGTCTCTGAATAATTTTCCGCGTCCACAACTTGGCAACAGCACATTTCCGCAAAGTAGAAGTTCAATAGCAAAAACCACCTGATTTAGTTTAATTTCAGATTCGATTCATCTCCATATCAGATTTCCAAAACTTGGCAACAATGCATTTCCGTAAAACAAAAACGGTACGATAAGAATCGCCTTATACTACAAAATGGCAATGTTCAATTTTTTTTTTCACAACCAATTTTCAGTAAAGTTTTACCCAAATCTTTATGAGATTCCAATAGTGAGTTACAGTGATGCTGATTTTGCGGGAGACATTCAAACCAGAAAATCAACTTTTGTTTTGTTATGTTCTTTGAAGGAACACCTATCAGTTGGTGTAACATTAGATGAATTACCCTATAGTCAGAACCTGATCATTATCTAACTAATGTCACGACTTGTCATACAGTTCTTTTAAAATACTCAATAAATCATATTCCTCGTACTCTTTTATATTACATGATGTCAGAATGAATAACTTCGAAATGGAAGATGAAACCAAGAAAACCATAGAATTCCTGCAACAACAGCTAAAGGATTTGAAATTATCCATTGAAGCCAATCGATTTGTATTTCAAACTAGTCAACATGCATTATCAAATTCAGTGCCATTTGTTCAACCATCCAAACCATTGAGAATAGAAAGTGATTCAACAAGGGAATGGAGAATTTGGATTCAGCATTTTGAATGGTTTGAAAATGTTATCAATTTATCATCCAAAACTGATGAGCAACAACTATCTACCTTCATGATGGTAATTGGTACAGATTGATTTGAGTTATATAATAACTGGGCTCCAGAAAAGAAATCAACGTTGGCAAAACTAAAAATGTCATTTAGTGAACACTTCACCCCAAAAACGAATACAGCATATGAAACTTTGATCTTCAATAGCATGAATCAGGAAGAGAATGAAAGCTTTGATGATTTTTTTAAGAGGATACAAACACAAGTGAAAAAGTGCGAGATTCAAAATTCAGGAGATAGGATTCTCAGAGACAAAATAATAATTAGGCATGGGTTGCCTGAAGAACTTTGAATACAAAATTGATCTCAAACCCAATGCAAAATTTGAAATTCGCCCACCTAGAAGTATACCCCATGCCATCAGGGACCAAGTGAAATATGAGTTAGATTCCATGGGTGAAATTCGAAGTAATACGTCCAATACAAAAGCCAACACCTATAGCTAGCCCGATGGTTATAGTACGAAAGAAGAATAAAATAAGAATCTGCATTGATCCCACAGATCTCAACAAACAAATATTGATACGTCATTTTCCGTTAAAAACGGTCGAGGAAATTGCCAGCAGAGTTACAGGTGCAAAATATTTTACACTTCTAGATTGCACCATGGGATTTTGGCAGATCAAAGTGGCAAACAGTCACAGAAATATTTAACATTCAGTACACCATGGGGAAGATTTTCTTGTACATGGATGCCATTTGGTTTGTGTTCAGCTCCTGAAGTCTTCCAGCAAGTCTTATCGAATCTCCTTGACAATATAGAAAACACTGAAAACTCTATGGATGATATTTTCATTTGGGCAAAAACTGAAGAAAATTTGAAGAAAATAACCGAAAAAGTCATCAAAACATTGAGCGAAGCAAGCAAAAGGTACGATTCTTAGGCCATATATTCACGGACTCTGGTTTATCTATCGAAGAAGAGAAAGTTACTGTCATAAATAATTTAGAGATACCCACCAATAGAACTGAAGTTCAGAGACTACTCGGGATGGTGAACTATCTGAGTAAGTTCATAAACAATCTATCAGAATTAACTGCACCATTACGGTACCTCATTAGAAAAGATGTCGAATTTAAATGGGACAAAGAACAAGAACGAGCTTTATCGGAAATAAAAAAAGTGCCGACAGCTCCACCTGTATTGAAATATTACGATGTTAATGCTGATGTTACAATCCAATCAGATGCTTGTAATAAGTCAGTGGGAGCGGTATTACTTCAAAAAGGTAAACCAGTAGTATATTCTTCAAGGGCTTTAACGAAAACGGAAGAGAAATTTACGATAATTGAAAAAGAAGCTTTGGCAATGAGGATAGCTTGTAAAAAATTTCATACATATATTTATGGAAAGAAATTAATTATTGAGACTGACCAGAAGCCTCTTGAATCTATCACAGTACAATCCTATTGTCATTTACAAAAAAGGATCTGAAATTCCGATTGCGAATTTACTCAGCAGAGACTGTAAAAATATGGAAATTGTTGATGAAGAAGAATTAGATGTTCAAATATTGTTCGCAGCCTCGGATACTGCACAACAAAACATAACTGAAGAGACCTCACGTGACCCCGAATTATCAATTCTAAAAGAAGTATTAATGAAAGGGTGGCCGAATGAGATTCTAAAACTTGACAAAAGGTTACAACATTACTGGACCTTTCGTGACCAACTTTCCCTTTTAGATGGTTTGATTTTCAATTGGCACAAATTAGTGATTCCAAAGAGTTATATACCGAAAGTTCTTCAAGATATCCATTCCAGTCACCACGGCGTTGAGAAATCACTAAGAAGGGCCAGGTCTGGAGTATTTTGGTTGGGAATGACTCAAGATATCACGAAGTTTTTTAAAAGATGCGATATTTGTCAATCAGTGCAGGACTCAAATCCTAAAGAACCACTAATACCCAAGAAAGTACCACAGTTACCTTGGCAGATCGTTGATTCGGATCTTTTTAAATTCGGAAAGGATGAGTATTTGCTGATATGTGACAGTTATTCGGGATTCTACGATTTTGAAAAA
Source organism: Chrysolina americana (assembly GCA_958502065.1). NCBI lineage: Eukaryota > Metazoa > Arthropoda > Insecta > Coleoptera > Chrysomelidae > Chrysolina > Chrysolina americana. The sequence goes on from OY293419.1 coordinate 38,452,586, forward strand.
CTGAAGTATAGTAGTTCAAATGAAGTAATATCTCATCTGAAAAAAATATTTTCTGTACACGGCATTCCTCAAATACTGGAAACTGATAATGGACCTCAATATAGCTCACGTGAATTCAAGAAGTTCGTCCAAGACTGGAAAATTAACCATCAAACTTCGTCACCAAGATTCCCACAGTCGAATGGTTTGTCAGAAAAATAGGTGTCCATTGCAAAAAATTTCAAAGAAAAAATGTGAAAAGGAAAATTCCGATAGATACCAAGCCCTTTTCAATCAAAGGAATACTCCAAGAAATGAAAAGTTGGGTTCTCCAGTACAAAGATTATTCAGTCGCACAACCAGAACTACAATTCCAACCACTTCTGAAGCACTTCAGCCAACCCTTATAACAGGTGTTCGAGAAGAACTTTCTCGATTGAGACAAAAACAAAAACAGTTCTTTGGCCAAAAAAGTTGTAATATTACTAGAAAATTTAATGAAGGGGATAAAATAATTATTCAAGAAGGACCGAAAAAGTTCATAGGTGGAAAGGTACTAGAAAAAGCAAATAGACCAAGATCATTTCTAATAGAGACAAGTAAAGGGCAAATTCTAGAACGAAATTCAAAACATTTGAAAGGAACCATGGCGAATGTTCAACCAAATATAATAGTCGTTCCGAATTATGGAAATTCATCCACCAGAAATGACGATCATTCACAAGGAGAGACTTATTATGGAGGTCCACCTTCAACGATTAGTAAAGAGAATGAGATGCTTTCAGAAAGTTCACCTACAACTATTGATAGAGAGAATGAGATACTTGCAGATGGAAAAGAAATGAAAGAAATACAAGATCAAAATGTACAAGAAGATAGGCCTAGAAGAGAAATACGCATACCGAGAAGATTTATTGAAGAATTTTAAATATTCTTGTTCAGTTTATTTTATGAACAGAAATGTTAATGTTCGTTAGTTCAATTAGTTATTTGTGAAAAAACGGGGGATGTAATATTAGATGAATTACCCTATACTCAGGACCTGATCATTATCTGACTAATTTCACGACAGTTCTTTTAAAATACTCAATAAATCATATTCCTCGTACTCTTTTATATTACAGTTGGTATTCCAGGCGTCAAAATATAGTAGCTCTATCAACTACTGAATCAGAATATATAGCAGCAAGTGAAGCAATGAAGGAAACTATTGGAATGGTAAAATTGATAGAAGAACTGCAAATCTATCAGCGTCCAGTTGTCATCAGAATGGATAATAAAAGTGCAATGAGATTAATACGAGATGAAAATTCTCATAAACGAACAAAGCATATTGATCATAAAGAGGGGCGACACTACTTGACGGCTGACCATTAAGCGAATTGTGAAAAATGATCCGTAGTCGGAGTGCATTTTAATCTGGAACCCAGAGATAGCGCTGAATTCATACTTCAGTGTTTGTCTCAGGGATTTTCAATTAGGGTGAAAGGATTTTTCGATTCAATTGGGTCGAACTAGCCTTCGCTGATGATTGGCAAAGACCATGAAACCGGTACTGAGGTGTTCCCCCAATTAAATCGAAAAATAATTTCAGCTTTGATATTTGAAATGCATTGCAAGTAGTTCTTGTAGAAAGCTTTGCCAAGTACTAAACAGATATAATTCAACGGTCGTAGGGGGCAGTAGTTGTTTTCTGTTGAATACTTGCCGACGACCATACCTATTGTATAGGTTTCCGGCGGAATGTTGGATTACGTAATCCAGCATTTTTCACAAACCATATTGATATTCGATTTCATTTTTTGAGAGAAAAAAATTGGAAAAGATTTCGAACTTCAATTCAAGAAAAGTGAAGAACAGTTGGCAGATATTTTCAGCAAGGCCTTAAGCAAGCATCAATTTGAAGCAATGAGAATCAAAATGGATACCAAACCAAGGGAGTGTTGAAATACTTAGTGTTTATGTTTGATATATTCATTTTACGTATTCTATATACTTAAAAATAAGGTGGTGATAAAAATTGAATTTGATATATTGTCAAATAAAAAGTCAGAGATTAGAGTTGCTGTTTATACATTATATTTTCATTATTTCTCATTGAAAATAACTAACAATTCTTTGATTTCTTCTCTTTTATCAAACACTGGGAAAACCAACAACTTTTCGTTTTCATGTTCGCTGTACTTTACGAAAGTGTTGTGTTTTTGGCATTCACCACACTTTCGGATTGTGTTGAGAGTTTTCGGTTTGCTGGTTTTCACGACACTCTCCAATTTTCTAATTTCGTCCCACTTGGACCGTGCAGAGCCACCGGAGTTTATTGATGGTTTCTCGGCGTTTTGGGCGATTTCTTCTTCGATGATAATATTCCAATCCTTGGTTGGAAACGGATCTGTATCACTTTCACCTATATGAGAGAATGGTCTTCCTCCTGTCAGAAATTTTTCCCGCTCGCGTACGAGAGCCTCGATCGTTATCACGCCTGGCTGGCTCTGCGCTGGTGTTTCCGGGGTTTCAGGGCGTCTCGGGTTATCCACATCTTGTGTATTACCCCCCGACAATTGGAAAGTGTGCTTCCACATACTTCAGCACACTTTCCGTTGCCGGTTGGCTTTCCCTTTGGATGTTCCTTAGCATATTCCGAGTTCCACTGTGTCCAAGTGAAATCGGAAGTGTCTTAAATTTTCCTGATTTGGGCCTGGTAGTTAGCGATGGGATCCTTTTCGCAAGTACTTTTAGAAGTGTCGCGAACGGAATGGAAAGGGTGCTAAACGCAGCCCTCTGGTTTCTCGGCACTTTCCAAAGATGATGTATCTTCAAGTATTTCAATCATCTCGTTCAATACCCTATCCGTTGGAGTTGGCGACTCGTTCTCTCCGGCGGTACCACGGAAAGTCTAGTGAATCTCCTTCGGCTGAGCTGGTGGTTAGTTGAATGGAAACTGTGGAGAACATTGCAGTCGGTTTTCGATGGTGAATTTTTAAAGTCGCTGGGACTTCGTTCAGGCTTAGATTCATTCATATGGTGGGGGGAGGGTTGCTCATTCTCCACTGGTTGTAGTTGGTGGAAAGAGGGTGCACGGCTTACCGGCGTCCTCACCCTCTTCTCTTGGTGTGGGAGGGATGTTGCTGTCGTGCTGTTGATGATTGTCTGGCAGTATCGGGCTCGTGCTAAGTCCTTCCTCCAGGTCGGCTTCTCGTGAGTTTATCGGGGTGCTGGAGGTCATCCCCGCGGTAGTAGATGGACACTCGGTGACTTCTACCGGTCCTTCCTCGGGTGTTTCGCTCCAGATATCCAGGTCGGTGCCTAATTGATTGCATGCAACAATCCTAGATATTCTTCTAGTTCTGACTTTAGCCTTTCGTTCGCCACACTTTCCATTTTCTGGATCGCGTGACCTGAATGCTTCTGAGGTTGTGTATTATGGACTGACACATCACCCTGAGGACATACCGGTAGTTGAGTAATGGACTCACCGGTACTTGCTAAGTCGGCATGGGGATCCGAGGCCTTCTGCTGCTCGTTGAGGACTTCATCGGCAGCTTTCACTTTCTTATTCGGCGGACCGCCGGCCGAAGACGAATACGTCTCCACCACTTTCACTATAAGCGTCTTTTCGCAGCAGGCCAGAGTGTCACTATCAATAGGGGGCACTGGCACGGTTGTGTCTTTAGCGGGTTCAGGTGGTGGTATGGCGATGTCTTGATGTAGGACGATCTTCGGGCTTCGTGGAACTACTTTTCGCTTCATGGGCTTCCGGTCGCTGTCGCTTTCAGATGTCATTGGGTTTTCATTTCCGGGTCTTGAAAGGAGCCGTGGCAGTGCTCTGGCCCATCCCAGAAAGGGGGATTTTCGAGAATTAACTCCCTCAGAGCCACTGCTCATGAAGGAGTTGGCGAAACCTGCGTGAGAAACATCACGAGGTGAGTTCGATGGCTTTGTCACTACTGTCGAAAATCGCGCAGCACACTGACAGCAATTGACGTTCTGTCTCTAGTGTCTGTTTAGAGAAGTACGTCATACGTACATACTTATGTATGATTTCGTGGCTTTGTAATGTGTTTTTGTAGAAATTTATTTTCGTATTTTCATCAGTCTATTCAATGCATTTTTGTAATTGATTTATTGGTTTTTCAATTCCAGGTTATTTGGAATTTTCTTCAGGTTCTTGAATAATTTGTCTCTAGTATTGATAGATTTTACTAATCCAATTATTATCCATTGCATACGTTTCAAACTTTTATGTTTTACTTTATTTTGACTGTATTCGTATACTTTTTATTGATTTCATAGAGTTAGTGGCACTTTCATCGGTGTCTCTTAACGGTAAAACCAGCCATAATGTGCAATTTAATTTTTCAATGTACAAAAATTAATGATTTATTTATGAAAAATTACAATCAATACTTGCAATAATATCCTGAGGAACATTGCACAAATGGATGAATGATGTAATTCAATGTCCGTATGGAGAAGTAATTGTTTTCTGTCAGATATTTGCCGCATTTTTCCACTTTGTGGAAATGTGTGGAAAGAAGGGTATTTTCGACCGCAGTCGGTATTGCTTATCATTGCTTTTCTCTAGTTGAGTACAATTGGTTTGATTTTTTCGTTTTGCTTCTCAATAATCGGATTCAGTATCAGAAGAGAGAAATTGTGTGACGGAAAATTATTACTTGGCTAATGAATGCCTAGATTATGATTCGACAATGCAAAAATATACTGCCGGATGAGTCAGAAGAGATATACTACAAAGTTACCTCAATAGGTATGGAACATTGTCAAAATTCGCTGGCCGACCATCAACATCGAAATCAAGTATCACACTGAATAGAGAATCTGATCGTATACGCTATGGTAAAAGTAATAATTTTTTTGTATCAACAAGGTAAAAACAGTAAACGTGCTGCTGGAGAAGGATGCATTTCTAGTGTCCGTACAATGTGCTATAAATGTGGAGTAGGGTTATGCCTAGATGGCAAAATTATGCATTTTTGTATGATATATTCTGCTAGTGTTACCATATGGTAACACATCTTACAAAAAAAAATAAGTCGATAAACAGTCGGAAATTAATAGCAACCATTCAACACTTACCGATATTTTTGTACGTAATTTCAATGATTTTTGAGGAAGTGACAGCCGCTGTCACAGCAAAATGTCAAATATGAAAAATTTCGACGATTCTGATTGTTAATGAACGTGAATGAAACGTTATAAGTATATCATGTTTGTTTTAGATACATGTTATTCGCTTAAGAAAACATTCTTGCATGAAGAAATGCTATATAAAAAACTTTACAATGACTGACTATTATATCCCCTAAATTTTTATTTTTGACATTTTTGATTCAGATATTCGTATCTGTTCTTGTAGGCGCCAATACTGATCAGGCATCCTTTTATTTGCGTGTTCTCAATTTTGGAAATTTTCTTCTAACATCAGATATTCGTTGGATATTTGATAAATTTGTCAGCATCTACGTTTTTCCAATTTTGGTATAAGTTGTTGATATTTTTTAAAGAGTTATTGACTATGTGCATTCAATTCGAGAAAAACGAAATATATTATTATGGTTTCATAATTTCAAAAATTCCAACAAGAAGTTGGGTCCTGAGCAGGTCTTTACATCAAACTCCGAATACTAAGATGGTTGAGGTCCTGTAGAAGCGATTAGCGATGAGTAGAGTTCGTAACAAATTGCACCTAATTAAAATTGAATATGTGCATGTTTTATGTTTTTGATAGAATCCGATTCCAAAATTTTATTTTTCCTAATAGACTTTTCCGAGAATGAACTGTTTTCATGTTTTATTATAGCCCTGAGACGCCTAGAGGGGCCCGTGAGATTCTTTTCACGGTCACACCAGGTCAGTCCGACACTGTAGGATATCGATATTATTGTAGGGGTCACCCGGTATAAAGACTCAATTAACAACAACTAATTTCTTGGGAACATATTATTGTATTGTTTTGCAGGAATAATTACAAGCATGCTGTCACACGAATCTCAGCCTCCGCGTTTCGCGCTTCTCGAATACGAGTCCCAGCACAGTGCTAATTCTATCATATGGGTTCACTTGGACATGTTGGAGTTTCCCCACTCACAAAATTTACTTGCTTTATGTTCAGAATCCCTCACGCTTATTAGTTTCAATTCAATGGCGGCAATCGACTGTCTTCATACTATTCGTTGCAAAAATTGATATCAGTAGTAACAGATAACGAGAAACTCATTATGAATTCATGAAAATATACCAGCCTCAAGCAATGCAGTGTAGTGTGTCATCGGGTATGGAATGTGTATTATTTGTTTGAGATATGATCACCAATGCCACAGTCTTCCTCAGAACAGTCTCTGGTCACCAATTTCCACCCAGTGTTAATGGGAAACTCGGATATACTGGTAAAGGATGAATTTGGTCAAACTAATCCCCTAGAAGTCGGAGATTACACCTCTAGGAATGGAGAACTGGTGAATCTTGAAAATGCCTGTGTTAATATTGACAATTCTAGTGATGTGATTATTGGCCCTGTGACACAGTTTAATGTAAACGGAAATGTTACCATTTATCAAAATGAAAATGGTCAACAACGAACCATTGACGAGGAAGGTACCGAGGAAGACACATCAGTTCCCAATTATGACGGTAAGACAAACATGTTTTGTTTATATTATGCTGTGAAGGTCGACAAGTGCACAACTCTCGATATGGTTAAAAATAAATTGTGTATACAGAGTGAATTCAATTTGAAGCAAGCAACTATTGTTATATGTTGTTTTAAAATACCATGCATCCGTAAAAGTAACTGTGTAATTCTTTCTTTCTTTATCTAAGCAATTTTCTCTTGCGAATGAAATGATCGTTCAAAACTTATGTGTACAGTGTCGGGCACATATCTGATATGATTTGATAACGAATGGAAAATATTTTTATTCGAAATTTCTTCGAAAAATATTTTCCATCTAAGCTTCTGTATTTCTTCAAATTAAGAGTGCGTCATTCAAATAACGATTATTCAATAGAATAGAATGGTACTGCCACAGCTATCATCATAGATGGATAAACAACAAATATACAGTGTGGACCAATGGAAACTTCCCACTCCAATATTTAGGATTCAAAATAGAAATTTGAAAATACGCTCAATCATGTCGGTTTTTCATTTGAAGGGGAACAAATTTTCAGCTTTTTTTCACCCCATATCTTTAACCTTGTAGCTGGAGGGTGAGCAACCTTCAAAATTTGAACAAGAAAAAAGGATTGTGCCATACCACTTTTTAAAGGAATCATCGAGTTCTTTATTACTTTTTAATTTCGCATCCTTATTTTCATCAACGAATTGACAGCTTGTCAAAATATTGGAAAGTGACTATAGTTTTCTTTATAAACATACCATATAATTATAGTTCAGAGTTTATTATTCAGTTGTACACCTCAAATTAATTTTTCAAACTGTTCAGAAGTCCGCCATCAACAGTCACGCAATAGTGAAATCGATTCTCTATCTCTTCTCTGAAATTCTGTAACATATAGAGATATAGAATCGCTTTTGTTATTGCACGAATGTTGATGGCGGATATTTTGAACAGTATGAAAAATGAGTTTTATGTGTATACCTAATTATTAAACTCGAAACCTTAATTATTCAGTATTTTTAGTAAGAAAACAATAGTCTATTTCCAAATTTTGACAAGCTGTTTGTAGGGTCATAAAGAATTCGATGAGATCTTCAAAAAGAAGTTCTTTTCCATTATTCAAATTCTGATGGTTGTTCACCCCATAGCTACAGGGTTAAAGCTATGCGGGTGAAGAGAGCTGAAAATTAGTTCCACCTCAAATCAGAAACCGACCTATTCGAAGGTTTTTCCAAATTTTGAATTTGAATCCTAAAAATTGGGGTGAAAAGTTTCCATTGGACCACCCTGTATAATACAGAACATGTCAGTACAAACAAAACACAAATTCATATAATGAACTATAACTTACATGAATAATAGAAAAATTGAAATTCATAGCAGGCTAGATGCATAAAGGTGTATTTTTATGTTGACGCTGGATTTCAGCGTCAATCTGGTCACGTGATGGAATGGCAATTGAAGCGTCAAGTTCCAGCGTCAAATTTTAGCGTCAGCAAAATTGGAAGTGAAAGAAGCGTCAAAATTAGACATATGAGTCATTCATATGGAAAGTCAATATAAATTAAGTAAAAGATTTATATACATACATTTGTTTACGACATGACCGATGACACGACACAGATCATTGATCCTTGTAAATAATCAACATTGAACTATATTATGGAAAAGACAATATATAGAGAAACATAATCAAACGTGTATTTATAAATGAGGTTACTTATAGCTGCCCTTGTATTCGATGATATTGCAATAACTATAGTAATTTGGAAAAAATATCGAAAAATACGTTTTTGGGTGCATCCATTATTCAAATTATATCGAGATGAGCAGAGATTTTCTGAGTTCCACCAGTTTCTTCGTATTGAGGCAAAACGTATCTGAAATTCATTTTCAGATATTTATTGGCGACAGGTATAACATCAATATCATATCAAGATGGGAGTTCCAACATCCTTAGAAACCTAAATACGCTAGATGGCAGTGGTATAGCATCAATTCAGTGCGCCACTAAAATAAAATTGTTTGCAACAAACATTACAGCAAAAAATTTTTCTCAGATCACTGGTCATTCATGAATGTCGCTTTGCGGGAACGTCGGAATTCCTTCGTGACTTCGTCATTCTAGCAAGATGCGACGTTGCCTGTCTCTGTTTTACTTGATCGTAGAAGATGAGTGTGATATTGTAGGTAGGTATTTTTCTATTGTTGTCCATCTGGAGCGTAGTGTTATTTTATTGTATTTTCACTTGGTTTTGAATAAAGTATATAAGTGTTTAAATTTGTGAGAAGCATGTGCAAGATATTTACTAGAAAGACAAGTAAAATCAATTTGTTTAGACGAATTATTCAGTTTGAGATGTGAGAGGTGTTGCTAGTCGTTTCAAGATTTGTTTGAAGGTTGTAGACGATGTAGAAACTTGATTACTTGGGTTTCAGATGTCCATCGTTTGAAATATATTTGACTTCTTTCACTTTTTCACAACGTTTCGATTGCTTGTATCCGCAGTCGTCTTCAGGTGAATACTGACAAGTTCAGATTATACAAGGTCTTCAAAGATCTGTTGATATGGTGTAATTAAGATGTAATTATGACGGTGTTGTGGCGCGTGTAGTTCCGCGCTTTTTTGTTCCCTCCAAAGCGGTCTATAAGCGGTTTCCATACGTTTTTGATTTTCACGCTCGGCTGACTGAAAGCCCCATTGGGTTCGATATACGCGGTTTCGATGACTTTTTATTTGAACCAAAGTTTCTCCCTATAAAAAATACTAGCCTCGTTCCGAAGAATTCGATGGTGCTCAGTTCAGGCATGATCAGTAATTCCCGATTTAGATTTCTCTCCCCGTTGAGTCACTTTTTGTGTTCGGTTATTCTCACGGATAATGGTCTCTTGGTCTTTCCGATGTAAGAATATTCACATGGCAACTTCGTAATTGCAGTTTTTGCTGAATGATGGGATTATAACTTAATTTTGTGGTCATTCTACAATCGTCTTGGACCTTTCGTGTTGCTTCTGTACTTTTCTTTTCCATTTTGCACACTCGACCGCCTACCCAAAATCCGCTTTGGATCGTTCGGGTAACGGCAGTCGCATGCGGGAAAAGGTACTAGCTTTTTCCGTACTTTTTAGGATATAACTTAATCAGTGCGGAAAGTGACATCTTTCAAACGAGTGGAAATATTGTAGCACGAGGCACACGCCGAGTTTAACCATAAAATATTATACATTTTCATCGAGTAGTACGAGTGTTAAGATGACTGCTAGGTCGCCAGATCATATCAAAATGGATTTTTTTCTCTGGCCCTATCTCAGTGTTTACATTAAAGCCCTTACAAATATCGAAGTCCTCTACAACATAATACGCCATGAGTGTGAGACGTTGAACAGCGTCAGTCTCCAAAGAGAATAATAAGCACTCAGGTTGTTATAACAGGAGAAAGTTGTGTTCTGAAAACAATTGAGGAAGTCACTTTGAATATCTGATGAATTTGTATTTTCTTGTTGGTGTTCCATTTGTACAGAAGAAAAACTAACAATGTTTTTCCATGACGTTACATCCGTGTACAGTAAATGACTGTTAACTATGCATAAAAAATATTCAGTTCAATTTCAGAATAATGTATTATGAAGGGAATGTTTAAATTTTTATATATGGTTGAACCCAGAAAGATAATTCACAAAAAAAAGTATGTCCATTTATTTGAAAAAAAAATAAAAAATGAATCTTTGACAGGTGACATGTAGATAATTGAACTCAGGCACTCGATGGCTTTCATCATCATATCATTGAAAAAATGTATGAGGGAAGTTATTGTTTTTTCTACAAATAGGAAAGTTACAAGGGCGTGAATACTTGGCTGAATCTCCCGATATATGTATCTCGTATTCATACGCTTAATTTATATACTGATATGACTCCATTTGTGAATTCGATTTAATCATGAGTTTGGCAAAAGCTCTGCTTCTGAGGAACCTTGGTGATTCGTGAAAACAAAACAAAAAAATATGTTATTACAAATTATCATTATTATTATAATATGGCTCTCTACCAAGTAACGTTTCAAGGCGCCTTTAAATTTACCTGCTGGCATGTCTCCGATTTCCAGCGGTAGGTGGCTATAGAACTTGCTCTCAGTGTAGTTTGGAGATTTTTCAATCTTAGACAAGCTGTTGATGTTAATATTGCGAGCTTACTAGTATTTCTTGTGAAGTAATAGTGATAATCAGAATTTCTTGAAGAGTATACTACCAAATAAAATATGAAATTTTGGTCTTATAACACACTTTTGTCTATTTGTATTTTTTTAGCTTTTAAACAGTTTCCACATGAACAAACATTAAAAGTATATAAGGGGACTGAAAACTAGCGAGTAGTAAATTTTAATGAGCGTGTTTAAATTTAACGTTTTTTCAAGTTGCACAATAGCATACTGTGCAGAGGTGAGTTTCTTACCTAAATGTTTTATGTGGGACTCCCTACATATAAATTGGTCTATATAAGATGAAACCATATCTGATACATATGCTATATCGGGTATACAGACAGCAGGCTACCCTTTCTACATTGTAGATGCATGTGATCTGTTTTGTCAAGATTTAGTTTTATACGATTTTTATCACACCGATTATGAAAAATATCGACATCATATAAAATCCTTCACGGAGACCCTCAGAGGTATGTGAAGCAACTACTACTGCATATATCATCAACTTATCTTGGACATGGTCTGGCGAATCGTTGATGAATATGAGAAATATGAGCGGTCCCAACACAGATATCTGAGGAACTCCCATATCTACATCATATATATCAGACCACTCGCTTACAATTAGCACATATTAACTTTTTTCAGATAAATATGAATATAGGTAGTACACCAGTCATCCCCTTATACCATAAGCATATAGCGTATACTTACTTAACAAATTCTATTTTGACACCATCAAAAGCTCTGGTTAGATCAAAGAAAATATCTGCCACATATAGCCTTTGGTTCAGAAAAATTTAAACATTGTCCATGAACTCATGAGTCGCTCCCCCAGTTGATCTCCTAGGTCGAAATCCAAATGATCTTATTGCCAAAATTAATTTTTTTCTTAAAAATATTATAACTTTACTATTGTATACCCATTCAAAAATTTTTGAAATAAAATTTAGCATGGATATTAATTTATAGTTTTCGATACATGTATAGGGTTCACTTTTTTGTGCACGGGAATTAGTTTACCTCATTTCTAATAGTCGGGAAATACTTTTTGTTTGAAATGATTCGTTCAAGAAGAATAGATGATATTCTGAAATTACGTCGATTTTATGATTAATAAGTTTAATATCAATTCCATCATCACGTACGGAACATTTATTATCAATATTACTGACCATATTTTCTATTTCCGATATTGTAACAGACAAGTAAGCAAAATTATTTCTTGAAAAACAGGTGCAGTAAAGATACAATTGTTAGGATTCTCATGAGTAACTTCCGCTTGGAATGTCCCAACTAGTGTATGGCTATTTTATCAAACGTTGTGAATACTTTTTGGACTGCATCTAAAATCAGAAATCCATGATTATCTTGTTAGAAATATGTGTCGCTGTACCTACCCCGTTTAAGTTCGCTTGTCTTCAACAGGAACAAAATGATGCTGGCGAATTGATAATGGTCAAGGATAATATTAAGGAATCGGTCTCATTCTTCCTTCCTGTACCTGAAAATATTCATAATTAATTTGAATTACTCCTTTGAATACAATAAAAATATGCCTACATTGTTTAATATAACTGATTGTTTCAGTATGAAAATGACATGAAGAAAAACCAAAGTTATGCAATTCAAAAGTTTGCCTTATTATGCTCCATGATGATGATGTGCCAAGATGAATTCTTCCCGTTTTCGTTTAATGGATCAGGATTCCACTGAACTCTTGAACGTATATTTACTTATATCGAAGAATCAGTAAATACAATTCATATAAACTACATGTCGATAAAAATTAACATGCACAAATCTAGCATTTGTTGGATTTTCCTTTGAAATATTAAGAATTAGGATGATATTTTGAAAATATATATTTACAAAGACCAGCTATTTTAAAGTTATAACAACTTCATAGTGAATACGTATTTGATGAATCTCTATTGGCAATAATTGAAAATATAACCACCCACACTTATAATGCTTTTCTGCAAGTTGAATGTGGGTGCAACTAATAGACTAAAAAAAATATCGAGATTACTTATTATTATTTGACTTAGGTACCTATATATAATAAGAAACAAGTACACAAATACTTTGTGTGTGGTGAGAAAAGTTGATGATGACACAACAACGTTACACCCGACTTGCTCAATAACGTTATTGTTTGCAAGCAGTTTTGGTACTAAAACAGCTATAGAATGTGAATGAGACGTGACAATTAATTCAATCGCCGATACGTTATGAGGATGTCTCAAAATTTGTTGAGAATGAATGAAATTGCGTAACAATTAAGGCCTTAACAGTGTCGAACGGATTATTACTTAATATTATTATACATCTTTGTAAAAACAATGTATTCCTAGCTAAGTCGCTATGGGTTCAAGAATAAAACGCTAACAAATCTCCCGGGAATGTTTATTGCTCAGTATATTGTCGTTTTTGGTCTTACTAAGTATATTTTTATATCAAAATATATGGGTATATTGGGAAGACTCAATGTGAAGCCAAATGACTGTAGCATATTATTTAATGAGGACCTTTCAATCCTCGGAGTTAAAATCACTGCACAGTGCACAGGTAGGTATACCTTGTCAAAATGCTTTATATGTCTGGGCAGTAAAGAATGGAAACGATCAAAAATACATCTAACTCACCATTTGGGGATCTGTACACATTTAAAATTAAGATTTTGTCTGTAGTAAATACAATAGATATTGTTCAAAAGAATTTTCAGCATACAAGTCACTATAATCAATGACGTTTGTTCTAAACACTCATGTATTGTTTGCAGGTATTAACTGTATTTTGTTATTTCTAGTGTGAAGACTTTAACCTGGTACAATTATATTCCACATTTTCTCTTGTACACCAGTGTTCTTGGACACATACAATGTTAGATTTCTTCTGTTGACAGAAGATTTCCAATTTCAGCCATTTAAATGCTAAGCACTGAATATTTTTACACTGACTAATATTAATGATTGTATATCATGATTTTGAATTCAGTATGAATCTACTTTACTCATATGGTTTCTTGCGCAAAAAGTTTTTCAATAGCTTTATTGAGATGATTGGCTTCACTTTTACTCAGGTTCTCCATTTACCACTAGTGATGATGGGATCTTGTTTTCTTGATCTTCCTTCGTTAATTCTTCTTTCTTGTCTCTCCTGTTTTGCCTTTGGGCTTTAGAAGTTTATTTATACTATTGATTATATTTCCGATGCAACTTATTCCACGGTTGTGGAAATAAATATCTGCGATGTGAATGATATTGCATGAGATGCATCTGATATAACACACACTTGAGAATGATGGTAGAGCAATCAAAATATCGTGAATTAAACCACAGAGAAATAATCTCTCTCATTTGGGTAATGAAAGTCAATAACAATTTTATTCACACCGAAAATAAGTCGAGCAAAATCTGACAAATCCATCAATAAGAGCTTTGCCTCTTCTAGTCGTGTGCAAAATATTTTCTTGATAGTTACGAGCATTGCTGTCAGTCCCCTGCCTAGCGATTGGTGTAACTTCATCAGATATCTGTCTCGTTCCAAAATGTTATCTGCCAAACAACTCTTATGTCAGTCTTCAGTGAAGATGCTTGAAATTCTTTGCAGTTATTTTAAATAGGATGCTTATCCATCATGTTTTTCCTGTCCTCTTTTTTCAACCATTTCCGAAGATAGTGTAGATTACTACTTTCCTTTTGTATAACAGTGCTGTCCGGAGTGTTGGTGCAAATGATGCTACGTATTTATCTATTTTTTGCTTTTCTGTGTATCAACCCTTTGGTAATGAATATGACAATGTCATAATTACAATTGTTCATGACAACAAAAAAATAATATCGTCAACAACTTTTAAAAATTTATAATTTATATTTTAGAAAGTAATAAAACTAGTAAAATTCATCATCCTGGTTTCATTACAATTGCAAAGAGCGTTAGCAGTTTTCCAGCAACAATAAATTACAGTCCATTTGAAAACCATAACTCATACTAACAAATAAATGGTGCCTAATATTCCTGAGTTCAACTCTGAGGAAGCATTAACTACTTGAGCCGTTTCTGGACGTTGAACCTAATTTTCGTTCTCTGTATTCCGAGTTGCATTCCTGTCAGACGAGTTTGGATTCACATCGTGGATTCTTCAGTATCTATCGATTCAGTTTCTTTTCCGACCCATCATTTTTATGTTTCGTGACTGAATTTGTACTGGATTCACAACCTGTATAAAATATGTGTCATCAGTATTCATGTTTAATACAGAACATGTTCAGTCCTTTTTAAAAAATGAAATGATATGTTGTCATAGTAGATATTACAGGTTTCAAGTAAAACGATACACCAAGGACATGTATGCCCTGATAATCAACAGGTAAATTGTAAAATTAAACAACTTCTTGATAATTCCATGAGAACTCGTACCAAAGGAAAATATGCGTGTTCTGGTATCTTGTGAAATCAACACACTCAGTTTTCATTCATTAAAATATCGAACACAATAATAGCAATGTACCTAACGATATAAAAAATAATCTGTACTCCGGGTTGGCTTATGTGGCTTTGTGATGCATTCGATTTCACAGCTGCAGGTAATATTTCATTTCCAGAGCAAAATCTCATTTTTCCAAGAAGGGTAGCAATAAATTCCAGTGTACAATGAATGGTGTAGAGGAAAATCTATATTCCAGGAACATATATGTATGTCCTGATAATAGGATGGCTTGTCTCACTTCCAGAACATGTTCGTTATTTTCCAACTAAGTTGCATTATCAATGAAAAGGGCCATGTGAACACACACCCCAGAGAATATATGCCCTGATAACACAAGGTACTTATGTTCTATTTTCCTCTGGTCACATATCATATGAAAGAGATTGTCCAGCTGTTCTTCATAATCCATTTCGTTGCCAAAATATATGATAATTACTGCCATTTCTTTGGATTTTTCTCAAAACATCAATTCAATTAAGTTTGATACTAAATACTCATTCGACGTGGATTGCATTTCCAGCAGAAACCTTTTCAATTTCTTTTAAATTTTTTTCAATCGTTTATTTCCTCATTCTTACCATCTTTTTCCGTGGTTTCCTTGCACTGATTTGTGAACGTGTTGACAACAAAAGATTCCCAAAATCCTCACTTTCAATAACAAAATCTTCACAAACATGTTTTACCATTACTTATACATACTATATCAAGTATGAATATAAAAAAGTCACGGGTTCAAGCCGCAGTCGGAGCTGGGATTTCTTCAATTTAATTTCTTTAATTTCACCGATTGAGTTGTTTTAATCTCGTGGTTTGACTGTGGTGAGTCCTGCACGATTCACTGTTGTGTTCAAATGACCAGTGTTGCTCCTAAGGTGGCGTATGGAGTTAGTAACACAGCCTACCCAGAACACATAGTGCTAAAGATCTTAGCAATAGATGCCACTATAAATACCTAAGAAAGAAAGTACAAAACTAGTCATATGAAAATGCATTGTTAAATTCAATGAAATCACAAAATTTCCATTTACTGTCACCCTCGCCCAAATGAAATGAATCTATAAATCAATCGATTTATATATTTATGAGGGTGCATTATTGTTATTGAGACAGTATTATCATTATTATTATATTGTGATATGAATGTTTTTAGTTAATTGATGTATTCTATTCATCGAATACATCGTTTGTTGAAGCTAATACATTTTTCAATTTTCACTCGAGCATTTGTGTTGTAGACAGTATATCTAATTGAATTCTAATTGAATTCGGAGATTTTCAGAATAAAATAAGAGTACCTGTTGAATTTTTGTGGAAACTGAAAATTCATATCAGCTCATAAATGGGGTGTTGTTATATAACATCCGAAAAACGACCTAAAAAATATTGCATAGTGGTTGTGGTTTTCCGCGAACATAATATAATACTTATAGATGAGTTTTGTAATTTGGTTCCACGTTTAGTGTATTTTTGGCCCCTTGCAAAGTCTAATATTCACAATGTCTCGGCCCAATTGCACCTGTGATCTAGTCCCGATGGTTTGAACAACGTTAGAAATAAATAAGCAGTCCATTATATTTTCATACAAAGTAGGACATAATGGGAACACCTATTAAAGAACAACTGCTTTCCTGGCTAATATCTGGACGGACATTGGAATCCATGCATCGTTCCTTGAAAGTAACTACTTCAATTACACATGCATAATTCTGGTTGACACAATTTTGTGTTGATCTCTTTCAAGTAGCCAACAGGTAGATAGTCTTCCTAGTAATTTTTAAATTATAAATTTCATATCAAATAATGTTCATGGCATTGTGGTTGTGGGTTTTTACGAATATACAGTGACCGAAAAGATTATTCGAGCTTTATTTCCGCCTAAGCTGGACTTTCAGACCCCGCTTCACAATTTTCGACAGAATTGCACCTGTCCTCTTATGGTGATCTGACATTCTCTTTTGATTTCGTTATTCAGGAACTGCCTAGATGATTATTCATCTAGAACATTTTGAAAAAGAATTGATGAAGATTTACAAATAAGTAGGTTTCATTATGAATGTGATGATAATAAAATTTTTCGAAAGAAGTCGAGTTTGATAACAAAATTGCTAAAGAAAAAACGTTTTCTTCATCAAAGAAACAGTTCGGTCTACAGTTTGAGTGTGCAGGTGTTTTCGGATGGTGAAGTAGGCAATGAATCATCAATGAGAAGAAATGTATATATTTATTTAATTTCAACTACTCTACGGTAATAGAAATTACCATCCCAAACCACAAGAGTGTAATACTCTAGGGATTAATTTTATTTTCCTACTTCGCCTTCCGAAAACAACTGCACTATATTTGGATGTGCTGTTCCATTTCATTCGAGAGGAAAAAGTATTGAGGGTGAATCTTTGGAAAACGATACTGCAGATTGCAATTATACCGCACAATTTTCTCTCAGGGAACATAACATTATACCATCATAACCATAGACGTTATCTTAGACGGACGACTGCAGAAGCCGTTTGATAATGATGATATAGTTTTACTGTGCTACGCCTTGTGTGTTAAAAAAAGGTAATTACAATCAACTATGGAGGTATAAACCGAATACAGCAGTGTATCAAGAATATTTTCTTGTGGTACTCTTGAGTGGACTCCTAATGCTGTCGATCTATCTCTATAGTAAATCTGTTGCAATATGGTTCAAGATTCATTCCATCAATCTGACAACTCGGTTGCCTTATTTGTACATCAGCAAGTGTAGTACCATAAATTGTATTTGAGTTGGACATCATTTTCATTCATGACTTTTAGTGAAATAGGATGTAGTTTATCTATATGGTTAGGAGTTAACCAGAACAGGAAGCTTGATTACCCAGAATAAATCCACACGCAAAGTTCTATCGATGATTTTTATTGTAATCAGGGGTCAAATGTCTGCTACAATGAAAGATAATTATTGTGAATATTCCTGGACAACAGGATTAACTACCTATCTTATAAAATATCATTTTGTTCGGTTGTAGTTGCGTTTGGTATGGTCGAGCATAATATTAGGAATCTGTCACTGGATACCCAGTTCGAAACGGTTTGCTTTTTTTATCTTCTGGTTCCTGCTAATAGGAAAAGCCAAGAATTTTCTCGTTTTTGGATCTATAGGTGTCAAATACAGAATCCGTCAAAAAACTGGTATCATGAAAAAAATCTAATGATATCTCATTTTGAGATTTGACTCCATCGTGATTACGTGGTTTCATTACTATTTTAAAATAATTGCTCAAAATGGGCTTATTGTTTGAATTTCAATTCGAACGCTCAACCGTAATATTCAGTTTCTGTAATTTTTTCAGTATCTACGAAATTTCCGATAAGTATATTAAAAAAATGTAACTTCGTCAAAACTATTTATACCGCTATCATCATCATGTTAAGAAATTTCAATAATAGTTGGTATATTATTTCATTAGAAGTAAAAGTGATAGTTTATGTGGCAAATCTGAACGTTTATTTGTCGAACGTAGTGAGGCAAAATATTGGATTCTGATGATTCACGATGTCATCAAACTGTTATATGTGTTTTCTGAATAGAGAAATACACTGATAATTTTTATATTTTTTTAAAAGGTTTATAAGTTGAACTGAGTAAAAAACTATTTTTAATTTTTATTTTCGATTTTATTTAATCCAGTAAACAAAAGGTTTAGAGTTGAATTCAAACATAGCTCAAATTCGCGCCAAGTATTACCGTTATTGGACAAATTACAAGTGCCGTCAGTCTCCCTAATTTCGATCACCCACAGAACGAACGTTTTTAGTACAATACAAGTGACTTCAGCTCGCGTAAATATGCGTTAGAATCTTTCCCAATCCGTAACAGTTTTGAAGTGGGTTGTGGTTGATATATAATAAATAAATAGTTGCGTGAAGTGATTCTACATGCATCATGTATACAGATAAAATATTTTTTTACAGTTAAAACGTTATCTTTTCATACAGTGTAGTTCCCTAATAACTGTAGGCATTATGAAATAAACTTCTTATTTCATCTGAGGGGTTCTTTTGAGCATTCCAAATACATACTTCTAAATTTAATAAAAGTAAAAATGTCTACTAAAAGTAGAACTTTCACTTCATGGTTAAACTTTTACTCGTGATATTCAGTCACAAAAGTTATTACCTTTGTGGTGTTTGCGGATAAAAATATGTTTTTCTTCAAGAATGTTGTTTTAACATAATTTTATTAGTCAAGCATATGTGATACCTGTAGACATTCGTAATACGTAATATATTCAAATAACGTTTACAAGTTGAGATGATTTTCATTATTTCTTATCGTAACTCTTTACTACTTGGACCGTTACGACTCACGCTTTTCATTCTGATTATATCAGAGCCGTAAGAGGATCAAATTTTCGGGAAAATTTTTGAACTTCCTCATTTTACATGTTCAATTTTCTGATTAATAATAATTAATATTCAATAATAAACGAAACGTATTACATTTAAAAATAATTTTGAGACATAGGATAATTTTATAGTGTGATAATTTCACCACCCTTATTCTATAAGCATCCTTTTCTTGGCTGAGAACACTGGTTTTATGATGGACATTTCTGTACTGATCAAAATATGACAGATTTAAGTTATCACTTAACTGATCGGAAAGGGTGTGTTAGTCAGATAAACGTGATTTCCTACGACCACATAGGAAAGTTACGTACAGTCCAATGGAAAGTGGCCTAGGTATATCCACACGCGTGCTGCAAGAAAATCGCACGCAAATGTATAATATCTGAGACAAAAGTATTATTTATTTTATCTTCAAAATAAAATAAAAAAAAGTTGACACCCGTGGGATTTGATCCCGCGTACTACCGATTGCACGTTCAAAAAGTCAGAGTAATAAAAATAAATAATAAAATGGGTCTTTATTATAAAATTTCCAATGTTATTTCCGCAGAGTCGCCTTGATCATGACATATCATTCTCCTTCGCACGGAGAGCCGCCTCTCCCTCCCTTCCCATTTCTGAGCAGGGGGGCGAGAGCTTGTGCCAAGGGCTGCCAAGGGTTGCCTAGTGTTCCGGTTAGAGGGCGCTGACAGCCGCATCCGCTAATGTTGACGGAAGCTCAAGCAATTCAACTCATGTGGGTTGTAGGTGACATACTACACGCCTCCTGCAAAGATTATGCGTGTCGTTCATTTGCATTCATTATATTGTCTAAGTTTGTGTCTGTGGCTGATTATTGCGAGCGTTTAATACCTACTTCATTCGACTAGGTTCCCTACTGAATCGGTTCTTCCCATCTTTTCTGGAAGATATCCAGCGCTTGATAGATGAGCTCACCGTGTTTGGGGGGCTCATTATCGTGAATTCGGAGCCTGGTAAGATCTCTGGTTAACGAACTCTTCGCCCTTAATTACATGTTGCTGGGCAGACTGTTTATAAGTTTTTACCTGTAGTTTATCAGTCCAAGGAAAGATTGGCATTCAAAACAAGGTGTGATAATATTACCTTTTCATAGTGGTCATTGACAGCTTGTGCCGTTTAAACCCAGGAAGTGTTTAGAATCTCGAACGCAGGATTCGCTCGGAGAAATTAAAGTTTCGAAGAGGTTTGGCGTGATGACGCCGTTTGATACCAGCTTACTAGTCATACTTTACCATGTATTCTCGCAGAGATAAAAAACAAGATCATTCAATGATGATCAGTTCCCCAATACAGAGAAAAAAAAGGTACGGGTTTAAATACTTTTATAAAGTTCGTTAAAAGGAAACAATTAAAAAAAATTATATTTGATTATCGCAATCTACTCTTGACGAGGTATTCGTCCTAGTGACTGAAAACTTTTGTATTTATATCAAAGAACGAACGTATTTATCGGGTGTCAATTCAAGTCAATTCTTTATCGATCACGTATTAACTGATATGCTTAAAATATTTTTTTGAAGTGGTGAACATGATTAATAATTTGATATTATCAATGGAAAGTATTCTATAATCGTAATCATAAAAGGCTCAGAAATAGTATGAGGAAACGACCGATAATAATAAGCCTCTTCACCAGTTGTCAATGGGAGAGTTTCGACTAAGTCCAATTTATACATTTTACAAAAAAATCCCTCTCTTCAATTATAGGAATTCCTGACAGTATGTGTATAAAAATTGAAATTATAGTTTTTGTTTTGGTCATAAGTTCCTAAATACATATTTTATGGGCAGAAACTATTTTCTAGGGAATGTTGTGCTTCATATATAATTTCTAGTGATTTTTGGAGAGTTGACAATTAGTCTATCCAGTACTAACTACTTATGATTTTTATTTTTCAGTTTTTTGTGTATGCATGCTTGTGCTGTTATGATATGGTTGTTTGTACCTATTCCCAAGTATGAAATATTTTATACTTGAAAATACAAACAACCATATCATAACAGCACAAGCATATGGCCATAAAATTGAAAAATACAAAATAAATGAAGTAATCAAGATATACTCATTGTCAACTGTTCAAAAATCAATAATGGACACCGGATTCAGTAGTTTAGTTCCGCAAAAACCTTTTCAGTAGGTACTTTCGCCAGCAAGTATCCAACAACAACTACTGCTCCCTATGACCGTTGAATTATATATTAGATATTCAGCAAAATCCATATGAACTGAATATAATGCACAAAATACTCTAGAAAAAGGTTTTTGTCTGAGAAATATATATTTAGGAGCTTATGACCAAAACTCATGCATACACGATATCATAGGAATTTCTACAATCGAAGAGAGAGAGGTTTTTCGTCGAAAATCTAGGGTGGTAACTTAGACGAAACTTTCCCATTGCTTAAGTATCCTAAATAAAATTGCTTTTTATCGAAACTATTCGCATTATTCGCAAAAATTCTTTTGTTGAACTGATAAAACATATACAGTGCGTGCGTAAAGTATGGAAACATAAAGATATCATTGTAACAATAATATTTTTGTTATGCAAAGACTTTTCTAAACTTTAACACATACTAAGTGGCCCATTTTATTTCACCTTTATGTCAATATAAAAAGTTACTATAAAAAAGTTTTTCCCAATTTCTTAAAATTATTGGTAAATATTGGCTAAAATGTACGGGTTGTCCTATTCAAAAATAAAAATATTATTCGTATATCTCAGAAACTGTAAATTTGTCAACATCAAAAATATAAAATTCAAAATTGCTGGTCCATCTAAAATACCTAAACAAAATTTTTTTATTGTCTTGCGTGGTGTCAAAGATATCTTCATGTTTCCATACTTTACGCGCGCACTGTATATCATGCCTTTCTTTAATAAATTGAGATAAGTGATATTCTTCAGTGTTCATAGAAAGAGTTAACTTGAAAAGGGGCCGGAAGTCAATAATTCCAGTACTAGGCGTATTTGCTCAATACCCCCATGCATCAATCATACCACAAACAAAGTTTCTTTACGTTATTTTCCAATAACAAAAAGAAGAGTTATACAATAAGTAGCAATACCTGCGTGAGTGAAAGCGGTCATAATTTCAAAATAACTTAACTTGAAATGGCAGAGGTGAAAAATTTCATTACAAATCTCAATGCATCAATCGTACAATGAAAATTCATTTTCAATCAAAAACAGTGAGTCAGGCATGAAGTGGCAATGAGTGCGTAAGGGAAAATCTCAAATAAACTTTCAACATCTTCAGGAATTATTTCAAATTTAAATGCGAATCAAATCAAATCAAACCAAAGGTAGACTTATGACAACCATAGAGGAGGCTGGCTAGTTTACAAAGACTTTCCATGCTCGGAGTCACTGTTGCAACACATGGACAATTAGCCTGGATGTGATTCTGAACTTCTTTCCATTCGCATTCCTGGAAGAATTTCACTTGGGAGAACATCTTTATTTGCTGGAAATGCACCAATACACATTATGCCGGTTTTGAAATGGGAAAGATGAATCAGCATCGTACATAGTGTTTGAATTCGGATCTCTAGCTCGCACGAGGATAGATATCTCAAGACACTGTAGTGCAGAAGAGATTATTCTACAGGAAAACTTTTCAAGGAGTTTATTAAAACACCCTTAGGACTCACGAGATAGACCTAAGAATTTTAATGTAGTGAAATAGGCACTTGTATTTTCAAAACGGGGTAATAATTCATGGTAGTAGTTGGATTGAGCACCAGTACATAATATGAAAGCTGTTTATACCAAATTGGCGCCAATCATCTATAATAGCTGGTGAGGAAGTCGAGAACCATTTCTGTTGTCTGTAATGCCTCAGGATTTTACCCTTTTATATGTCAGTTAAAATATTCGCTATATTTTTTTTTAAGTTCGCAACATAGACGATTGAGTATTCAGTCCGTAGACGAGTATTCAGCCCTTCAAGCCTCAATTCGAACTCAAAAATCTGTAGAAAGTAGAATACTGCAAACCCTGTAGGAGATTGACAGTTGTGGATAAATAACCTAGACCCGGAACCCTAAAAGACAATGCTGATTAGTATTATTGAGTTCAGAAATTGGCAGGCGAATAAAAAACAACGTAGCCAGAGCATCTTTAAATAAGTTGACTCTCTATAAATTAATCTTTCTATCGGACTTGGTATCGTATTAATGTTTTTTATTGTGGTAGTAGTCTTATCGACCAATCAACTTTATCTCATTTGATTAACAACAATAATGTTATTATTTTCATATCATAAAAACATTGTTATAATGGAAATTTGTTGGAATTGAAATGGTGAAGTGTTTTTTTCCAACCAGAGTAGAACTATTCAGTGACTGAAAGAAATACATTGTATAGCTGTATTCCTTTGGTACATTTTGGAGGGTAGATAGTTTGTAGAACAATTCAGAATGTATAGCGATACAAGTTAATTCTGTACAAGAGAGTTGATAATGTTGCGTGATGTTTTTTAAAATCATATCACTATATCACATTTACCCCAAGGCTGGGGCAAATGTGACGAAAACGGAAAGCTGTATGTTTGTGTTATTTTATAATGTATTTGGTTAAAAAATACAAGAAATGACAATTTTCAGAAAACAATCTCAAACATAGGAAAAAAAGCTAAAGAAATTGAACATTATTAGATGTTCTGAATGTTAAAGTTTTTAAAGGAAACTGGAAATTCTACGTCTATCAACGATAGGATCAGGTAGCTCTTTTATAATATTCTGTTAAAGCACAGTATCAATGTCGGCATTTATTTGCCATACAAATTTTATTCCTTTAGGTCGTGTAAATTGAGCCATATGTTCTGATACAAGCCCCACTTAATGTTTGATCCTCTTTTATGGGCAACATTTTACCAATATCCCAACATCCGACAGATATATTTACAATTCCTGTTTAATCCAAATTCTCTGTCTTTTACTTTATCAGTTGCATCTGCTTCCACATCTGGCTCTATTTCCAAAAGTGTATCCACATTTTTGATATTTCAACTTTTTGCCGGTTTTATATTTAATACGCCTATAGTCTAGTTCCTAAATTGTAGATAGTGACTCATCGGTTGAACTGTTCATAATTCATATAAAGCAGGTCAAAAAATAGAATAGAAATAAGATAGGTACTTTGGCTTCAAATTAAGTTTTACTTTGCCACTTTCGTACATCCCCTCCGCACTTTCAAATCCCGTAAAAACCAGAAAATGTACGATGAGTCACTATCTACAATTTTGGAACTAGACTAGAGACGCATCGTTTCCAAATGAAAACGGGCTAGCTCTCGACATTCTTGCTGCCTTTACCCACCACATAAAAATCAGTTCATTTGGAAAACGAGTCATCTACTACCGGAGATGACCCATTTTCAAAATGAATAAATAGTGTTTTTCCCCAGCCCACCGCCTAAAGTTTTCAAATGTTGCAATATGCATCGTACGCAGTAGATGTTTAGACCTGTTAAGAGATTGGTTTAAGAAGAAAGTATCATCTACACGAAGTATTGGATAGGAAGTTCCGAAAGAACAAAAGGTTTCACTAGTCGGTAGCGAGGCGGTTAGAAGCCGGCCTTTGAAACTTCCGTTTGCATTTGGCCAGGTTCGAATTCTGGAAATGGGAAATTTCATAGAAGTCGATAGGTAATGTAATTTGTCTAGATGCCAATTCCGACGTCTGGTGCTTGCTTCGCGCCGACCACCCGGGGTGGTGCGGTAGGATATCCAGGTTTTCCTACAGCTAAAAAGTGAATACACCTCCAAAAATTAGTAAGTGGCCATGGAACACCACGGCAAATAATAATATTAAGCAGTCCTCTACCCGCACAGGCTATGCCTTTTGGTACACTCTATGAGTGTTTATGAGTGAGTATTATTATATTTATTATAACGCATATCATGAATTCAGCTTCAATTCGGAACTTGTGGGTGTAGTATTTGCCAAACCATTGTCCATTGTAACCTGAAAATCCCAATGAACATAAAGAAAATTGAAGACTTGAAAAAGCTTCAGCAATATATTCCAGATAGGCACAAGGCATTCTATAACAATATTTGTGAATGGCCTACTACCACCGCTGAAAATGTTGCTCTAAAACATATTATATCATTATTAAGTTTGAAATAAACAATACTTAAACCTTTTTTTTGTTTTCAAGACCTGTTCATTTTGAAAACGGGTCATCTCTTTTCACAAAAATGATAATTTCTAAGCCCTTTTCAAACAAAAAACATTATTTTTCAATATTCATGATCTTCGAAATTCATTTATAAAGTAAAAAAAAATAAATTACTAGATGTTATTTGCAAACAGTATTGAAGATACTGGTTTTTAAAGGTTTTTTATCTCTCATGAAAAATTTTAAATTTAGATATGACCCCTTTTCAAAATGACCGATTCAATTAATATAGGGGGCATCGAATATTCCTTTTCGCTGCTACTAAATTATATTGACTAATTTTTTTCGTTTTCTGGACTTTTCCTTAGTTATCTTATTAGTAAGTTTTTGATTCAGGAAGTTATGCAAATAGGGTACCCCTAATAATACATTTACCCAAACAAAAAAATTCGAAGTGGCAAATATGTTGTAGCAACATTTTGAGGTTAATTTTGAGTTTATTTTAAATATCTTATACCATATGTTTTTCCAAATTACTAAGAACCACTAAGTTCAATAAAAATTGGAATAATATTCCTACTTATAGAAATAATAATGTAGTTATTAATTCACGAATGGGGTGAATGAATGTATTTCAAAATATGTGTAAAAGTGAAAGGCACTCTTTGCTTATATGTATATGTCGGTTTGGATTTCGACGGTTTCTAGTGGTGGCTTACTAGACTAGCATTTTTCGGACTCCCTTTAGATTGTAGGGGGTCGTGAAGGCTCTGCAGCCTCACAAGCTACTCGACCTATAAGGTCTTTTGTGCGTTTGTACAAAAATTCAATTGCAAAACTCGTTTCAATCGATTGTTAATAGTCTAAAATGTCTATATATCAACGAGTGCCAATCTACTTTTTTATTTAAGAAAAATATCACATTTGAAATTGTGCCTCTGACGTCACGTTCATCGGAATCATCCCCCACCATAATCTCGTTCTGAAATAGGGAATATCGTTCTTCCATTGAATATAGCTACTGGCTGATTATAAGCCATCGAGAAATAATTGAAACTTTGTCACTGGATCAACACATCAATAAATTTTACGTAAAAGCATTTTTTTATATTATTTGTACCTTTCAAATTTTCTGAACTAACTTGCCTTTTGATGAAAAAGTATTGTTGGCAACACCGCAAATTATAATAACAGTTCAACAACAAAAGTTGTTATTACCACAGAACACATACAGTTTTTTTGAATTTTCACTGTTGTTCAGACAACCGAGTAAAAGAACTTTGTAGACATTTTCACGGTTATAAGGAATACACAAACAACAAAACTTTGAATTTGAAAACCGCTTTAAACCTCAGAAAATAAAATATTCAAAAGTCTGTTAGTTTCCAGCGTACAGAATTGATCTACTAGCATCTATCTTGTATCACATAAGGTGAGCAAATGAGTTAAACAGAGAAAAACAATTGTTATTGATCTGCTCCGTGAAACAGATGAACAAACCGATCTGGTATCAAATGACAACTATCATAGAACACAATCCAGATATAATGATAATTTGATATTCAATGGTGTACAACTTATACAACGTTGCCAAGTTTAATTTTGATGCACATGATGTCACGAATCCCTCTTTTTTCAAATTATAGAAAAACAGGCGCTCAGAAAAAATTAATAAAAATTCCAATTGATACTTTCAAATTACAGTGTTTTCTTCTGAGGTTTTCGCATAGTCCGTGGAAAGGTCCATTGCTCCATTATCACATATACCCCACTTCACCTTATTTTATTCTCTTTGAGGAGTTGAATATCATAATTTTTTACCAGATCTGGGTGAGTGAAAGAACTCATGATGTATCGAATACCTATGAACAATATATCCTGAACAATAGGTAATGAAAACGAAATATTGTTGACAAACCTGTGTACGTTTTGAAATTCATAGTCTCATAAGATCAAATTCGAGATACGGAATTTAAAAGTAAGGAAGTTCGACTAGAATGATATTAAAACAATGTTTTTCATGAAAAACGTTATCAAGATAACACTTGGATCCTTAGAGAAAGAACAAAAATAAATGTATGATGTATCTCTGGAAATTGATGAATTTTGGATTTTATTTTGTGGAAATGTACATATAGATCATGAAGCATTAATATTAGCTTCTCATACAAGTACATGAACTAACAATGTTACTGATATGCGCATGATCAGGAGTGCTTCATGCATACCTGTAGTACCTATTGATTTAAGTAATTCCTACCGCTTAAGTAAACAGGGTGTTCCAAATTAAGTCGGCACCATTGCCAACTACGTTATTATTGATGCTTCGAATTCGGTTAAATGGGCAAACTATAGTGAATTCATATTTTAAATACGCTAGATGTAAACAGTGATCAATGCATGCTTGCAGCGTGTCCACCTCGTGATCGCCACTTCTCGCAACGCTATTTGTCGATAGAACATCAACCTGACACAACACCAAACGAAATGTTTTTGCAGAGATGTATTCAGCTTGGCTGCGTTACAATTATTGAAACTGCTATTTGTTCGAACGTGCAGCGTTGATTTATTTTTATGTTTTTAATTACATTATTGATTATTTATTTCGAATATTTGTTTTGGTGTAAAGTTCTGGATTGGTTTTGGATGATGTTACATTTTCAAATTAATTTCATTGGGTAAACAAGCTTAATGCATCTCTGTTTCTAGTTTGGTGTTCACATGCTTTTGTTAACATCGTCCGTATTTGAAATATGAATGCACTATAGTAGCATTTTTAATGGCCTCCTCCTCCTTTCACAAATTCACCCCTTCTGGAAGATTTCCCATGTTGTTGAAACCAAAGTCTTCATTTGGAATATTGGGATCTCGTATCACCTAATTTGGTTAAGGGCTTTGAAGTTAGCAACGAGTTCTTATCCACAGAATCTGACACATATAAAATTTTATGTTAGTAATTAGACCCCATGGGTTAATTATTCGGTATTAGGAAGTTCGTGCTAGTTATGGAAACGAATAATCAATTCAAACAGTTCATCATGGGAAATAATTAAATACTTCCGATCAAATAACATAACCTAGATGAGTAACGTGCCGC
Organism: Chrysolina americana; assembly: GCA_958502065.1. NCBI lineage: Eukaryota > Metazoa > Arthropoda > Insecta > Coleoptera > Chrysomelidae > Chrysolina > Chrysolina americana. The sequence continues at coordinate 38,481,548 of OY293419.1, forward strand.
ACACGCATTAAGATTTGTGTGTATCTTCCCTCCAACGGCACTGTTGTGCGTTGTTAACAGAAATATTGAGGTTCAATAAAATAGAAATAATGGAAACCCAATATGGAATGGAAACCTGAAATTATGATTAAATAATTTCCACAGGATTTTGAGAACAGCCGATGTTCTAATTGACATATTTTTTTCATGATTCATTCATTTCTCGATAGTTACGACACTGGTAGCTTCAAATAATTGTTCTGTCAAATATCATTTATTCGGAGAGACTGAATATACCTACTGTATATACAGGCCGTTTCTTTTATGATGTGGTAACATTGCTATATTCTAAACCGTAATAGATACAAAGATGATTAAATGGGAAAAAATCTAACTATTGTGGTGAGCAGTACATTGGTCAGAGAAAATCTACGGGGACTCCCGCCCTTCCCGACTTATACAGGGAAAACTAAAAATGCTATTTTTGTTTTTTTACGAATAGAATGGTTATTTCAGAAAATATAAAAAAATGAAAAAGGAAAGTTTTATTGTGATTTTATCGCTCTATCAATATTTGTGATGAAATAGACAGGTCCGTATTTGAAAAAAATAGTTGATGGCGGTGTTGACACGAAACGTTTGATTAAAAATTTATCGTTACGTAGTTCTAGTACATTTTGAATACAATAAAACTTTCCTTTGTCATTTTTTTATATTTTCTGAAGTAACAATAATTCTATTCGTAAAAAACCGAAAACAGCATTTTCAGTTTTCCCTGTATAAGTTGGGAAGGGCGAGAATCCCCGTAAATTTTCTATGACCAATTTACTGCACACCACAATAGTTACCTTTTTTCCCATTTAATTGTCTTTATATCTATTACGGTTTAGAATATAGCAATGTTACTACATGATAAAAGAAACGGCCTGTATATGATTTAATCAGCGAAAAGTAATGAATCATCAAGCCTTTTGATGACTATGTTATAATTAGAGTTGATTAGATTGTAAATCATTATTAGGTACAATGAAAGAACACCGTCGTAATTCGTAATTCACCTACGCGACATATAAGTAAGTCAATTAAGTGTTACAAATTTAAATCACTAATTGTTGGATAGGTAAATAGTATTGAAAATTCAATTCTATTTGTACGTCTATTTCAGAATGTTTCGCTTCATATCAGACCTTCACTATCCTTCATATACATTTTCGAATACTTATGTCCTGTCCCTGTGTGTGGCAACAAACCTTAAGGGGATAGGAACTTTCTGAAATCCATGATGACCGAATAATGTCTAGTGCGAGAAAAAATATATCAATATCAATGTTATTTTATACATTGACTTTAAGGTACTATTGTTTTTTTATCATTTATAAAACACTGGAATAAGAAACACTCAAAACTGAAAGAGGTGATCAAAAGGAGTAGAAAAAAAGAACACAATAAACACTTTATGATGAATCCTGCCTGTTTCTTCAAATTCAAGAATCAGTTGTCTGATGTAAGTTTGACATATACTATTTTTCCGGGGTTTCTTTCGTTTAGTGCTGCAGCACTTCTTAAGGCACAACGATTTTCAGAACCACCATCTGAATTGTTTCAGGCAAACTGTAAGCCATGATGAACATAAAATTAAAATTATCAATTTATTTCTGATATTTCAATTAGATGGTGTCTGACTTTAAAGTATAACCTTGCAGAAATGACTAAATGTTTACAAACATTGATATGTAGGTACGTACTCGATAATAACAATGCCACCTTTCCATTCTCAAAAAAGTGTTTCAAAATGATTTTGTTTACAACAAAATGGAATACATGTTCACCATCTAATGAAATGAAATATCATTATGATATCAAGAATGAAATTTGAAAATTGATTGTACTATCTTTTACAACATCTGATCAACTAAAATATCATTTCAACAGAATAAAATTTGTTTTCTTCGAATTTATTTTTTTGTTTCACTCTGTGACGGATGCAAAAAAACTTCTTGTACAGGTGAATACTACTTAATGATACCTTGTAATTGAGGTATCTAAAAAGAGGTAATCCCTTCTGATACTTCAAAGTTGAGGTGTATCGCGCCTGAGGGGTGACTCACCCCTTCACTGAAATATGGTGGTTTTAGTTTCCTCTAACTCTTCAGCATTTGTGCAAAACGGCATTTTTGTAACTTTTTCATTTCGCGAGATATTCTTATTGAAAGTTTTTATATTCACACCCTGTATAGAAAACTACTTTTGGCCAAATTCTAAAAATCGGCGGAACGGATAAAGAATTAATGAAATATCTAACTGAAATATTTTTGTTATTGTGGCATTTCAAGTATCATCTTTGTTATTTTCAAGAGGGGGATTATATTTCACATAATTTTTGAATTATCCTCTTGATGCTGATTCGAAGTCCGGTATACCAGCATACCTCATACTGGAATTGAACCGTTTTTGAGTCATTCAATTTTGTTTTAAATTAAATACAGCTCCTTGAACACGTAATTTCTATGTAAATTACTATTTTCAGTAATTTGAAATGACTGTTTTATGAATATTCAATATTGAATTAACTCACAGAATGCGCAAGGTGCGCAAACATTTTGGTTCAGTACATCTAGTAGAAAATTGGAAAATCACAACTTTTTTAATGGAAAACCCCATTGTCTTGTTTTAAAGTTCAATTTTATTTTTATTATGGAAATTGGTCCAATTTTTGTTACATCTCCTTTCAGCTAACTCATGATTTCAGTGGAATTATGTGTCCCTCAATTCTAACCGATAAAATTTAATAATTTCTTCATCTCATGAAATCAATGTTTTTTCTACTCACTTAATTGAAATGGCATTTAGCGAACGAATAACTTGAACACGGGTAATTTTGGGGACATGAATTCGGATTCGCATCGTAGGGGAATTGAAAAATATGGCGTCCTGTTGAAAAAAATAATATCTGTGAAATCTGAGTCACAGTAGGAAACAAAATTATTCAAGTTCTATCCTTCATTCATCCTGCCAATTTTCATAGTTGCGCCATTTCTACTGTATAACTCGTCAATATTCTGAATGCACATCACGACAAAAATATGGCGAATACTCAGAATTGAGGTAGGGTAGGTAATCAAAATATAAATATTTGTTGAAGGCGATAAAATTGTTGGAATCGCGGGATTGCAGAGGGAACAGATATATGATTTTCGCTTTGACGCTTTTGTGGCATCTATAGAGCGAAAATACTAAAAAAATGCTCAATCTCAACGGATATTGTTGAAAACGAACTCATTGTTACGATTTGCTTAATAATAGGCCGAGCACACAACTAAAACTGTTTATTTCCAACTTCACTATAAACACACAACTACTTACTTCACTGACTAATAAAACACATAGATCTATCTATACAACAATACTTAAAGCTAAATATTCCAAACACTTATTAACTCGTACAAAAACTTCTAATCACTTCTTCATAAAAACTTCCTAATCATAACTTCTCTTCATAAAACTCCTTCCTCTTCCAGTGAAATGTTTCCCTTTATATAATCAAGCCGTGCAACCAGATCATTCCGGATTCCGCTCTAGATTATAAATAATTATCGACAAAGCGCCAGCGGAATTCGACTCAGCAGCGCAGCTAGGGGACTTTTTTCAATCTCGTAACATTATCCCCCTCTCAATTTTGATCGTCCCGATCAAACAATGTGTCGTTGTCTCCATTATAACGTTTGAGTCTCTCTAGGTGAATGACCTTCATTTTCGCCCTCGGGCTGCGTTGAATACTATAGACCACGTCGTTTATTCTCTTTACTGTCGTATAGGGTCCTTCCCAAGATGGTGTTAATTTGGGAGACACTCCTTTCTTACGACGAGGGTTGTACAGCCATACTCGATCTCCTTCTTCAAATCCACCAGTATTGGCCTTAAGATCGTATCGAGCCTTCATTCTGTCACTGATTATCTTCAATCTTCTTCTTGAAAAATCGTGGATCCCATTCAAACTATATCGCAGTTCGTCTGCATAATCCTGTATCTCTTTTTCTTCAGCACTCAATGATCCGCCAAGTCACAGGGCAAACGAAGTTCTCTCCCGAAGATAATGCTGGCTGGAATGAGCTTTGTGGAATCGTGCACAGAGGCCCTATAAGCCATCTAGAATAGTGGAAGATGTCGATCACAGTTCTTTTGGTGCTCCTCTACTACTTTGTAAAGATGTTCTTCAAATGTCAAAACGTCGTCGAGGTATACTAGGCAAGTCTTTCAAGTGAGCCCACGCAGGACCAGCTCCATAAGTCTTTAGAATGTTGTTGGAGAATTGCACACTCCAAAAGGCATAACAGTAAACTAATAAAGTCCGCTTCATGTTGAAAATGTATGCCCACTTGCCAATACCTGCTCTTCAGATCTAGGGTTGAGAACCAACGTGAACCTGCTAAAGTTGGTAATGTGTCCTTGGTAAAGGGTAGCTATCCTTCTTCGTAACATCATTCAATTTCCTATAATCCACACAAAATCTCGTGGATCCATCCTTCTTAGAAACGAACACAACAGGTGCAGACCAAGGGCTCGATGATTCTTCAATCACACCATATTTCATCATCTTGTCAACAAGCTCTTCCACCTCTTGTTGTTTGGCAAATGGAACTATACTTGGTGGTTGCCGAATCGGATGGGCTTGGCCAGTATCGAATCTGTGTTTGACCAGGTTAGTTCTTCCTGTTGTTGTTGAATCAAAAATGTCGCTTTCACTTCTGATGAAATTTTTATCAGCTCTCAATTCTTCTGTCGACAAGTGTTCAAATGATTTTTGATTTTTCAATCATAACGCTCTTTGAGGCTTCCTTTCTTTCCTGGTGGTCACTTGAATCATAGTTTGCTACCCATGAAATAGGTTCACATATTCCAATGACACACGTAGGCAACTCTCACAGGAATAGCATGTTTTGTCTTTACTAGGGCTCGTGCAAGAACCAAATCGCTAGGTGATTCAACACATGGCTGTACTATTCCATCCAACGCAGCACCCAGGGTCTCCATCTAATGTAGCATAAACTACTTTCTCCGAAAATCCAGGAATTTTCACGATTTTTACTAATCGCAGTTTCACATACATCGTCCTCTCTGTTGGAGTTGTGAGGACAAATTCTTCTCCTCCAGACTTCATGATCCTCTCTTCATTGTCAAACGAAAACCCGTAGTCATTGATCAAATCCATCCCAAGTATAAATTCATCTTCTATATCTGCGACGTTCACAGTATTTGTGATGGTGATCAGTGATCAGTGTAATCTCAGCTTCTCCTCGAATAGGTGCATTTTCTCCAGTGACTGTTCGAAGCACAAGGTTTGAAGAGATAGGTTTCACGCTTTCTGGCCGAAGAATGTCACTACGTACCAACGAAACTGCAGCACCGGTGTCTATGGTGTCTATCAGGTCTTTATATTTATTTTGCTGTTCGATAGGTATCGTCTGCATCTTACCCAAAGCTGGCCCTCTCAAAGCTACTATAAGTGCTTTAATTTTTCTTCTTCGCCCCATCCATTAGCCAACGCTGCAGCTTCAAATTGTTGGCGATACATGAACCAAGAGGACTGTCCATCAAAAGTAGGTGGTTTTACGGAAATTCCTGACTTGGCAACCCAGTCTCTGGTTTTAGAGTCCTTTCACCTCCTCTCTCACTGTATTCACTTTCTTATTAAGCTCATCGTCGATTCTCCTGACGTCCTCCTCTATTTTTCCTTTCAGTTCCTCCATTTGTACTTTGGTTTTCTGCAAAACATGTTGGAAGAACTTATCTTGATGTTTTAGAACTCTGTGAAAGTCTGTTTTTCTTTGTTTTTTTTATTTGTTCTAATTCATTCTTTTTTTGTTCGAGAAGTTTGTGGAGGGCTTATTCTCGTTCATTTTTCTGTTATTCGAGAATTTTCTGGAGTGCTTCTTGTTTTTCTTTTTCTCGTTCTTATTTTTCATCTTCTCGTTCATTTCTCTGTTCATCGAGAATTTTCTGGAGTGCCTCTTCTCGTTCTTTCTTCTCCTCCAACCGACGCGTTTCTTCTATGTTTTTCCTCCTGGCGCCGCTTTTCCTCTTCTTGTTTTTTCTCCTGGCGCCTTCTTTCCAAGTCTGCAAATTGATTTTGGATAACTTTCACAATGTCCTCCATCGTGTCGTACGATGTACTCCTCGTATTCACCATAAATAGTTTATAAATAGTTTCTGTTTTTCACTAATATCCCGCTTCGGACACCACTGTTACGATTTGCTAAATAATAGGCCGAGCACACAACTAAAACTGTTTATTTCCAACTTCACTATAAACAACTACTTCACTGACTAATAAAACACTTTACAACAATAAAACTAGCTAAATATTCCAAACACTTATTAACTTGTACAAAAACTTCTAATCACTTTTTCATAAAAACTTCTTAATCATAACTTCTTTTCATACAACTTCTTCATCTTCCAGTGAATTGTTTCCCTTTATATACTCAAGCCCTGTAACCAGATCCTTCCGGATTCCGCTCTAGATTACTTACGACAGAATTCCACCAAAATGATCTTTTCTTGGAAATAATTATCGACAAAGCGCCCGCGGAATTTGACTCAGCGGCGCAGTAGGGGACTTTTATCAATCTCGTAGCATTATTCTTGCCATATGATTATGGTGAATTCATAGCGTTCTATGCAATCATAATAGTTTAGAGGGAAGAAACATCGCCGTTCAACCTGTTTTTTTGTTGTGAGTTTTTCTCGCGACTAACATGAAACTGAAAAATTGTTAAGGGCTTTCGCGTCCATCGTTACTTACATGAAGACTTTTCGGGATGTAAGGCCGACGTTGATTGCGAGTTTGACTCGACGCGACGTTTCGCCAACGTGGTTATTGGCATTCTCAAGAGAGAATTTTTTGTATCTGATAGCTACTCAATTCACTGTTTATTGATTGACATTTGACATTCGTTGTCAGAATAGATATCTGTGAGTTGACATTCTTGCCTCTGATTGGTCTATAACGTTAGGTAACATAATCGAGTCGTTCATACCGGTTTTATCTGGGTAAGAAGCTGATGCAGTATGAGAACTAGTATCCAAGCTTTGTTCAGTTTTAGTCCACCTTCGGTTCTGTTGAAGTTGTTGTGGTGCTTCTGGATTTCAACTGCTTCCCGGAAGAGTCTTGGGTAATAAGCAGATGTTCTAGAAATCACTTTGGTTTCTTCAAATTTCACTTTGTAAATATCGTTGTTGAGAGTATGTTCTGCGACAACTGATTTATCTGTGTGTCCTAACCGACAATTGGCCTTGTGCTCTTTGATTCTTGTTTTCGTGATTCCGATGTAATCGCTGCCACAGGAACATTGAATGCGGTATACCTTAGCATGTTTCATTTGTCCTTCTGATATCAAATGTTCTTTCAGTTTTTATGAAGGTTTATCAATAATTTCAATATCGTATTTCCGTAGAATTCGTCCAATTTGATCTGTTACTCTAGGAACAAACGGTAGGAATGCTTTTCTTCTGTCAACGTTAGTTTGACTGCTACTCGGTTCACTGTCTGGGCAGTCACTCGGTCTACTATCGATTCTTTCGTTTTTATTCTCTCTTCTGTGTTTCATACATCTATCAATTTTCTGCTTAGTACCCGTTAGAAAGAAGAGTGTTCTTAGGTGTTTCAGTTCTGCTTTCAGGTATTCAGGATCGCAGATTCTTCTTGCTCGATCTATTACTGTTTCAATTATACCTTGGCATGGATGATGGTTTGGTTTATTGTGGAGGTATCGATCAGTGCGTGTTGGTTAAGATATGTAGACGATACGTTCATAATTTGGAGTCATGGACTAGAAAAACTAAACAAATTTCTTAACCTTATCAATAACATACAACCAAATAATCAGTTCACCAACGAAATTGAAAATGAGAAGAAACTGGCTTTCGTAGACGTTCTCATTTCTTGAGATCGAGCCAGAAGAATCTGCGAACGCGAATACCTGGAAACAGAACTGAAACACCTAAGAAACGCTCTTCTTTCTAACTGGTACAAAGCAAGGGATATTGATAGATGTATGAAACACAGAAGAGAGAATAAAAACGAAAGAATCGATAGTAGACCGAGTAACTGCCCAGAAAGTGAACCAAGTAGCAGTCAAACTAACGCCGACAGAAGAAAGGCATTCTTACCGTATGTTCCCAGAGTTACAGATTGAATTGGACGAATTCTACAGTAATACGAGATTAAAACAATTTATAAACTTTCAAAAAAACTGAGAGACCATTTGAAATCAGCGAAAAACAAACAAGACGTGCTGAGCTCTTCTGGGGTATACCGTATTCTGTGTTCCTGTGGCAGCGTTTATATCCGAACCACGAAACGTTTCGTGAATGTAATTCAAACGTATCACTCACACAAAACGTTCAAATCATTGATGCAAGAATTGCATCTCTTTCGTTAAACCTTTGACAACACGTCACACTCGCGCAAACGCCTGGCGGTCAATGTTAACACGATTCGCCACGTCTACCGCACCTGCACCCGCCACCGCGCCCGCGCGTTCCTACGTGAACAAGCACATATTATACTCTTCAGAAGCAATATCACATAACAACGATGGAAAATATGGAAATATTTCCTGTGTGATGACCCCTTGAATATTGTTTTTTGACATAAACCTGTTATGGGTATGGCATTTTGATTTTATTGAAAATATGAACATGACGTTCATAATGTCAGATATGGAATCATCTGTAACTGAAAGATAAACCTAAGTCGCCATTTTCCACTGTTCGAATTATTATGAGTATTTGGATAGCTCATACATAGAGGAAAGCCACTGAGGTCACTTTACGCTCCAAATACACAAATAGCAATTTTCTCCAACTGCTTACCAAATTAACCTTTGACGCTTCCATCGCAGAGTTTACATTTTCCAATAATATTGAAAAATTGCTTGTCACAACCATTGATCCGTTGTCAACAAAAATGTCACATATTGTTAAAAATCTGCGAACAGTTTCTGAGCTTATCTCAGACCAGTGTGAAAACATGTAAATGATTACGCCGATTACCGATTGAAATAGATACAGGGAAATCTTGAACATAATTAACCGATTGACACCAAGTCTGTCTGAACGGGGAGTCGAGGATGGGTTCCATAAATGTGTTAGTGTTATTATTAATGCTAACGACATGACGACAATATATTGTGGTAGATTTGGCCCGTTTGGATACAAATCTCCTAAGTCTTGCAATAAAAGCCTCAGGCACAAACAAGATACTGATTCTGAATGTATTGCTCTAGTATAGAGAAACACACAAACAGGAATACATGACCTTCACATATCTTCGATCCACGACCAGAATTACCTTTAGTTTGAAATGGACTGGCTAGTCTACACCTATCGTAAGGAATAAAAGCATTGCACGAACTCTCATTTCTGGAATAATTCGATGTTTTGGGTAGATTCTATTTCTTGAATTTCATTCACACCAAAGGTTCCAAATATTCATTTATTTGATTAGCAGAAGTTAAGATCCATCATGGAAAAGCCCCTTGTGATTAGCTTCGAAATCTTGTAATACATTTGTGTTCACCTGCCCTCTATTGATCTTAAAATGTCACTTTCAGGCCATTATTAAGTGAACTTCAATGGTGGTAATATCACAAAATTATTAGCAGGTTCTTCATCTACACCACAGTATTTATTACACTTGAACAGTGCAACAGTATGTTTTTGAGCATTTTTCAAAGCAATAACATGGTAAATAATGACTTTTTCAGAGTTACAGAAAATTAAGATAATTTCAGAATGGTTGCAATCTGTTTTGTAGGTCATTACGGAAAATTTGTTGCGTGAAGTGTTTGGCTGACACTCTTAAATTACTATGGAGCTACACAACGTCTTTACTGCATTCGACAACTTCTGACGGTTACAGAGTTTTATCAATCCTGGCATCTAGAATACAAAAAGAGATGTGCCCATGCTTGTTTCTGGAATATGAAGGCATTCTGACCTACCTTAACAAATCTTCTGGGAATCGAAAAATGCTACTTCTTCCATCGTTTTTGGTGGTTTAAGACCGAACCCCACAGGAATGATCACGTTTGCTTATTTTTTGTATACTTACATAAATTATTCACAAGTTCAAAGTTGTATGCATAAACCTGCGCACTAGAAAATGATTTTCTCCCACCACAGCTACTGTCACTTCTTGTTCAGCAATGTAGAAATTCTTTGATTTGAGCGTCAAATGCGGTCACGTGATGGAATGTCAAATGTAGCGCCAAGTTCCAGCGTCAAATTCTAGTGTCAGCGGTGAAAGGGGCGTCAAAATCGGACATATGACTCATTATATAAAAAGTCAATATAAATCGATAGATATTTTGTTTCAACAGTTTCTTCGTATTCAGTCAAAAAGTATCTGAAATTAATTTTTTTAAATGATTGGCCACATGTGATTGTATTACATCAATATCATATTAATAATTTGTTGGTGTAACATCAAGCTTGTAACTGTATTGACACCGGTAGACTGTAAACGCTGTAATCTCAAGTAAAAGCTAAACAACATTATTTCAAAATGGCGTTGATATGAACATTCGATTACGTGACCGGATACCGGATTTGACCTTTATTCTGCTATTTAAACTTGGGTTGGGCCAAAGAACATCTACAATACTGAAGAAGAAGCGACACTTCTAAAGGTGGGGACACCGAAGAAAGAATTCATTATTGAACGACAGAACTTCTTTATTGAACGACAGACGCTCCATTCGCTGCAAAATGTAAACAGATATTATTTTTAATGATTATCTGATTTATTTATCACTTTATCGTAGGACTGAGAGTCAATTTTTTTTAAAACACAGGATTTGTTAGATTTGTTTCTTTTACCATTAGAAATAATAGAAAGAATGTATATATTTTATCTGAAGATTTTTTTTATTGATCAATTAAACTTGCAGAGAGGAATTTTTATTTTTGATTTTATGATCGATAACGAAACGGAAAATGGAAAAGCTCATAAGAAGTGCTTAAAATAGAATGGATGTAATTTCTCCCAGAATTTCTTATACAAGCATTATTTTGGGTCGTTATGAAAGCGAAGTGAGTTCAAACACAATTCATTGAAGTGCTCAACAGTGGCTTCACATTTCATCTCCACTTTTCGTTTTTTGAGTTATCTAACGTCTTCCTGTAACTTTTCAGTTTTAGCATGTGATTTCAGTTTGCGAGTGGTCAGTGAACTCAATCTTTGTTGAGTCTGTGGTGCTACAATACTCATGGAAGGTGGGGTTACCGAACTAAAATAAAAAAGTAATAATAATACATTAACTCAGCCATACTAATCTCCTACCACTGGCGGATCTGAGGGGGCGGCCATGGGGGCCATTCCCCCCTTCTAGAGTTCTGAATAAGTACTTAATATTGGTTCAACAATCAGTGTGGATATGCAACTAAACCTGAATTTATTTTTAACAAGAAGAAAACACGTTTTCGTATCGAATGTTTCCTCAAACAATCATCCCAAATCAACTCGTTTTTGAATTTCATAGGAGTCATTTATCATCCAATACAACCATAATACAGAAATATTCTTCTATGCAGTGCGAATATGTGAAAAGAACACAGGCGGTCTAATCAGAGGGCGGCAAAACAGATTACGATAGAAGAAAAATACTTTCGGGGACTGGGCTTCAATAAAATGCATTTTACCATTAGCGGTAAGCGGTGGCGGTGAGCGGTAATATTCAAAAACAAAGGAATTAAGTAGTTGTTTTCTATCGGAAACCACACAAACAAAGAATAATTCTATTCCACTTGGTTTTGAAGGAAAAGGGTCATTTCACATTAGGTCCTCAAACATATCAATGAGATTCAGTTCATATTCCTATGGATTTTATTACTTTGGTTACAGGCGCGTTTATAAGTGGGGGTAATGGGTGTAAACACCCCCCCCCCGCAATCGAGAAAAATTCAGTGTTTCAATCAAAATTAACATTTACCTATATATGTTAAAGTAAAATGTATATAGTTTCAGAATGCATCTGTTAATATCGTTAAATTATTTTTTCTTTTTTCATATTAAATAAAACAAACTGAATATGACATCCTTCCACACCACGAATTAACCCCCCCCCCCCACATGGAACAGAGCTGTATACGCACCTATTTGGTAAAAAAAATTATCAACCCATGCCCCCCCAAACTCCCTATCCCAGACGGCACAATCACATTGCATTAATATCCTAGGCATATTCCACCGGAATATTGGTATATTCTAGGGATATGCTATATCCTCCAAAACATGTGCTATGCATATTCCATAGATATTCAAGGTCACCATGAATCATATGTCAGGAATATTCCATACATCTTCCACTGGCATATTGGCATATGCCAGGAATATTCCATACCATCCAAAGCATGTGATATGCATATTCCAGGAATATTAAAAACATATTCCAGGAATATTAAAAACATATTCCAGGAATATCCTAAAACACATTCATGGCACATGCTATACAGTGTCTTTCAAAAGTATCGGAACGGTCTCATATTTCAGAAACGGTCCTGAGAAAATTCACTAAAATTTCGACAGAGTGGTTTTTGATGATGCCCGATTCAATGGTGATATCGGCAATGTTGCCAAATCAACAGTTTTCCAGATATTGAGGGTAACTCAAGTTTTTCAAATGGAATACCCAATTTGTTTTCATTGCAATCAATTCAGCGACGTCTCATTAAAATTATTTATTGCAAAAACGACAAACGTCATCTCTGTGGTATATTTTTACCTTTTATCAAAATAGCCATGTCTAGATTAGATAATTTTTTCCTTTCATTTCCTACAACCTAGCTAAAGGTGCCTTAAAACATCATCGTCAACTAACTGAGGCATACATCTCCTAATACACTGATGCATCCAACATGAAGAAGCTTTGTCATGTATAAATAAAATCAATACATCTTTTCAGTTATAGTGCACTAATAACAACAATTTAACAACAAGCACTCATCAAAGTATTTGTGAAGGAAGTTAAAAAATACTATGTTTTTGTCATTAAGTTTTCCATCCAACTCCATCAACTCTAATATGTAAGACTCTGCTGGGATATCGATATCTACAGATTTTGGATTATTTTGGATATTATTTTCTTTTTTAGAATTTCTTATAAGTAGTCGTTATCATTTCTGCATTTTGTATGGCCCTTCCTTTAAAAATATTCAGAAGTCTCATAGGACTTTCAGTAGAATCTCTAAAAACAAAGGAAAGTTCAATGTAAAAAATGCATAAATATACTTTTTAGGGATTTACTTACTTTTACAGGATAAACATTTTTGTTTTGCTGCAGTGAAATAGATTCTTGAGTTCGACAGATCCGATTTACTCACTTCTTTTTCTTAGTCTACTGATACTGTTACAAACTGAGACGAGCTGGCTAGTTGCAAATTATTACCTGGAAGAATATGAATATTATTTGTTATACTAACGAGAATGAGTTAAATTCCCAATTATCCTACCAAGAGTCGTTGGTAATTTCAACTGCGGATATTTTCTAGCAACTTTTTCTGGAATATGTAATAATACTCTCAACAGCACTACAACACTTCCACCCATACGAGGGCTTTCACTTTCACTAAAAACATTATCTAAACAAATTTCATAGCGCATAAATACAGAGCAGTAATTCACCATTCAATCAAGCTATAATTATTACTAATAATATTTTATCTTTTATTCATTGTTGAATTATATTTTTGATACGTTTGACGATTGACAAATGACAATTACAGCTGACAGCTTACAATGTCAAATACCAGATCGCAGTGCAAATCAGCATTTGATTTGTCAGTCTCCGGTGTCGAGCGTGGATAACCGAAACATTTGATTGGTTGAAATTCCACTTCAAACTTCAAAAATACTACTTCATAAACTAACCAATTAAATGCTTTATTTTGGCTACGAAACTTGAAAAGTTTTTATAAATGCATGTGGTTTTTCAGTTTTTATTAAATACATATTCGAGAAACTTTTGATATTTTTGTAACAAAACTTCCCTTCAAATTGACATGCCTTTTGAATATTCCCAGAATATTCAAAAACTTACGTTTTTGCTTGATATGCTTTTTGAATATACCAGCAATATTCTAGGAGAATAATCTCATGGATATGCGTGAAAATATATTCCAGGAATATTCTCAATGTGTATAAGATCAAATCAAATCATGGAATATTCCAGGAATATTGCAATATCTGTTGGAAAATAGGATGTTGTAGGCATATTCCAAGAATATTGGGTGCCGTCTGGGAGATCCGCCAGTGTCTCCTACCTTCCAGCCATTGAATCTATATTATGTAGGTTGGTTTCACATATTTCATCGATATTCGAAAAACTGGTATGAATTTCTGAACTAAAACTTAAAGTTCATTCATTACTTATGTTTTAAATTTGATATTTCAGTTTTTACCTACTCTTGGGTACAGAGTAGTACAGACTGTTGAATAACAGTATCTGCCGGAATATTGGCAACGTACTTAATTGGTACTGCATGAGGTTGCAAGTTGCAATCTATTTTTTAGGTCATTGAGGAACATATGTTGTGTGAAAACGATTTTTCCCCTCCATACCTAGCTACTGTCGTTTCTTGTTCAGTATGTAGATATTCTTTGCTTAGGGGTAGAAACCACAAAACTCAAATAACAATTGATCTGCCAGAGTTTTTGCTTTTCGAATACAGTTTCATTTTCGAATGGCCCACTCTGTGTACTGGAAATAATATTTGGTGTACAAATAATACTTCAATATTATTCCAGTAGTTAGAATTTGTGAATTGTTATGTTACTTGACAAGAACATCAACAGTCATAAATCTCTAAAATTATGAAGGTCATATTTGGAGGAATTGGAATAACAACCATTAAGGAATATTGGAAATTAATAGTTGAAAAACAAGTAAAATAAAGTGATTGGATAAGTATATCCAACGTATTGACATTTTGATGAAATGATATACTGAAAACATTAAATCAAAAATAATTGTTTGCAAATGTTTGAACTTAATCCAACCTGGAAACCAAATTAGCTGTTTTCAAAAGTATGTTAAAAGCACTTTGGAGAATGAACACGAGTTTCTCTTTCGCATTTACACATTTTACCCTATGAAGTAGTAGTGGCATTCTAATTACGTAGTCCAATTTGTAGATTGATCCTATGACCAGTTTTCGAGCTACAGGATGTCAAACATTCGATTTTTGCTATTTTATTATGATTTGATTTCTGTGCTCAAATTGCAAAAATGAATCGAGTGGTGCTGATCATTTACTAGAAATCCATCGTATAATCAATACTCAAAATTAAAAATTGGTGAAACCTGTTAAAAAATTTAGGAAATTAGATTGTTATGAAAATATTGCTATATACAAGAATGGTTCAAGCAGGCCCTTGCTTGATAACGTCAATGATTCATTGATTTCATAACTATATGAGTTGATATCGACAAATTGAATCGTAACAAATTATCAGTGCGGGTGGTTATGATTATTCCTGGCCGCAGGTTACATATAATGTTGATTATAATAATGAATTGGATTGATATAAATACAACTGGTTTGGTACTCAGTGTCAGTTTAGTATATAGTATATAATAGGAATGAAATGACTAGTGCGGTGCAGGGGAAATTTTGTTTTTGTTCTTATGTATACCAAAAATTAAAATACCTTTATAACATATCTGGAATTTTAGTTGCTATCACCGTACCTACTCAATATTCGTGTAGTAAGATTCGACCATTTGAGATCTGTCGATTTCGGAATGATGAGCTACAAACAACAAAAATTCCCCAGTTCTACTGAAAATGTGAAGCTGAACGTTCATTCTACGGAGTAGTGGTTTTCGATATGAACCATATACAGTGTGGTCCAACGAAAACTTAACACCTCGATTTTCCGGCTTTAAAATGAAAATGTGGAAAATCGCTCGGACCCGTCAATTTCTAATACGAGGGGAACAACTTTTCCGCTGTTTTCATCCCCGTAACTTCAACCACCTAACGGGGGTGAGCACAACCCTTTGATTTTGAATAGGGATGCGGGGTGTTGCGATACCTCATTTTGAAGATCTCATCGTGTACTATCTGACCGTAAAATTTCGCTCCAAAATATCCATCGATAACGAAAGGACAGGTAAAGTAGTGGAAGAGTACGTACTTTTGTGATTACTTTATTAAATGCTCGAAATGGGCACCATCCACTTCCATGCAGTAATATAAGTTTTGCTGAAAACGTTCACGTACATTACTCAAGATTTCTGGTGTAATTTGACGGCATTCATTAATGATCCGAGTTCGCAAATAATCCAGTGACTCAGGCTGGGTAGCGTAAATCTTGGATTTCAGGTGACCCCATAGAAAAAAGTCCAGTGGAGCCAGATCAGGTGATCTGGGTGGCCACTCAATATGTCCCCTTCTTCCAATCCAGGCATGAGGAAAATTGTCATCTAAGAACTGACGCACCGGTTGAACAAAGTGAGGTGGTGCGCCATCTTGTTGGAAAATGATCGTTTGATGGTCTTCTGCATTCTCCAATACTTGCACGAGGGCTGGATAAATAGCGTTCTCCAATAGATCGAGATAAATTTGGCTTGTGAGATTACCGGGTATGAAAAAAGGGCCGATTATGTGATTTCCATATATACCCGCCCAAACATTTAATTTTTGGGGGCGCTGTGTATACACCTCACGAAATAATCTTGGATTTTCATCTGACCAATACCGACAGTTATGCCGGTTTACAATGCCGTTAAGGTAAAATGAACACTCGTCCGAAAAACAGATATCGAACATGTAGTTTTGATTGCCGTTGATTATTTCACTGATCACTTCACAGAATGGAGTCGGCGATCGGGATCATCCTCATTCTGTTCCTGAACCAATCGTATCTTATAAGGATGGAATTTATGTTGTTTCAGGATTCTCATGATTGTTGTGCAAAATTGTCCGATGTATCTGGTGTTTCACGCACAACAATCATGAGAATCCTGAAACAACATAAATTCCATCCTTATAAGATACGATTGGTTCAGGAACTGAATGAGGATGATCCCGATCGCCGACTCCAGTTCTGTGAAGTGATCAGTGAAATAATTAACGGCAATCAAAACTACATGTTCGATATCTGTTTTTCGGACGAGTGTTCATTTTACCTTAACGGCATTGTAAACCGGCATAACTGTCGGTATTGGTCAGATGAAAATCCAAGATTATTTCGTGAGGTGTATACACAGCGCCCCCAAAAATTAAATGTTTGGGCGGGTATATATGGAAATCACATAATCGGCCCTTTTTTTATACCCGGTAATCTCACAGGCCAAATTTATCTCGATCTATTAGAGAACGCTATTTATCCAGCCCTCGTGCAAGTATTGGAAAATGCAGAAGACCATCAAACGATCATTTTCCAACAAGATGGCGCACCACCTTACTTTGTTCAACTGGTGCGTCAGTTCTTAGATGACAATTTTCCTCACGCCTGGATTGGAAGAAGGGGACATATTGAGTGGCCACCCAGATCACCTGATCTGGCTCCACTGGACTTTTTTCTATGGGGTCACCTGAAATCCAAGATTTACGCTACCCAGCCTGAGTCACTGGATGATTTGCGAACTCGGATCATTAATGAATGCCGTCAAATTACACCAGAAATCTTGAGTAATGTACGTGAACGTTTTCAGCAAAACTTATATTACTGCATGGAAGTGGATGGTGCACATTTCGAGCATTTAATAAAGTAATCACAAAAGTACGTACTCTTCCACTACTTTACCTGTCCTTTCGTTATCGATGGATATTTTGGAGCGAAATTTTACGGTCAGATAGTACACGATGAGATCTTCAAAATGAGGTATCGCAACACCCCGCATCCCTATTCAAAATCAAGGGGTTGTGCTCACCCCCGTTAGGTGGTTGAAGTTACGGGGATGAAAACAGCGGAAAAGTTGTTCCCCCTCGTATTAGAAATTGACGGGTCCGAGCGATTTTCCACATTTTCATTTTAAAGCCGGAAAATCGAGGTGTTAAGTTTTCGTTGGACCACACTGTATAATATATTCTACGAACTAGTTAAAATCATGAACAACTCGATCAGTATGAAAGTGATTATTGATAAATAAAATAATTTTGATTAGAGAATAACTTGACGATTCAAGTGTTTTTCATCATTCTCGTATGATCAAAACCCTTTGTACGATTATTGACAATAAAAGTAATATGATTTCTGTGTTTTGAAACACAATTTATCGATTGGATATTTATTTCTATTCCTATTTCGTCACACTATTTTATGTGTTACTATTCCTTGTTCTCGAAAATGTCATCAAATTGCTAAACATTTGTTATATACTTCTGTATATTCTCAAACCTATCTCATACAATAGTTACATTTTTGGGAATTTCAACTTTCCATAGTCTGAAATTAAAAATTGTTAATTTAAAGTACTTATCGTGGCAAATTGTTCATTGCCCTTCTACACTTGTCCAGAATACTTTGAATTGACAATTTTTATTTTCAGACTGTGAAAGGTTAAAATTCTCAAAAAGTTATGCCAAGAAACGAATATCCTCCACAAAAACAAACTTTCAATCAATAGCTGGTACTCCTTAATCCTATCGAATTATATCTTTTCGATTCTTAGCAAAAGATGTTTGCAGGAACATCTTTACAGTGCAGTGTAACGTATCCATCATTCCACCAAGAACCTTTATGATCAAAGCCATCATTTAAAAAAATGTTATTTGTGATTCCTCTGGAGTTAAATAAGTAGATCTTGATATTTTTTCGGTTTTTCCTCTTCTATTTGAGCGGTATTCATTTCACCTGGAGTGGAAAACTCCATGACCAAAGTCGTCATATTTTAATGGTCAGGCTTATTACCTTGTATTTGCCTATGATTGCGGGGCTCAATACCCTCCTAAGCATGAGGCGACACAGGTGTCTCGTCTATACTGTACGAGTGTCGAAGATGGTAATATATTACTCATAGCAAGCGTTAGATCTTTGAATATGAGACCCTATAAGCCCTAAATAAGTTGAAGATAATTTTTGGCTATCGACAATTTGCTAAATGATATTCCACAGATGATAATTTCATTGGAAGACGATTCTGATGATGATACAAATGATGAATAATGTTTCCGAATCCGGCTACTATACTACTAATATGCTATTATGAAGAGGGGCGACACTACTTGACGGAAGACCATTAAACGAATTATGAAAAATGGTCTCCCGCAGAGAAACCTATACAATAGGTATGGTCGTCGGCAAGTATTCAACAGAAAACAGCTACTGCCCCCTGCGACCGTTGAATTATATCTGTTTAATACTTGGCAAAGTTTTCTACAAGAACTACTTTGCAATGAATTTTAAATATCAAAGCTGAAATTATTTTTCCACTTAGGGGGATCACCTTACTTCCACCTCCGCGTAATTTCAGCTTTGATATTTAAAATGCATTGCAAATTTTTTCATAATTTGCGAATGCAGCTGTATGAAACATTATTTGTAATCATACCAGTTAATTTTTTTTCGAAACATCTAAATGCAGCTTGTTTGGAACAACCAATTGCAACTTTTTTCGTTTCTATCGAATATAACATTTTTCAAAACATTCAACCAACATTTTTACTTTTGTTGAATATACTTTCAAATAAGTGTTCTTTTAAATCCACTTTACAATACTCATATAGGCAATAAGAGACTCTGTAAATAATATAGCAGGTGTTATGAGCCATAACGACGGTTCATTAAACCTCAAGGCACAATGACATATTAGGGTTCATCCTTCCTGAAAATAATGCATCTTTTCGTTGTGACAAATTTAAGAATACCCTGTTTAATGTATACTTTGCATGATTCACGTGCATACAACTTCCTCAAATTGTTGAACGTAATTGCTACTGTTAGTTCAAAATATGTTCACAATCAATAACACTACTACCGTCTAGCGTACCTGCGTACGGCCCTGCTATTCAATTGTCATCAATGACTCTTTTCTGTTTACATTCGACTTCCGGCAATGGTGGAGGACTGACGGCGTTCTCGTGTCTCAAGTTAAGTACATGTGTGTGATTGTTGTAGTGTAGTTTGTGCTGTGTTGTCTGCCGTCTTTAGTACGTGCAATCACCCGATTTTTAAGTGTTTGTGACGTCTGCCGTACATCACAATTTTTTAACCGTGGTTAAACGTGCAATCAACAAAAAATTATTTTTTTACATTTTTGTTTTGGGTGGAGGTATTGCCTTGAGCAAGATTCCCCCTCCACCCCCTGACGAAGTCCGCACTACTCACGCCAGTAACCAGGCTGGGGTAGGGCGGATCCCTACGTAGTGGGGAGAGTGCTGGACAAGTGCGCCAATAGGAAGCAAGGTCCAATATACACAGAGAGAGAGAGAGACTCTTTTCTGATGTAAGTACTCTGGCAATAGTGTTATCCTATCTGGCATTACTGACTTCTCAATGAGGATCCGACTATATTATTAGGTACCTCTATATCCATCACGTGTCTACGGTACCAGGGTGTTGAAGATGCCTTCCTGGGGCAGGACAATTGAGTATTGCAAAGGAAATATTTATGGATAAGCCAAAGTCCTCGACGCTATTGAAGATGACCCTTGCATATGTTAAGCCTTATGTATAGCTGCAGGAGGATAATGCGAGCTTTTTGCTGAACGGGTTCCAATTTGGGTCGCCTCGCTTATTTTCGTACACCCATAAAACCCTTTAGAAGGAAAACTCCAATCCCTGCTTTTTTATAGTATTGAACAATGCAGAAGAGATCCAAACTAATTTAATGGACCGCAGTGGTCGTGATGGTAGAGCGCTAGTCTATCAGCCAGAGGGACGTGGGTTCGATTCCCAGCATGGTCACTGGTCTCGTGCTAGGAATCGCACGTTAAAAGGTAAGACCTCGTTAATCCTTAGCTCGCACAACTTTCGACTTCTGAGGGCTGTCGTTCGTAGGGTGATGACAGCTGGTTAATGGAAAAAACAATTTTAAACAATTTTTTAAACTCCTTATGACTTTACAGGCTCTAGTAAAAACTCAGTAAAAGTCCAAGGCGTTACTGTTTTCTGGAGAATAACCAAGGAATTGGCGATTTTGCATCCAATGGGAAAGTGCCACTTTTGGAATATTTACTTCGGGTTTTTACGGTTCATTTTAGAGTGTGTGTCACAACTCTGAAGTAGTTGAGTAAGATCGGAACGGCAAGCATATTTGTTGCAGCAACTTTGTTCTTCTGTGATAGGGCTAATGACTAGATCTGCTAATAATCGCAATGAAGAGAGTTTTTAACCGTGGTTATTTTTTGGGAGCGGTGTTGCTCCACCTCTAGGTAAGAATACATTTTTTGGGCATCAAGATGATATAGGATGCTTACCGTACTCTTGTGAGATTAACCGAGTGACGCATTTGTATCCACGGGTTTTTCTGAGTGCAACGGTCAATGATAGTTTACCAGTCATATTAGGGGTTTCATCTCCGAATAAGAGATAATAAGCTGGCAACTCGTAGGCACTTTCGCTCTGAAAGTTTCCTCAAAAGTTTAACGGAATCAATCTCGTTTCTGCGTCGTAAGTTCTTCAAGGTCGGTGTTTCGCGATTATCTAGATTTATTTGAATCCAGTAATGTAAACAGCTATGATATAAACTGTGGAACATTAAAGTTGCTAAACATTTTGCTCCAAACATTTTTTCATGCGCCTAACAAGATAGAGGTCGGAAAGCGCTCTGTGCTTAGACGTACCTGCCATACAGGTCAACTGTGTATAATAACTAAAGTAATTAAGGATAATTTGTATTATTTATCAGTAAATTCATTATATTTAATAATATTTTAAATATACCTAGTATATTCATTGATTGATAAGTACTTACCTACTTTGAAAACTCATTAAATAAAATACTTATTGTGAATTTTGATTTTATATCAATTTATTGAAAGTAGATTTTAAGTAAAAATTAAACGAGTAAATATATTTTTATTTCACATTTATTCAGCAGCTGTATATTTCATATAATTTGAATTGAAGTAAAATTTACAAATCTTTGAAAATTTGAAGGAATAAGGTATCAATTTTCCTCTTGTCCTTCATCGATGTCATTTTCCGAGAGTTTGAATATTTTTGTTTCATTGTCATTATCTTCGTTGTACTGAATCGTTTTTTCAGGCCGTCTAGAATGTCTTGGTCAAAGGTAGTCCCTTCTCCTGGATCGCTTTGCAATGAAACAGCATTGAGGCAAGCTTGCCCATTACACTGGCCATAAGCTAAAGCGCATTACAACCCTGATTTTCCTTTCTTACAATTACAAATTATAGTATTTGATAATTCATCTGGAGCAGGTGGTAATATTGTTGTCATTGGCTCCAGGAGTAATATTTGCAGCACCCAACTCCGTTCCTGGGGTTCTAAGCCCTAACCATTTTTTAACTTGGTGATCGACATGGTTTTTATGCTGATGGGCTGCTGCACTTGTCGGTTTTCGATTTGAATCATATATTATATGTTCTATGAATTAGTTAGAAGCATAAACGACTCGATAAGTATAAAAGTGATTATTGAAAAATAATATTATTTTGATTAGAGAATAACTTGACGATTCAAATGTTTTTTATCATTCTCGTACGATTATCAACAATAAAAGTAATATGATTTTTGAGTTTTGAAACACATTTCATGGAAGACATTCATTTATATTTCTATTTTGTCACTCTACCCAACTCCATTCCTGGATTTCGAACTTGGTGATCGACACGGTTTTTATGCTGATGGGCTGCTGCATTTGTCGGTGAGACATTAGAGAACTGGGTAGGTTTATGAGGTTTTGTATATTTAACGAACTGAGTATTTCGAAGATGATCGATATTTATTTAGGAGCATTCTATATCGCTAGTAAAATGTCTATTCCATTTTTGTATAATTATTGTACTGGACAATTTTTGTAAAAACCGTAAGCTATTTAGTCGGAATTGGCAAAGTTTTTAGTAATTTGATTTTTTTGAATATTTTTCCATTTTTCAAACAGCGCAGGAGTTGTATCACAGCCACTGAAGGCATGTAATAATGAAAAATTATATTTCAAAAGGGGATATTTGTCAAAACGTCTTGAAGAATGCATTCATCTTTTTTATTGTTTGATTGACAATCTCTTTTTTTCTCTATTTTCCGATCCCCAGGAATCCATCCTCTTCTTTGGATGTTCTTGTTCGAAGAGATTCCCTCGTCATTTACTCAACCATTCCAATGGCATTTTCTTCTTTAGATTTTCCTCAATAAAATTGTGTTTGTGGTCTCAGCCTATAAGGAATGTTTTCACATTTTTCGGCTGCTATCACACAGTCTTCCCAACTTTTCTGAAGAAATTTCTTCCTGAAGTAATTCAGTGCGTCCAATTGAAACATCAAGCAAATATATATCCTCTTCTATAATGTCGGCAGGCCTCTCTTGTTTGGATTGTTCGATAGCTGTTTCTATGATAAGAACATCACCGTCATCTCTCGCTTGTTTGATTGTGATATTTACATTCTCCAACTAATCAATAAACACATCAATTATTTTTATCTGATTATATCGATTTCATCAAAACTCATCCTGGTTGATTGACACAACTATATTTTCGTCGAACCAAACTTCATGAGATTTCGACAGAGCAGCGGTTCGTAGTTGTTGTTTTTAGAGTAGTCCGAGTACCCGTCAAATACAACTTAAATTTTTCACCTATAATTTCTTTATAAATATTAAACGTATTTATCGAAAACAACGGAAAAAGTATCGTCTTCACTCCATACGACGCAATGCAGAAGAAATCCACCATCGATACATAATATGTCACATTATTTTCCATAGTAATTCGATCAGCAGGTATCATATAATGTGGCTTTCTTGCATTTTCTCAAACCGTTTTTATCAAATAAAGATGTCGGATACGGACATAATTCACGCTGTTTTTTACTAATCATCTAGGTTTTCGGAGAAAACCCTTCAAAAGCAGAGCTTGTGAGAGCAAGGATCCGGACCTAAAGCTTACGTATAAGTAGATTCCAAACCATTTTCGCTCAGTGGTAGGTGGTGGGGATTGAACCCAGGCCTGGGTGAGAGGCAAACGCTTCAACACCACGACTACTTTCGCTTCATTTAATGTTTTGAATAATAAATAATAAAACAAATTACTAATTGTTGATGATATTTAAATTATTGAATAACTTAACATAGAGTATTTTTCACCGAGACTCAACGAGATTCAGAGTTGATGTTGCATTACAGTATGTATGGCTGAGTTCAGTGCGCTCTCCGCCCTTTATCTCAATAACGGTTGAACATGTGACAAAATGTTCAGAACAACATTTGTCGCAAATTTTATGTTCTACAATTTTCTTCAACAAAATTGAAGCTACAGAAGCCTAGATAATCACGAATATCAGATTTGGCTGACCTTTCATCTTGAATAATGACGCAAACACTATCTTTTAGGCGACTTTCGAGACAACTTTAAGAACGCCAAAATGAAGCTGTGTATGAGTTCCCACCTTATTATCTTTCATTTAGAGGTTGATTCGTTCATCATATAACTAACTTAACTGGGTTAAATAGGGAGATGCAGAAAAAAAGAGGGCTGAGACTCTCTGGAACATGCCCCTTCTACAGATTACCTCTTCTGTGTGAAAAGAGACTTGGCCAGATCTTATGGTAAGCAAGTCCTGCAGAGCGGTATCAGATGTTCAATGCATATCACGGGTGCAAATCTAAAACTAATTTAAATGTTTTCGGGGTTATGGTTTCTTTATAGAAAAAAAAAATTAATACCTAACTACAAATTATGTCTCGACAACTACAACTTTAAATAATTATTTCAACACTATGAAATAACCTGTGGTAGAAGTCCATTGTGTCTCGAAGTGGAGTGGTATAGATTCACGATGAAGAAAAACTCAAGAGATGGAGATGATTTTGAGTTTTTCTTCATCGTGAAACTATGAAATAATGTCCTGCAGTTCAGTATTGGAAAAATTAAGCAAATATCTTCCACCATATATTCTTTCTTAGTGCTAGAATATAAATACAATTGTATTAAACAAAATTATATTGGCCAAGTGAAATTTTATTATCTGTTATCCTCAATATGTGGCTTCATGGCGATTTCTGATGATTTTTTATGATTTCATTCTGAACAGACAATTACAGAATAGATAGCAATTTTTCGAAACCGACATTCCAGGAAACAGTCTGCTGCAATATATCAATACCAGCATATCTGGTTATATTTACACAATGTGCGTATTTTATTTGTTGATAAAAAGTTAGATCAGATGACGTTATACTCGTCAAATTTATTTATCCACTCACAATCTACGAATAATTAAAAATCTGTTGGTGAGATGATACGAAACAGATTGTTGGCTTATAATAAATATTGAAATTGTTTTGTGATAAAACTGGTAGAAATTCTTCAGGTGTTCCAGAAATATTTTGTTTTTCATTCGAATGAATTACATTATCATTAATTGATATATGTAAAAGTGTATATATCAGATTTATTATTTTTTTCGAATACTTTACCAATTAGTTATAGCAACAAATATTCAATCCGCAACAAAAAGTATGAATAATACATTTTTTGTACGAAACTACTACATTTATCGGAAATGGGTTTCATGGAGAGCCAAAAAAAAATCGACCAATAAGTATTTATGGTTATCAAGAAGTGTTGCAAAAACTGTTGAATCAAAATTCTGGCAAACGATTATTTTGACGTTATTGTAAAAAAACCAAGACACAAAGATTTTATCATGAAGGTGATGTGAATTGAGATTACATGAACTGAATCAACTGTATATGTTTATGGAAATCCAGGGGATAATGATAGTAACCTGAAGTCTATCTTGTTCTTCTGGCACGGATGGGCGGGTTTGATACCTCTGCACGTAGGCCTCTTGGTTTGGACTATTTGTGCACCCATATGTTTGGTCATGGTGAGAGGCACCTGTGGAGGTTCCTCCAGCCGTAGATTCGGGGATCTCTTGGAAGTTTCCCCTGCTAACTTGTATTCTGGGCGTACCTTCGGTTCCCTTTTTTTGGGTGCCTGCCTCCGCATTGAGGGTTGCACTGCAGAGGCACTGGGTTCCTCAGTTTGGCGCCCTCGGGATGGTTATTTGGCTCCCCTCGAATGGGTCCCAGAAGTCTTTGTTTCGTTTTCCCTTATAGGTGGTTTCTGGGGTCGCTTGGGGGGTACCCCTGATAACTTATATTTAGGCGAACCTTCGGTTGCTCTGGTTCGCTTTTCTCGGGCACCCGCCTCTGCAACTAGGGTTGCAATGTAGAGGCACCCTTAGGGTTCCTCAGGTTGGCTTGGCTCCCCTCGAATGGGTTCCAGAGGTCACTACTTTGGTAACTCTTACTGATTTAGTAATTTAGTCGCCTTTTACGACAGGCAATCTGTACCTAGGATTGATTCTTTCTAGCCCCGAGTCCCCAGGGGATCCTGAAGTCTATAATTTACAAACTAAGTTAGACTCGTTTTGAAGTTAATGGAGTTACCAAAAAATGGTTTACTTTCATGAAACGAAGCAGATGTATACGGAAAAAAGGATATGTTGATTCAACTGAATTTGTTTGATTACTTTCATTTGCTTGACTCGACTAAGTATAATTCATTAATTAAATTGCGGTGATAAAATGGATTTCTCAACGCAATGCTCACATTTCTTTGATTTGAATATATGGTCGTCAATTGAAACAATTTCCAACTCATATCAAATCAAAATTTGTTTCAACACAAATATAATATTTGCTTGAATTGAACAATGGAAATGAATTGATTCAAATATTCACGTATTCAATGAAGTGCTTCCTAATTTATGTCAGGTTATCCATAATATCCAATCAATTATAATGATTATTTTTGTTATAGCAAACAAAGAATGTTGTAGATCTGATCATATCTTTTTTATTTGATTCGACAAGATGACTGACTATATTGTTGAAACAATAATCCGGTCAAAATGAGTTATGAAAGGAGTTGATTGAAACTTTATATTTGATTCAAAACAAAGATACAATTTTATCCATTTTGTTCATTCAAGTTGAGATGTGGAGCTGGATACCATAATGGCATATTTCTGTCAATTGTTTTGTTTTAAATTACCAAAGGAGAATAAGGAAATTGAACTGCATGTGGTTTTGTTGACCAATCATTTTGCTTTCTTCAAAACTCTACTACTAGAGTTTTGAAGAAAGCAAAATGATAAAGCTATTGAAATTTCAAAATCTTGGTTGTCAGATAATATGAAAAATAATATTCTGAAGAATTGCGACTGGCGACACTTCCGGGTATCATATATAGGTATATTTTTTGTAATCATCAACTCTAAGCGCCATGTTGAGAATTGAAATTGTTAACATTTTATGATTTACGAACAATAAACCAACGTCTGCTATGTAATTGATTATAAGTATTCTTTGTTTAAAAAAATCCATCAAAAATAAAATTCACGTCTCAGATATATTTAACAATCCAATATGGGACTGATATAAACTTTCACAACAGTTATAACCACCTCTCGATAATAATAATACTAATAATATTTACTTAACCCATGCAACCCATGCAGTCGATGGACTCGGTCTCGTACACGACACCGAACGGGGTGACCCAATCTCTGTCAAAGAGTTGGGACCTGTTCAGCAAAAAGCTGAATGGGGGTTCCTTCAAGAAAATTCAGGTATCCAAAAATGTTACCTTCGCATCCCTTCTGAGATACAGGATGTCAAAAGTCTGACCTGTTTGAGAAAAGATGTTGAGTAAGCTTGCTATTTTTTTCTGGAACACACGTTTACTAAACGGACTGAAAATTTTGATGAAGATGATCGTTATTCGTTTCAGAATTTTCATTCTCAATTCTCATGAATTGGTGTCGTAGATACGCTGGTATGTGACCACACTTCCTCGAAAATGTTCTGATTAATTGAAGTCAAACACTCATTTGTCAAAATATGAAGGAAAATATGGAAACATAGTACTTTTACTACGCCACTGTTTTAAGAAAATCAAATACTATAAGTAACATCAAATCATCACATTGAAGAACCCAGATTAGTGTGTGAAGTTTAAATTTTTTTTCTTTAGGAGTTTTGGAGAAAAAAAAATTAATCCTATTTTTTTCTGACTTTTGACACTCCGTATCTCAGAGGGAATGCATTTTGATAAAAACTTTTTACCTCGAAACGAGGTGAGGAATCTGTGTATGTACGAAGTTTGTCGGTCTCATTCTGACTCACCCTGTATATACTGCTCCTAACAGATTACCCCAAAAATAATAATTTTCACCGATGTGTGCTCGCCATAACTGTATTGAATATCCTTCGTAGCCATCTTTTTGACATAAAATTTTTTTGCAATATTTCACCAAATAAATTATCAGTTTTACTATATATTTTTCATGTGCCAAAAAGTTTTCAACCTTCTGAAGACATTTCGTATCGGTGGTCGGTGGTCCAGTGGCTAAAGTATATAGCAGTGGAACTTCTGGCTCGCATCAGACAGACGTTCGAGGCTCCGGTACGAAATCTTTTTTCTCAAGTACACCGATGTCTTTAGGTGGCCACATGCCTTGTTGTAATCAAGTGTGATTTGAGTTGCCTAGATGCCAATACCAACGTCTGGAGCTAGCTTGAAGTGCGCACCAACCCCTCCGAGGTAGTGCTGTAGGTTTTCCGGGTTTTCCTACAGCTGAAAAGTGAATACACCTCCGAAAACATCAGTAAGTCGCCCTGGAGCGCCACGGCAAATAACAATAATAGCCGTCCTCTGCCCGCACAGGATATGGCTTCATTTCATTATAAAACATTTTTTTATTACAAATATTGATCTTCTCATCTCCAAATTATGAATACTAAATTACAGACTCTTCTAACAATATTAATGAAGCAGCTAGCAACAAAAATTAAAACACATGATTTACCAGATTAGTTCTCGACTATATATAATCTGCTTTCTAACTTGAATGGGACAAATTCGAGTTTAAAAAGTTTATCAATTGGAGTTCCGCAAGGATCCATTTTGGGACCACTTTTATTTTTAGTTTTCATTAATGATCTTCCTAAATTCTGCACGGAAGCCTCTATCACTGTGGTCTTTGCTGATGATACTAATATTTTGGTATCTGCTGGTAATAGTTCTGAAGTAAGTAGTTAATAGAGCTCAAGAAGTTACAGCTCGACTTTCTGAGTTGTGCCTTCTTAATGGCCTGTTGCTAAACACTGCCAAATCTCAAATGCTCAACGTTGTTACAAAAAACACTTCGATAGATAAAAGTTATTTGATTAAAATAAATAATGACACGATACATCAAATGAATTTCACAAAATTTTTAGGGGTCACTAATGATAATAAGCTAACCTGGAATGATCATATCAACAGTGTTAAATTAAAGCTCAGTAAACATATATATTTACTTCGTCAATCAAAACATACAGTATCTTTCGATGTTCTCAAACTTCTATACCACAGTTTGATCCAGGCTGTTATAGCTTATGGTCTAGAACGATACGAAGTATTTGTTGTACAAAAGAAGGCAATCAGAATTATGGCAGGTGTATCCGCTAGAGATCATTGCAGGCCATTATTCATATATTTTAATATATTGACAATGCCTAGTTTGTGTATATTTACCAAACTTTGATATATATCAGGAATGATATTTCAACTATACCGAAAAATTAACAAATTCATGAACATTTCATCAGAAATTCTTCTCAACTACATCAGCCTTGTGGTAGATTGGCAGTATCTCAGAATCATCCCATGTGCTATGGGGTCAAGCTGTATAACAAACTTAGCGATATCATGAAATTATCCGCAAATATCAATGTGTTCAAAAGACAACTTAAGGTATTTTTACTGCATGAGGCATATTACTCTGTTGATGAGTTTCTCCTAAAACCCTAATGTGATATTGAGTTATTTTTTTAAGTATTTCCATGTCGTTTGCTCGTTAAGTGCTGTTGCGTATTATATATTTGATTTTATTTCCACAATTGCTTTTTATTGTTATAATACAATGCATAGTTCACCTTTCATTATATATATACAGTCCGTTTCTTTTATCATGTGGTAACATTGCTATATTCTTAACCGTAATAGATACAAAGACGACTGAATGGGAAAAAAGGTAACTATTGTGGTGAGCAGTAAATTGGTCATAGAAAATTTACGGTGATTCTCGCCCTTCCCAACTTATACAGGGAAAACTGAAAATGCTGTTTTCAATTTTTTACGAATAGAATTGTTATTTCAGAAAATATAAAAAATGAAAATGGAAAGTTTTATTGTATTCAAAATGTACTAGAACTACGTAACGATAAATTTTTAATCAAACGTTTCATGTCAACACCGCCATCATCAACAATTATTTTCAAATACGGATCTGTCGATTTCATCACAAATATTGATAGAGCGATAAAATCACAATTCAGTGGTATATCACACTCGACATTTTTATAACGTTTCATATAAAATAACTAGCATCATCAGTGACAACAATTTTTAATTACGGTCCTATCGTTAGTTTGTTTATGAATTCAACAGAATCTAACGCTTCGATATAAAAATTATCAGTGACGTTTTGAATGAATGTATCTATGAAAATTGTATTTATACTATAAAAATTCATAAAGGATTTCTGCAGTTTCAGAGACGAACGATAGGAATTTACCACAGAAATAAACTTACTTATTTGGAGAAGAAATCAAACAAACAGAAAAACAATTTATTTCATAAAGAATTTGTGGAAGAAAATAAAACCAATACAGAAAAAGAATTCTACATTAAATACTCGAATTGACGATATCTTTGTTTAATGCACATAAGTTGTTTGTCCATACAATTTCTGTGGCAATTTTCTAGCATGATGGTTGTTATGCTATTACATGCATCTCTTATTTTCTGTTTGAGATGGTCGATATCGGTATTAGGTGTCGAAAAAACTTTATCCTTTATGTATCATCCCCAGACAAAAAAATCCAAAGGAGTAAGGTCTGGGGATCCAGCTGGCCAGGCAATTGGTCCATTGTTTCCAATCCACTTTGTTGGGAATATTGCATCGAAATGTTCCCTTACTATTGCTGTATTATGGGGAAGGGCACCGTCTTGTTGAAAATATTGTATTTCACGGCGGGTGCTTAGTGGCAATTCATCTAAGTAGCCATCAAACTCATTGGATAAAAAATTTAAATATATTTCACCATTCAAATGCTCATCGTAAAAGAAAGGACCTAGTATGTTTGTTCCCAAAATTGTTTTCTCTATGTAAATGTTCATTCTTATTATTTCACCTATAATGGATATTTCTGTTAAAGCAACCATTGTTGGTGAATTTTGATTCGTCCGTCCATATTATTTTTTTACAAATATTTCGAACTTCCCTATTTATATGTCTTACCCATTTCGCAAATCGTACTCTCCTTCCGTAATCCCATTCATTAAGGTGGTGAACTTTGCGTATCCTGTAGCATTTGTATTTGTTCTTTTTCAAAATATTTCTGGTAGATTTTACAGATATCCCAAGATCGTGGGCAAGAACAATCTTGATTAGAAATATTTTTGTAACTGACCAATCCTAGATTTAAAAAAATACGTTATTTTTCACATTTTAGTCTTTATAAGGTAATATTTGCTTACTCAAAACATTCATTTGGTTCCTTATACTTCCAGTAACAACACATTTTCTAGTTTTATTTCTGTCAAATGCACCACAGTCTCTCAAATTTCTTTCTAATCGTCTAAACATTTGAATGTTTGGAATGCGACGATTCGGGTATAGCTCACCATACATATTTCTTGCCAAAAGAGGATTTCTATTTGATTTTGCATAAGTAAATAGCATATCAGTCCTTTCGTCATTCGAATACATCTTCAATATGTAACCGAGTGCTTAAATGTCTGACAGTTCTTAACAGATATCAACAACTCGTTTATTTTTCCTGCCATAGAAATCAAGCAAAGCCTACGTGTTCAAATATGGTAAAAGAAGTGAGATGCTATTTAATTGTACCAAATTAGACAACACCTGTATTTTGATCAAAAACTGATATTTTCATTACTTCCAGGATTGAGAATTATGAAAATAATCCGTGTAAAAATTGATACAGGGGAAATCAGCCTTTAATCAAGGATTACTGTAATACAAAAATCCCCAAAAAGGAAAGATACGAATGTTCGTTGTGTTGGGGTATCATCCTATCGAAAGTATTGGGTAATGACTGAAGTATCCTAATAGTTGAATGAGTTTTGAAGAAATCAATACAATTTACAAAAGAACTAACGACAGGACCGTAATTAAAAATTGTCACTGATGATGCCAGTTATTTTATATAAAACGCTAAAAAATGTCAAGTGTGATATACCACTGAATTGTGATTTCATCGCTTTATCAATATTTGGGATGAAATAGACAGGTCCGTAATTGAAAAAAATAGTTGATGGTGGCCGTGTTGACACCAAACGTTTAATTAAAAATTTATCATTCTAGTACATTTATCATTCTAGTACATTTTGAATACAATAAAACTTTCCTCTTTAATTTTTTTTATATTTTCTAAAATAACAATTCTATTCGTAAAAAACCGAAAACAATATTTTTAGTTTTCCCTGTATAATAATGAAATATGGTGGATTACGTAATCCAATCTTCCGCAATAAAACCTATACAATAGGTAAAGTCGTCGGCAAGTATTCAACAAAAAACAACTACTGCCCCCTACGACCATTGAATTATATTTGTTTGATACTTGGCAAAGTTTTCTACAAGAACCACTTTGCAATGCATTTCAAATATCAAAGCTGAAATTATTTTTCGATTTAATTGGGGGAACACCTCCGTACCGGTTTCATGGTCATTGCTAATCATCAGCGAAGGCTAGTTCGACCCAATTGAATCGAAAAACCCTTTCATCCTAATTGGAAATCCCTGAGACAAACACTGAGGTATGAATTCAGCGCCATCTCTATTCCAGTCTTAGATTTTTCTTAGTTTTCGTCTTAGAATCACTCAAAAATTCACTCCTTTAAGTTTGGCCACGTACTTACATAACACCCTGTATAATCATATTCCGATGTTTGACCTGTTGAATCAGCTAGTATTTTGCAATGATGTTATGATTTTTTTTCCTGATATTTATTGTGAAAAATCATTGTTGATTGATTGAATAATCTTCAAAATACTAAAATTTCGTATGACAGCCCGATTTTAGAATACATTCACCACAGGTGTAGATTACAGATTTCATAACGACAATTTCACACAATCATTTTTATGATAAATAATTTTGTATGTACTTTGAACGGTTGATTATTGTTTGAATGCAGTCATCATTAAACTTGAGTTATTATGTTTTGATCATTACATGTGATTCACCTGGGTTTATTTGCAAAATAACTATATCTTTATGCTAATCAGCATCAATTACCTTAACAGACATCCCGTAAATGTTTTTTGGAAAAAGAGGAAGCCCTCTGAATGATTTGATGAAAAATTATGTTCCATCTGATATTATACAGCCCTGCACGATACTTTCACGAAGTACAATAATTTGATACCTTTCGTTTTAACTTCATTATGAGTAGAAAAAAAGGAAAAAAGTCATAAGGAAATTTTCACGGGAAATGTAAATATACATAATCTTTCGAAAACTGAGAGAATTTCCAAGAGAACATAAATTTTTTCATTAATCTGTTAGATTTCCAAGGTGCCTTTTTTTATGTTCTCGACTTGCAGAAAAATATCTTGAAACCCGCAGTTTTTCATTTATATTGAGATTCTTCCACAAATTACCTGATTCGAAAAGAAATAACTTATTTTCATTGTGTTAACTCGTCTATCAGTTCGCAGCCGAGGCCAAGCCAACACAGCGACCCCCAAGGCTCCGAGTACCCGCGCTAGCCTCAAAGTAATGGGGCAAAGCTGGTCGGCCTAATTTAGATACGCCAAATCAGCGCGCCGTGGGCTACTATTTAATTGTCCAATAGTGGAGCCGTATGATTTCACATACTACTGGCTATGCATTATCAGTACCAGAGCAGTAATGGACTCTGCTCACCCGCCAAGGCACCGAGGAACCTATCCTTAACCCATAGGGCAGGAACCTCAGCAACTTCTATCGTTGTACGGTGTTGTTTTTTCTTACTATCTCGGAAACCACACCTCCTGGAGGCTAACCTATGTGGAGGGGCATCAAGCGAACTTGACGGGGCAACCCCCCTCCTCCCAGGTATTCATGTCAGTCAGATTCTTCCAACTACGTTTGATGAATAACCGTCTGTAGTCGTTTTCACATATTATACTACATACCCATGTTAGATTAGATTATTCTAACCTACGTTGGATGGGTAACCGTTCGTGACCAATTACGAGTACTACCATGTTCACTTGGACGAGGACTCATCTGGCTTTTATGCGGCATGTGCCTGGAGGCACCGCGAGCCCTCTCGCCCGACGCCGCGGGCACATGGTGGACCCCTGGCTCACATTGTGTTAACTAGTGGATTTTTCCGAATATTTGATTGTATTTCAACACGATTCGATATTTTGTTTTCCATTTCAACTTAAATATCATACACCTCGAGCCAATCAATACTGAAAAATTAGATTGAGAATAAAAGTAACATATTTAGTTGCATAAATTCTGCACTGCCAAATCCTTGCTGGCAAAGATTTTCACAAAATCGTTGCTCGGAAAGTTGTTGCTAATTTCACACAAATTTTCTCTATAAATGTGCGAAGTAATGTATAAATATAATTCAAAGCATGTTTGTGCTGACATGTTACAATCTGCAGCCAAATTGTTACCCTGAAATGCCGCAAGCTAGCGGGAATCATCTATCTCTTGTGGTATCACTAATAACCGGTTTTATAGCCTGAGGAAACATGGGCATATACATAAAACAACCCATCGATCATATAGTGAAGAGGGAAAAACAAACATCCTTTTATATTATTTACGACTCTGCTGCATCAATAACCTGATGGAAATCAAACCACCTCTTTTATCTTCTGGTTCCTACGAAAAGGGAAATTGTAAAATGAACATCGTGATAACAAGGCAAAGAAGGTAAGAATTGGTGTTTTTCTGGATAGTCTGGGGATTAGCGTTCCCTGTAAAAGAGATGTTTGGTAAGTCTCTATATAAAGAGACAATAGAAGAGTACAAACACTGAATCCATCACACCAATCTCAATGAAACAACCAATGGTGGAATGATATATCAGAAGAGCATCAGTTATGAAAATATGTATACAGTTATCGTCAGGTAAGGTAAGGGATTTAGATCTGCCAGATCCGCACTTATTGTGACATTTAAAATGCATATTGTGAAAAAACGTAAAAACGAAAATCTAAAAAATTCACTTGGTTGAAAAGAGAATTGAATAATTTTTTCAACGATGTGATACATGACCCCCCATGCCATATAATTTTTTTAGTTGATGTGCCTCCCGCGCCATCTATCGAGCAATCAAAATGTGTTTCATTTCAAAAAGAAGTATCGGTGCAACCCTCCAAACGTTTTTTAATGTTTGTACGTAAAACCGCTCAAAAGTTAACAGGGGGGACTATTAAAAGCCGCTTCAACAAACCACAAGTCCACTTATGGCAAGAGTCACAATAAGCCTAGCGAAAAATAAGTACAAAATAATTTGAGAGAGTACCGATATATTCTATCGAAGGAGTTTTTATTTATCCAAAACTTTTAGAACACAAGACTATACAATTTATGTCCAATTCTTGTCGAAATTCCTTTGGATTTAAACATATTATGATATGAGAAATAAATCATGCGTATGTCCATATCTTGTGAACCTCCAAGTTGGTGGAGAGCTGAGAACATTCATTCGACATTCATCCCCAATGATTATCATTGAACGTTCATATGATGTGAGGGTTTTTTCATGAAGGACTTGTGCTGAATTCATGCTGAAGTTTTAAGTTGCATGTCGTAAGAATATTCGTCAATGATTGGTTAGAATGAAATATTTAACCCATCATTGACGAATATTCTTACGACTTGCAACTTAAAACTTCAGCATAAATCCAGCATTAGTTGTTCTTTGCCAGCTTTCATAGTTTTATTGCAATCAAGAATTCTATTACATTTCATATTGGTTCCTTATAATCTCTATATTCGTTAATTGCCAGACAGATCAAGATTAGATTATATTGTGTAGTAATCTCAACTTATTCATTATAACACGATAACAAGTCAACTCATTAAAACATATCATTCACTCAACTAGTAACTCGAACTGATCAACTGACCAAATATCCAATTGCTTATACAGGGCTAGAAAATGAATTTCTCACAACTGATTTTACTATAAGCTAGAGCAAGTACAAAAAATATAGAGCAGAAGAAATCGCGCTGGATTATCTCACTTCTTTCAGTTGAAACCCAATTTCGCAGTATAACTTTGATCATCATATAATTCAACACCTCAAGTGTTGATGCTGGTACATTCAATTTTGATATAGAAAAAAGTTACAGGAAATAATGTAAAAATATTTGTGAATTTCTATGCTTCCATTCAAAGTCACATAACTCTGGAACAGGTTAACGTTGACTAGTGGAATTTTAATAGAATTTTTAGCGATAGTCGGTTCGAATCCGATGTAGGTACGAGAATTTTTTTCAACTACTTTATATCGGATCGATAGGCGGCCGCATGCCTTGTTGAAAAGCAAGTGTATTGTGAGTTGTCTAGATGCCAATCTCGTCTAGTGCTAGCTTGGAGTGCACACCCACCACCCGAGGTGGTGCTGTAGGTTTTCCTACAGCTGAAAAGTGAATACATCACCTAAAACATCAGTAAGTCGCCCTGGAGCGCCACGGCAAATAAAAATAATAGCCGTCCTCTACCCGCACAGGGTACACTCAACGAGTGTTTATGAGGGAGTATTATTATTATTATTCTGAAAATTATTAGCGCCGAATGACACATTTCTAGTGAATTGTATAAAATACCGAGACCACTTATGAAAATAAACTTATTAATCCATTGAATCTCTGACATGAGTAATCAAAAAATAATATTTATAATTATTTAATGATTCTGCAGAAATAGTTTGTATCATTTGTGTGAATTGTTTTCGAATATTTTCGATATTTGAAATGGCATGTTCATATTATCGTATCAAAGGCACATTGAACATAATAATTTTAATCAAATTATGATGTTGAGAAATACCATTTTCCTACGATCACATATCAGATTAACGTATAGTCCCACGGAAAGAGGCCCATATGCTCACGCGTGCGGAAACTAAATCGCACGCGTGTGGATAAGCTGTCAAATGCGTAATTTCTGTTAAGATTTACTGTTTCAAACTATCTTCTAAAGAAAAAAAGTTGACACTGGTAGGGTGCTACCGAAAGTCATATAGCTTTACCAACTGGACTTGGTATAATTCATATTTGTGAATTATTATTATTCTTAATTAATGAGGTTAGTTGAAATGGTTCTTGGTCAGCATTTTTCTGATTTTCTTGTTGACATATTAGGTAATAATATCGATATTTTGTGGTAAGAGTTTCGCATGGTCGTAGGAAAAATAGTGTACATTACTTGGGCGAAAGTGATTTTTCACACTTGTGGGATTGTCGCACTCGGCATGCGCCTCGTTCTACAATATTTCTCACTTGTGTAAAAAATGTCACTTTCCGCACTCGTTATTATGTTATATACTATTTTCATTCAGTTATTTTCTTCTCTAAAATTCCCGTCGCATTTTCACTTTTTACTCATCAGAGCATGAACCTGCATCAACTTCACAAAAACACTTCCGGAATGTACAATTTTTTTATTAACGTAGAGTAATATTTCTAATAAAATCAGATACGGGAGGAGGGAGATTTTGGCACATGTAAAGGGGAAATTCCGACATCGGACTTTGAAACTGCGGATGGCGCTGCGATCAGTGTTGTTCAGAGCAATTGCATTGTCTCAACCTGAGATGATTGAGACACAGGAAATTATTTTTGACCCATTCACTCACACTATGATACACGCGATCTGCTTGAGTTATCGCATCGTCGATGTTATCAGTTACGAAGAGAAAACAAGTGTTATCAGCATAAGCTACAAGTCGCGTAGTGGCATACCTCGTTTGTTCTAGATCATTGATATAAATGAGAAATAGCGTAGGTCCCAATATATATGGATCATTATGGCACTCCAACGCCGACCCGAATTGACCCGGAAATAAAGCCATTACTTTCAACCTGTTGGTATCTGTCACCAAGGTAGGAATTAAACCTTGTGTAGAGCGCCTCTAAGATCATATCTCTGCAATTTGTATAGGAGAACTTCGTGATTCACGCTATCAAAGGCTTTAGAGGAATCAATTACCTTTTTAATGAAGTGTTATAACATTGGCATGTTTCAATTTTGACGAAAAAAATCCCTGAGATATAGATAAATTGAATGTATGAGTGAGTGGTTCGATTATCACTTCGAAGATTTTTTTGAGTATCATATTGGATATTTCATTGCCGCCTGAAGAATTAATTTTTCATATTGTTTATTGTATCTTTAATCTCGTAAGAGAGAGATGGTCCAAAGAAAAGAGTAACATTGTTGATTTGTATACTGCTTTCAATGAAGTCGTAGTTGATTTTATTCTTATCGTCAATTGTAGACGTAAAATGACCAGAAGTAAAGAATTTGTTGAACTCGCTAGTACAATTTTCAATCTCAACCATATTTCCATCTACGTTGAGGTCAATATGACGATTTGTTTCGGTTTTCCTACCCGTGGTGATGATCACTATGCCCCAGATCGTTTTGCCTTTATTATTTGAAGAAGATACTTTTTGATCAAAATATTGTTTTTTATTGATGACCTTTAATGGGGGCTGCTAATCAAACTCCTTTGGGGGCATCACGTCGTGAGAACACGAAGTATGAGGTAGCGAAGTCTGTGAACATGAATGTTTTATCTGGGACCGTGCCGTGTATCGGATGTTGGCCGTAGCTCTTGCATATGTCTCCGAATATTCTCGACGAACTCTGCCGAGGTGTCGTTTGGTTGATGTTTTATACCTGCGAGCAACTCTCCTGCAATCGGGATAGTCTGCCCGTGAAGTGTGAAGCATCTCTGCTACGGTAGCTTGTAAGTCTTCTTTCCAAGCGGATATATTGACATCTCATAGCTGTCTTTAGTTGACGGTGGAATCTCTCGATGATCCCATTTGCTGCTGGGTGATAGGCCGTGGTTCGCACGTAAGTCGTGCCTGTCAACCGGTTTGAATGCAAGGACAGGTGTGACTCGAATTGGCGGCCTTGATCATTATTTTTAATTGAAGCATGAATAACTCAAAATTGTTCGAAGCAAAGCAAAACTCAACTTTTTTTCTAATTGAAATTTCAAATGAAGCCAATCTGTAGGGGACGTTACTGATTACAAGACTTAAAAAAAAGTTTTTTGGAAATAAAACTTGCCTTATTGTTTTTTTTATTTTTGCAATTAAAATTTTTTTTATTTACATGCTTCAATCTCGAATGAACATCAGATAATTGAAAAAAAAGATAGATGGTTTGTATTGAGAATTCAAAATCCTTTCAAGCAAGGTACAACTCAACACCCCCTTTTCTTACAAAATTTTGAAGTGATTGATCTGTAGGGCACGAGGTTGAGAGGGGGTTGAAAAATGTCACGTACAAAAATAGATTTTTATTAATAAAAATCGACGTGTCCGAGTACTTTTCAAAACATATTTCTGTTATGGAAATACGGATTTTATACCATCATAGGTTTCCACACTGTATATATTTAATATACGTACGCTACTTTACTTTAGTTTAGTTCGAACTCTGATAGAATTAATCCAGAAACTCATTTGCTGTCAAGATATTGAATTGAATATTGTGATACATAAGTCATGTAATGAATGCTCGGTAGTATATTAGTGTAGGTGAGTTGTGACAGTAAAATATAATTCAATCTTTTGTAATAGTTATATTATCCAATCAGGTTATAAATACATCGTTCAGGTTCTGTCTCACTTCCTTCATAATAGCCATAGTGCATGAGTTAGTAATATGTATGATGTGTGGGGCACTGAGGAGAAACATCAAAACATGTAACGAATATAGACTCTTGTTTATCTTCGCGAAACATGTATATCCATATTTCCAGTTGAATTCGTCGTTTTACCTACTCATCTCGGGAATATGATTGTGGAAAGATAAAAATGAAACGAATGAAACTGATAAGAGTGAGTTCGCGTCATCGTAAAAATAATAATAATAATGACCGGATGGATCCAAATTCCTGGAACAACAAAGGTGAGTTCTATTTACATATGTTGCGATAGACTGATAATATTTCTCGATGTGTTAAACTTGTTTCACTGATAATTATCTACGCCTCAACCAGGACAGTTTGGCCATTGAGATTTGAATGCGCAATGATTCTTTCTTTACGATGAAAAACGGTGGTTCATTTTTATCCCACAATTACTCTCTGTTTATTGTTGCGCATTTTAGAGGCCAAGCTGTCATGCTTGAACCGAACTTAATTATCTCACCTAAACCCATCTGCTGCTTCAAGTTGCCCTCTTCTATTTTTTCATCCTTTTCTCACTACCATTTTTTTTTACTTTCTCCGACCCATGCCCTGCAGTCTCCCAGTTGCTCTTGATTTATTCCCCTTCTCATTATTTTGAGTATCATGGTCTTCATTTTTTATCGTTTAATTCTTCTGATTTTTTTTTTCATGTAATTTGAACCTATCATATCTACGTATTAGTCACCAACTGACCAGAAATAGCCAATAAGACAAACATTTAACTGACAATTTCCGTCACATTATATAAACCAATCAAATGCCATAATTTTCTCATTTCGAACCAATGAGAACAGGACTTTTCGAAAACACTTCCTCCAGCCCGTGGTATTTTCAAAACGGTGTTTCGCTTCTAGCTTGAGTATACATTTCCATAGTTACGACAATAACGGTAAATATAGAAACGTAAGTTTGACAGTTCAACTCGTCAACTGACATTGATTACACAAGATGAACCGTTTTTGCAATACGCATTTAGTCCATAATATAATGTATTCGTGAAATTTTCTGATCGAATATCCCTTCAAAATGCAGAATTTCCAAAATACTTTCACCTTGCCAGGCACTCAAACTGTGTTGCTGTACAAAACACCACTCGAGCAAGCGGCGACCGAGTTAGCGCAGTGGCCAAGCGCTCGATTCACGACCTGTGGGTCGTGGGTTCGATTCTCCAATAAGGCAGATCTTTTTTCTTTAGAAACTATATCTGGTTCATT
Organism: Chrysolina americana; assembly: GCA_958502065.1. Classification (NCBI taxonomy): domain Eukaryota; kingdom Metazoa; phylum Arthropoda; class Insecta; order Coleoptera; family Chrysomelidae; genus Chrysolina; species Chrysolina americana. The sequence goes on from OY293419.1 coordinate 38,522,899, forward strand.
GAAGAATGACTCTCCCACGTTTCATGTTTGACGGGACTACGAATAAATATGCTGCTCCTAAGGTGGCGAATGGAGTTAGTAACAAAGCCTAACCAGAACACGAGCCACAATAGGCCATTGGCTGCAGTGGAGGGCATGATATAGATAGGCCCCCTCACGTTCAATCAAGCTCTCGTGGTGTTTCTAAGCAACACAGTTTTCGTGCCAGCAAGGCGAAAGTATTTATTGAAAATTCTGTATTTTGTCGGGATATTACTACTGAAAATTTTTTGCTCAAAAAAATATCCTATCAAATTTGTCTATTTCTAGTCATGTGTGTCGAAATAACCAATGAAACCATCATTACATGGATAGTTTTCACGGGTAGTTATCACTTATGTCATGACATTGCTAAGCAACCAACACAATACAGTTATTTCACATTTCTGTAATTCAATTTATTTCGAAAATGTCGCTTCCTCGGTTTGGTGTTCAAAATGATGCGGCAATTGACAACCGAGGTGAATACAGCAAGATCAACGGAATATCATTATACAAATTTTTCTTTTAATATCTGTGTGTTCAATAAATAATTTTGTTCGAATTGTAAAAAAAATTCTCACCGAATACCCCTCGAACATTGATAAATAATTCATAATTTTATCACAACTTCCTCAAGCACGTTATTTCTCTGCCTTCGGCGTCGGGATGTTACCAAATAACGTGCTTTCGAAAACTGTGATAAAATTATTTCGTTAGTTATTAATGTCCTTGTGATATTATTGCTGATAAGTGCCCCAGTAAATTATCACTATTGAACAATCGAGTCCCAAGGTTATGACATAGTTTGACGTTTACTCAATTAAATTTTCAAAATGTCAGTCCCTTCGAGTACATATATCCAAAATGAGTCGATCGATAAAATTATAAGTGACAATTCCATGAAAAAAATTTCTTACTGAATATCCCTCGGCTATTGATAAATTCTCAAAATGTGTCTAAAATTTTCTCAAGCGAGTTGCTTTAAGGTAATAGCCCTCTGCCTTCGGCGTCGGGCTGTTACCAAGCAACTCGCTTTCGAAAGTATACGACAAATTATTTCGAAATTATCAATAGCCTTGGGATATTATAAGTGAATATTTCCATGTTTTGTTTTAGAACTTTTTAATCATTATATCGTCTGTCCAGCAGATTTAATTTGATAATTTCTAACATTGGCATTCTTAGTTTGAGATAACGTAAGGTTGTTGTTTTTTTGTGTGTTTTGCCCATGTTTTTAGTGAAAAATAGTAGTGGGTTAAGGAAATAGTCCTGCCTAACCCTGTGTCTGTTGCCTGAACTATTTCCGGAGTTTTATTTCGTGCTCACATAATTTTTGTGTTTTCATATTGATATTATCGTGGGCCTTTGCCAGATATCTGTTGAAAATTCATTACTATACTATGGGGGCAGAAGCACGAAACCGTAGAAGGGCCACAAACAATAAAAAAATAGAATTACTACTTCTCATCTTGGAATTAGCCTTATGCCGACTTTGCAACTCGGAATTAGTATAATTACTACTTTACAACTCGGAATTAGCCTAATTCTTTCTTTGCAATTTGAAATTAGTATAATTCCGACTTAACTCGGAATTAGTATTATCTATAGACTTTGCAACTCGGAATTAGTATATAATTGCTGTTCTAAAGACCGTTTTATAACTATTTCTTTATTCAGCGAGTTACAAAAATATCTGTCTAAACTGACTTATTCAAAATTACATGTCATCTCTCAAAACAAATTGAACCTAAACTATGGGGTCGTCTGAGTTAGGTTGCCTTATCCACAATTGTGATTCCAGGTGTTGGCATTGGAATTATAGTGAAAGTGAAAAGAAGATTGAGAGGATTGAACGTATTTAGACGAAGCAAATTCACTGATATTCCACAATAGACTAATTTGAATACACTGGAGTTTTATCCCGACACCAAACACCCCAACCCGTGTTTCTGTCACCAAATGATCATCTTCCGGAGGGAAAATATGAACTCAGTTTATATTTTCAATTGAGCTACAGACGCTTCTGAGATAATAGCGCATGCGCTAACGGAATGTGTTTCTGCAATTATTATCATCTCAAATTTGTAGACGTGAGACGAAAACACTTTATGGTTCTGTACACTACAAATTTTTATTCGATTAACAAAATTTTGAAAAGGAGAAGACTAATATTTTTTTATTGTTCTAATAATTTCTCACTCAAATCTGTATTCAATTATCCTAAGTAATCAAATGTCATTGGAATTTGATTAAAAATGAGTATTTGTTTACCAACTTTACTACTGCTAATGTGAATGTGTGGCTAAATTACTGCTAAACCCGTCGCACACGATAAAATAGTTCCAACAAATTTCTTTGAAGCGACGTCTTTATATTGGTTTATTTCAAATTATGGAAAGCAAACTAACGGAAATGGCGTCACTTATAGGCAATTTGATGAAACTATTTGACCGTGAGTCAAGGGCTTTATACACTTATGTATTTATGAGCCAAATGATCGAGAGTATACTAGATTTACGTGCTCTGCGTTTTTTTCTGTCTTCTCAACTACTTTGTTACTAGTTTCGAGTTGTGAATTTGAAATGATACTAATTCCAAGTTGTGAAGTCGGAATTATAATAATTTCGAGTTGTGAAGTCGGAATTATAATAATTTTGAGTTGAAATGTCGGAATTATACTAATTCTGAGTTGCAAAGCCGGAACTATACTAATTCCAAGTTGTGAAGTCAGAATTAGGCAAATTTCGAGTTGTAGGAATTAGGCTGATTATATTTTTTAATTGTTTGTGGTCCTTCTATGCTATCGTACAAAATAGATTTTAACGTAGATTTGCCAACTGCACAGTAATTCTCACAGCGCCAGCGCACGGAATATAGAAAGAATAAATATTTTACAGCAATTGATAATTATAATAATAATGAAAATTATAATAATGTATTTGAGTAGGCAAGCCTGTTGTACAAAATTACAAAAGTATAAATATATTACAACATTATGTAACTTTATGTAAATATATAAAGACCATTTGAGATTACACCCACTGAAAAACAAAATAAACATACATATCACTAGATTATTAGGTCAGATCACATTACAATCAGCAAAGAAACATATAAAATCAAATACTAAATGTTTCAATGAGCCGTTACTAATATACTTCTTCAATGATGACTTTAATTGGTTTACTGAATTAGATTCTTTTACAAATTGTGGTGTCTATTAAACTCGTTTAAGCTTTTATGGAACATACTATTCATTCAAAATTCAGTATTAGTTTTGTTGATGTAAAAATTGTCATTTCTTCTGGTATTGTAATCATGGACTTCATTATTTCGCATTAGGAACTTTTGAAAGTAATTAGGTAACAATCCTTTATGCAGCTTAAATACAAGGATCATAGTCACATACTTATGATATACGTTCTTCAACTGAGAACCAGTTTAGGCACTCTAACATCAAATTGATTTGCTGTGAAACAGCTATATCCACATATTATTCTCATACCCCGATTTTGTAGCTTTTGCAATTGTGCTATTTAATAATAATAAGTAAGTAATATTAACACTTTTTTACATATACGAGAGAAAAAGAAGTTTTTTAGATATTTTCTTTCAATTAAAATCAGCATGACTATTTAGTTTTAAATTTTTATCAATTATAAATCCCAAATATTTTATTTCAGGTATATTTTCAATGGTTTCATTATTAATTTTTATAACAGCATTTGCCCAAACAATTTGATCGCATTTAAAAGTGGGTGTAACATTCATACTTTTTGTTTTACTAAAGTTAAGTTTGAGTTTATTATTAAATAAAATATTTCAATGATATTTAAGGACCTATTCATTTCAACAATTTCAATCAAAATCAATTATTGATATTCCATAATACTTTAATTCTTTAAATAAAATAGTTCTGTCAATTATTGCAAATACCCTTCTAAGATCGAGAAATGTAGCAAAAATATATTGATTTCTATCAATTATATTTTTCCATTCAGTTAATTAAAATTGTAGAGACGTTTCAAATGATTGTCTAGCTCTAAAACCTGATTGGTTTTCTGAAAACTATTCATTGATATTAAAGTACTGAATTAATTGATTAGACAGACAGTTCTTTTTCAAGAGTAGGTGGTATTTTTAATGGCCCAACATTTTCAGCTTTAATCGAGTTAATTTTTGGTACAGGAACAACAGTGGAAACTTTTTTGTGTCCACTGCTGTTCATTTTAGAAAACTGTTCTTATTGCATTCACACTATCAATAAAATATGAATTGAAATTATTAGCAATATCTAGTTCCTCATTTTGAAGATTAATCTCAAACTGAATACGGCTAACGACATCTTGTTTTGGCTTAACAAGTTCTTTAAGATACTTCCACATTTTCTACTATTACTTTTATAGTTATTAATAGTTTGTTCATAATATAATCTCCCCTTCTCCTTCAGTAAACCAACATATTGATTTCTAATGATCTTATAGACATTCTATCGTTCTTCTTCAAGAACACCTTCTCTCACTGTCTAAAATTGTAAAATGCATCATTGTGCTCTCGCCTTTTTTCTTCAAGATCATCATCAAAGTAGGATACGTAATTACTTCTGAGATATATTGTTTTCACAGGGGTAATTTCATTAACAAATGTTAACACATTATGAATTAAATCATGTAAAATATTATCGACATCAACTGAATTATTGTTCCAATTACAAGAGATTAATTGCATATTTATATTATGATACCCTTAATCTGTAAATTTTCTGAAAGTGATTGATTTTTCAGAAAATTGAAAGTGGTCAGTGGATACATTAATGGATACAATGCTATGCTCAGAACTTTTTGGTTCATTCACAACTGCTTGTACCGTTCAAAATAAAGTTCAGCATCATCGATATCTTCAGTGATGCATGTTTCACTAAGAACAATTACATAAGGTTTATAACAAAGAATGTTCATAAGAATATCGAATAACATTGGAATATAATATGTTGATCAAAACTAAGAGAACTGACATAACGCCTCTGAATATTAGGCTCTACTTGTTTTTCACAATTTTAGGGACAGAGTTAACATATTTTATCATTTTGGAATTTTCTCCATTTTCTACCATCTCTCTAAGTTTATCTTCAACATGCCTCTAGTATTCTTTACATCTTTGTAATCGATCGAATTTTCCTAGTCTGAATACTTTCACATTACGATCCAGCAGTTGAATGACTGGAAATAACCGTTGTACTTTATCGGTTCCATCTAGGTTCATCTGTGTCTTATCGTTTTTAGTAGACTTACTTTTATTTGTTATTATAATATTTTTGCTACGTTTCTTACGTTCTTCCCATTCATTAATGACCTCCTCAGGTTGGATTAATGATGGTTGACAAAATGTGTACGGTAATTTTCTGTAGATTGAGTCACAAGAGCTTCATCCTCAATTGCTTCAAGTCGTTAATTTAAATTTTCCAATCGTAATTGCTGTAGTTCACATTCAACTTTGTCGAGATTAATTTTCTGTTCATTCACCGGGGGGGATTTCTTCAGGTCGGAAAATTGTTTCTCAATATTTTTCTTGAAGGGAGTCAAGAACTTAGTAATCTTCTCCTTGAACATTGATTTGATTTTCCTCTCATCCATTTTTGGGTCACTTTCATATCTGGTATTCGAGGTGTTTTGAGTATTGACTACAATTTACGTACTCTGTATTGTCTCGTTGACATAAAACCTTAGCGTGCCGCGCACAGCTAGGATGGTAGTATGTTTGACAAATCTCACATTCAAAGGAGAATTTCACACTTTTTCAACAAAATTGATTTTCCCAGTAGATGGCTTGCACTCTGCCCAACAGTTTGATACCAATCACAGTATGTATATCACTTTATTACTCAATTTATTTGGTCGAGTTTGAAGAGCACAAAATCATGACTTGATTTAACGTTGCTTTTGCGGACTTAGGGAGGCATAATATAAATTGAATGAACTTTTTTGATAACGTAGTAATTCAACCATAAGACCAAAATTTGGTTACAATAACTACTTACGCAGTAAAACAATCTCAACGCTGATGAGTTATTTAAACCAAACTTTTGAGAAAGTCCATCCAGCCCTTCATTTTCAATATGTAAAATATCAAAATAATGGCCAAATTAACATGCGTTTGCAGTTAGGTGATTTGCTAAAGATGAATTCGATTATTTGAACTGCTTCGTTTTTGAACGTTGTATCAGTCTGCCAAACGTAGAAAAAAAAGGTTGCACTGATATTCCTGACATTTGAAAACTTTTTTTGTACTGTTTTTCATGAAACTCCCAACGGAATTCATGAATGTATGCGAGGGGACTCCTTGACTTTTCAAGGGGTTCACATCGTAGCGATTCTTCTTATTCACCGCAAATTATTGGATTCCAATTATTTTATATTCATTAATTATTGTGAACAGATGCGAAATTAACGTAATTCTTTCTTGGATTTGATTTCAACTTGCCTCCTATAATCGTGACGTGACGTGACGTGAGATGATAAAGTCAGTCTCTATTGCATCTAATTAAAAATAAGTAACAATATAATCATTCCTTGTTTGTTTTTTCTTGTTTCGTCTGAAATCTTCGAAAGGTTGAACTTGCCATACATTGAATTTCAATAATGATTCACAGTTTCACAAATGAGCCGAAGGAAAGTCTTCCAAATGTATCGGATTCGTTAGATGTCTACATGCTTTGCTAGAAATTGCGTTTGGGAATGCCAATACTTAATGTTTAATGCTTGCGTAGCTATCGCTTGGGGTGGTGTTTTGGTTCCGGGACTTCCCTTTCAATTGAGAAGTGAACGGGTCACCACAAAAAATCAGCGAGTTGCACTTATGTGAGACTGTTGACGAGGAAATATTGTTATGAGATTGATAAAAATCCCCTCGTGTACGTCGCTGTCGAGTGCCAAACCATAAAACGTAACTCATTTGCATAACAAATGAGACGGTGTCGTAAGTGTTTCATCGTTTAGTTTCTGGAATTGTTCATTTTGACGGTTTTCTGTACTGAATAATATGGAGAACGGAAGGATCCCGAAAAGTCGAATTCAGTGTATAAGGCGACACAGTTCACTCGGAGAAGGAAGTTTTTAGGAAGTTATAAGGAAGTTTTGAAGAAGTTTTTGGAAAGTTTTTAAGAAGTTTTTAGGAAGTGATTAGGCAGATACAAGAAAGTTGAGAAGTTTTTGAGGGAGTTATTAAGTGTTTGGAATAATTAGTTAGTTAAAGAGATCTAGCAAAAGTAAAGAAAATAGCTTAGTAATATCGTAACAATATTATTACCATATACATATTCAATACCTAATTTATCCTTCTGACAGACTTGCTGAACATTCAACCAAAAAATTTAACAGAATCGATTCATGTTCTAGCAGCAGAAATTCAAGAAAACTCGAACCTCCAAGAAGTTATTTTATTATTGCCAATTAACCACATAATAAATATCTGATGAGGAACATACGTTACAAGATATTCTACATTTGAAAATGTATTGCCGTTTTGATCTTAGATTTCATTTTTAGGCCAGTAAAATTGAATCAAAAAAACCGTTTTGAGTGCGCCTTCCCAGGTGGTGAGCTTAATTTTTGCTAGCCAAAAAAACCCCTTTTGCACTTTATTTAGTTTTTTGCTTGTCGCGGGAAAATGGTCCGCGTCGGTCAGAAAATGTCATTCCATTCGATAATATCATAGTGCTTGTTCAAGTAGGAACGCGTGGGCGCGTTTGCGGGTGCGGTAGACGTGGCGAGTTGTGTTCACATTAACCGCCAGGCGTTCGCGTGAGTGTGACGTGTTGTCAGAGGTTGAAAGATGGACTACGATTTTTTATTTTTGATAAACTCTTCTGTATTGAACGACATGATGAAAACGTGCCATCGTTTCTAGCGACAAGTTCGAACTAGTTGAACTAAAGTGCTGCCGCGAGTGTGTTTTTAGGTGTATCGCAAATCTTTCAAAAATAGTACCTAAAAAGTACCGCAACCATAAACGTCTGTAAATGTCAAAATGAAAAATGGGCGGATGTATATTTGAAAATGCACATGCGCATAGTTGCTTTTAGAATCCTTTGTTATGCATGAGCATAATTTATTCAGTAATGTACAATTCATAAATATTTGAACTTCATTAATGCATAAGAGATAATAAAAATGTGGTTTACTACTTCTTCAATGAATACGCGTAAGTATTGACAAGTGTCAGTTTACAATTTCTCAACACGAGAAAAATTTTCCAATTCTTTGATGAAAAAACATTTATACATACTCATACTCAAAATAAAACACCGACAAAACAACACTTTGCCTCTAGACCACGGGATTTTAAATGAAATATGTTGTTATCTTCAAATTATGAGTCTACGCAGGCGCATAACTCATTTTTCCACTTCATTAGTGCATAAAGTTAAAAATTGGAGACTTCATAGTTATGCATTATGGAATGTGAATATCAATTATAAATTATGAAACGGAAAAATCGTTTCATTTGAGTCCGTGTGTTGAACTTTTAATGATTGTTCAATAAAATTACGCACATGCAATGAATTATGTATTATGAATCCGATAAATCCACCTTGAATGTACTTCTCACTTTATTTTATACTTCATCAGTCACTTTAAAATAAGACGTTTGACATTTTACAAATATCACAGACACAGACTTCATGTTTCGATTCAACGATTATACACTACAGGATGGCCTGTTTCCTATCTCCGTAAGAGAACCTACCGATTTCTGGTCAGAAGCACAGCCTTGATGTTCAATCGGCGAATACTGCAGAGTCTGTAAAAAGGTACCGAATGAACTGCGTTTTGCTCCACGTAGTATTTTCGTAACAAATACGACAAATAGTACCAAAAACGGTACAATTGTACCTAAACGGCAGCACTGGAACTAACCTGACGTCGCGAATCTATCGCGCTCCGCCGCTAGTTCGACGTGAACACACACACAAATAACCACGCGTTTGATATTGCCGCGAGCGCGCATGCGTCGGTCGCTAGCTTGCCCGCTACTTACACCGCACGTGCGTTTCGTACGTGAACATTGGATGTTACGTCAATATATTTGATATTTCGTGACCGCGCCCGCCATTGCGCTCACGAATCAACGTGAACAAGAACATATGACGAAATTCTGCGTCGAATATGACAGGTAAAAACATCAGATTCGGTTTAGTGGTATAGCCGAAATCGAATGTTAAAAAAGAAGGAAATTTCGTAGTTCGGTGCAAACTTACATTTTGTGGCTTTCCAAGACAATATATTTTCAAAACATACTCCTATTAGAAAATCTAAGGAAAAAAGTTACAGAGAATAACATTTCACGTTACATAGATAGTAGTAGTTAGTGTTTAAATTCAGTTATTTAAAATAGAAATTGGCATGAATTGAAATTGTCGTTTTGGGTCATTCAAAGACATTTATAATAATAATATAATAATTAACTGATAATGCATCCTAAATCGTCTGTTCCACGGTTATACTTCCCCAGACAACGGGGAGGCCGTGGACTTTTGAGTTTGGAGTGTCTACATAACAGTACTGGATGGAACCTGTTATGTCATTCCCTTCTTCCATGAACTCGGCCTCGTATTATTCTCCAGTGGATATTGAGTCCCCTCCTCGACCATCAAAGTAGGACAATTTTTGTCCTAGTGTTTTCGGCTCCTGGCGAAACAAACATCGTCCGAAATGAGGAGGAAAAACGGACTAAATATAAAGATCTTCTCTTTGAACTCCGCAGGCTTTACCCAAACCATTCGGTAAAAATGGTGGTTCTGATAAAAGGGGTCTTTTGCGGAATGATGGAAACACTGCTGTCAAGCTGAAAAATCATAACGGCTTGCCATCATATGGTAGAAATCTAACTCAAACGCAAACGTCGGTAATTCTTGGTTCACTCCGCCTACTCAGGGCACATGATTCTCGGACCCAGTAATCACTCACCCCATGAACGTGGGAAGTGGTTAATGACACACCTGTACGCCCTCCGGTTGTATTGAGCTCCGGAGACAGGGCCTGACTGGGATATTCCTGATGAAAAAAAATTATTAAATAAAATGTTAACATGGTATAGATCAATATATATAATAAATGTGTAGCACAAAATTTAGCAGTTCATACTCGCATTTTCGTTGATGTCGATGGCCCTTCATCTGGGAAGTTCGGAAGATGCAGTTGCATATCGAGGTCCTCGTCATCTGGATCATCTTCAAAGATACTATCTTCACCTATTTATGCTCCTACGGCAATGGAGGTCATATCCTCATCCTCCAAGGGTGCTGAATTTAAGCTTGATTTGCCGTTGTTGAGGCATTTCATGCCTACTTTTTGGCAGTTGCACTTACCTGTACATACACTCCCTTATACATTTGCAGGACACAGTGTTGATAATTTCAGGTGGAACTGAATTCTTATTGTTTATTATGGAGAGAAAGCCAAAGTCCGTTCTCCACTAACTCCAGCTGCTCAGAGGATCATTTGGACTATCATACCAGCCCTGGATTTGAAGGTACATCCGCAGAATATGTTGGGCGGCGGCTGCATTTGTTGAAAGTAGAAAGGCTAGCTCGAAAGTTGGCTTTGTTAGGGATTCTGAAAATATTTTGTAGCGTAATCTGTATTCTGTATTCTGAGAGGTTTCTTTTCCAGGTTTAATAAGGTAAATGTTGGATGAATTTGGTGCTTTGGCGGTTAATAGGATCAATGAATCGGTGTCTTCTCAGATTATGATGACCGTTGCAAAGTTACCTCCTAATTCAATTGTAGTGTTGACAATAAGGGTGTCAGCAATTTGCACTAAACTACGAAATATCCTTCGTTTTTAATTTTCGATATCGGCTATCTCACTGAACCGATGTATTCAGGTGTCATTCGATACGAAATTCAGTCCTGTGTGTTATTGAATAGAATGGCATTGTTCTGACGCACCGTTTTTAAGCTTCAAACAAAAACCTGAAGGAAGTGCAAAAGTTTGGTGTTTTTTTGGCTATTAAGTGTTAAGCTTAACTCCTGGGAGATAGTACAAACTTAAATTACATACATTTTGGATCGAATAAAGGTATTAAAATGATTTACAGCTTGCTGGAAATTAACTCCCCACAATATATTATTTTGATTAGCCTATTTGTGTATGCTTAGCGTGAGCTGTGATTCTCATCTTTCAGATGTTTTGCATTTGACACATCTCCTGAAATTCTTGCTGTCTCTCAATCTAGCGTGCTACCTACCTCTAGGGATTTCTGAACTATAAAAGCCATTCAAGAATTGCATGGTCAGTTTCAAATAAGAATCGGATTCTATACATATACTTGTCTTCAAGTGCTCTTCTCCTTTGACAACATTAAACAGTTCCCGTTTAGTGGCTGCAATTGCCTCAACGGAAAAGGTTCTGAAAGAATATCACTGGAAACACCCACATACATTTTGATATAATATGTCTCATGGGAGTTTTTTTTCTGTATACAGATACAGTTGAAAGATATTTCTGAAATGAGCTATTGGATTCGTTTAATGCGATGATGAAAGCCATCGCAATTCCATTTTATCAACTTGAATTTTGTGTTTATGTTGTTATGTGATCGAATAGATCTATAAAACGCCTATTTAATATCATTGGGTTATTTGAGATGTATGAGACACTTGGGATAAATGGGATTTGTCACAGGCATATTTATCTTTTCAATTGTTTGGGTGTTTGATCTGTTTTTTAATTTTCTTGGATAACCTGTGGAATCTATTTTTCATTATTCTGTCGGTGAGGTTAGTGTAAATGGATCACATGTCGTATAATAATTTTTGGACATCGTTGGTGAATTTCAGTGCTTTATTTTAGGGTGTCCTGCTGCAGCATAATTTTCTTAGGAAAGCGAAGATATTTTCAATAGAAAGAATGAATTGATCAATAGACGTTTGGTAAGCTTTTCATTCTGTTAGATTCGGTTAATCATTTTCTTCAGTTTGACTTTTTTTTTCATTCTCTACTTATCAACTTCGGGGCTTTGAAGGAGTGCATCATTTGGATTGGTCTTATCATCACTAGGTGTTAAGGTGTCTGAATGATTTTTTTCCTCCAACTGTTGTCTGAGTTTGAACTGGTTGTTAGGGAGTTGGAGAATTTCAATCTGTTTTATTGACGCTCGCAGAGGCTTGATTTGTGGGATTTAGTGACATAATATTAGCAGTAATATCTGAACATACCTTTGCTCTATGACCTATTTGCTGCACAGGAAACACTACATTCTATCTGTGGAGAGGAATAATTTGTTTGTATAAGATATTCTATTTGTGGCGAGGAAAATTATGTGATAATTCATTCAAAGTTCGAAGTTATCAGTTGGGAAGGAATCAGATTGGTAAAGCTGACTGGAAACCTAGTTCATTGATTGCATTATCTGCTAAACTGGGCGGGATGGAGGGAAAAATGTGAGATATCAGAATTCCCTAAGTTGGAATGTGACTAAGCCTTCGGATAGGTATTCAGAATTCAGAAAGATAGTTCCTATCGGTAGGGTAGAATGTGAATGAATAACTGCGTTGACAAGATCATGTTCGTTAGATATATGCAGATCGTGTTATCGGCAATCCTTGATTCCAAAGTGATATTTCTGGCTTCTATGATGTTTTTTATGGCTTTAACGTAATTTTGTAACTTCAAGCTGTCTTCTGCGTGCAGAACAATGGCTTAGTCTTTTTGGAAAGGTTGATTTGGGTATTGCCTTCGTTGCTGTGACATAATGTGTTAGTTGTGACAATTCTGTTTGCTTTTGTAGTATTGTGTAAAATTGTGGGTGTGGTAACGGTAGAAGTATTATATGGAAATCTGCTCGTTTGTCAAAAATAAATAATTAATGGTGTATCATTCCAGAGAACATATATTGGCGAACCGGAAGGCACAGCGCAGAGCTGTGAAATTGGTTCTCGTTCCTCTTCTAGAGCGATATGGGATTTTATCATGTTCTGTTTATGTGCGTATCAGTTCTCAATTAGCAAAAAAATGTGTCAACAAAGAACAACAAGCTCATCCGTTTTGTTCAAAAGGCACTATATTTCTGGTCACTAACTCGTAAATCAATATTTAACTACAAATCTAGTGGAGCAACTTTGCAACGAAATTCACTCGTTGAATGAACTGGATAGACTCAACAGAATTGAATATGTGTGTCTGTCTGTGCTACCGAGGAGTGCTTCTCACTGTTGAGCCACAGAATTATACTAAAAGTCCTTTAGTATTATTCGGTGGTTGAACTTTGGGCTTTATCGTTCGTTGGGTGGGACAGGACTCTCAAGTTGTCTGACCCATCATGGCATTGAAGGGGAGAAATAACCTCGAAGCATGTCATGTATGCAGGTTGTCATTTCGAATCAGATATGGTATAGTATACAATGCTTGATTCTACAGGGACATTGCACAAATAGATGTTAGATATGATTCAACGTTCGTTGGAAAATGAGTTGTTTTCTGACAGATATTCGCTACAATTTCCCACTTTGTGGGATAGTGTGGATAGAAAGGGATTTCGAATTCATCGAAATTTCCATTTGAGTGAAACTCTCTGGCACACTTTTCGAACTCATTTCGAATTAAAACAGAATTGAATGTCATGGAAATTGAAACAACAAAATGCTTGATAGTTTCTTCAAAATGAAGGAAAATATAGAAATTGTATTCATTAACGGTGAAAACACAGGCCATTGACAAGTTGCGAATGTATTCAATGCATGAAAGAAATATCCAACAGTCCACTTTGAGCAGGATTATCGCAAATTCCAAATCGACTGGTTCGGTGCTAAATTCTTCAAAAATACCTCATAATCCAAGAGTTCATGATGAAAAAGCTCGATTAAAGGAATGTTTGGATGTGGTAAAGCATAGACAAAATAGTATAAGATCGGCGACTTACTGAAGAAATAAGTTTCTGGAAACTCATTGCAAGAAACGAGGAATTTGTTTCATTTTCACACAACCCATATTGAGACCGAACGAATTGTCGTTTCTGAAAGCAGAAAATATTTCGTATGCGAAACGTCAGCACGTTCGGTCTAATTAGAATATATGTAGTAAGCGATAATGAAACAAATTTTCTTTCTAGCAACAAGTTTCATGAAATTTTTTCTTCGGAATGTCACCGTCCTAACACATATTTGTGATGGGACTGATGCTAAAAAAGAAGTTGTGAGAAATATTTTTCAACAATTATCAAAAAGTTCCTCACAACGGGGTGGTAGATACCCATAAAGAAATGCTCACAACTGCCATTTATCAAATGGCAACATACTCTTTTCATATTGTCGTATTGAAAAGTTATGAATTATCCAAGTAATCGTGTTAAAAGTTTCGGAGAATATTCTTAAACAGATGTGGCTTGAACCTACGAAAGCTAAGCAAAAAATCAAATGTTTTCATTCGAGTAATCTAATAATTCATCATTTTTCAATACGACAATGTGAAAAGAGTATGTTGTCATTGAGAAATGGCAGTTGTGAGCGGTATTAGCCAGAGAAGTAGTTGTTTTTTGTCAGACATGTGCCATACATACTATACAAAGTTATAGTTACTTCCTAAAGGATTGTTATCGACTGTTTTACAGTCACTTGGACATAATATATATATATATATATATATATATATATATATATATAAAGGAAGGGTAGTCGTTGCTGACTAGTTAGGAATGGAACTAGTAAATAGTGGGGCTATGCAGCAAAATCAAAGAGTACTCTTTTAAGTTTGTCCAAGCTTTCGGAAATTTAATTAATCGTTTCCATCATCAGGGATACTACAATTTGCATGAGTAAGTAAATATTATATATTTTTTATATATTACTTACTCATGCAAATTGTAGTATCCCTCCTGATGATGGAAACGATTAATTAAATTTCCGAAAGCTTGGACAAACTTAAAAGAGTACTCTTTGATTTTGCTGCATAGCCCCACTATTTACTAGTTCCATATATATATATATATATATATATATATATATATATATATATATATATATATATATATATATATATATATATATATATATATATATATATATATATATATATATATATATATATATATATATATATATATATATATATATATATATATGAAAGCTAAAACGTCGAAACGTCGAATTTCAACAAATTCTAGACGCGGTTCAACCCGAACTTTTAATATACAATATACATATATATATATATATATATATATATATATATATGAAACAGGGATATGCTCTCGAATATATATATACAGGGTGTCCCAATGAAAACTTTCCACACGGATTTACTGGGAAATGACAAATTATTTTCGGAAACGCTGAAATACGTCGATTTTGATTTCTAGGGGGACACATGTCATTGATGAATTTAGTCACGCAACTTCATCCCCCTGACAGGGGCGGCTACCCCATTGCGAATCATCATAGGGAACTTGGGTCGAGTGATACATCATCTCAAAGCTCTCGTCATTCTCTACCCAAACGTTCATATTTTTTCAAAATCGAATGACTGGTAATTGAGATTAGTGTGGTAATAGGTTTAATTTAAATAATCAATGTCGTACCTGTTCTTATCGAAATTCAATTTATTAATTGCTCGAAATGAGCCCCTCCTACCTCCATACAATGATAAAGTCTACTTTCGAAACTATTACGAACGTTTGCCAATACTTCTGCAGTTATTCTGCCGCACTCGTTTACAATTCGACCACGTATATCCTCTAGTGACTCTGGCGGAGTGGCAAAAACTTTGCTTTTGAGATGCCCCCATAAAAAATAATCCAACGGGTTGAGGTCCGGTGATCAAAGACAAAACACCAACTCCACTCCTTAGCAATGTAATTTATGAACTACCATGCCAAGGTTGTGAAGGTAGTTATGTCGGACAGACCTCACAGTGGTTAAAACAACGGCTAGCTTTGCACAAGAGTGATGCCCAATTGGGAAAAAACTCCTGTGCAGCAGTCGACCACACCCAGAAAACAGGCCACCGGTTTGATTATTCAAATCCAAAAATTCTAGACAAAGTCAGCAATCAAAAAAACAGGTTATTCCTTGAGATGGTCCATATCAACAAAAATCCTAACACAGTTAACTACAAAACCGATACAGGACAACTTAGTAGTACATATTGTAATATTTTAAATTCCATTCAACGTTGTGTGTAGTTTGACAGTTGGTGCCAATGGAATACCTACACTAATTAACACCATTGTATTTAAACGAATCCTTATTCAAACCATAGTAACACTCCAGTCAGGTAAATTAAGCGATTAGTCTGCAGCGGAGAATAACAATTGTCCTCCCAAATGTTCCATAGGTTAGAACTAACTCAGTGAATTTTGTAAGTTATCATGTTATTTTTATGTAGTCCTTCAACAACTTATATTCCTTTTTAATTGTAGCTCTTCCTGAAGAAGTCAATAAAGGTTGACGAAATATTGAAGATTTAAATCGAATGAGTTTCATTGTTCAACAGACCGCTACCCGAGAATTCCTACTTAATTATATATATATATATATATATATATATATATATATATATATATATATATATATATATATATATATATATATATATATATATATATATATATATATATATATATATATATATATATATATATATATATATATATATACAATTGTTATTCTCCGCTGCACAGACTAATCGCTTAATTTACCTGACTGGAGTGTTACTATGGTTTGAATAAGGATTCGTTTAAATACAATGGTGGTATTCAAACCATAGTAACACTCCAGTCAGGTAAATTAAGCGATTAGTCTGCAGCGGAGAATAACAATTGTCCTCCCAAATGTTCCATAGGTTAGAACTCTGTGAATTTTGTAAGTTATCATGTTATTTTTATGTAGTCCTTCAACAACTTATATTCCTTTTTAATTGTAGCTCTTCCTGAAGAAGTCAATAAAGGTTGACGAAATATTGAAGATTTAAATCGAATGAGTTTCATTGTTCAACAGACCGCTACCCGAGAATTCCTACTTAGTTATATATATATATATATATATATATATATATATACAGGGTGTCCCAACGAAAACTTTCCACCCGGATTTACTGGGAAATGACAAATTATTTTCGGAAACGCGAAAATAGGTCGATTTTAATTTCTAAGGGGACACATGTTAGTAATGGATTTAGTCGAGCAAATTCATCCCCCTGACGGGGGCGGCTACCCCCTTGCGAATCATCATAGGGAACGTGGGTCGAGTGATACATCATCTTAAAGCTCTCTTTATTCTCTATCCAAACGTCTATAATTTTTTCAAAATCGAATGAATGGTAATTGAAATTAGTGTTGTTGACAGGTTCAATGTAAATAGTCAATATCTTACCTGTTCCTATTCAAATTCAATTTATTAACTATTTTAAGACTCAATGAGTGGACAGATAGAAAATGGCAACATCACATCCGGTCAGGTAACCCAGTCACCCCACGAAAAACGAAAACAAATTAGTCAAAACAAACTAAGTAGCCAGGCTGGGACTGTTAATTGCGAAGATCTTTCAACCAAGTATCAGTTTTATGTCGCTATTCGCGAATACAACATTACAAGCGGAAGATGCCCACCCCAATTGTGAGCGAAACGTCCAAAGGAACCTCCTCCATAGAGGTGAACCGACCACGGCACTGAAGCCCGGAAACCATATTTCTTAGTTTTTGTTCTGTTGACTTTTTCATAGACAAAAAAATACCTGTTTTTATGGTTCTCCTGCGTGTATGTTCTCAGCATGAATTCACAGTTCGCATGATTCTTATGGAAATATCATTTGATTCGTATTCTGTTAGTTAAGTTTCTGCCTGACAATGGTATACGCATTAGAAGAACGAATTGAGTTAGTGAAACTTTACTACAAAAATGATGATTGTCTAAGAGCTGCAGCTAGAATTTTCAATACAAGGCATCCAGGGAAAAATGCATCTCATACCTATGTTCAAACGTTGATTGAGAAATTCGATCCTACTCAAAGTATTCGAAGCTTGGCTCACGCGTCAGGTGTAGCGCGATCGAGTATTCAGAGAATTCTCAAGTCACAGCCATTCCATCCATACAAACTAAAACTTGTACATGATTTTGACAGACGTCAACAGTTTTGTGAGGAAATGTCTGAGCGTCTGAGAACAAATCCCAATTTGCTCTTCAATATTTGTTTTTCAGACGAGAGTACATTTTTTGTTAATGGAAACGTAAATCGTCACAATTGCCGCTACTGGAGCGATACCAATCCCACGTTAATACGTGAGGTCCACACACAAACTCCGCAGAAGTTGAATGTTTGGTGTGGTATTTTTGGCAAAAATATTATTTGACCACTTTTTATAGATGATAATTTGAATGGACAAATGTATTTAAATCTTCTTGAGAATGCCATCGATCCCATGATAACGGATATTATCGAAAACGATGGAGATTATTCGGAAGACAACCTCCATTTTCAACAAGATGGAGCACCACCTCACTATGCAGTGGCGGTTAGAAACTTTCTGGATGAACGATATACCAATCATTAGATAGGGCGACGAGGACCAATTGAGTGGCCAGCTAGATCACCGGACCTCAACCCGTTGGATTATTTTTTATGGGGGCATCTCAAAAGCAAAGTTTTTGCCACTCCGCCAGAGTCACTAGAGGATATACGTGGTCGAATTGTAAACGAGTGCGGCAGAATAACTGCAGAAGTATTGGCAAACGTTCGTAATAGTTTCGAAAGTAGACTTTATCATTGTATGGAGGTAGGAGGGGCTCATTTCGAGCAATTAATAAATTGAATTTCGATAAGAACAGGTACGACATTGATTATTTAAATTAAACCTATTACCACACTAATCTCAATTACCAGTCATTCGATTTTGAAAAAATATGAACGTTTGGGTAGAGAATGACGAGAGCTTTGAGATGATGTATCACTCGACCCAAGTTCCCTATGATGATTCGCAATGGGGTAGCCGCCCCTGTCAGGGGGATGAAGTTGCGTGACTAAATTCATCAATGACATGTGTCCCCCTAGAAATCAAAATCGACGTATTTCAGCGTTTCCGAAAATAATTTGTCATTTCCCAGTAAATCCGTGTGGAAAGTTTTCATTGGGACACCCTGTATATATATATTCGAGAGCATATCCCTGTTTCATATATATATATATATATATATATATATATATGTATATTGTATATTAAAAGTTCGGGTTGAACCGCGTCTAGAATTTGTTGAAATTCGACGTTTCGACGTTTTAGCTTTCATATATATATATATATATATATATATATATATATATATATATATATGAAAGCTAAAACGTCGAAACGTCGAATTTCAACAAATTCTAGACGCGGTTCAACCCGAACTTTTAATATACAATATACATATATATATATATATATATATATATATATATATATATGAAACAGGGATATGCTCTCGAATATATATATACAGGGTGTCCCAATGAAAACTTTCCACACGGATTTACTGGGAAATGACAAATTATTTTCGGAAACGCTGAAATACGTCGATTTTGATTTCTAGGGGGACACATGTCATTGATGAATTTAGTCACGCAACTTCATCCCCCTGACAGGGGCGGCTACCCCATTGCGAATCATCATAGGGAACTTGGGTCGAGTGATACATCATCTCAAAGCTCTCGTCATTCTCTACCCAAACGTTCATATTTTTTCAAAATCGAATGACTGGTAATTGAGATTAGTGTGGTAATAGGTTTAATTTAAATAATCAATGTCGTACCTGTTCTTATCGAAATTCAATTTATTAATTGCTCGAAATGAGCCCCTCCTACCTCCATACAATGATAAAGTCTACTTTCGAAACTATTACGAACGTTTGCCAATACTTCTGCAGTTATTCTGCCGCACTCGTTTACAATTCGACCACGTATATCCTCTAGTGACTCTGGCGGAGTGGCAAAAACTTTGCTTTTGAGATGCCCCCATAAAAAATAATCCAACGGGTTGAGGTCCGGTGATCTAGCTGGCCACTCAATTGGTCCTCGTCGCCCTATCTAATGATTGGTATATCGTTCATCCAGAAAGTTTCTAACCGCCACTGCATAGTGAGGTGGTGCTCCATCTTGTTGAAAATGGAGGTTGTCTTCCGAATAATCTCCATCGTTTTCGATAATATCCGTTATCATGGGATCGATGGCATTCTCAAGAAGATTTAAATACATTTGTCCATTCAAATTATCATCTATAAAAAGTGGTCAAATAATATTTTTGCCAAAAATACCACACCAAACATTCAACTTCTGCGGAGTTTGTGTGTGGACCTCACGTATTAACGTGGGATTGGTATCGCTCCAGTAGCGGCAATTGTGACGATTTACGTTTCCATTAACAAAAAATGTACTCTCGTCTGAAAAACAAATATTGAAGAGCAAATTGGGATTTGTTCTCAGACGCTCAGACATTTCCTCACAAAACTGTTGACGTCTGTCAAAATCATGTACAAGTTTTAGTTTGTATGGATGGAATGGCTGTGACTTGAGAATTCTCTGAATACTCGATCGCGCTACACCTGACGCGTGAGCCAAGCTTCGAATACTTTGAGTAGGATCGAATTTCTCAATCAACGTTTGAACATAGGTATGAGATGCATTTTTCCCTGGATGCCTTGTATTGAAAATTCTAGCTGCAGCTCTTAGACAATCATCATTTTTGTAGTAAAGTTTCACTAACTCAATTCGTTCTTCTAATGCGTATACCATTGTCAGGCAGAAACTTAACTAACAGAATACGAATCAAATGATATTTCCATAAGAATCATGCGAACTGTGAATTCATGCTGAGAACATACACGCAGGAGAACCATAAAAACAGGTATTTTTTTGTCTATGAAAAAGTCAACAGAACAAAAACTAAGAAATATGGTTTCCGGGCTTCAGTGCCGTGGTCGGTTCACCTCTATGGAGGAGGTTCCTTTGGACGTTTCGCTCACAATTGGGGTGGGCATCTTCCGCTTGTAATGTTGTATTCGCGAATAGCGACATAAAACTGATACTTGGTTGAAAGATCTTCGCAATTAACAGTCCCAGCCTGGCTACTTAGTTTGTTTTGACTAATTTGTTTTCGTTTTTCGTGGGGTGACTGGGTTACCTGACCGGATGTGATGTTGCCATTTTCTATCTGTCCACTCATTGAGTCTTAAAATAGTTAATAAATTGAATTTGAATAGGAACAGGTAAGATATTGACTATTTACATTGAACCTGTCAACAACACTAATTTCAATTACCATTCATTCGATTTTGAAAAAATTATAGACGTTTGGATAGAGAATAAAGAGAGCTTTAAGATGATGTATCACTCGACCCACGTTCCCTATGATGATTCGCAAGGGGGTAGCCGCCCCCGTCAGGGGGATGAATTTGCTCGACTAAATCCATTACTAACATGTGTCCCCTTAGAAATTAAAATCGACCTATTTTCGCGTTTCCGAAAATAATTTGTCATTTCCCAGTAAATCCGGGTGGAAAGTTTTCGTTGGGACACCCTGTATATATATATATATATATATATATATATATATATATATATATATATATAACTAAGTAGGAATTCTCGGGTAGCGGTCTGTTGAACAATGAAACTCATTCGATTTAAATCTTCAATATTTCGTCAACCTTTATTGACTTCTTCAGGAAGAGCTACAATTAAAAAGGAATATAAGTTGTTGAAGGACTACATAAAAATAACATGATAACTTACAAAATTCACAGAGTTCTAACCTATGGAACATTTGGGAGGACAATTGTTATTCTCCGCTGCAGACTAATCGCTTAATTTACCTGACTGGAGTGTTACTATGGTTTGAATACCACCATTGTATTTAAACGAATCCTTATTCAAACCATAGTAACACTCCAGTCAGGTAAATTAAGCGATTAGTCTGTGCAGCGGAGAATAACAATTGTATATATATATATATATATATATATATATATATATATATATATATATATATATATATATATATATATATATATATATATATATATATATATATATATATATATATATATATATATATATAATTAAGTAGGAATTCTCGGGTAGCGGTCTGTTGAACAATGAAACTCATTCGATTTAAATCTTCAATATTTCGTCAACCTTTATTGACTTCTTCAGGAAGAGCTACAATTAAAAAGGAATATAAGTTGTTGAAGGACTACATAAAAATAACATGATAACTTACAAAATTCACTGAGTTAGTTCTAACCTATGGAACATTTGGGAGGACAATTGTTATTCTCCGCTGCAGACTAATCGCTTAATTTACCTGACTGGAGTGTTACTATGGTTTGAATAAGGATTCGTTTAAATACAATGGTGTTAATTAGTGTAGGTATTCCATTGGCACCAACTGTCAAACTACACACAACGTTGAATGGAATTTAAAATATTACAATATGTACTACTAAGTTGTCCTGTATCGGTTTTGTAGTTAACTGTGTTAGGATTTTTGTTGATATGGACCATCTCAAGGAATAACCTGTTTTTTTGATTGCTGACTTTGTCTAGAATTTTTGGATTTGAATAATCAAACCGGTGGCCTGTTTTCTGGGTGTGGTCGACTGCTGCACAGGAGTTTTTTCCCAATTGGGCATCACTCTTGTGCAAAGCTAGCCGTTGTTTTAACCACTGTGAGGTCTGTCCGACATAACTACCTTCACAACCTTGGCATGGTAGTTCATAAATTACATTGCTAAGGAGTGGAGTTGGTGTTTTGTCTTTGATTTTGGAGAACAAGTTGGAAAGTTTTGTATTATTACGCTTGGCTATTTTGATTTGTGGAAAGTCTTTGAAAATTTTTATTATGCGGTTGGATACTTTGTCGATGAATGGGATTGATTTGTACTTATATTGTATTGTAACGTCATCAGTTTGTCCGTCATAAAAGTTGGAGTTATAGATTAGTTTTTTTAAGATGTGTTTTGGGTAACCGTTGTGTGTAAAAATGTCGAATAACTTTCTCAGATTCGCTTTCAAAAACGTTTCATGGCAGATGTGGGTGACTCTATTTTTCATAGCAATGACGGTGTTGTATTTCTGATTTAAGGGATGGTGAGAGGCAAAGTTGATGAAACGTCCTGATGCTGTTTCTTTTTGGTACCAATCCAACAAAATACTGTTGTCTTCAGTACGTATCAACCTTTTATTTTGTTGGATTGGTACCAAAAAGAAACAGCATCAGGACGTTTCATCAACTTTGCCTCTCACCATCCCTTAAATCAGAAATACAACACCGTCATTGCTATGAAAAATAGAGTCACCCACATCTGCCATGAAACGTTTTTGAAAGCGAATCTGAGAAAGTTATTCGACATTTTTACACACAACGGTTACCCAAAACACATCTTAAAAAAAACTAATCTATAACTCCAACTTTTATGACGGACAAACTGATGACGTTACAATACAATATAAGTACAAATCAATCCCATTCATCGACAAAGTATCCAACCGCATAATAAAAATTTTCAAAGACTTTCCACAAATCAAAATAGCCAAGCGTAATAATACAAAACTTTCCAACTTGTTCTCCAAAATCAAAGACAAAACACCAACTCCACTTCTTAGCAATGTAATTTATGAACTACCATGCCAAGGTTGTGAAGGTAGTTATGTCGGACAGACCTCACAGTGGTTAAAACAACGGCTAGCTTTGCACAAGAGTGATGCCCAATTGGGAAAAAACTCCTGTGCAGCAGTCGACCACACCCAGAAAACAGGCCACCGGTTTGATTATTCAAATCCAAAAATTCTAGACAAAGTCAGCAATCAAAAAAACAGGTTATTCCTTGAGATGGTCCATATCAACAAAAATCCTAACACAGTTAACTACAAAACCGATACAGGACAACTTAGTAGTATATATTGTAATATTTTAAATTCCATTCAACGTTGTGTGTAGTTTGACAGTTGGTGCCAATGGAATACCTACACTAATTAACACCATTGTATTTAAACGAATCCTTATTCAAACCATAGTAACACTCCAGTCAGGTAAATTAAGCGATTAGTCTGCAGCGGAGAATAACAATTGTCCTCCCAAATGTTCCATAGGTTAGAACTAACTCTGTGAATTTTGTAAGTTATCATGTTATTTTTATGTAGTCCTTCAACAACTTATATTCCTTTTTAATTGTAGCTCTTCCTGAAGAAGTCAATAAAGGTTGACGAAATATTGAAGATTTAAATCGAATGAGTTTCATTGTTCAACAGACCGCTACCCGAGAATTCCTACTTAATTAATAGAGTTCGGTCGAGAATACTTTGTTATTATATATATATATATATATATATATATATATATATATATATATATATATATATATATATATATATATATATATATATATATATATATATATATATATATATATATATATATATGAAGGATATATATGTTATATGAAAAAATACAATGGACCTTTATTCCAAATTGCGCAGTTATCTACGCAGTTAATCCCAATGGTGCCAGGATGTCGCCGACTATCAAGGTTATTCTGTAACGCAATTCCAGTTATTTACTGAAGACGTAGAAGCCAGAAGACACCCAGTCAGCATCTCCAAGACTATAAAAGAAACCTCCAAGATCGACGCATCACTATTAATGCTACAAGCTTTAGTCCGTGCAAGTTCACGTTAAACTATTGTATTTAAATATTTTTATTGTTTGTAAAATAAAGTAAAGTTTTTAAAAACGGGTTTGAGTGGAATCCAATCTAACAAATTGGCGCAGTCGGTAGGATCCCTCAACACCGAAAAAAGAAGAATAATTAGCCGAGGGTAAGGCCCCCTCACACGAAGAAACGAAGAAAAAGAAAGAAGACATCCCTACACAACGGTGGTGGTTACCAAACCTTCAAGGGAGAAGAACCAGAAGCAAAGACGAGAAGACAGTCTCTGTGGCTCTGAGAAACACGCGTAAGTCGCTGTACGCTGCTCATCTTGCTGTCCAAGAAGGCATCGAGAAACACGCGGAAGTCGTCCAACGTTGCTCATCCCAGAGTAGCGCTAGCCTCACACAGTAGAAAGGATTTCATCTTCCGTCAACCCAAAGAAACCAACACGAAGAAATCGATTTAGCTGTAAGAAATTAGTGTAAGTAACATTGAATCATCCTAGTCATTAGATTAAATATTTTAAATATTCGAAGTACGTGATTTCAAAAATTTGAAATTTCTATTTTTGAATTTTTAATTTTGAAACTGTCCTATTACCAATTTTGACAATCTACCCAATTTTTCGTTAAAAATCTTAAGGAAAAACAACTCAAAATGTCATCAACCGACGAAAATTTGAATAATGAACGAGAACATACTGATGTTCCTCCAGAATTAGAACCTTATAAATTATCTGAAATATTCTCAATCATTCCTGAATATGATGGAGATCCAATCACATTGAATACATTTTTAAATGCTTGCGATGCTGCCCAACAAATGGCAATCGGTCAACAAAAAGTTCTATTGACCATTCATATAAAAAATAAATTGAAATCAAAAGCTTCTCAATTGATAAATTCACGAAATTCAGACACTTATGGTGAAATCAAGACTCTTTTAAATGCTCATTTTGGTGACGCTAGAGATTTAACATCACTTATTCAAGATTTACAAAGAATCAAACAATTAAACGGAGAAAGCGCTCTTACATTCTTTTCTAGACTACAAACCCACAACGCAAAAATGCTTTCATGTATTCAGAAATCGAATTTAACCCACTTACAAAAAGCGGCACAATCAACACTTATTGAATCTATGGTGTTGAATACACTTTTAACAGGACTAGAACCCCGACTTGGACATATCATTCGCGCAAGTAACCCAGCGAATATGATCGAAGCATGTTTAAGAATTAAAAGAGAACTACAATTATCATATTTCGAAACTCAAAAATATAACCAAGGAAAAACCCAAAATACTTTTAATAATCAACAAAGAAAAATGCAAACTACTGTACGTCCAAATAATCCACAATTTCACAGAAACTACCAACAATCTGTAAGTTTCAATCCTAACTTGAACAGAAACCCCCAGAATTTTCAGAATTCTCAACATCCATCAATGCAAACTTCTCAAAATGTTCAAATGTTTCAACAAAGACCAACTCAATTTCAAAATTTCCAACACAGGCCAAATCAATTCCAAAGAAATCCAGCACAAAATTTTAACAGGTTTCAACCGAGACAACCAGTAATTCAAAAAAATCCCAATTTTCAAAAAACACATCAAACACACCATTTCAATGAAACAAATTATGTTGAGCAACCAGTTGAAAACTTTTACTTTCAACATGAACTTAGTGACAACTCTTACTTTCAAAATGAATACAATGAGAACTTTTATCCTTATAATGACGCACCATCTAATAATTATTATACCGCTAATAATTATTATCCAGACTCGCAATACGAAGATTACACTTCCAACAATGAATTCTATTATGATGAAATAAACAATCAGGATTTTCATTCGCGTCTATCTCTAGACAGACCTCCAGCAATTCAATATGCGAACCAAGAAGAAACGACAACAGAGAATTTGAGCAATCTTGCCGAACAGACAAAATTGTTGCAGATTCAGGACAAAACACCGGAACGAGTCAATTGCACGAACTTCATACAAAGCAATCTCCAGAAATTAGTTTAAATTCTGTTAATCCAAACAATTTATATTATATAAAAGACATTACAAACCGATACAAATTTTTAATTGATACAGGAGCAGGAATTTCGATACTAAAACCAAAAGTAGTTGAACAATATAATTTGCGAAACAGAGAAAATTTACCAATTCGTGGAATAACTGAAGAGAAAATTATAATCACAGAATCGGTTATGGTACCTTTTAAAGATAATGATTTTCACAAAGTATACGTACACGATCTTGACATAGAATTTGATGGATTATTAGGAGCAGACTTTTTAGAACACTATGACGGAATCGTCGACATAAAACATAAAATTTTGAAAACAAATTTCAAAACTGTCCCACTATTCAAGGTAGAATTGAAAAAACAAGAACAAATTTGCACAGAACAAAACAAAATTCCCAAATTAAAATTTGAAAATACAATTTCTATTGAACCCCGAACAGAACAAGTATTTAAATTGAACACAAATTTAACCAACGTTGATGCTATACTGTTAGCTCAGGAAAAGGACAAAGTTCGCCTGCCTAATGCCCTTGTAAGAATAAATAATGAAGGAGAATTCTTTACAACAGTTGCTAATGTCAACAATATTCCAAAGACAGTAAATTTTTCTGATTTGATATTAGAACCAATAATTGATACAGAATCAATTATGAATTTCAACACAGAAAATGACTTTTATTCTGACACACAAGTAGACAGAGAGTACGAAATCAAAAAACAATTGAGAACTGAACATCTTAATGATGAGGAAAAAGAAATGATTACTGAATTATGCTTAAAATTCTCAGATATATTTTATTTAGACGGTGACAAACTAACTTTCACTAATGAGATCAAACATACTATTGATACCAACGATGCTAAACCTATTTTCACAAAATCATACAGATACCCACAGATCCATAAAAATGAAGTTAAAACACAAATTTCAAAAATGTTAGACCAAGGAATTATACGACCATCTATATCCCCATGGTCATCCCCAGTTTGGGTTGTACCTAAAAAATTGGATGCATCAGGTAAACAAAAATGGAGAGTCGTAATTGATTACAGAAAACTCAATGAAGTAACCATTGACGATAAATATCCTTTACCCAATATTACTGACTTACTTGACCAGTTAGGACAATGCCAATATTTTACAACACTTGACTTAGCTTCAGGTTTTCACCAGATTGAAATTGATTCTAAAGACATTCCAAAAACTGCATTTTCAGTGGAAAATGGTCATTACGAGTATTGTCGTATGCCATTTGGCTTGAAGAACGCCCCAAGTACTTTCCAACGTGTCATGGACAATATTTTATTAGGAATTCAAAATGAAAGATGTCTAGTCTACATGGACGATATAATAATTTACTCAGCAACCATTCATGAACATATTTCAAGACTAACTGAAATTTTTCAGAGATTACAAAAAGCCAACCTCAAAATTCAACCCGATAAATGTGAATTTCTTAGAAAAGAAGTCGCGTATCTTGGACATTTAATTACAAAAGAAGGAGTTAAACCTAATCCTCAAAAGATTGAATGTGTAAAAGAATTCCCTGAACCAAAAAATCAAAAAGAAATAAAATCATTTTTAGGACTCACGGGTTATTACCGGAGATTTATCCCAAATTTTGCGAAAATCACAAAACCTCTAACACGTTTACTACAAAAAGACATACCATTTAATTTCAACGAAGAATGCAAAGAAGCATTTGAAACTTTGAAAAACTATTTGATACAAAGCCCTATTTTGATATATCCAAACTTTAATGAAGTATTTATTTTGACAACAGACTCGAGTAGTTTTGCCATAGGAGCAATACTTTCTCAAGGAACCATCGGAAAAGACCTTCCAATCGCGTATGCCTCAAGAACCTTATGTCCGGCAGAAACACGATATTCTACTATCGAACGAGAACTATTAGCAATCGTATGGGCGGTGAAACATTTTAGACCATACTTATTCGGAAGAAAATTTATTTTAGTAACTGACCATAGACCATTAACGTGGCTATTCTCAATAAAAGATCCCGGTAGCAGACTTGCTAGATGGCGGCTCAAACTTGAGGAATATTCTTATGAAATTATTTACAAACCTGGAAAAATTAATAAAAATGCGGATGCTTTATCACGAATCAAAGTGAATCACTTTAATCAATGTGCAAAATTTTATTCGAAAATTCATATGACAAATGAAGATCAAGAAGAAGTATCAGACACAGAAACAATTGTTGCACCCGAAACAGTTTTAGAAGAACTCAAAAACTTTGTTAAACTTTATAAAACAAAATCTTTAATTGATTATTCTAAATTTGAATTCTCAAATGCTCAATTATTAGATAAAAACCATAAAAACATCATAATTTTTCCACAAGAACATAAAGCAACCGAGCTACATGAAAAAATTTTAGAAGATATATTAGAGGAAGAATATGATTTATTTTCCTATAACAAAATTAATGTTCTCAACAGTTCATCAGTAAAACACAGAAAATATTATATTATTCCAGTACCTTTCGATCCTACGGAAGCTATTGAATACATGTTCACCTCACTTTATAAAGATAAAAATTTATTCGAACCATCAAAAACTTACCACGTCGAAAATAATCCAGATCTTCCAATTCAAGAAATGCTTTCCTATATATTAGCAGAAGTAGACGAAATTAAATTTCAAATCTGCCAAGATATAGTTCAAACCCCAGATAAGGATCAAATTCCAATAATACTTGAACAGTATCACAGTGGAAAAGCCAACATGCACAGAGGTATAAATGAAACTATAAGAAGAATAAAACAAAAATATAATTGGCAAGGATTAATAAAAGATGTTGAAAAATATATCAAAGAATGTGAAATTTGCCAGAAAACAAAAATTTGCAGAAAGAATTTAGACAATCCAATGATAGTAACTGAAACTCCAAAGGTTCCATTTGAAAGAATAAATGCAGATATTATAGAAATCCCAACGAAAAATTATGCACTAACCATATC
The DNA here is from genome assembly GCA_958502065.1 of Chrysolina americana. NCBI lineage: Eukaryota > Metazoa > Arthropoda > Insecta > Coleoptera > Chrysomelidae > Chrysolina > Chrysolina americana. Next base: position 38,552,617 of record OY293419.1, read on the forward strand.
TGATGAATTAACAAAATTTGTTCAATCTTATCCACTTGAAGATAAATCTGCAAAATCCGTAATATACTCACTGTTAATTTATTTCCAACACTATGGAACACCTCAAAGAATTCACTGCGATAGTGGAAAAGAATTTAATAATCACTTAATGAAAGACCTTTGTAATTTATACGATATCAAACTCACCTTTTCCAGTGTAGACCATCCCCAAAGTAATGGAAGTATAGAACGTTATCATGCTACACTTATGGAAATGATTAGAGCACACGTAGCAGAAAGTCCAAACGACCATCCCTTAGACATTTTACCATTCGCTACTATATGCTATAATATTACAAAAAATAAAACTCACGGATTTACCCCTTACGAATTAATATTCGGACATACCGCAAGTAGAGTTCCATACACTCTGTATAATGAGAAAGACCTTATAACCAAATACGTCAGAGACATGAATAACAGAATTAAGTATTTCTATAAAATTGCCCGCGCTAGAACCGAGCAAAGAAAGGAAAAAGCAAAACAACGCTTTGACAAAGATATCAAACACGAACCCCCTGACTATAAGAAAGGAGATAAAGTTTATGTCAAAGAATCGCAGATAGGTAATAAACTCAAAAATAAGTTCAACGGACCATTTGAAATAATTGAAGTCTACAAAAACTCAGCCCTATTGAAAAACTTAAATACAAATCAAGAATCTAAGATAAATTTCGATAGAATGAAACCTTACTATGAATAATTATTTTCAGATTCACGATGCTGCTAATCGCGATATCTGCAGTCTTAACAGCAACAACTTTCGGACAATACTCCGTTGTCCCTATCAACAATACAATAGGTATTTATTATCATCAGCGAGAAGAAATAAAAATCACGAACGATAAATGGACATTCTTAGTTTATAAAGATTTAACCTCGATAAGGAACGCCATAGAGCAGAATAATAATATATTGCATACATTAGTTAATAACTTTGCAGAAAATGAAAGTGCACGGATGAAATATTTTTATGCAGACGTTAAAACGCATATTAGCCTATTAACACAACTAGCAGATTCACTTACACTGAAATTGCAAGAAGTATTTTTAGATACACCGAACTTTCGTAGTCGTGTGAAACGTGGATTAATAAACGGTATAGGAACCGTATGGAAGGCAATTTCAGGAAATTTAGATAGTAGTGATGGCGAATATTTTAACGATTGTATCAACAAAATTACGAATGATGAACATGAACTAGAAAATCTCATGAAAAATCAGATTTCAGTAGTAACTTCAGTTATTAAAAATTTTAATACTACTATTCAAAAGCTTCAAATTGATGAAGTCACTTTTAATGAGGATATTAAAGAGATTAATAATCTTATTGTCGACATTACAGATAATTTCAACCTAATGGAAGCAAAAACAAGGACACTAGAACTTTGCGAAGAACTTATGGAAAGTTATTTATTTATAGAATCATATCTTGATGATATCTTGAACTCTATTACATTTGCGAGATTGAGAATAATTCATTCATCAATCATAACACCAAACGATTTACTCTATAACCTTCAAGAAGTCGTACAATCTATGGAAACTCATAAGTTACCTTTGCCAGTAAAAATGACATCAATTTCAAAATATTTAGATCTAATTGATCTACAAGCTTTTCAAACTGATAACAGAGTTGTTTTTGTCTTAAAAATTCCTCTTGTCGAACCCGAATTATATGCAAGTTATCAATTATATCCTATTCCCATCCTTGACAACAGGACAGGACTTCATCATATCTTAACAACAAATCATAAATTTATTGCAAAAGATGATGATTCCATGTTACATTTTATCTTGGAAAATTTTAATGATTGCAAAGATTTGAGTTTGAATTTGAAATTATGTTCAAATATTTTGCCATACCCCATTGACAGTAATGCTATATGTGAGGCCCAAATTTTCAAACACTTGTTTCAATTACCGAGAATTTGCGAAACGTCTTTATTATTTGCTAAAGATTATAATGTCTTCAACTTAGATCCAAATATATGGCTTATAACTTCATCAGATCCCATTCCAATCACAATGAAATGTTCAGGATTTGAACCAATGTCAAAAGTAATAAAAACAAATTCAGTTTTGAAGTTGCAACCAGAATGTAATGCATTCATTGGCATAACGAGAGTATATTCCAAATCTCTATTGAATTTTGAAAAGAATGTTACATATAACAGCCATACTATTTCAATTCCATATGAATGTTGTAATCATCTACCAGAAAAGAAAAATCTTCCAAATTTAAAGCCAATGAAACTCAGTAAATTAAATGTCGATGATTTGAATATAGCGCAACACAAATTAGATCAATATTCAGAAGATCTTGATAGAATAATTAATGAACCTTTTGTAACAAAACATATTTCTTGGTTTACCTATTTCATAATTGTAATAATTTGTATTTTGATAATTTTATACATTTTTTGTAAATGCAAGAAAAATCGTACTGTAAAACTTGGAATAATGGCATCAAGAAATGATGATCTACCCCCAAGACCTCCAGGACGAGGAACGTTTAGAACCCTATCAAGATTCATCCCTTTGAGGAAGCGACCAAATATCCACATTGGAGAAGACATCGAAGAAGAGGAACTCCAATTGAATCCAATTTCGAGCAACAAAACTCTTGCCTAAAAGTTGCTGCATCCAAAGCATCAACTTTTTCAAAATGATGGGAGCTGTTATATGAAAAAATACAATGGACCTTTATTCCAAATTGCGCAGTTATCTACGCAGTTAATCCCAATGGTGCCAGGATGTCGCCGACTATCAAGGTTATTCTGTAACGCAATTCCAGTTATTTACTGAAGACGTAGAAGCCAGAAGACACCCAGTCAGCATCTCCAAGACTATAAAAGAAACCTCCAAGATCGACGCATCACTATTAATGCTACAAGCTTTAGTCCGTGCAAGTTCACGTTAAACTATTGTATTTAAATATTTTTATTGTTTGTAAAATAAAGTAAAGTTTTTAAAAACGGGTTTGAGTGGAATCCAATCTAACATATATATATATATATATATATATATATATATATATATATATATATATATATATATATATACATATATAGTAGGGATGTATTCTCGACCGAACTTTACAAAATCAGCTGGGGACTTCTCGGGTTTGCGGTCTTTTTACCAATAAAACTCATTCGTTCTATATCTCAATTTTTCGCTAATCTTTATTAGCTTCTTCAGAAGAGAAAAGAATCATACAGTCGGTAATCCTATTGTGTTCATTAGTGTTCTGGGGAGCTGCGAAATATTCATCAACACCAACTAGGTAATATCCATTACTAACTGACCAGTTAAGAAGCTAATAAAGATAAGCGAAATATTGAGATATAGAACGAATGAGTTTTATTGGTAAACAGACCGCAAACCCGAGAAGTCCCCAGCTGATTTATATATATATATATATATATATATATATATATACATATATATATATATACCGGGTGGCTACGGAAGTATTGCCTACGGAATATCTCAGTTATTGTATGAAGTAGGTTTGTGAAATTTGGAGCGTCGATATAATGACATAAGAGCTAGAATTTGAGCATATTGACATGTCGAAGTTAACTTCCGGTCTGACCGGAAGTAACATCAACTTTCTTATTTTGAATGGAAACCCTATTTTTTTTCTTTTCGCTTTATTCAGCATTCAATTCCCTTTCTAATGACATATCACAAGTTGGTATCTAACCAGAAACTAGATCAGAAAAAAATTATTATTGAAATTCACCGAGTAGGCCGTGGAAGCAAAATGATAGCCAAAAATTGAAAAGTTGGCTATGGAAACCATACGTCACTTGATAACAGTTGCTACTACTGTGATATTTTCATTCGTCGGCGTTATAAAAAGCCGCCAAAAAAATATTGGAAAAATTGGGAAAAAAACAATACTCTGTAGGTCCATAACTTAAATAGGAACATACAACTTTTTCTTGCCTGAACTATTCAGCATAACCATTCCTTTCTAATGATATAATAGAAAGTAATTTTTTGAAATGAAATACCAAAAAATCCAATTATTATAATTCAAATAACAAAAAAACAGATTGATCGAAAAAAAAAAAATTCAAATTGATAGGATTAAAGATAAAATAAATTCAAAACAAATGTTCGAAATGCATTTCCTCAGCGTCAATACATTTATTGACTCTGGTGATTTTTTCATGTAAAACGTTTTTCAACATTTGGGGCGTGATATCTTGGAAAGCTCTGGCGCCCCTCCGCATAATTCAAGAATAGCGAGAAATTATCTTCAAAATCGCTTTCAGGAGAGACTGATAACAACCCATGGTCCAGTCAGGTGGCCACCAAGGTCACCTGATCTTACTCCGTGCGACTTTTTCTATGGGGGCATCTTAAAAATAGGGTGTATTCCACACAGCCTACAACTCTACATGAGCTAGAAGTAAAAATTCGTAGAGCTTTCCAATAACAATGTAATATAACTTGATGAATCATTTCATAAGAATAGTACCTAGATATGTAATAAAAAATGTTCAAAGTGACGCCCATTAGATATTATGCAGGCTTCAAAACGTCGAATCACTTTTCTCGAACAAGTCGCTCTTATATCAGGCGTAATATCACTGCACGCTAGTCGAATTTTCATTTTCAGATCATCCACATTCAAAGGGGGAGTGGTGAAAATAATATCTTTCAAATAACCCCATAGGAAAACATCAAGCGGTGATAAATCTAGGGAACGAACCGGCCACCGAATTGGACCCTTATTACCAATCCATCTATTAGGGTGCGTTCTAACCAGATATTCAGTAACAACCTGTGAATTGTGAGGAGGAGCACCATCTTGTTGCCACCAAATTCCTTGTCGTTCTGCTATGGGAATATCTTCCATCAACTGGATCAAATCATACCAAATGCCACGCTAAAATGACAATAATGTGACAATAACCAAAGTTTTTATTTTCACATCATCGTTGTCAATGATATGATAAAGCTGTGAATGTAACTTGATTATTATGCAATTTGAATAAATCTCGGAAGTTGCACGTCCTCGAGCGGAATTACTGTGTCACCAGGCGGGAGCTGTTGGCTGTTGTCAAAGGAGCACAACACTTCTACAAGTAAGTGTATGGGAGAAGATTCCTGCTGAGAACTGACCATGCAGCTCTCAAATGGCTCCTACAGTTCAAGAATCCCGAGGACCAAGTGGCACGTTGGATCGAGAGGCTCGAAGAATTTGACTTTGAGATCGAACATCGAGCGGGGATCAGCCATAAGAATGCAGATGCCCTGTCACGAAGACCATGCCCAGATGACTGTTCGCACTGCCAACGAGCAGAGAAGAAGGAGTCGACACTCTGCAGAACTACGGCGGTGGATGATAACTGGAATGACCACAGGATCCAGAAAGACCAAGAGAAAGATCCAGATCTTGGTTTAGTCATCGGCTGGAAGAAGAGTGATCGAAGACCGTCGTGGCAGGAAATAGCCAGTTGCTGTTCTCCAGTCGTCAAATCTTATTGGTCCCAATGGAGCTCCCTTACCCTCGAAAATGGAGTCCTGAAACGCGTGTTGGAGACTGAGGATGGTAGAGAAGACAGACGACAGATAGTAGTTTCCAGGAGCAGGAGACCGGATGTTCTCCGTGAAATTCATGATGGGGTCAGTGGAGGACATCTGGGAGTGACGAAGACCCTCCAGAAACTGAGGCAACGGTTCTACTGGGCCAATTGTCAAGCTGACGTAAAGGACTGGTGCAAAAAATGTGCTGTATGCGCTGCCAGTAATGGGCCTCGAACAAGACCTAAGGCCCCGATGCGCCAGTACAATGTGGGCAGCCCATTCGAAAGGATCGCCATTGACATCGCTGGCCCGTTCCCACAATCTGAACACGGGAACAAGTACATCCTTGTGGCGATGGACTACTTCAGCAAGTGGGCCGAAGCCTATGCCCTGCCCAACCAAGAAGCCATCACCGTTGCCGACATCATGGTGAAAGAGTGGATTTGTTGATTCGGTGTCCCGTTAGAGCTGCATTCGGATCAAGGCAGGAATTTCGAGTCAAACCTGTTCCAGGAAATGTGTCAGATGCTGAACATCCGAAATACGACAACCACAGCTCTACATCCGCAGTCAGATGGAATGGTGGAGCGGATGAATAAGACCGGTCCAAGGTAGTCTCTGCCCACCAAAAAGATTGGGACCAGTACCTCCATTTATTCCTGATGGCCTATCGTTCCGCAGTTCACGAGTCAACCGGCCAAACTCCTGCTAGTGTTATTATGGGCCGAGAGCTGCGACTTCCATGTGACTTGAAGTTTGGGACGCCACTAGGACAAGACACTGCGGGAGATGACTACGTCAGCAAACTGTGACAGAGAATGGACGACATCCATGAACGGGTCCGTTTGAACATCCAGAGTGCCAGCGACAGAATGAAGGAGACCTACGACATCAAGGCGGATGCTGGTGGATATCAGATAGGTGACCTTGTCTGGCTATACAACCCTAAACGTCGCCGTGGACTATCACCGAAACTTTGGAACTCGTGGGAAGGTCCATATAAGATATTAAAAAGGATAAACGACCTTGTCTATCGAATACATAAGCCACCACAAGGAAAACCTAGGGTAGTCCACTTCAATAGGTTGTCCCCTTACATCTACTATCTGGTTACCAAGAAGCGTTCTCAAGATAAGCCGTCTTATGAAGATGTTGGAAGAGCCTTACAAGATTGAGAGACACGATGCTGGACCAGAGTATTGTGGACCTGGCAATCCCAAAATTGGCCTGTTGGCTTGATGGGCTGGACTGGAGAGTTATAAGGAGCATGTTGGAGACAATATTCAGATCCAGCGGCATCAACATTCTGGTGTGCTGCAACCATCTTCCTCGACCCAAGTTGAAGACTGTGGAGTGCTACTTCCATCGAACGTCCAGGTGCAGATATGGAGAATCTTGCAGATACCTTCACACTCTAAATCGCATAATAATCTCGTTACATTAATAGCTATTATTCAGTAGGATTCTAGTTCAATTTAATAAAAGATATAGACAGGATTCGTGTACGCGTTAAAGATTTTGTGATACCTTATATTAAACCTTATTTTAAGTGCAATAACTCAACAACGCCGTAACCGAATTTCAAAAACTAAACATGAAATGATATCAGAATTAAGCGTAGAATCTGAATATGTAATGATATACAGTGCGTTCTATTTTAAAAAATGGCATTTTGGTCTGTAGCACCTACACCAAACACCCTGTATATTTGAAAATTATATCAAAATATAGCTCTCATGAACTCATAAAATTTTTGTATGAAACATTTTTGTATATCTCCTCCGAAAAATCAGATATTGCCTGTCACATAAAATGTGGGACACCCGGTATATATATATATATATTTTCTTGCACTTACCATAAAACTCTATTCATCTTTGAATCAATGTAATATTTTTATCTTTTTTATCCTAGTACCACTTATACCACATAGTTTAATTCAATATAAGAAAAAGAAACTAAAGTGTCCCGTGCTCAACGCTTTTATCCTCATGAAGGTTCTTTCAACGTTTATATCTATGTGATCAAGTATCATTGTGAATAAACATTATTATTGTACCAAAACAATCATATCATTGTGTCTTAAATGATGCAAGATGAAGAATCTGATGTCAAACATATTAAGTTTAAGGAGCTTCAAGGGTTGAGGTTGAGTACTATACCTTCAGTTTGTCATTTCTGTTGACAATCTGTCTTTTTTTTATTGGCCCATGAACAGTCTTTGTTTGCCGTTGAAACCACTTTGTTTTATTCTGATAAAGTCTCTTATAATATAAACTTCAAAACCGATCTGTGTAAAGTTGTGAAAGCATTAATGAAATTCACAAAAATTACATTTTATGGTAAATACTCTATTTAATCACCAGTAAGTATATTATGAAATGTTTGAATGAAGGATGTAGTTATGCAGAAACCTACCGACCCACAAAAATCGTAAACCATTCTTAATGCGAATATGCATTTATTAAAACTCATTCTGTTATTTGCAGAAGCCTAACAACCCCATGAAGTCAGGGATGCAATGTGTTGTATGGTTGGTAGGCTTCTGCAAATTACAGAATGAGTTTAAATACATGAATATTTACATAAAGAATCTTTCTCGAGTATTGTGGGTTGGTAGGTTTCTGCATAAGTACGTCTAATTGGCATTCGTTTGAAGGAACTTGATAGCAGTAATAAATGCTCTCTATTCCATTGTTTCCATGAAACGTTTACCACTTTTTTCTTCAACATTTCCTCTCAACCTTAGAATAATATGACCTCATAAGCGAGTTCCACACTCGAGACTTGATATTTTCATGACATCCCATTAAATGTGGATGGTTTAGTTTTTATTAAGATTGTAATCTGTATTCATGATTCATGGTATTTCACTTTTGACTTGGGAACTATCTAAATATTTATTTTTTATTTCTTTAGAAATTTTATATAACCCAGTTTACCTATATCCAATATACTGAAGGTCCTAATGACGTTAGAGTGATTTCTGACTATTTCGAATAAAATCTAAACCCGATTGCCCGAAAAAGAATTTGATTTTCCAAAATATAAAATTTCAATGATTTATAGGATGTCAGTGCTTGAAAATATAATATTTTTTTATTTTGTAGCCAATCTACAACGAAGGGAAAATGTTCAAACTGAAGAGGTTGATGTGATACATATGAAACGAAAAAAAGCAATAATTAAAATACTTTCATGGTTAGCATTAACTTTAGTTCTTGTAGTTGGTGTGTTCTTGATATTTTTATACTGGCTTCCGAAAAGTCAAACTGACAAACCACTTTTTACACCCCCAACTGTGAATCCACCCATAAAACAGCCTTCTCACCAATTTTTTAAAAGAAGCGACTGGGGAGCAAGGCCACCAAAATGGTTTAACATCACTGAGCCTGTGCATATGGTTGTGATTGATAACCTAAAATCGGGAACCTGTGATTCGTTCCCAAGTTGTGCTAAAGTGGTAGCAACACAACAAGCTAAGGATGCAGTAAACGGCCAACCAGATATATTCTGCAACTTCTTGATTGGCAGCGATGGAAATATATATGAGGGAAGAGGGTGGGGTATTCAGCCTCAATACAAAAATGATACCGTTGATATTGTATATATTGGAAATTATGATATTGATGAACTAACACCAACTATGATAGAAGCTGCTGAAATTCTACTGAGAGATGGTTTGACTAGGAAATACCTTGCCGAAGACTACAGGATTGTGTGCAACAACCAAACAAGGCCCAGTAGATCAAGCCCTGGGCAAAACATTTTCAAAGAAGTGAAGACTTGGCCACGTTATGACCCAGGGATATATTTCGAGATCAACGCTACAGAAAAGAATTAGGTGAGCACGGCTACTCAGTTATTCCATTGTGTATTGGCTTAACTTTAAAGTTTTAATTATCCGTCTCATTAACATATGTTATGTATTGTAGTGACTAAAGCCGTAGACACAATGGAAGTTTCATGTAATAAGTTTTATCAAGATTATTTATGAGGCGTAAGCAGAATAATAATGGCAATGATTGTTTCTCGTTGAAAATAAATCGAAAATTATGAAAATTAAAATAAAAAAACATAAAACTTCCATTGTGTTTGAGCCTTAACTCAACTTCGTTTTCGAATTTAATATACTTTATGTGTGAAGGTCCAAGTGTAAATTTTTTGAGTAGAATTGAAACGCCCAATAAATGCTTTTTAGAAGGCCATTAAATAATTATTGAAAAATGGATCTCAACCCCCGCGTGAAGGTCGACCAATACAAAATATAACAGATAGACGCAATGGATAATCAAGTATTCAATGGACTACTCTGGTGTACAGTGGTTGTCAAATCCATCGCATATATCTGGTATATGTTTTACTGGTCGACTGGACTGATATGACCATAATTTTTTTTCCAGATAGATATATGGAGTTTGATTTAACGAGGGGCTATATTTAAACATATAAAGAAAAACTCTACAGCAACCATAGAACGTGTTTCAGACTTATGAGTTTCCTTTGTACGGTGTAGATAAAGATAAGTGCAAAGATGTGCGACACTTTGCGAAGTCGGAAACGAAATGACCCAACAACGGGAAGCCAACAGCACATTTGTGGCTTCTGTTAGAAGACTTTGATATACAGGGTGTCGGGCAAGTCTTGTAAAATCTTGGAACAGAATAGCAGAATATCACTTCAGTAAATATCTCAGTTTTCGAAATGGAAATTTTTAGAATATTGAAAAAATCACCACCTCACCTCGCCTTAAGTTGCTAGGTGCCATGTCTACAAATTAAGACTTATTTAAATATATATTAGAAGTACAGTGGACAGTTTTGCAAAAATGTATACAAGTTTTAGAGAAATGGGGTTGAAATGCCAGATTTCAATTAAGTCACACAAATGACAGTATTTTAAAAAAAAGTTATAACCACTTTGACAGTACTCTAAAATTGTATGAAACTCACTATAATAATCTTTGGATGGAGTGATTGGAGGCAGAATTGGATGGATCTACGTTCAAAAAGTCGATTTTTGTTGACCTAAAAGATTGTATTGAAATGTTTTCCTACACAGCAAGTTATATGATCCAGTGGTCACAAACTTAACTAGAAGGATTTCATAAAAGCACAACAAATTCCAGACTGTAGGCCAGATGGTGTCCACTGAGTAATACCGAACCGTCATTAAAGACGAATTGAAATTTCTCTAAGAAGTAATATACGGAGACACCTTCTCAGAATTAACCAAAAGTTAATGAATTCCGCGTGATGAAATCAACATGTCATCCAGAAAATTATCTAACATTGTAAAAGCTAATAGGCGATGATGATAAGTGTTTTTGTGATCATTACTCTTTTGAAATATTTATAGATGAAACCTGTTAATAATGGGAAAATCAATATGTAAATGTATTCAATACATCCATAGTTTCTAAAGCTTTTCCGACCATTCTGATATCAAGTCGCGCCGCGTCACGATTTCCATTCTCAATTCAATTCAATTAGAAAAAAAATCCTGAAAAATGACTTTTTTGACTATGCCCCTTATATACCCTATTTTCATTAATAATATTATAATTGAACATGTTAACGAGTTCCGATAAATTCATTTTCATCTTAAAATTGTCTAATTTCGACTAACAAAACATTTTTTTCCGTTGTCAACCCTACCCAACTCCGACGTTTTTTCGAAATTTGGCTGCTTATATTTCAGAAACGACACATACAAAATTGTTCAAACTCGCATATTTTTCTTATTACCCATCCCACTATAACATAAAATTTCAGCCAATTTGACCGAGAGCCAATTTAACATGTGTTTTCGCGTGGGGCCCTTTAACAAAATTTTTAAACAGTAATTCGGGTAGCATATGTCAACAATTGTATCTATTTCGTCGACAGAAGTTGATGGCCCCAAAGGCTGATGATTATGGCCACCGTAGAATTTGTGAATGATTTTTGAGGATGTACGAAGGAGCAAACGACCTTTCGAGATATTCTACTATTCAAGAAGAAGGCATGTACGTGGCAATATTATCAATTTTTCCAGCATACAATAATACTTAGAAGGATGCATTAGTATGTTATAATAAATTAGCACAAAGCCGCATTAGTCAACGGACTGACTGGGCTGCAGCCCAGGGGCGCACGAGCTTGGGGGGCGCTCGAAACGGCAGTAGACGTTGAGTTGATCGGATGATCACAGTTCAATAATTAATAAATAATATTGTGAAATACTGAAATATTCAGTTTCCGGAGTTTCCAACAGTTTCCAACGTTCTCGTTAGTTGATCAACTGCCAAACTTAAAAACTTTAACATTAGTAAAAACATATTGGGGCGCTGCCTATCATTCAGCCCAGGGCGCCAAGGATCTTTAATGCGGGCCTGAATTAGCATTCTGCGATTATGATGGCATACGGGAAATTATATCTTTATCTAATGCTTCCTCAGAATATACTTCCAGTGTTGAGGCACATGAAATGTTATGACTTTTAGGTCGAGTATTGATTTGTGGCAAAACCGGAAGTTGATTTTTTTCACAATCATATGAGAAAGTCCCCTCTAGTGAGCATGTCTATCGTTCCGAATTTTAGAAATATGGCTAGAAAACCGAAGGAGAAAAGTGGGGAGTACCTACCATGAGTGTGTGTCACATAATATAAAATAACAAATTTTTAAAATATTTCGGTTTACACGAAAAGAAAAATCTTGTTATGTTCAGACATTGTGAGAATCAAGGAAAAGTAAGTAGGAGTGATTTTCTTTATATCTATATAGTCAGAAGGTCTCGAGAACTTCATCAATTTCAAAAACCTTATGAACAAAATTTCAAAATACCTATCAAATTAAATTGTATGTAAAAAACAAATTTATCATCAGATAATAAGTAGTGTGATGTGTCACATCTCAAAGTTATAAATTACGAGATAACATTCGCGTAGAAATCACAGTTTTTTTTATAGTTATTAAATGATTTCGTGGTACTGATGGATTATTATCATGTATAATTTTGAACATTAACACATGCAATAATTATAGTGAATATCCAGGATTGGCTTCCAATAATAACCTACGAGAAAAACTTCCAAGAATTTAAATTCTCTAGATGCGTGTAGAAAATAGTATATTTTCAACAAGAGATGAAAATATTGTATATTTCTTGAGTTAAGAGTTTGTCCACTAGCGAAGCAGAGCAAAGCGTGTGTGTGCAATCTCACGAACGAAAAAATTGATTTCTTCTTACGAAATGCTATTTTTTTACGATAGATGTTATATAAAATACTGGAATTAGATAAGTAGAAAAATGATTTTTTTTAATTAAGTATGTATTTTTCAACCGGATATCCTACAAGAAGATATTTTTCACTCTAGAGATGAAAATGAAGCAAACGAACATTATCAGGCGACCTAGTGTGCATATACTAAAATTTGATGGATTTTTGACACTAATGACAGTTAATCTCACTACTTGCTATTTGAATCAGCAAACGAATGTCACTTTGTTTGACAGTTTATAAACATTTTCACGATTATATTTAAGCTGTTTTTTCTTGAAGAACCGTGTTCAATGCGTTTTGAAACCAAACATTTTCTTGTTGAATCAGTGACGTCAACAATGAATACGGTTCATTCTGTTTTGAAAGCTTCTATGAGAACGGTTCGAAATCAAAAGTAGTCCAAAGGAGAGGGGATATTAACAATTTTGACACCGTTTTGTCAACAAATGTATAGTAGAGTTAATTTTCATTTTGAGGATTGTTGGAGTTTTGGCCTAAAAAATGAAGTCTGATGATAGTATGGTGAATATCGAACTTGACGATTTGGTACTAAGTGTGGATAGGGAAACGGCAAGGATTCTACAAACAGGTAGGTGATGTATTGTTTACATTACAAAATGTATTAACAATGATATCCAATAAATTGTAGATCCGGAAGCCCGTAAGAGCTATGTTATTCAAATAAAGCAACAACCATTTGAAAGGGAACAACAAGCCATGCCTCAAACTGAACTACAAACCAACAATATTCCGATGCCTGTATGGAAGACTAGCAAAAATCAGACTGATAGAGATAGGACTGCTACAATATATTTTCTTGGCTTAAGAAAACAATACGAGAAAGAATTTGCTGATAAAAAAACTAATAAAAACAGCATTTGGTTACAAATCGCAAATATAATGAATGATAGTGACTTTCATCCTAATTGGAAATCCCTGAGACAAACACTGAAGTATGAATTCAGCGCCATCTCTGGATTCCAGATTAAAATGCACTCCGACTACGTGTCGACTTCAATATGAAGCCAGAAACATCATGAAAGATGGGCGACCCTACTTGACGGAAGATCATAAAACTAATAATGAATTATGGTGGATTACGTTATCCAATCTTCCGCAAAAAAAACCTATGGTATGGTCGTCGGCAAGTATTCAACAGAAAACATCTACTGCCCCCTACGACCATTGAATTATATCTGTTTAATACTTGGCAAAGTTTTCTACAAGAACCACTTTGCAATGCATTTCAAATATCAAAGCTGAAATTATTTTCCAGTTAGGATGAAAGGATTTTTCGATTCAATTGGGTCGAACCAGCCTTCGCTGATGATTGGCAATGACCATGAAACCGGTACGGAGGTGTTCCCCCAATTAAATCGAAAAATAATTTCAGCTTTGATGCATGCAAAGTGGTTCTTGTAGAAAACTTTGCCAAGTATTAAACAGATATAATTCAATGGTCGTAGGGGGCAGTAGTTGTTTTCTGTTGAATACTTGCCGATGACCATACCTATTGTATAGGTTTTTTTGCGGAAGATTGGATTACGTAATCCACCATAATTCATTATTAGAATATGTATGAACTAAATAAAGAAAATCAAAAAATTAATGAAAGGAATTTTCAAAATATGATGGAATTTTTGAACAAAGAGAGTGACCAAAGATACAAGCAAATATGATGAGTCTTATGGATAATATAGGGAAAAAGACTAAAAAAAAGAGATATAGTGACGATGATACAGACTGAAGTTTAGCTTCTTGAAATTTATATCAGTGTTTGTTTCTGTTTGATTTTGTTTGTTTGGTTTGTCTTTTCTAGTTTAAAAGAAAATCTGTTGAGTTTGTTCTGTTTCTTAGGTTTAATAAGAAGTTTATTTCTGTTGAGAGCGGTTTAGATTTTCCTATTTTGAAAGATAGGCCATTTAGTTTATGTTTTATAGATTTATGTTAATAAAGAAGTTTGAAATCTTAGGAGATATTTAGTTGAAAAAATAAATAATACATATTATACATAATATTATTCTTGTCTTGATAGCTGCTGAGCTATCTCATATCTCTTAACAATGGCCTCATTGTGATCATTGATATGTCTGAATTCGTCGGCCTCACGTTCCTCTGGTCTCTGTCTCTTCATATTCATCCCAGTAATCATAATTCAAATAACCAAAGTTATGTAGAACACAGCAGGCTACAATAACTTTTACAGCTTTGTCGACAGATTTTACGTTGATAAAATTCAATATTCGCCACCTAGACTTCATGATACCAAAAGTATTTTCCGCACAAACTCTGCATCTGCTGAGGATTTTATTATGTTTTGTTTGTGCCGGAGTCAAGTTAACAGATTTCCTGAGAATAAAAAATAAATATTTTTTTGAAGGAATACTCATATGGGTTTAGTACTACTCATTTGAATGGGGACATCAATAAGATTAATAGTGGATATGCTTTTTCTCCCACTGAATGGTATTCATCAGATATAAAATAGTTTTGCAAATTGTAGTTTATCGTTACGTCAAAATATTAATTCGAGGTTTTCAAAACCTAGAATATAATACATAAGGTTGAGAAAACAATATTAACTGAGTATTGAAAGACTGTTATAATCTACCAACCCTACTATCATGAGCAGACCCAGGAAACCCAACATTAATATTTGTATATATCTTGTTGGATGTCACAATTCCCTGTAATTTAATAGAATGCCTACTATTCTTATCAATTTAGCTATCCTGTTGTTTCTTAGGGGCTTTGAATTCAATATTACAACAGTCAATTGCTCCCACAACACCTAAAATAATAGAAGTAGAAATAACATATAAAACAATTCGAAGTTAATTATTCTACCTGGATAGCCACCTATCTTCCTGAAATTATCTTCCACTGTAATAATTTCTGATTGATCAGGCCATTTTATATAATGTTCTTTGAGATTTATCAACTTATACATAACTCTTCATGTCTGGGCCATCTATTCGACATAACAAATTTGGAACAGTTTGTTTTTGTAACCTGAACAGCTGGAAAATGTCATGGTCCAAATATTTGTCAAGCCATTCTTCTGCATAATTTTCAACTTTATAATGTTCGAAATTAGTGAAAAAGTATATTTCAAAATTATTATCTATTTCTCTGCAAGAATTCAGCATTTGAAGATAAATACTACGCTGAATCTGTTCATTATCAATGAGTACTGGTAAGAAATTGGTTAATACTTCTGGTTGTGATTCCATTGAGTTAAGTTCCATTCAGTTTTTATTCTTTTCTCGTTTCACGATTGAAAGCGGTTCGAAATCAAACAGCTTTGAACTTCTTGCTCTATCATTAATATGGACCCAAATAACAAAATTCCAGTATTTTATAAACAACATCTGTCGTAGAAAAAAAAAGCATTTCATACTTGAGATGAAACACGGTTTTTTCGTTCGTGAGATTGCCACACTCGCTCCGCTCGTGGAAAAACTCTCACCCCACGAAAAAACAGTATTTTCATCTCTTGTTGAAAAATATACTATTTGTATCTTGACATGTTCTGTTTTAGCGAATGAGGAAACATGTAGAAAAACAAAATTTCTCCAAATACATAATTAAAATTTCAATCAAGACTATGAATTTTGTGAGTTTGAGTGAACAGTGAAAACTACTACAAATTATTCGTTTTCGAAATTGTTGATAGCGTTATTGAGAATTTAGAAAACTGACGAAGGTGAAACGTTCGTCATAATCCATTGACTTTACAAGGTTTCCTCTGCATTAATATTCGATCACAAATCTAAGAAGCAATGTGCAGTATATTTGTATAGTTTTCAAATTAATATTTGTGAGATATTTCGATCAAACGGATTCAATCAATTAATCAATATATACTTTATTGTCTAGTTTTTTTCAAGCATGAAGATAAGACAACTTTAATCAATGTAAAAAGATAAAAATGGTTCATATGTGTATATTAACTATATTATACCAGAATCCGTAATGGGCCTTTGTCTCGGAATTGTGACACACTCATCAGTCAGTGGCCGTCCAGGATTTTAGTTTGGGGGGCTGAATATGGAATTCATCTGAACTCATTTTCGTTAACTAGATGTTGACGAATTAGTAACGATAGTAATTTTGGTGGCTTTTGTTAATCAGATGATGAGGAATGAATAACGGTAGTGGTGGCTTGGGAGGTGGCTGCAGGCCAATAACACCCCTGGCTGCGTCACTGCATTCAGAGAACATTGCATCAGCTTCTACGCAATTGACGGAGGATATAGGACATTCCTCAGTATTTTTGAAGGTCATTGTGGAATAACAAGTACTACGCCGACTACGCCATATCCATTCAGCATTCCCCAACCTATGAATTCAAGTATGTCGCCTTCGAATCATCAGTATAAGTAGTCATTGCCTTCATATCAGAATATAATAATATTGAATTATTTTATCTTCACCAAAGTGCTATATTGTCATATTGTACCGTTGTAAATAAATATTTTTTTTTTCAAACAAACACTAGTGAATACTGATTTATCGTGTAAAAAAACAATGTCAAAATACAATAAAAAATATACACAAACCGTACACAACGATAAGAATATAAAACGATCAAAATAGAGAGAAAAAACTTAGGACTGAACGAAATGAAATTGGTTGAAAAATCAAGATATGAGATTTTTTAACTATCACGAAAACTATACTCCTTCAAACGAAAGATTGTATGCTCATGGCGAGCAAAAGCTAGTCGCCTGTTAGAGTGCTCCTGAAAATTCCTAAAATATATTTACAACTACAGTGAAAATACAGCTAAGATTCCGAAATCCCAAACATGGTTATAATACGTAAAGTGAGGGATGAACTAGAATAGATCGTGAGAAAAGCGGTAAGCGAATTCATAAAAAAGAGATAAACATGTAAGAAATCATATCCAAAGTCACACAGGCGATAACAAAAGCTGTAAATAATAGTCTTTCAAATGTAGAGAAGCAGCAACCGAAAAAATAAAACCAAATCTGAAAATGAAAAACTATAAGATAAAGTTGTTAAACGTGAAAAAGAAACTTTAGAAGTGGTTAAGAACACAAATCATTACGAAGAAAAACTAGATTACATGGATCAAAATACCAGGCTACGCAATTTGAGGGTTTTCAACTTAAACGTAAGCCGAGGAGACCCTGCATGCAAATTAAATTAAAAACCTATTTCAATGGAAAATGGCCATCACCCTCAGAGGCGAAGACAAAATTCTATGCTATTGAAATGGAAGAAAAAGTTATGGAAAATCAAGAGGTATTTTCATAAAATTACGAACTCTTGATTTGAAACAACATATTTATTCGAAGAATCGAGACTCCTGAAAGGAAACGGCGTCGTAATAATAAGATAAGACCTGAGGAATACCAGAGTCCAGTTGCTAAATGATTCCATTGAAAAAGTTGGATTGAAAAACGTATGGTCCGACAAAGGGAAAATTTGTGTTAATCAAAACAAAGTAACCATCATCGGAAACATGAAGGTTTTTTTGAAATAAAATAACTTCATCATATTTTATTTTACAAAAAACTATGGAATGTGATCAATGATGCACCCGGAATAAATAAAAAAATAAACAAATTGATAGAATAATAATTTTTGATGATCAAAATAAGCCCATGAACAAAGAAAACAAATTTAATAGATTTTTCACAGAACTCGGATACGAAATGTCAAACAAAATACATCAATGTACTAACAACCAGTGACTGGAAATGAAATAATTATTATAATATCGAAATAGAAATGTAACGGTTCTCCTGGAAATTATAAAATCGCAGCCAGAACCATTAATTAAATACACAACCATATTACAACACCTTTACAACATATCGTCGTTGATACTGCAATACGAGCTATGTCACAACACAGAATGTATTGTAAGAAACAAATCCGCATGAGTTAACATAGATCCTAATGCCAGATAGTATAATCTATATTTTCGATATTGAGTACTGACATAAAACATATTGCTATGCATGGAGCGCAGTTGGTTGCATACTTACATACAAAAAAGTAAATTGCTGAATATTGTGACATAGCACGTCTTGCAGTATCAACGAGGATATAGTAAACCTCTGTTTCGGAACCTCTCAAATACCACTACAGTGGAAAGGATCAGTAATTACTCCTATTTTTAAAAGGTGCCTCCACTCTCATAAATAATTATAGACCCATTTCTGTCATTAACAATTTTGTCAAAACATTTGAACAGGCATTGAAAAACAGATTTCTTAATTTTTTTCAACATACACAGCATTATGATAGACAGACAATACGGTCTCATTAAACAATCGAGTACTGAAAATGCCTTAGCTAATTTTCTCGATGAAACAGTGCGAGCTTCAGATGAATCATCAAAATGTCAAAACGGTCTCGCATAGTATCCCTATTAAAAGTGAGCTCAGAATTGACTGTGACGATGGGTGTACCCCAAGGAACAATCCTGGGACCACTTCTGTTTTTGGTTTATATGAATAATATAGTTCAAACATAAGATTTATCCTTCATGCTGATAACACAGTCTTGATACTCACAGGCACAAGCTGGGACGAAATAAAGTCAACCGCTGAAGCAGATATCAGGAAATTACAAAGGACCACGCACACTTCTTATGCAAAAAGTCTTTCGGTCAAATTGTCCAAATTTTCAATATGTTGTTGAACTCGAAGTTCTAAACAAAAGTTACCATGGGCACACAAAAATTCTAGGTGTAGTTTCCGAGATACAGAGTGTTGAAGTTGTAAAATGTTACTTTTGGGCCATTATTAACTGAGCATTATTGGTAATATCATAAAATTATTAGTGGGTTTTTTATCCACACCACAGTATTATACTTGGCCAGTGCAACATTATATTTTGTAAGCCTTTATTTGAACAATATACAGGGTAAATCATGACTTTTTCGCCATGAGTCTGATCGTACGAAGGTTTCTGTGTTGGATATATCCGATAAAATCGGCTGAATTCAAGAAATATGTGTTTTTGTTATATACCGGGTGTCCCACATTTTATGTGACAGGCAATATCTGATTTGTCGGAGGAGATATACAAAAATGTTTTATACAAAAGTTTTATGAGTTCATGAGAGCTATATTTTGATATAATTTTCAAATATACAGGGTGTTTTGTGTAGGTGCTACAGACCAAAATGTCATTTTTTAAAATAGAACGCACATATTCAGATTCTACGCTTAATTCTGATATCATTTCATGTTTAGTTTTTGAAATTCGGTTACGGCGTTGTTGAGTTATTACACTTAAAATAAGGTTTAATATAAGATATCAAAAAATCTTTAACGCGTACACGAATCCTGTCTATATCTTTTATTAAATTGAACTAGAATCCTCCTGAATGATAGCTATTAATGTAACGAGATTATTATGCGATTTATGATAATCGAGGACGTGCAACTTCCGAGATTTATTCAAATTGCATAGTAATCAAGTTAAATTCACAGCTTTATCATATCATTGACAACGATGATTTGAAAATAAAAACAACAACTTTGGTTATTGTCACATTATTGTCATTTTAGCGTGCCATTTTGTATGATTTGATCCAGTTGATGGAAGATATTCCCATAGCAGAACGACAAGGAATTTGGTGGCAACAAGATGGTGCTCCTCCTCACAATTCACAGGTTGTTACTGAATATCTGGATAGAACGCACCCAAATAGATGGATTGGTAATAAGGGTCCAATTCGGTGGCCGGCTCGTTCCCCAGATTTATCACCGCTTGAAATTTTCCTATGGGGTTATTTAAAAGATATTATTTTCACCACTCCCCCTTTGAATGTGGATGATCTGAAAATGAAAATTCGTGCAGTGATATTAAGCCTGATATAAGAGCGACTTGTTCGAGAGAAGTGATTCGACGTTTCGAAGCCTGCATAATATCTAATGGGCCTCACTTTGAACATTTTTATTACATATCAAGGTACTATTCTTATGAAATGATTCATCAAGTTATATTACATTGTTATTGACGATTTGTTCCTGAATACACCTCTTTCAATTTCGCAATTGTTTCATATTCAAAATTATTCCTGACTGAATTCCACAACTCAAAATTGAAACCATTACTTCGAACACCCATAATTTTGACAAATTTTCATGTAATCTGATGCAGAGAGAATAGTTATTGTATGAGATATTTTTAAAAATAATAGTCGTTCTCAAGACTTTACATTTTAAGCAATAACTCAACAACGCCGTAACCGAATTTCAAAAAGTAACCATGTGAGGATATCAGAATTAAGCGTAGAATCTGAATCTGTAATGATATACAGTGCGTTCTATTTTAAAAAATGGCATTTTGGTCTGTAGCACCTACACCAAACATTCTGTATATTTGAAAATTATATCAAAATATATCTCTCATGAACTTTTGTATGAAATATTTTTCTATATCTCCTCCGACAAACCAGATATTGCCTGTCACATAAAATGTGGGACACCCGGTATACAGAGGAGATTGAAAGTATACGTGTATTTGTGTATCCGGAATACATGATTTGATCAATTCAGTGCACCAGTTGTATGAGCCACGTGGCCACTTGACAGAACGTAAATTATGAATATTATACTGTGTGACTCAAGTATACACGAGACTAATAATGAGAAAAATTATAGAAATGCCCCGTATAAAGAAAACGGGCCGGTTAATTTTCCTCATTTTTTCTCATTTAACTTATACATTTTTGTGAAAAATACAAAATTTTTCTATGTATAGTTTTCGTTCAACATAAAAAGAACAATATCATTACCTTCCAATTTATGTTTTTAGAAACATTTTAACAAATTGTCTCTCTTCAACTTCGAATGCATTTATCCGAAGGTGGAATGGTCTTCGCTGTTCTGCTACGACACCCGCAGCATCATCTACTACTTCTGCAATTTCATCAACATTTGCCATTTCGTTATATCACGAGTGAAACATGTCAATAATGACATAAGGTTAGGATTTGAGTCAGTTTCGATTGACAATTCTTATCGCATGCTAAATATCCGCTCGTTTTATGGTCGATAATTATCGCTGGTGATATTCGAACATACCATTTTTGCGATATCCTTCGATAAAGTGCAAAAATCGCATGCGATATTGCTTCGAGTGAACTCAAACATAGAGCTCCTGGGTCCGTTGCACGCATCACATGCATAATCGGTGATTCGTCAAAGAGATGGACTGGCCCATCCGTCTCTGACTTCTCTGAGTTTCTTGGGAATAATCAAATACTGATAGTCGTTAACGATTAAGGCTTTATCCTTCCTTTTCCCACCCACCAACAATGTAGGCTATTATGGCAAATATTTGTCGCAAAATAAGTACTTCCAGCGATGGGTGTTGAATTATATCAAGCAGATTTTTGTGCCATATTCCTCATTGTAGATATAACCCACTAGCAGAATTTTGTGTTTGTCTGGAAAGTAGGATAACCTGCAAACTAATTTTGAGGTACCTAGATACAAGGGTAAATCAGCACAGACAGCTTTGAGGCTATCTAATTGTTTTCTGGCTTAATAGCCTACACTTTAAGTGGATGGGGATAGAAAAGTAGAAGCATTTTTTCAAACTTATAGTTAAAGAAGAAAATAAATTTTGGAATCAATCAAACCTATTATTTTGTTATATTATGAAATGTTTAAAATCTAAATGTTAAACGCGCGAAGTGCCTACGTTTTTCTTGTCATTTTCATTTTGAATTTACCTGTGGCAAGATTCATGCTCGCGACAAAAACTTTTATATCATATTACATTTCATAATGTTACAAAATTATGGATTTGATTTACTCCAAAGTTTGTTTCCTTTCTTTTAAGCAATTCAATAATTTCTTGAAAAAAATTTTCGAGTTTTTTTTGTTTGTATCAGCATTGGAATTTGTTCAATTATCTGTTTCCTAAGGTGCGCCAGGGGCCCAGGGGTTGGTGCAATAGTATGGTATATTTTCTACCTCTTGCTACCCAGCATCTCGGAACGTACCCAATCTCAATGGATCCTCATATACAAACACACACACACACGAAAAATATTCAACCACAATTGACAATTTTTTCAGATCTTTTTAGTATTTTTTTCGTGAGTTTTGCAATTTCTTTCGGTAGGGGGAAATGAAATTTTGGATTTTAATTATTTGAAGGTCCGATTTTTTCACTCTTTTTACGTCGTTTCAAATTTTATTTTCGCTAGTTTACGCAACTATGCGTTCTTAATTTTCACGAAATTTTCCACTTGTTTTCGCGAGTTTTTGCAGCTTTACACTTCTCACGCGCTCTCTATCTCTAGAATTCAGGGGTGCAGGGAAGTAACTATATTATGCGACTCTGATGTTTTTCACTATTTTTATGGAATCTTTCGATTTCATTTTTACAAGTTCTTTCAAAAAGAAGGAGGTCCGCGCCCTTGGTCTGTTCGACAGTATTTTTTGTTGTAATTTTCCACATAAAAAACCGTAGGAAAATTTTCCGAATTCCTACGCGTTCTCTATCTGGCTTTCAGGGGCAGGTGGGTACACATTTTTGAAATTAATTCATTGAAGTGTTTCACATTATTCACTATTTCTATAAATTTTCAAGATTTTACTTTTGCGAGTTTTGCAGTATTTTTTGGAGACAAGGGGACTGGGGCTTCTGACCATCATTTTTTATTCGCTGTAATTTGCGACGTCCGAAATTCTATAAAAATTTGGTTCATGAATCGGATGCACAACCACAGCATCATGCCGTCACTATATATACAGTGAAAATGTTGTGAATGGAGAATTTAAAATTTTCATTTTACATCGAATATTTCAGAATGTTAATCTATTTGCAGTAATAAAAAATCAGCCTGTCAACTCTATCTTGTAATTGTACTATACTGTTTGGAACCTTTGGTGTAGTGATGAACATACTGGAGTTTTATCTCAACACCAAACCGCTATTTTTACACCTCGACGCGTGATTCAGTCACCAAGTGACTATCTTTTGAAGATAAAGATTCAAACTTTTTTTAAATCTATTCCTCTGGACCATATACCGGAAACTTCCCAAACACCAGAGATTGGGTATTCTTGATTTTTGAAGGTTGTGAACTACCGCGAACACCTTTATTGCCAATGGGTTTCACAGCTTCGTTGTTCGTTGAAAAAACAAGCCTGGCAAAGAGACGTTCAGCAAGCCAAAGTGACGATATATAGGGGTGTTAAGACTGAAGTCGTCGGGTTAATTCCATTGAATCTGCTGATGGTGGACGAATTGATAATGTTTCGGAAGAATGCCGACCATGATAAAGAAGAAGTAGGTAAAACGAGACAGTTTTCAATCTATATTTAGGAGATAGTATACACAAGTGAAAACAATATTTTATATTAGGTTAGCTGGCTAGATATGAAAGACCCGCTGGCGTGAACAAAAAAATAAAAGATTTAAAAATACCATACCATAGGTACTTGGTTTTCCTAACTTCAGCATTTTTATGCTTGGATATTTAATGTGCATTACATTCTAATTAGTTATTATATTCAAAATCTAGAATTTTAACGGTCTATTATGTTACCATCAATTCATTCATGTAAAGTCCAAAACGTGTTGATGCAACCAAACTCACCAGTATGAATTGTACAAATGGAGTGTTAAATGAAACACCATCGATTACCACATCTACAAGTCTTTCTTGGAGAAAGTTTGATGGAAAAGTATAAACTTGAACCATGTATTTATTTCATAATTATTGAAAGTTTGTTCATAAATTTCTGTTAAAGTGCATCGATAAGATTCAAATATACATGCATATAAAATATCTAGAAAAATTAACTAAAACTAACCAAAACGTGTTGATGCAACCAAACTCACCAGTATGAATTGTACAAATGGAGTGTTAAATGAAACACCATCGATTACCACATCTACAAGTCTTTCTTGGAGAAAGTTTGATGGAAAAGTATAAACTTGAACCATGTATTTATTTCATAATTATTGAAAATTTGTTCATAAATTTCTGTTAAAGTGCATCGATAAGATTCAAATATACATGCATATAAAATATCTAGAAAAATTAACTAGACGGGCCTGGATATGGAGATAAAATTCATAACAACAATATTTACAATTATCTACACTTATGAAAGGAATGATAGTTGACGTAACGAGGGACTTTCTCAATCATCACCAAATAATTTCAACAATATTCAAATACGGAGTGTCAAAATAACTGTCGACGTGACTGTTACTAATATCAAGGAATCTCAACCGTCTTCAAAAGTGATGTTTGATAAAACTGAATTCGATCGGTGTTCGGACAGATGTGAACATGTGAAATATTTGATTGATTTAAGTTTAGAGATGGATGAGTTTCATAAAATACTTTCTCATCAGAAGAAGTCAATTGAAAAACAACAGGTTTCTCTCGAACGTTTACTGGGTAAGTATGTAGCACTTGAATTTTTTCTATTTATTTTTTGTTTCAATCCCCAATCACCATTTATCCATTATACATTTCGAACAGCTATCTGCATTTACCCTACTAAGATTCCTGCCGCCCTACTGCAAGCCGGTATAATTTGCAGATTGTTGAGAATAAGTATTTTTTCACAATGAACTCAATAGGATATACAGATGTCTGATCTCTACGGTAAGAGTGCCGAAGATGGTAGTATATCACTCGTAGCACCACGTTATGCCTGTAGACGTTGTGCCTTTAGACACATGCATTTCTCAGGTGTTGCTCACCCCTGCATCTGGTATCTCTATACCTATTAATGACAGGCTATTTCATTTCTCTTTAGGAATATTCCAGTAAGGCTCTTTCTCCGAAGCCCCGATACATCCCAAGGGCACGCTAGAATATCACTTATCCAAACGACTTTCTCCTAAAGTGGAGTAGGTGGTTATTGGATCAGAGAATCATATGCTCTGAGTAACCGAAGTAAACCAAGGATAATGGCCTTGAGCATTCGTCTGGCTAATATTTCTGCCATCTTAACTTCAGCCGGTGTAATTTTTTGAGAGAAGCGTATACATCATTTCATCATGACACCATATAATCAGAGGGATCAATTTAGGAAAATGGTTGGAGTAAAGGCTGCGAAGAGCAGAAGAATGTATGGCATGAAGAAAGACATGAAGAACAGGATCGTTTTCTGGAATGTTCATAAATACTTTGAGAATGATCGTGATTGAGAATAGATCTTAATGCTGGAGTTCCAACAGTTATTTTTGAGGCCCTCGCTTATGGCCTTGGATGCCCTCAACTCGTAATACTCCACCTTCTCTGTTCGCCACGAGTTCAGAGTTGATCTGCGAAGCGCAATGGTCAAAGCAGTAGCCATCTCTTTATCGTTTCAATCCAGCAGCTTTAAAGTAAAACATCAGTTCCGTTGACTTCCACATTCAGGTCCATTATTTCGATTCGGTCTTTACGGCTTTCTGGACTCCCCGGTACTCACTTCATTCATTTTTAATCTTCAACTTCCCATAGTGATTCGGGACTCTTGCAGGTTATTTTCCTTAAGAAGAAGAGGTTGCTAAAGAATGGTTTGAAGTGATACTTGAAGGAAGCAAAGGAATTTGTTTTGGTTTAAAATTTTCCCACGTTGGCACAATGGCTGAATAGTATATTTTTCACTTATAATTACACGAGAGCTTTTTTTTGTCGAAGTAAACTTGACATGTATTAATGAGAATTTTGTTGCCTGGCAATTTAACGAAAAAAACTGCCCCTGAAAAAATTACGAGTCCGTAGGACGAGTAATTTTTTCTGGCAGTTTTTTGACTTGAATTGCCTAATGGCAACAAAATTCGAATTATAAATGTCAAGTTTACTTCGACAAAAACAAGCTAGAGGGTAATTCGGTAAGACAATTTAATGAATATGTGAATCAATAAATTAAAAAATTATTAAAAAAAACTTTCTTGTCTTTTGTTAATAGTTTGCTGCATGCTAGTATTTTGAGCGGTGGTAGTAAAGGTTTCCTGGACGGTAGAATGTTCTTCATCTAACTGAAAGTACGGTTTTAATGACGATGGGTTGCTATGTCCCGTAATTTTCACAAGTTTTTGTTCACCTATACCACTCCTGGACAATTCAGTTACGGCGGCAGCTCGATTAGAATGGTTCGTAATTTTCACCCGCTTGACCTCAAGTCCAATATTTTTCGCCGAGGATTTGGTCCATTTAGATATTTCATTTATCCCAATAGGAAAATTTTTATACCATCCATTCGAATTTGTTTTTTGCCAGAAAGGATTCGGAGTTAAAAAAAAACATTTCACATGTGATATGGTTTCCCAGTCTTCTCATAATTTGTTTAAACAATTTTACTGGACATAGACAATCTTCTTCAGTGTTTGCTACCAACCATTTACTGTCGGCCAACTTCTGATTTCCACCTTGTGCTGTCTTTGAAAACACTGGGTTATATTCAACTCTTCCGGTCTCTCTTCTACGGTTGTCTGTCTCGATTTCAAAATGGAATACCTTACAATTTGCTGCTTCTCCACCTCTCCAATCCAATTCATATGCAGCAATATGATAATATTTTCTTTGAAGGCCTACAGGTTCTTCTTCACTCCAGAACAGTGCCATTTCAAAAATTTCTTGTTTTGTTAGAGCCTTAGAACTCACCTTCCTTTTTTCTGGGATTGCTTGCAAAATTTTGCGTTTTGTATCGCGTGCATTTCTCGCTTTCTTAAACTGTATGTCCGTGAACGGATTAAAAATTCTTTTATATTCTGTGAAGTATTTCTCTTGAAACATTTTTGCTGAAGTGTTCCAAATCGTTTTGACTGCACTCTATAGTCTTCTCCATTGTTCTTCTTCATGTTGAATGCCCAGTCACATAAAATAGAAGCTAACTTTTCAGTGGAAGTTTCTGCAATGAGTTCATATTTTTTTTTTCCAAACGAAACATCGTAAATTGTCGCCAAATTGACGTAGTTGAATTCACAGTATTGCGAGGCACATTGTTATTGATGGCTTCTTCAATTTCTCCACTTGAAAACTTTCCAAATCGCGACATTTCCACAAATAAGATACTTTTTTGACAACGCAAATTTGAGAAAAATTGACATAACGTCATCAAAAATTTGTTCACAATGCTTGTTGTCATGCTTTCAAAGGTTAAGTTCCGTTTTGTCGCTGAAAAAGTTAGGGCAAACTTTTTTCGCTGTCATAATGACAAAACACCGCGACATATGGCATTTTTAGTGCATGAATTAAATTGTCAACAAGAGATGAATATACTGTTTTTTTTCGTAAGGTTAGAGTTTGTCCACGAGCGAGGCGGAGCGGAGCGAGAGTGGAAATCTCACGATCGAAAAAAACGTATTTCATCTCGAGTATGAAATGCTATTTTATTTACAACCATATATGTAATGCTGTCATTACTAACGTCATTGAAGGTTGGGAAGTGTCACATAACACACCTCTACTTCCCGACCTCACTTCCCGCCCTCACTTCCCGCCCTCACTTCCCGCCCTTATTTCCCGTCCTCATTTCATCTATTCTATTATTTTCTCTGGCACCAAGCCCTGGACTGCTGCGTGAGCAGCCTGTCGTACTTCTGGTGGGGTACAATCCATAAATTTTT
The DNA here is from genome assembly GCA_958502065.1 of Chrysolina americana. Taxonomy (NCBI): domain Eukaryota; kingdom Metazoa; phylum Arthropoda; class Insecta; order Coleoptera; family Chrysomelidae; genus Chrysolina; species Chrysolina americana. The sequence goes on from OY293419.1 coordinate 38,581,051, forward strand.
CGTCGGAAGACATGTTTTCAATTTATTATTCGCGAATTTAATATCCGACTTCATCTGACATTTATTGACTTTATCTGACATTTATTTATATTGGTGATTATTTCTTTCGTCTATTAAATATCAGTTATCAACCAATCATACGTTTGTTTCCTGTTTGACAGGACCAATCAACACGCTCTATTAGCGACTATTTACATGATGCACAATAGTTACCGACTATTCAGCATGATACTCATATTAAGGAGCCTGAGCATCTGACAGTACTCTAAAATAAATACATATTAAACGTCAAATAGAATCAATCGTGTTAAAGCTGAATAATTATTTGAAAATGAATCTGTTTGGAAAAATCAAAAACGATGAGATATCGAGGCTACAATCCCTGACAATACAGTGTCATTCATATGACAGATATGAAGAAATGGATTCAAGAAATAATCTTCATAAATATAACACGACCTTGATTAATTGTCGACTATTTTATTGCTGCTAAATTTCTCTTGTATTTATTAATTTTACTCGACATTATTTTGGCATTAATAATCAGAGATGAAAGCCCTCGAGCTTCGCTCTCGGGCTCTCATCAGATTATTAATGCCAAAATAATGTCTCGTTAAATTATTATAAAATACAGTCGAAATTTAGATGCAATAAAAATAGTGGACTATTTATCTAGGTCTTGTTATATTACCCTTGACAATTGTATACCCCGTAGTCACGGTAACAATATATCTACTTGATTATTCTGAGAAAACTGCGTTCTTGGTAATTTGTTAAGAACAAAACAGAGATTTATTTATTTTGATCGAAATATGATGGTTGTAAATGAAATAGTATACAAACCTCGGTATGAAGTTTAATTCCTGTCTCGAGATCATAGCTAACCTCGACGCTTTGCGTCTCGGTAAACTAACTGATCTCACGACAGGAATGAATCTCTTCCCACCTCGGTGTGTAATAATCTTAATACTGGAATTTCGCCATCAGAGTCCATATTAATTATAGTTATAGAGAGAAGTTCAAATATAATCGTGGAAATGTTTAGAAACTGTCAAACGAAGTGACGTTCATTTGCTGATTCAAGTGCCAAGTAGTGAGATTGAACTGTCATAACTGTCAAAAATCCATCAAATTGTTTTTAGTGCATTCCCATCGGGACGTATTATGATGTTCATTTGCTTCATTTTCATCTCTAGAGTGAAAAACTACCACCTTCATGTAGGGTATCCGGTTAAAAAATCATCATTTTTATATACATGAGTAGAAAAACGTTTTTTTAAGAGTAAACGCGGATGCTTGAGGAAGTGTCTCATACTCGGACACAATGAAAGATTAATGTAATGAATTTAATAATTTGTAATTTAGGATATTACAGAAATGAAACATGATATGAAAGAACATTCAAAAATATAGCTGAAATTTTACCAACAAGATTGATTGTGAGGCGTGATCAGAATTATAATATCAATGACAGTTTCGTGTTGAAAGACCTTTATGCTCCGTCATAAAAGCAACATGTAATACACAGGGGTCTTGCATATTTTCGAGTTCTGCATGGTTAAGTTGCAGATATCATGAACCTTTCGGCATGTTCAAATTTCATATTTCAGCTTCGACATGAATTTTTTTCATTGTTATTTTTTTTTAGTTTTAACCGCTTTATAAACATTTTATTCACAAAATTTAGGTAGTTATTTTTAAACGTTCCTACGAACTCCCAACACATGTTTTTTTCTAAATTATGTTAATTACGACTGCCATTATTAGGATGAATATAATAAATAAACAGCACGCAATCCTCTTGTATAAACAAACAACAAGAAGAAGTTCTAAATAGCATATAATCATTTTATCATATTGTTGAAATGAATTCGAAAGGGATTTCCCCTAAACCCCCTCCATATTAATGCGAACAACGAATAACTGGCATAAATGGTAGATGGCAGATTGCAGAACCCACAAGTGCCCACAACCCGATGTTCTTAAAAGTCGTTCAGACATAATCTAATTGCGTACTAGCACCATTAAATCGGAACTATGATTTAAAAATGAAAAGTGAACAGACAATGAAAAAGTGCGATCATTATGAGTCTCTGCTCATTCTGAAAAGTGGATTGAATGAACTCAATAAGTTACTCAGTCGTCAGAAAAATTCCATTGAAGTACAACAACATTTTATAAAATGCTTATTAGGTATGTATTCCTTTTCTATGTTCAATCAAATCATGGATTTCTGATAATGAAAAGCAGATACTGAATGTCTCTCGAAATGTCTGGTTAGTCTAGTCTTCTCCAACCACTCAACTAAAAAATAACAGATGTGCTTTTTTATATCTACATGCATCTATTTTTACTTACACTAAATATTTCGAATTTGTCTTGAAAAATTAGACGTCTTTGTGGTAGATACAATACAGAAAATTGTTCATTTTATTGCCTCGAAAACTACCATGACTTCCTGGATATCCTACTTTTGACCTGAAAAACCATGAAATTTAATGTTAAATCAGTACAGTCGGTATAGACATTTTCTACTTAATTAACTGGCCTAGAAATGTATCTTCATTAACTGTTATCAAAGGTCATCCTTGGGTAGGGCATGGGTCACAAAAGTCTGATTTCGCCTATAACTCGTGAACCATTGAAAATATCGAAAAAATTTAAATGAATTTCACTCAGAAGTTCATCAAAAGTTCTTCAGTAACGTTCCTTTATAAGCCGTAGTTTGCGAAAAATTTGATGTCGAAATTTCATCAAAATTCTCATGGATTTCAACAATGGCTTATCGAAAAAATTTAATTTCTCGAAAATCAGGCAAGGTTTTTTTAATGGTCAGTTTACAACTGTAGACGCTCTCATTGCCGAAGTCATTTATATTGTAATCATGAAAAATGGTTGATTACATAATCTGAATCTTCTGAAAAAAATCCTATATGGTCGTCGGCAAGTATTCAACATAAGGGTGTAACGATGGATGATATTTAGCGGTATCATCGATAAATGAAAGAAGAACTAACATTGAACTTCGCCTCTGCTGAATTAATTATTCATATTGTCTAAGAAACTTAATGTAATCGCTAATCGCTAAGAGTTTTTCCAATTTCTGCGATACTTGGGGGTATCACTATTGTTGGTTTTCTTCTTAGGGTAAATTTAAATTATTAAATGTTTCGAGTAAGGCACACGAATATGAAATGCATACAACAACATAATTAGTGGATGTACGGATGTACCTTTTGGTCTGTAATTTTGTGTTGTTTACTCTCAATTTCAGCATATTATTCCATTATCGTTCCTTGGCCCAACTGTTGACCATGATGTCAGTTCTATGAGAATTTGCTCTAGCATTCCATATTTTCCATTCTTGACGATTCGCTATGGTGATCTAGAAAAGTTTGACGAATAAGTATCGCAGTTTCATGTTATATGACCTCATTTCAAAAACTGGATTCACGACAATTTTCTGGTCCGAATCGATCTCATAGCCTCTTTTTACCAAGTAGCATAGAGAGGATTGTTTGGGTTCTTAAACATTGTTAGTTTAATTTTAATTGATAACTAAATAAATTATCAGCTATGATGGTTCGATTGATGAGTAACTGAAGGAATGACAAGATATCAAATTATGCGAGAACCTGAAACTAACCTGAGTTCAAACATACAGATTTGGGCAAAAAGGACAGATCACCCGATTTTTACCTTAATCACTGATAATTCGGTCAGATGAAAACGTTAGTATTTTATGCACTATTTCGATTCAGGATTAGTGGGATACCGAGAAATTGAGAACAAAGAAGTATCATTGAGATATATTGCACATGCTTTATCAACTACGTCAATTCTAAAAATTTTAAGAACAATTAATTTCAGACCATATCAGAAAAATCCATCATTTGCATTTAACGGACTATCGTCGGAATAATGAAATATGTAATGAAAGTTTATGGTGTGATGAGAGTGGATTAACAAATAACGGATGGTTTATCAGGAATATTCATTATTACTGGCAGCAAGAAAATTCCTTCCTACATAGAGCTACAAATTTCCAAGAGTGATTTGGAGTTAATGTTTGACTTGGTGTTCTGGACACCAACATTATTGGTCCCTACTTTGTTGAGACATCTTTGAATATTCTGAGAAAATATCTGTTTTTCCGAGGACGATGGATAGGAAACAATGGTTCCATCAAATGGCCACCTCGTTCACCTGACCCTTTTGGACTCTTCATTGTGGGGTTTCATTAAAAACAAGGTATTCGGATAAACTTTTGGCAATATTGACGAATTGAAAGAAACAATAAGGAGTGCTGCCATGGCTATAACTTTTGCTTCTGATATTGGAGTTTATGTACATCTTTGAATTCTAGACCCCAAAAATACTGGTACTTACTTTTCTGAAGCTCTGTCAGGGAATTGTTTGACTATATAGTGATCATGGCCAAAACGCCGAGAAATACATGTATTGTGATTAATAGTTAGATTTGTTAAAACAGTGGCTACTAAACTTGATGAGAAAACTAGAGGCCCATATTCAAAACAATAAAGTTGACGATGGAATTTATTGAACGAAACGTCGCATATGAAAAAGTATTGAAAGTTCCTCCGATTTTTTTTGAGACTACACTGACGGGAATTTATGACCAAATATTGATAATGTTTTTTTCGGAGAAAAACGTCAAAAAACATTTATTATTAATATACATTGCATTTGTTATGAAAGTGTATACAAAAAGCGATGAAAAAATAGAGGTCCGTCCATATTTAAAAAAATTAAGTTGATTATGGAATCTAATGAACCAATCGTCGCATTGAAAATTGGTTCAAATCAGATTATAACAAATATGAAACAAAATTGAAAGTTCCCCTGCTCATTCGAAATGGAGGCAAAAAACGAAATTTGACTATTTTAGTTTCTGGTGAATATCTCGAAAATAACCATTGATATTCAAGAGAATATTATTGATCCCCAAAATAGGACACTTTTGTCCAATCTATCGGACCTTGTAAGTCTCTCCGTTCCCGAGATGGCAATAGTGCGGGATCAGCTCAAAAAAACGACCTGTATAATACCTACATCTTTTCCCTTTCATGAAATGAGAAACCAAATTCTTCAAGCTTTCTAATAATCCTACCTGAACCTATAACATAAGCATAATCTAAATTCTACATGGGTTCTTTTTCTTAACAATCAGTAGATGAATCTAAATAAGGCTAAGAAAAAATTTTCAAATTTTGACAAAACTTATTTTCAAATGAGTTATTTTGCGATTCTGTTATCATTGATTCACCATAGGTTCTAAAATATAATAATATAATGCAATGCAAACTATGGTTGAATTGAGTGAACGTGATATAATTGATTATTACTTATTATTATGAATATTGAGGATATATACCCGGCTTTGGATGAAAGAGGACTGTCTGTCACAAATGAAGAAAACTTAAGTACTAAGTTTAGTATACCAAATCTGGCCTTGTACAATAATATGAGACAGATATGTAAGGAGGGTTCGAAGTCACTAAATGTCTTGTTATAAAGTGCAATTACTGTTATATATTGAAAAAACAATAATAACTGAATTGTTGTTTAATACCAATAATTTATTAATTCATTTTAATACATAATAATTCTGCATATAATTATTACTACTCACTGGCTGCTAGTTGCATAAATATACAACAATTATTATACCATGAATTGAATAGAAATGATACAGAGAAGGCGAATGACGGATAAAATATGCTTATAGTTTAACAACATTATTTCTTGAAGAATCAACATTTTTTCTTATGAGTCACACCAATTAGTCGAATTTTTTCCTCACCCCGCGCAGCAAAGGTTGGTAAGCATATTTTCATGAAGCATATTTTCATGAAGCATATTAGTGGAAGATATTAAACTCGTCAAATCTCAATTCAATGCTAATAGTGTATGTAGGGAGCAGCGCTAATCAGGTACAAATTTCACGATCGTGGGATCGGTTTTTTGCAAAACTCATTGATTTCATGGAAAAAATATTTTTTGTATGGTCTCGGTGATCCCATAAGAATTCGGGAATCTCTCAATTTTCTCAAAGCATACTTTTATTACAATTTGTTTTGAAATTATCAAAACCAAAAATTACTGAAGTCTCCGAATACATAAAACATTGAATCATTCACTGAAGAAAATAGAAAGTGAAAAACTTTTTTAAAAGCCATCTATTACTCTCAATGATTTTACCCTACTTAGGGCCGGGTTTTCAATGTTCAGTTAAGAGTCTCAGTTAGCTGGCTGACAGTTAATAGTCCTCGGGCCTAGTACCGGAAGACTAGAAGTGATCACCCAACCTTTCAGATTTCGTATATTATTATCTGCTCTTCGTGTCATGTTGGACATGTTATTTGAGTAAAATTCTGACTAGCATGTTGTTCAACTAGACATGAAGATCAGATATACGGAGTCTAAAAGACAAGAAGCTGACATCTGGCAGATCAACTCTGCCGTATATGACGCCGTTCAGGCCCTGTCCCAAGCGGAGAGGAGGTATATCACCCCTCTAATTGGGAGGCATGATCGACACATTCACAAGATGGAAGTTAAGATCAAGTCGGCGAGACAACACGCGTCTCGTATCTAGTGTGTGGCGGACTACGTGGCGGCGAATAGGCCCTTCACGCCGGCAGTGCGGCGTATTGCCGCAAATTTAAGACGAGCTCACCACACACTAAATCAAGGCTTGCTGTTTAAAGTGTTTACCATCAAACAGCACTGTCTTGATAGGATACGAATGCTGGTGGCTGCAAAAAAGTCACTAGGGAACACAAGAGCCCCCACGTGTGGATAACCCACCGGCAACTGATTGGGTGGAAACCTTTGCAGGAGGCTTCGTCAGCCTGAGCTTAATGAACTGCGCTTTCCGATAACCTCGGAAGAAGTTCGACGGGCCCTCAAAGGCTCAAAGAACTTTGCTGCTCCAGGCACTGATGGCCTAAATACCTATTAGTAGAAAAAATTTCCATGTGCCATTTTTTTAACTCTTGGCTAGATGGGGAGCAACAGATTCCGGATTGGTTTGTCGAGGGGCGAACCGTGCTAATCTCCAAAATTGGATATTTGTCCGATCCGAAGAACTACAGATCGCTAACGTGCTTGAACGCATGTTATAAGTTGTTTCCAAGCATCTTATACATGCGAATACTCTCCGCAGTTGATCCGGCATATGAACGGAAATGTGAGCAAAGAGGGTCAAAGAAGGGGGTCGCTGGCTGCAAGGAGAACCTGCTGATCGACAGACATTTACGCAGGACTCCGTGCAGTATGAGCGTAACCTTTCAATGGCCTGGATTGATTATCGCAAGGCATTTGATACAACATCGCATGAGCTCATCATGCATTTGCTCAGATGCCTTGCGGTACCCGATCAAATAGTGAGATGCAAAGTTGTTGCAACTAATATGCTTGCCGTTCCAATTCTACTTTATTCCTTTGGAGTAATGAAATGGACTCAGGAAGAGCTGCGACAACTCGAGCTTGTATCCTAAATTGTCCGTTCCACGGTTATACTTCCCCAGACAACAGGGAGGCCATGGACTTCTGAGTTTGGAGTGTCAATGCAACAGAATGGTGGATGGAGCCTGTAAAGTCACCAGGAGTTCAGATCTCGTACTCTGCTTAGTATGCGATTACAAAAAATCAGAGATTGTAGCATTTCTTTTCAAGGCAGCAACCCGTGCAACCGATGAACTCGGTCTCCTATTCGACACTGAACGGACGAACCCGTTCAGCATAAATTCCACGTGGAAGCTGTGGAGTGTGACAGGCTCCTACAGCTACATAGGGACAAGCCAATGCATGGAGTCTTCTTCAAGAACATTGAAGACCTTGGCTTATCCAGAAACCTGATCTTCGCTTTTCTCAGGTCCAGTGGGCTGAAGTCGAAAACCTAGGGATTCATAATGGCCTGCCAAGATGGTGTCTCCAACAACCCCGTCTACCGTAGTCGCGTGATGGGTATAGAGGTTCCTGACCATAATGCATTTGCTGTCAGCCTGTCCAACTTTCGCGGTCTCAGCCTATATCTACAGGCACAACGCGGCGCTACGAATGTTGTACTACCACCTACGATACTCGTACGGTATAGACGAGACACCAGTGTTGCCTTATGCCCCGGGGGATATTGAGTCCGTTGTGGAGAAAGAGAAGTGCCCAATCTATTGGAACTACTCATTTCCCACCCTCAGGCAAATACAATCCAATGAGCCTGATGTAGTCTTCCCCGACTATGAAAGTGGGACAATTTTCGTCATAGAGTTCTCGGCTTCTGGAGAAACGAACATCGTCCGAAAAGAGGAGGAAAAACGGACAAAATATCGAGATTTACTCTGAACTCCGCAGGTTTCTCCCAAACCATTCTGTCAAAATGGTGGTTCCGATCATAGGGGTACTTGGTGGAATGATGGACACACTGCTCTCGAATCTGAAAATCATACAGGCTTGCCGTGATGCGGCAGAAAACTTGACCTGAAGAATGCAGAAGGCCGTAATTCTTGGTTCACTCAGTTTACTCAGGGCATATGATTCTCGAACCCAGTAATCACTCCCCCACGGACGTGGAGAGTGTTTACTGAGTAAGTGACACACTAGCGCGCCCTCCGGTTGTATCAGAGTTCTGGAGACAAGGCCTGACTGGGATATTCCTTATGGAAAAAAAATAATAAAAAGACCTACTTGAAAAAATATGAATAAAGGGATAAATTCAAAATATTATAAGATAAAAAAAATGTTTTATATCAGTAAATTATCAGTACAACCTATAATTTTTCTTCCTTCCAGTTTACTCAATCTAGTCACAAACAAGTTTTTTTTTTTCTGTTATATACTTAATCTAGTTCGGTAAACAGAGTTTGGTGAGTGCGCAAAAATAAATACCTACTTAACTTAATTCAATAATATAAATATTAATATAATTTTTCTTTGTCATTGAAACTGAATTTCTTGGTATAGTTTACTTCTTGGTGTTTTTCGTCTATCTTTTCAGGACAGAACAGCCATCCAGTCTCGCGAATGAATAAAATGAACCTCGCCGTTCTACCTTTCACTGTCATCCAATGATTATTGATAGTCAATGTAATTCTTTTATGTTCACTCAGTTGATCCGTATAGCTTATATCAAATGTCCAAGTTGTATGCAGAGTGACCAATTACGGAAAATAAAATGGTTTGTTTTTATATTCGCTTTTCAATATGTGATATTGAATTAAATACCTATATTTTGACTCTCTAGCTACGAGATCTTGAAGTTCAATATCTAACATAATTTTTCTTATCTGTTATTCAAAAATGTTCCACTTGATACAAAAAAATCTTCGGGGTTATCAAAACATATTCTTTCGATTTCTTTTTATGAAACTATTATCTAGGCACTACATATTTTTATTTGTTCTGTGAATTTTTGATATAGTAGGGGAGCCCAATGGGGGATTTTGGGATTCACTCGGGCGCGGCAGATTTACATAAAGGGGGATTACACCCTCCCAGGTAGCGCACTCATATTGGGACAATATTGGTACAATATTATGAAAATATTGGCAAAATATTCAAATGCAATATTGAGCGAGAAAAAAAATGTGAACATTCGGCGATATTGGTCCGATATTACTTGTGTAATATTGCCAACATATTCTAGAAACAATATTGGCCTCAAAATATTCTGCGATATTGGTACACTTATATTGGAAAAATATTAAAACGTTGTATTGGCGATAAAAAAATAAAAACATTTGGTGATGTTGGTCCAATATCGTTTGGACATTATAAAAATAATATTGGTGGGATATTCTGAATTAATATTGGTACAATATCATTTTGGATATATTGGCAGAATATTGAACATAAATTATTTCATAAAAATTTATAATGGCTCGGAACTTCTACAATTACAGTTCTCCTTCAATAAAGAAGTCAACAGAGTCTGTCTGCATTATGGTCGTCATAACTACTGACTGAGTGAACTGTCTTAAAACAAGTTGTGAAAATTACTTCATATATTTCCTTAGGTTTCAGTTGATGTTTTATATCTAGAGCCCTCTAGCGGTTTGTTGCACAGGTTTTGGAGTAATTATTCATTTCAATATTGTTTTTTGAATATTCGATCAATATTCAAATTAAAATATTGGTAATAGAATTTCTTTGTAATATTGTATCAATATAATTATTTCAATATTGGCGAAAATTATTCAACCAATATCGAGTCAACATAGGTAATAATGATTTTTTGGATATTGGTGAAAATATATTCAACTAATATGTTTTCAAACTTGGGCTGGTATAATGATTTTGGTAATTCCTCAGATGAAGATGAAGATTGAAAAAAAAAATTAAGTTTATTCTTCTATTTTGTACTGAATATATTATTATTGGAAGAAATAGTTTTTTGTGTATTTCATTTGTCACATTCAGTGGTTTAAATATTTTTTCTAGTGAATTTTTTTTTCAATTCGTCTGATTAAGGAAATCCCTCAAAATAATCGTCAGATTATGGTCAGCACAAGTAGGACATCAAGTTGAACCGCCAGGATAATAATCTGACGCGAGTATTTCAAAATTGCGAATTTTTGGTGGGCCAAAGAAGAGCAGAATTTCTTTCGTGATAACTATTAATACGTAAAACCAATAAAATGGAGAATTAATAATTTCTCAGAATAACTCAAGACTTAAATATAGCAGAAATAATTGTATAGAACTGATTTATAATCCGAAAAGAAATTCATCTATTGTGTATGTATGAGAACTGATAAAGCGTCATACGTGTTATATGCCAATTTATCGACGACGTTCCCAATACTATGGGTCACCTTCAAGGAACTGCTGAGTCGCTATCATCCCAGGGCCAGCGCTTCCGTTCCAGGAGACGCAATTAATTGTTGATTTCGCTATGATCAGCAGCGTCATTTTTCAAACATTATAAATAGCCCTGCGTGGCAACAATAACTACTAGTATCATTTGAATTGTTACTCAGTCACTTTACTTTTCCATGTATCGATCTGAATAAAGTTTGTTCAGTGGGAAACACTTATTCGCACATAAAAATAATTTTTCTTTAAACTTGTTAATACAAAGTGAGATATAACAATTGGTGCAGTCGGTAGGATTCTTGAACTCCTGCGGAACAAGGAAAACCTAACCGAAGGAGGTGGATTCCAATCCTTCAAAAAGAAGAAAGAACCTACACGAAGTCCAGTCATGCACTTCAAGCAACTACACCAGTTACCTGGCGAATCACCTCTGACATTTATAAATAGTTTACAAACACACAATGCAAAAATGCACTCTACAGTGCAGAAACAAAATCTAACCCCCGACCAGAAAAATTCCCAATGTGCACTAATTGAAACAATGACATTAAACACCCTTCTGGCAAGTTTAGATCCACAAATAGGATTAATTGTTAGGGCAGGTAATCCTGTAGACATGCTCACTGCAACGCAAAGAGTACGTAGGGAAATGCAACTGAATTATTTCCAACAACACAAAACTTCATTGCACAGAAGCCCAAAGACACATACAAACCAACAGAGGAAAGTGAATACAAACCCCAATCGACAGAAATTTTGTTCATTCTGTAAACGTCAAGGCCATAATTTGAGTGAATGTCGAATAAGACAATTTTAGACATTCCCGCATACACAACAAAATTTTCAAAATTTCCAAAGACCCAACTATCCCCAAAACAATACAAACTTTCAGCAAAGTCCAAGATTCAATCAGAATCCAAGACCCAATCAACCAACTCAACCCCAATTCAGACCACCAATAATAAGACCGAATCCAAATTTTGACCAACAAAGGCCCTCACCCAACCATCAAATGCCCTTAGACATTCACCAAAACCCGAATTTCAATAGATTCAACACTCAAATGACTCATCACCTGAATTCACAAAATCCAAACTCTGATGATTATACTGCTAATCATCAAGAACCACAATACCCCAATAATGATAGTCATACAGATGATTATCAAGACTACCAAGATGGTTATACTGCTAACTATCAAGAATACCAAGAGTATACGAATTTTTACGATCATACCGCTGATCCGTATAATTCTGAATACTTGGAAACTCAAATAAATTCCTACAAAACTTTCAGGATTTTCCTCTGGGTCCCACATCCTTCGATCCACCGATCAATCAATCGACCGACCCCATTTCAGAGCTCCAAGCACAGGTACAAACTCTGAATATATCGGACAATTTCAGCCCGAACTTGAACTTCCCAGAACAGATGTTCCTGTAACGCAATCGCTTACAATAAATTCAAAAAAATTATATTGCATCATGGACGCAACCAATACGTATAGAATTCTCATAGATACAGGTGCTGGTCTGTCCATCTTCAAACCAAAAACAGTTCAAAATTATTTTAACAGATCACATGAAAACATGTTAATACAAGGAATAACTGACCAAAAAATTGTTATTTCAGAATCAGTAATGATCACTTTTTCCATAAATAACCCCCACAAAGTGTTCATTTATAATTTGGACATAGATTTTGACGGTCTCTTAGGATCCGATTTTTTGGAACATTATCACTGTATAGTGGACTTGAAAAATAAACAACTCATCACTGATTTCAAAACCATTCCCCTAATTAAAGTAACTGACTCTGAAGACCCAAAGAAAAATATAATTGATACGCCCATGGATGATATCCAAAACATTATTTCGATTGAACCTCGTACAGAACAGATTTTTTCACTTAAATGCAACCTTCGTACTACTGAAGCTATACTGTTAGCCCAGGTGAAAGAAAGTGTGAGACTACCTAACGCACTAGTAAAAATAAATCACAAAGGTGAATTTCTCACCTCAGTGATTAATGCTAACGTAATACCAAAAACTGTCAATTTTTCCGAAATAATACTTGAACCAATTCAAAATTACTCCATTAACAATTTTAACGAAAACGAAATTTCGAACATACAGACAGACAGAAATTTTGAAATTCAAAACCAATTGCGGTTAGACCATCTGAATGAAGAAGAGGCTGTACTCATCACTGATGATTGCCTTGAATATTAGGATATATTTTATTTAGAGGGTGACCGACTAACGTTCACCAACGAAATAAAACACTCTATTGACACAAAAGACGCGAAACCAGATTTCACGAAGTCATACCGTTATCCCCAAATTCACAAGGAAGAGGTGAAGAAACAGACGAACAAAATGCTAGAAGACGGCATTACACGCCCTTCTATTTCCCCGTGGTGGTCTCCTGTGTGGGTCGTCCCGAAAAAAATCGACGTTTCTGGTAAACAGAAATGGTGAGTGGTCGTCGACTACAGAAAGATGAATGAACTTACTCTGGATGATAAATACCCGCTACCAATGATCTCTGACCTTTTGGATCAACTTGGCAAGTGTCAATATTTCGCCACCCTAGATCTAGCTTCTGGCTTCCACCAAATAGAGATCGATATCAAAGACATTTTGAAAACTGCCTTCACAGTTGAGAATGGTCATTACAAATTCATTCGAATGCCATTTGGACTGAAGAATGCACCAGCGACATTCCAGAGAGTGATGGATAACATACTAATCGGAATACAGAATGAGCTATGTCTCGTTTACATGGACGACATCATCATTTATTCTCCCACGATACACGAACACATATCCCGACTGAAAGAAGTTTTCAAGAGACTCAGGCATGCAAATTTAAAAATACAGCCAGACAAGTGCGAATTCCTCAGGAAGGAAGTAGCATATCTTGGTCATATCATTACCAAAGATGGTGTGAAACCAAATTTGCCATTGGTGCTATACTCTCCCAAGGCCCAATTGGTAAAGATTTGCCAATCGCATATGCCTCAAGGACACTCTGTTCAGCAGAATCCAAATACTCCACGATAGAAAAGGAACTTTTGGCCATAGTATGGGCTGTCAAACATTACAGACCTTACCTATTTGGTAGAAAGTTCAAATTAATAACTGACCACCGCCCACTTACTTGGTTATTTTCTATTAAGGACCCTGGAAGCAGACTTGCCAGGTGGCGCCTTAAATTAGAAGAATATGATTATGAAATCATCTACAAACCAGGGAAGATCAATAAAAACGCTGATGTGCTATCCAGAATCAAAATTGATCCACCCAAAGGATGTTTCATCATAAACTCAAAAATCATTACCCCCGGTACATTGATTTTACCCTAGAACGAAGACCCTGATATACAGATTATTTCAGACAGTAACGAAGAACAAAATGAACCAAACCTCGAAGTCAAAGAGAAACCACCTGATTCAGAAAATACTTCTGAAGCAGAAGAAACTCCGGAAAACCAAGAACAGTTTTTCATTGAAAAACGTAACAAGAATTCCGAACTTTCATAAACCTATATAAATCAAGATCTCTCATTGACTATTCAAAAGTTGAATATTCAAATTGTCAATTACTCGACAAGGAAAATAAAAACATTTTGATTTTTCCCCAACAAAATAATGTCAAAGACTTTCACTACAAAATATTCGACGATTTATTCGAACAAGAATATGATTTTCGCAGTCTCAAAATTAACATCTTATCAAGTAAAACAGTCAAAAACCGAAAGTACTATAAAGTATATTGTCCCTCTAACATTCGATGTAGAATCTGTGGTAGAACATTTGTTCTTATCTTTGTATAGAAATCCAAATGAACTTGACCCCTCAAACACTTATAGTGTTAAGAATAATTTGGAGTTACCGATTCTTGAGATACTTTGTTTTATTTACGCAGAAAAGGAAATAAAATTTAAAGTGTGTCAAAATATCATCACCAACCCAAGCCTTGGCCAAATTCCAATAATAATCGACCAATACCATAATGGAAAAACTAATCTACATAGAGGAATCAACGAAACCATTCGGAGAATAAAAGAAAAATATAATTGGCCCGGTTTAACGAAAAATGTCAAAAATTATATTAGAGTGTGTGAAATTTGTCAAAAAAACAAAATATGTAGAAAAAATCTTAATAATCCCTTCGTAATAACTGAAACCCCTAGAACTGCATTCGAAAGAATAAACATAGACAGTAAAAATTCCGACTAAATTATGCAATCAGCATACGAGACGAACTTACAAAATTAACGCAAGTATATATACGCATTAGAAGACAAAACAGGACGTACCGTAGCCAATGCCTTAATTGAATATTTTCAACATTAAGCGGAGTTTTCATGCATCCGAATTTTCGGTTTTTCGTTGGAAATTTGAAAGAAATGTCACTTTTTCGTACGAATGATATTTTAAGCGGTTTTCATTTGTGCGAAATGCCTTCAAATGAAATATTCAACGTCAACCCCCTAATTTACCGACCATTTTCTCAAGTGAATTCCTCAGCTCGTTGATTATGCTGTGGTTATTTTCGTAGTTTGAAAATAGGTCTCATCCAAAAACGTTTGGGAGCCCTTTTTCTTTTTTTCTTCATTTAAAAATTTCAATACGTTAACAAAATCAGTTAAATATAAAATATTACGGCTGTTCTTATCCTTATATTATTAATCATGAGATTGCTGTCCATATATTTGACATTGAAATTTTTAATATGCCTGGAAACAAACAGACATAACCGCACTGATCATTGTTCTCCTTTAAAATTTCGGACAAGTTGACTTTAGCCGCTTTCCAATGGCCACAGGGAGTAGCTCCGGGTAGCTCCTGAAGTGATTTGACAGATCACGACAAATTATGTTACAATTAAAACCCAGTCATAAAGTCAGGTGCGGTTCACTTCAGGTTCAGTTCAGGGGTAACAAGCTCCACTGGGAGCTACTACCCCTGGCAGTTGGAAAGCAGCTTTTATTTCAACTTCTTGAATTTATTCGTACCATCAGTTAAAATTTGCCGCCACGAAATATATTTGAACAGCTTTTGACAGATTTTGTACGAAAAATAAATAATTCATGTACATGAAACCTTAGCTTTACGGAACACCTTTGAGAATTCACTGCGACTATGGCAGATAATTTGACAGTGCAATCGTAAAAGATCTTTGTCTTTCCTACGACATAAAACTTACTTATTCCAGTGTGAATCACCCCAATCAAACGGTTCAGTAGAACGATTCCACGCAACCCTACTTGAAATGATTCGGATGCATATGGCCGAACACCCAGACGAACACCCATTTAACATCCTCCCATACGCAGTAATTTGCTACAACAACTCTGTGAATAAAATACATGGATTTACAGCCCATGAATTAGTATTTGGTCACACAGCTAGTAGACCCCCTGAAACCCTCTACAATCAAGAACAACTCATTACGAAATATATCAAAGACCTCAACAACAAAATTTCACATTTTTACAGAATTGCTCGCGAACGAACAATGAGACAAAAAGAAAAAGCTAAAGCCCGTTTCGACCGGAATATATCAGGCGAACCCCCGGACTATAAAGTTATGGACAAAGTCTATGTGAAGGAATCCGAAATAAAACAAACTACAAAACAAATTTAATGGACCCTTCATTATAGAACAAATTCTCAAAAACTGCGCGATTCTTTTAAACCCCAAAACAAATCAAAGATCGAAAGTAAACTTTGATCGTATGAAACCTTACACTGAAACTGAAGATTAATTTCTTTTCAGGTTGTTGCTGCTGTTCGGATCAGTAGTGTCTCAATACCAAATAAATCCGATCTATAACACCGTTGGTGTATACTGCCGTCCTAAGCAAAAAAGCCGTATCTACAAAAAATGTGAATATGGAGATATTGGTTTCTGTAGTCTTGAAACACTATAAATTTAACTTTCTCCAAAGAAAAAATTACGTAAACTAGATTTAAATAGTCGAAGTTAATCAATCATTTTGCCTTTAGCACACAACTTTGAGACTTTTCGTACTTACGATGGTCGAAACTACAGATTCTCAGCTTCAGAGTTTTTGCAGAAACGGCTTTTTTGCTTAGGACGGCAGTATATTATCATGAAAATGGAAATATCATTTTAACTAACGACAAATGGACTTAACTTGTGAACAAAGACATTTCCGTGTTTAAAAATGATTACGAAAAGAATCGATAAATTTTAGAAGCACTTATTAATACAGTACAATTCACCGGACATAGTATGAACGAATTTCGATCTGAAGTAAAAAACTCACATCAGTCTTCTTACTCAAATTTCAAATTCTATCGATCAAAAACTCGAAGAAATCGTAATAATACTAAAAGATACCAAAGAGGCCTTTTTGATGGTATAGGTAGTATTTTTAAATCAATCACTGGCAATTTGGACGCCTCTGATGGTGAATACTATACGAACTGTATCAACAGCTTGAATAACCATGAACACCAATTGGAAAATTTATTGAAAAATCAAATATCAGTGACAACCTCTGTCATTCAAAATTTCAACAGTACTATTCGAAAACTACAAGTCGATGAAATGACTTTCAACGACGACATCAAACTCATAGAAAACACGATAAGCGAATTGAATGATAGAATCAGTCAAGTTGAAGCAAAACTGAAATTTTTTGATATTTGTGAAAAACTAATGGAAAGCTTTCTCTTCCTCGAAGAAAACGTTAATGATATGTTAGATTCAATAACATTTGCGCGTTTGAATATCATTCACTCTTCAATTGTGACACCTGACCATTTGGTCACTGCATTGCAGGAAATATCTCAAAACTTAAGGGTCTTCATTTTTGTCTCTGATGGATGAAGGGATGTGTAAGTATTTAAAGATAAAAATTATTAAAAAAATATTCTTCAAGTATTAAAGGAATAAACAATATATTTCCCTTCAATTTTAGGCATTTTTGTTCATCGCCACCATCAAAACGAATGAATATTTTTATATGGTTTCATTACAGTATTGAAGTATAACACTTACTTAGTTACAAGTCATTTCCCTTTTTTTTTGAGTCTTCAATTTGTTTGGAAATAATTTTACAAGAATGTGTTGTTTTCGCGAAATGGGTTACCTTGCGTTATTCCATCCTAAATGGAAATTTTCTAATTTTGCCCACTATAACTAATTAAGGTTCGTTTTAGCAGTCACTTGGTGAAAATCAATTATTTTTTACAAATCTGGATTCTAAATTGGAAATGAATTTCTTTTAAATGACACGCCCCTCAGGATGCTCCTCCCACATGGTCGGTGAGGAAAAGACAGAGTATTATGAAGTCAGTGTGAATTTAAGCACAGGGTCGGATCGGGAAAAGGTAAAGCTCATTGGTCGAATGGAACTTTGAAATACTTTTATTTTTACCATTACCAGTTTTTATCCAACTTCATCCGTTTGTATATATGTGTTTTTGTGTGCGGGTGTACACTATGTCAAATCTCGCAAGTCTGTCGACTCAAAATTTGGCAGGTGTTCATCACTTGGGGGATAATGTATCATAACATTTTTGTACTAGGAAATATCATGATTTTGTTGCCAACATTTCAAAATTTATGGTGCTTCAAATAGCAGATGAAATTTCTGAATTATGGCTTGATTTTATTCTAAATTGGTAAAGGTATACGGATTTTTGTAGTCGGAGATTTTTTGTCAGAAATTGATAATTTGAAATGGCTCCGGACAAGTTTATGAGTTTTTAGGGTAGGAGAATGATCTAAAATATTTAAAAAAGAAAATCTTACTTACTTACATTTATCAGCAAATATAGTCTCCACTTCGTGAGGGCTATTTAGGGAGAATCTCGCATATGTGGCAAATTTTTACCAGAAATTAGTTATATACCCTACTCTTCATTGCTTTCTAATAAAATTTTTTGGGCGGCGTCTTTGATGTTCCTTTGAAGTGGAAAAGCGGCACTGGATTTTTCATGAATGTTTCGATGGGGCACTGCGGCAAGGTAGACAAACGAAACATTGACTTTTACAATGGAAACCGAATACCATGCAGGGAATTGTCACGGCTTTCATTGTTCAGGTTGGGAAATTATTTTTCCTAGTCGGTCTGTTTTTATCATCAAGACTTAATAGTTACTATTTCTGTGTTCAATAGTGTTTATGTTTAATTTGTTTTGATAAAAAGTGATTGGTTGCCAAATTCTCTGGGGGTAAGAGGATCAACTATACAAAACATGTTTCGTTTTATACCAGAACTCACGGGGCTGCATTATCCCATTTAGCAGGGCCAAGTTGGCATACCAAAATTTGGAAAACTGGAACCCAGAGATGGCGCTGAATTCATACTTAGTATTTGTCTCAGGTATTTCCAATTAGGCTGAAAGGGATTTTTTGAATCAATTGGGTCGAACTAGCCTTCGCTGATGATTGGCAAGGACCATGAAACCGATACGGAGGTGTTCCCCCAATTAAATCGAAAAATAATTTGAGCTTTAATATTTAAAATACATTGCAAAGTAGTTCTTGTAGGAAACTTTGCCAAGTATTAAACATATCTAACTCAACGGTCGTAGGGGACAGTAGTTGTTTTCTGTTAAATACTTACCGACGACCATACCTATTGTATAGGATTTTTTGTGGAAGTTTCGGATTACGTAATCCACCATTTTTCATGATAAGGGTATTAAATTTGAGAAGAAATCTAATTTACCCCGAAAAGTTCTAGATAAGGTAGGTATATTCTTTTTAGGATTATACTATAAATCACAAAAGCTTTCCTTCCTTCTGAATTGATGCAGAAAAATTATATCGTGAAAGGACCCTAACTTGAAAGAAAACATCTGAAATTCAGATACTTGACATCTCAATTTTTTATTATTCTGAATAACACATCTCATCTTCTGACCCTGTTCATGTTTTTAAAACAATTTAAATTAAACACCTATGTGACAATTTTGAATAGGAATACGACCTTAGATCACAATACCTATAGTTATATTGGTGCTGCCATTTTGAATTGATGAAAATTCGTTGTCTACAACCCCAAAATACCAATCTTCTAGAAAACACGCCCGTCATCTTAAATTCCCAAATTTTTAAAGAAAAATTATTATCTTCTACTCCAAAAACTGCTAATCAGTGATTTTGAACTCGTCCACCAACAACTCTCAACACTGAATTTGAATCGAATCGGACACAATCGCAAAACTTTTCCGCCACCTTGAATTCATCAATTTTGTCAAAAGATTCATAATCTCAGACCCCGAAGAGCCCCAAATACCTATTTTGAATCGAATCGGACCATAACCACACCTCTCTTCCGCACTTTATTTTCCTAAACAATGTTTATCTCTCAAATCCGAAATAGTTTCGACCGGCGGCTCTTCAAACTAGTTACCTATATTATTTTGAACGGTTCATCTTCTACACATTTTCAGATTTTGCATTTTTCTGGAATATTTTTTCAATTCTCGATACATTCTATAACTGGAATCCAATATATAACAATGATCTGAAATGTACGTGCAAACTTTCAGATTACCACGAAAATCGAAAATGAACAAGTTTGAACCTCTCTTTGTAATTTTGAAGAACGAGCACGGAATCATTAAATACCGCCGGTACTGTACCGCACCGCAATCGTCATGTTTGGCTAGTGATTCTTTCCGAACCCTTACAAGTGACCGTGAATTGCCCCAATATAAACACAAGAACTGAAATCATTTACAAGAACTCAGTTGTAAAACTTCAGACTGAGTGTAGTGCCTTTATTGGAATTACGAAAGTTCAAGCTAACTTCCAAGGATCAAAAATGTCCAACATTACCTTTGGCACTCATCCAGTTTTAATCCCGTACGAGTGTTGTGCGGATATTCCCGAAAAATCACAATTTCCGAAACTGAAGCCGCTCAGATTGAACGACTTGAACATTGATGACTTACACATCGCCAAACATAAGTTGGACTCGTATTCCAAAACCCTAGATGACTTGATTCAATGTTATAATGTTGTCCGACCTATCCTGTCACTGATGAGAGGCAATAAACCTCGAAACATGCATGTCTGCTGGTGGTCATTCCCAGCCAAGTGAATGATAATATTCTGTTTAATTACAAGACAAGCACTTGCAATTGGGTCTTCTTGGAAGAACGTGCACAAATATTTGTCAGATATAGTTCAATGTCCGTCGTGGTATTAGCCAGGGAAGTAGTTGTTTTCTGACAGATGTTTGCCTTTTATTTTCCACTTGGTGGAAACGCTTAGAGAGAAGGGTACCCCGTATTCTTTCACGCTTTAACTGTGTATAAATAGTTTATTGTACAATGGGTATGAAATGATATACGAGTTAGGTATGAAATTTTGTAGTATCTACTCGCTACGCTCTTATCGTACTACTAAAATCTATTTTACTGAATAAGAATAATAATAATACAAAAAAAGTAGATCTAACTGCGATTTGAACTCAAGAAAACTACCTCAATAACTAGCGAAATTCTTGTATAATCCTATCATGATACGATCAACCTTAGTAATATGTCAGATCTCAATTATCACTCATATATCGGCAAAATACCTGCTACCTACATACTATAAGGACACTTTTGGAGAAAAAGGATGTTTGCTGCTTAGCAGTCAATCCACAAAATATTTGGAGGCGGAATCATATTTTTTTTCGTTATACCTAATAATGGTAATAAGATTTGATATTAGCCTTGCCTTGTAAATATTAGGTGGTGAGACAGATATAAGCAGGAATTTAATGGGGAAATGAGAAATTTTTTTAAGTATATCGACCGCACGATGCGCCATCTCTGAGAGAATAGATCAACCGGCGCTCCGCGTCTAATTCGACGATTTTAATTCCTCTGACTTTCGAATATTATTACGCTTTGCAGACTTACAATATTCTGCCATTATATTTTATTATTTTTACAAGATAATGTTTTTGTAATTTGATGGTTTGATCGAATATCCGTCTTCACATTTTAATGTATTCTCATTTTATGGTAGTACGGTATTATCAAATTCTGGTTCTTCAAAAGTCTGGTGTGATCATTTCTGATTCTGGGATAATTCGTTTTTGATGAAACTTGGTTTTTGTAATGTTTTGGTTTTACAAAGTTATCTCAATTATGTCCCATTTCTTCAAAATTATTTCCTATCTATTTCGGTTCTCGATAATATCGTTACTGAACTTTGTTGGATCGATTGTTTTAAGTCATAGACTATTTCAAATCTAGGTATATTTCACCGTTTCTATGGACTATATGTAATCGATTTTTTCTTGAATTTTCTGACAGTCGCCACAACCTTGCGTCTTGTCCGAATCGTCAGACATTTGAATGGGAGGTTCTTTCGGACTCACTTAACATCCCTTCTGAATATCTGACGCGCTCGAATAATTTTATCTCCCGTTTTCAACCCTTCCATACAGCCACCCTCACCATGCAAACCGGCAGATTAACATACTACCAATACCAGAGACACGTGCGGCATATAGGCTATCAATATCTGACGCACTCAAATATTTTCATGTAACCATTTGGATTTCCATTTTTGAAAACCTGTAGATGCCACCCCAACTGGTGAAATGGTGTACAACAAATAACAACCTCTTTTTCTTTCCACCATCTAATCTTCAAAATACAATAGGTCGAGCAAATCTCCATTCAGCATCGTGGACTCTCCAACTGTTATTAATGAGCGATGAATGATATTTTCATCGACATATAGTCTAGTTCCTAAATTGTAGATAGTGACTCATCGTACATTTTCTGTTTTTTAGGGGATTTGAAAGTGCGGAAGGGATGTACGAAAGTGGCAAAGTAAAACTTGATTCGAAGCCAAAGTATTTTGTATTATCCCGGTTATAAATGTTGTTGAATTGACATGAGCATTAGTATTTCTACTGTGAAAATTTTCCATTTCAACTTATGGTAGACGATCGTGTTTGATGTCGTCGAGTAAAACTGCATTTTTAATAAGAATCGTTGCTCCGATCGATTTTCCACACGAGTACGTTTATTTAGGGAAATGTCCAGGTAACGTTGTTTTGTTAAAACTTCTTAACAAATCCCAGTAATTTCAAAGATTTGGGGTGTGGACCATCGGTGGTAGTCCGTTCCTGACTTTGAATTAAAACAACTGACTCCTGCATGAGAGCTTATCGAAGGAATTCATTTGTTTAGTCAATCACCAAAATTTAGATGATTTTGAATATTCACTTCGAAAGTTATCAAAGAATAACATTTTTCATTTTGTAACTTTGAGGGCCCGTAACATGGTAAAGAAGGCTTTTAGTAACAGAAGTTATATGAAGTACTGGTTATATTTTGACCCCATCTATACATTCCTGAGAGGAAAATAGGAAGTCCAGGGACACCCTGTATACAGGGTGTTCCTTAAAGACATGCTAATATTTGAGGATGTGATTCTTTGACTTATTTTAAGGAAAAAACTTTCTATAAACGTATGTCCTAAAAGTCCTAACTTTTGAGATACAGGGTGATAAAGTTTTGAAAAAACTGAGATAATATTGTAGACGTTTTTATAAAATTTGGTACATGTCTTCTATGCATCAAGGTGCATTTTTTAATGCACAAACATTTTCATTTTCTCAACCAGTGGCCTCCGTACGGGTTTTGCATTGAATATTTTTGGAGAAAAAAATACTGCGCCACTGCTTTCTCCTGACTTTTGACTTTTGAGATCCTCATTCATTTTTGAGCAAATTTGATCTCTTGAGTTTTCTTTGTCCACCGCATGGTTTTCGCTTAAAAAAAATAAAAATCGTTTCATTTCGGGATCAATTCTTCAAAAATCTGATGCGGTGTGGAAATGTTTGTGCATCGACTGAAAGCAAATTGAGGGATCAGATTTGTTCCAAAATGAATGAGAATCCAAAAAAATGTGTAATTCTTGTCAGATGCTCGGTTCTTGATTAAAATAATTAAATTGAAATTGCTTCATATCGCAGTAGGTACCTAACATTTTGTTGACAATAAAATCGTCCGATAGTAATTCAGCTACCTCTTTATAATTGAAATTTCTTTTCACCACTTCTTAATCTTTTCACTTATAATCTCCCAAGTGCTTGAATTATTGCCGGAAATTTACTTTACACTTATTGGGAAAGCTATCTAGGTAGGTTTTTATCAGTGTAATCGACCGTTGATTGGTCGATTCTAAGAAATTGAAGTAATTTCATTGACTGTCAGAATAGGCGTGTATTAATCATAATAAATGCATACCTGAATGGATTTACGATATTAATTCAGCTACCTATCTGTAATTAATAGCATTTTGTTCTTCAAATCACTATAAATATTGTGTTTTCACTGGTTATGAATACCATTTTGTGTTTGAAAAAGCTATAGGAATAGCGAAGCGCACAATTATTTACTTGATTTTTAAGTGTGTTATTGAAGATATTTTGGTTGTCCGCCGTTTTTCTGAATATCGGTAAATATGGTGAATTACACGAATGCAGAAATGGCGGCAATGCATTACGTATATGGCCTCGCTGATGGTAATGCAACAGAAGCCAGACGCATTTATCAGGAAAGATATCCTAATCGTTCCTTACCAGATAGCCGTACCGTTTCAAATATTCATCGCCAACTTAGGGAAACTGGTAGTTTCAAGAAAGGTACTTCGGAAGGTAGACCTCTAAGCGTCAGAACTCTTGAAATTGAGGAAGCCGTTCTGCAAGAAATCGAATAACATCCTGAGACGAGTACGAGGAAGATCGCTAGAACTCTGAATATTTGTCATCAAATTGTTTGGCGTATTTTGGTTGATTTTTAGTTATACCCATACCATATTTTACGAGTACAGGCATTACTCCCTAGAGATTTTCCACAGCGTGTGAACTTCTGTCAGTACATAACAATCATATGTGGGCAGAAGAAAACCCCCATACCATAACCGAAATCCATTTTCAACACCAATTTTCGGTTAATGTATGGGCAGGAATTATTGGTGATTATCTAATAGGCCCATTTTTTCTACCAGGACGCCTTGGTGGTCGGTCTTATTTACACTTTCTCGAAGAAGAACTAAATGGGTTGCTTGAAGATGTACCAATTGCGTTAAGGAATCGAATATGGTACATGCACGATGGAGCCCCTGCTCATTTCAGTGTAATTGTCCGAAACCATTTAAATACAGTTTATCATAATCGTTGGATAGGTCGCGGAGGACCTCAGCAATGGCCAGCAAGATCCCCTGATCTCAACAGTTTAGATTTCTTTTTATGGGGGCACCTTAAAACTCTAGTGTATAAAACTCCCGTTAATACTTTAGAAGATTTAAGAGAGCGAATAGTTGCCTCGTGTGAAACTATTCGAAATACGCCGGGAATATTTCAACGTGTGCGTAATTCCATGCGTAGACGGGCGGAAGCATGCCTATTAAGTGAAGGTGGCCATTTCCAACAATTTTTATAATCAGTGTTAGTATTGTCAATAATTAATGAATTTGATCCGTTCATTTAAACTTACTTTTATAAAATAAAATAAAATTCGTTTTTGTACAAGCTGAAATCCATATTTTTTTGATTCTCATTCATTTTGGAACAAATCTGATCCCTTTATTTGCTTTAAGTCGATGCACAATCATTTCCACACCACATCAGATTTTTGAGGAATTGATCCTGAAGTAAAACGATTTTTATTTTTTTAAGCAAAAACCATGCGGCGGACAAAGAAAACTCAAGAGATCAAATTTGCTCAAAAATAAATGGGGATCTCAAAAGTATTTTTTTTTTCAGGAGAAAGCAGTGGCGTAGTATTTTTTTCTCCAAAAATATTCAATGCAAAACTCGTACGCACGCCACTGGTTGAGAAAATGAAAATGTTTGTGCATTAAAAAATGCACCTTGATGCATAGAAGACATGTACCAAATTTTATAAGAACGTCTACAATATTATCTCATTATTAAAAAACTGATTTTTTTTCAAAACTTTATCACCCTGTATCTCAAAAGTTAGGACTTTTAGGACATACGTTTATAGAAAGTTTTTAAAAATATTTTGTTGGGAGCACGAATTAGTTAGAGCCTTTCAAAATGAGATGCAGTCACAGTATCTGCTCATTCGAATTGAAGTATCACATGTATTTTCTAATGACGTTTCATTTTATATCGTCATGGTATCGAAGTCATACATTTTTTTGGATTATCGAAAAATTGCTATGCCAAATTTAATTAATTACTCATAAATCAATTTTTTTGGCGGATTTTATGTTACTTCAGTAAATTAATACCCAATATTTCTCTTATAGCCAAATTACCTCGGACAGAAAAATCAGGAGAACAAGACTACATAGAAGTCAATAAACGAAAGATACTAATAAAGGCATTTTTGTGGCTACTGCTAGCTGTGTTTCTTCTTCTCATCGGAACCATTATTGTGATATTCGTTCTCACCAAACCCGCAGAAGCATATATACCACCCACTCATGCTCAAAACAATTTCATTGGAAGTCATCAGTTCTTCACAAGAATCGATTGGGGTGCAAGACCACCAAAATCGTATTTGAATATTACTGAGCCTGTAGATATGGTTATAATAAAACATACTGCAGGGAGAAATTGTGATAATTTTAGAGACTGCTCTAGAATAGTCGCTGATTTGCAAAGTTTTAGTGCCACCAATAACTATTCTGACATTTATTGTAATTTTCTCATCGGTGGTGATGGAAATATATTTGAAGGAAGAGGATGGGGTGTGCAACCCCAGGAAAGAAACAACACTGTTGATGTAGTTTTCATGGGAAGTTATGATATTGACGAAGTGACTCCTGGTATGATTGATGCAGCCCTCGCTTTGATAGAAGATGGAGTGAAGAAGAATCATATAACCGAGAATTACTCGGTTGTTTGTCATAATCAAACGAAGAACACAATGAGTCCAGGTCAAAACGTTATTAGAGAGGTTCGGAAATGGCCCCACTATGATCCCAATTTGTATTTCAGTAAAAAATTGGTAAGCAGTTCACTACTGTTCTTACTAACCCTACTGCTTTATATTAACACTAGGATACCTAACTTACTGATAAATTGGATGAATGAGAAGGATATATAAACAGTTGAGAAATAAGTTTACACGTCTTGCTCGATTATCATTGTAGAAAGAAGAAAATAGAATTTCTGAAAATTTAATAATTTTTTCGACTAGTGAATTTTGATTATTATTGGTTGTTTCCGAAATCAGATACTCAACTGAACTTATCTGTTGAATAATCACAAATTAATTGGAAACCAATTGTCTCTTGTAGTATCCTTGATTATAAAATCGATTCATTTATCGATTCATTCCCATTTCGAAACTAAAAAATTAACGTGAGTTATGCAAATGATTGGTATAAATCTGTCCTCAAATGGACGATAGAAATGTATACCTATTTGAAATTCCCAAAGAAAGAAAGATTCGCCACCATCACGTTTTTATTTTCACATTTTGTACCAGTTTTCCATGGGAAAGTGTGACTTGGAAGTAAACTGAAGTACATTGGAAATTTTCGTAACTAATAAAGTTCAACCTTTGAATTGAGGTTAGATTATATGACACCGCGATACTTTTCCACTATATCGGATAATCAGAGTACTGAGTGGTTCACAGGCAGATCAAGGAATGACTATGAAACGAGATCCGAAATATACAGTGACAGTCTTAAAGTGAGTCTAGGCTTCTCTCAGACTGAACAGTACATCATTCCAGGTCAAAAGGCACTTTGCAATTTGAGGGGAGCTTTTGTGAATAAGTAAATTCCCACCCTTTATGCTAGTTCAGTGAAACTGAGAGCTCTGGTGCGACAAATGTGATGTCCGTACTATTGTGAAAAAACCTGTGAAACTCTGGCAGAACAGAATAGAGTGAAATTATTCTGCACACCAGTCAAGCCCAGAGTTCTGGGTCCCGAAGAGATAGGAATCCTGGAAGCCTTATGGAACAAAATGAAATTGCTAAAATATCCAAACCTAATACCCAAGCAGCCGTAGTCTACTCAGATACATCAGCATTTTTTTCTGTGAATTGCAAAACATCTTTTTGCCTATTTGCCAATCTTTTCATTAATAAATATTGAAATCGTAATAAAAGCTAATTTGTTTTTTCAGAATAAATTGGTTAATTTTTAAAGCACGAATGATAATCGGTAGAAAATTTCAAGAATACAAAAAAATTCATACTATTTATTGTTACAGTTGATACTACAATTATTATTGTTAGCATTTCCTGTCATTCATCAGTCACTTCAGTTGAATTTTCACCTAGCGCGCTGAATTACAGCGATTATCAACGTACTATGCTTGCTTGCTTATTGTCAATAGTCAATATTCGTTGTAGTTTGTATTATTTAGTATTCATCAATTTTGTATATTCGTTCGGTACAGTACAGTATCATTATTTGTTGTATCATTCGGGCAAACTGATCAAAATAGTACATAAAATATTATATTTCAGAACCACTCACTGCATCATGGACCACCTTGTTGTCACGCTCCTGAGCGAAAACCGATCACTTGTTTTCACAGAAACCAAAAAAGATAAATTTCCATACCCACAACTCCTATGCCTTCACTGATACATTATGCTTTCTAGTGCGAGACTGATCATTTGATTGAATATCAAATTGAAATAACTTGTAAATGACAAGTTTCAGATAAAATAAATAATTATGATAGGTATTTGAATAAATTCTGTTAAATTCTAGTAAGTAGGTAATATTCTTTATTTTGTAGGTACCTGAAATAACTTTGGTTGCACCACGCACTTATCAGGCAGGCGTAATGTTTAAGAATCGAATTTTCACATTGTGGTATCTCTATCATAAAATAATCGCCGAGTCCTGATACAAGTATAAGAATCTGTTCAAGAAATTGTCTGTTACTTGGAAAGGCAAAAATTCAATTATTTAACCAATTTTTGTTTTCTGATGTACTAATATTTTTATAATTAGCGTTTAAATTTTTAATACACCGAATACACATCAAATCTTAATAAATATTTTTTTTTAGAGAGAATTTGGAATGAGGTGGTTTTTTTGCTTGCTATGACTTGTGTATGTTCCCAAGTACTAAACATTTTTGTCGAAATTATACTCCCTTCAAACATTCTAATCAGACAATCTAAAATATAATTTTGTAATTTGATAAGTCTTTCAGTTTTGGTGTCTGCATACAAAGTCCAAACTCTAAAATATGAGTAACACATATATACGGCTACCAAAATACAGTGCTCAAAAATAGAAACGGGACACCTAGAAATTTTGTTCGAACTTGAGGAGTTGTTACTTTTGATTGCCTAAACCGATTTGAATGTTCTTTGCAGATAATGAGAGCCCGTTTTAGTGGCTTTTGACTGATTGGGTCAAACCTTGCCTGTTGTCATCCTTGAAAAAGTTACAGGGTGATATATTGGTTTGTGCAAATTCGACTGAAAATCATTCAACCCCCGTTTACGCCAAATTATTTTTTTTCATTCCCAACTATTCGAACATGAAATCTCATGCATTTTCATGATATTCTGAAAAAAAAAATGAATAGGTGCACTGAAATCAGAAATATCGATGTTTTAAGAAATCATGGCATTTTACACCTTACCAATTACAAACAATTTCAGCTCTTTCATTTCTGAACCGATTTGAACATATATCATAAATTCTGGAGACTTTTTTGATTGGTGTTTATTACATCGATATCCTGACAAACCTACAGGGTGTTATAACAACTGTAAATTTCACAAAAAAAAACATCCAATCTCTTTGACTCTCAAGAAATACACTTATTCTCACTTATTTTGTGAATATTTTTTCTGTTGATTAATTTTCATTGATTATTATTATTTCATTGCTTTCCGAAGAGGATTAGATGTCACCATTCATTGAAACAAACCTCATTAGTTCCTCAACATTCAAAAACTAACCTTCTCTTTCATTCAACCTCAGTTTCATTCTGCTCCAAACATGTTTGATGGGATTCATGTCAGGAGACACCGCGGGCTAATAACTACTATCAATATTGGGCTCCCTCAAAGCGTCATTTACGATTCCAGAACGATGGGGTCGAGCGTTGTCATCAACTAATATCCTATCTCTGTACCGTTCAGCATTCATACTTTCACCTATCAATATGACTAAATCATTCTTTCTATTGGACATGATCCCACCCCAGACTGCAACACTTTCACCCCCAAATGCTACCCTCGCTTCCATACCTATTCTCTTCAATAAACCTCTCTTTCCTACCTCCTACCAATATTCTTCCATCTAACCAGTACAAATTAAACTTACATTCTCCATGACCATACATTTATCCCACTCTGCTATTCCCCAGTTTGAATAATTTCCTGCTCATCGTCGTCTTGCAACTATGTGTCGCTCTTTCAACAAACAACAGGCTTTCCGTCTTCTAGCACGTAAATTCTTCTCGTGTATCCGATTACTTACAGTTTGTTTAGTTCACATTCACGCGAGAAGCAGCTCTCAAAGAATTATTCAACTGCTTGGCAGTTATGGTACATCTTATTCTTGCGGATATTGAAATGAAGTTGTCTTGTCTACCGCGATGTCGGTAATTAAGGTGCACATAGTTTTCAAGGCGACCTATCGCTCTTTGAACGGAGCTCTTGGACTCATCCAAAATATCCGCAATATTTCGAACAGAAAAACCTCTCTCACTCAGTCTCCCTACTATCACCAATTGCTCGTTATTCATTCGAGGTATATTCACTTATCGTAAATGACGCTTGGAGGGAGCACAATATTGACAGAATTAATTGGCCTGCGGTGTCTCCAGACATGAATCCCATCGAACATGTTTGGAGCCAAATGAAACTTGGACTGAAAGAAAGAGAAGGTGAGTTTTTGAATGTTGATGAATTGGTGAATGCTGTTATGAATGAATGGGACGCTACTCCCCAGGAAATTATTAATGATCTAATAATGAGCATGCCCAGAAGACTTGCAGAGGTGATGCGGGTTCGTGGAGGACCCACAAAACATTGATTCAGTTGGATGCATATTTTATTTTTAGGTTTGTGTTCATGATGCACTAATAAAGTTTGTTACAATTTCAATGGTGACATCTAATCCTTCTCTTTCGAAACCAAATAAATGATAATAATAATAATCTGTGAATGAAAATCAATCAACCAAAAAAATATTCACAAAATAAGTGAGAATATGCGTATTTCTTGAGAGTCAAAGCGATTGGATGATTCTTTGTGGAATTTACAGTTGTTATAACACCCTGTAGGTTTTTTCAGAATATCGATAAAATAAGCACCAATCAGAAAAGTCTCCTGAAAATATTATGAGGTATGTTCAAATCGGTTCAGAAATGAAAGAGCTGAAATTGTTTGTAATTGGTAAGGTGTAAAATACCATGTTTTCTTGAAACATCGATATTTCTAAATCCAGTGCACGTATTGATTTTTTTTCTCAGAATATCATGAAAATGCATGAGATTTCATATTCGAATAGTTGAGAATGAAAAAAAAAATGTTTGGCGTAAACGGGGGTTGAATGAATTTTAGTCGAATTTGCACAAACCAGTATATCACCCTGTAAATTCAACCCTGCAAAATTCGGCTCAAACAGTCAAAAGCCAATGAAACGCTCTCTCATTATCTGCAAAGAACATTCAAATCGGTTCAGGCAATCAAAAGTAACAACTGCTCAAGTCCGAACAAAATTTCCAGATGTCCCGTTTCTAATTTTTAGTACTGTAGAAAACATCAACAAGTACGTAATAAAAACTTTGGCTCAGATAATTTTTTTTGTTGGATAAACTAGAACTTTCAGTAAAATGTGTGACTGAATATCTAATACGAACTAAAAATATACGAGGTAACATCCATAACATTTTCCTCAAACAAAAAAAATAATAACAAGCCACATAAAGAACATAAATAATTACATTTTTGTTCTCACTCTACGCGTCGTACTTTAACGTCAGCGTGAAAACAACAAGATAGAACAAATATCGAGATTATTCGAAATACGCGAAATGAGCAGCTCTGACATTCTCGACCAGAATATGACATAGATAATTCCTTAGGTTTTAGGTGGAAAAGACGGCATGGTCTGAAGAATCAAGGTAATTGCGAAATTTTATAACAAGCTTAGTTTATGATGGCTAAAATTTCCCGAAAACAATGATAAATAACTTCAATGAATATTGATTATCAAAGATTCATAATATTTTTCGTTCTCATATATTTCAAGCCTAGATACTTATATATAATATATATTTGACTATAAATATTTCTTCATGTTCATAAAAAATAATAATAATAATGTTGAACTATTTAACCTTGCGGTAGGTACAGTTTATCATTAACATTTAGATCGCTTCGAGTAAGCTTTAAACATCTACAAGGTGGTCTATCATGAAGTGGTTCTGAATTATAATTTGAGATCAAACGATACTTACATGTGAGGAAGATTATATGATTCACTAGTTCATCATAGACCACCTTGTAGTAACATTCCTGAGCGGAAACCGATCAATAGTTTTTACAGAAACCGTCCCCTCATTTTGGAGTGACCCTATGTCGCGATCTAAAATTGGAACACTAGTTATCACAATGAATCAGCGAAGGCATAGGAGTTGTGGGTATGGAATGTTATCTTTTTCGGTTTCTGAAGTATAAGGTGGTCTATTATGAAGTGGTTATTCATATAATCAAGGTTGAACTTCCCTTACAGGTAAGTCGTTCAATCATAGATTGTATTTGAATATGATTTTTTTTCTGAAAACTCATCTACAATTAAATACATTTCTGTAAAATTGGTGAAAAAAATCAGCATAAAAACTTGTCTGCTGAAACTAGTTTGAAGATCCAAAAGAGCACAAGCCAATGACAAAAATATAATTATCGTGTTGGGAACCAATGACCACAGCAGTTTTCCATTTGAGATATTGAATACTTTGATTTGCTCTCTCAAAACGTGCAAGAGCAGCAACCATTTTTTAGTTGAGTAAGGCTTCTTCACCACTAAGTTGTTTTTTGTCTAGCAAGAAAGGTGATCTTATCAATTTCATTTTAAATATTTCTCATGTATGACTTTCTGCTATACTCGAAAATCCTGGTGAAACTACCTGCATTGGTAGCTTCTGGGAAAGCACAGCTACCTTTTTTCAACATCTTTTTTTATAGATATTCTCAGCTGAAGAATAAACAAAAGTTAACTTCATGTTTCAACTTAAACTTGAAGAACATTTTCACTTATATTGCAGTAATCACTTTTTGTGAAGTTAAGCTTCAAAAGACTATTCGTGAGCAGGAAAAGTACAATAACTGATAATGGGATCCATTATTGGAAAGAAAAAACCCCTCTTTCTGTTTTCATGGGTTCTTTCCACTATTGGCCTGACAGCTATTCAATCCCGTCACTTTCGACGTTGAAAAATGACGATTATACTTTCGGAGCCCAGAGATCCTAGGATGAAACGATCAGATAGGTATTATTCTACCTGAAGAAGATCTGTAACATGCAAGTTTTCGTTATAAGCTTGAAGCTATTAATTTTTGTTATCTTCAATATAACTCATTTCAGTAAACGGGAAAAAAACCGGAAAAAATACCCCCGAAAAAAAAAAACGGAAAAAAACAAACAAAAAAAAACAAAAAAATAACTCTATGAAAAAAACCTGGAAAAAACCCTCCGGGAAAAATACCTCTATATGCGATAACAATGGCCAGTACACAAAAAGTAATGAAATTTCAACTGTGTGTCATGTTAAAGAAACTAGATCATATTTGATTCATTTTACAATACAGAGGGGTGGAACAACAGATTTTCCTGATGCCTTGCAAAAAGGCGAATCTATCACCAGGTTAGTTCGTTCAGGAACAGTCAACTCATAAAAATATAAAAAATCGTCTCTTTTGGTCGTCGACGATGAACATTCTACAGGATAGGTTAAAACTTTTATTGGTATTGTAAAATGAATCAAATATGGTCTAGTTTCTTTAACATGACACACAGTTGAAATTTCATTACTTTTTGCGTACTGGCCATTGTTATCGCATATAGGGGTATTTTTTCTGGGGGTTTGGTTTCTTCCCGTTTTTTTCTGTTTTTTTTTCCGGTTGGTATTTTTCTGTTTTTTCCGTTTTTTTTTCTAGATTCCTCATTTCATGCTATTCCAAATACTTAGTTACTTTTGCTTATTGCATTATGACAATTTCACACGATAACCATGTTAGTGAGAAGTAGAGGTTTTGCGCTATAAGTATATATAATTATGTATTTTCCAATGCTGCACTTACGGCTAAGCTTAAGCGGCGAATGTACTATATGGTCGATAGTTGATGATTTTTATTTGAATGATCAATCGACTTACCTGTAAGGAAGAGTGATCCCAATTATATGAACAGTCTCGTCGAAAGATTATAAACACCCAGTAGTGCTAGAGCGCTGCACTGCAACTACGACGTTCGAAGTAAAAAAGTGAACAACTTCTTTCAGTTATCACTTTTTGCTCTTCCCATTTCTTTGACTAGAAATTCCTCACTAGTTGAAAGTATCATCTAGATTGCTAAGGGTTGGGTACAGAGGGAGGGAAGTTTATAATCTTTCGACGAGACTGTTCATATAATTGGGATCACTCTTCCTTACAGGTAAGTCGATTGATCATTCAATTATATTTCACAGTCTCGTCTCAGATTATAAACACCCAGTAGATGTTTAAAGACTATCAAGCAATCTAGCTCAACGAATTTATTTATCAAACATCATACAAAACTCTGAATAATTAAGTAAACACCATATAATGATAAGAATATTGTGACCAATATGTCCAATTTTGGACAATATAGTATTAGGTACATTTTTCCAAATATATACATATATATATTTCATACCTAATATCTACTACAACATGAAATATAATTCATCTATTATATATTTGAATGTTTCAATTGGTCCGCTATTGGTAGGCCCGAACCTCTTAAAACGCTTTTTGCAAATTCTCCTGGATTTGGCAAGATAGGTTTATTATAAAATTTAGTAAATACCCTGGACCTCTCTGTCCACCCTGCAGCTTTCCTGAAAGATTCTATATTAGAACCGCCCCGTAAAGCTGCAGATGTGGAAGCATGTCTTGATGAATAAGCAGAATATATACCCGTATCTATACCACATTCAGCTAGAACATTTTTTATCCAGTGACTGATAGTTTGGCAAGAAGCTGCATGTATCGGTTTTTTAATGGTCAGTATGAGATTCTCCTCATTAAGTGGGCGAATATCATCTGTTCTTTTCAAATATTCCAATATTGTAGAGACCAGGCACAGTTCTGGTTTTTCACGAAAAAATGGGAATGTGAGTATAGGTTGGGGCTTGTTTTTCCCAGATGTTTTTATTCTTTCTGTGATGTATATTACCATGGATTCATTGGTATACTTGATGTTGTTAATTTTGATTTTAGAAAGGGTTTGTAACCTCTGACCTGATATCAAGATCATTAATGTTACCATTTTCAATGTTAGCTTTTTCATACAAAGTTCCTCTAGAGGAAAAAACTCTGCCAAATGTATGAGTACAGGATATGGATCCCAAGTCGAGTTATATTTTGGTTGAGGAGGGTTTGAATTATAGAGACCTTTCAAAAAACGTTTCATCATGTTTTGATCCTCATCGGGAATTTTGAAGATAAGAGCCAAACTTGATTTGTGTAAATTAATAGTTGAGTAAGATACCTTAGATTCCGAAATTTTTGAAAGAAAATCAATCAATCTACGTAGATTATACTGGTAGGGAGATGCTTTTCTTTCTGTACAGTACTTCCACCATTTTTTGAATACTATATCGTATAGATTGTGCGTTTTAGCTGATAGTGAACAGAGGATTGCTTCTAATCCTGACTCTGGAAAATTTCTTCGGAGAAAAGAGCTCCTGATAAAATTCCGGCTTCCAGGATAAGTTTTTTGTGAAGAGGGTGAGGTTGGCTGAAAGGAGATAAGACTAGATTGGTTTCAGGTCCAAAACATAGAGATTTGGTACAGAGCAACTTCTGAAAAATAGGGTACCAGGTTTGGCCAGGCCATTTGGGTACAACTAAAATGCCCTTGGCTCTTTCATTGACGATCTTTTTAATGATCTTGTTTATTAAAGTGAACGGTGGAAAAGCATAAAAATAAATATTTTTCCATGACATTAGAAAGGCATCCACCGCTATTGATTCAGGGTCCGGTTTCCAAGAAACATAATTTTCACACTTCGCATTGAGTTGTGTTGCAAAAAGATCAATTTGTGGTTTACCAAAATGTTTACAAATTGTTTCGAAGTGTATTTGCGATATTTCGTATTCTGTTTCCATTTCAAGAGACCGAGATTCCAAATCTGCTTCCCAATTTAGTTTTGTATTTATATAGGATGCGAAGAGAAATATGTTTTTGTTTTCACAATACCTCCATATCTCCTGAGATATATTGTTTAATTCTTGGAATTTTATACCTCCCATTCTATTTATATAGGATATCGCGGTGGTATTGTCAATTCGAATAAGAACCTCACAATTAGAAAGGGTTTTCGTGAAACATTTGAGAGAATTCAACGCAGCTTTCAATTCCAACACATTTATATGTTTTTTTCTCTCTTCATAATCCCAAAAACCTTTGGCCCTTTCATTCCCACAAAAAACCCCCCATGCGGTTTTTGAAGAGTCGGAAAAAATTTCAATTCTGAAAGATGGCTCTTTGAGACTCATTTGACTATTGAAAACATTCGTTTTCCACCAATCCAGGTCCTTTTTTATAAAATCTGGTATTTTCATTATTTGTTCATAATCGCCCTCACTAACAAGTAGAGCCAAATATTTAGCTCTCTCGAAACTTTTTGTGTGCGCCCAACCATATTTAACTGCAGGACAAGCTGCCACAAGAACACCTATGTATTTTGAAAATTCTCTGATAGATTGGTGAGAGCTTTTGATAAGTTTTTTTGAAAGGAATTCAATGCCCTGTTTCTTCTCCACAGGAAGTGACATGTGGAGATCAATTGTATTGAATATAAATCCAAGGTAACGACATTCTTGACTGGGAGTTAGTTTACTTTTCTATGTATTTATAATAAAACCTAGAGATTTCAGCAGACTTACTGTTGTTTGTGTATCTTGTGAACAACTTTCATATGAATTTGATGTAATGATGATATCATCTAAATAAGCTACACATACAATTCCCAATTTCCTTAGTCGGCATAATATTGGTTTAAGGACCTTGGTAAAAATATATGGGGCGATATTTAAACCGAAAGCTAATGAATTGAAATGATAAAGATCTTCTACAAATTGGAATTTCAAATATTTTTTACTTGTCTCATTCATGGGAATGAGAAAGTAAGCATCCTTCAGATCAATGGTACAAAGGTAGCTATTCTTGTATAGAAGATTTTTTACACTGCGATAGTCCTCTAATTTAAAGTGTGGTGGACTGATGAATTGATTCAGGTTTTTAAGATTTAGTATAAATCGAAATGAACCGTTTGGTTTTTTGGTTAGAAAAAAATTTGATAAAAACTGCCCCTGTTCATGCTGAGAGGGTGAAATTGCACCGATAACGCATAATTCTTTTATAATGTTTGTTACAGCAGTCATTTGACCCTGTTTAATTATATTTGGGGGTGGCAGTTTTTGATATGGCTGAGTTTTAAAAGGAATTTTAAAGCCTGTTATCCACTCTAATATCAGAGGACTATCTGTAATTTTTCTCCAGTTTGTAGAAAAATCACGTAATCGACCAGCGTAGTTTACCTCTAAATTCTCTTGTGTTTGGGTTGTTCCGTTTTCTTTCCCCACGATTGATGGTATCTCTTCTCCTTCCTGCCCCCCTCTCTTTTGCGCCGGTATTTTAGGGGTCGGCGCTTGAAGTTTAAAGAACTCGTCGAAGGTTGGCTGGTTGGCCAATTGTGTTGACTAGATGTGGTGTGGCTGGTTCGGAAACGTTTCAACTTTAAGTCTGCCGATGCTTTCTGAATCTCTTTATTGTTTTTCACATTGGAGGCGAGGTCATCTCCAAATAGCCATTCATCTATTGGTCGATCCATTACAATCTTTCTGATAGATAGATCTAGAGCACCCGAAACACCAAATCGGCGGTGGCATGAAAGTGTATGTTGAACATCCGTCAACAGTTTGGTAGCATTCGCCAAGTGGAAAAGATGTTGGCTAGTTTCCTCAGACGGAGATGTGAAGAAAAGATTCATAGGTATCGCCACAGCACAGATTGCCGCACTCAGTTGCTCCTGTATTTTGGATAGAAAATTATCCTGTTTTCCTAGGAGGTCGCTGAGACAGCCCTGAACTTCCAGATTCAGTTTTGGGGGAATAAGGGCAGGAATATTATTAACGACTGGATATTTATCCATCAATTCATTTCGATCGGCCTTTTCTATACCCTTTCGAAGAAAGGTAGTCCATCTATTTGCTATTTGCTCGTGAACATCTGGACCTAATTTATTCAAGGCCAACGGGTCGGCACCCAAAACCTCGGAAGCTACCGCTGACAATGGTTGTGAGTCATTCTGTTGTGCCGCCTCCAATTCTTGTGGACAATCCATAAGTGATGTATCACTGCTATCCTCTGAATCACTGGAGCTTGAGCTCGAGCCTATAGTGAGAGCACAGGTAATGAATAACTGTTTTTTAATCTCAATGTATCAAATATGAATACATCTAACATTAATTTTTTCAGCACCCGTTATTACATGAAGCAACAATATAAGTAGAAAAGGTAAAGAAGTGGTAGTGAAAACTTGGAAATTTTTGAACGAGTTGGTACATACATGTGTGTGTACTACGCTCGGATTGTGGCCTGAAATATTCCAAGAATGTTTTCGTTATCAAATAACTCATCAAAATTTGATGAAAAAATGAGCACATGAGTGCTTCAGAATTCTAATGCGGCATGGAATATTCCAGCACTGTTTTCGTTGTCAAGAACTGATTACAGACAAATCTTGGCAAAGCATGAGCACATGTGTGCTTCAGAATTCCATAAGAGCAGTACATGTGTACTAGCGAATTCTTAAAACGGCATGGAATATTCCAGCCCTGTTTTCGTTGCCAAAAATCGAATCACAGACAAACCTTGACAAAAGGATGAGCACATGTGTGCGTCAGAATTCAATGAGTGTAATACATGTGTACTAACGAATTCTCAATACGGCATTGGAATATTCCAGCACTAACTTGTTTTGCAAGGTTGTTATCGTGAGTACATGTGTACTCAAATACAGTCAAAAATGGCACGAGAGTTTCAGATAATTCAAATAATCCATGTGGTGTGTCCCAAAGGCAAACAATACTTGTTTTTGTTTTTTGTAACTATTTGGGAAACATAAATCAACTCACTTGGCTGGTATGTGCGCAACTCTTCTTGTAATTTTGCAAGTTTTCGTTTCACACGGTCCAAGTTTGCTTTTCCACGTCTTTTTCCCATTGCTAGTTGAAGTATTTATCACGTCTTTTCGTTGCGGTACGACACACTAGAGTGAGGAATTTCTAGTCAAAGAAATGGGAAGAGCAAAAAGTGATAACTGAAAGAAGTTGTTCACTTTTTTACTTCGAACGTCGTAGTTGCAGTGCAGCGCTCTAGCACTACTGGGTGTTTATAATCTGAGACGAGACTGTGAAATATAATTTCCATGTTAGGTAATGTTTTGGTATTTGGATTATCAAGGTGTATGTAGTGTATGGACCTGGTGAATCTGCATATGATTTTTGATAAGGCTTCTTGGCAGAATTGTCTACATTTTATAAAGCTTCAGAGCAACTATAGATGATGGTTCTCTGTTTAGTTTCATTTTATTTGTTTACGGTTAATTGCGCTCGGAGTTGATCTCACACTGTACTTGCTCACATTAACTTCAAATATTATACTGTTTGAAATAGACTATTTATAAGTATGGTACTTGGCTCTTATATTTTGATCCTGTTTGGTTGATTTGGAGATTACATTTTGATGAGTTATGATGAAGGAAGGTTCTTAACTCTTGTAAATATGGCGAAAAGGTAAAAAATACTTCAAAGTATATGTCACACAAATATGGTAATTACAAAATTGAACATCAACTAATTCAACTATTTCAGAATCAAATCGAAAGATTTCAAGATCACTCTTATGAA
The DNA here is from genome assembly GCA_958502065.1 of Chrysolina americana. Classification (NCBI taxonomy): domain Eukaryota; kingdom Metazoa; phylum Arthropoda; class Insecta; order Coleoptera; family Chrysomelidae; genus Chrysolina; species Chrysolina americana. The sequence goes on from OY293419.1 coordinate 38,621,029, forward strand.
ATAATGATGAGTGTAATACAACACCCCACCTACTTGGCATCTTTGCTGAAAATTTTAAATCTCAAGTAAATCCAAAAATTATCAAAACACCATTTAAATTTCGAATGAGACGTAGTCTTAGTCACGACATCTGCTAACATGTTCTCAGTTCCAGTCGCTTTTCCGCAAATGATTCCATTTTCCACTGAATCTCGAACAAAATGGTGACGAAAATCAATGATTCTGCTTTTTTCATGATACACATTATTTTTGGACAATTCAGTTGCCCCTTTATTATCGCAGAAAATATCGCTTGAATTTGATATTTTTTAGTTTCCTCAGAATCTATTCCTTCTTCCTGAGAAAAACCTTTAGCTACAAGTATTTCTTTGTATTTTTTGATTTGACCATCTGTCCCTTTTTTGGGGTTTGAATACCCACTTGCTTTTGATCGCTTTACGGCCATCTGGTATTTCTTTTATAATGCCCTGTGTTGTCGATTTCATGTGACCTCAGCTCCTGTACTATAGCTTCTCTCCATGTTTAAGAACTATTTTCATTTGAAGCTCCTTCCCATGTCATCGGTTCAGCGTGGAATTATTGATTATGTGAGTTTGCTTAACAGATATAGTCTTGGAGATGAGTTGGTTTGCTGCAATTTCTTTTTTGCTTCTTTTAAATCACTCCCTCTGTGTTTTCTCCACTGGCTGATTCTTTGGGTATGTCACTTTCGTGTTCTACTTCTGCATCATTCTTCCATGCCTTGCAATTTGTCTTTTTTTGCCACTTCATCTCCGGTTTTCTCCGAATGAGCTATCCGTATTCTTTTCTTATTTTTAGCTGAATTTTCATATTATGGAGTTTGATTTTCTTTAAAAATTACATTTCTGGATATCACAATTTTCTTTTGATTTTCGTCGAAAAATATGTACGTTTTCGTACTTTCTTCATAACCAAGAAAAATACACTCGACTGACTAACTTTTTTTTTTAATATACACATTCTCTCTCGATATACTTATCTAATGACTTTGAACCATTTATCAGTTGCTCATTCTTTTGATTTCTTATAGAACACCGCTTTTCATCGATGATAAATTCATTACCTCTATCATCAATTTTATCAATTGATAAAAGATTCATTCTTAAATTTGGGATATATAAGGTGTCTTACGATGATTTCTTCTAAATTTTCATTTATATTCACTGCTAAGGGTATATCTCCCATGCTTTCTGATGAAATCAGATTTCCATCAACCGTTTCTACAATAATTCTTTCAGAGAATGATGGTTCTCAAACAATTCTTTTTGTGAAGTCATATGGCAAGTTGCATCGGAATCCAGATACCATTTTTCATCACCATTCAGCTCAAGTTTGCTATCTACAACTGCATGTGCATAATTCGATTGTTGTTTTATTGATGACGGCATTGAATGAGAAGAGTATTCTTTACGGTGAAACTTTCTTGAATAACACGTTTTATCAAAATGTTTTGGTTCACCACAAATGTAATATCTTTTCAACTTTTTATTTCTTAATCTGCATTATGACTACTTAATTTGATTTTTGAAGTGATGCTTTTGTTTGCTTCCTAGAGCGGAATAATTCTTCATGGTATTTTCAGCACATCAGGCTTCTTCTTGTAAACGGTTTTTGATTAAGAATCCAAGACTAGTTTTAATGCACTATTTTCCATCGCCATGACTAATAAATCATAATCATCTGTGAGGTTTTCAAGTAACTTGAAAGCCATGTAATTATCGCTGACTTCTCTGCCAACTCCCTTCAGTCTTATCTGAATATTCAACATTGTATTGATGTAGTCAGTCCTACATCTTGGTAAAATTACTCAACTTTGATGTTGTAAACTTCTCTGGAACTCTGGACTCTTAATTGTTATAAAAAATTATTGAAACTTTAAACAACTGTCACAGAATACAGAACAACTTTCTTGTCAAAAAGCACAAAAACAATACCAACCCACGGTGGCTTTACAAAAATACAGGTAAATGCACAATTAGGGTGAGTCCACAACATTCGGCCACGAAGAAATGATCTCATAGATATTTCTACGGAAAAATTTCAATTGATATAGTAATTTTATGATGTTTTATACAAACTGTGCAAACTTCTTTGAGATCAAATTAAACATCAATTAACTTAACTAGTTCAGAATCAATTCCAAAAACACTAAAATCACTGTTATGAAACAATAATGAATGTAATATTTCAACAAATTTTCGTTTGAGTGGCGCCCAGTAGTTACCCATTATGATTTTACTCCATCGAATAAGCCGAATCTACCCGTCTCCACAAACGTGGCCACAAATGCTACACTTTTAAATTCAGATGATTTTCCATACCTATATTTGACGGATACATCTTGATGACTAGTCATAATCAAATCTCATCTTGGTCATTTTTGTGTAAAAGTTTGAATATTCTATTGAAAACTTTCAATTTACTTTATCATGAAAAATATCTAAATTCCTCACGTTGCCTCCCGACGTTTCTAGAATATTTAGCATGGGCTCACGGGAAAATAAATCGAGTGTTGCTAATCATTTACTAGAAACTAATCATAAAATCAATATTCAATATTAAAAATTAGTAAAACCCGTTAATGATTATACAAAATTGGATTGTTACGAAAGTATTGCTATATACAAGAACGGTTCAAGCAGGCCCTTGCTTAATAAAGATAATGGTCCATTATATTCAAAACTATTTGAGTTGCTACCGACAATTTAATTAATATCATTTTAATTTTGTTGTAATTATACCTGACCGTAGGTTTGCTTACAAGTAAGGATCAACTCCTGTTTCATATTATTTTAATCATAACAATTGGATAGATATAAATTTAAATGATTTGGTACTAATCCTCAGTTGAGTAATCCTACTGATGAAGTTAACTTGGTTAACGAAATGCGCATCTATAGTGCATTCACATTTCAAATACGGATGATGTCAACAAAAGCACGTGAACGCCAAACTAGAACAGAGACGCATTAAGCTTGTTAACCCAGTGAAATTAATTTGAACATGCAACATCCTCCAAAACCAACTCAGAACTTCACACCAAAACAAATATTTGAAATAAATGATCAATAATGTAATTAAAAACACAAAAATCAATCACCAATGCAACTTCAAACAAAAACAGCTTCAATAATTGTAACGCAGCCAAGCTGAATACATCTCTGCAAAAACATTTTGTTTGGTGTCGTGTCAGGTTGATGTTCTATCGACCAATAGTGTTGCGAGAATTGACGATCACGAGGCATGCATTGATCACTGTTTAAGTACATGGAGCGTATTTGAAATGTGACTACACTATAGGAATGAAATTACTAGTGTGGTGAAGGGGAAAACTTCTTTTGTTCTCATTGGGTAACACCACTGGCGACCAATACCCCATTTTCCATGTAACATAAGATATTGAATTCGTCAAATCTTAATTCAATGCTCATATTATATGTAGGGAGCAGCGCTTATCAGGTACAAATTTCACGATAGTAGGATCGGATTTTTGCAAAAACCATTGATTTCATGAAATATATATTTTTTGTATGGGCTTGGTGGTCCCATGAGAATTCGGGAAAAAAAATTAAACAAAAACTGTAGGCGTAAAACCGATTTCCGTTTTACCAAGGTAGTGTTTGATCTTAACATCTCAACGAAATGGAAGCAATGATTTAGTTTAAATGAAATATAATGAATGCTCTAAAAGTCGAATAGAGAATCATAATGGTTGATATGGAAGTTGATTTTGGAAGAGTCAACTTTCCAGAGGAATGAAAACTATATTATTTATAATGAAAATTAAGTACTTCCTCATATTGTGTTCACATTTGAAACCAGAAGGCTTATGAAAAGTCACTAGATATTACACAATGAATACTTACACTAACTGAAAATTCACACCTGCAGAGTATCAAGTTAAAACGAAGACAGATCATTTTTTCAAGGCACTCCCGGATTTCCGAGAAACAGGGTGGTTGGTCTATTAAGATATATTTCCTCTCACAGAAGTATCAACATACGAACCATAAAAATATTTCTTTGTGCGACTGAAATGTCCCTGTTTAAAAAATGCATTCATCAAATACTAAAATAATAATCTCAAAAATGGTTATTTATTGAAGGATCCTTTGTAACATGTATTTGGAAATGGTTTGAAATATCAACTAACAGTAATTCTTCATCTTCAGAAGTGGTCGGTGATGATATTATTATGATTATTTTCACGACCGGAGACAATATTTCACTTTACGTGTATTATTTTGAATAACATTTCTGGTCTCATTATGTGTACGTTTAGTTACATCATCGACATAATCATTCCAAAAGTGCGTTAAGAATTTACTGATCAAAAATAGTTATTTATGTAATAAGTGAGTAAAGTGGTACTTTTTTTACGAGTAGGAAATATTATTATTTATTTTATTTTATTCCTACGAGTCAAAAAAACACTTCACTCACATGTTGCATGCAATATTTTTTCTACAACTGTCAAAAAATAGGACAACCAATTTTTATAGTTCATTAGCTACTCAACTCAACCTCACCCAATTTAATTAATAACACAACTGAGAAAAAAAGTGTACTTTTTTTGTGTATTTTGTGTTCCGAACGTATGTAATTTTTTAATATAAAAATACTGTTTCATTATTACTTATACGGAAAAGTGTGAAAAAAAGTGCACATTTTTTACAGTTGTACAAAAAAGTTGTTATGTTATAGACGACTTTTATCTGAGATAATTCTCTTCGACACATTTTTTTTTATGTAATTTACAATGTTCTTTCCACTAATTTTGTTGTTGAAGTTATCGTTATATTATTATTGCTTGCAATTGTATTTTTCATGTTACTTATATACAGGGTATCTAGACGTTATTGAATAAATGGATGATTCAATAGATTTAATTTTAGTGGATATTCATTTTCTTCGGGAGTTGAAATATCAGCGATTTACATTTTGACGCTCCCAGCAAAGAATGTAGCAACTCAATTTTCAATACGTTTGAGATGATCATTCGATATTAATAAAAAAATACGCGAGAAGTATACAACGTACAATTTAATACTTGAAATGTATTCACATGCACGTTATCTCCGAAAACGTCACTTTTATTGGCAATAATAAAATACGAGAAACTTCACTAAACAACTGGACAATTGGTTTCAGACACTCTCAGGATGATCAAACTCCATTATATATATTGTAGCCGAGGCTTACTTTTCACAGAACCTAATGCATTATCAAAAATCAACATTGAATGAGTCATACAACTTTGGAATTTTCTCAGTTATATTTATTAAGTTTGCTTAACGAAAATATTTTAAAGAATTTGCTTGAAATACAAATTGTGAACAAAACGGAATCTTTTCAGATTTCAAAAATTCAGGAATGATTTTTACTTTTGAGACATTGTTGTGAAGTTTCACTGCCACGCTATTTGATAAATAAATAAATAAATAAAATATTTATTCACTCATTCAATACAACCCTATCAAAATGAAATAGACCACTGTTTGTTATATCCTCCTTGGGTTTCATCATCAACTCGAAGTATTAATTTAACCAATACTAGTAGGAACACATTACTTATAGTCTACTAACTCTAATAGCACAATATTGTTGATAGTATGTTATTTACTATTTATATCTCAATAACCTAGAATAGTGATGATTATTTATCATAACATTAAGTATGGAGCATAAATTAGAGTTTTTTGCGGCCTCCGGCAAAATAGTGACATTGGAGTTTTTGTTTGGAGTGACTGGACAACAAAAATTCAGCTAATTCGACAAGAGACCAATTTTCTTATTGAATGTTTTTATATCCTTTGTGCAAACTTGACGAACACCCCAACCGCTTCAAAAAATGGTTTGAAATACGTAGTACATATAAGGAACACAAAAATAAGCTAAAGATATTTTAGACACACGTTTTCAATAAGGGTCTTACGATAACTCCTCAAAGAAAGGAAATTTCATTCAAGTTATCTTGATTGAATTTACTTGTTTATTATTGTCTATGTTTGGCAATGTCATAAGTAGGTATTCAAAATAGCAGAGTAGGCCACCGATATAGGAAAATTGTTGAATCATGTTGACCATGTCCTTAGTGAAAACAAATTTGAGAGTGTTCCATATTCGATTAGTTGGTAATGGATGTTTCTTTTTTTCAGAGTTGAATTTCAAACATCCGGTTCCAACACCCTGTCACAGTCTTCTCATGGAATGTTCCAAGGGCAGCAGGCACCGGGTTGTATTTGTTACAGTTGCAATTCTGGTGTCTATCACAGCCTCCGTAATCTTCTTCGTACTATCACAACAAACACCAGAAAGGATGGAAGATACAATCGATCAACACTGCTTTGAAAACAACCTGGGACATCACAAAGTGTACTATCGAGAAGACTGGAATGCGAGCATACCCCTAGCTGAAAAAAAACTTCCTCAACCCACGTCACTAGTTATCATAAGCCACAGTGCGTCTTCTCCTTGTAATTCATTTGAATCATGTGCCAGAAAAATCCAGATTTTTCAACATTATCAAATATTTGGTTTGAGGATGGATGATATTTGTTATAATTTTCTCATAGGTGGTGATGGTAATGTATACTCTGGAAGAGGGTGGAATACAGTTAATTGCCACAAAAAACTTAGTATCGGTATCAATTTCATTGGTGACTTTGAGGTAAATACTCTTAATGAAACTATGATTGACTGTATCGAAAGATTGCTCGAGCGCGGTGTACGTTGGGGTAAACTATCAAAAGACTATATTTTGGTAGGTCATAACCAGACAAGTGATACTCGAAGTCCAGGTAAAAATGCTTACGAAGTTATCAAGACATTTCCTCATTTTAGAGATAAAGACATGCGGAGATGACGTTGCTTGATTCGGGAAATCGGTCTCATTTTGTCTACCCAGAATTCGATTTTGATCGGCCAATAACTATGTTAATCCAAATAAGTATATTTGATCATGAAAAATGTAAATAATTTTTAGTTAGTAATAAATGTTTCATCTATTGGAAGAAAAACAGAAATATATTAAACTTAAATATATTTTAGACTCTTCATTTTCCATCAGCATATTTATCACGATTCATAATATATAGCAAACTGATCTCAACTGCCAATGATGTGAAATACATCCCTAGGCAACGAGTTGCGAGGCTTTGCCGTTCTTTGAAAGAACACGGAATAGACATATTTTGCAGTGTGATGACTGAACATGATGGATCAATTTCGATGAAACTGTCAACGATAGAACGACTGATGATGTCTCAGAAGAACTTCTGTAAAATAGAGATAGATGGCCAAATTTTCTAAGGTGTTTCAGAGAAGTGAGTGAGTTTGTGAGCGAGGCATCACCGATGAAATTAATCTGGGAGCTTCAGTGTATATTTAGGAACTGCCCTTTTTCATGTTCATTTATGGGAACATGAAAAAGAAGTTTTTAAGGAGAGGTTAGGTTAGGTTAGGTTAAGTGTAGAATGAATAATTGTGAAAAACTTCATCACAGGCTTTTGCATACGGATAATTTCAGAAAGGAAAATACCGAAACTGAAGGAATTAGGGTAAGTGAAACTGTGGCTCACACTTCGAATACTATCTATAATGAAGTTCTTCTCAAAATAGCCCTAATCACCATTAAAGCAAATAATATTTACAGGGAAGTATATGCTTTATTCGATGAGGCTTCAACGGTCACTTTGATAGATGAAGATTTAGCCAATGATCTGAAATTAGACGGTGAGTATACCAATTTGGGATTGAGATGGACAGATAGGGAAACATCGAAAAATATCCCATCAAGAAAGACTTCCTTTGAGATATCGGGTGATGAAGGTAAGTTCTTCAAACTGGAAAACGTATACACACTCAAAGGAACGGATTTACCTGTTCAATCCATCAATGCAGCTAAGCTGAAATCAAAGTGGTATCACCTGCAAAAAGTAAGTTTCTCTAGCATGAATAGAATACAACCCAAACTACTCATAGGCCAGGATAATTGGGATTTAATTTGCACCAGAGAAATTATAGAGGGTCCCAAGAATTCTCCTGCACTGTCGCGTACCAAACTTGGTTGGGTGATACATGGGAATGTGCATCAATTCAGGGGGAGATTAGATGATTCTATTGTTTTACATATCCAACATCGCGAAAATACAGATCTTGATTTGCATGACGAAGTAAAAAAGTAATTTTTAGCTGAGGCATTTGGAATGAAAATCATGGAAAACCCGATTCTGAACAAAGCAGAAAAATACGCTATGAAAATAATGAAAGAAACTTCAAGGAAAATAGAAGACAGATGAGAAATAGGATTGATATGGAAAGAAAATGAATCAATTTTACCTGATAGCGAACCCATAGCCCTACAACGCTTGACCCATATAGAAAGGAAGATGGAGAGAAACTGCGATTTCAAGAGAGCATATGAACGAAAAATTCAGGAATATTTGGAGAAAGGGTATGCAAAAAAAGAGTATGGAAATGAAGAAAAGGTATGGTATCTGCCTCATTTTGCAGTGGTGAATGAAAATAAACCAGGAAAGATTCGATTTGTCTTCGATGCTGCTGCAAAAGTGGAAGGTAAATGTTTCAATTATTTCTTCATTAAAGGACCTGATCTATACAATTCACTTATATCTATTATTTGGAAATTCAGAGAAAAACGTGTAGCATTTTCATCAGATATAAAGGAAATGTTACATCAGATAAAAATTCGAGAGGAAGATCAATCAGCACAGAGGTTTTTGTTCAGAGAAGAATTCCAATCCGAACCTTCAGTATATCAGATGCAGGTCATGATTTTTGGAGCTGTATCTTCACCTTTCTGTGCACAATATGTGAAGAACAAGAACGCAATGGCATTGATTGACCAGTATCCTGATGCAGTGGAAGGAATTATTGGTAAACACTAAATGGATGATTACCTTGATTGCACCGACTCCGAAGAAGAAGCCATACGCAGAGTAAACGAGGTCATATCCATTCATAAACAAGGAGGCTTTGAATTGAGAGGCTGGGTGAGTAATTCGAAAAAATTGATTGATAGCATTCCTGTAGAATTGAGAAATGAAGAAAAAAATTAGGTGATCCCAATGAATCACATAGAATTTTAGGCTTAACATGGAATTCCATTAGAGATTTTTTAAAGTATCCATTAAATTTTCATACAATAGATAAAAGTATTCTCTCTTGCAAGAAAATTCCAACCAAAAGAGAAGTATTGGGTGTGGTCATGTCGTTGTTTGATCCATTGGGATTGTTGGGTTGTTATTCGATAAAAGGGAAAATTCTACTCCAAGATATATGGAGAAGTGGTTTATCTTGGGATAACAAAATAATAGAACCCTATTTAAAAAAATGGATGAAATGGATGAATGAATTGAAAGGAATTGAAAAAGTTGAGATACCGAGGTGTTACAATTTACTGAATTTTTCAGATTTTGAAGTACAGCTTCACATTTTCTGTGATGCCAGTGAGCAAGCAGTAGCAACCGTAGGATACTTCAGATTTCAATAGTATGGTAAGATTCATATTTCTCTCGTTATGTCACGAACTCAAGTTGCTCCATTGAGATCATGGACAATTCCAAGGCTAGAACTTCAGGGTGCTCTGATGGGTACCAGACTGGCTTTTACAATCCAAAAAGAACATACGTTCACTGTGAGTAGGAGAGTTTTCTGGACGGATTCAAATACAGTTTTAGGATGGCTCAGATCGGACACAAGAAACTTCAAATCCTTTGTAGCCCACAGAGTAGGGGAAATCTAGGAATATACCGATATTTCTGAATGGAGATGGGTCCCGTCAGAGCAGAACATTGCAGATGAAGCTACAAGAGATTCAAGAGACACCAATCTGAAATCTGATTCTCCATGGATAAGAGGACCTGAATTCTTGTACCTCGAAGAGGATTGCTGGGTTCAGGAAAAGGGAGATTTTAGAATATCCAATGAAGACAGAGAACTAAAAAAGGAAGTTACACTGACTATTACTTCAGGGCCAAATTTCCTTCCAGATATAGACCGGTATTCTAAATATAAGAAATTGATTAGGGTAACTGCCTATATGATTAGATTTATAGAAAATTGCAAAACAACAGCATCGAGAAACCTGAGTGAATTGATCAGAGATGAATTAGAAAAAGCTGAGAGAGTATGGTGTAGAAGAATACAAGAAGAGTGTTTTTCAGAAGAAATGAAATATTTAAAGAAAGGTTATTTGGTTCCAAAATGTAGCAAAATATATCAGTTATCACCCTATTTGGAGGATGATATCATTTGTCTTGGAGGCAGGACGGATAAATCCACAGAGCTACACTTCGAAACAAAGAGGCCGATTATTTTACCAAATAAACATAGATTTACATATTTATTGGTTGATTATTATACTGGAAAACGGGACATGGGGGACTTCAGATGGTTTTGAATGAAATCAGACAAAAATTTTGAATTATTCATGGGCAAAAATTAGTATCAAAAATATTGAACTCTTGCAATTTCTGTAAAAAAATCAAAGCTAAACCAATAGCAGTAGAAATGGGACAACTACCTTCAATAAGACTGATAAAACCTGACAGACCTTTTACCTATGTGGGAATAGACTATTTTGGACCAATGGAAACTAGTATTGGAAGAAAAAGATGAAAGATATGGAGTGCTTTTCACTTGTCTGTCAGTGAGAGCCATTCATATTGAGTTGGCTGAAAGTCTCACCACAGATTCAGCAATTCTGGCTTTGAGAAGGTTCATAGCACGACGAGGTCAACCGAAAACAATATGGAGTGATAATGGAAGTAATTTGAAGTCAATGGAAAAGGAACTCGAGCAGGTAGTCAAGCAGTTGGACGAACAAAGGATCAAATCCGATCTGATTGCATCTGAAATGGAGTGGAAAAGAATATCTCCAGGAAGTCCACATATGGGGGGAGCCTGGGAAAGGATGGTACGTTCTATGAAAGAAGCCTTACGTATCACCCTGAAGCAAACCTCTCCTAAACAAGAAGTTTTACTAACTTACCTAATGGAAGCAGAACACACTGTCAACAGCCGTCCATTGACGTATGCATCCTCTGATTCAAGTGATCCAGAAAGCCTTACACCAATCCATTTCCTAATCGGAACTTCAAGTATTGCCAAACCAATAGATATAATCGATAATACACAGGAAGATCTGAAGAAGCAATGGAGAATGTCCCAAAAACTTGCCGAATGTTTTTGGAATAGCTGGGTGAGAGAATACCTTCCTACTCTCACGAAAAGAGCAAAATGGCATGGAAACATTAGAAGTATCAAAGAAAGAGAAGTTGTTATCCTGATGGACATCCAATTACCAAGAAATAACTGGCCAATGGGAAGAATAATCAAAACTTATCCAGGCAAAGATGGAAAAGTTAGAGTGGTGGACGTCAAAACAAAACATGGAACATACCGTCGACCAACTGTCAAGATATGCCCACTGCATCTCCTGGAGATGAGTAACGGCTAAGATGGGTGCCGTTACAGGCAGGAGAAATGTTAGAATTTGATATTTATGTTTTTGTTTTGTTTTATCACTTTGTATATTGATATTTTTTTTGTGAATTGTTATATGATATGGCTATGAAAAAAAGTGAGTGTAATAGATTGACAGAAAATAAACAAGATTAGAAAATAGAACATTCCTGAAATTTTTCGTAGATTTTCACGCTGATCCTTCAGCCAGATTAAAAAGGCATATTTCAGGTTTGTAACGCAACACCCACTCTTTGGAATTACCACAGTAATTGATCAATGCCTGCTTTGAAATATTTAATCTTAGGGAATCTATGGAAAGTCAATGAATCAACAAGGTTCGATGTTGTACTTGTACAATATTTAAATTAGAGTCGCCTGTAATCTCCACTAATTACAGTCGAGTGAAGTTCTTGGGATTGAATTTTGATGAACACCTCAATTTGGTCTTCAAGTATCATTGTGGAGGTTTCTTTCCTAAACTTCATGCAGTAGATTATTGTTTTCTTAAGTGTGGACAAGATGCTCGTAACTGTAAAGGGATTAAATGAAATGAGCAGTAGGCAGCAACAAAATTATAAATGAAAAATCCAGAAAACTACCCAAAATGTAATAAAATAAGTAGGTAATTTATTAATAGCTAATTCGTCTATATTTTGAGACTTTTCACTTGAGAATCCTGATTTCCGGAATACTTATAAGTATTGTTTCATCCCTTGTCTATAAGTTATCCTTTAGAGAAAATTGCTAGTATACGAATTTAATTTTTTTATTCAATGATTTATTAATCAGGTTTACACGTCAAATTCAACTTATAAACTGTTCGAAATGTCAGCTATCAACATACATACTAATAATAATAACGATTCTCTATTTCTCCTTTAACATTCTGCAACATATTGGCAGATACTTTCTGACTGTTCTTTCAAAGAACACGGAATAGACATATTTTGCAGTGTGATGACTGAACATGATGGATCAATTTCGATGAAACTGTCACCGATAGAACGACTGATGATGTCTCAGAAGAACTTCTATAAAATAGAGATAGATGGCCAAATTTTCTAAGGTGTTTCAGAGAAGTGAGTGAGTTTGTGAGCGAGGCATCACCGATGAAATTAATCTGGTAGCTTCAGTGTATATTTAGGAACTGCCCTTTTTCATGTTCATTTATGGGAACATGAAAAAGAAGTTTTTAAGGAGAGGTTAGAATATAGAAGTTTATGGAAAAAAATTAAAATTCTTTGTTTACTTTATGTAGTCTATAGGTATAAAGTAGAAACAAGGTTTTTTATTCAATTATTATAGCATTTTTTGTTGTAGATCGAATCAGTCAGGGGGATGTAATTACCCCAACTACCCCTCCTTAGATCCGCCCTTGGTCAGAAAGTAACTGCCAATATGTTGCAGAATGTTAAAGGAGAAATAGAGAATCAATTTTATTATTGTATGTATGTTGATAGCTGACATAACGAACAGTTTATAAGTTGAATTTGACGTGTAAACCTGATTAATAAATCATTAAATAAAAAAAATTAAATTCGTATACTAGCAATTTTCTCTAAAGGATTACTTATAGACAAGGGATGAAACAATACTTATAAGTATTCCGGAAATCAGGATTCTCAAGTGAAAAGTCTCGAAATATGTTCGAATTAGCTATTAATAAATTACCTACTTATTTTATTAAATTTTGGGTAGTTTTCTGGATTTTTCATTTATAATTTTGTTGCTGCCTACTGCTCATTTCATTTAATCCCTTCACAGTTACGATCATCTTGTCCACTCTTAAGAAAACAATAATCTACTGCATGAAGTTTAGGAAAGAAACCTCCACAATAATACTTGAAGACCAAATTGAGGTGTTCATCAAAATTCAATCCCAAGAACTTCACTCGACTGTAATTAGTGGAGATTACAGGCGACTCTAATTTAAATATTGTCACAAGTACTACATCGTACCTTGTTGATTCATTGACTTTCCATAGATTCCCTAAGATTAAATACTTTAAAGCAGGCATTGATCAATTACTGTGGTAATTCCAAAGAGTGGGTGTTGCGATACAAACCTGAAATATGCCTTTTTAATCCAGCTGAAGGATCAGCGTGAAAATCTATGAAAAATTTCAGGAATGTTCTATTTTCTAATCTTGTTTATTTTCTGTCAATCTATTACACTCACTTTTTTTCATAGCCATATCATATAACAATTCAAAAAAAATATCAATATACAAAGTGATAAACCAAAACAAAAACATAAATATCAAATTCTAACATTTCTCCCCCCTGTAACGGCACCCATCCTAGCCGTTACTCATCTCCAGGAGATCCAGTGGGCATATCTTGACAGTTGGTCGACGGTATGTTCCATGTTTTGTTTTGACGTCCACCACTCTAACTTTTCCATCTTTGCCTGGATAAGTTTTGATTATTCTTCCCATTGGCCAGTTATTTTTTGGTAATTGGTTGTCCATCAGGATAACAACTTCTCCTTCTTTGATACTTCTAATGTTTCCATACCATTTTGCTCTTTTCGTGAGAGTAGGAAGGTATTTTCTCACCCACCTATTCCAAAATCATTCGGCAAGTTTTTGGGACATTCTCCATTGCTTCTTCAGATCTTCCTGTGTATTATCGATTATATCTATTGGTTTGGCAATACTTGAAGTTTCGATTAGGAAATGGATTGGTGTGAGGCTTTCTGGATCACTTGAATCAGAGGATACATACGTCAATGGACGGCTGTTGACAGTGTGTTCTGCTTCCATTAGGTAAGTTAGTAAAACTTCTTGTTTTGGAGAGGTTTGCTTCAGGGTGATACGTAAGGCTTCTTTCACAGAACGTACCATCCTTTCCCAGGCTCCCCCCATATGTGGACTTCCTGGAGATATTCTTTTCCACTCTATTTCAGATGCAATCAGATCGGATTTGATCCTTCGTTCGTCCAACTGCTTGACTACCTGCTTGAGTTCCTTTTCCATTGACTTCAAATAACTTATTGTTATTATATTGTTTTCGGTTGACCTCGTCGTGCTATGAACCTTCTCAAAGCCAGAATTGCTGAATCTGTGGTGAGACTTTCAGCCAACTCAATATGAATGGCTCTCACTGACAGACAAGTGAAAAGCACTCCATATCTTTTATCTTTTTCTTCCAATACTAGTTTCCATTGGTCCAAAATAGTCTATTCCCACATAGGTAAAAGGTCTGTCAGGTTTTGTCAGTCTTATTGAAGGTAGTTGTCCCATTTCTGCTGCTATTGGTTTAGCTTTGATATTTTTACAGAAATTGCAAAAGTTCAATATTTTTGATACAAATTTTTGCCCATGAATAATTCAAAATTTTTGTCTGATTTCGTTCAAAACCATCTGAAGTCCCCCATGTCCCGTTTTCCAGTATAATAATCAACCAATAAATATGTAAATCTATGTTTATTTGGTAAAATAATCGGCCTCTTTGTTTCGAAGTGTAGCTCTGTGGATTTATCCGTCCTGCCTCCAAGACAAATGATATCATCCTCCAAATAGGGTGATAACTGATATATTTTGCTACATTTTGGAACCAAATAACCTTTCTTTAAATATTTCATTTCTTCTGAAAAACACTCTTCTTGTATTCTTCTACACCATACTCTCTCAGCTTTTTCTAATTCATCTCTGATCAATTCACTCAGGTTTCTCGATGTTGATGTTTTGCAATTTTCTATAAATCTAATCATATAGGCAGTTACCCTAATCAATTTCTTATATTTAGAATACCGGTCTATATCTGGGAGGAAATTCGGCCCTGAAGTAATAGTCAGTGTAACTTCCTTTTTTAGTTCTCTGTCTTCATTGGATATTCTAAAATCTCCCTTTTCCTGAACCCAGCAATCCTCTTCGAGGTACAAGAATTCAGGTCCTCTTATCCATGGAGAATCAGATTTCAGATTGGTGTCTCTTGAATCTCTTGTAGCTTCATCTGCAACATTCTGCTCTGACGGGACCCATCTCCATTCAGAAATATCGGTATATTCCTGGATTTCCCCTACTCTGTGGGCTACAAAGGATTTGAAGTTTCTTGCGTCCGATCTGAGCCATCCTAAAACTGTATTTGAATCCGTCCAGAAAACTCTCCTACTCACAGTGAACGTATGTTCTTTTTGGATTGTAGAAGCCAGTCTGGTACCCATGAGAGCACCCTGAAGTTCTAGCCTTGGAATTGTCCATGATCTCAATGGAGCAACTTGAGTTCGTGACATAACGAGAGAAATATGAATCTTACCATACTATTGAAATCTGAAGTATCCTACGGTTGCTACTGCTTGCTCACTGGTATCACAGAAAATGTGAAGCTGTACTTCAAAATCTGAAAAATTCAGTAAATTGTAACACCTCGGTATCTCAACTTTTTCAATTCCTTTCAATTCATTCATCCATTTCATCCATTTTTTTAAATAGGGTTCTATTATTTTGTTATCCCAAGATAAACCACTTCTCCATATATCTTGGAGTAGAATTTTCCCTTTTATCGAATAACAACCCAACAATCCCAATGGATCAAACAACGACATGACCACACCCAATACTTCTCTTTTGGTTGGAATTTTCTTGCAAGAGAGAATACTTTTATCTATTGTATGAAAATTTAATGGATACTTTAAAAAATCTCTGATGGGATTCCATGTTAAGCCTAAAATTCTATGTGATTCATTGGGATCACCTAATTTTTTTTCTTCATTTCTCAATTCTACAGGAATGCTATCAATCAATTTTTTCGAATTACTCACCCAGCCTCTCAATTCAAAGCCTCCTTGTTTATGAATGGATATGACCTCGTTTACTCTGCGTATGGCTTCTTCTTCGGAGTCGGTGCAATCAAGGTAATCATCCATATAGTGTTTACCAATAATTCCTTCCACTGCATCAGGATACTGGTCAATCAATGCCATTGCGTTCTTGTTCTTCACATATTGTGCACAGAAAGGTGAAGATACTGCTCCAGAAATCAAGACCTGCATCTGATATACTGAAGGTTCGGATTGGAATTCTTCTCTGAACAAAAACCTCATTGCTGATTGATCTTCCTCTCGAATTTTTATCTGATGTAACATTGCCTTTATATCTGATGAAAATGCTACACGTTTTTCTCTGAATATCCAAATAATAGATATAAGTGAATTGTATAGATCAGGTCCTTTAATGAAGAAATAATTGAAACATTTACCTTCCACTTTTGCAGCAGCATCGAAGACAAATCGAATCTTTCCTGGTTTATTTTCATTCACCACTGCAAAATGAGGCAGATACCATACCTTTTCTTCATTTCCATACTCTTCAAGTTTTTTGCATACCCTTTCTCCAAATATTCCTGAATTTTTCGTTCATATGCTTTCTTGAAATCGCAGTTTCTCTCCATCTTCCTTTCTATATGGGTCAAGCGTTGTAGGGATATGGGTTTGCTATCAGGTAAAATTGATTCATTTTCTTTCCATATCAATCCTATTTCCCATCTGTCTTCTATTTTCCTTGAAGTTTCTTCCATTATTTTCATAGCGTATTTTTCTTCTTTGTTCAGAATCGGATTTTCCATGATTTTCATTCCAAATGCCTCAGCTGAAAATTACTTTTTTACTTCGTCATGCAAATCAAGATCTGTATTTTCGCGATGTTGGATATGTAAAACAATAGAATCATCTAATCTCCCCCTGAATTGATGCACATTCCCATGTATCACCCAACCAAGTTTGGTACGCGACAGTGCAGGAGAATTCTTGGGACCCTCTATAATTTCTCTGGTGCAAATTAAATCCCAATTATCCTGGCCTATGAGTAGTTTGGGTTGTATTCTATTCATGCTAGAGAAACTTACTTTTTGCAGGTGATACCACTTTGATTTCAGCTTAGCTGCATTGATGGATTGAACAGGTAAATCCATTCCTTTGAGTGTGTATACGTTTTCCAGTTTGAAGAACTTACCTTCATCACCCGATATCTCAAAGGAAGTCTTTCTTGATGGGATATTTTTCGATGTTTCCCTATCTGTCCATCTCAATCCCAAATTGGTATACTCACCGTCTAATTTCAGATTATTGGCTAAATCTTCATCTATCAAAGTGACCGTTGAAGCCTCATCGAATAAAGCATATACTTCCCTGTATATATATTATTTGCTTTAATGGTGATTAGGGCTATTTTGAGAAGAACTTCATTACAGATAGTATTCGAAGTGTGAGCCACAGTTTCACTTACCCCAATTCCTTCAGTTTCGGTATTTTCCTTTCTGAAATTATCCGTATGCAAAAGCCTGTGATGAAGTTTTTCACAATTATTCATTCTATAATTTACTTTTTCTTGAACAATTTTGAATTCTGTGAGATTTTTTCAAACAACTGAAGCATATACCATTTTTCTTGATGAATTCCCACTTCTTTTCTACCGGAAGGGCGATAAATTGTTCACAAATGTCTAAAAAATTTTCATATTTACAGTATACAAGCACTTCTTTTGTTGAATATCTTTCTCAGAATGGTTCAAACTAGTAACTAATATACTCTTCTGTCTATCTTTCAATGATTGCGAGTTGGGGTATTTGTTTGTTAGTACTTGGGCATAACTTGCAGCCTCTGACTTCTGCCAGATCCAATCTCTAAAGTGACTGAGAGAGAATGTATAATTCATTCTGACAATTTTCTCTCCCCATTGTAACTGCATATTATGCGGAAGTTTCTGCAACAACTCATCCAAAAGTTGGGGACAATTTAAGTAATTATTCATATTTAATGAATACAATGTTTCCACTAAATTATTTAGGATTTCCGAGTAAAAAGTCAAACTTTTAAAGTCATTACTTTTGATAGGTGGTAAATGTCTAGCCTCATTTACCATTCTTCTAACTATGAGATCATCTCTGCCAAATCTACTTTTCAATATATCTAATATTTTACTCACCGGTGCTATTGAAATCAACAAACCTTCCACAGTCCTTTTTGCATCTCCTTTTAAACACTTCCTCAGTCTGCAGAGGTTTTCATCATTAGATAATCCTAATAATTGGGTGGTACTTTCAAATTGTTCATGGAAATTCGGCCATTCCTTGAATTCACCGATGAAAAAGGGTTATTCTTTATCAATAGACTGCCTTGCCATTAACTGTAAAATTTGTTGGTTTGTCACAGTGACATTTTCCGACTTGACGTCTGTTTTTTCCGCATTTGCCACTAAGCCTCCATTTTCCACATGTTCCTCATCCTCATCAAATCTATCCAGATTACCTACACTCTTCAACCATCGATTCATCTTGCCAGTCGAATCTACCTCTTCAGAAGATCCGTCTTCCTCAATTATTTCTTGATCGTCTTCAAGTTGAACCTTTTCAAGAGCCAATCTGTTTGCTATCATTTTCCTCTTTTGCTCTATTTTCCTCAGCAGAAGCTCTTCTTCCTGTTGCAACAGCTTGGCTAGATCTTCATCTGCGCGTACTTGTGCCTTCAGTTTCTTCCTTAGTAATGTAGAACTCTTTGATCCTGCTGTTTTCTTACTAATGGATGTCTTAGAACCTATTTCATCGCCATTTCTATTATTAGCAGTGACTTTGGATGAAACTGATTTTGTTTTCGCTTCTGCTTCTTCCAGATGAGCTTTTCTTTTGCTTCTGGTATCCATATTGCCAGTTCTTTATAGCGAGAAGGACCAGTAAATGTTGCGTTACAAACCTGAGATATACCTTTTTGATCCGGCTCGAAGGACCAGTAAATGTTGCGTTACAAACCTGAAATATGTCTTTTTAATCCGGCTGAAGGATCAGCGTGAAAATATATGAAAAATTTCAGGAAGGTTCTATTTTCTAATCTTGTTTATTTTCTGTCAATCTATTACACTCACTTTTTTCATAGTCATATCATATAACAATTCACAACAAAAATATCAATATACAAAGTGATAAAACAAAACAAAAACATAAATATCAAATTCTAACAGTGGGTACCTTACTATTTTTCAAGGATTTGTTCCGAACATTTTGATAAAAGTTATTTTGAAACTAATCTTCAAGAATCTCTCCTACATGTGAAGTCGAAAAGATGGGTTAGGGAAAACGGTGAGTGTCATGTATCATTTGAATCATTTACTCACCTCATTTTACATTCACACATTTAAAAATAAAATTGAAATCAAGTAGAATATAAATCACACTTTCTTCTGGCATCTGAGATTCTGACATAGTGTTATTAACATCAAAGAGTGATTTTCTTTCATTTGACTGTTGATAAAGAAAGAAAGAAAGAAATATTGAAGATTATACTATTTGAAATGTATTTACATGCTAAACATTTCAAATTTAATATTATGTGATTCTTTCACCTTTTCCGTTTTAGAAACGGCTGAATTTGTATAGATTTCACTTTTTCATTAGTAAATCCATTTTGATAATTATTAATGCATCTATCATAAATTACTGACTGTATCCGTACGAGAAACCCTCAGAAGTATTCGACAGACATGTGCAGGCTAACGAATATATGATGACAAATATTTAATAATCGCATGCAAATTTTTTTCCGATCGGTTTCGAATTAATTCTTACGGGATATATTGTTGTAATTCAAATTTGGCGCCTTCCCTCCAATGACGAAACAAAAACCCCATAAATACTATTAATATGCACTTGTCAGAACTGCACCTTGTGGTTCAAATTTCAACAAGTTTTTTACAACTTTGTCGACTTTTAACAGTCTTTACCGACCTAGACTTCTGACAATAATTTTTCTCGATTCCTTCAGTTGAAAACTATTACTACCAAATATCAGGACTGCACCTTATCATTTTTTTTATTATAAATCTACGACTTTGGCCGCCCACCTACGCCTCACGCCCCGGGAGAGTGTTCTGGTGAGGTACCATATAAAATTCGTGACTACACCTTATCAGTTCACTTTTTCGTAGCCAGTTCTCCGTCTATTTGGACTTAGCAATAATTTTATATGATCTTGTAGAGAAACTAATAATAATTCTTTTTTGTCAATGAGCCTTTGAACTTTGATCATGAAAACCAATATTGTTTACATTCCATTGAAATAGTTGACTATTTAACAAGATCTTATTATACCACCCTTGATAATTATCGTCTCGGTAAAAATACAAACCACTGCAGCGGTGACAGATAGATGGGCCGTGGTGGCACGTTGGTTAGGCGATCGCTCCTTAATCCAATCATCCGTAGGTGCATGGGTTCGAACCCCAACGTGGTCACCGATCTCGTGCATGGCATCACACGTTTAAAAAAGGTGAGGGTTACGTCTTCCCAAGCTCGCACAAGTATCTCAAAGACTTCTAAGGGTTGCTCATATAGGTGCAGCCGGTTGACGGAATTTACAATAAATAAAGAAAACAAAACCTTACTAAGGAAACATTGTAGCGTATTCAATTTATTGTAGCAAGGAAGCAAAAAACATTTCATCTAATTCCACAATGGTAAGTACCGTTGCGGCCAAAAAAAGGGACAGTTTTTATTTTTGGAATTATTCCACCCTTTGTCACTGCATCTATACGCGGCATAATTACTTTCTAATTTGGAATTGTTTGACAGATGTCAAATATTCAATGTTGCCATGTGACATATTCACAACACATTCAAACAGCTAGATTTAAACAAAAATCTGCTATAAGAGTTGTCCCAATTTTTATTGGACGCAACTGTACAATATTGTCACATTTTGTTCAAGGCGATAAGTTGATTTTACTGGTAGAGAGCTAATTGCTATTAACGACGGGAGATGAATTACTCTGTTTGGTGAAAACACGCAGAAGCTTTATTCGAGTAACCTCAGGATGTTGCTCTGAACATTACGAGATGTTTTTTTTTTCGTATAATCCAGAACATTAAAAATACGTTCAGGTCCATATAGCCAGAGTTCAACATCAGAAAGCAAAAAAGAATAAAAATATAAATGAAAATTATACAGTGCGTTTAATTGAAACTCCACCATAACTTTCTTAATTTCCGTAGAAATTTGAATTTTGTAGAATTGATAGATATGTGAAAAACGATCGAACTATCTGAAAAATGTCAATGACTTAAATTTCGGATGTTTCAATCGATTCTGTTAATTTCACAGTTTTACGTACAGAATTAGAGTATTTACGGAGATGCCTCCTTGAGAACTGCTATAAATTTTTTTTAAAACTTATTTTTTGTCAAGAAACGAATAATTTCGACGAATAACTAAAATGGATCACAGGAAAAATGGGTGTTCTCATTAGATTTTCGACATAATGAGCATCCCACTATGATTTTTCGGAAATGTCGGTGTTTCCAGATATATCGTGTAAAATTATTTGAAACGATTCCTTCGAAATCGGTTTATACTGTATGGATATGTCTAATGATTCCACAACATTGCAGTGCAAATCTTGAGTCTTCCCTTGATATCAAAGGTCTGATAGAATCGTTCAAAAACGATATGCGTAGTCAGCTTGAAGATGTTAAGTTGAAGATCGAGACATTAAATGAGAAGCTTGCTGCTGTCGAAAAAGTCTGTGCAGTCCTTTGATATTGTTATCCAAGAGGTACTGGACAGACTTAATCGTGCCAAAAATGTGTTCATCAGAGGGGTCCCTGAAGCAACAGGAGACATAAATGCTAAGAAATCGGTAGTAACAGAGGTACTGAACACTGTAAACTGCCCAGCTAACCCAAGCACCATCTTTCGAGTAGGCAAACCCAACCCTACAAACAAGTACCCCCGCATGATAAAGTTGGTGATGCCAAATGAACACGACGCTCGAACTATCTCAAGGAATAAGAAAAGTCTAATCGAGAAAGTTTCTACCTCGAAACTATCTCTCAAGTTTAGCTACTGAAAGACCTACGCGGGGAACTTGACACGAGGAAAACAAATGGAGAACAAAACCTCACCATCAAATATATACATGGCATACCCAAAATAGTCTCCAATTTTCGAACATAAAATAGTCTCTAACAACAACCAACAACTGCCTTATCTATGCTGGAAAATGCTCTACACTGACTTAGATTCATTATCCGCTAAATTCAATGAACTCATATGTAACATAGTTGATCTCAAACCTAACATAATACTTCTAACCGAAATATGGCCTAAACCAACTGACCCAGATTCACTGGTTAACATAAGAGGCTACAGTATCTACCGAGCGGACAGATTAAATCCTGTCGGTGGTGGAGATGAGATCATAACCGATTTTGCAGTTCAACAGGATATTGCCACAATCCAAGGCGTGGAGGCCTTACATGTCCGCCTCACAAAGGAAACCTTTAACATAAATATAGTATGTATTTACAGACCTAATGACGTATCCCATGAAGCCAATGTTCAATTGATCGATTACCTAAATCAAATATCGACCCTTGACAATCTCATCATTGCTGGTGACTTCAACTACCCCAATATCACCAGGACCATTAATTGATATACCTGACACAAATAGCGCTACGAGTAATTTAATGTATTTTGTTGCCGATTCAAACCTCTTCCAACTTATCACAGAATCAACTAGATTCCGAATCAACAACGAACCATCCGTTCTTGACCTCATTTTTACCAATGATGAAAACATTGTCACAAATCATGAAATCCTACCGCCTACTGGATTATCGGACCATTCACATACTGCCTCTGTTGACAAAAAAAAAATCCTCTCAAATCATGGATAAATACCGAAATAATGTCACTCATACATCACAAAAAAATACTTTGGAAGAGATACAGAAGATCAAAAGCCCCAGAACTTCACGTCGTGAGTTTGAAGAACTCTGAAAACAACAAAAAACTTTACAAGTTCATACGATCTAACCTGAACACCAAAGTAAGCATTCCGCTCCTACGAATACCCGATGGTTCCTTGTGCTCTACTGACATCGAATCAGCTGAAACTTTGGCCGACTCTTTCACTAGCTCCTTCACAATTGAGCCTCATGATGACCAATTACCCGAAATTATAACAGAACGACTGAGTGATAGTCTGAACCATGTGACGTTTACTTCAGAAATAACCAAAAATCATTTATTGAACACTGAATTGAATTCATCTCCTGGTTTGGATGGAATGAGCCCCTTTTTTGCCAAAACTCTCTGCTCTCCGTTGTCAACAATCATGTCTGTCTCTTTAGCAAAATCTCAAATCCCACGGGCTTGGAAGAAGGCGTCTGTCACTGCTATTTTCAAAGAAGGCGATAAACTCAATCCAATCAACTACAGACCCATTAGTCTTCTATCCGTACCTTCCAAAGTAATGGAATCAATAACTGTAGAAGATATGTCAAAATTTTTAACAAAAAATGAAAAAACTCTATGGAAATGCCTTAGTTGAACATCAATTCCTTCAAGAAGACCTCAACTCGATCAGTCAGTGGTGTGATGATAGGCTTTCACCTCTTAACGTCGAAAAATGCTTCGTACCCATAAAACACGTACACAATAAACGATCAATCGTTACGTACAGTGTCCTCACATGTCGATTTGGGAGTGACTATTAATACCGACCTAACTTGGTCCGAACATATATCCACATGCAAACGCGCCAACACACTGATCTACCTAATCCGCAAAACGACTAACTTCGACTCCGTGGGGACCTCATCATGTATAGCCAAGTATAATTATGCTAATCAGAATAAACTTTTTGTTCTCAACAATGATTTGCGGTTACGTGGTCACACCCTCAAATTAAAAAAGTAGAAATTTGCCACAAAACAAAGACAATATTTTTTGGTGAATCGTATTTTCGAAACATGGAATAACTTATCCAACGATGTTGTGAATTTTGACTCAGCGAATAGTTTTAAAAACAAAATAGACATTTGCTTATTTGCTTAATTGTTTCTATGCATATATTAATTATTATTTTTTTGCATGCATTGTATTACCTTGTTGATCTCTCTTTAGTTTTTAGGCTTATATAGGACTCTGTCCTCAGCTTTTATTTACATGTAATAATAATAATAATAATTCAGGAAACTCCATGAGGAGTGAGAAACACATTGCTTCATTGATGGTTTAACAGCATGTCGTGTATACCGTGTGACACACTCATGGTACACGCCCTTATCCCCTTTTCGTCTTTGTTTATGTATTTAAAAAACCGTTGACATTACTGAAAAGAAACTAAGTCCTCTTTCGTATGAAAAATATTCAGAATAAGAAAAAAAAAAACAAAATCTATATTATTCCAGTGTGTGAAAATTTGCGAGGTGTAAACAGCGTTAAATTTCTGCCGTACTCTACAAAGACGTGATTTGCATCGAAATGATAGATTGAATGGTATCAAATGACATACCGAATTTCATCAAGAAAAGTTAAGTCGTTGTGAAGTTATTTTGCAAAACATGTATTATTTGCCACTTTCAACACCCCTTTTACCTCAGTCAATACTTATCATCTCTATTCTACCAACGGAGTTTATCCTGTTCATTTTGGGACCCCCTGTATACCTGAACCTGATTTTATACTTAACACTGGGATTTGGGACTTTTCAATATTCATGTTCAAATACAGCATCAAAACACTCAATTTTCAATGTTTACCTATGTTCTTCAAGATAAATCAAATCTCATACCTATACTTTTTATTTGCAGGTCATGGAAGAGGAAATCAAAGGAAGACATCGTGGATCTGCATAATTTTATTAAGCCTTGGACATAATCGGAAACTTGTACGGAATTTCTTGCTACTCTCAGCAGCACTGCTTCTAATCTTGACAGGCGTATCTGTTCTCGTCAGGAAATTTGTTCATCAGGTAGTTTATGATAACGATTTCAAGGACACTTTTTACGGTAACATTATTGGCAACCACAGTGTCTTTTACAAAAAAGATTGGGGTGGTCTACCCCCAAAAATTGGTACGGTACTTTTGGAGCAATGTGTTCCACTACTGATAATAGCTCACAGTGGTACAGAACCATGTTACACATTTGAAGAATGTTCGGAGAAAATCAGATATCTACAGGAAGACCACCAAACTACTGCCAGCAGCCTCGATATCGGATTGAATTTTCTTATTGGAGGCGACGGGAACATCTACGTAGGAAGAGGATGGGATGTCGAAAATTACCGCAGGAAAAATAGTCTTCTTTTCGGGTTCATAGGAGACTATGTTTATGATACACTCACAGAATCTATGATAGATGCAACTCAGCAACTTATAACCCAAGGATTGAAGCTAGGAAAATTATGTCTTGATTACGAGATGGTTGGAGAAAACCAAACTTCAACCTACATGTTCCTGAGTCCTGGTCAAAATGTTTATAAAATTATAAAGACTTGGTCACATTTCAGTAGCAAAATCATGTTCTAATGTTTCGGCCGTATTTATATAATTGAATGAGCACTTTTTTCATAACTGTCACTCTTAACACATTCTTCGTCATGTATATTCAAGAATTCGAATACACAACGTAGAAAATTAAAAGCCATCAACACCCACCAGATTGATTAATAGAAACACGACAACCTGACAAGTAGGATAAGATAAGCAGAAAATAATAATAATAAACGTACATAAAAATTCAAGGGATTAAAACAACAATACTTTTTCATGAATGAAAAGATTAAAACAAAAGGCCAGATTAAGATCACAAGGAGAAGAAGAAGATGAATCATGGACTGGGCCATAACTTAACACAAAATGACAGAACAGACAAAGCAACATAGATTGCGCCTATCACTAAATCAAGCAGGCCGTTCCGTCCTTACGGGTATGGCCAATGGGCGTGGTCTACTACTTGAAGTAGTTCAAGTGTTCAAAATAACACACAGAAGCGCCAATGAGCAAGCAGGGGAAAAGTTGGCTTATGTATTTTTATATAAGATTTAAGAAAAACCTTACTTTGGTTAATTTTTATCATATTTTATTGTTGAATTTATAAATACCAGGTACTAATTCTAAATTTGTTAATTGAGAGGTGCACAATAAACTCGAATTACAAAATAGTGTCGGTAGATTTCCGGGCCCAGGGTAGTCCCGTTCCGACAACGGGTAAATTACAATATGAAGATTCAGATTCAGCCATCGACGTAGTTCCATAAGGTCAGGAATAGGAAGTTGAGTTAATAACATGAAAAGTTGTCCTACGATGATTATCGTAGCATTCGCATTCGAAGCAAAATACTTGGAAAGATTTTGATAGACCAGACTATTTACTATTTATTATTAGCCATATACAAAAGTTTATTAGCACATAACGTTAGTGATTGGACTAAAAACACTAAAAACTTAAGTTATTAAGTTATAAGAAAGCATCCACGAGTCACTTGAGTGGATAGAGGAAGTGGAAGTGAAAATCTGAAAATGCCCCATTTGTGAAATGTAGTGTGAAGTGAAAAACAAATTGTAAAGCATTAAGTAGACTGCCAGACCAAATTTCAAATAGTTTTTTCTACAAACGTCAAAAAATGACAAGGTTCGCGCATTGACAACAATATGCGAAGTGACCCTTTTTTTCATTTTCCTTCTTTACCATGACACCGTGCGCGAAGTAGTGTGCGAAATACTTCGCACACTGCATCTAAAATATATGGGATTTTTATATTTTAACCTTTATTAATAATGAATTATGGTGGATTACGTAATCCAATCTTCCGCAAAAAAAACCTATACAAAGGTATGGTCGTCGGACAGTATTCAAAAGAAAACAACTACTGCCCCCTACGACCATTGAATTATATCTGTTTAATACTTGGCAAAGTTTTCTACAAGAACCACTTTGCAATGCATTTCAAATATTAAAGCTGAAATTATTTTTCGATTTAATTGGGAGAACACCTCCGTACCGGTTTCATGGTCATTGCCAATCATCAGCGAAGGCTAGTTCGACCCAATTGAATCGAAAAATCCTTTCATCCTAATTGGAATTCCCTGAGACAAACACTGAAGTATGAATTCAGCGCCATCTCTAGGTTCCAGATTAAAATGCACTCCGACTACGTGTCGACTTCAATATGAAGCCAGAAACATCATGAAAGATGGGCGACACTACTTGACGGAAGATCATAAAACTAATAATGAATTATGGTGGATTACGTAATCCAATCTTCCGCAAAAAAAACCTATACAATAGGTATGGTCGTCGGCAAGTATTCAACAGAAAACAACTACTGCCTCCTACGACCATTGAATTATATCTGTTTAATACTTGGAAAAGTTTTCTACAAGAACCACTATGCAATGCATTTCAAATATCGAAGCTGAAATTATTTTTCGACTCAATTGGGGGAACACCTCCGTACCGGTTTCATGGTCATTGCCAATCATCAGCGAAGGCTAGTTCGACCCAATTGAATCGAAAAATCCTTTCATCCTAATTGGAAATCCCTGAGACAAACACTGAAGTATGAATTCTGCGCCATCTCTAGGTTCCAGATTAAAATGCACTCCGACTACGTGTCGACTTCAATATGAGGCCAGAAACATCATGAAAGATGGGCGACACTACTTGACGGAAGACCATAAAACTAATAATGAATTATGGTGGATTACGTAATCCAATCTTCCGCAAAAAAACCCATACAATAGGTATGGTCGTCGGCAAGTATTCAACAGAAAACAACTACTGCCCCCTACGACCATTGAAATATATCTGTTTAATACTTGGCAAAGTTTTCTACAAGAACCACTTTGCAATGCATTTCAAATAGTAAAGCTGAAATTACTTTTCGACTTAATTGGGGGAACACCTCCGTACCGGTTTCATGGTCATTGCCAATCATCAGCGAAGGCTAGTTCGACCCAATTGAATAGAAAATTCCTTTCATCCTAATTGGAAATCCCTGAGACAAACACTGAAGTATGAATTCAGCGCCATCTCTAGGTTCCAGATTAAAATGCACTCCGACTACGTGTCGACTTCAATATGAAGCCAGAAACATCATGAAAGATGGGCGACACTACTTGACGGAAGATCATAAAACTAATAATGAATTATGGTGGATTACGTAATCCAATCTTCTGCCTATTGTATAGGTTTATTTGCGGACCTAGAGATGGCGCTGAATTCATACTTCAGTGTTTGTCTCAGGGATTTCCAATTAGGATGAAAGGATTTTTAGATTCAATTGGGTCGAACTAGCCTTTGCTGATGATTGGCAATGACCATGAAACCGGTACGGAGGTGTTCCCTCAATTAAGTCGAAAAATAATTTCAGCTTTGATATTTGAAATGCATTGCAAAGTGGTTCTTGTAGAAAATTTTGCCAAGTATTGAACAGATATAATTCAATGGTCGTAGGGGGCAGTAGTTGTTTTCTGTTGAATACTTGCCGACGACCATACCTATTGTATAGGTTTTTTTGCGGAAGATTGGATTACGTAATCCACCATAATTCATTATTACTTTTATGATCTTCCGTCAGATAGTATCGCCCATCTTTCATGGTGATTCTGGCTTCATATTGAAGTCGACACGTAGTCGGAGTGCATTTTAATCTGGAACCTAGAGATGGCGCTGAATTCATACTTCAGTGTTTGTCTCAGGGATTTCCAATTAGGACGAAAGTATTTTTCGATTCAATTGGGTCGAACTAGCCTTTGCTGATGATTGGCAATGACCATGAAACCGGTACGGAGGTGTTCCCCCAATTAAGTCGAAAAATAATTTCAGTTTTGATATTTGAAATGCATTGCAAAGTGGTTCTTGTAGAAAACTTTGCCAAGTATTAAACAGATATAATTCAATGGTTGTAGGGTGCAGTAGTTGTTTTCTGTTGAATACTTGCCGACGACCATACCTATTGTATAGGCTATTTTGCGGAAGATTGGATTACGTAATCCACCATAATTCATTATTAGTTTTATGATCTTCCGTCAAGTAGTGTCGCCCATCTTTCATGATGTTTCTGGCTTCATATTGAAGTCGACACGTAGTCGGAGTGTATTTTAATCCGGAACCTAGAGATGGCGCTGAATTCATACTTCAGTGTTTGTCTCAGGGATTTCCAATTAGGATGAAAGGATTTTTCGATTCAATTGGGTCGAACTAGCCTCCGCTGATGATTGGCAATGTCCATGAAACCGGTACGGAGGTGTTCCCCCAATTAAGTCGAAAAATAATTTCAGCTTTGATATTTGAAATGCATTGCAAAGTAGTTCTTGTAGAAAACTTTGCCAAGTATTAAACAGATATAATTCAATGGTCGTAGGGGGTAGTAGTTGTTATCTGTTGAATACTTGCCGACGACCATACCTATTGTATAGGTTTTTTGCGGAAGATTGGATTACGTAATCCACCATAATTCATTATTAGTTTTATGATCTTCCGTCAAGTAGTGTCGCCCATCTTTCATGATGTTTCTGGCTTCATATTGAAGTCGACACGTAGTCGGAGTGCATTTTAATCTGGAACCTAGAGATGGCGCTGAATTCATATTTCAGTGTTTGTCTCAGGGATTTCCAATTAGGATGAAAGGATTTTTCGATTCAATTGGGTCGAACTAGCCTTCGCTGATGATTGGCAATGACCATGAAACCGGTACGGAGGTGTTCCCCCAATTAAGTCGAAAAATAATTTCAGTTTTGATATTTGAAATGCATTGCAAAGTGGTTCTTGTAGAAAACTTTGCCAAGTATTAAACAGATATAACTCAATGGTCGTAGGGTGCAGTAGTTGTTTTCTGTTGAATACTTGCCGACGACCATACCTATTGTATAGGCTATTTTGCGGAAGATTGGATTACGTAATCCACCATAATTCATTATTAGTTTTATGATCTTCCGTCAAGTAGTGTCGCCCATCTTTCATGATGTTTCTGGCTTCATATTGAAGTCGACACGTAGTCGGAGTGCATTTTAATCTGGAACCTAGAGATGGCGCAGAATTCATACTTCAGTGTTTGTCTCAGGGATTTCCAATTAGGATGAAAGGATTTTTCGATTCAATTGGGTCGAACTAGCCTCCGCTGATGATTGGCAATGTCCATGAAACCGGTACGGAGGTGTTCCCCCAATTAAGTCGAAAAATAATTTCAGTTTTGATATTTGAAATGCATTGCAAAGTGGTTCTTGTAGAAAACTTTGCCAAGTATTAAACAGATATAATTCAATGGTCGTAGGAGGCAGTAGTTGTTTTCTGTTGAATACTTGCCGACGACCATACCTATTGTATAGGTTTTTTTGCGAAAGATTGAATTACGTAATCCACCATAATTCATTGTTAGTTTTATGATCTTCCGTCAAGTAGTGTCGCCCATCTTTCATGATGTTTCTGACTTCATATTGAAGTCGACACGTAGTCGGAGTGCATTTTAATCTGGAACCTAGAGATGGCGCTGAATTCATACTTCAGTGTTTGTGTCAGGGATTTCCAATTAGGATGAAAGGATTTTTCGATTCAATTGGGTCGAACTAGCCTTCGCTGATGATTGGTAATGAACATGAAACCGGTACGGAGGTGTTCCCCCAATTAAGTCGAAAAATAATTTCAGCTTTGATATTTGAAATGCATTGCAAAGTGGTTCTTGTAGAAAACTTTGCCAAGTATTAAACAGATATAATTCAATGGTCGTAGGGGGCAGTAGTTGTTTTCTGTTGAATACTTGCCGACGACCATACCTATTGTATAGTTTTTTTTTGCGGAAGATTGGATTACGTAATCCACCATAATTCATTATTAGTTTTATGATCTTCCGTCAAGTAGTGTCGCCCATCTTTCATGATGTTTCTGGCTTCATATTGAAGTCGACACGTAGTCGGAGTGCATTTTAATCTGGAACCTAGAGATGGCGCTGAATTCATACTTCAGTGTTTGTCTCAGGGATTTCCAATTAGGATGAATGGATTTTTCGATTCAATTAGGTCGAACTAGCCTTCGCTGATGATTGGCATTGACCATGAAACCGGTACGGAGGTGTTCCCCCAATTAAATCGAAAAATAATTTCAGCTTTGATATTTGAAATGCATTGCAAAGTGGTTCTTGTAGAAAACTTTGCCAAGTATTAAACAGATATAATTCAATGGTCGTAGGGGGCAGTAGTTGTTTTCTGTTGAATACTTGCCGACGACCATACCTATTGTATAGGTTTTTTTGCGGAAGATTGGATTACGTAATCCACCATAATTCATTATTAGTTTTATAATATTCCGTCAAGTAGTGTCGCCCATCTTTCATGATTTAACCTTTATGTTCCTCAATCAAGCAAATATCCAATTGTCAACAAATACCATTTTATTTCCATAGTTACAGTAAATACTTGATTTGGAAAAGCAGTTTAAGCCAGTTCAATACTATGTTTCATATTTTTGCATTTGTAGAAAAAAATTTGTTTGCATCTCATGCGCGAAATACTTTGGTGATCTCGTGGTTTGTTCCTATCTCATATCGATTACCGTATTACTAAGTATTACAAATGTATAAAATGAAAATAGTTTATTAACATGGTAAATATTTCAGCCGACATTAGCCGCTTTCTATTCGAAAGTTTCAAGCTTCGGGGCTTCTTATTCCATACTTGCTATTGGTGGATTTTGACAGATGTCATTTTGTAGCTAATGAATGAGATAGAATAAGAAGCCCCGGTGCTTAAAACTCTCAAAGATAAAGCGACTATTGAAATTGACATGTGTCAGTAGTTCAAGCATTAGCCTAACATAACCTAATTTTTTCTGTGGGTTATTTCGTACATTGAAACTAATTAGGCCACGCCCATGGGCCATACCCGTAAGGATGGAACGGCCTGTTTGATTTAGTGACCCTAGTCCTCCCCTGTTAAGAGCCATCATCAGCGCGTCACACTGAACAGGCGAATTCATTCCTCACCCCGCGATAACCAAAAATCACCAAAGTTCCCGAATTCACACGATAAGAAAAAATATTCTCAAACAAAATTTGTAGGCGAAAAATTGATTTCCGTTTTACCAAGGTAGTGTTTGCTCTTAACTTTTGGAGGGTTGACGTGCAAACATGAAAAAACTGTTTGGTGGGTATCACCGATACTACTTCTTGAAATAAAACATATTGTGTTTGATTGAAATTGTTTGGACTTCCATTGCCTAAATGTGTTTTTTTTTCTTTTTCAGCCAATTTCAATCAAAACACATTACACATTGTGATTGCTTGATAGATGGCGCGGGGGGGAACATTAACTCAAAATTTTTAATGTCCCATCAGTGAAAAGACCTCGACTCTCGACCACAAATATATCAACAATAAACTAAAACAAACGCACATATTAATGAATAAACTAGGTACCATCAGATTCAGATGATCTTGACAAAAAAGTCAAATACCTAGAAATTTGGTGTTTCGAAGAATTGACCTTATTAGTTTAGGGCCGTGTTGGATGCGATCCTATGGTTGCCAACTACGTAAAGAATATAATTGAATGCGGGAATATCTACTTAAGACAAAACGATTTTGAGAACTTCACAATTCAAAAACAAGAATAGAATAAACCTTCGTATCTCCTGGAAGAATCCTAGAAAGTACCTTTCACTTCGATATTTTTGAACTTCTCACTGAATTCGTTTGATTTGTTACGGATAGAAATAAGTATTTGAAAAAAGCCCCCATTCCTCCGAGAGAAGGATCCCCTTCAGTAAAAAGAATTGAAACAAATGAAAGGATAATATGCGTTATTTTTTATTAAATCGTTTTGTACCGTACAATTTGTTTCATCAACTCTTTTAACTTTTTCAGACACAAAATAGTTTTAAACATCTTGAAAGTTAACGTTTTAAATATTTCATTTTCATTTGACATTATCGCTAATGAATTCAAATGGTTGAGACATTGATGAACGAAGACAATTTTTGATTTGTTTAAATTTAGAACAGTGACCATCATCCGTGGCGTTTGTAGTCATCAGTATCTTATATACCTATACTCTCGAAATTATATGAAGTTCACCATCAGGAACTGAGAATCTTAACAGGTACTATGAAATCCACACCAATTATTGCATTATTTGCTGAAACAGGTGAAATCAGCTTAGAGCAATCAGTGCAACAAATGTTATTTGTAAACGGTTGAATTACAGACCACCAGTTGAGTCATGGCTGTACTAGCTATTTTGAAATTATTATTAAACAGGGGTAGCGAAGGAGAACACATCCTCTATACTTGGTAGAAGCAATTGAAAAAACACAAGCATTTGATGACATTTTATATAAAAATGATATCCTTCCAAACTTGACCAAATATTTCGAAATGACCCTGCACGGTTCTTATGGAAAAAGAGTCCTAGTCTAATTGGCTAAAAATTTGGTGTAATGTAGTTTATGATGTCCCGATCAAATATCTTCCTGGACACAGCGAGATCTAATTGACAGTTTTCGAGATACAGAGTGTTAAACATGCGGAGGCAGGGTTGTTACTTACCTATAAAATCAATATTGTGGCGATTATTTTGTTACAAAAAGTTGAAGATGGCGATTACAATCTCAATATTCTCCGCACGAGTTGCAATGAAGAGTTCTAAGACTACATATACAGGATAATTCTTTTTCTACTCGTCAATTTTAAGTTTTTTCAGGAACATTAATAAATCAAAATGGAAAACTAAATATAATGTGATCAATATTTTGTGGCTCTCGTCTATCTGTTGCATCTTGTGTAATTCGTTATTGTAATGAAAAGTTCTTAACTGTCAAAAATATTATTTTCAAGGGTATCTTTGATTTAATCGTTTGTAGTAACGTGTATAGGGTATTGGACTGGAGCTGGACGCCGGCGATATATTTGATTTCATTAAAAGTGAAGGATTGCTTTATTATCAGCTATTAATGAAAGTTATCAAAATAGAGGTCAATCAAACAATGAAAACCTTCTGAACTGAATAAATCAAAATTAAATGGTTATACAGATTACACATACAGGGTGGTTCTCAATTACAAGACGAATAGAATTTATTCATTATACTACACATGACGACCAATCAAGAGAACTAGTTTTTCATCATGAATTTCTCGGACAGGCAGTTTTCTCAGATGTACAAATTTCGATATTTCTGTCATGTTTATATTTTGCGGAGGCAATGACAGATTATTTACCGTTCGAATGTCTTTCATGGTAAAATCGTTATTATAACCATCCGTTTCGATATCTTCAGATCAATTTTCATAGCGTCGTTTTGCCAGTAAGCTTCGTCGTTCGTCCATTATAGACATAAAGATTCCATGGGTCCTATCAGTCCAAGTGTTCTGGTCACTTTCTCATCGAGCAATGTAAGTGTTGATGCTTCATCGCAAGGTGCTAATATCTGAAGAGGCCCCCTTAGTCCGTGTAAAAATACTGTGAGTACTCTCAGCTGCACCTTTTTCACATTGCTCCTCAACGTGCATATCGATTCCGAACTTCTATCTTGTTCGCTGCTACAATGATGGTTTTGCTGTTTTTCTTTATGTAAAAGTTGATGATGCGGTAGTTGGCAACCGTCGATTCCACAGAGCTTTCTTGCCCTACACTTGAATTTATGATGATTTCTCTTCAAACATGAAAAAAACAGCGTTTTGGCTATTACGGTTGTTTATCGTTCATCAATATCATCGTTTTCCATAGCTGGACATATACCTTTATGTACTTTTTCATCACAGTAGGATGTCTCAGGAATGTGTTAATTGGCAAAAAATACCTCGTTTGGCTTTTTGAAAGAATCTTTCTGTCCAAAATTGTCAGAATTGGCGTTTGAAGGAATGTCCTTGTTGGCAAAAAATTATCTTGTCCGGATTCTTGGAAGAATATTTTTGTCCAAATTTGTCAGGATCGGCGTTTGAAGGAGTACTAATGTAACAAGCGGCTTTAGCAATATCTCCCAACCATTTTGAAAAATCTTCTGAATCAAGGTGTCGATCGAACAGTTTTTCACCCCATTTAAGCTCCAGATGATCGGATTTTTTTTAATAAGGTCTTTCAATAATTGCGGGTTCTGAAGATGACTTGAAGAACCAAGGATTTTTATGATTGTCACCATATTATTTATTTCGCTGGAAAATTGTATGAGTCTTCCGAAATTTGATTCTTCCAGATAAGGAATGTTTTAAAATTACTAATTAGTCCATCAATCACGAACTCAGGTCATTCAAATCTCATTTTCACGTAGATTTGGTGATGGAGAGTCTCCATCACCAAATCTACGTTGTCTGCCGTTAACATCATCCCGGCTACCGTAGATTGGGCTTCATTCACCCTTCAAACACTTGAAGTTTTAGCATGATTTCTGCTTTGGAAGTCACAAAGGGCACAAATATTTTTGAATCGTTTAAAAAGTAAAGGCCATTCTAGGGAAAGTCTATTTCTATTGAATTTCTTGCCATAAACTTATGATTTCCAGTAACTGATTATTGCTTTCGATATCGTTTCACAAAGTAACTTAATTTCACTGGTAGTGTCTTTCTCAATAAGTTTTGCTTCTGATTCACCCATTCGTACAATACTTTGTAATGATCTTCAGTAGTACTTGAATGTTTCGATAGTAATCTTTCTCTTCTTTCAGAGCGAGTTTCTATTTCTTCCTGAGCTTCCAATTCGGCTTCCTTCAATTGACGTTTCAACTTAAGAATTTTCATACTATTTTCTATTTCCTTTTGCTCCAACTGTCACTGTTTCTTTTCCAATTCTTGTGTTTTTCCTTTCTGTTTCTGATGCAAGTCGTTTCCTTTCTATGCTCATTATTTGTGAGTGTTGACAGGTTGGAGATTTGCCAGATTTGGTGGTTTCTGGGCGTTCAGAATAACTGGCTGAGCACTGAATGGTACAGTCTCTCGGTTACCAAACTTATCGGGCCATGAGAATTCTTCATCGAGGTTTCTATTACCAACCGCAGTTGTCCGTCTTGGTCGATCCGAAGTGGCTCAATAACGTAAAATATAAAAACAGTGAAAGCTCTAATGGGTTTTAACAATTTCATTCTTCTATACATATGATACGGTTGCAACATGATATAACATCAAAGTTGTAACTGACGGACTTACACTGGCTAAATGCACCAGAAGGGAGCAAAAACCACAAAAAAAAGAAGAGAGAGAAGAGAATATTTTAAATATTCGCATAAATCTCTCGAAGACTTCTGAGTATTGCTCGTGAGGGTGCAGCTGGTTGGCGAAAATACTTTTAACTGGAACTATCCCCATTTGGAGATTATCTGGAATATCTTCTGAATTGCGAATATTTCCCCATGTTCCTACATTTTTCACAATCTTTCTGTCAACACCAGTAACACAAATCATATTATTGTCTGACTGAAGATAAGCACTGACATCGTATAAACGAAATGGTGTTCAACTAGATTTGTAATTTTTCTGTAAATTCACCTAATTTATTGGGAAGTGCTTCAGCTATACTGCTTTATCTGTTCCGGGACTGGAATTAAACCGGCTACATCCAATGAAAAGCATTCTGGAACTGATAAAACATCTCTAGATCCTGTAACTTTTGCACCATCAACAGCGTCTAACCTTGAAAAGTATTGAAATTATAAAACAATTACAGTTAGAAAATCCTGTTACCATTTTCTCCAAGATTGGTTAACATTTCATTGCTTTGATGAACTAGTTTCTGGACGTTTTTGAGATGGAAGGACCCCTTTATGCAAACACACATATATTTCAGTCTAATTCCCCATACTTTAGCTGATTTCTGGTACTTTTGGTGTCCAGGAAAAAGTGTATGGACACATTTGCAGATGAATAATTCTTGCACTGTGGCACTGAACAACATTGTTTTGACTTAGTAGTAGTAGTAGTAGGGGTGGACACTACTGTAGCCAGGCAAGTAGGCCCCAATGGGGCCTATATATATATATATATATATATATATATATATATATATATATATATATATATATATATATATATATATATATATGTATGTGTGTGGGTGCTTGACAAGGGAGCGAGTTCTTTCAATCTGCCTATTCCTGGAAATCCTGGTAGGGCTGTTTCTCAGTCGGCGATGCAGCGGCCGCTGATGATTTTATCACCGGCTACCAGACCCGCAGTATCCAATCCAAGGCCCCTCCTTGGCTTTCATTGGAGACTAATTCTCCAGTTCTCACCGCGAGTTCCTTCTATCTGTCTCCGCGTGAAAGTCCTGGTAGGGCTGGTTCTCGATCGGGTGTTGCGGCGGCCGCGGGCGATTCATTCACTGGCTACCAGTCCCACAGCACCCGATTATTGGCTCCCACCGGAGACCAGATTTCATGGTTCCCGCAGCGAGTTCCTTCGATTCGCCTCCTCGTGAAAAACCTGGTAGGGCTAGTTCTCAACCGGCAGAGCAGTGGCCGCGGGTGATTCATCACCGGCTACTGGTCCCGCAAAACCCAATCCGAGGCCCCTCCTCAGCTCCCACTGAAGACAGATTTTCAAGTTCTCGCATCCCTCCTCTGTAATGTGTGTGAGTGTCGGGAGAACATGTGTGTTTTTTAAACGTCGGTGTACAGTAAGCTAGGGCCACGGGTCGCCAGTCCCGTTGGCTGCAACGCCTCAGCCACCCTTGGGGTTTGTTTTGACTTACTTGTAATATAAAAGCTATGCTTTCTGCATCAAATCAAAAAAAAAAAAACTTAATATAGAACGACAAAGAAATAATTATCAATTTATTAACACGAGATCTTATGGCAAAATGTTAGTACACATTTCAAGATGTAGATTTCGCCGAATATATTCGGGGTCGCCATGGTATTTCCCAAATTATTCAACCAAACTGCTCCCATGACTTCCAAGGTGATTTGTAGGGTAATTAAACCATTCTGAACGTAGTGACCAATCCTTCCTAGTGAAGTGAAATCTTCTAGAGGGATTGATTTTGCTTTTTCTTGAAGTATTCCATTTTGGGTATTTTATACTGAAAAAGAAGGAGGATCAACTATCAATGATTTATCATGAAATGGAAATTTAAATTGCCGTGAATTCTGCTTCATCCGAAGAGATTTCGCTCTTTTAATGGAACGAGGAAAATATAGAGTTTTGTCCAGGAGTGAAGGAGGAATAAGTAGTTCCGTCAAGGGAAGCAGTGCTTATTCTCTCTATCAAGAAAGTAGTTGAACGATAATCATTCGTTGCTTGGCCTAATCTTCTTTCGATATCGTGAATAAATGACAGAGATTCATGACCATAAACACCGAAAGCTTCAACAGCTACTGGACAAATCATAAATAGTTATCACCAAGATTTTGATATTTTTTACGCATCAACTTCTTAGCGGAAATGGTTGCAGATCCAGCGACTTCAGAGCTTTCAAATAAGTGGGAAGTTGCTACTGTGTCAACACAAGTAAAGTTCCAGACAAGAGGTTTACCGAGTTTCCAAGGTATGAGTGACATACCATCTGGACGTTTTCCATGATCACGACTAGTACCTGATGGTTCCAAAATTGCAGGGATGCCTGCTGATACCAAGGCCCGTTTCAAGATGTCATTAATATGATGTTGAGATAATTGATATGCACTCCTTCTACAACCCAAGCCGTACCTACCTTTTTCATCAACTTCACTGCCACATATACGAATATGAAGCACGCAAAAAGCTGACCCCAACCTAAGACCATCTCCAATTCTGAAAGAAGCGTTCAACCAAGCACCATATTCCTTTACCATTGCTGCTTTTAGACGAACTTTCTCATATAATATATTAATACTTCCTCATAAACACTCGTTGAGTGTACCCTAAGGTATAGCCTGTGCGGGTAGAGGACGGCTATTATTATTATTTTCCGTGGCGCTCCGGAACGACTTACTGATGTTTTAGGTGATGTATTCACTTTTCAGCTGAAGGAAACCCCAGAAAACCTACAGCACCACCTTGGGAGATCGATGTGCATTCCAAGCTAGCACTAGACAAGATTGGCATCTAGACAACTCACAATACACTTGCTTTTCAACAAGGCATGCGGTCGCCTATCGATCCGATATAAAGTAGTTGACAAAAAGTCTCTTGTACCTACATCG
The DNA here is from genome assembly GCA_958502065.1 of Chrysolina americana. Lineage (NCBI taxonomy): Eukaryota > Metazoa > Arthropoda > Insecta > Coleoptera > Chrysomelidae > Chrysolina > Chrysolina americana. Next base: position 38,660,421 of record OY293419.1, read on the forward strand.
GGCTCGAACCGACTATCGCTGTGCTGGAGTTTCGAACGGCCTGTGCGTTAGAACGCTGATCAGTTATAATATTGAGAAGAGAATGATCCTAAAGATTTTGTGAGCTAGCATTAACTGTTGGTGGGTCCATACTACTAAGTGATTGCCAAAGTGATTCACCTTCATCATAGAAGTTGTCCTTTATACCGACAAATGAAGGGGTGAGAATTGAATTGATGCGAACAGAAACACTATTTGCAGACGACAAAAAAGTGGGTAAGCCAGGGAAGGGGCAGAGCGTAGTCCCAATCCGCCAAGGGTAGCTTGAAGCCAATATTCGTCATTGAAATCATTATTTGTTACAAACTCTATCGTTTTGCGAAGTCCATTATCGAATTCATCAAGATTTGACTCACTAGTCCAAGTGGGGGAACATCTGAGGGTTTACATGCGTTTAGAAATAGCCAAATATTTCTTAAAAAAATATACAACGTGTTTAGGAAGTTTATCCAATCTAGAAGTTAACAATTGGAACGATTCTCGTTTAGATTGAAGGTGTTCAGAAAGAGCATTCTTAGAGAGGGGTGTACCCAGACGACTCCATTCTGATTTATTTGAGATTTTAGAATGCAAATATTTTTCAGAGAGAGTTATTAACTCGCATTTATCGAAATTCAGTTTTAGTCCAAGGAGTTTTGAATAACTGATTATCTTTTCGACATCCTCTGAAGCAACGTCTTCATTACCAGCAATAGAGCCGTCGGCGTCGTCTAAATACCAACAATTGAATTCAGACGATAGACTTCTAGTGAGTTCATCGACGGTCAGTCAAAAAAGTGCTGGTCTTAAGGGATCACCTTGTTGAACACCTCTCTCAGACATTATCAGAAGTGTACCAAAACTCAAATATGAAGATGAGTTGAAACACTGACTCAGGAAAGGAGTCACTATACATCCTATTTACAGAAAAGAAGATGATTCTGATTCGACGAACATCTCCAGAAGTTTTTCTTCAATTATTCTCAATTCTTCAGATGTGGTGTTGCAGGTTTCTCCCAGTTTCTTACCCTTGTTGAACTCTTCATGCGTTGAGCTGTAAAGAGATGGGTCCAGAATTATAACGGATAGTTTTGGGGTTATACCATCCCTTGCTAGTAACAAACAAGCTCAGGTAGAAAAATACTTGCTGAAGTTTTTTTTTACACTGGGAAAGATGCTCGAAGACAAATAACACCGATAAACAAATAGATAGTCTCTTCGTAGATGATATTTTCAGAATTTAAAACGTATCGAAGCACTTCGAAGACGAAACAGGCTGTGACTATGTTTCAAGTCGAAAAAGTTAAAGTTAAATTGTAACTGAGTCGGGAAACGAATTTGGACTATGTTTTCTGTCTGAAAACAAACCTATATTTATATAAAAATGACCACATCCCCTTAACACCCGATTGTAACAAATTGCATACATCTAGATAATGAATGAAATAATTTCACCTTTGATATTTGAAATACATTGCAAAGTAGTTCGTGTAGAAAACTTTGCCAAGTATTAAACAGATAACATTCAACGGTCGTAGGAAGCAGTTGTTGTTTTCTGTTGAACACTTGCCGATAACCATACCTTTTGTATATGATTTTTTGCGGAAGATTCGGATTACGTAATCCACCAATTTTCAATATTAGAAAACGATTCATTAAAATAATTTAAATGGATAACAAAAGTTAAATGACATAACAAAGTTTCGTTGTATAAAGCCACAAGAGAAATTCTCCTGTGGGACTCAACACATTTTCAAAGAGAAATACAAACTGCAATGTCTCTATTTAACCGTATACTGCCAAAATATTCCAAGAGATTCAATAAACAAAAAATAAAATTTATCAGCAACGCTTATACTATATTTTCCCAATAATGTCCATCTCGGTTGTAGTCAAATTCCCGAATTGAAAGGTCTTACAGTATAATGGTGAGTTATGAGGAATTTGGATTTTGGGGAAATTAGATTTCATTAAGAAAAAAAATTGAAAGTTGTGCTATTATCCAACCTTTTCGACTCAGGAGTATAAAATGGTAAACCCAAAAAACACAGTTTATCCTACTCTTCCAATGCTGGTATTCCAAATAAATTCGTCTGGTATATATTCTCATATGTTTAACGCGCCCGGTAGAACTGCGAATACGTTTCGCGAGCTTTGGCGAAATCTTAGCTTATCTCATCAGAGTTAACGAAAATAGATTTCGAAACAGTTTAATCATTTTGCTGTGGTTTTTCAATTTAAACTTATCTAAGCCACACAATTACCAGAAATAGAATTAATCAATCACATCGTTTTATATTTTTCTTCTACCGACCTCTTCAACCCCTTACCTTGTCAGAACGCCCATCAAAAAAAAAACATAACCTTCTTCAAATCAGTTCTCGTTTTTTGTTCAGTGAACTTCCCACAAAACTCCAACTGCCAGGTAACAAAATAGGTTATCGAGATGATTCAGAGTGCTTGTATTTTTTCATTAAGGTCGCTTAAGCTGGTAATTCCCTTGAATAAAATCTCTATCCAAACTAAACATCAGACGATTATCTTGAAATATGATTGTCGCTACTTGTGAAATTTCAGAATGAAAATAAGTTTTCGAGAGATGCATCATTAAAGAATTATTCCAAACTGGGAAACCAAGACATACGAAAAAAACAAATGCAATGGCGTTCGTTACCGCAAAAAAAATTTCAGGAGTTACTGGCGTACCTATTGGCTTATAAAAAAATCCTTCCGGTGCGACTCAGGAACCTATCAGAAGTAAAATAAATATTCTCAGAAGTGTTTCTGTGAAGAATTAAAAAAGGTGATAAAACGAAGTGGATCGTCTGCCGATGGTTATTGTTTACGACAGATCAAGAAGAAAATCGAGGCTGTATCATTGATAAAAAGTGATGGAAAGGAACAAATAGAAAACTATGGAGTACATTATACAAAAATTTATTCCTTTCCGGTACTTTTCCATTGCCATTCAAATAATATTTATGTATATTTCAACATGATTTAGCTATTTGGGATATGTTTCTAGAAGTCCTCGTTTGCATCCAGTAATTAATTCCTCTTCCTCTTTTCATTCTCAAAAATATTTTCAGAATCTAGATCTTCAAAATCTAATGAGCCTGGGGTCATATAAGTTCCTGGAGAATTTTGTCAAAAAAATTGTGCAGGCTAAATGCAGCTAGGACTATACATGATCTAGTTTTTCTGGTTTTCTGGTTTCAAATTTATCTCTTTGTGAAAAATTCTGAACCGGCTAGTCAATATACAAAATACATTGCAATTCTTGCTCTACATAAACGCTATTTAAACATGCGCCAAGTAGGAGTAAACCTTTAAGAGGTGAATGGTTTCGAGAGTTGCTCAGCTGATTTTCATGAAGTCGGTCGAAAAATCTGAACATTCTATCCATCTGAGACTTTTTCCATACAACAAAAATATAATCTTTATTTTAGGTAGGGAGGGTCAACCACCATCCAAGGCCTTGGTGAGTTGCGACACCACTTTCCTGAGCAACCAGTGCAAAACCGGACCGGCAGCCATGGTGCACCCTGGAGGGAATACTCATTCCTTCTGATGTCGGCCGTGGGTATACTAGGTCAACCTCCTGGTATACCCTCAAACTCGGTTCTAGATGCACGAGGAAGAGGCCCCCACAACCGACCCCTTCGGATTGGAGGTTATAGGCAAGGTGGTGGAGCCCAAAACGATTGCCACATATCGACGAACGCAATGAAAATGAACGTCTTTTCCACCCAGAACCTAAGAGATTATGTATGTCATCTTCGGGCTCCAGGCTATGTCAGAGCCACTCTTCATCCGGTTAACGAAGTGGCAGACATGCCACGTGTCGTTCTGGCACGCATCATACCACCAACGGAAGGCACAGAACCCGCAGGGCGCTTCATAACACCAATCTCCTGAAGCCACAACAACAGACACGAGTGGATGCGGAGATTCACGATGTCCTTTCAGAAGAGGCTGACATCTGCCGTGTATGACGCAGCTCAGGCCCTGTCTCAAGCGGAGAGAGGGATACCACCCCACTGATTGGGAGGCATAAGCGACGCATTCACAAGATGGAAGCTAAGATCAAGTCGGCAAGACAATACCCGTCTCGTATTCAGTGTGTGGCGTACTACGTGGCGGCCAATAGCCCCTTCACGCCCGCAGTGCGGCGAATTGCCGCCAATTTAAGACGAGCTCACCACACCCTGAATCAAGGCGTGCTGTTTACTTGCTGATCGACAGATGCATCACGCAGGACTACGTGCAGTAAAAGCGTAACCTTTCAATGTCCTAGATCGATTATCGCAAGACATTTGATACAACATGCATTTGCTCATACGCCTTTGCTGTACCCAATTAAATAGTGAGATGCATTGAACAGCTGATGCCTCTCTGGAGGACTCGCTTTACCATAACATCTGGTCAAGTCAGAGTCCAAACACTCCCTCAGCCCTCTTTTCTTCTACATCTCATTACTACCATTTTCCGTTGCACTTCGGAAAACCCGCGGATGCAGGTGCGGCACCCCCAGCAACTAGAGGCATAAGGTCAACAATATTTTTTACACGAATGACCTTAAACTTCATCAGTCCTAGCTACTGTCGAAAATCTCCGCGGCATGTATCAGCAGGTTGTCAGAACTGTCGTGGAAGAACAAAGTTGCTGCAACTAATATTCTTGCCGTTCCAATTCTACTTTACTCCTTCCAGGAGGTGTGCGATAACTCAATGTTCAAACTCAGCAGAAAGCCCTCGTCAAAACTGAGGAGCTACAGCTTCATAAGGATAAGCTAATACATGAGGTCTTCTTCATGAACATTGAAGACCACGGCTTATCCAGAAACCTGACCTTCACTTTTCTCAGGTCAAGTGAGCTGAAGTTAGAAACAGAGGGATTTGTAATGGCCTGCCAGGATGGTGTCTTCAACACCCTCTTCTATCGTAGTCGCGTGATGGGTATAGAGGACCCTGGTACTAGATGCAGATCGTGTCGTAGGGCAGCTGAGATCATAATGCATTTGCTGTCAGCTTGTCCAGCTTATGAGGTCTCAGGCTATATCCACAGGCATAACGCGGCTCTACGAGTATTGTACTACCATCTACCACACTCGTACGGTATTGACGAGACACCGGTTTGCCTTATGCTCCGGGGGATATTGAGTCCGTTGTGGAGAATGAGAAGTGCCGAATCTATTGGAACTACTTATTCCCCACCCTCAGGCAAGTACAAGCCAATAAGCCTGATGTAGTCCTTCTCGACCATCAAAGTAGGACGATTTTCGTCAGTGAGTTGTTAGCTCCTGGCGAAACGAACATCGTCCGTAAAGAGGAGGAAAAACGGACTAAATATCTAGATCTACTCTTTGAACTCCGCAGGCTTTATCCAAACCATTCTGACAAGATGGTGGCTCTGATAATAGAGGTCCTTGGTGGAATGATGGACACACTGCTCACAAACTTAAAAATCATGCCGCCTTGCCATGATATGGCAGAAATCTTAACCAGACGAATGCAGAAGGCCGTAATTCTTGGTTCACTCCGCCTGCTCAGGGCACGTGATTCTCGAACCCAATAGTCACTTACCCCACGGCGTGGGTAGTGGATATTGGGGTAAATAATCCAGCGCACCCTCCGGAAGTGTATAAGCTGAGGTCGGTAACTTTACATAGCTTGTCACCGTCATACAATAAAAGTAATCTAGTAGGCAGGATCACCACTTACGCTTTTGACAAGTGTCCAAAAGCTGTTAGAGTGACAGGGTAAGCTCGCGGCTGAGCTCCAGTGAAGAGGGGAGTGGGTTGAACAAAACAACATGTCATGTGATATTAAAATGCAGGCGCCAGTCATATGAATGCTGAGCCCCCTGTACCAATTCCCATATAACACGAATAGTAATAATTTAGGCAAATGCCACACACTCAAATGATAATCAGCTTATGATTGGAGTCATATATTATATAAGGTGACAATGATTTTACGTTCACATATAAGTTAAAATTGCTGAAGGCTTATTAGGAAGTGTCAGAGACACTATCAAGGTGAATTATAACAAACAAAATATATATACAGTGCGGTCCAAAGGTATGGAATAAATTCATTTTTAGCGTTATTATGTATTTTATGAAAAAATCCTGAAACAGGTCAATTTTTATTGGCAATTTGACAATTTACAGTATGAAAATATTACCCCCTTCTTGCACCCCCTCTGAATTATGAGCACCTCCTCAAAAATTTTAAATGAGAAGGGGGGTCGTGTGGCATCTTGTTCGAAAGGGATTTTCATTATCTGTTCAGCAATACTAAGTGTTTCATATTTGGTGCAACCATAACGAAGAAATTTTTTTATTAAAATTTAAAAATATTGACACTGTAAATGATGTATCCGTTGAAACAACCTGAAACAGGTCTATTTCTATTCTCAATTTGACAATTTATAGTATGAAAATATCACCCCCTTCTTGCACCCATTCTGAATTATGAGCACCCCCTCAAAAAATTTTAATGAGAAAGGGGGTTGTGTTGCACCTTTTTCAAAAGGGATTTTCATTCTCTGTTCAGCAATACTGAGAAAATTTATTCTGAATATGTCAAATGTTGATAGACTGAAGGAAATAATGTAACATAATGTTTAGGAAGTATATTTCAATTTGTTTTATAGTTAAATTAAATGTTCAAAATGACCACCATACACTTCTTGACAATAAGCTAGGCGATCTTGGAATTCTCGTAGAACATTTTGTAGGACCTCAGGGGTTATGTTGTTAATTTCTTCCGATATCCTAGTTTTTAAATCTGCAATATTGTCTGGTCTATTGAAATATACTTTTGATTTTAAATAACCCCATAAAAAGTAATCGAGAGGAGTCAAATCGGGGGATCTAGGCGGCCATTCAATCGGTCCACGTCTGCCAATCCACCTATTGGGAAAAACTTCTGTCAAATAATCTCGAACAATACGTGTGTAATGCGGTGGAGCTCCATCTTGTTGATACCAAATTGATCTATCTATTCCATTTGGATCATTAACATCGGGAAATTGTCGTTTTAATGTAGGCACTAAAAAGTTCATCAAAAAACCTAGATAAACCTCACCAATAATTTTGTTTTTAATGATACCAGCCCAAACGTTCACTTTTTTGGGATATTGTGTGTGAGCCTCACACATCCAATGAGGATTTTCTCTGCTCCAATATCTACAGTTTTGTCTATTAACCGTTCCATTTAAATAAAAAGTAGCTTCATCAGAAAACACAATTTTGTTTATGAACTGCAAATCTGATTCGATTCTATCCATCATCAGTTCACAGAATTGTTGCCTTCTATCAGGGTCATCCTCATTTAACTCCTGAACCAACTGAACTTTATAAGGATGGTATTTTTCTTTATGTAAAGCTCTCAATATCGATGATTTACTTACATCATTGTCGGCGGCAAGTTGTCTACTTGTCATATGCGGATTCTCCTCAATCGCTAACAGTACATCTAACTTTTTCTCCTCATCCAATGCAGCATTTCGACCTGGTTTTTGACGAGTTTTTACATGTCCAGTTTCACGGTATTTTGTTTCTATTTTGCTAACTGTAGATTGTGATACGTGTTGACCAGGGTATTTATTATTGAACATTTCACAAACTTCCGTTTGAGTTCGTGTTTTATTACCGCATCCAAGCATAATTCTTTGAGTTTCGGATAAATGAGCCATAGATGAATCAAATACACACAAAAATATTTTTCAATACACTGACGTCTGCCAGCAACTCACAAATATCAAAATAACAGTAGTCTACTAGATTGACATTATATTATTTATGGGTTTTGTGAATAATTTTTTGGTGTCTTCAACGACTTTTTCCTGACTTTTTTAGCAAGACAGATAAGAAAGTATAAATTGTCAAATTGAGAATAGAAATCGACCTGTTTCAGGTTTTTTCAACGGATACATAATTTACAGTGTCAATATTTTTAAATTTTAATAAAAAAAATTCTCAGTTATGGTTGCACCAAATATGAAACACTTAGTATTGCTGAACAGATAATGAAAATCCCTTTCGAACAAGATGCCACACGACCCCCCTTCTCATTTAAAATTTTTGAGGGGGTGCTCATAATTCAGAGGGGTTTCAAGAAGGGGGTAATATTTTCATACTGTAAATTGTCAAATTGCCAATAAAAATTGACCTGTTTCAGGATTTTTTCATAAAATACATAATAACGCTAAAAATGAATTTATTCCATACCTTTGGACCGCACTGTATATATATATAAAATGAACTGTAGAAAAGCCCAAGGCTCAAAATATCTAAGTGTAGTTACCCACAGTTATCTTACTCAACACAATATACCCCTTTACCTGTAGCGTTTACATAAATTTAGAGTTATAATTAAAAAGGTATATATATAATATTGAGTGAACTGGTTAACTTGCGTGCCACATCAGATTGGTTTCAGCCAGGTATTTACGGTAGAATCTACCAGGTGGAAGGATACCAGTAGTGAAGGTGCGAGGTACAGGTCAGCCTTCAGGGCAGTGACACCTGAATGAACGATGAGTTCTCCAGTCTAACAATAAGGATGCTAACACCAAGATGAGTTTCTCCCCAGACGGCTAGTGCTCTGGGATGATGATAAGTACACCGATACAAAAGATGAGTTACCCCCCAGACGGCTAGTGCTCTGGGATGACGATAAGTATACCGAGACAAAAGACCCTGAAATTAAATCATTGACTGTCTGATACCATCTCGAATAGACCTCATACCTTTGTCTAGGAAGGCTTGGTGCTAACTGCGGAAAAGATCCTGTTAGAAGGCTCCTCTGCAGATGTAATTTTCATATAATAGTCCTAGTCAAAGGGTCAACGACGTCAGGCTTGATTTACACGATTTTCCAAAATTATGCCCGAAGAATATGTGGTTAGAAAGTGAGGTTATCCCTGTTGGATATGTTTTCCAAAAATTAATCAACTTCCCATCAAATCACCAACGTGAATAATTACGGAAAACATTAATTCAGTTGAAAGAATAATCCCATTAACTTGATGCTTGCAGAAATCAATAATCAATATTCAACTCAAAATATCCATAACTTCTACATATGACACAGACCGAAGAGACTTTATCTTCTTCTTTATTAAGATCGAAATCAAGAACCTTAGCGGAGTTGCCAAGTAACTTCATTCCTCGAAGTGTCCAAATGTCAACAAAGGATTCTAAAATGTTCCGTGCAAAATTTCATTACCTAACATTATCTAATACTCAAACATACGGGAATTCGTCCAGACAGATAACTATTATCACAGAAAAGTAATCAATAAATATAAAACATCAAAAATTAATTGGCGCTCCGGGGCGACTTGATTGATTCCAGTGGCGCATTTGCTTTTTCAGCTGCAGGAAAACCCGGAAAAACCTGCAGCACCACATCATCTGAAGATCTTGATCTGCCAATGTCCTCTCTCTCATAAAATAAAATGTAGGGTGTCTCCAGAGGATCCAATAAACCCAAGATATCGTCTGAGTATTTGGTAATCCAACTATCGTCAAACTTGATGTTTTATCTTTTGCCAATGCGTAATAATGGCCACATTCAACGCCGGAACCACAGTGAACAATAACCGCATAAAGATTATAATTGTGGTCTGCTAGATTGAGGTGTTTATTTATTTCGAATCTTCGTATTATCACGATATGGAGTCGTTTTAAATTCATGTCACCGACGGCCTTTGAAGGTCATTTCCACCGATACATCACAGAGAAGTCGTATCTACCTGGAATAGTGATCTATGCCCCAGCGACAGTCACTGAACTGAACAGCTGTTCTCTGACAATAGACAGCGATAAAGATACAAAATGACTGTAATATATCCAAAGTAAACAAACTACGGAAGAATAGCAATTTTCCTAACAAGTGCGGAAAGTGATGCTTTCCCGCACGCGACTGCCGTTAACCCGAACGACGCGGAGCGGAGTTCGGGTAAGCAGTCGAGTGCGGGAAAGACACTTTCCGCATGAGTTAGGAACAATACTTTTTCTACAAGCGTAGGAAACAAATTCATTTTTTCAAATATTTATTCATGCAAATGGAAACAACTAACAAGAGTAACATTTTCTATCCACTAATTATTCGTAATATTTATTGTAAATGTACAATTTGATGTATTATGTAAATTTATAGCGGAAGCCAGCATATTTTTTGAAGATGGCTGATTTCCTGAAGAAGAAGGTAACTCGGGCAATACATTATCGAAAGAAATCGAATGTGCAGGCACAGGCATCAAATCGTCGCCGATCGATATAGACGTGGATGGTTCTGAAATGCACCCGGAAGACGACGTAGTGTTCAAATTGAGAATTTTGTTAGACATTTCTTTTTTTCGATTGGTGGAGTCTTCTGAATACCCCTCTGCAACTGAAGTCGATTTCCATCCTCCTAGGCGTTTGATATTAGTTATACCCACACCACAGTCAGCAAGTAAAGTGGCTGAGGAACGCCTGAAGCTGTGACCAGTGTAAAGCTCTGGATTTTGAAGGCGCAGATATACTGCTATTTCGGAGGATATCTTTCCTATGGTATTGATTCCTACACATTGCACAGTACATTTTCCACTTTTGTAATACAAGAATAAATGACGGTGAGGAGTCTCTTTTGGACGTAAATGTACATAATTTCTGTATACGTTCAAAAAATAACCATCATTTGATTCTTCAGATATCACGAAGGATCTAGAGGAATGATTTTTGGAATCCTTGATATTAACAATTATCAGGTTTTCTTTGTCGTCTATGTCGTCAACGGTGAGTTTTGTCAGCTCTTCTCGTCTGCAAGCACCAGCTAATCCAAAAATTGCTACTAACTTAATCATGAGTTAAATGTCATCGGGTGCTTCAGTTATAAATTTTGAAACGTCTTCTTGAGTGAAGATTTTGGCCTTTTTCGGTCGAAAACCGACATTTTGTCTTTTAATGAATGCAATTATTTTGTAAAATTTGCTAATATCCAAATTTTGCTTTACTTCGAATACACTCTTCAACATTGAATATCTTGCCCATAAAGTGTTCGGCTTCCATGTTTTAGACATTTCTAGAAAATAAGCCAAGAATACTTCTTCTTTATTTGGTGTTTTCACTTTTTTACCATTCAATAAAACTCGTGTATTGCTTCTCATACCTTTGTTTAGATTTCGTTGGCAATAACTCTAAGTTCGCATCTGTAGCTGCTTGCACGATTTCTTGTGGAAGTTCTTCATCAGATGAATAATCCATTGTGGCAATTTCACTGAATCGAAAATTTTATATAAGTATCGCTTTGTCTGTCACTCTGACAATTACAAACAAATTTGTGTATTGATCGGCATGACAACATCAATTGTTACCTACTCGTTATCAGATCAATCAAAGCCTATATATAGGGTGATTTTCATAACAATACATTTTTATTTATCAATATTTGTTCATTTTTTCAATAAATAGTTCAAAATGATGGATGATTTTGAACAAACTGACTTAGTATTGCAACAAAAAAGCTTGAACTTTCATATTTTGTCACCCACCACTTATATTTTACGAGGATATCATATAAATATGTTTTTCCCGCACTAGTGTGGGAAAAAATTTCCCGCACTAGTGTGGGAAAACTTTTCCCGCACAACTGTGGGAAAATGACACTTTCCAAACTGAATTGCGTGCGGGTAGAGGGTGAATCACGCACGCTTGTAGGAAAATAATGTTTCAATGACAATTAGATTTAAGGTCGCCGTTTGATACGGCTTGACAAACTAATCCGTCAGAGGAGCCACCATGCCTTCTGTTAAATATTTATCCAAGTCTCCCTCCGCGTAAATGAGAAATGATAGTCAAAACTAATGTCTGTTCCTACCACCGTAGATAATTATCTAGGGTGATACTACTCTTTACAAACGCTAGTAAGAAGCCGATGAGCCTTGTTGCCAATAATATCACATATTCCGTATACCTAATACATCTCTTGGACTAGTAATTACCATTTGGTTTGGAGATTATTCAAGAAGAAATGATTCGTTATATACTTATTCCAAATCAACTTTTTTTGAAAATAGAAATCGACGTTGTTATATTCATTACTATCAGGTCAAATAGCGGCAAAAAATTAAAATGAGCCTAGAGATTAGTGTATTGGGGCACTTGGCAACTTGACAGCAGGTGTCCTATTCTCGAGTTCGTATGTATGCGATTTCGATTTTCTGTTTCACATCAATACATATGAAATATATTTCTCTCTCCTATTTTTAGGCAGATAATTAAAATCGAACTATTCGAGAATAACCCACCTATTTATTGCATTGTCGTCAGAAGTATAAAGAAAACATACTTTATCATGGAATAAATTCCTTGAGCGCCAGTGGCAGCGGCACGTTATTGGATTTTGTTTTTGATATTTGTTTCATAGTGAATGTTTTGAAAATCTCCCATTGTCAACCAAGTTTTTATTAGTTTTAAATCCCTGGTAGGTAGATTGGTTCATATATAGGTATTTTGATTGCGACTGTTGCGTAAGTTTGTTTGAATAATTTGTTGGAATTGAACTTATTTTTATGAAATTAATTGATTTTCAACGACTTGAATATTTTTTATCTTCCTACCTTGGATAAAAGTGATTTAGTGTTTTATTCATTTTTGGACATTTTTATGAAAGGACATTTTTATATCGAACATTTCAAAGGTGCGTAGTGTTTTGGAAAAAACATGTTGAAGTCAGGTAAGTAAGTGAAATATTCAATAATGAGGTGCTTAATTAAATTTTCATGAAAATAGAATAATATTCTGCAACTAGTGCGGAAAATAAGATATTTTACACTAACCACTCGCCTACGGCTCGTAACACTAGTATGAAATATCCAGTTTCCGACGAATTGTAAATTGTTGTTGTTGTTTATTTTTTCGTTAACCAGCTGTCATCTCCCTACGAACGACAGCCCTCAGAAGTCAAAACTTGTGCGAGCTAAGGATTAACGAGGTCTTACCTTTTAACGTGCGATTTCTAGCCTATACCTTTCCTACAACCAACCTGAAAAACAAGATATGTCAAATATAAAAAATACTTTTGAACGGAAACAATTTTTTTTAAATCCATCATATTTTGTTTTTCAAGTAGGTCATCGGAAAGGTATAATGGTGCAACACGTGCGAAAGTGGATATTTTCTGCACTAATTGCACAATATAGGTACTCCTTTATTCCTCATAAAATTATCGACTTTTGTCTTTTTACTAATACCTTCGAATTGAACACTGGGAAACAATACCTAGATTCAACCAGAAAATGAATTGGATACACAACGAACTAAACATTTTTGTTTTTCTTTAATGTAATTTCTCTGCGTATTTATAACACCTATTTCCTGCGACACAAAAGATAATAACTAGTATAGCATCTTTTCACCTCTGGATAGGATTGTTCAGTGAAGGCCAGTATATTTTTACAGTGTACGGATATTCATACAATTCCATAGAATGCACATCTTTTGGACTTATTTTTTTTTAACAAAATGCTAGGATTTGTATTCTGATAATCATCGATACCATATTGTATCGTCTTCGACTATTTCACTCATCTCAAAATTATCACGTCATCTGACCAATCACAAGTCATGGTATTATCGCGAAAATACCCCGCTCTCTTTCAATTCTGATTGGTTTATAAGCGTTGGTGTTTCTATTGACCTAACTTGAATTGTTAAAGGTTATAATAATATCTGGATCCGTGATGTAGTCTAGCCGAATACCACTCGACCAAATGAAAATAATCTAATACCTACTTACATCCTTATTCGATATATATCCGTAAAACACCACTCAATCTAACGCTCTAGAGGTGTTTTGAGGAGTACATCTCGTGACCTGTAACTATTATCATATCTCAGCATGAGTGGAATATTCGTCAATATACTACAATAACATACGTCACAAAGTTTTTTTTTAAATAATTTTCGAAGGCTAATGTCATAGTTCCGAACAAAAAGGATATGGCACTGGTCCGGAGTTTCAATCTATATGACATGCAGGAAATTCTCCAAATTTCTTCCTGAGGATAGTGCACATCTGGCAGTAAATTCAATATTTTAAAAAATTGCGTTTTTTCGAAAAACTCAAAAAAATTGTATTTTCCTCTGTTTATTATTGGAATAATAGTGCGTTCTGTGTAGATTTACCATCGCAGAAACCGAACTATTTTTCAGAAAGTACTACATATTTTTCTAGATACTTTCCCATTCTGATTTTTTGAGTATATCCTCCGGAACTTTTGCCAAATGATTCACCAGCGATATTTGTCGGTAATTAGTGATTTGCATTTTATCAGCTGCTTTATAGGTTTGTAGACATCGGTTTCATTATAAAAATATCTTCACATTTTTTTGTTTCGACTTTTTTAGTACTTTTTGTCAAATTCATATAATTAAATGTAGTATTTTTTCTTTGTTTCGTTATTGACATAATTTTCCTTTTTAAACCCAGTAAAATTAATTTGTGAAATCATTGGTAAGGGGTCTGGGTGACGGGTGAGCTCAAAAGGACGAATCCTTAGATTCGGAATTGGTGCCTGTACTTGTTCGGAGTTTGCTCGAATTCCGACAATTATGTTATTTGGCTCTGCTGTACTGACGCATGCGCTTGCAGCTGCTTTCACTCTTCGAAGGTTAAATGAAAAACTAAGCGTTTTAGATAAAGTGTCAAGAATGTATTTATTGTATGATTGGATTCACTCTAGAAGGTTTTGAAAATAACTCTTTACTACGATAACTCCGGCACCCACTAAGAAAGTGAGCAGCAGAGCCATCTATAGAAACCACAGAATGATTCCGACCAGTAACACGACTTCGTTTGAGTGAAATTAACTGCGAAATATACTTACAGCATCCTGAGCAAGAAGTTCAGAAAAATTACTTCGCATGTGCCAGGAGAAGTTTCGTTGTATTATATATTGAAACTCTAAACCCCGTCATTGATTGTTGATTTTTATTTATGCATCCTCAAATTGCACTCCATGATACGCTTATGATTGATTTGGGGATCCCAAACAACACAACGTCTTTCTTTATTTCATTTACTTGACCTGGCTCCTCCTACCGATGTTATCAAAATCACATTCCGTCTCATTGAGGAAACTGAATGAATGAAATATACAATGGCGCTTTCTATCCGAAAACTGCCGAACTAGGAAATGAGTAAGAATGTTGGTAAAGTAGGAACTGTTTCGCGCCATATGTTCGAATTTGGCTATTCCTAGCCCATTTCTAACTTTGAATTAATCTCCCAAACGATATTGTCTGGAGATTCGTTTTCAATCGAAAATAGCACTATTTTTATCAATATTTAGATTGACATAAAACAGAAGCCAGTATTGGCTTATTTTCCTCAAATGCTGACCAAAATAATCTTAAAATTCAAAATGAAAAAAATCTCAATATTATCACTCTGTACTCCAATCTTTTTTGAGTTCATCTTCCAAATTTCAACTCTCTATGTGTTACCGTTTCTCAATACAATTAAATGTCGCAATACACGACATCAGACGCCCACCAAATTCAAGCATCAGTCTAATAAATATAAATCGAATTCAATTTTATAACTGAAACTCTGAGTAGCTGATAGTGGAAAAATAATAATGTTACAAGCTTGATTAATCTAGGGGTGCCAGGTAATCGTTTATAGAATATGGTTCAAGGTTAATTAAAATTTTCCAAATCTCCCGCTTTAAAACATTAGGTGACTCTACCTGGTAGTTTGTTGAAAAATGTCATACAGTTGTATTGTGCGTTTTATTCTGTTACAGCTAATCTGTGTCCAGGATAATTTTATTGTAACTTAGGTTTGGTGTTATAACTACTTTGTAGTATATAATCAGAGAAATAATGCTCATTCTTAATGAAAAACATCAAACATTCCTGAATGTACAGTGCAAAAACTGTGCGTATGTTGGCTGATCGAAACTTATTCCTACATGACTCCCTACACTTTAGTTTATACATATTTCTCAATGTATTTTTTTGAGTATTAAATAAGCGCTCCAAAGAAATACTGCCTCCATAGAACAATATACCATATCTGAGACTAGATTCGAAACTTGCATAATATACAACTTTGATTGTGAATGAGTTCAAGTATTTGGTTAGTATTCTTATTGCGTAGCATACTTTACCCAATTTGCTAGCAGTTTCATTGATTTAAATGTTCTAATTTAGGTATCGATCTATATTGATTCCTATAAATTTGGTATTAGGTGCTATTTTAAAGTTTTTATTGTTTAACTGAATGTTGCTGAGCACCTCCTGGCTTTCATTCCTGCGGTTGTGAAAAGGGTTACGTTGGTTTTTCCTTCATTGACAGCTTGTTTGTTTTGTAAGAATCATCTGCTACCGGTTCTGACGTTCTTCCTCCAATTAGAATAATAGTACCATCAGCATAGTTAACCATTTTCCAATCCAGATATGGTGAAAGGATGTCACATATATCGTTTAGGTATATATAAAGAGTATAGGTCCCGTAATGCTACCCTGAGGCACACCTGTATCAATGTCAGTAACCTTAGATGTGGCAGTCTCTTTTTTTTCGGAACTACTACTTTTTGTTTTCTATTGCAAAGGTATGATTTGAACCAGTTCAACATTGACGTAAATAATCTCATAAACCGCGTTGACAATTGCCATGAGTGATATACTGCAATATTCTTTATTGTTATAAAAATATGATCCACTCCTTCAATTCTTTATACTTCACTTTATTTATAAGTTTTCCATGAATGGCTCCTCCGCAGTTCGGAAAATCGTTCAACATCTATTCTGATTTTTAGCCAATCTTCTGTAGATTTGGAAAATTTAAACAAAAAATGTTCTATACGTACATTATCATCGATCTGTATCATATTTTGAATTTTAGGCAAACAGAAATCAGTTCGAAGAAAAAAACAGCCCGATATTGAAAGTACTAACAAATGATATGCATGAAGAGTCGAATGTATCCAATCCATCCACTAAAGCTAGAAAACGTTCCACAACAAGAATATACAACTTTGCCCCCATTGGTATTGGTATTGGTATTGGTGAGTATGGATGGTGATTGATGCGCTGCGACCTGATTAGATCTATTGTGCCCCATCTTCTTCTGCTGTCACAAGATGTTCTTGTTTACAGCAGCCCTTCAAGTCCCAATTCCTTCAGGAATTTTAGGATTTTGAGGGGGTCTGCTCGTGGTATTTCTCCCACGGTCAGCTGGTGTGATCCCAGTATATTCAATCTTTTGCGATGTACAGCGTAACACTCCATCAATATATGGTGGGGTGTTTCTGGGTGTTCCCCACATAATCTGCAGGTGCTGTCCTCCTCTAAGCCTAGCTTCCTCAGGTGTTCTTTGAGTCTGCAATGCCCCGTTAGAAATCCCGTGATTGTCTTTAGACTAATTTTGCTGAGGTTAATCAGTGTCTTTGATCTTGCTCGGTTGAAATTTCCGAGGAGATCTTTGGCCTGCCTCAGCCCTGGAAGTCTTAGCCAGTATGTTGCTCTCATTGCTTCTTCAGCTTTATTGAGTTCTTCTCGGAAGTAATATTTTCCAAGTCCGCAGAATGGTTCTGGCCCGATCAGTGGCGTTGCTGCGCCTTTCCGTGCCAGGGTATCTGCTTGTTCGTTGCCCTCTACTCCGGCGTGCCCTGGCACCCAGAGGAGGGTCACCTTATTGTTCCTGCCCAGATCATTAAGTTTGTCTAGGCATTCCCAAACCATCTTCGAGTTGATGTTGCAGGAGCTCAACGCTTTGATGGCTGCTTGACTATCGGAGAGGATCACGATTTCCTGGTTCCGGTATTTCCTATTGAGGTTGAACTGAATGCACCTTTCTATGGCGTGAATTTCCGCTTGGAAAATGCTGGGGAACTGGCCCATGGGTTCAGAGTATTTGGTGCGAGGCCCAAAGACCCCTGCTCCAGTTCCTTCGGGAGTTTTGGACCCGTCCGTATACCATGTTAAGGTATTCTTCCCCAGTGCTCGAATCGATTCTATGTTCCATTCTCGCTTGGTGTTTAGTTCCGTTCGAAAAAGTTTCTCGAAACTAAATTTCTTGGTAATTTCGTCAGTTGGGAGGTCGGCAAGGTGTGCACAGTTGGTAGGGGTTAAGCCCCTCGCGCCGTGTGCTGTCCCTATGAGTCCGACTTTAGCCAACCTGAGGTTTGCCTCCCAAGCAGTTCTCTTCACCATTATGTGGAGAGGAGTGAGGTCCAGAATGACCTCTATTGCTGCTGTTGGAGTCGACCTCATTGCTCCTGTTATACAAAGACATGCTAGTCTTTGCACTTTTTCCAAGATCTTCTTTGTTGTGGCGAGTTCGGTTCTGCCTTGCCATGCTACTGCCCCGTAGGTGATCATAGGTCTCACTATCATGGTGTACATCCATCGCAGTACTGATGGGTTACATCCCCATGTTTTTCCTGCAATGTTCCTGCACACCATCAGTGATGATTTTGCCTTATTAGCGATCTTTTCTACGTGTCTGTTCCAGAGTAGTTTTGAGTCTAGAGTAAGTCCTAGATACTTCACCTCTTGCTGCCATTCTAAGTCTGCTCCGTCGAGGCGAACAGTCCTTAGGTGCTGAACCTTTGTTCTTCTAGTGAATGGTACTACTGTGGTTTTTGATGAGTTAATTCTCAGCCCCACAGAGAGGCACCATCTTCTGGTTGTCTCTAGCTCTCTTTCTATGAGATCGCAGAGGGTTCCTTCGAATTTGCCTTTGGCCATGATGACTATGTCGTCCGCATATCCAAGGCAAGTGACTCCGCTCCCGGTCAGTGTTCCGAGTAGTTCGTCTACTACGAGACTCCACATCAGAGGTGATAGTACCCCTCCTTGTGGGCACCCCCTGTTTGTGCTGATCCGAAAGCTGCTCTCACCCACTTTCGTTTCAGCTGTTCTTGTGGCCAGCATTTGGCACATCCATCTGGATGTGGTTCTGTCCACTCCCTTGTTCATTAGGGCCCTCTTTATTGCTTCATGAGAGGTGTTGTCGAATGCCCCCTCTATGTCTAAGAAGGCGCAAATGGCCATTTCTTTGTGCTCAAGTGATCTCTGGATGCTTTCGGTAAGCACGTACAGAGCGGTTTCCGTTGATCTGCCCGCCCTATATGCATGCTGCCCGGAGTGCAATGGCACTCTCTCCAGTATCTCAGTTCTGATGTAGTTGTCTACCGTCTTCTCCACTGTCTTCAGTAAGAAGGATGAGAGACAGATTGGTCTGAATGACTTCGGGAGGGTAGGGTCCTTCTTTCCCACTTTGGGAATGAAGGTTACCCGTGCTCTTCTCCAGTTGTTCGGTATGTACCCGAGTGCCAGACTAAATCTGGCTGCTTTAATGATGTACGGCAGTAGTTCCGTTTGCCCTTTTTGTAGAAGAGCCGGAAATATACCGTCAACTCCTGGTGACTTGAATGGTTGGAAGGATTCAATTGCCCATTTCACTCTTTGGGGAGTGCATATGGTCTTTGCTACTTCCCAGTCTTCTCGTTTGGCTCTGCCTGGTTCTTCCAGTGATCTGTCGGATTCAAATGGTATGCTGCCTGGAAAGTGCGTCTCCAGTAAGAGGAGAGCTCGTTGCTCTTCATCCTCTGTATAGCTACCATCTGTTCTTCTGAGTGACATAGGTCCTTGCTCTCTGCCCCTCGCCATGGTTTTATATAACCTGGATGCTGCAGGGCTTGATGTGATTGTCTCACAAAAGCTCCTGAAGCTGTTCCTCTTGGCTTTCCTTATTTCTTTATTATATTTTGTCAGCCTTTCGGTGTATCCCTGCCAATCTCCGCCCCGCTTGGCTTTGTTAAATAGCCAGCGGACTTCGGATCTCAGATTTGACAGGTGTTCGTTCCACCAAATGGTTCCACTGTGGGATTTCTTTTCTTTTATGGGGCAACTGGATTCGTATGCATCCATAATTGCCCCGTTTACCGCCTCTAGGGTCTGCTCAAATTCGACGTGACTGTTGCCGTTGAACTTGATCTGTTCTAGGTTACATTTTAGATTGGTGGTGTATTTTTCCCAATCTGTGTTTCTAGGGTTTCTGGTGAAGGTTGTTTGTGTCTCAAGCCCTTCCACGTTGAACATAATGATTCTATGGTCTGAAAGAGAGGGTTCTTCTGAGACCCTCCAGTTCCTTACCATTCTACTGATGCTCGGGCTGCCGAGCGTTAAATCTAATACTTCTTGCCTAGCCCTAGTTACAAAGGTGGGGACACATCCCACATTGAGTACATTTAGGTTAGCCGCGAGTATGAATTCTAGCAATTGCTCACCTCTTTGATTGGTGTCCGTGCTGCCCCAGATGGTGTTGTGCGCGTTGGCGTCGCAGCCCAGCAGGAGGGGTAGATTGCTCCTACTGCAGTAGTCGGATAGCCTCTGTACTTCTTCTGGTGGTGTTTGCCCATCTCCAGCGAAGTATCCTGAGGCTATTACTATGTCGAGGAGTGAGTGCCTTGTGCGGATCTTAGCCCGAACCGGCACTAAGTCCCTCGTCATGAATTCTGAAAGACAAATATAATTAATATTATTTCTGATCAGTATGCAAGCTCTGGGGTTGTCACTTCTGACATCCCAGATCACCATACCTTCTTTGTTCGGCAGTCCTCTGATCTGCCCCCTGTTGACCCAAGGTTCTTGGATCAACACAACTCCCAAGTTTGTCCCGGCGAACACCCTCGATAAGGCGGCAGATGCCCCCTTAGCGTGATGAGCGTTCACCTGGGCAACCTTGACGTGGGTAGCCATTGCTACACGTGAGTTGGAGTGCTTGCCTCCTCATCATCCAGCAGCATTTGCTCTTCTTCGCTGGGAGTCACCGTGGTGTCCTGGTCCACGCTCCCAGTCGATTCTGTTTCGCCTGCTGGGTCTTCTACAGCCCCAGGGTCCGGTGTCTTGCCCGCCTCTTCTTCCTCCTTCTTCTTGCTTGAGTCCTTGCGGAGGCCATGAACGGGGATTTTCCCGAACCTGAAGAAAATGGTGTATCCCATTTTTCTGATGGCCTCGCAGGACTCGTCGTCAATGCCAATGTTTAGTAACTGGCCGTTGCCTTCTTTCTTACTTCCCAGTACTTTCCACAACTGGGTGTGAAGCCCCATGTTTTGTGTACTTACCAGGGCTAGCAACTTCTCCGTTTCAAAGTTCGAGCTCCTGGGAAAGAACACAGTGATGGCGTGCGCCCTTGGGATGTCCTCTCCCACGCACGCCATCAGCTCTGTACCCCTCCAGTTGCTCAGACTGGGGGCATTTGCCCTCAGCCAGTCTGCCGTCTCTTGGGTGACACAGTCTACCACAAGCGTGCTTGGGCGAAAGTGGATTCCTCCAAACTGGAGTTTACACTCTGCACCCAGCACCATCTCCTGCACAATGGCGTCTTCAAGTGCTGTGAGTTGCTCAGCACTCAGCGTCTCCCGTGGATAGTTTTTGGGGAGGA
Organism: Chrysolina americana; assembly: GCA_958502065.1. Taxonomy (NCBI): domain Eukaryota; kingdom Metazoa; phylum Arthropoda; class Insecta; order Coleoptera; family Chrysomelidae; genus Chrysolina; species Chrysolina americana. Next base: position 38,681,897 of record OY293419.1, read on the forward strand.
CTGCAACTTTTATCATGCTCACTGCTTCAGCATAGCTGGTGGCTTGCCCAGTTTGCTTAGCAGTGGCGGTGCTGCTTCCCGCTTCAGTCTTCCTCCTCTTAACATTCGGACGTTGAGGGGGTGTTTGGGTTTTGGGGCCCCTCTTCTCCGTCTGTTGTGGAGGTTGCTCCTGAGGCCTTTTCCTCTCGACGGCTTTCCTTCTTGCTTCCTCAGGTGTCAGGCCCTGTTCAAGGAAGCGAAGGTACCATCTTACTCCTGCCCCGCTAAGACCTCTTCTTAGCGGATCATCGATGCCTCCAGGCTTGCCTGGAGGTGGCAGATCTTGTTTCCTCCGATTTTTCTTGGGAGGTTTCTTATGGGAAGTACCTTTGCCGGATTGCCCCCATTATACCAGTCTATATTTTACCGTCACCGAGATCCCAATGCATAGACTCGACTTTGAAAGGCCCTGTATATTAAAAAGAAGCGAACCATCACCAACTAGCTAATTGGCAAACTGACGAGATATGAAACAGCTGCAGGCATGAACAAGAAAACAAAGTTTTAGCAAAATACCATACCACTTCGGCTTTTCTATGTCTGGAAATTGTATGTGCAATCCGAATCTAGAACTTTCACGATTTATTATGTCGTTGAAATGATAATTCAATTCCCTTTTCAACCGTCTAAATCTTTTAGAATTTCGTGACATTTGATCCCCCATATATACCCCCCAGGTATACCCTCCAAGCGTTTTTTTAAAGTTTGTACATCAAACTGTTTAAAAGTCAACATGTAGGGAAGTATTAAAATCCGCACTGTATATAAAAGATGTTGAATCATTAATTGGGAAAATGAAGATGATAAAAATTGTTTTCGCAGAACAACTCTTTATGTGTAAATAAAAAAAATATGTCATAGAAGTCAGTTAATAAAAAGCATCAAAAACGTTCATTCATTAACTGAAAGTATCAATTAAAATACATAGAATCAAATATAATAAACAACAGGTTATGTATGGACACAGTCTATACTCTGTGATTGGAAATACAGATACTGTTAAAGTTAAGGCTGAAACACAATGGATGTTTTATGTTTTTAGTTTTAATTTTCATAATTTTTGATTTCTTTTTAACGCAAAAATACCATTGCCATTATTATTCTGATTACACCTCAAAACAATCTTGTTGGTAAAATTCAAGCTTTATTTGACAATTCTGTTTTGCATTCTGTTTCATTTGTAGAATTGATATCCAAAATCCCAAAACTTAAAACTTATGGGCCGCAGTGGTCATGATGGTAGAGCGCTAGTCTTTCAATCAGAGGGACGTGGGTTCGATTCCCCGCATGGTCACTGGTCTCGTGCTAGGAATCGCACGTTAAAAGGTAAGACCTCGTTAATCCTTAGCTCGCACAAGTTTCGACTTCTGAGGGCTGTCGTTCGTAGGGGGGTGACAGCTGGTTAACGGAAAAAACAATTTAATTTTTTTTTTTTATTACATAAACCTTCCATTGTGTCTATGGCTTTATTCTACAAAAAGGCATATTGTGCAATATTTCTCGAACATGTCTACATCTAGAGAAGAACTTCAACCAGGGGCGATATACTCAACTCGTTATCCTACTATGGGTCAGTTTTATAGGTTCCAGTTAATTCCAGATCGACTAACTAATGGTTTAGAATGGGAACTAGAATCTATAAAACTGGCCCTAAGCGAGCGATCCCTCAAGGTAGTGATTTGATGCAAACTCCCGATTCTCAACTAGTGCTGTTGCCGTAACTTCGCACTTACGTTTTAAACAAGCGAGGGTTTGCGCTATGAGAATCGGGAATTTACATATTTATCGCCGACAATCAAATCGCTATCTTGAGGGATCGTTTGCTTTGTAGGGTAGCGAGTAGCCAGTACCTAAACTAAGTGATGCTGCATCGTTTCCTTTGTGGGAAATTAAACTTGATTTGAAGTTCACTGCTAAAAGACTTACGCAAGTAGTAGATGGTACTTTTACCCTGGAGTCATGTGGAACTGTTGTTGAAAGGAAGGAAGGAAGAATAGACAACCAAAGATGCACAAGCTAAATAAAAACTAATGGGAACTATCGAGCTCTGGGCCAAATCGCATGTTCTGACTTGCAAAACCTCCAAAGATATTATTCTTTATGCAAGATCTATAAGAGAGACAATGATCAGTCAAACCATCAGTCCTTGCTGATTTTTTCGATTATACCTATACGTCAATTGATGTGATGAGTAATATTGCTCATATTCAAACTTTAACATTCGGATTCAACAATTTGAACATGAATATTACAGAAATGCTTTCGACTAAAATATTGGTTTGTCTGCCCAAAATGTAAACATTCCACGAGTGCATGGGATTCAACTCCCTCTCAAGAACGAACATGAAAACCTAAGATCAAGACTTTTGAAGGAAGATGAGAAATATAAAAATACCAGAAAAAATACAAAGGTTGCTTTCAAGGTAGCAGCAATCATCAACAAAACAGTGCCAGAAATGTTATAAAAGTGGATATACTTCTGACGGATGTTGGTTAGGTAAAACTTTTTCTATTTGCAAGTATTGTAAGAAAACTGATCATCCAGAAAATAAGTGCAGATAGAAGAATGAGCATGAAAACAGAGATAGCGGAAGAAATAATATAAATAACCAAGATACTTTTCTGGCAGAAATATATCATACTCCATCAGAAGAAAACTATAAAAAATATGGATACTAAATTTATATGTGATTTAACTGATATGTGAAAAAAATAAGAATAAATACAAAAAACTCATGAAATAAAATTAGTATATGCCAAGAAAGGAGAAAATCTCCTTTCAAACCTTGTTGGTGATGTTGAAACTGTTGAAATTCATGATCCCTTAACTACACTGCGTTCAGATATTCATACTGTATATTCATATGTATATGTAATAAATGATTATTATGTATGTGTCAGATTGATTGATAAGTAAAAATATACTTCTCCATTAAAGTTTCATCTTGAATCTGTGTGATTTCCAATAATCAACTGTCTGCTGAGTTTTAGTCATATTAAAACCAAAAGGTTACGGGCCCAGAAGTTGATGTAAGTAATGTCAGAAAACACGTTCAGTGGTACGTCTATCCCTTTCACGGCTGAAAAGCTAAGAGGTAGATCCAGTTACTCCGATTGGAAGTTCCAGATGACTAATTTGTTAAAACATGACAACTTATGGTTTGCCGTTAATGGTTATCCAGCAGATGATAAAACCCCAGAAGATCAGCGAACCAGACGTGATGAAAATGCCCTATGCAAAGTCAATTTGATGATAGATAAAAGTGGTAATGCAAAAACGGCTAAAGAAGCTTGGACAGCTCTAGAGACGGCATACGAGGACAAAGGTCTTAACAGGCGTTTGAGTCTATTACGAAGTTTGTGTTCAATTGAACTAACAAACTTTTCAAGTATGGAAGCTTACGTAAATGAAGCTATGAGTCTTGCTGAACCACTAAGGTCACTAGGAAAACCGTTAGATGATGAATTTCTTGGAGTGATTATGCTTCAGTGACTTTCTGAGGATTACGAACCAATGGTAATGGAGGATTCGAATGTCAACATTACAAGCGACTTTGTAAAAACGAAACTTTTACAAGATAAAAAATGGTCAAAAAGTCGAACCAACAGTGATCAATCAGCACTTTTGTCGAAAGGTGGTTTCAAGAAATATAATTCAAGAAAGAAACCATGGTGCTGGATATGTAACAAGTAGGTCATTTCAAAAGTTCTTGCCCATAACAAGGTACTGGGAAGTCACAGCCAGGAATCAATAAAATGGAAAAAGTAGCTCCAAAGAAAGATACAGCTCTGTTTGTTGAGAATGCAGAGACAGCAGATTTTAGTTTTGTTTATTGCACTCTGTATATTTACAAAATATTTAATCAAGATATGTTATATCAAAAAAAAAAAAATCTTGTTGACTTTCAGACAATAAAAGTAAAGTTCCGTTAAAATCTATAATTTTGAGTAAATCCAACATTAAATGGCGACCGTGACAGCGGTTAAACTACTTTTATTGAAGAAGGAACGTGATGTAATGCGAAAGATGTTCCAAAAGAATCGTGATGAAATGGACAAGGAAATGAAAAACCAGGTAGTCAAGAAGCAGAACGTTGTAACACGTATGTCACAACTCGAAGATAAAGCTACCAGGCTATTTGCTTTAGATGAACAGATCCGAAGTCACATGCTAGAGTCCCAAAGCACGCAAGACGAAGATCTTTTGGAAGAATTCGTATCAGTGGAATTATTTAGAGAAGAATTGATCATGTTTCGGTCCAGTTGTGAGTTTGCTTTTCAAAATGATAGAATTCAAGATGAGGCGAGTTCCTGTTCCAACGTTTCAGTCAAGAGAAAATTCAAATTACCAAAACTAGAAATGAAGAAGTTTGATGGTGATGTAAAAAATTGGATGGCGTTTTGGGGACAATTTCGCAAAATTCACGAAGACAATGACATTGATGTAGAAGATAAGTTCCAATATCTGTCACAATATATGGTTCCAGGTACAGTAGCTCATTCTTTGGTAGATAGTTTTCCACTAGCACCAGAAAATTACATGAAAGCTTTGAATCAGTTGAAATCCAGATTTGCAAGATGAGTATTTGATCGAGGTGTATGTACGAGAGTTGCTTAATCTAGTACTGAAACAAGCAACAAAAACAGATAAAGGTATGTCATTAGCTTCATTATTTGATAAAATTGAATCACAACTGAGAGCCTTAGAATCGTTAGGTGCAACCAGCGACAAATACGCAGCTATGCTGTATCCACTAGTCGAGTCTGCTCTTTCAGAGGATGCTTTATGAGTATGGCAAAGACATCGTAATAGTATTAAAAACTCTGTCAGAATCAACGATTCAGATAAATCAATTGATTATTTGAAACTTTCATTAGATTTCCTACGATCCGAAGTGGAAAGTGATGAACGAATCAGTTTGTCCCGGAAGAGTTTTGCAGTAGTCAAGGATACGAATACAATCAGGGGCAAGGAGTTCCACGATAAACAGAAACTAGAAAATCGGGAACGAGGTGAGACAAAACAATATACAGCTTCAACGCTTTTCTCGTCTGAGATGAAGGGTAAGAAAACATTATTATGTATTTTCTGTGATGGAAAATCACATGGTAGCCAAGAATGTTTCAAAGCACGAGCTTTGATTTTATCAGAGAGAAAAGATATAGTTTCAAAAAGCAATTCTTGTTTTGCTTGTTTGAAGCCAAATCATACCATAAAGAAATGTAAAACATTCATAAAGTGTATTGTATGTTCTAAAAGGCATTATCCTATACTGTGTGATACTTTGTCAGCAAAAAATAATCCAGATATAGAGAAAATCAGTACTAACACTAATAATATAGAAAATGTCATGATAATCCAAAATTTTACAAACACTTTATTACAGACTATAAATGTCAAGCTAATCGGAAGTAATGGTAGCAAAATTGTTAGGGCGCTTTTAGATTCTGCTTCTCAGCGTTCCTATATACTAGCTGATTGTGTAGAAAACATGCACTTCAATAAGGTGAAAAACGAGATTATTGTACAGGGTGTTTTTGGAGGACAACAATCCCCACCAAAATCACATGGTTTATATGATATTACAGTAAGAGATCTGGATGATACGTTTCAATGTAAACGTTTAGCACTAGAACAGAGTAAAATTTGTAGCTTCGTCCCAAGATTAGAAAATTTGGAAATTATTAATCAGTTGAAGAAACAAAATATAATAATTTCTGATGTTATACCTTCCAGTAATGAAATTAGTTTACCCTTGGGTGCTGATATTTATGGAAAAATTATAACAGGTAGAATTTCAAAAGTAGAGGATTTGGTAGCAGTAGAGACTTATTTTGGATGGACTGTTATGGGATCATTGTATATGAAAAATTCTGTTGAAACTATATGCTGTTTTAATGAAACATCTATTTCGGATTTATGGGATTTAGATACATTAGGTATCAAGGAACCAGCTACCGTTAAACAGAGAGATATTGTAGAGGCGGAAGCTATCAAACATTTTAATGAAACTATTACTATGAATAAAGACAATAGGTACGAAGTTAGGATTTCTTGGATTGAAAATCATCCAAAACTTCTCAGTAATAGAGAACTAGCGGAAAAAAGATTGCTTTCTACAACTAAAAGATTGAAAGATTTAGGGAAATTTGAAGATTATGATAACATTTTCAGAGAATGGGAAACACTAAATATAATTGAACTAGTATATCCTTCAAACATTAACCATTTAGAACATTTCTTACCACATCACCCAGTGATTAAAGAATCTAGCAGAACTACCACAATACGTCCAGTTTTTGATGCGTCATCGAAAGATAAACTAGGTGTATCATTAAATCATGGTTTAGAGAAAGGTCCCAATCTCATTGAACGGATTCCAACTCTAATGCTCAAATTCAGATTTGGTAAAATTGGTATCATCTCTGACATACGAAAGGCTTTCCTGCAAATTAGTTTAGCACCAGATGATAGAAATGTACTCAAATTTCTATGGTGGGATATCTTCGCAACAAAAAGAATGAAGATTTATAGGCACACTAGGGTAGTTTTTGGATTATCTTCTAGTCCTTTTTTATTGGGAGCTACAATCACGCATCATTTGACAAATAATTGCAGCGGTATGGAAAAAACAGCAGGTAAACTGATCGATTCATTTTATATGGATAATTGTGTCACAAGCGTTAACAGTTCCGAAGAATTAGTAAAATTCATCGATGAATCAAAATCACTGAAGTCATCTGCAAAATTTGATTAAGAGGTTGGGTTTATAATCATCTAAAAATTTTCGAAGAGAATGATAATGAGCTACCAATGGCTGGAGAAGCAGTTTCAGTTTTAGGAGTTCTCTGGAATTTCATTCAAGATACATTATATTGTAATGTAAGTGATTTTGACGTTGAAAAAATTCCAATAACAAAAAGGTGGTTATTATCAGCTGCTCAACGGGTTTTTGATCCAATTGGATTTACGTCCCCTGTTACTTTGATTCCGAAAATGCTTTTACAAGAGACTTTGAAGTTGAAAATTAGGTGGGATGATGAATTGCCATAAGATATACTAGATAAATTCAGAACTTGGTTGAAACAAATTCATCTCTTGAAATTTTGCCACATTCCTCGTCAATGTTTCGATATTGCAGTTGATCCTGAAAAACTGTCCCTCCATATTTTCTGTGATGCGAGTAAAAATGCATACTCAGCTTGTATTTTCATTAGATTTGAAAAGGAAGGGTTAGCTTCAGTTCATTTGTTGGCCGCTAAGTCGAGAATCACTCCAATAAAACCAATATCGTTGCCACGACTACAGTTATTAGCTACAACAATTGGATGTAGGATATATCAATCTTTGAGGAAAACGTCCATTTTTGATAATTTTGTTCCATACTTTTGGAGTGATTCAAAAGTAGTTCTTACCTGGATCAAAACTAAATCGAACTGGACATCATTCGTCATGAACAGAGTCAATGAAATTCGTTCTTTCACTGATGTTAATACATGGTACCATATCCCAGGAAGCATGAATGCAGCGGATCTTCCATCTAGAGGGTGTAGCTGCAAACGTCTACTAGAGACTAAATGGTGGGAGGGACCAGAATGGCTTAGGAAGGATATAGAATATTGGCCTATAGAAACTCAGGTTTTTGCCGAAGAAAAAGCTTTTGATGAAGTTAGGAAAAATTCATTCTTCATTTCTAATTAATCTAGAAAACACAACCACAGATACTTTCAACTATTTTTCAAAATTTTCGAAAATTGTGAGAATGATTGCATGGATGTTCAGATTCTATGAAAGGACTCATAAAAAGATTAAAAGAATAGATGATCAGTTAGGGACTGAAGACATCGAAAATGCTGAGGTTATTCTCCTGAGGATCATTCAGGCTGAAAGTTTTGAGAAAACAAATTCGAATGATTTTCTGAAGATGCATGTTTTCAAAGATGAGAAGAGACTCCTGAGAGTGAGAACAAAGCTTTCATGTTCAGATGAATCTGATGCCTTCAAATACCCTATAATATTGCCCTATAAACATAAAATAATTGAGAAGTTAATTGAGGAACACCATCGATTTGCTTGCCACGCTGGAAATCAAATACTGTTAGGAATTATCCGAGAAAAGTATTGGATAATAAAATGTCGAAAAATGGTAAAAAGTGTGATTGTAAAGTGTGTCGTGTGTAAGAGATTCAAAGCTAAAGCTCTAGAGACTCCTTTCGCTCCGCTTCCCAAAGATAGAGTAAACAATATCACTGCAGCTTTTCAAGTAACAGGAACTGATCTGGCAGGTCCTCTTCATTTAAAAAATGGTGATAAATCCTGGATAGTGATATTTACTTGTGCAACGTTCTTCAAAGAAGACCCAATGGCAAGTGCTTGTCTCGTAATTAAACAGAAAATTATCCTTCATTTGGCTGGGAATGACCACCTGCAGACATGCATGTTTCGAGGTTTATTGCCTCTCATCAGTGACAGGGTAGGTCGGACAACATTATAATATATAAATATCTGTCAGTTGTAGTTCAATGTCCGTCGTGGTATTAGCCAGGGAAGTAGTTGTTTTCTGACAGATGTTTGCCTTTATTTTCCACTTTGTGGAAACGCTTAGAGAGAAGGGTACCCCTGTATTCTTTCAACAATCAATGTTGATTTCAGCTGTGAGTATTTGGTCCATTGACTATTTGCACTATATTTTTGAGACTGAAATAATATAAAATAAATAAAAAAATATTAATATTTTTCATGAGATAAACTCACCAGTTCCTGGAAGTATGCCATTAAGACAGTTTCAATTACGGTATTCACTTTGTTTTCATCTCTTCATTTCAAAAAATGGTCATACTCCTTCTTGTATAAGTATTTGGATTTCACAGGCAGTAAAGGAAACCACACTTTTTATAGGTAAAATGGTTCTCGGTAAAATTGTCTGAATTTTTATTATAGTGTAGTACTCGACTGATTGATCGTGCAGAATCGTAAAAGTTCGTTGATGGATAGATTTTGAAATTTGTTCAACATAAAAATCGGTAATTTTCATTTAATCACTTTCTTGGGATTTGAAAGTGCCAACTGCTTTTTTTTCGATTTTATCATCAACGTACCTTCATATTACTAAATATCATTCAAATGGTGCAGATTATATATGTACAGAGTGAAAAATAAAAACATTTTAGTAATGTCTGAAGAATCGATGTAATAATGAAATATTAATAAAATTATTTTGGCATGCAATATACTATTCTTATTCCATCATTAATCACAATTCACACATTTTGTACAGGGCGATTTGAAAAAATGGTGAAATATATTGCCGGTTCCTTCTTACACATCCTGTATATTCAAGTGAATTATCATCCTCTGAAAATGGCTGATACCATATAAACATGATTTCGTTGAGACATATAGGGTGATCATGAAAATGTTCGATGATGAAAATGACAAAATATCAACGTTTCACCCTGTAATTCACGATTTACTAGGTTAAATTATTCAACATTCTCTCCTCAACACTGTCCCAAAAATTCAGTTTTCTACTTTGAGCTGCGAAATGTATGAATTGTGATTAATGATGGAATAAGAATAGTAATGGAAATGGTAGGTATGGATAGTGACTGATGCGCTGCGATCTAATTAGATCTATTGTGTCCCGTGATTGACTTAGACTAGTTTTGCTGATGTTAATCAGTATCTTTGATCTTGCTCGGATGAAGTTACCATGGATATATTTGGTTTGCTTTAGCCCTGGAAGTCTTTGCCAGTATGTTGCTCTCATTGCTTCTTCAGTTTTATTGAGTTCTTCTTAGAAGTAAGATTTTCCAAGTCCGCAGAATGGTTCTGGTCCGATCAGTGGCGTTGATGCCTTTTTTCGTGCCAGGGTATCTGCTTGTTCATTGTCCTCCACTCCGAAGTGACCCGACACCTAGAGGAGGATCACCTTGTTGTTCCTTCCTAGATCATTAAGTTTGTCTAGGCATTCCCAGATCATCTTTGAGTTGCTGTTCTTTGAGTCAGACTTTAGTCAACCTGAGGTTTGCTCCCCAAGCAGTTCTCCTCACCATGATATGGAGAGGAGTGAGGTCCTCTATTGCTGCTGTTGGAGACCTCATTACTCCTGTTATACAAAGACATGCTAGTCTTTGCACTTTCTCCAGGATTTTCATTTTAATGACGAGTTCGGTTCTGCCACAGGCCAAAGGCTCTCGGGTGAATGCTACCCTCCGGGCGTTAGGATCTATATAACGAACTTGGTGCATAAATAGCTATAATAAAAGCCCGAAAAGAAAAAGAGCTAATCAAGGACGAAAATATATGGGAAATAATATCAAAACCTCTTTGAAAGACGGAGGCATTCGAATCGAGTACGCTGCTGCAGAATCACCACAACAAAACGGAGTTGCTGGCATAAAAATCGTGCATTGATGGAAATGACAAGATGCATGTTAATCGGTGCTAAGTTATCCAGAACTTATTGGGGTGGAACTATCAACACTGCCAATTACACGCATAACAGATTGCCTTCAAAATCCATTACAAAAACACCATATCAAATTTTGAAACAAAAAATTCCTGATCTGTCATTTTCAAGTTCACGTTTCTGCAAGTAAACGGAAAAAGTTAGATGAAAAATCCCAAAAATTTATATTTGTCGGATTTGCAGATGGTAACAACATGAAGAAGTGATGGTTACAGAGAGTAACTCTCAGGATGAAATAATTGATGCAGAAATAGAAACTAATTTGAGATCACAACGAACAACAAGAGGAAAAATGCCGAGTAGATACGGAGAAGCTGTGAATGCCAGTATACAAATGTCAGAACCGACTACATACATGGAAGCAATCAATCCAAAGACAAAGAAAAATGGATCCAAGCCATGGATGATGAAATAAAGTCAATCAAAGAAAATTAAACGTGGACATTGTCCGCTTTTCCCGAAAATAAAAATGCCATTGGTTGCAAGTGGATTTATAAGATGAAAAAAGATGCTGAAAATAATATTTATCGACATAAAGCAAGGCTAGTTGCACAAGGTTATTCACAGAAGTTTGGTGAAGACTACGATGCAGTTTTTGCCCCTGTTGTGAAGCAGTCTACTGACTATTGCTGACAAAATGATATGAAACTTGTACATTTAGATGTAAAAACTTATTTTCTCAATGGAGAACTGAAAGAATCGGTATTCATGACGCAGCTAATCGGTTACATAGAGAAAGGTAAAGAAAGTTTAGTACTCAATCTCAAAAAGTCCATTTACGGACTGAAACAGGCAGCAAGAGTATGGAACCAGAAAATTAATACAGTCCTGCTAGAGAATGGATTTCTGAGAAGTGACGAAGATTTATGTTTTTATGTTATTTATAACATGGTTAATCAAAGCTATATTTTTCTCATAATATAATTTGATGACATAATAATAGCAAGTAGAAGAGATAAAGAAATTCTGGGAACGGAAAAAATTCTCAAGCTATATTTCAAAATACTATCTTGGAATCGAAATTGAAAAAGATTCCTCTGGCATTTTCAGCATGAGTCAGAAAAAATCTCTAAGCTTTTCAATACTCAAGATGCGAAAGAATCAAAGATACCACTAGATCCTGGTTTTTTTAAATTTCAACAAGAATGTCAAATGAAATTTGATGCAACGATTTATCAAAGCCCAGTCGGAATGTTATTATATCTTGCGGTTAAAACAAGACCTAATTAAATCGGTTGCTACTTCCATCCTGGGAAGGAGTATGAGTAATCCAAATACAATGGATTGGACAGAGGCAAAACGGGTAGTAAGGTACTTGATGATGACTGAAGATTTGAAATTGTTTTTGGGAGATACGACCTACGGAAAAGAGAAAATTTTCGTTGGATATTCAGAAACTGATTGTGCGGGTGATAGAACAGATCGTAAGTCTAACAGTGGTTTGTTGTTTAAACTATTTGGAAGCTGCATATCATGGGTAAGCAGAAAGCAACAGTCTGTTACATTATCGTCCACTGAAGCAGAATACGTAGGTCTAGCAGAAGCAGCACAAGAAGCAGTTTGGTTGTCAAAATTACTCAAAAATTTTGGTTTGAGTCTCAAACCAAACAAGCGGAAGATCAAAACATATCGATACGAAGTATCATTTTCTAAACGAACTGAAAGAAAAACAAATCTTGGACTACAAGTATTGTCCCACAGGTGATATGATCGCTGATGTTTTCACAAAGCCACTTGAAGCAACAAAACTAAAAAAGGGTTTCGGGATCTATTATGTTTGACTCAACATTATGGGGGAGTGTTAGAAATAATGTTGAATGTTATTTACTTTTTATGTATCACCCTATATTGTTTTTGGAGTATAATCATACATGTTTATGCCATGTTATGACAATTAAAATATAAAAAATAAATAGTTGTTGATTCAAGTGTTTTCTAAACCTTAATTTCAAAATTTGCTAAAAACCATACGAACAGAATAGTTTGCGAAAGGTTGGAGAAAAGGCTGCGGGGAACAGAAGGATGCGGGGCACGAAGAAAGACTGTTTTCTGGAACGTTCATAGATACTTTGACGATGATCGTGATTGAGGGTAGGCCTCAATTCTTGAGTTCTAGCAGTTGTTTTTTGACGCTTTGCTATATCTGGATAAAGATCGACACCTCCAGTATGATCCGCAGTTGAGCTGGTATAAGGCACTCGCTTGTAGCATTGACCTCCCAATACTCCCAGTACTCCACCACTTGAAGATTTTTTTTATTTTCCTTTTACAATGCTCCAAATAGATGTTGTGTTTTGTTTGACACGATTTGAGATAGTCAAAGCAGTAGCATCTCTTCATCTTTCCAATCAATTTGCAGCCCCGGCAGTTCTGAACTGAAATCTTGGTTCCTCTGACTTCCACAATATTTCAATTCGGTCATTTCAGCTCTCTGGACTACCCCAGTGCCGGTATTCACTCCAATCATCTTCAATCTTCGACTTTCCATAGCGCTTCGGGGTTATTTTTCTTATGACTCGAAGAGGTTGCGAGGATGTTCTATCAGGTGATAGTTGAAGGAAAAGAAAAAGTGTTCAGTTCCAAATTGTCCGCACGTGGACACAATGGTACAACAATATGTACAACAAACACATAGGGGCTCTATTCGAGTTTTCGTTCAGTTGGAGGATATCATGAACCTTCTAGCTTGTTTATATTTTGTATTTCAGTTTCAACATGTATATTTTTGTTCATTAATTTTTTCCTAGTTTTTGCCGCTTGATTAGTCGAAATAAAAATAAATCACGCCTTTTTTAAAGTAGTTCGAATAGGTGAACTTATTGTATCATGTAGAATTCACAATTATTTTTCCGAAGGGAATAAATAAAGCGAGAACACTGCCAAGTTTGGTAATGGTTTTCGTCATATCTAATTTCCTGATAATATTTATTGTATTTCAAGAGAAGTTTGTTCGACACTTTCATTTGAACATTTCATTTACAAAATTATCTAAGTTTTGTTTCACGTACTCACTCCCAACACAGTTTCATTTGTCTCTAAATTAAGTCAATTGCGACTGGTATTATTATTCGGAAGAATGTAATATATAATGAACAGAACGCAATTCTGTTATGTACACAAGAAGTTCAAAATAGCATTTAATCATTTTATCATATTGGTGATATCAATTCGTGTGGGATTTTCCCTAAACCTCCTCCATATCAACGCGAACATCGAATAACTGACAAAAGGTGGATGGCAGATTGCAGAACCCACATTCCAACTTTCTTAAAAGTCGTTCAGACATATTATATTTAATCGAGACTATAATAATTTCAAATTGGTAGGTGAACGGACCATAAAGAAGTGCGATCATTGTGAGGATCTGTTCATTCCGGAAAGTGGATTTAACGAACTCAATAAGATACTAGTATAGGTATGTAATTCTTTTACCTAAATGTTCAATCTAGTATAGGTATAATGGATTTCTGATAATACAAATGATGAAAGCAAATACTGCCTCTCAAGCAGATGTCTAGTTAGGCTAGTTTTTACCAATCACTCAACTAAAATAGGTATAACAGAGCTTCTCCATATTCATATTTATATTTACCTACGCAAAATATTTCAAGTTTGTTTTAACAAATTAAAAGTCTTTTTGGCACAAAACAGAAAATCATCCATTTTATTGCCATGGAAACTATCAGAACTTTTCTAGGTATTCTACGTTTTGTCTGAAATAACATGAAATATAATTACGTTATATTACCTAGTACAGTCGGTATAGAAATTCCCTATACAATCAACCGCCCTAGAAATTTTTCTTCATAACCTCTTAGTTAGGTCGCATCGAAAATTTCGAAAGAGTATTCACTATAAAAAAGCAATCTTGATGAATTTCTTTTAAAATAGTTTTCTAGTAAGGTTCCTGAAAATTGACTTGCGTGCGTATTTGTTCTTTTAAAGTTTTTCGCGCGCGGCATGTTGAAAAACGCAAATCGCTCGAAAATTACGCTAGATAGGATGAAAAATCAATTTGAGTGTAGATGGCTATATCTATAAAATACTTGCAGTCCTTACGATTTTCAATGGTCAATAGTCATAGATAGGTAATAAGTTTAATTAGCCACTGACATGTTGTGTTCACCCCTAGGACAACTAAAGAGCTTGAAAATAATTTATAAATATGTTCAGTCATAGTTGATTGCTTTTTGATTGATACACAGAAGTTGAAAACAGAAGTATTCCTTTTCAAAATATTAGCAGCATCTTGTAATTGGCCAAAATTTCTCTGATTGGTAATATTTTACTATGTTAAAAAAACATAAATACAGTTTTTTCCCACGTCATATATTACCAATCTATATGAATTTGAACATTATCTTGTTAGAGTAAAAAGAGAATTTCATAAATAAATTGAACATTTGGTATTGATATTTCTGTAGGTTCATTGAATATAAATGAAGGTGAGGCCCTATACTATATGTTCGTGGCATACCTGCCAGGTAAAATTATATATATTTGAAAAAAAAAGTACATTTTTTCGAGTATAAAACGAATAGTGATGGTTGTTCTCGATGTATAAAGACACGCGAGTAACAGTTTGATAACCACATACATCAGCAGGTTAGTGTTCGATGATCCAAAGATGACATCATTTATTGATTGCCGACATCAGCAATAATTTTGATATAAATAGTTTTGAATCAATTCTAGTGGCTGGTAGTGAAATATTATAATTAATAGTTGATACTTTGTTCAAATAAATAGTGTTTAAAAACTTTTTTGTATGGACAAGAAATATAATTGGCGCAGTCGTTAGGATACTGGAAGAGTCCTTAGAACATCCTCGTCGTTCTCAAACGTTTATCCTGTACTAATTCCCGAACCAAGTTCCAAAGAGATGCAAGTATCCAGGAAGAATTCCGGCTGTAGAAAAAATTTCCTCTTCACTACTGTCCATCAAGAAGCCATAACCTATAGAAATTAGAATAAAAACATTTTTGGTGAACGAATATGCAACGAGCAATCATCGTCATCCTGTAAGCACCAATGAATCCATCCTCATCAATTCCAAAGATTTACGACCTCCTACCTTAATTTAACAAAATCCAACTTTAAATATCAGTCACCTTCCAATAATAACGAGGAAATGAAAGCTTCCAATTTACACACAAATTATATACTTGTGAAGTAATGCTTACAATTGTTTCTACACACAGTGTCATCATCTGAGCTGAGTTATGAACTAAAGTAACGATAAAATCTCACCTTCTTAAATACTAAAATCTGTATAAAATTTCATTCTATGATTCACAGACTGGTAAATATACCTCAAAATGAATCGGATTTCAAGTGTGAGTTAAATAGAATTAAACAGATAGCCGAATATAATGAATATGAAACAATCAATTAGAGATAGACTGCTTTAACAAAAACAAAACAAAAAAACTCCAAATTTAAAATACCCGCATATCAAAGAAAAATCCTATCAATGTTTTGCATGTCTAACATATCTTGGGCCCCAGACGAACAAAATATCTCGTTTCCTTCAGAAACGAAATATAAATGTTGCATTCATTTATTAACAACGCAAAGTCTGTACAGGCTGAATTCAAGAAGTCTGAGGTTTACAAACTTGAGTGTGAGGATTGCAATGCATTATATATAGGCCAGACAGGCCGCAGTTTTAATCGAAGATTCAGTGAGAATTTGAGAAGTTACAGATTAAATAAACAGGTTTCAAACTATGCCAACCATCTTATTGACAATGACCATTGCTTCACACAGAATCCAAAAATTTTGCATATTCAACCTAAAGGTAAAAAATTAAACTTATTAGAATCCATGAAGAAACATTTACATAATAGCAATTTAGTTCTCAATGTTCAAATTGACCTGTACAATTCTCCAATAATTAACTACCTTACTGGTAACAACTTATCAAATGCTCCCTAATTCAAATGATATTTCGTACCTGTCATTGTTAAGCGTTGAAATGTCGAACCTGTCATTGTTATGGATTGATTTTTGAAAATTATGTCGTTAGTGAAATTTTATACAGGTTCTAGTATTTAAGTAGGAGAGATTTTATCGTTACTTTAGTTCATAACTCCCGGTCCCTATCACCCGGTAGTGTACAATTATTTCTGTCTAAAACGATGCGTTTTTTACAGTGACTCATAGGGTGTCGCTTCGTATCCATAATCTTCACCATATTGCTAAAAATTGAACATGGTTGCTGGATTGAAATTTGGTCTGGGTTGAGGTTGGGTTCTCATGCTCCTTGTTGGTGATCCATAGCTATTTCTAGTACTGATGCTCATTGGTGTTGGTTCTTGTCTGTTCTGTTTATTTGGGTGACTTTGTGGAAAACGTTGTGGTTAAACTTGAGGGCACATTTGTCTTTGTTTTGTGTTTTGCTGCCAGTGTGGTCTGAGGGTTTGTGGTTGGGGATGTGGTCTCATTGGTTGGTGGAATTGTTGTTCAAGTCGTTGAAAGTGCTGCATGGAATGATAATTCCTTTGTGTTAAGTATTTGCTATAGTTTTATATAAAATGTACTAAAAGTTTCTAAATACGAAGTGAAAACTTTAATGACAAAACCATGACATGACTAATCATTCAAAACATGACATAATCCAAATATAAAAGTATACTGAATGAACATAATAGAATCCTCCCTGATCAATTTACAGATTGAGATTTTCTGGTTCCCTTCTTACTCTTGTACTTCTTCGCAAGGGTATAGCTGAATCACTCAATTCGGATTCGACTCTCTGATCATTTTCAGTTATTTCCTTTTCGTTTCTTGATGGAGTGGCAGAGTCTAGGTTCGCATGATGTTTACTTATTGAAAAAGCACGACCATTAATGGAGCTGCTCTCATCAATTCCATAATTTGTCATTGATATTTCAGAAGAATTCGCTCGAGCGGCTTGTGGATTCATGTCACCGTCATTTTCAGAATTCTTGGAGTAACCTGTATCGGGCACAAAGCAAAATTGGGATTGGGAAGAATTTGGAACCACTACTTTTGTCGAAGCTATCTGATTCACATGCCTTCTTATCATCCGTCCTTCAATTTCAATTGAATAAATCAAATTGCTTTCTCTTTTATGAATTTTTCCAAATTCCCACAAGCAATTTTTCCTTTTGTCGTAATTCCTTACACGAACCGTTTCCCCAACAGTGAAATTTGGAACTCCTGGATTTTGATCAGAGATTTCCACAGGTGCCTGAAATCTAACTAAATCAAGTTTTGTTCTGATTTCTCTTCCCAGCATCAGTTGTGAAGGTGACTGATTTGTAAATGAGTGAGGTGTTTTCCGATATTGTATAAGAAAATTCTGAAGTTTCAGTTCCAAATTTCCCGGGTCCCTCATCATTTTCTTTAAGGTATTTTTCATGGTACCAACATATCTTTCGACTTGACCGTTCGATGCTGGGTGGTAAGGAGCCGTGAATTTGTGTATTATTCCATTACTTTTAAGGAAATTTTTAAACTCTTCTGACGTAAATGTTCCTCCATTATCACTCACCAGCGTAACCAGCAACCCAAAGCGTGCACAAATACTTCGTAAACATGAAATTGTCTTTATCGTGTTCATAGAATTCGTTATGAATATTTCTGGCCACTTGGAAAAGGAATCACAAATTAAAAGAAAGTTTGTACCTTGGAAAGGTCCTGCGAAGTCAATGTGTACTCGTTGCCAAGGTTTTTTTGGAGTTTCCCAACAATGTGGTGGAATTTTCGCCTTCTCGTGCAACATAGACTGACAACTTTGACATTTCTTAGCCATCTCTTCAATTTCGACATCTATTCTTGGCCACCAAACGAATGATCGAGCAAGTGCTTTCATTCTTACTATTCCAGTATGTGCTTCGTTCAATTCATCTAATACTCTTTGGCACAATGTTTTAGGTATTATTATGCGTGATTCCTTCATAATAGTGCCTTCGTTTAAAGAAAATTCCATATCTTTCCCTGTAAATCCATCTTCTTTAATTTTCCTACCAGTCCTTAAACATCTATAGACATGTTTTAGAACTGGATCCTCTTGTGTCTCTATTGCAATTTCCCTGTGTGTAACTGGCAAAGCTAGTATTTGTTGTAGCTGATGGATTGTAACACCATCCATTGTTTGATTGAACGTTTCTGTGATACTGATAGGTAACCTAGATAATGCGTCGGCATTCAAATGTTTCTCAGTAGATCTATAAACAATGTCGTAATCGAATCCTTGCAAAAATTGTGCATAATGGAGCATTCTAGTAGCTACCATACTTGGAAGGTTTTTGTTCGGGTGGAAAATCGAAACTAGTGGTTGATGATCAGTAACCAATTTGAATTTACGTCCATACCAATACTGAAAGAATTTATTGCATGCCCAAAAAATTGAGGACGCTTCTTTGTCTATTTGGCTATAATTTTGTTCTGCCCTCGTTAAACTCCTTGAAGCAAAACCAATTGGATGTTCACTGCCATCTGTGAAAATGTGTGATAGTACTGCTCCCAAACCTTTGGGACTCGCGTCAGTGGCCAGAACTAATGGTAATCTAGGATCATATGCGCAAAGAACTTGGTCAGATGTGATTTCTTCTTTCATTAAGTTGAAAGCGTTTTGACATGCTGGTGTCCATTCAAAACATGTATTTTTTTGTAAAAGTACATACAGAGAATGTAATTTTGTTGCTAGGTTCTTTAGAAATCTTCCGTAATATGTAACTAAACCCAACCAACTTTTTAATTCAGTTACGTTTGTTGGCACTAGAGCAAGTTTAATAGCTTTAATTTTTTCTTCAGTTTTTTCTAAACCCCTACTTGTAATTTTATGACCTAAGTCTGTAATAGATTCTTCGAAGAATTTACACTTATCTTGTTTTACGTGTAGTCCAGCTTCCTGTAGACGTTTCAACACTATTCTCAAACGATCTAAATTTTCTTGTAACGTATCTCCTTGAATTTCGATATCGTCCAAAAATACATAAACACCAGGTATCTTTCCTAATAAATTTGTAATGTATCGTTGCTATATGGCTGGAGCAACTTTGGTACCAAACATTAATCTATTAACTTTGTAATCTCCTTTTTCCGTAGATATTGCCTGTATCTTTGCACTTTCTTCATTCATTGGCATATGTAAGTAAGCTTCACGGATGTCAAGAGTAGTGAAAATTTTTCCTCCATGCATTGTCGTTGCAAAAATTTCTTCTATGTTTGGAATTGGAAATTTATCATTCATTAGTACTTTATTTAATGTAACTTTAAAATCCGCACAAAGTCTAATCGAACCATCACTTTTCATAATGGGAACTACTGGCGTACCCCATTCACTGTATTCCATTCTAGACAAAACTCCTACGTCTTCCAATCTGTCAATTTCATTTTCAACTTTTTGCAGATAGCGGATATTGTTTTCCTCTTAAATATACTGCATCGCTGTTGCCAAGTCTACTGGTTTCATTGCTCTTATGGTGGATCCCATAGGTTCTCATAGTCCAGCAAAGATTGTTGTTGAAAGAAGTTCTTCTTACTTGTCTTTATGGTTTCGTCGGCAGTGTGCAAATGGTTTTAAAATTTAAAAAGAAATAACTTTGATGTGTTACACATTTATCGCACACCCTGTTATTTTTGGGACATAGCTTTTATGGCGGATTTCGTCTGCCAACGCATCGTTCATACACCGCGTAAAATCCCATTCTGATTAGTGATGATCACCTGCATACATGAAATGTTTCAAAGTTGTTTCCTCTCTGCTAGCTGACCTAGCACTGATGAGAAGAAACGACCTAGAAATATGTCTGTGTTTTTCTGGAGGAACATTGCATTTGAAAACTAATGAAATGGTTTCATTTTACTTCGTCGGAGTATGTTTTGCAACTACGGTAATCGCGAGAGAACTGAATATGCCAATAGCAAGAGCGACATATTTTGCTTTAATTGACTCCCATCTGAGATATGGAGAATATTTTTGGAGAAATCGTTCTCAATGTTAATTGATTGCTGTATTTCTACTCCAAAAGAGAGTTGTCCGATATATTTGCAGAGCGAAACCTAGAGACTTGTAAAACGCTATTCACCAAACATAGAATTCCATATTCCATTACCAATTCCTAGAAGTTCAATAACGAAAAAATCAACCATTTACAACGTTAAAATGATGTTCCATCACTTGCCGATATATATTCGACCTTAAAAAGTGCATATGATTTTCAAGAATTACAGGAAAAAAAGTATTTAGTAATAAATAAAACATTTCATACATTGGAGGTATTCTATTTAGTTTATCATTGTTTGTTGATATCAAATAGGTATTTAATTTGATACTTTCGACACACGCTGTCGTTATTGAATCTACGTAGCATTTTATTCATAACGTTATTGATTTTTTTATATATATACTTCTCGGAAGTATCGAGCAATGTTTTATGCAGTGAAAAATAGAAAGTAGTATAGTTTACCTCGTGTTTTATTTTCCAGTCATTCAATTATTTGTAAAACTGAAAACCATCAAAATATTGGAATCAGTAACAATTGCTCTTATTCATTATTTGTAGTTATATTAACGTGTTTTTGTGACTCTTAGTGGTTCTTGTTATTTTAAGGTCTGTTCATAGTGATTTAAGATTTTATATTGCCTCTTTTAATTGTATATAACGCTTTGTCCATGGGATATCATATCTTCGACAATACAGTCTTTTTCATTGATTGATTGATCAGATCAATAAATATTTCAATTACTTAGTTATGAATATATTTTTATTGTAACATTTTTTATTACTTCGATGAACTAATACCCAATTATTCTCTCACAGCCAAATTACCTCGAACAGAAAAATTGGAACAATTGACCATAAACGAACGACTGCTTTTTTGTGGCTACTGCTAGCTATGTTCCTCCTTTTCATAAGAATCAGTATTGCGATATTCATTCCCACCAAACCCGAGAATGCATATGTGTCACCCACTCATGTTCAAAACAATTCAATTGGAAGTCATCAGTTTTTCACAAGAAACGAATTGGGTGCAAAACCATCAAAACATTATACGAACGTTACTAAGCCTGTAGATATGGTTATAATAAAACATACCGCAGGGATGTATTGTGATAATTTCAAAGACTGCTCTAAAATTGTCACTGATTTGGAAAATTTGAGTGCCATGTATCAATATTCTGGCATTTATTGTAATTTTCTCATCGGTAGTAATGGAAATATATTTGAAGGAAGAGGATGGGGTGTGCAACCCCAGGAAAGAAAGAACACTGTTGATATAGTTTTCATGGGAAGTTATGATATTGACGACGTGAATCCTGAAATGATTGATGCAGCCCTCGCTTTGATAGAAGATGGAGTGAAGAAGAATCATATAACCGAGAATTACTCGGTTGTTTGCCATAATCAAACGAAGAACACAATGAGTCCAGGTTATAAAAATAGGGTGTATTCCACACAGCCTACAACTCTACATGAGCTAGAAGTAAAAATTCGTAGAGCTTTCCAAGATATCACGCCCCAAATGTTGAGAAACGTTTTACATGAAAATATCACCAGAGTCAATACATGTATTGACGCTGAGGGAATGCATTTCGAACATTTGTTTTGAATTTATTTTATCTTTAATACTATCAATTTGAATTTTTTTTTTCGATAAATCTGTTTTTTTGTTATTTGAATAATAATAATTGGAATTTTTGGTATTTCATTTCAAAAAATTACTTTCTATTATATCATTAGAAAGGAATGGTTATGCTGAATAGTACAGGCAAGAAAAAGTTGTATGTTCTTATTTAAGTTATGGACCTACAGAGTATTGTTTTTTTCCCAATTTTTCCAATATTTTTTTGGCGGCTTTTTATAACGCCGACGAATGAAAATAAAATATCACAGTAGTAGCAACTGTTATCAAGTGACGTATGGTTTCCATAGCCAACTTTTCAATTTTTGGTTTTCATTTTGCTTCCACGGCCTACTCGGTGAATTTCAATAATAATTTTTTTCTGATCTAGTTTCTGGTTAGATACCAACTTGTGATATGTCATTAGAAAGGGAATTGAATGCTGAATAAAGCGAAAAGAAAAAAAATAGGGTTTCCATTTAAAATAAGAAAGTTGATGTTACTTCCGGTCAGACCGGAAGTTAACTTCGACATATCAATATGCTCAAATTCTAGCTCTTATGTCATTATATCGACGCTTCAAATTTCACAAACCTACTTCATAACAATAACTGAGATATTCCGTAGACAATACTTCCGTAGCCACCCGGTATATTGAGAATCTCAAAGTGAGTCTAAGCTTCCTTCAAACTGAAAAATTCCAGGTCATGAGGTAAATGAATAGATGAAAAAGTTAAGGGAGTTTTTGTGGATAAGTAGATCCCCACCTCCGATTAAGCAATACAACCTAGATGGGTAACTCGCCGCTCACGCCTTAAACTTTGTTTGCAAGGGACATCTTCTGAGAGAGAGGCCTATTATAGAAGAAGTGTTATCTTTCCCTCGCCGGTAATGTGGTGCGTTGTTTACAGAAATATTGAAGTTCATTAAAATAGAAATTATGAATACCCAATATAGAATGGAAACGTGAAATTATGATGGAAGAATCTCCAAATGATTTTGAGAACAGCCGATGCTCTAATTGGCATGTTTTTTCATAATTAATTCATTTTACCATTTTCCAATTTGGTTTCCATTTCTCGATAGTTACGACACTGGTAGCATACCTATGAAATGATATATTTTGATTTCCAGCTTCAAATGGTCTTCTAAATATCTTACAATGCTTCACCATTGTTTAATAATAAAAACTAACGATAGTTAATCACAAATTAGCTCAAAATTTGACCCTTATTCACGAAAAAACACTACTATGAGCCAAATACGAAAAGAAACACTAATATTTTGTTGTTGTTCTGTCGAATATTAAATACATCGTTGCCGTACTGACCAGACTATATCGACAATGAAGAATCTCCGTTTTACATGCTCCCAACAAGCTGCAATTAACGTTTCAATTACCTTCTTATTGTTATATAATTCATACAAGACAGTATTTTTGTTTTTTTTTATTTATTTTTACTATTATTATTATTATTATATAAATACTTCATTCATTCAGAAAATATAAAATATGACAATAGAAAGTATTATTCCATCATAAAAGTAATATAAATAAGAGGCAATAAGTACATTTATATCAATTTAACAAAATAACAACAATATAATTATAAGTATCAAGAATTGAATACAATACACAGGTATCTCAAACAATTACACATTATGAGTGCTTAGATAAGTGATCAGTTCTTTTTTGAATGATGCATATCTTGGTAAGGCATTGTATCTTTGGAAGCTTTGTGAAAGTGGTTCATTCAGAGCCACGTTAGTTTTTACTTGTGAAAAGTTAATTTGATTTTTTGCTCTGGTATTGTGGTCATGAATTTCGCTTATTAGATTTATGGATGTGTTACATTTTTGTTGGTTCCTCATGACCTTATATGAGTATTTGCACTGTTCAATTTGTAAAATGTTTTCTAGTGGTGAAATTCCAGTGGTTGGTAAATCAATTCAATATTTGCTCCCTTATCGTATCCAAATAAAATTATGACTACTTTGTTTTGCAATGTTTTAATTTTTTTCATCAGTGTTTTAGAGCAAACTCCCCAATTTTTTATCAAGTAACGAAATATTCATAAAAAATAAGCATTGTAAATTAATAATTTATTTTGGTTGTCCAAATAATCACGACATCTATACAGGGCTCCGATCATGGCAACAATGTTATTGGTTATATGTTCTGTGTGTTTTTGCCAATTTAGTTTATCATCCTCAATCGGACTAAGGTATTTGGTACTTTCTACTTTTTCCACCAAAGTATCTCCGACGTTTATATTAAGATTTTGGGTTTCTTTGTTTCTATTTGCAAATAACATGTATACTGTTTTTAACGTTAATTTTCAATTTATTACTCAGCAACCATTCCGAATACAGATTCATATCTTCATTGAGTGTATTTATTTTCCAATTCTTTCAAATCACCCCCTTCATAGACAAGAATCATGTCGTATCCGAATGTATAGTAGTGCCTTATATCAAATTTGCCCTTTTTAGGTCTATAGTGTGTAAAGAATACAACAATGAACCCAGTACTGAGCCCTGAGGTACTCCACAGTTAGTATTTCAATTGGCTCTCTATGTTATTCAATGAGACATATTGTTCACGGGAAAGTAGGTAAGTTTTTATCAGGTTCAACGTTATTCCCCTTATGCCTATCGCATTCAACTTCGTTAGTAAAATATCATGAGCTACTACATCAAATGCTTTCTGAAGGCCTATTAAAATAGTAATCACGTATTGTTTCATCAAGTATTTTGTCACATGATTCAGGAAGTCTATTGTATCACTCGGTGTATTTGATTGGTTTTGATTTCCGTATTGATATCTGTCTACTTCGATATATTTATCTATTAATCCAATAATTCAATTTTTGATGAGAGTTTCTACCAATTTTGATAACGTACAAACCACTGTAATTGGACGATAATTCTCCATTTTTGATTTTGAACCTTGTGAATAGGAGTCACTATCAAGGTGACTAGAATTTGTAAAAGCCATTCAACTAATAGTAATAATTCTCCAACTGTTATTTTGTCATGACCAGGGGCTGCACTTTTAATATTATCATTCAAGATGTAAAATTCGAAAGAGTTCGAATATATTGTGCCAGAGAGGTATCAACAATGTTGAAAGAATACGAGGTACCATTTTCTCTAAGCGTTTTCACCAAGTAGAAAATATCAGGCAATCATCTGTCAGAAAAAAAACGACTTCCCTGGCTAATACCACGACAGACACTGAACTACAACTGGCAGATATTTGTGCAACGTTCTTCAACGAAGACCCGATTGCAAGTGCTTGTCTCGTAATTGAACAGACAATTATCCTTCATTTGGCTGGGAATGACCATCTGCAGACATGCATGTTTCGAGGTTTATTGCTGCTCATCAGTGACAGGGTAGGTCACAATATGAACTCTAACAGGTTATGATCTGAAATAGAGCTACTCAGTTTCTCAAATTTGTTGTGGCTAAGATATGGTCAATCATCGTTTGTGAATGAGTTGTTACTCTTGCATTTTGCACATCAATAATGTTACATATCTCGAAACCGTTCAATAAAACACAATTTTTATAATTTGTTGTGGCAGCAGATTTTTCCAGTAAGTTGATAATAAATTCACCGATTATAATCGCTTTATTTTCTTTGGTAAGTAATTTTTTCAATGTTTCTAAAAATTCATAGGTGTCAACTGAAGGTCGCTTATAAATACCTATTATTTTAGTGTCATTTGATAGGAGTTTCACTCCAACCATGTTGTAGTTACTGTTTCCTCCTCCTCAAGGGTCGCTGAGGCGTTGCAGCCAGCGGGAGTAGCGACCCGTGGGCTCTAGCTTACCATACACCAACATCAAAAACGTACATGTTTCCCCGACACTTAACACATAACCACTCACACATTACAGAGGAATGCGAGAACTTGAAAATCTGCCTTTAGTGGGAGCTAAGGAGGGGCCTCGGATTGGGTGTTGTGGGACTGGTAGCCGGTGATGAATCACCCGCGGCCGCCGCTCCGCCCGGTTGAGAACCAGCCCTACCACGGTTTTCACGAGGAGGAGGATCGAAGGATCTCGCTGCGGGAGTTGGAAAATCTGTTCTTCAGTGGGAGCCAAGGAGCGGCCTTGAATCGGGTGCTGTGGGACTGGTAGCCGGTGAATGAATCGCCCGGGGCCGCCGCACCACCCGATCGAGAACCAGGACTTTCATGAGAAAGCGGATGGAAGGAACTCGCGATGAGAACTGGAGAACTAGTCTCCAAAAGAAGCCGAGGAGGGGCCTCGGATCGGCTACTGCGGGTCTGGTAGCCGGTGATAGAATGACCCGCGGCTGCCGCACCGCCTGACTGAGAACCAGCCCTACCAGTACTTCCTATGGGGGCCTACTTGCCTGGCTGTAGTGGCGGCCACCCCTCATATACTACTACTACTACTACTACTACTACTACTACTACTACTACTACTACTACTACTACTACTACTACTACTACTACTACTACTACTGTTTCTTCCTATGTTATTTGTTTCCATAAATGTGATGTTTTGATGAATGTAGATCGCCACACCTCCTCCTCTTGAGTCTCTGCATGCATGGATAGCTGTATAACCATCAATATTGTAGAGTCCAACTTCATTTTTGTATAACCATGTTTCCACTAAAACCAATATATCATATGTTTTCATCTTCACTAGACACTGCAATTCATCTAATTTGTTCTTAACAATTTGTATATTGATGAAATTTATTTTTAGGGAGAGTTCTTCCTTCAATTCTTCTGAATTTTCTAGTTCTTCAAGTCTGTTGTACTTTCAATAATCTGAACTTTGCTAGTTTCATCCTATCGTAGATATATTCTTCCATGTTTTATCCAAGCAAACTTGTAGTTATTTTCCTTGTGATACAGCAAAATTTCTTTTCATAGGTATTTGCTTTGGTCAGATCATGGTTCATGTAAATTTTATTTGTTTCCTCATGATATGAAGTAATTTTATTTTGTTGCCTAGCTCTCATGAATATATCTTTTTACACTTTTCCAGCCACAGTTTCTTTTCTTAGGTGGAATTGACAAGTAACCATCTGAAGAGTTTTTTGTTATTTGCTGCTAGAGAGAAGGGTAGCTTTATTCATCAAGGAACCATAGATATGTGTTAGATAAAAAACATCGAACAATTAAAATTTCCGAGTTGAAAATGTATTGGTAACAATAATAAAAGAAAAATTCGTACATACATACAGGGTATAAAAATGAGTCATTTATTCGTTGAAAATACAGATGAATAACTATTTTTAAATGATATCCCTACTCTACCAGAAATTTTCAGAGGATGAAAAATGGTTCAAAGACCATTCGATAAAGGACATCTGTAATACTATCAACAGGGTGAAGTAATAAGTTTGCCAGTTGAAGTTTTCGAAACCCAATAATTATTATATCATGGATGTCGTTACTACCTTATCCATAATATTCTTGGGTGCCAAAAGAATAGAACCAGCAATCCGGGAGAATATGAGTACTGGTTCATAAAACAAATAAGTGAAACAATATATAAAGTTTCTTTCTGGAGTGGTAAACTCCGTGATGTAGTCCGCGTGCCGCATTGAAAAAAATACCGTTGGAAAGGGGGCAGAAAATAACGCATATGTGGCTATTCAAATCGATTTGTTAGGCCGTCGAAGTGACTAAAAAAATAATTTTGTTTTCTGATAACAGTACACTTGTTGAAGGAGCCCGCGTGCTGCAATAAAAAAATACATTTGGCAAGAGGATAGAAAATAACGCATAATTGACTCTTCAAATCAATTTGTTCGGCCGTCAAAGTAACTGAAAAAAAATAAATTTTGTTTTTTGATAAGAGTAAAATTGGTGAAGGAGCCCGCGTGTTGCGATGAAAAAAATACAGTTGAAAAGAGGGCGGAAAATAACGCATAATTGGCTATAAAAATAAATTTGTTCGGCCGTCAAAGTGACTGAAAAAAAGTTTGTTTTCTGGTAAGAGTAAACTTGGTGAAGGAGCCCGCGTGCTGCGATGAAAAATATACAGTTGGAAAGATGGCGGAAAATAACGCATATGTCATTATTCAAATCAATTTGTTCGGCCGTCAATGTGACTGAAAAAAAAATTAAGTTTATTTACTGGTAAGAGTAAACTTGGTGAAGGAGCCCGCTTGCTGCATTGAAATACAGTTGGAGGAAGGGCACAAAATTACGCGTTATTTTCGGTCCTCTTCACAACTGTATTTTTTTCACTGCAGCACGTGGTTACTTCACCAAGTTTAGTCCTACCAGAAACCAAACTTTATTTTTTCTCAGTCACTTTGACGGCCGAACAAAGTTGATTTGTATATATTATTTTCAATCCTCTTTCCAACTGTACTTTTTCAAGGCGCATGCGTACTCCATCACGAAGTTTACCTCTCCAGAAAAAACTTTATTTTCTTTCTCTACTAACTTGTTATTCGAACCTGTACCCTTATTCTCCCATATTGCTGGTTCTATTCTTTTGACACTCGAGAATATTATGGATAAGGTAGTAACGGCATCTATAAAATGATAATTATTGAGTTTCCAAAACTTCAACCGGTAAACTTATTGACTTCACCCTCCGAATATTATCACAGATGTCCTTTATCGAATGGTCTCTGAACCATTTTTCATCCTCTGAAAATTTATGGTAGAGTAGGGATTTCGTTCAAATATAGATATTCATCTGTTTTTTCCACGTATGAATGACTCATTTTGATACCATGTGTGTATGTACGAACTTTTCTGAAAAGTTTTGTATCGCATATTTCCAATCCATTTTCAAATCAGAAATTTTTTAATAGTTCTATGTTTTTCATCTAACACATATCCATGGTTCCTTGAAGAATTAAGCTACCTTCCTCTCCAAATGCATATAACAAAAAAATTGATAGAGAACATATCTGTAAAATTAGCTGAAGTGGCAACTCTGCAGACGGTCGCTCGTCAATTCCACCTAAGAAAAGAAACTGTGGCTGGAAAAGTGTGGCTAACTTCCATGGAATTAGTGTGAAGTTAGCCACACTTTTCCAGCTACAGTTTCTTTTCTTAGGTGGAATTTATAAGTAACCGTCTGAAGAGTTGCCACATCAATTATTTTTACAGATATGTTCTCTATCAGTTTTTTTGTTATCTGCAGCTTGAGAGGAGGGTAGCTTAATTCTTCAAGGACCTATAGATATGTGATAGATAAAAAACATCGAAGTATTCAAAAATTCCCGAGTTAAAAATGGATTGGTAACAATATGCGATAGAAGACTTTCAGAAAAGTTCGTACATACATACAGGCTATAAAATTGAGTCATTTATCCGTTGAAAATACAGATGAATAACTATATTTAAACATACCAGAAAATTTCAGAGGATGAAAAATGGTTCAAAGACCATTCCATAAAGGATTAACAGGGTGAATTCAATAAGTTTGTCAGTTGAAGTTTTGGAAACCCAATAATAGTGGATGTCGGTCGTTACTACCTTATTCATAATATTCTCGAGTGTCAAAAGAATAGAACCAGGAATCCGGGAGAATATGAGTACAGGTTCGAATAACAAGTTGGTGAAAAAAATTAAGTTTTAGTGGTAAACTTTATGACGGAGTACGCGTGCCGCATTGAAAAAATACAGTTGGAAAGAGGGTTGAAAACAATACATACAAATCAAATTGTTTGGCCGTCAAAGTGACTGAGAAAAATTAAAGTTTGTTTTCTGGTAGTAGTAAACTTGGTGAAGTAGCCCGCGTTATTTTCTGCCCTCTTTCCAACTGAATATTTTTCATCGCAGCACGCGGGCTCCTTCACCACGTTCACTCATATCAGAAAACAAACTTTTTTTTTTTTCAGTCATTTTGACTGCCCAACAAATTGATTTGAATAGCAAAGTATGCGTTATTTTCTGCCCTTCTTTCAACTGTATTTTATACATCGCAGCACGCGCTCCTTCACCAAGTTCACTTTCATCAGAAAACAAACTTTATTTTTTTTTTGAGTCACTATGACGGCCGAACAAATTGATTTCAATAGCAAAATATGCGTTATTTCCTGCCTTATTTACAACTGTAATTTTTTCATCGCAGCACGCGGTCTCCTTCACCACGTTCACTCATATCAGAAAACAAACTTTTTTTTTTTCAGTCATTTTGACTGCCCAACAAATTGATTTGAATAGCAAAATATGCGTTATTTCTTGCACTCTTTCAAACTGAATATTTTTCATCGCAGCACGCGGGCTCCTTCACCAAGTTGACTCCAACCAGAAAATATACTTTATTTCTTTGAGTCACTTTAACGGCCGAACAAATTGATTTGAATTGCAGATTATGCGTTATTTTCTGCCCTCTTTCCAACTGAATATTTTTCATCGCAGCACGCGGACTCCTTCACCAAGTTTACTCCTACCAGAAAACAAACTTCAATTTTTTTGAGTCACTTTGACGGCCGAACAAATTGATTTGAATAGCAAAATATCCGTTATTTTCTGCCCATTTTTCAACTGTATTTTTTTCATCGCAGCACGCGGGCTCCTTCACCAAGTTCACTTTCATCAGAAAACAAATTTTTTTTTTTTGAGTCACTATGACGGCCGAACAAATTGATTTGAATAGCAAAATATGAGTTATTTCCTGCCTTATTTACAACTGTAATTTTTTCATCGCAGCACGCGGTCTCCTTCGCCACGTTCACTCATATCAGAAAACAAACTTTATTTTTTTTCAGTCATTTTGACTGCCCAACAAATTGATTTGAATAGCAAAATATGCGTTATTTCTTGCACTCTTTCGAACTGAATATTTTTCATCGCAGCACGCGGGCTCCTTCACCAAGTTGACTCCAACCAGAAAACAAACTTTATTTCTTTGAGTCACTTTGACTTCCGAACAAATTGATTTGAATTGCAGATTATGCGTTATTTCTTGCCCTCTTTCCAACTGAATATTTTTCATCGCAGCACGCGGACTCCTTCTCCAAGTTTACTCCTACCAGAAAACAAACTTTAATTTTTTTGAGTCACTTTGACGGCCGAACAAATTGATTTGAATAGCAATATATGAGTTATTTCCTGCCTTATTTACAACTGTAATTTTTTCATCGCAGCACGCGGTCTCCTTCGCCACGTTCTCTCATATCAGAAAACAAACTTTATTTTTTTTCAGTCACTTTGACTGCCCAACAAATTGATTTGAATAGCAAAATATGCGTTATTTCTTGCACTCTTTCGAACTGAATATTTTTCATCGCAGCACGCGGGCTCCTTCACCAAGTTGACTCCAACCAGAAAACAAACTTTATTTCTTTGAGTCACTTTGACGGCCGAACAAATTGGTTTGAATTGCAGATTATGCGTTATTTCTTGCCCTCTTTCCAACTGAATATTTTTCATCGCAGCACGCGGACTCCTTCACCAAGTTTACTCCTACCAGAAAACAAACTTCAATTTTTTTGAGTCACTTTGACGGCCGAACAAATTGATTTGAATAGCAAAATATCCGTTATTTTCTGCCCATTTTTCAACTGTATTTTTTTCATCGCAGCACGCGGGCTCCTTCACCAAGTTCACTTTCATCAGAAAACAAATTTTTTTTTTTTTGAGTCACTATGACGGCCGAATAAATTGATTTGAATAGCAAAATATGAGTTATTTCCTGCCTTATTTACAACTGTAATTTTTTCATCGCAGCACGCGGTCTCCTTCGCCACGTTCACTCATATCAGAAAACAAACTTTATTTTTTTTCAGTCATTTTGACTGCCCAACAAATTGATTTGAATAGCGAAATATGCGTTATTTCTTGCACTCTTTCGAACTGAATACTTTTCATCGCAGCACGCGGGCTCCTTCACCAATTTGACTCCAACCAGAAAACAAACTTTATTTCTTTGAGTCACTTTGACGGCCGAACAAATTGATTTGAATTGCAGATTATGCGTTATTTCTTGCCCTCTTTCCAACTGAATATTTTTCATCGCAGCACGCGGACTCCTTCACCAAGTTTACTCCTACCAGAAAACAAACTTTAATTTTTTTGAGTCACTTTGACGGCCGAACAAATTGATTTGAATAGCAAAATATGAGTTATTTCCTGCCTTATTTACAACTGTAATTTTTTCATCACAGCACGCGGTCTCCTTCGCCACGTTCTCTCATATCAGAAAATAAACTTTATTTTTTTTCAGTCATTTTGACTGCCCAACAAATTGATTTGAATAGCAAAATATGCGTTATTTCTTGCACTCTTTCGAACTGAATATTTTTCATCGCAGCACGCGGGCTCCTTCACCAAGTTGACTCCAACCAGAAAACAAACTTCATTTCTTTGAGTCACTTTGACGGCCGAACAAATTGATTTGAATTGCAGATTATGCGTTATTTCTTGCCCTCTTTCCAACTGAATATTTTTCATCGCAGCACGCGGACTCCTTCACCAAGTTTACTCCTACCAGAAAACAAACTTTAATTTTTTTGAGTCACTTTGACGGCCGAACAAATTGATTTGAATAGCAAAATATGAGTTATTTCCTGCCTTATTTACAACTGTAATTTTTTCATCACAGCACGCGGTCTCCTTCGCCACGTTCTCTCATATCAGAAAACAAACTTAATTTTTTTTCAGTCATTTTGACTGCCCAACAAATTGATTTGAATAGCAAAATATGCGTTATTTCTTGCACTCTTTCGAACTGAATATTTTTCATCGCAGCACGCGGGCTCCTTCACCAAGTTGACTCCAACCAGAAAACAAACTTTATTTCTTTGAGTCACTTTGACGGCCGAACAAATTGATTTGAATTGCAGATTATGCGTTATTTCTTGCCCTCTTTCCAACTGAATATTTTTCATCGCAGCACGCGGACTCCTTCACCAAGTTTACTCCTACCAGAAAACAAACTTTAATTTTTTTGAGTCACTTTGACGGCCGAACAAATTGATTTGAATAGCAAAATATGCGTTATTTCCTGCCTTCTTTCGAACTGTAATTTTTTCATCGCAGCACGCGGTCTCCTTCACCACGTTCACTCATATCAGAAAACAAACTTAATTTTTTTTCAGTCATTTTGACGACCGAATAAATTGATTTGAATAGCAAAATATGCGTTATTTCTTGCCCTCTTTCCAACTGTACTTTTTTCATCGCAGCACGCGGGCTCCCTCACCAAGTTGACTCCTGTAAGAAAACAAACTTAATTTTTTTTCAATCACTTTAACGGCCGAACAAATTGATTTGAACTGCAGATTATGCGTTATTTTCTGCCCTCTTTCCAACTGAATATTTTTCATCGCAGTACGCGGGCTCCTTCACCAAGTTGACTCCAACCAGAAAACAAACTTTAATTTTTTGAGTCACTTTGACTGCCCAACAAATTGATTTGAATAGCAAAGTATGCGTTATTTTCTGCCCTTTTTTCAACTATATTTTATACATCGCAGCACGCGCTCCTTCACCAAGTTCACTTTCATCAGAAAACAAACTTTATTTTTTTTTTTGAGTCACTATGACGGCCGAACAAATTGATTTGAATAGCAAAATATGCGTTATTTCCTGCCTTATTTACAACTGTAATTTTTTCATCGCAGCACGCGGTCTCCTTCACCACGTTCACTCATATCAGAAAACAAATTTTTTTTTTTCAGTCATTTTGACTGCCCAACAAATTGATTTGAATAGCAAAATATGCGTTATTTCTTGCACTCTTTCAAACTGAATATTTTTCATCGCAGCACGCGGTCTCCCTCACCACGTTCACCCATATGAGAAAACAAACTTTATTTTTTTTCAGTCACTTTGACGGCCGAACAAATTGATTTGAATAGCAAAATATGCGTTATTTCTTGCCCTCTTTCCAACTGTATTTTTTTCATCGCAGCACGCGGGCTTCTTCACTTAACTTCTATCAGAAAACAAACTTTATTTTCTTTCAGTCACTTTGACGGCCGATAAAATTGAATTGGATAGTCATTCATAATTCATTTTCAATCCTCGAAGTTCACCACTCTCAGAAGAAAACTTTTCTTTTCACTAACTTATTTGAACCTGTATTCATATTGTCCCGGGTTGCTGGTTCTATTATTTTGGCAGTCGAAAATATTATGGATAAGGTAGTAACGATATATGAAATGATAATTATTGGGTTTCCGGAAATTTCTGATGGAGTGGGAATTTCGTTTAAATATAGTTATTCACCCGTATTTTCAACGGATAAAAAATAACTTATTTTGGTACCTTGTATGTATGTACGAACTTTTCTGAAAGTCTTCTATCGCATATTATTTCTAGTCCATTCTCAACTCGGGAATATTTAAATAGTTCGATGTTTTCTATCCAACTATAGTTCCTTGAAGAATTTTGCTACCTATCCCCCTCTCTAGCCGCAAATAACAAAAAACTGATTAAGAACATATCCGTAAAAATAATTGATGTGGCAACTCCGCAGACGGTCACTCGTTAGTAGGCCTTTTCATCTCAGTTTATTTTTTGTGCGCATGCGTCAGTGTCAGCCATCTTTTTCAGACTGTTTCGTACACAAACGTGTTAAAATACCCAAGTATAAATAATTAAAATTACCTGATATTAAATGAACCTCATTTACTTAAGAAATAAGTAAGAAATAATTAAGATAATGAGTGTCCTACTTGAATAAAAATAAAATTAAGTTATTATTTATAATGGTTCCCGTACGAAAAGGAACAACAAAACGGTTTGGTTATGGAGTGTGGAGTGATACACAAATAATTTAAAGCCAGTACATATTATTTTATAATATTTCCAAAACTTTGCCTTCAATATCTTAGAAAAATTATTAAATTATAAGGCAAAATAAATATTAAAACATATTCTAAATGCAGAAAATGTGATTTGTAATTGAAAAAATGTGGCCGAAGTGACAAAGGATTTCAATCGATTGAGGATGTTACTGAATAATGATAAATATATCCATAGTTGAAATTTATTGGTACATCATTTGAGGGAAATAGTTGAAAATTTGAAGGAGAATCAGTTACTTCAGAATAAGAAGAGTTTTGTATAACACTACTTCCTTTCTTTAAAATATCCAGCCAATTTCCATATTGTCAAAAGCTGGGCCAACACAGGTAGGTATACATATTATTTCGCATATCATTCTCAACTCTTGAATATTATATTATTTGTTTTATAGTATTATACAATATTTCTTCAATACTATTTACACCAATATCTACTATACACGATCGTACGATTGAAAATTTCGAATTTATAGCTCCTTTTCAATTATTTGTATAATTAATAAAAATCGTTGAGAAGTTTCATGTTAATTTAAATGTTTCTGCAAGTCATTGTCATACTTTAACTGGAATACAATAAAATTATTATTTATTTCATTTTTTATTTGCCTAAAAGGGTTGTACTGATGGCTAAACTTTCAATCAGCTAATTTTTTTTACATTTTTGCGAACGCCCATGACGCTTTTGCCACCTTTTTAACTTTTTACAATTATGTGCTGCTATTGAATTGTGAACGAGTAAAACACCATCAATAATTTTTTCAGTAATAGATTTTTTTGCGAAGATAATACTGCTTTTCCAGTCATTATTGCACAAAACAGTACGAAACTTTTGAATTCCCGCTCATTCAACATGGCGGCTGCGCATGCGCTTGTAACATGATATAAAGGCCTATTCCACCTAAAGAAAGAAACTGTGGCTAGAAAAGTGTGGCTAACTTCACACTAAAAGCAATTATTTTGGTGTATTAATTGATCCCTACATAAGAAGGGATTTGCATGTAAATGATGTTGTCAAAAAAGTAATACCTGTCAAACATTGCACTAGAAGTCATACGAAGACGATTCCTGAAACTAATTCTGCTACACTTTTATAATGTTACCATTAAATATCACCAGATGAAACACTTATACTTATAATACGCGTCAAAGGAATCGGTATGTATATTACCGCATATGTCAGTATCTTGGTCAAAGATCATATACATACATTGGACCATAATTATAAAACACACTTCCCGATACAATTCAAAATATCACAAGTCTGTTACTATTTGAAAAAAGATTGAAATCGCACCCCAAAGAATATCAATTGAAATAAAAAACATACATGGTTATATATATGGAAACTGTTCCTGCATCGGTGGTTGGTGGCTCAGTGGGGTAACTAGCAGTGGAACTTCTGGCTCGCATCAGACAGACGTTCGAGGCTCCGGTACGGAATCTTTTTTCTCAAGTACACGGGTCTCTTTAGGTGGCCACATGTAAATCAAGTGTGAGTTGCCCAGATGCCAATCCCGACGTCTGGTGCTAGCTTGAAGTGCGCACCGACCACCCGGGGTGGTGCTGTAGGTTTTCCTGGTTTTCCTACAGCTGAAAAGTGAATACGCCACCGAAAACATCAGTAAGTCGCTCCGGAGCTCCACGGCAAATATTAATAATAATAATAATAGCCGTCCTCTAACCGCACAGGCTATGCCTTTGGGTACACTCTATGAGTGTTTATGAAGAAGTATTATTATTATATTGTATCGTATATACATATCCATATAAATTAAGACTCACTTGTTTGAGGTCAATTTTAGTCAATTAGTCATGATAATATGTTGCAATTTATTAAATATTGGTAGAAATAATTTTTCAAGGGTGACTTAACTGTCCGGCAACGAGATCATCTTAGACTACTCAAGGAGGAAATCGAACAACGCAAAAATAATGGAGAGAGAGATATTTACATCGGTTACAACTATGGTGTTCCAGTGATCAAGAAAAAAACTCCATTGTGCATCCAACAACTCAGTAAATAATAATCACGAACTATTAATAAAGTATCAAAATTATAGAAGTCTGAATTAAAAAATGAATGTTTTTTTACAAATGTCCTTGCAAATAGTCAAAGCATATAGCTATATCGGAAACCTGGTTACGAGATGGTGTAAGAAACGGTGAATTGTTCCCAGATAATTATGTAGTCTACCGCAAAGATAGAGATTATGGTGTTCGAGGTGGGGGTGTATTACTGGCGATTGATAGCAATCACTATCATTCAGAAAATGTTAGCATAATTTTTCCTACTCAAAATATTGATTTTGTGTATGCCAAAATTTATCTGAACGATGCTAAATTCATTTATGTTTCATTAGTGCAGCAACTAGCGATAACGAAGAATTCTTCGAATTTGTTGAAAGTTTCTCAGCGACTAACGAATCAATTATTCTAGGGGATTTCAATATTACTGAATTGCAAAACTATTATATCAATATCCCGATTCAACACATTTCTTGATTTTTGTGATCTTGTCCAATGTAACACTGTCCTCAATAACAATAACCGACTCTGGATTTAGTACTCATTCCATCTAATGTTGACAGGGAAATATTACTTGATTCAGATCCCTTGGTACCTATAGACATTAATCATCCTGGCCTTACTATCAATGTAACTCTGATTTATAATCGGGAAAAAAAATTCACAACTGATATAAAACGTTATGATTTCAAGCGTATGAATAATCAGTTACTTCTAGATCTGGAATATGATAGAACATATTGGAAGATTTTACTGATATAACTACTGCTGTGAATATGTTTCAACAAATGCTAGAATCTGTTATCACAGATTGTTTGCCTCTGCAAAATACTAAATCTCGTAAATATCCCTCTTGGTATTCAAAGACAACAATTAGAAATATTGAAATAAAAAACCATTACCATTACATTTACAAAAATCGTAGATATCACTTTCTTCATTTTGAGCGATACAAACGTTATAGAAAAATTGTTAAGCTAAATATCAGGGATGATTACAGAAAATTCATTGAAGATTCAGAAGCAAATATGAAACGTGATCCACGTAGATTTTGGTCATTCGTCAATAGTAAATCTAATAAGAGTAGAATCCCGGATCGAATGCACCACAATAATGAATGTTTATCGTCTCCTATTGACATTGTCAATGGATTCGCAACTTTTTTCAGTAGTGTTTATGCTAAACCCCACCATGATCAAAATGAACCTTATGATGAAAATTATGTACCACACTTCAACATTGAAGAGATCACCATAGAACAAATAAAAAATGCCGCGAAAAAATTTAAAAATAAACTCTCCTCTGGACCAGATAACATCCCCATGAAATTCGTGCGAAAGAACATTGATTTGCTGTCTTCTCCTTTATATAATTTATATAACCTGATGTTGAGATCTAAGAATATTTGGAAAGTATCACGAGTATGTCCGGTATTTAAATCTGGAGACAAAAATAACATCATCAACTACAGGCATATTTCTTTGGTATCTGTGTTTTCTAAACTATTTGAAATCATTATTGCCGATTAAATTTATAATCATGTTCGACATATGATATCCCAATCTCAGCATGGCTTTGTCAAGCACCGTAGTACGACCACTAACTTATGTATAATGACAGAATTTATATCTAGTTCTCTGGATAAGAGAAAGCATGTGGTATACATGGACTTTGGCAAAGCCTTCGATAAAATTCCTCATCATCGATTAATAGACAAGATAAAAAACTTCGGTATCTCCTCTAAATTGCAACAATTTGAAATTGTTCATAACAGAAAGAGAGTTGTTTGTGGAATATGAAGGGGTCAAACCCTTTACATTTGTTTCGACATCGGGAGTTCCGCAAGGTTCAAATCTAGGGCCACTTTTGTTCCTTTTATTTGTCAATGACTTTTGTGATACTCTGAACTCAAAAACTCTTCTTTATGCCGATGATTTGAAACTTTACCGTGAGATCAATGATATTCGAGATTGTGAACTTTTACAAAAAGATCTATCATCCCTAAATGATTGGTGTATAGAAAACAATTTACTCCTGAACTACACTAAGTGCAAGATAATGACATTTTCCCGCATAAATGCTCCTCTTAGTTTCAATTACTGTATATCAACAAAACAACTAACACGTGATTCTGAATGCAAAGACTTAGGCGTGAGTTATGACGAAAAGCTCAATTTTGTGAATCATATCAACACCATACTTGGACAGGCTACTCGTAATTTGGGTTTCCTCATCAGGAATTGTAAAAAATTATTAAAATATTGTAGTGTTATATGGAACCCCAACTTTACAAAATATGTTGATGCGCTGGAAGCTGTCCAGAAAAAGTTTTTAAAATTTGCCTTTTTTAAGAAATATGGCATTTATTGTTAGAGGAATATGATATGTTTGATATTAAGAAAACAGAGAGAGATCGCAAATCTTGTTTTTCTACACAAATTCATTAATAATGGCATAGATTCTCCGATAGTGATCGATTTTAATGTCCCAAATGATAATTAGCGTTAAGCTCATTCATGTAAAATACTGCTACTGTTGAATACTTGCCGACGACCATACCTATTGTATAGGTTTTTTTGCGGAAGATTGGATTACGTAATCCACCATAATTCATTATTAGTTTTATGATCTTCCGTCAAGTAGTGTCGCCCATCTTTCATGATAAAATACTCCTGTTATTGGGCTATTAGCCTGTTGGATATATAATGATTAAATAAATAATTAAAAATTTCATTTACATTTCATATTCAAAAATTTGATTTTTATTTAAAATTCAATTCATGTTATAATTTAAATTTTATATTTACAATTTCTCCTCGTCCATATGTTCATGTATAAATTATATAAATTTGTATTTTTTTGCGAAACAAGTGCTTTGCGCTTATCGCTCAACCACTTTAGTCCCTTCTACAATGTAATTATTTGTATGTGTATTTATTTATTGTGTGTAAATGAAGTTATTATTGTTGTTATTATTATATTTTCAATCAAGTGGTCGTACTATTACTCTACTCTCAGAGTAAGTTCATCAACGCAACCCAAATGGAAATCGAAAACAGGTGACTATCTGCATACTAGTTTCACGGTTCACCCGATTATCAGTGCAGAAATGGTCAGGACGGAGAGCTAATGCTCACTCCATCAATATGCAATCGATTTCCAATCGGTTGTGACAACTCGCCTCACGATATAATTCTTAGTTAGTCCTAAATGATTTATCTATTGGAAGAAAAACCAAAATATATTAAATTAATATATTTATTAGATTCTTTATTTTTCATTAAGCAACCTCCATTGTTTCACGATTCATAAAATACCAAACTGATCTCAACTGCCAAAGACATAAAACTTCTTTCTAGGCAAAGAGTTCTTAAGCTTTGCTGTTCTTTGAAAGAACTGGCCTTTTGCCTTATGATAGAGATACTTGGCAAATATGGAAAATGACGACTAGGGGGTGTGAAAACTCAACACGATAGATCGATCTCGATGAAACTGTCACCGGTGGAACGACTGATGATGTCTCAAAAGAACATCTATAAAATAGAGACAAATCGCACCAAATTTTCTGAGTTGTTCCAAAAAAGTGGGTGAGTATGTGAGGCACTACCGACAAAATGAATATGGGAGCTCCAATGTACGTTTAGTGTATGCACTTCATAAATGGAAACATGAAAGAAATGTCTTGAAGTATTATAGATGAGTGTTAGGTAGGACTCCTGAAATGTTGAAATATGTGTGAAACCATTTCGAAAATCGCTTATACTTCTGAATAAAATGGAATGGTTCATGTTTCGAACCATTTGTATTCATATATATTTTTTGTCAAACCAACCGTTTGAAATATCTTCCAAAATTATTCTCATCCATACAGGGTGCAACATTGAAGCGTGGCTAATCAAAATTGGTCTTTTCCAATGTTACATCCAGTATATTTTCATATATTTTGATCCGCTGTTTCATTGGTTGCTCAACGACTATTTCAGTTTTGGATTCCGATGAGGCGTTGCCGAGTTATCTGAAAAAAAAATCTATCCATAGACTCACTTTGAAAAATCACCCATTTCTCTTTTCGAGATATATAGTGGACTGGAATTGTTTTGGTTATTTTACGGGTTTTGTCGTGGTTGTCTTTGGTTTAAATCTTCGAACGTTTCCACTGCAACTGCGGCAATCATCTTCAGTGTCGTGATCGAAGTACTTTTCTTGACATATCAACTGTAATGTATCCAAAATTTTCACAACCCAATCATCCACTGAAATTTTCCTCAACTTTACACCACAATAGGTGAGGATGGCAACAACCATGAAAATGGTACCTGGGTGTTCCTTCATTCAAATAGGATTTAATTCAATAGCTGCAGGGAGCAGTAGTTGTTTTCTATTGGATACTTGCCAACAGAAATAATAATTGTTTCACCATTTTCAAACAAAATAGATAATGTCTTCAACTTCTAATGAAATAAAAGATCTGATATATCAAGATTGAAGCTAGGTAGGTACCTAGTTCCAAATTTGATCAGCTATTATGTACTGATTCACGTTTTTTCTAGTTGGTTCTTGTTTGTCAGAGAAAGCTACATCACATTCATTTGGGAAAATACGTCTAAAAAATTATCTTACATTGTTTCAATTCATGGATTATTTCATAATTATATTTTTTATGATTTTTAGATTTTTATGGAGAAAATAATTTCATTCATTGGAAAAACTCTTGTTTCCCAGTTGAGCAATGACGACAGTGTAGGTGATTACTGATTCCAGAAATCCA
Source organism: Chrysolina americana (assembly GCA_958502065.1). Lineage (NCBI taxonomy): Eukaryota > Metazoa > Arthropoda > Insecta > Coleoptera > Chrysomelidae > Chrysolina > Chrysolina americana. The sequence goes on from OY293419.1 coordinate 38,723,574, forward strand.
AGCAAAATCCTCCGATTTATTTCGAAAAAATCTCGAGCCATAAATTTTGGATTGTTATTTTCTGTCATAAGTATTATTCTCTTCAACTCGTCATCCACATTCTTCGAAATTTGATCATTATCTGCAACTGTGCGACATAGACGAATCCCCTTCGAACATTCTTCCATAGCCAGATCACAGAAAAAAATTAGGATCACCACACAAGTCTGAAAAAATGCCTGATATCATCTCACTGAAAAATAAAATATTCATACTACTGTCTGGCACGAATCAGCATATAACTTGTAATTCGATAGACTGTGCATTTAGATTTGACAGATGTTTATATGTTTGACAAAGGTATTCATTCATCTGAACCCTGGAAGATATATGTCGGATGTTGATGAAATATTTTATTTATAGAGCAAGTTCCCAGGGCCCCCAGACCGAATCCAGAAAAAAAAAACGGAAAAAATACCCCCGAAATAAAAAACCTGGAAAAAGAACTCCCCGGGAAAAAAACCTGGAAAAAATATCCCTATATGCGATAACAATGGCCAGTACAACTGTGTGTCATGTTAAAGAAACTAGACCATATTTGATTCATTTTACAATACCAATAAAAGTTTTAACCTATCCTGTGGAATGTTCATCGTCGACGACCAAAAAGACGATTTTTTTATATTTTTATGACTCGATTGTTCCTGAACGAACTAACCTGGTGACAGATTCGCTTTTCTGCAAGGTTGTAAAATCTGTTGTTCCACCCCTCTGTATTGTAAAATGAATCAAATATGGTCTAGTTTCTTTAACATGACACACAATTAAAATTCCATTACTTTTTGTGTACTGGCCATTGTTATCGCATATAGGGGTATTTTTTCCGTTTTTTTTTCGGGGGTTTGTTTCCGTTTTTTTCTGTGGGGTATATTTTCCGTTTTTTTTTTCGGGGGTATTTTTTCCGAATTTTTCCGTTTTGTTTTCATTCACCCCCCAGGCCTTACTTATATTCTTACAAATGAAATATATTGAATGAAGTAGTGTTAGTAACTTTGAGTGTGCATACTTGCTATCTTGGGCAGACGGCCAATTTACAAGTACCAGGTGCTAGAGGTAGGTAAAAATAGTACTAACATTTCTCAAAGTCTAAGTGTTGATTATTATATATGATACTTTTCGAACTATTTCAATAGTTTATCCAACACATGAAGTTTTGACTGTCATTATTCATGTCATTTCAGACAAGTAAACTATTAAATAATACACTATAGTCTAGATCCTAAATTGTAGATAGTGACTCATCGTACATTTTCTGGTTTTAACGGGAACTGAAAGTGCGGAGGGGATGTACGAAAGTGGTAAAGTGAAACTTGATTTGAAGCCAAAGTACTTAGCTTATTTCTGTTCTATTTTTTGACCTCATTTATATGAATTATGAACCGTACAACCGATGAGTCACTATCTACAATAATTAAGGAACTAGACTATAGAGTGTTATAATCCTTAACTCACTAGTGAGTTATACTCACGTTCATATTTAAAGTAGTATTTTATTTATGTATTACTATTATAAGCAGAATTCACATTGATATTGAAATTAAAGGAAAACGCTAACGGTTCATTCGAATTTGGAGTCATTGTAAAATTCGTTGTTTTATTGGAACCAGACGCTCCCATATCGGTACAGCTGCTGATAGTGCTGGAAGACGCTGACACATTTTTAACTAACAGACAAGTGTTTGGTCCGCCACGAAACGTTTTTAAACCAACAGGTAAACCCGACGCAAGGACTTTCGAACCGATGTCCACTACATCTAGGAACTCTACGGTTCATAGACCCATGCCCCATTCATTCACCAATCCGGCCCAATCGCAACCTCAAAGATGGACACCCATGAATGAGGAAATACCAGTCTGACGTTGCTTATAACTATTATCCGAATAACTACCGATACGACTATCACTCCTATGACCAAATTAACACTACACAAGAATTTCAACCTGAACATTTTCAAGATAATTCTTATACTGACCAATATTGTCATCCCCACGAACCATCAGATGAACGGAGCAACGACATTCACGAGTCTGAGGGCGAAAATTTTTACGAATCGCCTCCAAAGAACGAGACAGCATGATAGAACTTCACTCTGCCACGGTCAATGGACTCCCATATATAAAAATTCGTAACCCTCCGATAAAATTACTAATTGATACAGGATGTCACACCTCAATACTGAAACCTTCGATTGTCGAAAAATATTTCCCTGACAGAATTTTTAGACAACCTTCCCAATTGAAAACTTATCTAGGAGAAAATGAAATTCAGTTTAGAGCTCTTATACCCGCCTTTGAAGAATTCCAGTGTTGTTACGAGACCGAGTATATTTTATTTCAATTCCATGAATTTTTTGATGGTATTATAGGATTGAAAGAATTAAAAAATTTAGGATTGAATATCGATTTTACCAATCAGCTACTACGCAATGACCTGGTGCAAATACCGTTCTTTTATAGACAACCTCACGAAACTTCCTTCACTTTCGAAATACCGCCTTTCGAAAGTTTGGTCCGGAAATATCCCGTCGATATTAACGAAGGAGAGATCATAATTACTAATAAAAATTTCAATGGATTGTATATACCGGAAACTTTGACTTGTGCTTCGAACTATCGCGCTACTTTCGAAATTTTCAATAATACAGATAGGACAATTTCTGTCACAATGCACGAACCCTTTAAAGCTATCCGAATTGAAAAAGAACATTTCGAATTTTATCATATCGAGAGCGCTCTACCCGACATTCGATATTACGATTTGACAAAAGACATTTCTGACAAAATTAGGACAGACCACATGAATCCAGAAGAAAAACGAGCCATTCTAAAACTCGATAAAGAATTTGCAGACATATTCCATAATGAACATGATAAACTCTCATTTACCAATAAAATCAAACACGAAATAAAGACCAAAGACGAGATACCAATACATACGAAATATTATAGCTTTCCTCATTGCCATAAGGAGGAAGTCCAAACGCAAATTCAGAAGATGCTCACTGATGGAATCATTCGACCATCATCCTCCGCTTGGAGTAGCCCAATATGGATTGTGCCGAAGAAGACCGACGCATCAGTAAAGAAGAAATGGCGCATCGTGGTAGATTATAGGAAGTTGAATGAAAAAACAATCGACGATCGATACCCGATTCCGAATATAGAAGATATCCTGGACAAATTGGGAAAATGCAATTACTTTACCACCCTCGACCTAGCATCTGGATTCCACCAGATCGAAATGGAAGAAGAATCCATCGAAAAAACTGCCTTCAACGTGGAGCATGGGCATTACGAATACGTTCGTATGCCATTCGGGTTGAAGAATGCACCCGCAAGCTTCCAACGAGTAATGGATCATATCCTTAAAGATTTACGGAACAAAATCTGTCTAGTGTACATGGACGATATTATCGTGTTTTCGACTTCCTTGCAAGAACACATAGCCAATTTAAAACAAGTCTTTAAAACTTTACGCGAAGCTAAATTGAAAATACAACTAGATAAATGTGAGTTCATGAAACAAAATGTCGAATTTCTAGGTCATGTTGTCACGCCCGATGGCATCAAACCTAACCCTAATAAAATAAGGGCAATTCAAAATTTCCCCATACCAACTACTGCTAGGGAAATCAAATCTTTTCTTGGCTTATTTGGGTATTATCGGAAGTTTATAAAAGATTTTGCCCATCTCACCAAACCATTTACGCAGTGTCTGAAAAAAGGCGAAAAAATAACTCATACCTCGGAATTTTTGGAAACTTTCGAAACATGCAAACAAGTACTCACAAATAAACCCCTACTCCAGTATCCTGATTTTAAGAAATCCTTTATACTGACTACTGACGCGTCTAACGTGGCCATTGGTGCCGTTTTATCGCAGGGTGCCATAGGAAAAGATAAACCTATCGCGTACGCGTCGAGGACATTAAACCCATCCGAACAAAATTATTCCACGATAGAAAAAGAACTTTTATCGATAGTGAATTTCACCAAATATTTTAGGCCATATTTATTCGGAAATCAATTTACGATCGTAACCGATCATAAACCTTTGCAATGGCTTTTCAACCTCAAGGACCCCAGCTCAAGATTGGTAAGATGGCGCTTGAAGCTGGAAGAGTACGATTACAACATTGTATACAGAAAAGGTAAAAACAACTCCGTCGCAGATGCCCTTTCCAGAATAGAACTCCACCCACTGGAAAACCAATCAATGATAGCCAATACCGATTTATCAGACAACCGATTTGAAGAGGACTTTCCCGAAATCTTCGCGGACTTGGCAAACAAAGAAGAAATCCCAGAAATTTCCGACGAAGACCTTCAAGACCTTGACAATCGCCTAAACGATGAAATTCGAAAACTTCGAACTGGCAAGAAACCAACAGAAGAAGAAAAAGAAAAACCACCAGAAAAGAAAAAAGTAAACGTCTTATCAAACGTAGTCTCAGTTCCAGCAGTACAGGAGCCGCAGGAACCCGACGACAGCAATGAAACTCAGCACTCTTCCCATGAAAATCCAATTCTTGAAATCCCAATTTCTGAACAACCGTTGAATAAATTCAAAAACCAAATTATACTTTTCGAAAGTGTAGACACTCTTTCCCCTCGGGTAAGGGTAACGAAACCTTTTGATAAAACTCGTCTAAAAATAGTACTACCAAGTAAAAATATCGAAAATGATCTTGTGAGAATCTTCTTAGAATATCTCAAACCAAAAATAGTACATGGCATACTTTTTGAAGAACGTTTGAAAAATAAAGTAATTCCATTGATTCAAAAACACATTAAACATTCAGCCTTCAAACTATTCCAGAGTAATGTCCTTTTAACCGACATCACAGACAAAGACGAACAGAAACTAAAAATTCAGCATCATCACGAAACAAAAACCACTCATAGGGGGATAAATGAAACAAAAGACTCCCTATGTAGAACATATTATTGGCCAAACATGATTCAAGACGTGACAAATTATATAAACACTTGTGTCACTTGCCAAAAGACAAAATATGAACGTCACCCCAACATTATCAAATTCAACCCTACTCCTATAGGAGAATACCCATTCGAGCATATTTATATCGATGCATTTTCGGCAGATAAAACTAAATTTTTGACAATTATTGATAGCTTCTCGCGTTTTGCCCAAGCATACACGATTCATTTGAATGCACCCAGCATATTAGATGGTTTATTGAAATTCATTTCCCATTACGGTATTCCGAATAAAATTACTTGCGACTCTGGAACAGAGTTCAAAAATAGTCTAATTCAAGATTTCTGTAACTTGCACAAAATAACTCTACATCACATAACTCCCAAAAATGCCAATAGCAACAGTCCTGTAGAACGCCTACATTCTACGCTCATTGAAGAAATCAGAACCCTGAAACTCGAACATCCTGATAGACTAATAACTACACAAATGATATACGCTATATTAGGATATAACAACACCATCCACTCCGCGACCAAATTCACCCCTTTTCAAATTATTAAAGGAAACATTGAACACCAAAATCCATTTGATATAACATTTTCGAAAATAACTTCTGACTACATTGAAAAACACGCGAGAAATCAAAAAATAATAAACCAAATAATCAAAGAAAATAATGAAAAATCTAAGAACCTTACTGAAGTTAATTCCAAAAGAAATGATCCACCAGAGATAAAAATCAATGAAAACGTGTTTCTGAAAGAATCGCCCCGAAATAAATTATCGCCACTTTATAAGCAAGTCCAAACTATCAAGGATTGTGGCATCAAAGTAAAAACGAAAAATTCTAAATATCATAAGAGTAAACTGAAACCTCAAAGAAAACAATCTCAGAAACGAATTTTTCCAGATGACAACGCTGTTCCTTCTACTTCTCGGGATCCTTACCACTAATGGACAACAGATAACCATGGCAGAAATACCCAACCCCATCCTTCCTTTCTCTCTTGGAAAAGCGAGAATCACTACCCAAAAACATACATTTCTGAAACCAATCGACTTGAAACAATTTGATGACCCAATAAAGAGCATAGCCAATAACTCAAATTACATAACCGACCTTATTTCGATGAAAGATGTACTGTATCCACAATTACATCATATGCATAACCATTTGTTACAACTTCTCAAACAAATTTCTGTGAAATTATTAAACATCAAGCCTCAAAAATTCAGCCAATCAAAAAGAGGCCTAATAAATTTTGTGGACAGAACTAACAAATGGCTCTTTGGGACATTAGATGACGAAGATGAAGAAAAATATGACCAAGCTATTTCTACACTAAATAATAATCAAAAAATCCTACACCATGATTTGAAAAATTACTTAACTATCACAAAAAGATTCTTGAACGAAACGTCAAATAACTTGCAACACATTGTAAAAAATCAACAACTGATCGGCAAACAAATAGAGAGTATTGTCGACAGTCTGAACAAATACACGCTATTCTTACGGCTCCAAAACTCTCTCGATACAATGATAATCGACTGTCAAAATGTACTGTCAACACTGAACAATATTGAAGAATCGATATGATTCGGTGAACTGAATATTATTCATAACATAATATTACCAACTTCCGAGCTCAAAGAACTAATTGAAATAATGCTTAACATGTACAAAGGAAGTATACCATATTTCGATAACATTCAATCATATTATAAACTTTTAAAAATTGAAACACGATATAAAAATGATCTTATTCTATTCACGATTCATGTCCCGATACTTAGAGAAAATCTTTACGATTATTATCATTTATTTCCCATTCCGATTTCCAATAATGCCATAATTCCCTTGAAACCATACATTATCCTAAACTCGACTTATCACCACTACGAGGACAGCCCGTGCCACGAAATCGAGACAACCTGTATTTTCCGCCTGGAAAATCAAATATCCAAGGAGGATTGTCTACCTGAAGTACTGAAAGGAAAGAGCAGACAGCCATGCCAATCACTCCAAGTCCATCTAGAACAAGATGTAGTAGAACCAGTCAACGACGCCTATGTCATTGTCATTCCCGCCAGACAAATGGCTATTGAAAAAATGTGTAAAGAAAGCGGATATGAAGAAATCCACAAACCACAGCTGATCCACATACCCCAGAAATGTAGCCTCATCATTAATGGGGAAGAATACAGCAACAACGTTTCCCCGATACGGGAGACCCCTCTACAATTGCCCAGAATAGAAATCATCGAACCTAACCATGAAGACCACCCCCTGAAGGTCCTGGATAAGATTAACCTAGACGAGCTGACAAGGCTCCAGAAACTAGCCGAGAAAACTCAACTCCACCGACTCCAAGCCTTGGAAGAAAACAACACCCCGTATATTTATTTTTATATTTGTATTATTCTGAGCATAATTATTGTTATTGTCATCTTTTACAATTCCTCTATAAAATGTAAGAATGATATTTTAAAACATTTCAAATGTGTCAAGACAAAACCTAAGGACTTGAATTCCGAAAATAATACTACCGTATTATTTTCGTCTTAGGGATGGAGAAGTTATATATACAAACCCCTAAGAAACCCTTAACTTGTAACTTCCATGTAGTGCTGACTAAGGTTTATGAAAATATGATTAACCGTGCTTTATAGTTAGTTCAGTTCTGTTAGCGACGTTGTACGAGACACATCTCTGTCTTCACCAATAAATTTGTATTTTGTAAATTCAATTTTGCTTTTTAAAAATAGTTTCTCGTGGCCCGAAAGCTTAATTTACATCTTCCATTTTTGTGAAAAAAGCGGCTAGAACTGGAATTATTTGGTCTCAAAGACATTTATTTTTTACACAAATTGATCGGGTTGACTAGAAATCCTTTTTCAAGTATGGTGAAACATCTCGATTTCTTGGTTTTACTGTCTGGTAAAACTACGTGAAAATATTTTTCTTGGTATTGAGTACTTTCTATTTTCAAATTGACCAATTCATCGCACCTACAAGCACCGCTAATCCCCATCATCAAGCCACTTTCATCAACAAGTACTCGTCGTCGGGAGCTTCGTTCAAAAACTTCTCAATTTCAGGTCGTTCTAATGTCTTGAACTTCTTTGGTTTGTATCCCTGTGATTTGCTTTTCAAAAAGTACGTTATTTTGCCATAATTTGAAATTAATTTTTTTTATAAAGGTGAATAGTCGAGCGAAGCATCGAGTACCTATTTGGTCCATAGCGACGATAGAACTAACTTTTTTTGCAAATGTAAAAAATGAGCCGTGGAACATTTTCATCGATACCTTTTATCTTTCGTGAATTCATCCAAGACTCAAACATTCGGAACTCCTTGTCGTACGCATCTTGGGACTTTTCTGGCAAAATCTGCATCGCTGCTTCTTCCGCTTCCGTAAGGATATCCTTAATTTTCATCGGTTTCTGTGGGTCCTGATTCCTTTCGTTAGCGGTATGATGCTTATAATTTTTTTATAGTTCCGTTTTTGAGATGTTCAGTTTATTTTTTGTGTCTTTTTTTCTTACTGCGAGAGGCAGAATTATTATATTCTATTTCGTTTAAGAATAACATATATTGTATTGTGGAAAAGTAAGGATATCCATCTGAAACAATTCACCTGAGTTTGGTACATTCTGTACATGTACCTTTCAATAACCTGTTCTTTTCCTAACACAACCTAACCTAACCTGTTCTTTTCATCAGTCAAAGTTCAAATGAAGAATCTGAAAAAAATCAAAGATTATCCATGTGGTTTGTATATTTATTAAAAGAAAATTATAAAAAATCTTCCAAAATGTGAATTTTAATGCATGGAAAACCCGAACCTAACAGTTTCCCCATATCTAATGAATCGATTAAATTATATTGCGACTCCGATTTGTGAAGAAGGAAATGAAATGACCACAAGAAGTTTTGTTCTTTTCTCCTCAAATTCGTTTTCAATGTTTTTTCCTAGTTTCCCAGATGGGCCAAAAAATGAACATCAACGACAAATTAGTCGATCGTCAAGGTGATTACAGTGCGATATTGCCGATTTTCTCATTATGGCTCCGAGAATTAAGATGGGTGAGTTCAGACAGATTCAGCTCCACACCCATTGAATATCCTGAAATCAAGGCGAAGTTATACAATTCAGGTTAACCTCTTTTTTGTCATCTATGTGATCGATTCGTAGTTCACGATGTATAATAAAAATAATACTAATACTCCCCAATTAACATCTATAGAGTGTACCCAAATGCATAGCATGTGCGGGTAAAGGATAGAGAAAACTTGATTGGTGTTCCGGCAAGATTCCTTTTGAATTCACCTATATCATGTTCATGGGCTGTTTTTTCAACTATTTTCAATTTGGCAGGTGAAATATTGATTGGTCATTCAGATTTGTGGGTTATGAGATTTTGGGTTGTAACCATCATTCAAAAATTTAGCTACAAAATAAGCAGAGTTACAACTGCTGTGAGATATAGGAAATATATTTACATAATTTTTATTGATGTCGTGATCTCTTCCTGTATAATTTAATTTCAAACTATCACTCATTACTTTTTGTATTCATTCCTGAAAATTTTAAATTTATATTACCTACTAATAATCAAAATTTTCTAAAATTCATGGCGTAAGCTCCAAGTCGACATCATTTCGAAACAATAAGTTGTTGAAATTCAATTGTAAAAATAAAATTATTATATCTTTTAGTTTTATGTAGTTGTTTGATTTATATTCCGTGTATCGTAGAATTATTCTTTTCATCGAATAAGTGAATGACATTATGATTGAATTCATGGGAGAGACAGAGATGTAACTGTCGAAAATTGGATTCTATGATACACGCAATCCCACCAGTTTTTGGAGCTCTACCAAAATCTTAAACTTCATCGATATCTGTTTCATATTTATTTCGTCATTATTTCCAGGACAAATTTCATTCATCATTTTTATCTTTGATGAGATATTCAACACTCCTTTTGTTCGCATATTTGAGGCTAAGAAACGTATCAATAAAGAATTTGTATACAAAAATTATCAATTTCACACCTACTGTTAATATATTTTATTACTGGCGTGGCACAAAAGATGGTCGAAATTAGTGGAAACAATATAATGATAATAATAATATTAAAGTGGGGAGATCAACCACGTTAAAGCTGCGGAGAGTGAGAGTCTTCTGCAGCTACATAAGGATAAGCCAATGCATTGGGTCTTCTTCAAAAACATTGAAGACCTTGGCTTATCCAGAAACCTGACCTTTAAATTTTTCAGGTCAAATGGGCTGAAGTCGGAAACCGAGCGATTCATAATGGCGTGCTGGGGTGGTGTTTTCAACACCCTCGTCTACCGTAGTCGCGTTTCCCAACGGGATTGGCGACCCGTGGGCCCTAGCTTACCGTACACCAACGTCAAAAACATATACGTTCCCCGACACTTAACACACACCCACTCACCCAGAGGGATGCGAGAACTTCTCCAGTGGGAGCTAAGGAGGGGCCTCGGATTGGGTGCTGCGGGACTGGCAGCCGGTGATAGAGTCACCCGCAGCCGCCGCGATGAGAACCAGCCCTACCAGAGTTTTCACGAGGAGGGGGATCGAAGGAACTCGCTGCGGGAACTGGAAAAACTGGTCTTCGGTGGGAGCCAAGGAGGGGCCTTGGTTTGGGTGCTGCGGGACTGGTAGCCGGTGAATGAATCACCTGCGACCGCCACACCGCCCGACCGAGAACCAGCCCTACCAGGGCTTGAAGTGGCGGATTGAAGGAACTCGCTCCCTTGACAAGCACATACACACTACACACCCAGACTTTGAGGAGAGCAGGTGGAAACCACAGACAGGCAGAACACCATGCACGAGAAAAGCAGGGAATAGCAAAAAGGGCCCATGGGGGCCTACTTGCTTGGCTGTAACAACGGCCTCCTCATAAGTACTACTACTACTACTACCGTAGTCGCGTGATGGCTATAGAGGTCCCTAACACTAGATGCAGAGCGTGTCGTGGGGCAGCTGAGACCATAATGCATTTGCTGTCAGCTTGTCTACCTTATGCGTGCTCAGCCTATATCCACAGGCATAACGCGGCCTACGAGTGTTGTACTACTATCTACGACACTCGTAGGGTGTAGACGAGACACCGGTATTGGAACTACTCATCGTCCACCCTCAGCAAATACAAGCCAAAAAGCCTGATGTAGGCCTCCTCGACCATCAAAGTAGAAGAGAATTTTTGTCATTGAGTTTTCAGCTCCTGGCGAAACGAACATCGTTCGAAAGGAGGAGGAAAAACGGATTAAATATCGGGACCTACTCTTTGAACTCCGCAGGCTCTACCCAAACCATTCTGTAAAAATGGTGTTTCTGATAATGGGTTCTTGGTGGAATGATGAACACACTGCTCTCAAATTTGAGAAACATACTGGCTTTCTGTAATATGGCAGAAATCTTAGCCGGACGAATGCAGGATGTCGTAATTCTCGGTTCACTCCGCCTGCTCAGGACACATGATTCTCGGACCTAATAGTCACTAACTCCACGGCGTAGGGAGTGGTGAATGGGATAAATGATCCAGCGGGCACTACGGAAGTGTCGGAGCTTCGGAGACAGGGCCTGACTGGTATACTCTCAACGGTTGAAAAAAAAAGTAGGGGAATTAACTATCGTCCAAGGCCTTGGGTATACTAGGCTAACCCTCCGGTTAACTCTACTACTCGGTTCCAAATGCATGAGGAAGAGGCCCCCACAACCGAACCCCTAATACTAGGGGTCATGAGCAAAGTGGTGGGCCCCAAAACGATGGATTGCCACCTAATGACGATTGCTTTGACAACACTTTGAGTGAACGGATCAACTAATGGACGATCTTCTGCATTGCTATGAGAGCAGTGAGCCCGCCGGACAGGATACATAGTAAGAATGTATACTCTGTGGTGTGAAATACACCTAGATTATGCTGCATTTTTTGCCCAAAATCCAATGGATTATGTATCTCATCTTCAGGTGAGAGGCTACGCCAGAGCTTCTCCTTAGCCGGTTAATTAAGTGGCAGGAGTGGCAGATATGCCACGTGTCGGTCTGGCTGTAGAGGAGGTCCGCATCATACCACCAACGGAAGGCATTTGAACCTGCAGGGTGCTTCATAACACCAATCCCCTGAAGCCACAGCAACTGGAACAGGTGGGTGCGGAAATTCACGATGTCCATTCAGATGAGGGTGACATCTGACAAATCAACTCTGCCGGGTATGACGCCGCTCAGACCTTGTGCCAAGCGGAGAGGAGGGATACCACCTCTCTGAGTGGGAGGCATGAGCGACACATTCACAAGATGAGAGCTAAGACCAAGTCGGCGAGACAACACGCGTCTCGTATTCTGTGCGTGGTGGACTACGTGGCGGCCAATAGGCCCTTTATTTCGAATCTGAAAATTATACCGGCTTACCGCAATGCGACAGAAATCATAGCCGGACAAATGCAGAAGGCTGTAGTTCTTGGTTCACTCCGCCTACTCAGGGCATATGATTCTCGGACCCAGTAATCACTTAACTGAAGAATGAAAAACTAAAATAGAATAATAATTATAATAAATGAGCTATTAGTTGTTCCTGAGTTGTTACAACTTTCTTCTCAGCAACAGGTGAAAAACCGTACCGATAACCAAGGCGCACCCTGGGGGGAATGATCAGCCCCTCTAATGTTGGCCGTAGTCTAACTACCTGGAACACCCAACTTACTCAATAATTAGGGGCCAAAGGCGAGATTTTGGGGCTGGCAACCACGATTACAACTAACGCTTTGAGTAGACGGATGAACTGAGGGATGGTTTTCTGTATCGTTTGTGCAGTAATCTCGCCCGGGGAGGATACATGGCATCAATGTATGCTCTGTGGTGTGAGATACAAAATCTTAGAGACTATGTATCTCATTTTAGGGTTCGAGGCTATGTCAAAGCCCATCCTCAGCCGGCTAACGAAGTAGCAGAAGTAACAGATATGCCACATGTTGGTCTGGCTGTGGAGAATGCCCGCATCACATCGCCAACGGAAGGCATCAGAACCCGCAGGGGGCTTCATAACACCAAGCCCCTAAAACTACAACATTTCGTATGGGTGGCTGTGGAAATTCAGCATGGCCTTTGAGGAGAGGCTGACACCAGTCAAATTAACTCTGCCATGGATGACGCCGCTCAGATTATGTGTCAGAAAGGAGGGATACTACTCCTCTGGGAGGCATGAGTGGCTCATACACAATATGTGGTAGAGTACGTGGTGGCCATTAGGCCTTTCCTGCCCACAGTATAGCGAATTTTTGCAGAATTAAGACGACTTCACTACGCGAAGAATCAAATAGCACCGTCTTATACCTGTGTTGGTGGCTGCAATGAAGTCACTAGTGAGACAGGCAAGAAGAATCGCGGAAAATATGAAGTTCCGCGATGAAACTCCCCACTTATTCCAAGAACTTACACGTGTTATGAATAACTCGCCGGCGCCGGCGGCTAATCAGGTTAGTGGTTCGTTCGAGACTCTCGTTTTCGAGAGTCTCGCATGGTCTCGTCTCGTTTTCGAGACGAGACTCGAGATGATACTCGGACAAGACAAGACGAGACTTTTGTTGGTCTCGTTTCGAGTCTCGTGCATGAGGTCTCGCGTCTCGCGCGAGAGTCTCGTAGATGAATATTTTTATGTGCGGACTCAATAAAAATATTTAAAACAAAACTGAATGAACATCATTTTCTTTTAATAAAAAATTATTAGTATAATACCAAGAATTTCTTTTAAAAGTCTCTGCCGGCGTTATCGGATCGGTTGACGGTAATCACTTTGTCTTTCGGAAGCGCGCCGCCGCCGATTTTTAACCCTATTCATTAATTTTGCGATATGTAAGTGTTCTATTGTGATCGAAATAAATGAAGATCATTATTTCTTCCAAGTTTAGTTATTCTTTGTTCGGTGTGGATAGTGGTAGTTGTTCGAATTTTTGAGCGTGCTGAATTGTGCCAAATTAATTCAAAATGAGCCGATTCAAGAGGAAAAAAGCGAACTTTTGACTTCCATGATGAATCAAATTCCGGTGATTTTTCTAGTGGAACTGAGGATATTTACATACCAGACAATATTTGTTTGAGTGTTACTGTGACTGAAAGTGAATTGTCGTCTTCGTTAAATAGCAGCTACTCTTCGTTTCGCATGCAAATACAAAACGACTCTCACAAAAGCAAATTCGACACTTATTTCAACATTGATTTGAAGGGGACAAATCGAGAAAAAATTGCCAGGTGTAGAATATGTTTAAATTCGAAGGAAATTAAAATGTCACGGGGAAATACTACCGGATTAAGAAAACACCTACGCAGTAAACATCCAAAAGCATATTTCAAAATATATCCAAATAAACCAAATCAACTGGCAGAAGCAAGTACTTCCAGACTCACTGTTCCCGAAATGTTTGCTGCGAATTCTCAATTGAAGGTAAGCTGTTAGATAACTTTATAATTTAATTATTTTAAGGCTGTATACCATCGATGACCACATTTTTATTTATGGCATATTTTTGTTTTGAATAGTGAAATCTATAACTTTTCCAAAAGGCTGACGGCATCTATCGTTATAAAAAATCTGCCACTTTTGCAAGTTTAAAGTTTAAAGTATAGTCTTTCTAATATTAATTTCTTTTGATACACCGACATCTCATTTAAATGATGATTTATACTCTCCAGCCAAAGATTTTCATATTCAAGAAACATACAGCGTGGATTAAATTTGGCTTACATTGCTATCTTAAAACTATAAGAGATAGATAATGTGAGAATCGGCTATACGGTACAATCTTTTCTAAATTTTAGCCATTTAGATTTTGATATACAGTGTGTCCAAATGGATTGATATATTGCGATCTCGCAAACTGTAAGAGATAGTAGAACGATTAAGTGGGAGAAGCTTTAGACAATTTAGTTAGTAATTATACCTAAGGCGCTTGCTGCGTGATTCCAGAGATGATTTTTTTTCAGATATTTTGAAAAAACTTAAAAGGCGCATTTTCGAAAAGGCCCTTTTTATTTATCAAAATTTTCATAATATCTAAAAACATTTTTGCATTAACTTTTAACATGTGTCTTGTCCGATGATTGTACTCACAACGTTTCGGTTTTTTCAGAACTATCATTAACTTTCATTTTTTAAATATGGGCCTGGATTTTTATTCCACACTTCAGGTGCCGTTGGTTTTTTTAGTGACTGCAATTTACTCCAGCCATAGTAACTACTACCACTGTACTAAAAAGCAGAAAATAGAGAGTAGAGAAAGAGCTATTCATGCATCAATTATCTATTGCATTACACAAATTGTGTCATTTCGCAGGTGGTTACATAAATAGCTATTTTGATACTGACAACCAAAATATGCTATTTTTCAGTTGACATTTAAATGTGAAAAACTGGAAAAACATCAGTGAAACATAAATCAACAATGCGAAAAATGAATCAAACGTTGAAATTTCGTCTGAATATTTTTAATTATACTTCCGTGCCAAAGAATATTATATGATACATTTGTTAAAAGTGATTTTATTTTGCTCGTGAAGTTGCTCCACTCGTGGACGCTTACTTCGCAATATAAAATGCCACTTTTAACACTTGTATCGTAAATAACTATATTTTGATTTCCGTCGGTTTTATAAGGTCTTAACACATTCAATCCGAGAGGGCTAAGGGTTGTTTTTTACCTTTGACTTTTTCAGTTATTTCATTTATAAAATAATGTTAGGTTTTTATTTTCTTTAGTTGTATTACTTTCAAATACATGATGTTATTTTTTAACAAATCGTAATTTTCTCTTCCGACTCTTATATTATAGCAAGTATTCAGGTATTCCTTATTGCACTGAAGCAATAAGATTATGAATGATGAGATTTCGATACTTTTACGAGACTCTCGTGCGAGAAACGAGACGAGACGAGAATGGAGGCTGCGAGACGAGACTTGAGACGAGACTCATCATTCCATCGGCGAGACGAGACAAGACCTTATGAAAATCTCGTCTCGTTGGTCTCGTGCGAATCACTAAATCAGGTAAAAACCTTTTGGCAGAACATTCACTCAATGTCAGTTTAAAGCTTTCTGCACGAAGTTTCGTAAAACCCGAGCTCAACGAACTGAGCAATCCGATAACTCCGCAAGAAATTCGGCGGGCCCTCGAAGAACTTTTTGCTCCAGGCTCTGATGCGACGTACTGTCAACGTATGTTGGGGGGTATTCATATCATCCTGTACTTATAGCACTCTTGAACTCAGTCTTAGACTGTGTATGTCATCTCCGATCAAGACATTTATATCCGCAGTACAGTAAAGTCCCTTCGGAACACTTCAGATGTTTTAAGAGGCGACGAGAGGGGTGGCCTTTATTTAGGACAGTTAGAATTCCCGAAATGCCTAGATTCTTCATTGAGTGATGATGTTACGCATTGTTTACGAGACGCATGCAATGGTCAGATGTTATCGACAGGTATGGCTCCAGTTCTTCACAATATTCATGCATATATCTCACCAATCAAACACTCTAGGATGGCTGAATATGGAATCCCGGCGTATTTTACATGCTTGCAGTTACTACCACAAAATAATCACGCAGAATAAACCAGCTTATCTCTACAATAAAATTAACTTCCGGACAGATATTCATAACCTAAATCTACGATTAAAAACCTGCTCACACCTCCTCGGCATTATACTTCTCATTACCGTGGTTCCTTTTATTTTTTCATAACTTGGCTATACAACCGGCTTCCCAACAAACTGAAGGACTTGTCTACATTCACTTTTAAAAAAAGACTGAAAAGTTACTTGTTGATTGATAAAATCCCAAATTTATCTGGTATCAAATGTTAAATTTATCTAAAAATTATCTTAGCTATCATTCATCTACTTGGATATCTGATATTGTTGTTATTGTTATTAATCTATACCCTAACCCCTTAAATGATATATACTATCATCATGATTTAAAGTGTTCAATTGATATTTATTCAATATACTTAGTTTGTATGAGATATAAATTTATTTCAAAATAAACAATAACAATAATTAAATGTATAAAATAAAACTAAATTTAATATCAAAAGTGTGATTAAGTACAATCCTGCTCATAGAAGAGTACATATGCTCTTCCGCTCATCAAGGACTCTGAAAGAATCGGGGAAACATGAGAATCGTTATACTCATGCCACGTGCCTGAATATGGATGCTCACAGTAAGCAGTATAGGGTACGCTATAGGAAGACCCGCTGTGATTCAATAAAGCGAATAAGTTATAACGACAAGGAGCTTCATTGTCTGCTGTGAAGTTGCTCATATCTAATCCTTCAAGTGGAAAATCAATGGTGACATCTAATTTACCTCGAAGTCTGTCTGTTTGGGAAAACCTTTTCAAGTGGATTATCAAAATTTTTGTTAATTTATGAAACATAAGAGATTTTGTGTATTTCCTTCTTTCTTTGCAAATCGAACATGTCGGTTTTTCATCACCATCCATAGTTTCTTCCTTAGTAAATGAATCCAAACATTGCGACAGACTAAGTTGCGTTGATCTTTGTGATACTGATATAAGAAGAGAAATGTCCCAGAATGTATCAAAAGTGACTGACCGTTGACCACAAAATGAGCATTTCACTGTGGATATCAGCTGTCCAACAAAGTTATCGACTATCTTGGAGTTGTCCATACTCAAGTATCTCGACCATGACTCACTGGCTTTTTCACTGATGCTCAAACTCTCGACAAACTCGGTCAAAATGAGTTTGGACTTATCGGTTATACTATTCACATCTTCATGTAGTCCTTCCAGCAGGTATCGTAAAAACTCCTGAGCATCTTGCGGGGCGTAATTGATGAACCGTGGCGCGAAGCTTTGGATTTGACTTTTCAAAGAAACTGTATCGACCACTTGATTCAAAGAATCCTCTGACCACAGTTCCTTGGTCACTTTCGCAAAAGTTTGGATTAATCTACCCTTCATATCCTTCATATCCCTTGTGTAGGCGTCCTTCTTCAATTATTCCAGCAACCATTTAGTGTTCGACAAACACTGGATATCACTGTTCATAAAGCAAGTGTTACCAATATTTTTAACCCATTAAGACCGAATTGATTTTGCAGAACTATGTATCGCAGGCTTTCTGCTGCTTTCGCCACTGACACCTTTTACTGAGTAGTCTGTAATTGAGCTCATGTCTTTGTTATAGTCGCGTGAAATCGAACCTAAGTTAAGGTTGCTGGACATAACTTGCGGAGGAAGTGGGCAAGTAGGAAGCGGATATGTTGAACTGATAGAAGATATGTTCAGAAAACTCAATGTTTGCGGACGGATAAAAATTTCATCCAGACTTTGAGAGGATGGAATGGAGCCCATGGCAGATGCGGCGTTTCCTCTTTGGACTGCGATACTTATTCTTTGTAAAAGGAAAGTCCTTGCTTTAGGATCGTCGGTTTTATTTATAAGTTTATGACCAGTGAGTTTGAAAAATTCAGAAGCATAACTACCAAAAGAGCCATAGGTTTCGATGGCTATTGGATAAAAATTATATTGGTCAATTAAACAGGAATATTTTTTCATCTTCAATTTTTCAGCAGAATCTGGAGCAACACCAGCAAATCTTGAAGTTGAAAATATATGGGAGGGAGCAACAGTGTCAGCACAGGTGAAATCCCATACTAGAGGTTTTCCATGACTCCAAGGGATGAGAGACATCCCGTCTGGACGTTTACCGTCATCACGAAAAATTCCTGAAGGTTCCAAAACAGAAGGAATGTCAGCAGTTGAAGAAGGATGTTTGATTAGGTCGTTAACAGAGGAGTGTCGTGAGAAACGATCAGAACTAAATTTACAACACAAACCATGAACACCTTTCTCAATTTACAGCTAGGTACATCGCATCCTGTTTTATAGAGCCATATAATATATAAATTCGCATTCTATATACGATGAATCTGGTATGTTAGAGAAGTGATTAGATAAAAAGTGGTCAATCAAATATAGGGTGCTGTTGAAAGAGGCAAGGAAAGCTGGTAAAGCGAGTGAAGATGCCAATCGAATGCCTAGACCACCCTTATTCACTTGAAGCCATGTTGATCGTTGAAGTTGATATTGGTTATCTGCTCCAAAATCGCACGAAGTGTTGAATCAAATTGAATAAGTTCCTTTTGACATATGTTGGTCACTTTTTATGGTTGGATGGAAGAGCAAGGTTTGATCATGATCTACCATGGTCATACATTGAATCCTGCCATCTGATAGGATTTCCCAATTTCATCGCTGTATTTTAATTTCAATAGTTATATAGCTATTCCTGTCAATAAAATCTATTATTATTATATAATTGGGAAAGTCAAATCAGTAGGTATTTCAATTCTATCAATATGGAAATTACATAACTTTCATTCCCACTTGCATGTAACTAGTCTTTCTGTAAGTTGATTTTATGGAATCAATTAGTAAATATGTAGTTTCATCATATTTTATAAATTATTATATATATGACTTGTCCAAGATAAAGTCATTATATATACACTATGTTCTATTACGTTCTACAATTATAGTCCTCTACTTATAGCTTATATTTATCATTGCACGATGTTCATCAAACAAGGTAATTTCAAATGATCTCTTTATCCGAGGTATAATACTCACCTAACAATGCGTAAGAATTATAACTCAAAAAAATTAAGAAACAAAAAGAAAAGGAATCAAATTGAAATATTTGATCCAAAACTACAACTGCTGAATTATTCGTATTCCAACAGTGAATACAGATTCGGTTAGGGAGCTAGGTTCCAAATTACAGAAAAAAAATGGAATCCATGATTTTTTGAAAATAGATTATGAAAAGTATTTACCAGGTAGGCAATCGCTGACAACCAGTAATCCACTTGCGAATCTTCAGGATTAAGCATATCAGCAAACATTTTCAAGATGATGAAAAGATTGACTGAAATTATAACAAATAGTCGGTCTCCAAATAAACTGTTGAACATTCTGATGATATCGTTTATATTACCATACATTCTTCCGATTTTTCTCACTTGAGTAGCTGCTATATACTCACAGGCAAATGGAATCTTGGGCAAATCAAGAACTTTTCCAACTTTGCAATTGAGTTGAGTATATAAAATCTTAACGGCAATCGCAAATGTACATGTAGCGTACATATTTACGAAAAATGTTAAATAAATTATTCTATATCCAAAATGTGGTATTTCTGAATCCGAAACAATAGAATAGAATATTCCCAAAATAATTGGTGAGCATGAAAAAATGTTTGTTCGGATATCAATTTTCTTAGATTGGGAATTCCACCCTAGATTTAAGTATTTCAACCATCTTAGGAACGTCCTCCATTCAATGCTGTACCCAATAAAAAGGTTCCAAGCTATTATCAACGAGTAATAAGAAACCAAAGCGGCAATTATCATATCCAAAACATCTTGCGTATTATTACAATTGACAGCAACGTTGAATAGAATTTTAAAATTGATTGTAGTGAAATATGAATATACTAATGCCAGGATTACTCTGTAGATTGATGTATATTTTGACTTCACAATATTTCCTGTTTCAAAGTTGTAGCATGGGATGATTCCCAATATAATGCCAAATATCAATGATACATGTAAAACATGAATTTTCGTTTTTGCCTTTGTATTGGTCTTAGTTGGAATCATTATGACTCCAAAACAACACCACTTCGACTGAAATCATAGTCTTTCAGAATATCGGGTGGTTAATGTAAACATTCACGAAAGTATTCAACATCATTAGAGAAGAAGAAACATTAAAAATCAATTATTCACTAGTGGTAATTTATTTATGTGGAAACTTATGCGTTTCCATTTTAATGGCACTAATATGTGAGTAGTTCGTGTTTTGGTATCCAAAAATTAACAGAAAAATCTTTGCCACTTCACTTCTCCCTCAATAACTTTTTTATAATAATAATAATACTGTTCAATCAGGTAAAAAGGAACATTTAGGTACAATTGATTTCATTGAAGAAATTTTATGAATAAACATATAGGTGAGTCACAGAAGTGTATAACAGTTTTGAGCTGTTATACTCTCTGTACGTGACTATGATACAATAATAAAATTATAATTTTTTGCTTATTTTTCTAGATATTATAGATAACATAATGTTAAATATTTCCCAATAATTTTTATGCAAAACAAAACGAATCTGAACTGATAAAGCTGAATTTGGATTTTTTGTTCATGTCTCACAAGTGAATAGTTTCTATATATATGATGAAGTATTGCGTTAAATAATTGTATGATTCAATCGTATAGGACATATCAAGTGAATCACTTTGTATTGTAACAATATAATTTTTGATTTTTTTTTTAATTAAACCAATGGAATTTATTATTTCTATGTATATTTTGTACATGTCGGGAAGGAGATTGTATGTTTCCCTGAATAAAATTAGGAAGCAACGTTGTCATATTAGTTCAGTCGACAGGTTGAAAAAAGTGGGGTTAGGTGGAAAAAAGTCGGAAGTTGATGAAACTTCAGGAGGTTCTTCAGGGATAGTTAATCAACATTTTTTCAAGTTTTGTACCTCGAGGACCATGTGCGAAAAAAGTAGAGGGGGGGAAACTGCAAAGTTTTTGACCTTTCCCCGGTTTTTCCTCGATTACTTTTTTCTCTTACGTCCTACGGAAAAAACATACTGATACTTTTTTGTAGAGCGTAAAATTTTTAAAAACATGTTTGTATGTGAATTCGCTACCGAGATATGGCACGTCAAAAAAAGGTCATGTTTCAAAATTTGCTATGAAAAGACAAAAAATGCAAAATTACAGCTTATTTCATCTGTTATACCCGAATTATGATGAAATGTTGTAGTAATTATGGTTTTTAGTTGAAGTCACCAACTTTAGACACCCCACTCCTCCTTCCCCCACCCAACCCCAATTCTCAAAAGCCAAAAGTCAACCATACCTATTCACATCAATTTGGTATTGATATCAGTTACTTTTCGGATTGATATTCCCCCGTTCCCCTACATAATTATCCCAGGACAAGAAGAAAAAAAAACGTAGTCCTTTCGTGATAAAAATTAATGTAATTAACAATATTAAGTTATTCTCAAGGCATATATTATATTGAGGAATAAAGATATTACAGCTAATCATATTGGGTAGGTACTCATTTGTACTCATTACATTTCCTGCCGAGATTTCTTAGCCGCTGGTTCTGCTCGTAATAGCTCGTCGTCCTCCCGAGCGATAAGGCTGTCAATGATGTCGCTGTCGTCGTTTTCGTCCAATATTTCTGGTGAGTCTTCCTCGATCAAATCAGTTGCGGGGGCGTTTTTGCAGGAGTGGCCTGTGCTGTGCTTACATATTGCTGAGCATCGGAGACCAACTTTCTTGCAGCCGCAAGCTCCGCTGCTACAGCCTTTGCTGCACTTGCAGGAAACAATATGAAGGATGTCATCCGGCGCAGCCTTTCTGGTTGTGGAGATTGGTAGTACCCATCGTGCGGTTAAGCTCCAGCCCTATACTGATGGGAGATCATTGCCCAACCAACTTGCGCTCTGGTATGCATACGTGAACGTCGTACACCTTGAGCTCTCAGTCATTTGCTCTAATAAGTGGTAATTTTTGATAAAAATTAAATTTTATTGATACCAGTGAATCCCCAATACGAAAGGAAGTAGTGGATTTTATTAATTCGAAAATTATTGTTGTAAATAGAAGTATCAACAATAACAGGAGTAATTCAGGTTGAAGTAGTGCAGTGTTGTCGGTTCTATTCTTGGTGCAGAGAAGAAAATGAGTCAAAGAACCAGAAATACCAGCGTTAGCAATATTTTAGATGAGACTATGCTAGAATCTGTTATCAACAAACTTGCTCCAAAACTGACGAATAAAATTGAAGAGCAGATAAGTAGAATCAGTGAAAAAATTGATAATATGGAAAAAACCTGGAGAATGTCATTTCACCATTTTCTCATCTGAAAAATGAAGTAGAAGTGAATAAGGTGAATCTGAGACTGGTAAATAGTAGAATTGACCTGATGCATCGAGACGCCAAAGAAAATGCATTAACTTTAATGGGAATTCAGGAAGAAAATAGTGGAAACTTGCTATCCAAAGTTCTTACTGTATATAACGACGCCATGCGTGTCAAATGTACACCAGTGGACATATACAATGTCTATAGAGTGGGCAAAGTGAATGAAAATAGACCGAGAACAGTCATTATAAAATTTGTGACTCTATGGAAGAGAAATGAATATTGTAGCTAGATTTACATTGAAAAACTCGAATATATTCGTTAATGAAGATCTCACAGAGAAATCGTACAAGCTCTTAATGGAAGCTAAGAAAAATTTTGGTCGACAAGATGCATGGTCCAAAAACGGATGAATTTTCGCGAAAGTTGACAACAATGTAAAACTGATATAAGATTAAACCGATATTTTCGCTCTAGTAGCAGATAAATAAATGTATTTCTTTTTTTGCTTCCATTTTTTGTTTTCCATTTATTTCGATATTTGTTCCTTTCAGAAGTTCAGTATGTTTAGGTCGAATTACACTGGTTTATATTATATTTTACTAATACTAAAAAAATTATTTCTAAATTATTACTTTTTAATTTAATCATGAGATACAGCTTATTCATGATACAATAAATTCTTATTGTAACTGATTATTGAAATGTTTGTTAAGGAAGTATGAAAATATCACTTGTTTGTAATTATGATATTTGATTGAATGGGAGCTCATGATATAAGGACGATATCATTGTGATACCCGAATTTAGTGTGTATTACTAAAATTGCCGAGGATTGAATACTAACTGTGCTGATTTTTTTAGGAATAGCTCAGAAGGAGATTATTGGGGGGGGGTTCTGGATGGAGAGGTAGTGGAACATAGTATGTTTAATTTGATTAGAGCCAACAGAAATTTAGAAATAACAAACAAAACTACAGGGGGTGGAGTTTTGATTGCGGTAAGAATAAGTATAAAATTTTAAATATAGTAAAACATAACACCTCCTTCGAAACAGTCGTAGTTGGGGTAAAAGTAAATGGTTGTAAATATATTTTATGCGGTGTTCATATTCCCCCTGGTAGTTCAAGTGCCGTTTATGAATCGGTCTTTGAATGTCTACAAAGTAATATAATTAATTCTGGTGAAACATTTTTTTTCGTAGATTTCAATATACGTGAAGTCACTGGTAAGTACCACAATTGTAATGTTTCAAATGTTATACTGGATCAATTAAATGATATCATGGCCTTCAACAATTTCCAATTATATAATGATGTCAAAAATGTTCATGGAAGAACTTTGGATTTAGTCATTGGTCCGGAAAGTGACATTAGACGTTGTTCTGTTAGTAGGGACATCATGCCATTTGTAACAGAAGATGTTCACCATCCAGCTCTAAATGTTTTGATAAAGACTGAATCATTTAAAAATTCACATAAAAAGCATTCTAAAGAATTCATCTATAATTTCAAAAAAGCTGATTTACAACTATGACTCGACTAATACAATATACTAACTGAAGTGAAGTCCTTAATGAAAAATCCAATGTAAATGTAGCTGTAGAAGAGTTTTATATTGTGTGGAATGAAATTGTCGAACTATGTGTACCTAAGTATACGAATCGTGAAGGCAAGGTCGCTTTCCGATTTGGTTCAATGAAGAAATAAAAAGTATCTTAAAAGAAAGAGATAAATTTAGGAGATTACGGTCAGTGTCTGATTTTTATAATGAAAAGTATAAAAGTTTGAGAAGAGAGGTAAAGAGTTTGATCAAATCAGAAGAAAAGAAATATATAAAGAAGGTCGAAATAGATTCAACTAAAATTATATGTAATTTTTGGAATTACGTCAATAATAAGAGAAAACGTAGTGCAAATGAGGGAAAATTCATTTACAAAAATTAAATTATTGATGAAACTAAAATGGCCGATGCATTTGCAGATTTTTTTCTTCGGTATTCGACTTGACAAAAGCAACTTATAATATTGAATCTACAGAATATTTCAATACCTTCAACGATAGTTTTCTGTTCAATTCTGCTACTGAATCGGACTATGATAATGCGATAAGAAAATTGAAACCTAAGAAATCAGCTGGAATAGATTCAATTCAATTCAATTTCTTTATTTCCAATCAGACTTATACATACATAAGTATAGGATATTGTCAAATACCTCCTTATGTTATCAAAGCGTGTAGTGATTAGTTGATGCAACCTCTCATACATATTTTCAATCTCATTTTATCAACAAATGTTTTCCCAACTGAATGGAAAACAGCCATAGTTACTCCAATTCTTAAAAAAGGAAACAAAACGCATATCGAAAATTACAGACCTATATGTATAATGCGGCAAAATTATTCGAATAAATTATGTACTGTAATTTATATCGGTATGTTGAAAAATATATAACCCCTGAGCAACATGGTTTTGTCAGAAATGAATCTATTGATAACCTCTTAACATTCACCAACTACGTGTATAAGGAATTGGAAAATAA
This sequence comes from Chrysolina americana, assembly GCA_958502065.1. Taxonomy (NCBI): domain Eukaryota; kingdom Metazoa; phylum Arthropoda; class Insecta; order Coleoptera; family Chrysomelidae; genus Chrysolina; species Chrysolina americana. The sequence goes on from OY293419.1 coordinate 38,749,122, forward strand.
ATCACAGCTAGACACGATTTACACAGACTTTCGCAAAGCATTTGATAAAGTCAATCATGACGTTTTATTGTTGAAGTTGAATAAATATGATTTGACAAATAATATTCTCAGACTCATCAAAAACTATTTGGAAAACAGAGCTCTGATCGTTAGACATCAGGGAAGATACTCAGCGATGTTTGAAGCTTCATCAGGGGTTCCTCAGGGTTCCAACCTTGGTCCTCTTTTTTTGTACTATTCGTCAACGACCTGCCAGCTGTATTCAAACACTCAGATTGCCTTATGTTCGCAGATGACCTAAAAATTTTCCAAAGATTCCAAACAGTTCGGGATAGCGTATTATAACAGAAAGATTTAAATAATCTATACGCATGGAGTTGTAGTATCAAACTATTTTTTAACATTGGAAAATGTAGTGTTATGTCAACAACACGTACCCAGAATCCTGTGATGTTTCAATATATGTTGAATGGAGAGATACTTGAGCGTTGTACAGAGGTAAAAGACTTAGGTCTTGTATATAATGACTCATTATCATTCAAAACCCACATAGAAAATTCAAGGAAATCCACAAACAGAATGTTGGGATTCATATTCAGGCAAACCAGTAATTTTACCAATATACATACGCTCAAGTTACTTTATTACACACTTGTCAGGAGTAAATTAGAATTTGGCTCCAATATATGGTTCTGCGAATATCAATCAAATTTATTCCAAATAGAGAAAGTTCAAAATAAATTTTTACGATATCTTTATTTCAAAAAATACTATTTTCGTCCAGATTATAATACGGTGAGGTCATTTGAATTGAGAAATGAATTTAAAATATTGTCTTTGGAGAATATGCGAAAAGTGGGTTCACTATCATTTTTATACAAACTTCTTAATAATAAAATAAATTCACCCTAGGTTCAAGAACGTTGTATTTATTTTTGTTTCATATTTTTATATTACATACTCTGTATAATGTATTCGATATTGCGGTCATGGAGATGGCATGTAGAGAGAATCAATAAAAAAAATTTGAAAGGGAATTGTCAATATATTTAAAAAATCAATTTCTATGAGAAAATTCAACTAAAAACTAGAAAAACAAGTCATTACAGTCCGTAAAACTATACATGGTCCACACGAGCCGAATTGAAAAAGCATAGTCCAGTACGAAAAATTGTTACCGTGAAGACAAGGGTGAGTAGGGGAACAATTTTCAAGCTATTCCAAATCAATTACTCTTACGTCACTGCACTAGTTGCGCTACGATTTCTTTCCACTATACTTTTGAAATGTCTGAAAATCGTTTGAAATCTCTAAATAGAAAACGTGGCACTATCAAAGCTTCAATTACGAATTTTAGTAATTTTCTGAAGGTTTTAGAAAACGAATCACCTCTGAGTGAAGCAAATTTAATTCAGTTGAGAGATCGCTTGAATAGAGTTGAACCTTTGATAATCGAGTTCGTTGAGATTCAAAATGAGATCGAAACTATTTGCGACGATGATGTTTGAGATCAGCAATATAGCAAACGTGAAATGTTCGAGAATAAATTTGGTGCTACCATTTCAAGTGCTAAAGTTTTCTCAGCTGGTAGTCTCAGAAATCAAGCAAAACAAGGTATTGAAACTTCATCAATACAACAACCCAGAGAACCCCAATTATTAAATCAAAAACTGTTTCAATACACGATGATGACAATGATTCTAAAATATCTATTTCCAGTGAAAAACCTGTAGCAACTGATTTTACAAAGGGTGTTAAACTACCTACCATTGAGTTACCAAAATTCGATAGCTCCTATGAGACTTGGCTAGAGATCCGTGATACTTTCGAGTCTCTCATTCATAGAAATAATCACATAACCGACATTCAGGAATATCACTATTTAAGGGCATCTCTTCAAGGTAATGCTGCTCAGGTAATCAAGTCTATAGAATTCACATCTACCAGTTACAAGCTGGCATGGAATGCTTTATGTGAAAGATACAATAATAAAAAACTATTAATTCACAACCATGTCAGATCCCTTTTTAAAAGGAAAAGGAATCTTCTGCAAAAATTCGAAAGCTCCTTGATAACACATTGAAGCATTTGAGGTCACTCGATCAATGGGAACAAAAAAATAATTCTTGGGATACCCTCTTAGTTTACATGATATCTTCTAAACTAGACTTTCAATCATTGCGAGAATGGGAGAAATATAGTGCTAAGATGGATACTTTTCCTACCTGGGACAATCTCAAGAGTTTTTTGAAATCTCGCGCTGATTTTCTAGAAACTATTGAATTCAAACATTCAAATGATACAAAAAATAAACAATTTGATAGTAAATCGAGATCATTCATAGCAACTAATTCAGTTACCAAATATAAATGCAATTTTTGTAAAGGAGAGCATAGTATTTACTCATGCAAATAATTTTTGAAGTTAGTTATATGTGAGGGATGGGATTGATTTTTTTGAAAAACTAAAATTATGCCAAAATTGCTTGCGCGATATGTAAAGTTGGTCCTTGTAAAATCTGTAAATTCTGGCATAACACTCTTCTGCATCTTACGGAGGAAAATGAATCGACATCAATTATCAGTCATGCAATATCTCAAGATCAATTAACAAGTTGTGTTAGTGCCTTTCAACATCCTACTGCAACTCACGTATTTTTATTAACTGCGATCATTTCACTTTTGGACAAACAAGGTATACAGACAGCATTCCGCTTGTGCATTACTAGATAGTGGATCACAATCTTCATTCATAACTCTAGAGATGACTGAACGTTTAGGTCTGCAAAAGATGGACGCTAGTTTATTAGAGTTTATAGAGTTTATTATAGATGTTGTACTTGCAAATCCACATTTCAATCAGCCACAAAAAATTGATATTTTGATTGGTGCCGATTTATTCTGGAATATTCTTTGTTTTGATCAAATCAAATTAAAAATAAGCCAATATTGCACCAAACTCAATTTGGATGGGTCATTTCAGGACCTTTAGGAATCCCTCTCATGGAAGAGACTAATTGTAATTTAGCAATCAAATCCAATTATCTGCATCAGTCACTTACACGATTTTGGGAAGTTGAGGAATGCTCAGATGTTAAATCAATTTCTGAAAATCATACAATCTGTGAGGAATACTTTCAGAAAACTAAAAGACGTGACAAAAATGGTCGATTTATCGTTTCTATGCCTTTGAATCGGTCTGCTAGCGTTCTTGGGATTCAAAAATACGAACAAAGAAAAAATTTCACGCCATAGAACAGAGACTTCAACGAGACGATGTTCTAAAGAGGAGATATGTAGAATTCATGAATGAGTATGAATCTTTAGGGCATATGAGTGAAGTCATAGGGTCGCAATCGAATTCTAATGTATCCTCATCAGAATATTTCATGCCTCACCATGGTGTTCTACGCGAAGAAAGTTTAACTACTAAGCTTCGGGTGGTATTTAATGCTTCTGCTCCTACAAGTTCTGGTCTATCACTCAATGACTTGCAGCTAGTAGGTCCAGTTATACAGAATGATTTATTCTCTATAATTCTGAGATTCCGGAAATATGCTTTTGTAGTATCCTCAGATATTGCAAAAATGTACCGTCAGGTACTAATGAAGCCCTCCGAACGTTGTTTACAACAGATATTCTGGAGACCAAATCCATCATGTGAACTGAAAACATTCTGCATGAATACAGTTACTTATGGCCAAGCTTCTGCTTCATATTTGAGTACCAGATGTCTGTTCGAATTAGCAAAGGAATGCGAACTGTCATCGCCTACTATAGCAAAGATAATACGCGAGGATTTTTATGTTGACGATTCGCTAACTGGCGGAAACTCCATTGAGTATGTTTCCAACTTATGCAAAGAACTCAAACAAATCCTAGCAAGTGGTTGTTTTGATTTACGCAAATGGTTTTCAAATGAGCCAAAAATACTAGAAGGACTCGATAAGTCAGATTTGGATTTCAATATTCTAGAGTTTGGAGAAAATCAATATGCCAAAACCTTGGGTTTAACTTGGTCTTGTCATTTTGATATGCTATTATACAAAGTAGCAGAATTTCCTAAAAATAGCAACCCGACAAAAAGGTCTGTGCTATCACATATCGCTAAGATTTTTTGATCCTTTGGGACTTCTAGGTCCATGTACTATCAGATCAAAAATTTTAATGCAAAAACTTTGGATGGAGAAAATATCCTGGGACGATCCTCTACCATCAGATTTACGAGAAATATGGGACCGTATACAAGGTGATTTGCGATACTTGAATGATTTACAAATTCCTCGACTAGCATTATATTCAAATTTCGTGAACGTACAACTTCATGGGTTTTTCGATGCTTCCGAAAATGCATATGGGGCTTGTATCTACTTAAGGAGTATTGATAATGCAGGCAGAATTGCTGTGTACTTGCTTTGTTCAAAATCCAGAGTTGCCCCTATCAAGTCTTTAACGATTCCGAAACTTGAATTATGTGGAGCTCTATTGTTATCTGATTTATTTCAAAAGGTAAATAATTCAATAAATATTAAATTCAATACTTGTCATTTCTGGTGTGATTCAACTCTAGTTATTTCTTGGATAAACAGTGGTTTGCATTCTTTGAAAACTTTCGAAGGAAATCGTGTGTCAAAAATACAAAAGATTACTAGTTTACACTCATGGCAACATGTTCCTATGAAAGATAACCCTGTCGATTTAGTGTCAAGGGGAGTATTCTCAAAACAACTTATCTCATCTAATTTATGGTGGTTTGGACCAGAGTGGCTCAAAGCTGATAGTGCAAATTGGCCAAGCATTAAATACGATAAAGATATTTCAACAGGGACACGTTGTGAGATAAACTCTTATTCTGGAACTATCGCTGAACATTATCCATTCCAATCTTTTTCCACATTAGATCATCTCATTAGAGTCACAGCCTATATTCTCAGGTTCAAAAATAATTGTCTGTCTACCAAAGAGAACAGTCAGGCAAGTGATTGAGCTAGATAATTCACACAAGTGTTTAGCAAAATTATTACAGATGAAATATTTTCTTCATGAGTTAGAGGACTTATTGAAGAAAAACTCTGAGTCGTAGAAGTCGTTTATTAGGTTTGACACCTTTTCTCGATGAACAAGGTTTAATAAGAGCGGGAGGACGATTGAAATATTCAAATTTTTCATTAGACAAAAAACACCTTATCTGTGGTAAGCACCCTTTGACTAAACTGATATTCAAACATTATCACTTGAAATTATTCGATGTTGGTCTCCAACAATTACTTTCTGCTATTAGGGATAAGTTTTGGCCAATCAGTGGTAGAAACCTAGCTAAACACACTATTCGAAAATGCCTAAGATGTTTTCGATTCAATCCTGAACATGTACAGCCCATAATGGGAAACTTTCCAAAAGATCGAGTTTCTCCTAATAAACCCTTTCAGGTAGTAGGTGTCGATTATGCTGGGCCATTTCTAGTGAAAGACAGAAAAGGTCGAGGATGTAAAGTTTCTAAATGTTATGTTAGTTTATTTGTATGCTTTTCAACTAAGGCAATACATATCGAATTGGTTTCTAGTTTAACCACAGAGAGTTTTATAATGGCACTTCGCCGTTTCGTTTCAAGAAGAGGTAAATCTTCCTCAATTTATTTTTACTGCGGATCGAATTTCATAGGAGCCAATAAAGAATTAGGTAGATATATTCTTACACATCCTCACGATCTCAATGAACACTATGTTCGTGAAGTCATTCTCCACATTTGGGAGATTTATGGGAAGCAGGCGTTAAGAGTTTCAAGCATCATCTGAAAAGAGTTATGGGTAATATTACATTCACTTTTGAGGAATTGGAAACAATCGTAGTGCAAATAGAAGCTATTTTAAATTCTAATGATCTCACTTCTTTAACCCCTGCTCACTTCCTCATTGGTAAGTCGCTAACAGCTGCACCCGATGTTCAGCTGGAGGATGTCCCAATTAATCGTTTGGCGCGGTATCAACTATTACAGCGTATATGCCAGCATGTATGAAAACGTTGGAGTAAAGAATACGTATCCGAGCTTCAAGTAAGAAATAAATGGAAATCAATTGAAGGCCAGCTCCGCAATGGCAGCTTAGACTTAGTTAAAGACGACCACTTATTACCACTCGATTGGAGACTTGGGCGTATAATGGAAGTTCATCCCGGTTCCGATGGTCATGGACGTATTGCAACGATCAAAACCCGGAATGGAATCATTAAACTAAGTTTTCCTAAAATTTGTCCGCTACCAGAACAAACCGATTGAAAGCAGAGTGTTTCAAGGCGGGGGGAGTATGTTCTAGAACGTTGTATTTATTTTTGTTTCATGTTTTCATATTACATACTCTGTATAATGTATTCGATATTGCTGTCATGGAGATGTCATGTAGAGAGAATCAATAAAACAATTTTGAAAGGGAATTGTCAATATATTTAAAAAATCAATTTCTATGAGAAAATTCAACTTAAAACTAGAAAAACAAGTCATTACAGTCCGTAAAACTTTACACCCTATTTATTATCGATGATAAGATTCAATGTACCACCCAGATGTTCACTATACCACTATCATTCTCCGTAAAGGCCCCTCTTGTAGGTATGCTTCGACTTGCCAATGAATTCAATGCTTTGATGGACTTAAATTGGACTCAGTCACAGAAAGCGTACAGAAAAGCAATAGTAACACAAAATATCTAAAAATTCTTCGCATTTAGTCCTATGGAATTTTGTTCGTCCCGGCTTATGTTATTACATTATTTTGTTTTCTTGTTTTATTTTAGTGCTTGTTTATATTTTTTTACCAATATTGTTTTTTCTAAGCATATTTTATTAATTAATGATATCCATGTAATTAGACCTGTATGGTCTGTTTGGATGAAATAAATAAATAAATAAATAAATGCCTGTACTTGCTGGTAAGTGCGGAGGGAGTGGTACTTGGCAGCGTCCCTTGTTGGTGGTAGGTGTAATTTAGCCTTCGTCACTGATCGTGTGAATAATTGGTACCTTAGGTCGTCGAGATTGTCTCTGTCAATGTTGCCTCCATAAACTGCTACCAGGAACTTTTCTCCAGCGTCGCTGATCTGCTGAGGAGTAGTGTTTGGTGTGAGAAACGGGGCCACTACTGCAGAGAGGGAGGTATTCTTCATGTAGGTACTGCACATTTTCTTTCCCAATCCGAACCGTGCTGAAGTGGTATCACAACCACTCACTGCGTGAAGGAAAAGTATGTCCTTGGGAGGAAAGGAACAGGACCTTGGCGAACTGGGACCACTGCCTCTTCCACTCTTTTGAAGGTAGATGTTTTTTGTGGACGTAGCTAATGCTATCAACAGAATAAGTATGTATACATCTTCAGCAGTAATTATGACGCTGTCGAATTCGCTGGCCTTGGATATGGCTGTGTTGACGATCATCACGTCGGCGTCCTCATATGCCTGCTTCACTTCGATGCTAGCATCCGTCATTCGTGTCATCAACATCGAAATGAATGCGCTCTTATTATGATCGTTTGCCAAAAACTTTTCCTGTGCTATGGTCACCATGGTAGATGAGGAGAACACGACTTTTGTTGCTGATTGTAATGCAGAACGGCGAGCTCGTTCTGCGTCTTTGGTGCTTTGATAGCCTGCGTTAGTGGGGTATCCATCAAATACAACAATCATAGAATCACATTTTTCTCAAAGTGTCTCTGTACGTAGATGATGTACGTAGAGTATAGCATCTCGAATGTGGTTGTGGGAGTTTTGTTCCACACCACTTTATGTATCAGGCATCCTCCATCAATCACGTTACATTTCCTGTTGCCAAAGTCGACTTCGTCTATGGGAGTGAAAAGTGGGTACATTGCAGACTTCGTTCCCTTGCGCATTCCCTCCTCACTAAAGAGTGACATAGGGAAGGGTGCGAGTTAAAACTTGAATAGTTCTTTCAGATCTTCTTCAGATTTATTGGCAATGCAGACACGCTGGAAGAGAGTGAGAGGATAGACAGTGAATTTTTTCCAGCAATTTTGAACGAGCAAGAAACGGAAGCGAGAGTCACGACCTTATCCTGCCGTTTCAGTTTCAATTCTTCAAAATTTCCTCCCACCACTTTCTTCATGCATGATATGCCTATCTGTCGCGCTAAGTGACAGTTCACTTTGTCTTGAGCAATAATTCCTGTGCTCAGAGAAACTATCGCCGGAATGTGAAGGAATGGGTGATGTTCAGTGAACCATGCGCGAAGTTTCCCGATGTCCATGTTGTCTCTCACTACTCTAGTTGTTCTCATGTCAACATGCTGTTCAGATGACTCTGAGCAAACATCAGCGAACGATTCTATTTGTTCACAAATGCTTTGAAGGCACAACATGCCCAATGACTATCTAGCAAGCACAGAATCGCTTACACCTCGTCCACGAGTGAGTCCTCCATAGCTCTTCATAGCCTGCATGAGTACCTGCTCAATACTCATGTCAGACCAGATGCCCGACCAAAATTTTTCCGATCGACGAATGGTGAAGTAGCCATCTGTGGTAAACCTCACATATTCGTGAGGATCCATCCTGTCCTGCAGGATAACCATATCTTGGTAATAGAGATGAGCACTTTTGGCATAATTCAGGTGTCCAGCAGCGTGAAAGTGCGGTATCATTTCCTTGACGCAATCTAGATGGAGTTTCCAATCACCTATTCTTTCAGCTTTTATGAAGTTCTTCGGCAGCGTAATAGTGGTCAGCATCTCTGAAAATCGCTCAGTCACAGCATGGAAGTCGGGATCATCAGCTACCTTCTAGATAATGGACCTATCCGAAAAACTAAGCACATGATCTAGCGCTGTCAAGTTTTGTTCAGTGAAATCAATTTCTTCAAAAATTTTGCCTGCCAAAGCAGCACGTGCCAGGATGTGAACGCGAACAGCCCTAGCGTACGCATGTCCTGTTAGGATTTTTTCAACACTGTTGATGGCGTAAATTGTGCTGAATAGCTCCTTCAAACCACTCCCATCCATGATTGTGCCCATCGCCCCCATAAATGACATTTATAGGTGAAATCCGCCTAACCTAACATGTCAGCTCGGGTTGAGTGTCGTTTGCAACTACATCACGTGCCTTCCAGTACAATGGCTGGACAAAAGTCACAATGCAAGTCTTCTGTTTAACCAATGTACACAGTTCAAGGGCAGATACAATAGATGTGTATACTGTATTATATTCGCTGGGTGGAGCGTTGATAAACGGGAGGCAAACTATTTTCGAGCATTCGTAATTTTCACCACTGGTTCCAAGCTCCATAAAACCATTCCACCCAGGTACGGATGATGAATATGCAGAGTTTCTTCCATATAGCCAAGCAATGTCATCGGACGAGGGTACAACACCTTGTGAATAGCTTATGTCTATATCCGCTATTTTAATTGATTTCAGGCCTGCATTGGGTGGTCGGTGGTATGACATCACCTCTACTGTACCAGCATCAGCAATGACTTTGGCTGCTGACGACACCTTCAGGCGTGCTACTTCAGAGTTGGTGGCTACAGCTTCCCGGGGAGTTACAGTCATGATTCCTCCCATGGCGTGGAATGTGTCATGACCATCCAAAGTATTAACATTAAAGTCCGCACTGTCAAATATGAACTGACTGAATGGATTGGCAGACTCCGCAATTTGGGTACTTTCAGCTTGCAGCACGTAAGACCCTTCTAGCCTGTTGGCTTCTTCGTAAGACGATGAAAAGCCCATGGAAGAAAATTCAGGAGATGTTTAGAGCCATACTTCTTGTAAACAAACACGGAAACAGCAGTCATGATGGAGGATAGAAAAGATTTGGGGCGCACTGCTAACATGATTGCATGAGCCAGATCGATGCATTTATATTTCCAAGAGTCCAAGGTTCGTCGTTTGTTGGTCAAAATCAAAACATGGAGTAGAAGAAGTAGTGTCTGCGGAACCGCTATCCAAGAAGTTGTCAATCGGAGGATACTCAACTGTATTGAATACTCTGGAGCGGATGTCTTCCAAAATTATTTTTCCAGCTGCCTCCACAATTCGACGTCTTTCTTCCTGTTCATCTACTTTCCTTTCGGTGGAGTGCCAGTTATCGTACAGAATTTTGTCACCAACCCTCTTCAGACTGACAATAGGCCCTCTCCTTGATTCTGAAATAATGAATTGGTCTCCATATTTCATCTGAAGACGATTTTTGACAGTTTTGCTGTGTGGTCGACGGTCTTCCTCAATCAGCTCAATCAGCTGCTGAATGGAAAACTGGCATTCATCACTATTCTCGTTGATGTATGAAAATATCACCTGCATGGTTTCGTCAACACTCGGCGATGGGCGGAATCCTCTTTTATGCGATGACATAGGTGGATGGTAAAAGCTTGCGAGGCACTTTTGATGATACTCAGCATTAACGGAGAATAAATCAGTGTCCAAATTCTAATGCGCTCTTCAATTTTCTTCTCCCAGTCGTTTCCACGCATTCTCGCCTTTTCGATAATTCTATTAGAAATTTCGGGTGGAGTCACTTTGACTGTAGCATTGCACCTTTCCAAGGGTAACTTTGCCTGTTTAACTCTGAAATCATCAGTGATAGCTTCCTCACAAAGAAAACACGCATTGGTGAAGTCGAATTTCGCAACATGTGACCATCGGGTAGGTGCAGGAGAAGGAGCTTTGGATGTTTCACATCCATGACGTGTAAATGCAGCAATTAATTTCTCATTGTTGTACCTTGTTTGGCTAGCACTGTGTACTCTTACTTCTCTCAAGATCCAAGATGGCGGACGAAATTTGTAATAATGGTCCAATTCGAATTAAAGTTAGTATGTGGGGATTTTCAGGGTCAAAAATTATGATTATGTGTGTTTTGAAGAATTCGTTTTCGGTGCCGGGTCGAATCGAACCATAACTACAAATTTCGCTCTCCATCTTGTTTTTTGCATAGACAAAAAAATCATAATTCCTGACCCTGAAAATCCCCAGATACCAATTTTGATTCGAATCCGACCATAATTACAAATTTCGTCCGCCATCTTGAAGTCACCATTTGGTATTTTTGCATTGACAAATTCATAATTTCCGACCCTGAAAACCAAGACTTATTAATTTTTGATCAAATCAAATCATAATTTTAAATCTTACCCGCCATTTTGGAGCCGCAATTTTATTTTATCCCTTAGAAAAATTCCATAATGCATTGTGAACGAATTTATGTCAAAGTAGCTTTAAGTAGCTTACAAATGAAGTATCATCATTTGGAATATGGAACAGACGTTTTTCCCGCAACAGGGCGCCAAAATAGATATCTAGGTAGCGAAAATTAACATGGCTGAATTCCTTATTAAATTATCTTTCTAATGATGTGTCACACTTACCACTTTCCCTATTGAAATTGATTGGGTGATAGTGACCAAGGGTTAGGGAAAGAGGTATGACATTTGAGGTTATGATATGAAGATGTCCCCTTTGAATTAAAAATTGTCCTGTTTTTGCATTTTCTTCACAACACATGTGTAATGAAGATATTTGATCTGTTTCGTTTGCGGTGCCCCACCCTGTATGGTGAATACCAATGGACCCAACACAGTACCTTGAAGTACACCACAATTCACCAGTCTTTCATTACTTATGTTAGCTTTGATTTTCACCATTTGTTTCCTATTTATTCGATAATTAGAGAATAGGGTGAGTGGAACACCGCTGACCCCTAGATCTTCCAGGGCCTTCAGCAACTGCGAGTGATTCACTGTGTCGAAGGCTTTGGCTAGATCCAGAAAGATACCTGCCTATCGCAGGAGTCCCTTGATCAACTAATTTATAAATATCTACTGTCAATGTTGAAATTGCATCGTTCGTCGATATCCCCTCCCTGAATCCAAACTGGCCGTTAGCTATAATAACAAATTTATTTATAGAAGTTATCAATACTGATTTATTTTCATCCAAGTTTACTTTGATTTGTATAGATTTGCAATTGTCAATGGAAATATTTTTCGATGAAAATGAAGTATTTTTCAAATATACCAAAACTCTATCGTTTTTGTTTATGTCTCCTTCGCTATAAAAATTTATATATCCGTCCAGTTCAATCAAACTTTCATCTTCTATCTGAAACGTAAGAACAATGCAGTTCGCTAAGTTTTTCATTACAGTGTGTATGTCTTGGTGAATCAGTTTCAAGTATTTTTTGTGTACTACTAGCTTCTTATTGAGTTCCTTCATATCAATCATGTCTATGGTTCATACTTATAATCGCTAATATAGGAATCCATTTCACACACAGGAATCGAAAATTCAAAAACATATATAATCTATTTATAAACTGATCATCTGCAAACGATTCAAATGATGAATACTAGTTAGTAAGTTATTTTTTATCGCTACGTGTAGATCTTCCACTCTTAGTACCCGAGCCAGATTCAGTTTGGAACTGTTCAGTGTATTCAGTGTGTCGTCGAGCAAGTACCCATCTTTATACTCTGAATGGAATATTGTTATTGTTACGGTTTTACTAAATAATACGTCGAGCACATTACTGAACTGTTTTTATTACCTTCGCTATGAAAATACAACTACTTCACTGACTAATAAAACACTTAGTTTTCTTCAACTAGCTAAATATTCCAAATACTTATTAATTTCTTCAAAAAACTTCCCATACGAGTGAAATGTGTCGCCTCATATACTCATTTCGTCCAGACCAGACTTCTCGGGATGATTGTGAGATTAATCAATACAGAAAAACATCTAAACAATTCCAAGAACTGATCGAGGAAATTTTAAGGGTTTCGATTATTTTATCTTTACCCATGCGTCATCAATTTATGATCGAAGAAATCACACACCCTCTTCACACCTCTCTTTCTAACAACCGCTATGAGCGAATCAAAGTTCGTTAACATTATATGTATGTATGTATGAAAAAAGTGAGTATACCTCCTTATTACTTGGTGAGGGACGTGACACTGAGGGGTGAGAAAAATTTCTGAACAAATGTAACCGCCCCATTTTCATCAATCACAACTTCATCAGGAAAGTCATTGGATTTATGTATATTAGTTGAAAAGTCAAACTTTATTGTCACATCTAGTTTTCTTTTTAATTTGAATTTTCACTTGTATCTCGTTTTTGAAATGCAGTAATAATATCAGTCCTATCGTATGAATTTTGACATGTAACTATATTTATTTGAATTTTTTTCTTGCAGAAAAAAATTTTACCTTTCAATCCTTGAACGATGAACTGAAATATATGGAGATTGTTTCGATGTGCAAATCATCTTTGAATGAAAGAGCTGGGAAAAGTATGATTGAAAAGAGCATATTTTTTACGTAAATGCCATGAAAACCGAAAAAGTTTATATCCAGAAGTGTTTTTTTTAGATGAAACATGGATTTATTCTAGAGGAAATAAAACCAAGTCTTGGCAGGATGATAATGTTGAAAGTGTACGCAAACCCGAAGGATATGATGGTAAACGATTTATTGTTGTGCATGCTGGTTCTGCGAAAGGGTTTGTTCCAGAAGCCAGTTTATTGTTCTGTTCGAAATCTTTGACTCTAGATTATCATGGAGAAATGAATAGTACAATGTTCATCAAGTGGATAATTTCACAGTTAATTCCCAGTTTGGAAGAGCGATCTTTAATAATAATGGACAATGCACCATACCACAGTGAAATTTTTAATAAACAGCCTACCACTTCTTCAAGAAAATCGGAAATTGTTTGTTGGCTACAGGAAAATAATATTGATTTTGATGAGAAACTAATAAAACCAGAGTTATTGCAATTGGCTAAGATGAACCGAAAGGAAAACATATATTATAGATGAACTGGTATGGGCATGAAGTATTAAGATAACCACCTTATCACCCAGACTTTAATGCTATTGAATTAATTTGGGCTAATTGTAAGACAACTACTACAATCATATTGGCAGAGATGGATACAGTGATGAAAAAGTATTAGGTTAATAGGTTAGGTTAATGAAGCATTAGAGAAGTGCAACACTGAATCCTGGGCAAAATGTGTAAAACACACCGAATAGCTCATTGAAAGATGGTATAAACGATAAAAGCTCCTTTGTGATATGGTTATTGAACCCATTATTATAAACATTGGTGACAATTCTGAATCAGAAAGTGATTAAATATATTAATTATGTTTTTACTTTCATAAATGGTACATAGTTCTACGTGCTTGCATTACATAAATAAATGTATGAATACATACTTTGTTGATCATGTGTTGAGTATTTCATTACCAAATATATTTCAACTGGTGTTTTTTATTTCTTAGATATTCATTTATTTATCATTATACAGTGAATCCTTGCATCCATGCACGAATAGGTAATTGAAAAAGTTTGAATACCCAAGTCTAGAAGGTTCCTTTTCTGAGTTTTATTCATGTAAGTATATGTTTATTGTGCATAAGATCAATTTCTTGTTGACAAACACAGATGAATTATGAAATATAATAATAAATTAATAACATGTAATATCAGAGCTACAAAATATTTAAAATATAGCCGACTAAAAGCAGTGGAGGCGTGTAGGTGTATACATAATTAATAATCATGGCTGAAAAAAGACATATGTTATCGAATATTTAGTAAAACATTAGAATGTGTCGTCATAAAACTCTGCCATGTTTGAATGGAAACTCATTTTTTGATATCCCCGTATGCAGGTTTTGAAAATATTGCACTCCATCCTAGTTTTTTGAACAACTTTTTTCGTTAACTATTACCTAGAGAACTTGCATTAATGTGGATAAAATTAGGATGTGATGGATTTGTGTCAAACTTCTTCCTTATATGAGTGTGACTGAAATTAGAATACAGTAGGGAGGTCGAAAATTTCTAGTAAACTCACTGCCTCCATGTTTAATTATCCTATCAAACCTGGTGTTACTGGAAAACACCGTGTGCTAGGAATCGCACGTTAAAAGGTAAGACCTCGTTAATCCCTGGCTCGCACACGTTTCGACTACTGAGGGCTGCCGTTCGTATCTCCAGCAATATTTTTTAAATTGGGGACATTGAATATGCTTACTGGACGGCACTTTTTGACATATTTGGAAAATAAAGGAAAAAAGGAAAGGAAATAAGGAAAGGAAAAAAGGGGCTGTACCCATGATTGTGTCACACGGTATTCTGTTGGAACTAAAAAAACACTCTCATTGTCGGTGGTTCGCCATTTCTATGAATTTGAAAATTTTTATTCAGTAATTCATTATCCTATCTTATTACCTACACGTTGTAATTTTATCAGGATATTAGCCACGGCATTCTATATTTAGACGTCATTTGGCTTGAACGTCTCGACTTATTTCATATGCATATTAACATTGATGACGCACGGGTAAAGATATCATAATCGAACTGTAGCAGCGTAGCTATGGAATTTTTATAAGTGCTTTGAGAGTGCCTTTTCTTCTTTGCCCCTTCCATTAGCCACTGCTGCTGCTTCAAATTGTCGGCGATAAATGGACCAAGAGGAGTGTCCATCAAACTTCGGTGGTTTTATGGAAATTCCTGATATAGCAAGCCTGTCTCGACGATCCTAGTTCTTGAGAAGAGATATTTGGTTTTTGAGTCCTTTCACTTCGCACTGAATCAATCCACTTTCTTATTAAGCTCATCGTCGATTTTCTTGACGTCCTCCTTTCAGTTCCTCCTTTTGTACTTTGGTTTTCTGTAATACATGTTGAAAGAACTTGTCTTGATTTTCTAGAACTCTCTGAAGGCCTGTTTTTCTATTCGTTCTAATTCATTATTTCATTGTTCGAAAATTTTCTGGAGTTCCTCTTCTCGTTCTTGATTTTCATCCAAGCGAGGCGTTTCTTATTTTTTTATTTTCTCGTTCTTGTTTTTATTTCTAACGCCGATCTTCTTTCTCCTGTTTTCATTTTCTGGTACTCGCTTTTCCTCCTGGCGCAGCTTTTCCTCTCCTTGTTTTTCCTCCTGGCACCTTCTTGCCAAATCCGCAAATTGATTTTGGATAAATTTCACAATGTCCTCCATCGTATCGAATGATGTACTCCTCGTATTCATCATATAGTTTATGAATACTTTCTGTTTTTTCACTAATATCCCAATCCTGACACCACTGTTACGGTTTTACTAAATAATACGTTAGCACACTACTGAACTGTTTTTATTACCTTTGCTATAAAAATACAACTACCTACTTCACTGACTAATAATAAACTTGGTTCTCTTCAACTACCTAAATATTCCAAATACTTATCAATTTCTTCAAAAAACTTAC
This sequence comes from Chrysolina americana, assembly GCA_958502065.1. NCBI lineage: Eukaryota > Metazoa > Arthropoda > Insecta > Coleoptera > Chrysomelidae > Chrysolina > Chrysolina americana. The sequence goes on from OY293419.1 coordinate 38,765,390, forward strand.
CCTCCGAGTAAAATGTGTCGCCTTATGTACTCATTTCGTCCAGACCAGACTTTTCGAGATGTTTCCGAGATTAATCAGTACAGAAAACATCTATACAATTCCAGGAACTGATCTAGAAAATTTAAACGGCCTTGGCTTATTTGTTATGTAAATGATTTACACTTTTATGGTTCAGTACTCGACAGCGGCGTAGCTAGGGGATTTTTGTCAATCTCGTTGACTTTCCACCTCTTCTTCCAATGGATTCACTTTTTCGGAACTCTGAGTGATTATTTGTTTCAGTTCGCTAATGGCATCAGTAAGCGTCTTGTTCTGCGTGGATATGAAATTTTTCAATTTCTCTGTGTCATTTATAAGGTTATATTCGAATGTTTTTCAAGGTTAGAAATTCGGCCTACAGACTATTTCCAGGTTTTGGAGGTAAGATTTTCTTTCTCTTAGATGATAAAAATGTTTCTGTTGTTTTCTTCCGGTACAGCACTTGAAATATTGCTCTGACTGACGTATCAAATCAAAACTCACTTGTTTTATTGTTTTCGCTAGTTCTTATACACTCAATCGATATACCACATGATATGTATTTTGTAGACTGGAAAATTTGGTAAATTTCACTGCACGATAACTCACTTCTTTAGGCTATTTCACCCAGACAGATTTAGAGACAGCTGGTACCTTCGATCAACAGAATGGAATTCAGTGTTATGGAACAATATTGTATCAAACACATACAGGCGTGGCTTGAAATTTGCTAGGACCACAGAAAAAATATTTGGAAAAATGAAAAAACGAGTTGTAATGGGATTCAGACTTTTTTGTAACGTCCTTGAGAGTAGATTTTCATAAACGGAATGATATCACTTTTAGAACCTTCTTGAAGAGGTCTTGTAAAAATAAAATGTTTATCCGTCTGGCAACTTTTTATATGAAGAGGTCAGTCATAAGATTAAACCACACCATATTAATTGTTTTGAAATGAAATGATGAGTCTGTAAAACGTCGTCGGATTGAACTCATCTTTTCAGTATTTTCAGGAAGGTGATTGGGCATGCAGGAAGCGATAGTTTGGAACGTATACGCTTATTTACCTAAGTAAAAAGTTGGTATGAATTTTACAGATCAACGAAACTGAAGGTTGAACAATTATTAGCTGCTACTCAAGGCTATATTCAGTTAGCAAGTTGATTTTGAACAACAGATTTACGTTGGAAGACGCGGAAGAAGAATAAACGTTAGTTGGTGTACCGTCTATCCTGAGTGTATTTTAAAGAGCCTGGAGTGGTATTCCGTGTATCATAGAATTCTATAGACAGTTATGTCTCTTTCTCTCCCATGAATTCAATCATAATGTCATCTCATTTATTCTGTCGACTATAGAATTCTATGGTACACGGAATTCCACCTCTGGATCTGGATCTGCCACACGGCACTCTTCGAGAGAAACAAGTGTATGCTTGGCGCCAACTCGTCTGTTCTGCATGTGTGGCACTCTGAATTCCTTGCGGGGAAAGAGATCAAAATGCAATCCTAACCCTGACAATCTTCATTAGTTGTTGTTACCGGCGCAGCATAAATAATATATTTTGTACGACCCCAAACCGTTGTCTTCATCAATAGTGTTGCACGGGCATCTATACATAGACATATTTTGAAGCACATATTTGCTTATGTTCATTGGATTACTTCCCTATTTTAATTTATGTAATATGTATATTATGTACATGTAACTATCTGTATTTTTTTATGAATCCCTTGGTTTCCGACTTGATTTTTTTTTCTTCCATACGGAATGTTCCAGTCAGGCCCTATCCCCGGAGCTCTGATACTACCGGAAGGCGCGCTGGTGTATCAATAACCCCAGCAAACAGTCGCCACGTCCGTGGGGTGAGTAATTACTGGGTCCGTGAATCATGTGCCCTGAGTAAACGGAGTGAACCAATAATTACGGCCTTCTGCATTCTTCCGGCTTGGTTTTCTGCCGCATCACGGCATGCCGGTATGATTTTCAGGTTTGAGAGCTGCGTGTCCATTATTCCACCAAGGACTCCTATTATCAGAACCACCATTTTGACAGAATGGTTTGGATAAAGCCTGCGGAGTTCAAAGAGAAGATCTAGATATTTAGTCCGTTTTTCCTCCTCTTTTCGGACGATGTTCGTTTCGCCAGGAGCTGAAAACTCAATGACGAAAATCGTCCTACTTTGATGGTCAAGGAGGACTACATCAGGCTTATTGGCTTGTATTTGCCTGAGGGTGGGGAATGAGTAGTTCCAATATATTCAGCACTTCTCATTCTCCACAACGGACTCAATATCTCCTGGAGCATAAGGCAATACCGGTGTCTCGTCTACACCGTACGAGTGTCGTAGATGGTAGTACAACACTCGTAGGGCCGCGTTATGCTTGTGGATATAGGCTGAGACCGCATAAGCTGGACAAGCTGACACCAAATGCATTATGGTCTCAGCTGCCCCACGACTCGTTCTGGATCTAGTGTCAGGGACCTCTATACCCATCACGCGACTACGGTGACGAGGGTGTTGAAGACACCATCCTGGCAGGCCATTATGAATCCCTCGGTTTCCGACTTCAGCCCACTTTACCTGAGAAAAGCGAAGGTCAGGTATAGAACCCATCACGCGACTAAGGTACACGAGGGTGTTGAAGACACCATCCTGGCAGGCCATTATGAATCCCTCGGTTTCCGACTTCAGCCCACTTGACCTGAGAAAGGCGAAGGTCAGGTTTCTGGATAAGCCAAGGTCTTCAATGTTCTTGAACAAGACCCCATGCATTGGCTTATCCCTATGTAGCTATAGGAGCCTGTCACACTCCGCAGCTTTCACGTGGGCTTTTTGCTGAACGGAATCCAACTCGGTGACAGAGTTTGGGTTCGTCCGTTCAGTGTCGAATAAGAGACCGAGTTCATCGGCTGCACGGGTTGCTGCTTTGAAATGAAATGCTCCGATCCCTGCTTTTTCGTGATCGCATACTAAGCAGAGAAGGGGATCTGAATTCTTGATGATTTTACAGGCTCCATCCAGTACCATTCTGTTGTGTAGACACTCCAAACTCAAAAGTCCATGTCCTCCCCGTTGTCTGGGGAAGTATAACCGTGGAACAGACGATTTAGGATGCTAACTCCTATAAAGATCATTTTGCGAGTTTTTACGTAGAGTTGTCGCACCTCTTCCTGAGTCCATTTCATGACTCCAAAGGAGTAAAGTAGAATCGGAACGGCAAGCATATTAGTTGCAGCAACTTTGTTCTTCCCCGACAGTTCTGAAGACCAGATCTGTCGGAGTTTGTGCTGATACTTGCTGCGGAGAGAGCTTTTAACAGTAGCTACCTCTTGGGTATGGCGTTGTTCCACCCCTACGTAGGTAAACGTCTCTCCGGCATCCAGATGATGTAGGATGCTTCCGTCTACGAGCTGAATGAGATGAACCGTGGCACATTTGTCGATCCCAAACTCCATTCCGATAGCATGCGTGTACTCTTGCACCACCCTTAAAGACTAATGAAGGTCCTTTTCTCCAGAGGCATAAAGTTCAAAGTCATCCATGTAAAACAAATGGGTGACCTTATGCCTCCAGTTGCTGGGGGTGCCGCAGTTGTATCCGTGGGTTTTCCGTAGTGCAACGGACAATGGCAGTAGTGAGATGCAGAAGAGAAGAGGGCTGAGGGAGTCTCCCTGAAACACGCCCCTTCTAAAGATAACCTGCTCTGTTTGGACTCTGACTGGACCAGATGTTATGGTAAATCGAGTCCTCCAGAGCGGCATCAACTGTTCAATGCATCTCACTATTTGATCGGGTACCGCAAGGGATCTGAGCAAATGCATGATGAGTTCATGCGATGTTGTATCAAATGCCTTGCGATAGTAGATCCAGGCCATTGAAAGGTTACGCTTGTACTGCACGGAGTCCTGCGTGATGCATCTGTCGATCAGCAGGTTCTCCTTGCAGCCAGCGACTCCCTTCTTTGACCCTCTTTGCTCATATATCCGTTCTGACACCGGCTCAACTGCGGAGAGTATTCGCATGTATAAAATGCGGGTAAACATCTTATAACATGCGTTCAAGCATGTTATCGGTCTGTAGTTCTTCGGATCAGACAAATCTCCGTTTTGGGGATTAGCGCGGTTCTCTCCTCGACAAACCAATCCGGAATATGTTGCTCCCCATCTAGCCATGAACTCTTGCTAGATGGTGGTGGGTACTTGGAAAATTTTTCCACCAATAGTTATTGAGGCCATCAGGACCTGGAGCAGCAAAATTCTTCGAGCCTTTGAGGGCCCGTCGAACTTCTTCCGGGGCTATCGGATTACGCAGTTCATTGAGCTCAGGCTGACGAAGCCTTCTGCAGAAAGCTTCGAACTGCGCTAGGGCTGGAGTATCTACGTTGAGTGGTTGCGGAAATTCGTAAATGCCCTTCCAGAAGGTTTTTACCCGATCAACCGCCGGCGGGTTATCCACAACACGTGGAGGCTCTTGGAATAGGCGAGAAGGTTTATCGCGGAACTTCATGTTTTCCACGATGCTTCTCGCCCGCCTCACTAGTGACTTTTTTGTAGCCACCAGCATTCGTATCCTATCAAGACAGTGCTGTTTGATGGTAAACACTAAACAGCACGCCTTGATTTAGTGTGTGGTGAGCTCGTCTCAAATTTGCGGCAACTCGCCGCACTACGGGCGTGAAGGGCCTATTGGCTGCCACGTAGTCCGCCACACACTGGATACGATACACGTGTTGTCTCGCCGACTTGATCTTAGCTTCCATCTTGTGAATGCGTCGCTCATGCCTTCCAATCAGAGGGGTGGTATCCCTCCTCTCTGCTTGGGACAGGGCCTGAGCGGCGTCATATACGGCAGAGTTGATCTGCCAGATGTCAGTCAGCCTCTTCTGAGAGGATATCATGAATATCCGCATCCACCCGTGCCAGTTGTTGTGGCTTCAGGGGCTTCGTGTTATGAAGCGCCATGCGGGTTCTGATGTCTTCCGTTGGTGGTATGATGCGGGGCTCCTCTACAGCCAGGTCGACACGTGACATATCTGCCACTGCGTTAACCGGCTGAGGAGGAGCTCTGACATAGCCTCGTGCTCGAAGATGAGATACATAATCCCTCCGGTTTTGGGCGGAAAAAGCGGCATGCTCTGGGTGTATCTCATACCACAGAGCTTGCGTTCTTGCCATGTATCCTTTTCACTCACTGCTCTCATAACAATGCAGAAGACCGTCCCTTAATTCATCCGTCCACTCAAAGCGTCCGTGTTCATTGCGGTCGTCGTCATGTAGCAATCCATCGATTTGGGCCCCACCACCTTGCCCATGACCCCTCATCATTTTATTTATTATTATTATTATTATTCATTAATAAGCAACATTTTCCAACTGGTATCCTTCCCAGGACTCATCAATAGTTCGTTTGTCATTGTGGTGTTCATACTTCAACCTAGCTGAGGTTTGGACTGAAAAATTGTGGTATTTTCCAGTTGTAGGGCTTGAATGGACCATAATCACAAAACTTGTCCACCATCATTTGAATTTTTTTTTGTTAGGAATTTTCCAGACAGGCCTCTCCGAAGCTCCAACATTTTCGGAGGGCGCGATGGATCATTTGGCCCAATAACTACTTCTCACGACGTGGGGTGAGTTACTATTGAGTCCGAAAATCATGTGCACTGAGTAGGTGGAGTGAACCAAGAACTACGGCCTCCTGCATTCTAAATTTTCTCTCGTATCGTGTTCATTATTCCACCAAATACCCCTTTGATGGTTTGGGTAAAGCCTGTAGAGTTCAAAGAGTGAATCTCGATATTTTGTGCGATTTTTCTCCTGTATCGTACTTATATATTATTCGGGTTATAAACTATCTGTGTGCCAAATTTCATTCAAATCTATTCAGCGGTTTTTGCGTGATTGGGTAACAAACATTCACATTTATATTTCAAAACTAGTCAAAACATGTCTTAAATTTAAAAACTATATTTTGAATTATTCTTGTAATAATTCAGAATATTCGATAAATTCTTACAATGGTATTGAAGCATTTTTCTCGTTTACTCGTTTTTCTGTTTTTCGGCCAAAAGTTTTGTTCCCGTGCATCACTCACAACATCAAGACAACTCAAACTCTAATCGCCAGACTGAAATGAATAATTATTTGTGATTTGTGAGACGCCACTGAAATCTGAACACTCCAAGACATACGACGATAGTCAGGAAGCGCGTAGATTAGGCCGTAAACAAAGACAGCGACCAATATTGTTCTCGAAACTAGATCATGCAATGATGATGTGCGTTGTTCTATTTGCATCGAAGAACGTTCGAATTCTATAAACCTATGAAGGTGGCCTCAGGAATCAGATGTAGATTTTTCAATCTTGGAAAACGTATCATTATGAAGGTGGCCTCAGGAATCAGATGTAGATTTTTTAATCTTGGAAAACGTATCATTCAAAAACTGAAAGGTTTTCATGAAAACTGTTAGTTTTTGGATACTCATGTGCTATATGAGAATACCGGAGAGTTAATATTTTTTTGATTATGTAGGTTCATTCCTATTTTTTATTGCAAACAAAAATAATTGAATTTCCGGAATTACAACACATGAGACTTTCTTTGTGATTCGTGGTTTTCATTGAAAAAATCTCTGGAATATTTTAAATTGAAGATATATGAATCAACGTTGTCCAATTTTTGTGTTTGTTAATTTGGTTTTCACAAATTGTTCCTGTTTTTGCCTGGTGAAGTATCAATGATCAATGTTCTGTAGCGTATTTTCATTTTTGGATTTGTTTATTATTATGCTGACAAAGAAAAGTTGTTTTGGATCTAGGTTTTTGCTTTATTGTACAGTAGATCACTTGAATACGTATTTTCTTTCCTGTAGCGTTTCTGTATAGTTTCCAGAATCTCTAGGTGTGCTTAGCAACTCCATCCCATGCAACGATAGCATATTGGATTCTTGATTCCACGAGAGCAAAATATAAAATTCTCATGTGATTTGTATCCAGAATGTTAACCTAAAACATGAACGTATACAATACACTGCGTAGCGTTTTAGTAATGCTGTTGATGCGAGCATTCCACCTCAGACAGTTGTCTTTTGTTACGCCTAGGTATTTGATGTTATGATATATTTCTATTTTATGATTTTACAGTTATTTTTTATAGCCAAGCTTTCATATTCCGGTGAATTATTTTCGAAGGCTGAGAACGTGAGGAATTTAATTTTTTCTAAATTTATTGTTAGAAGTTTGTAAGTGAACTAGTCTATAATTGTTGACATATTCTGTTCTTTTCTGCTCTTTCTTTGAGTTTCGTCGTGTCCCTATAGACTAGATTGAAAAGACTATTCAGTAGGGGGCCCAACACCGTTCCTTGAGGTACTCCATATTCTATCAACAGGTCTGAACTCATTATATCGTTTATACAGACATTTTGCTCTCTTCCACAAAAGTAGCTTTTCAAAAGATCACATGCAGTTTCGTGTATTCCAATATTTTCCAAAGCATCTAATAGCTGTGGATAACTTACAGTGTCGAATGCCTTGGACAAATCCAAAAACATGCACAGTGTAGAATTTTTCCCCTCAATGGCATTGTAAACATCAAAAGTCAGAAATGACATGGCATCTTGGGAAATAAAACTGCCTATCAGATAATATACTGAATTTCTTAAAAGAATTTGTTTGCCTTGATTTCATAGTTTTTTTGAATATTTTTGTCAATGCAGAGAATAATGAAATTGGGCGATAGTTTTTCATTTTGCTCTAGAGGATACCAATTACCGCTCGAGGTGGATTGTTAGAAATATAGAAAATTATATTTCTTTTTGTGTCTGCCATGTACACGTTGTTGTTGTTGTACATACCTTTCCGAATTCGTGTTGAAGTTTGTGAAGGACGACATTTCCAAGAAACCTATCAAAAAGTGAAATAAATGTACGATTTCTGTCAAAGAGAATCTTTGCATAACATTGAGGTGAGTTTTATTTTAATAGGGAAAGGCATATTACAAAGGCTGAAAAATAACAAATCATAAACTGAATTTTTTTTAAATGAATTCACAGTTGCTGTGTATAGGCTTGAGGGTTCCGATGGGTCAGTAGGTGCTAAATTTAGTGATGATGTAACGACACTTAAGGGTCACGGTTGGTCAGAAAGTTACAAATATTGCTATGTTTTAACAGAATATGATGAACCAGGTGAAACACATCGGTAACCATAATCTGTCATAGTTCTTTGTTGGTGTTCAAACTCTAGTTCTGAAATGGCCAGCATTACCTTAACTTTTGCTTTCGTTTGTAAATTTGGAGGAAGTTGTTCAACTGTTAAAGCAATGCTGCGAAAAAACATGGAAATTGGGGTATCATCTCCTTTTGTTTTGTTACTTGGATGGCACAGCAACTTGTTTCTTTCAGTCCAGCCTCTCTCAAAATCTTCTACCTCTAAAGCAGTTTGTTCTTTCTGTATTGACGTTTTTCTGCGTTTGGATGGAGGTGTGGTAGGTTCTTCCACTTTTGTGGATTGGTTCTCGTACGGTTGTTGGTCTTCGTGAGATTCCTGCGTATCAGAAAGAGTTTCAGTAGCAATAGATGCTTGGGAGTCAACCATCTCTTTAGAATCTCCCATGTCGCTTAAAGTTGCTTGTGATTCGCCTAGTACGTCTTGTGGTTCAACGAAAATACTACCTGATTTTTCACTAATGGACCTAAAAGGAAACAACTATGAGAAATTGCCAGAAGATATTAGTATATTACATGTCGAGTGTAGAAAGTGACTAAGTTCACAAGAGTGTGAATGTTTTTACGTACTCAAAAAGGAAAAGTACTTTTACACGCATGTACGGACAAATTCAAAAAATTAAAAGACAGCTTCATTTTACATCCCGACACATGTGCAGAAAGGTACTTTTCCACACAAGGGCAGAAGTATTTCTGTACACATAATTTTCATACGTGGTCGTAAGAATAGTATTTTTTTCAACAAAAGATGAAAATACTGTTTTTTCGTGAGGTGAGAGTTTGTCTATGAGCGAAGCAGAGCGGAGCGAGTGTGGTAATCTCACAACGAAAAAAACGTATTAGATATATCTCGAGTATGAAATGCAATTTTTTCTATAATATATGTTGTTTATAAAATTCTGAAATTTATCTATCAGAGTCCATAGCAATTATAGTTATAGCACCATACGAAAGTAGGTTAACTAAAGTAGAGTCACTCGGGGTCATATTTGGATCGACATCCCCACCTCGAATTTTACGTTTAGCCGACAAACGCGCAACCAAACGAATCTGAAACGTGTAACTATGTTTTTCTCGTATTTGGATTATTAATAATAATAATCTTTATTGAACAAAGGAACATAAATGTTTATAATAGGGTTCTAATCCTCAAATTAAGACAATAAATAACAACTTTCAAAGAAATGATTGCAAAAAAAAAGAAATGTTGTCAAAAGCATCATTGTAATAAATGTTTCTTCAAAAGTTGTTTGAAAAGATTTATTTCTATGATGTTTTTCAAATTTTTGGGTATTTCATTGAATATCAAAATTCCATTATATAAAAGTAGGTAATATTGGATACAATGGAAATAACTAAACAAATGAGACCATATGTACTAGGGTTATCAGTGTGCAGATTTTTTCGTTCTTTTTGTGAAATAAATTCGATGAAATTAGACCAAAACTGTTTTATTATTGATTAATATTCGCCTAGGTAGGTAGATTTTAATTTCCTTAAGAACTTGTATGAAATGACATCAAGTTTCTATGAAGTAAATTAGTGAAAGTCCTGAGCCAAGGATCGAATCCCAAGACAAACAATTTTATGGTTCAAAGAATACAAAGGATACCGGATGAAAACAATCGAAAAAGTGTTACTGATACTTCCTGACGTATTGCCCTGCGCACGCAACGGCTGATAATAATCCCGAATCTTCATTGAATTCAAAATGATTGCTATTGGAAATAAATCGTATAAAGAGACGAAAGAAGGGCAACGTAAACAGAATACTTTATTCCTGATAAAAATTAACTATTCTATCTACGTTAGTTCAGTCAGGAATGGTTAGATTAACTATTAATTCATTCACGCTTACGCATTTGAATGCTGTCTAGGTAGTCTAGCGCTGATCTACCTAGAGAGTATCACTGATATTCCCTGACGTATTGCCCTGCGCACGCGCAATTCAGGATTATCATCAGCTGTACAAAATAGTACAGAAGCCGAACAGTTTGGAAGTTTATATATATATACCTCCAGATATATTTTTACATAGTGTAAATCATCTAGAGACAAAATTTCTAAAACATTTCAATGATTTATTATATATCAACGATTGCATAGGCAACCATTTCAAAATAATTTTTTGAAAGTGAACATTTGTCACTCTTGTGATAATTTTCTTTTGGATTATTTGTTGTCTCATTTCACAAGAATGAGAAATTATTATACGTTAATATTTTCAAATAGAAATGTAAAAACACCAAATATTAATGAACAACATCAAAAACTGACTATAATACAGAACCTCTAGATGATAGTAGTAGTTGACCCCACTTGTACATTCTTCTTGCACAAATTATATGTTCATTTCTCATTTCATCTCGTTGTCTGTCTTATTTCATATCAAATCCTACATTCTGCTAAGCAAAATCATCTCTCAATCATGTGGGAAATATATTGCGTGTTCCTCGTATCTCAATGACCACATATTTTTGGATCAAACCCTGTACCGCGAGGCCGATTAGCTCTCAGCCGCCCCTCTTTCCCAACGCATGCCGAAAAAAAAAATCTGAACCCGATACATCACATGCGCCGGTTGGGAGTGAATCTACTTCAGTTTACTTACTTACGTACGGTGGTTATAGAACTTCAATATAATCGTGAAAATGTTTATAAACTGTCAAACAAAATGACGTTCGTTTGCTGATTCAAGTGCCAAGAAGCGAGATTAACTGTCATTACTATCAAAAATCCATCAAATTGTTTTTAGTATATTCCCATCGGGTCGCATGATAATGTTCAATAGACCGCATTAGTGTGACGTCAAAATGGATGCAACTAACAGTGCACTGAGTCCTAACGAAATATATTTGAACGAAGCTGCGCTAACATGAACCTTCAGTAACCATTACATAAGGTTTAGAATCTGCCGTCAAAATTATAATGTTATTAATTTAATTATTTCGCTATTATCAGCAATATTTGATAAATGTATGTATTTGAATTCGATAGAAGATGAATTAATACGTCTTATTGAATAGTTAACGTAAAGAAATTCTTCTAAATAACTTCTGAATAAATTCCAGAAAATCCATTATGCGTCGACCAATAGCAAAATAGAATCATGCTTCTAACTTCATGTTGTTTGCTCGTAGTCGTGTCCACAGAACACAAATATGTCATATGTAATATGTATTTGAGATTTTCATGAAAAAGTATGAATGTCGGCGTCGATGAAAATGTCTGATAAACTTATTTCATCTTTCGACATCTTCAGCAATGTTTTCAAATTCGAATGTGAATAAAATGAAACACTTGGCTGATCTCCACTTTACAGTTTCGTGCCTAACTTATGAGCGCCATCTAGCGATAGCATAAAGTTAGATGTAGATGAATATTCAAATTTATTTCGTCTATAAATTATGTATAATCCTTTCAGAAAATTGTTTCACGGAAATATCGTTTCTTCCATCCTTAATATTCAAGGCCCGCTGTAGGAAATTCCTTAAATATTAAATTATTTCGTGTGAGAGCATAAAACAAAAAGAGCTGTTACGATACTTCTATTATCGTTCTTATGTATACGTTCTTAAGGTCGAGAATGACGCATATCATTTCGCGCCAAATGATTTAGGATTCGGTGTAATGTTGGTTGCATATTTGTGACGACATCACTAATGCAGTCCATTGCTTCATTTTAATATCTAGAGTGAAATACTATCACTTTCATGTAGGGTATCCGATTGAAAAATGATAATTTTCATATAGGTACATGAGCAGAAAAAACACATTTGCTGTACCTTCTCTCTACAATTGAGGGATTGTCAAGGAAGCTCAAGTGTTTGTACTTGGTATTACCAAACTTTTCCATATCAATCTTCCTAGACGAGCCAGTTTTCTGTCCTTTCATTGATTCACGTTTTTTCTTTTGGTAGTAATCGCGGATATTTTTCCATCTTGTTTGGCACGCTTTCCCTTAAATTAAAATAATGTTTTTAGAAATAAATTTCGAATTCTTTTTCATGTAGGTATCTGGCAATAGTCCTTCAGAAGCATTAGGAACGCATGCTTTCAACTTTTATACCAAAACTTTCAGAGAACCGTATGAGAGTAAAGATTTGTGAAACTTTCCTAATTGTAGCGGCATAAAAAAGTACCTACGTACGTAAACCAAGTACCTCGTGTTGTGTTTCATTTTTCAAATAATTTTTTTTTTGCATATGATTATGAAATTTATGTAAAATGTGTGAACTAAGGCTGTTTTTATGCCAATTTGTTTGTTTTGTTCCTTAATTATTTCCGCAGGTGAATTTGTATTCGTTTCAGACAATATGAACTACTTATCTGATAGGTATATACATATTTTCAAACTTCAAATCAAAATATAACCGTAATAATTGCATATACCAAGTATAAGAATTACAAGGACGTAAAATATGTTACACCCTGTAGGTATATACAAAGTAATTTTTTTCTTAAAGAATAATAAAATATTTTCTTACCGTTTTTTTTCATTATCACACCAATTTCTTTCCAAATATTGTTTTTTACCACCATATCTTTATAGCTTTTTCCTACTACACTATATAACGGTGGATGCTGTCTCACCAAGTCTATTAAGACTTCATCATCTTCAGCTGTAAATTTGTCACTCATTTTTTTAATACCTATTTGTTTATAATAATTTGTATTATAAAATGTCAGTCGTCCGCACACATCTGCGATTCCGCTGCAATCGAACTCACGGATATCAACCTGGTATACGTCACAAATCTGCAGAATGGCACAGAACAACTGCTCAGCTAAGCGGATTCAAGAAAACCGGTCCTATTCAAAGTACTCTGGTTGGAGTGGTTGGATAAAATTGTCAAAACGCGACGGACGACGGACTATCCGCTTTCCGTGACTGAATGTTCGAAGACACCACAGTGATATCGATCTACTCAATTCGCATCATAATTCAAATTGTATTGTGGGTACAGTTATTTATGATTGCTCATATCAAAATCCGAATGAATGTCAAACCGCAGTAACCCCATAAGGATCGAGTATTCATTCTAGTAGGTAATCTCACCGCCATTGTTTATTTTTCCTTTAAACAATGTCACCGCAGTTCATCAACTCACTTTCTCCATCTACCGTGATACGGATAATGAATTCCAACTTCAATACTAAAAGCGCATTTTCTTACAGGTTTCTACCCATAATTCAATCAAGTTTCGTTTATTACGTCACAGATGGCGCTGCTAATACAGAAATCGCAAAACATGCAACAATAGTTCCCTTGTACTATAATAAAAGTTTTCCTAAACCGGGGTTTTGATAACTTTCAGTAAATAATAAATTCTCTACACAATGTGTTTCACATCTCATATAGGTGATTTACTTCCAAAATGAATGACTAATCGCTCCCCACGGATGGCCTTCCTTCCTTTCCGGGGGGCGCACTGGATATTTTGCCCCAATAACCACTTCCCACGTCATGGGGTAAGCAACTATTTGGTCCGAGTGTTGTGTGCTCTGAGCAGTCGGAGTGAATCAAGAATGATGGCCTTCTGCATTTGTCCTGTTAAGATTTCTACCATATTACGGTAAGCCGGTATGATGTTTACCTTCGAGATCTGTGTGTACATAATTTCACCAAAGACTCCTATTATCAGAACCCCCATGATTTGGGTAAAGCCTGCAGAGATCAAATTCGATCTCGATGTTTAGAACGTTTTTTCTACACTTTTCGGAAGATGTTCGTTTTGCCAGAAGCCGAAAACTCAATGATGAAAATCGTGTTAGTCTGTTGGACGAGAAGGTCTACATCAGGCTTATTGACTTGTATTCGCCTGAGAGTATAGAATCAGTACTTTCAATAGATTTGGCACTTTTCATTCTCCACAACAAACGCAATATCCCCCGGAACATAATGCAAAACCGGTGTCTCGTCTTTACCGTAAGTATCGTAGATGTTAGTACAACACTCGTAGCGCCGCGTTATGCCTGTAGGTATAGGCTGATACCGAATAAGCTAGACAGGCTGTCAGCAAATGCATTATAGTCTCAGCTGTCCAGCGACACGCTCTGCATATAGTGTCAGGGATCTCTATACCCATCACGCGACTACGGTAGACGAGGGTGTTGAAGACACCATCCTGGCAGGCTATTATAAACCCCTTGGTTTCCGACTTCAGCTCACTTGACTTCTGAAATGCCAAGGTCAGGTTTCAGGATACGTCAAGGTCTTTAATCTTCTTGAAGAAGGCCCATTGGCTTATCCTTATGAAGCTGTAGGATACTGTCACTTTCCGTAGCTTTGACGTGGGCTTTTTGCTGAACGGGTTCCAACTCGGTGACAGAATTTGGGTTCGACTGTTTAGTAGTGTCAAATAGTTTATGCCTTGAACACAAATTGTTGTTGTTTTTTCTGTTAACCAGCTGTCGTACCCCTACGAACGACAGCTCTCAGAAGTCGAAGCTTGTGCGAGCCAAGGATTAACGAGGTCTTGGTTGTAAAGTAATATCAACCTGGTGTTATTTGTTATATTGTTTGAATAAGTTCTGCAAGTTGAATATTCCAAATCCGAAAATTCAAAAAATTCTAAAATTGTACGGCTTGCCAAAAATTTATGAACCTGGCAATAAGATGAGACCTCTCTTATCCGGTATAAATTCACCACTTACAAATTGTCGAAGTGGTTATCGAGTGAGTTTGGAGTTTTTCTGTTGTGAATTTATATGAATTTGTTGATAGAACAAAAAACTTGAAACTGTCGGAGGAGGAGATGAGGCTGGTTTTCATATCAGTTCACTTTTTTCCAGTGTAGAATTCTTTATCTTAAAAAATAAATTCTTTCAACAGCAAGAAATCACGGCTATGGGTAAAAACTGTCTGTCATCTTTCATGGCCAATCTCTTCATGAGTAGGTTTGAAACAGTTCACAAGTTACGCAATAGTTATTTCCCGAGAATTTGGGTCATGTATTCACCAAAATATAGAACACTTTGTGAACAGTTTAAATTCGGTATTTGAACAAATAAAATTTACGGTGAAGATGGAAACTGATGGACAGTTGCATTTTTGAATACATTGGTTATCAGGAATAAAGAGCATGTGGAAATTGACATTTATAGGAAACTACAAACACTAATAGATTCATAAGACCCGCTGGTTCTAACCACCACATTCAGCACAAGATGGCGAGTTTCAGACTCAGATAAATAAATGAACATTTTGCTTTCTGTAATAAATGTATCATAACTATCAATATTTTTTGTTCATATACAATAAAACCAAATTGTTTTTATCACAACAAAATTATTGTTTTCAGTTATAATGTAGGGGAACACTGTTATTCCAGAATTAATTATTATACGTATATACTTGTTTACAAATACAGCATAGAAACATACTGATTATTAATAATGAACAAATATTTTGTTTGCTGGAATAACTAGAATACATTCAATGGGATTCGTTTATTTTTTTTTGTAGGAAAATATTTTGTTAGGATTAATTGGGAATTCATTCTCTAGTAATAAATTCAATTTTGAAATCATATCATAATTCAGTAATTTATTTTAGAAACTCATACCCATGTCAACTTGAAATTGATTGTTCAATAAATGTATTCTGAAAAATACATTTTTTGTTTTATTGAAGATGAATAATTGAAGAAGAGCATTATGTGTGAAGTAGGTACTTTTGTTTGACATTTTTTGTAACTTTTACGAACTACCGTTTTTTCATAGGAAATCACAATTCTACCATATTCAATGAATCTTATTAACAGTTACTCCTTCATTTATTGATAATCAACGTAGGTTTATGAATAATTAACATATGTTTTGTTTTCCTCTCACGCGATACGCCGGCTATATACGTTTTTAGATTGAGTATGCTTGGATTGTTGCATAATATGACTTTGATATTCACGATTGACTATGGTATTTTGAGAGCAGTTTTCTGAATGTAATTACCTTTAAAAAAGGTACTACTTATACGTTCGAAATTTTTTAGTATTTCCTCATGATTGCACTGAGAGAACAGTTTGTTAGCAGTAAAAAAAATTTCTTAAATGTTAACAGATTATGCTTTTGAATATGGCCAAACTAATGTAATTTTACTACTAATAAATGATTTGTTTGAAAATTTCAAATGAATCAGTTGTCTGATACAAACTTAATATTTGTTAACTCAGAGAAACATATTACTTCAATATTAACTAATATTTGTTTTTATTTACTTATATGAAGTTCACTACAGAAATTCATTTATTTACAATAAAATGATCACTTTGACTGTGATATAATTTGTGTTACTATTCAAGTATATATATATATACAAGATACAAGACATGAATACAATGGCGTTATAAAGTCGATCATCGTATGGAAATGCTGATGCGATGACACGTGCCTCTGTGGAGGGGTTGGATAGGTCGGATAATTTGCAACCGCCAAATCCTTTTGGTTAACAGTTAACATATTTACGTTTTCTGGAAATTATTGTGTTGGTGACTATAAAGTTCCCGTAGCCTACAGAGTTATTAGTTTTCTCCAAATGATGTCATATTTTTATCCCAAACTGACTCAAATCTAACAAACATTTATTTATATTCAACGAATAATCATCAAAAAATTAAATTTCTTGAAATTGATAAATAAGAAATATGCTGACAATAAATTTTTGATTTTGCAGGCAAAGTAATATGTTTTAATTTCAAAAAATGAGCAGGTAACGAATATTTTGATGTATGGTAATACTTATTTCTGAAATAACTGTGTTATGTTCAACGAGGTTGTTTGAATACCAAACAAAATTGCTAATATTGAGCTAACTACGTTTGAAAAAATTGATTTATTATCTACAAAAAAACCTTTTTCTCAGTGTGGCGGCACTACATTCAATCAAAAACAAACCCATGGCCTATTTCATCGTTTCCACTGTTTAGCACTGAACTTCTGAAGTATTTTAAGAAAACCGAATAAACCAAACATATTTGAACCAGTATTAGGTACACGAGGACTCGGTGGCTGCTATTTCTTACTCAATTTGGTAATATTTGCAAAATGGCGGATTGTAGGCGCGTTGGCGTTCGAGTGAAACGTAACCGCCAACGGGCATGCCCAGTTCCATAATCAAGAATGAAGACTCAACCAAAGTTTGTTATAGTTTATAAATGTGTAGATTGAAAAAAAAAACAATACTCCATTAAAATATCACATCTGAGTCATACACCGAGAAAAAGGTTTTTTTGTAGATAATAAATCAATTTGTTCAAACGTAGTTAGTTCAATATTAGCAATTTTGTTTGGTATTCGAACATAACACAGTTATTTCAGAAATGAGTATTACCATACATCAAAATATTCGTTACCTGCTCATTTTTTGAAATTAAAACATATTACTTTGCCTGCAAAATCAAAAATTTATAGTCAGCATATTTCTTATTTATCAATTTCAAGAAATTAAATTTTTTGATGATTATTCGTTGAATATAAATAAATGTTTGTTAGATTTGAGTCAGTTGGGATAAAAATATGACATCATTTGGAGAAAACTAATAACTCTGTAAATTACGGGAACTTTATAGTCACCAACACAATAATTTCCAGAAAACGTAAATATGTGTTAACTGTTAACTATAAGGATATGGCGGTTGCAAATTATCCGACCTATCCAACCCCTCCACAGAGGCACGTGTCATCGCATCGACTTTATAACGCCATTGTATTCATGTTTTGTAGCTTGTTGGTCAACCTGCTTAACCATATCAAGATCATTCATTTCTTTGTTATTGGCAATATAATCATCATTATTTTTGGCGTGACAGTGGACTAAGTGAACTGAACTCACGCACGAATGTGCATATGGATTGAAGCCACAGGTGAATGTGAATTGTGAATGTTTGTGCCGGTTTGCCGCTGAAATCGTGGAGTGGGTTGTTATAAGTCTCTCAAAATATCACATAAGTAGCAACTGTTATCAAGTGACGTATGGTTTCCATAGCCAACTTTTCAATTTTTGGCTTTCATTTTGCTTCCACGGCCTACTCGGTGAATTTCAATAATAATTTTTTTCTGATCTAGTTTCTGGTTATATACCAACTTGTGATATGTCATTAGAAAGGGAATTGAATGCTGAATAAAGCGAAAAAAAAAAAAATGGTTTCCATTTAAAATTAGAAAGTTGATGTTACTTCCGGTCAGACCGGAAGTTTACTTCGACATGTCAATATGCTCAAATTCTAGCTCTTATGTCATTATATCGACTCTCCAAATTTCATAAACCTACTTCATACAATAACTGAGATATTCCGTAGGCAATACTTCCGTAGCCACCCGGTATATTCAAGTTACTGTGAGATAGATAGATATATATATATATATATATATATATATATATATATATATATATATATATATATATATATATATATATATATATATATTTTCGGAAACGCGAAAACAGGTCGATTTTAATTTCTAGGGGGACACATGTTAGTAATGGATTTAGTCGAGCAACTTCATCCCCCTGACGGGGGTGGCTACCCCCTTGCGAATCATCATAGGGAACGTGGGTCGAGTGATACATCATCTTAAAGCTCTCTTTATTCTCTATCCAAACGTCTATAATTTTTTCAAAATCGAATGAATGGTAATTGAAATTAGTGTTGTTGACAGGTTCAATGAAAATAGTCAATATCTTACCTGTTCCTATTCAAATTTAATTTATTAACTATTTTAAGACTCAATGAGTGGACAGATAGAAAATGGCAACATCCCATCCGGTCAGGTAACCCAGTCACCCCACGAAAAACGAAAACAAATTAGTCAAAACAAAGTAAGTAGCCAGGTTGGGACTATTAATTGCGAAGATCTTTCAACCAAGTATCAGTTTTATGTCGCTATTGGCGAATACAACATTACAAGCGGAAGATGCCCACCCCAATTGTGAGCGAAACGTCCAAAGGAACCTCCTCCACAGAGGTGAACCCACCACGGCACTGAAGCCCGGAAACCATATTTCTTAGTTTTTGTTCTGTAGACTTTTTCATAGACAAAAAATACCTGTTTTTTATGGTTCTCCTGCGTGTATGTTCTCAGCATGAATTCACAGTTCGCATGATTCATATGGAAATATCATTTGATTCGTATTCTGTGAGTTAAGTTTCTGCCTGACAATGGTTTACGCATTAGAAGAACGAATTGAGTTAGTGAAACTTTACTACAAAAATGATGATTGTCTAAGAGCTGCAGCTAGAATTTTCAATACAAGGCATCCAGGGAAAAATGCATCTCATACCTATGTTCAAACGTTGATTGAGAAATTCGAAAGAACTGAGTCTGTGGGAAACCATAAACATCATCCTGAACGTCTGATAAGGAACGAGGCTGTTGAGGTAGCGGTTTTGGGACACGTGGCTATGGATCCTACTCAAAGTATTCGAAGCTTGGCTGACGCGTCAGGTGTAGCGCGATCGAGTATTCAGAGAATTCTCAAGTCACAGCGATTCCATCCATACAAACTAAAACTTGCACATGAACTGAACGAAGACGATTTTGACAGACGTCAACAGTTTTGTGAGGAAATGTCTGAGCGTCTGAGAACAAATCCCAATTTGCTCTTCAATATTTGTTTTTCAGACGAGAGTACATTTTTTGATAATGGAAACGTAAATCGTCACAATTGCCGCTACTGGAGCGATACCAATCCCAGGTTAATACGTGAGGTCCACACACAAACTCCGCAGAAGTTGAATGTTTGGTGTGGTATTTTTGGCAAAAATATTATTGGACCACTTTTTATAGATGATAATTTGAATGGACAAATGTATTTAAATCTTCTTGAGAATGCCATCGATCCCATGATAACGGATATTATCGAAAACGATGGAGATTATTCGGAAGACAACCTCCATTTTCAACAAGATGGAGCACCACCTCACTATGCAGTGGCGGTTAGAAACTTTCTGGATGAACGATATACCAATCATTGGATAGGGCGACGAGGACCAATTGAGTGGCCAGCTAGATCACCGGACCTCAACCCGTTGGATTATTTTTTATGGGGGCATCTCAAAAGCAAAGTTTTTGCCACTCCGCCAGAGTCACTAGAGGATCTACGTGGTCGAATTGTAAACGAGTGCGGCAGAATAACTGCAGAAGTATTGGCAAACGTTCGTAATAGTTTCGAAAGTAGACTTTATCATTGTATGGAGGTAGGAGGGGCTCATTTCGAGCAATTAATAAATTGAATTTCGATAAGAACAGGTACGATATTGATTATTTAAATTAAACCTATTACCACACTAATCTCAATTACCAGTCATTCGATTTTGAAAAAATATGAACGTTTGGGTAGAGAATGACGAGAGCTTTGAGATGATGTATCACTCGACCCAAGTTCCCTATGATGATTCGCAATGGGGTAGCCGTCCCTGTCAGGGGGATGAAGTTGCGTGACTAAATTCATCAATGACATGTGTCCCCCTAGAAATCAAAATCGACGTGTTTCAGCGTTTCCGAAAATAATTTGTCATTTCCCAGTAAATCCGTGTGGAAAGTTTTCGTTGGGACACCCTGTATATATATATATATATATATACATATATATATATGAAAACTAAAAGTTCGGGTTGAACCGCGTCTAGAATTTGTTGAAATTCGACGTTTCGGCTCCGATTTTGGAGCCATTTTCAAGAACTGAAAAAGAAAGAAAATTAATAAATGGTTGAAACGTAATTCTACGCTGAGGTCTCAATCTGCCTACTCCTCAGGTATAATTACGTTAGGTTTTTGTGACTTGACGTCGGGGTCTCAATCTGCCTACTCCCCATTTCTCGTCACTGGTTCTCTCTAAGGTCTCAATCTGCCTACTCCTTCGAGAGAACTTAGTATATATATATAGAATATATATTTATATATATATATATAAATATATATATATATATATATATATATATATATATATATATATATATATATATATATATATATATATATATAAGTAAATAAAAACAAATATTAGTTAATATTGAAGTAATATGTTTCTCTGAGTTAACAAATACTAAGTTTGTATCAAACAACTGATTCATTTGATATTTTCAAACAAATCATTTATTAGTAGTAAAATTACATTAGTTTGGCCATATTCAAAAGCATAATTTGTTAACATTTGAAAAAATTTCTTTACTGCTAACAAACTGTTCTCTCAGTGTAATAAGCATAAACATAGGTTTATTGACGGATAACTCTACAGTTATTAATAAACACCAAAACTCATTAATTAATAATACAACTCGCTGATAAAAATATTTCAATCTCTGTAATAAATGAAGTAATCATAATTAAATTATTTTGTTCAAAATAACTGAATATAGCAGTACCAAATCCTTTTTTCATTATGAATATTAAAACATATTTCTAATAATCGGCCCTATGCTGTATCACTTCCGTTGAAAATAACGTCACCGTTATTAGCCATTTCCGTTATTTTGCTATTACCAATCATAGAAGAAATTTTTCATTTTTGTGGTACATACATGGCTATTAGAAAGTTAAATTTTTTATAGAAAATATGTAATGCATTCTACGTCCAATCCATTCAACAGTATTTCCCATGAAATGCCGGCTAGTTCTCTGTTGAATTTTATATAATTCGCTTTATAGAAATTAAGTACTTACAGTATTCATATTATGCTTAAGATGTTTCGCAATGTCCAAGTTAACAATTATTTCTAGAGCAGGGTGATGGATATCTTTCATCACAAGAGTATTGTTTGAGTGTATCACAGATTTTATATAGTCCGTATTTGAAAGTATCAAGTCCAACATCTCATTATTTGTATTTTCGATCTTATTGAACTGACGAAATTCAAGAAATGTTAAAGTATTTTTCATCTACGTTAGTGGCTTCTGAAGTAATTTCAATTTTTATGGGCTCCCACTTCACTTTGGATAAGTTGAAATCACCTAATATTAATACTGGTTTATTCTGAAAGATATTTTCGTTTGTGTGCAATTGATTAAAAAAATTCAAATTTGAGATGGAGTCCCCAGGCGCAAGCTATAAAAGTTTTTTTCCCACGACTGTCTTCAAAGGAGATCCATATGTCTTCTGCTTGGGATTGTAGTTCTGGGTGATGCTTCACTGTGAGAGATGAATGCACTGCAAGGAGAACTCCTCCATCGGATTTGCTAGAGGTGATGGCATTCCGATCCCTACGAAAAATTTGAGTCACTATCAAACTATTCACTTGTGAGAACATTATTGTTGTCAAGTGTCTGTTATTCCTATTATATCGAAGTCGTGTAGGGATGTGGTAAGGTAGAAATCATTAGTCTTAGTCCGTAATCCCCTGGTATTTTGGTAAAAAATGTTAATTTTTCCATGGTTAGCCATTTAGGTAAATTTGCGTTAGGTGAATTTTGGTTTTTGCGAATGTTCAGAGACTCGGTAGACTTTACATGTATTATCTTGGAATCATCAGTTTTACGGACGAATATGTTGCCATTTTTTATCCATACAAACTTATAGCCCTTCTCACTGATGTTTGATATCGATTCCTTGTATAACAATTTTTTTATTGGTGTTAGATGTTCGTTTATAAAATTGCGTCTCCCTCAATTTTCAGGGTTCTATCTCGGTTTAATTGAAGTTCAGATTTTGCTGCTGCCAAAAATTGATTCCCGTCTTTTCTGGAAGATAGTTTGACGATTATAGACTTTGTAGTATTTTCAGACTTTTTCATCGACGGAACCCTGTGTAGTCTGGATTTTTTGAGTTTCAATGATGCAATTGATACTATTTCCAATTTTTGTGAATATATCCATTAAGTTTTCTCCGTTTCTTTCGGGAACCCCCATGATTTCTATATTATTGAATCTAGAGGCCTTATCTAGATCATTTATTCTCGAGGTAACTACATTCATTTCATCACTCAGTTTTTTATTTTGTGCAATAAGCATATCGGTTTTGGAGAAATATTCTTTAATTCCAGATAATTGTTCAAAATCTGATACCTTATCGCTACAAAAGGTCACAGATTCACATAGATCATTTTGTTGGTCGCGAAGCTGAAATAACTCAGCTTTTATTTCCATCATAGTAGTTATCATAATATCGGTTGCCTCTGTAGCTTCTACAGTGGATGGTGATTCCTGGCCTTGAATCAACATGATTTGCCCATCTCCGCAATCCAAAATCCAAAAATCCAAAAATTATATTCAAATTCAAACAGTAGTACGAATCTATAACAAATTACAACATTTAAATATCTAAAAATGCTAAAAACTATCAATAAGCCATAGAGGGTGTAGGAGGGAGTTATATTGCATTTAGCGGCAAGGGGGCACTTTGATCTTTTTGTGCACGTTTGTGCACTGCGCAACCTGCAATCTTATCCCTAGCGCATACAGGCGCTTACAATTCATACAATGCTCAACATAAAAATGGATACACTGCTGGAACTAAAAATAGGTACCTAAACTGTGGATATTTTTTTACTGTGTTGAGGTCTGTTTTTTTATTGCAGATTATTGTTTTTTAACATCATTCAGTTGATAAAATGAATGCATTATGGGCTCCCTATTAAAAAATTGCTAAAAGTTTTGACAAAAACTTTAAAGGTCAACAAAGTTTTATGGTTATTGTACTGACTTCTTTCAAAATTGGGTTGAAGTTTGTGATGGAAATATTACTTATTTTTTCGTTAATTTGAATATGTCGGAAAAGTTTTGCGATCAGTGTGTTCTAGCTGACGATGACGTATCGAAATGAAATATTCAGAAGCTAATTTTGAGAACATATATAAGTTAATGAATTTAAGCAAGATGAGAAATTTCCTATGACATAATGTGTGATAAACCAAATGGTACTTTTACGGATCCAGAAAGATAAACAAGCAGTTCGTAAATATTGGGGTAAATGCAATATTCGTAAATATTAAAAATAACTGAATGTAGATAAATGAGTTTTCATATAGGTACATAAACTAATTATGGTTTAAAATAGTCAGTTTATGATTGTTTTTTTTTTATTACCTGTGGACTTTATTCTAATATAGAAATTTAATAGTACAAGAAATACGAACTCTCGTTAACAGTGACAATGAGTAATATTTTGAGAAGTCTTGACATGGCTTACAGAAATCAATTTTTGAAGGAAAATTTTTAATATTCTATCCAATACCTTCTTTCGTTCCCAAATTTTCAAAAAGTTCACAAGAACAGTTTTCAAGGGCATGTATATTATATTACAAAAAAAAATAGTATCAAGCATTTTTAAGTTGTCAAATGAATCATTATTGGCATTTGGATGAGCCCTGTGAAAACTGTGAATTGTTTGAGTCAGCTTGTTCATGCCATATTTCGATTCGAATATGTTTATCACTTGTGTTTTTTTTTAAACGAAACGAAATCATTCTTTATGTTATATTGAGGTTGATGCAGTCGTTAACTTCTACTTTGAGAGAATTGAATTAACGTGGTTGTTGAATGAAAATCAAGGCAGATTGTTCCTTCGGAATTATCCAAATAGCTAAGTTCAAACATTTTTTTAAATGTCCTTTAAAAATTGTATGGGTGCAGAATTTCCGCAATTTCCACTTTACTGCCTGATTTTACCGAAAAAAAATTCTAAACAGGCCTGATTCATTCTTCTTGTATGAATTTTGATTTCCTTTATAACATCCCACATTTGCAAAAAGGCCGTGATTGACAATTCCCACCCAAAAATAAATTTCATCCCTTTGGTTATATTTTTGTTTCGTTAGACAACAAAGTGATTCATAGAACGTCAAAATATCTTTAAGAAATTGAATTTGTGTATCTGTCCCCATGAAAGTCCTATTGAATGATTATGCCTTGTGGACTTTTGATGAATTGAATAGATCAAAGAAATTATCAATTTTTTCTATGAATTCAACCGTCTTGAAGTCTGCTAATGGGAGTTTTTTGAAAGATAAACAAGCATTTGTTTCTGCAGAAACAGTGGCACTGAACACTTCAGCTGCATATGTTGCTCTCATTTTCTGAAAATTGACTGGAAAAATAATGGTATTTCATGAGTAAAGAAATTTATATACTTTTGGAAACTGAATACTTTTAGTACACTTGACAACTATGTTAGTTTGTGTGCAAATCTATTGCGCAACCCGAATTTGTCTCCCCTGCGCTTATTCTATCTTGTACACAAGATGGCGGCGAGTGAGCGAACTGATTCTTTTAGCTATAAACTATGCCCATACACTTTGCGATTTAAGGTCAGTTATTGTTCTGGTGCGAAATGAATCGGACACAGATGTTCGCAGTGGCAGCGATAGCTGTAATCGCAAAAAGAGGAGAAAAAAGAGCCGTAGGTTTGGATGAAAGACTGGCTGCTAAAAAGACTGACTTTATCGCATGTCAATTTGATGAAAGAGCTCAAATTTGAAAAAGGAGATTTGTTCAATTATTTGAACAACTTTATCTGGACTGATTTCTTGTAATTTAATTACCAATTTCTCGTAAGCTTTGTTTTTCTCATTTCGGTCTCGGTATTCCTCTGACTTTATGCACCATAAACAAGGATGAGTTCGATACTCCTCTATGAATTCTATCCAAAATTGTTTATTCATAGCTTTTTGATATTAACATACAAGACTATACCTTCTGCTACATACTACGTTACTGAACAGTAACGTCGGTTCCCGTCGCTGCCCCACACAGACCTCGGTTTGGCACGACAACCGACGACCCGTCGTGCCAAATATCAAGCTCGGACAGATTTTGGAACCGACTTTGAAACACGACGGTTTGCTACCACACACTTCAGTTTTGGCAAGACGATTGTCGTCGCTGCGATGAAAAACGTCGTGAAAGAACGAAGTCTATGGGGGGCTTAAGACATCGGGCTATTGGATTCATGTATCATTGAGTTGTCAGTGGGCCCCCGGAAAAACGTCGAAAAAACCGTGTTTGAACATTCATGTTTTCATGAGTGGTTTATCACTCGTCTTCTAGGATTTCGGAAATCGCTACATGTCCACGATATACCTTCACTCCGAAGCCAGTCTAGCGTTTCTAGAGATAAAAAGTGATAAAAACGTTGACAAGAACCATGGCACTGCATATCCGGGTTTTTCTACCAACCGCACCATTACACTTTTTACAAATTTTGTTGGACATTATATCAGTCTTACAAAAAATCATGCAACATTTAACTTTTGAACGAGTCCTTTTAGTTGCACTATGAGTTCACAAGCGTTTCTATCTTCGTATCGATATAAAATTCAATTCTGATTTTCAACTGTATACCCACTAAAACACGTGTTTTTACGGAGTCAACCTCTGAACGAACCTGTACGATTGAATCAGGTGAATTAGGTTTGTTTCACTTGTCATGGAAACACCCCCGTATCTTTCGTGCTTTCCGACGTAGAACCACGAAATTTCTCGGATCGATATAAACACTAGAAAAATACTTACTGCATCAAAGGGGTTATCCTATAAGTGATATACACTGCACTCCAGCAGCGATGGAATCACCCATTTTTCCGGAAAGTTATATAGGGGGCAAAATTGGCCCATAATTCCTTCGGTTTCCTGTTCAGGATCCCGAAGTTACTAATAATGCACTTGTCTCCTGAAAAATTCTAATTTGTTTCACTTCTCACGAAAACGCCCCTGTATCTTCCGTAATTAATCCTTTGTACAATATGCATAGGACAAGTCAATCACTCACTTGAAAAAGTGTGTTTCAAATTATCTTAACATTATGACAAAAAAATAATGAATAATAAAATACAGACGACAAAATTATTAAAAACAGTGAAGTTCCTGCAGGCTATCACGGAAGTATTTTTTTACACTGTGTTAGCATCTATTTCTTATAGAGAATATTATTGTCTTTTTGAAATAATTGAAGGAATCGATACTTCTAATGGTTACTGGAAGTTTATTGTGAATTTTTATTCCCATATATCTAAAACTATTTTCCAGTTTTCCAGTTTTGTGCCTGGGAACACATAGATGATCAGAGTTCCTGGTGTCATAATTATGATTTGACGAATTCAGTTGGAATTTATCAATACTTTCCTCACATACAAAATTCAGTGGAAGATGTATGTGCTGTAGAAAAGCATAATGTTATATTTAATGAATCTAGGCCTACAAGTTTGTCTGAAGTATATTTTTTTATGTGTTACAAATATTTTACTGGCATCGATGGAGTTTCCCCATAGGATTGAATTATAACATAAGTGATTGTACACTAAACTGTAGTTGACATTAATTACTGCACTGGTGGACTTGCAATCTTTATTTCTTGAAATTGTATAAAAGGCCTTATTCAATTTTGTGTCAACTGTGTCAACTTGCTCTGTCCATCTGAAACTGGAATCAATGTGTAAGCCCAAGAACTTTGTTGTTGTAGTTTATTCAGTTATATTACTCTCGACTAGGCAAGTTGGGGTGTGTGAATTGTTGATAATATTATTAGAATGAAAATATATACATTCTGTCTTATCGAAATCAACGATTGAACTGTTTGATTCACACCAATTTACGAAATAATTTACAATATCTGCAGTGGATGATGGAAGTTCCTCTGAAGTCTGTACAGATACCACCAGTGAGGTATCGTCAGCGTTTATCGTTAGCAGTAGCGACTTTAGGTGGACTGGTAAGTCATTTATGAAGAGTAGAATTATCATCGGTCCCAGCACAGATCCTTGAGGAACTCCTCTATTCATCATATGAGAGTTGGAGAAAGCATCCTCTACTTTTACTATCATCTTCCTATTGCTGAGAAAGTCTATAGTCCAATCAAAAGCAAGTGTATTGTGAGTTGTCTAGATGCCAATCTCGGCTAGTGCTAGCTTGGAGTGCACACCGACCACCCGAGGTGGTGCTGTAGGGTTTCCGGATTTTCCTACAGCTGAAAAGTGAATACATCACCTAAAACATCAGTAAGTCGCCCCGGAGCGCCACGGCAAATAATAATAATAGCCGTCCTCTACCCGCACAGGCTATGCCTTTGGGTACACTCAACGAGTGTTTATGAGGGAGTATTATTATTATTTTTATATTATCTAAAAAAAAATTCTGAATCCAACATTTTATTATTTACTTTTAATGAAATTTATGTCTGAACTGTTGAAAGCACGTGATAGGTCATTAACAGACCTGCCACATGCATTTCGCTGTCCAATTCCGAACAAACATATTCCAAAAGATTACATGCAGCAGTTTTTGTTGATCTATCGGCTAGGAATCCGTTTTGGTGGTTTGTTAGTATTTAGAAAATGTATTATCCTGCTGCAGATAATTTTTTTAAAGATATCAGCAATAGCACTTAGCACGGATACCAGTCTATAATTAAATAGATTTTCTGGATCATTTCTCTTTTAAATAGGAATGACTTTAGCGAATTTTAGTGACGGAAACTTGCCTTCGATGATCGATAGATTTATGAGATGACTCAGATGAAACCATGAAATATCCAGGAACAATAGATACACTAGAAATGAACTCACTGCACGAAAGGAGTCATCTTTCATGATATACACTGCACGCCAGTGGCGCTGGAACCACCCATTTCCCGGAAAGTTATATAAGGGGCAAAATTGGCCTCAAATTCCTTCGGATTTGTATTCAGGATCCTCAAATTAAAACTATCAAACTTGTCTCCTGAAAAATCATATCGTTGTCCCACTTCTCATGGAAACGCCCCGTATCTTCCGTAATTTTCGACGTAGAACTATGAAATTATCAGGATCGATCGATCGATAGATGTTGATGTTCGGCATGAACAAAGAATACAGACAAATGAAGTAGTGGTTATGAAATGTATGTAGGAACGGGACGACACAGGCAATGGCAAACGAAATAGGGGCGAGGAATAATCGGGACGCATTGAAAACATATCAGTATAAAGAAATAACTAGGCAAACTTATGAGATTTCTCTCCCTACTGAATATTCCAGAATGAAACATTGACTTTGATATAATTTTATGGTCACAGTTACAGAAAGCCCAGAGAGATGTGATTCGCACATTTATAAGTGAAGTGGCAAACAAAAATGAATTTATACCCATTATTTAACTATATATAATTTTTCATTTACTTCAGAGAATTGGCGAAGGTCAGAAAATTCACGAGAGGCGACAATGATAGTGCTAAAACAAAAACGCTAAATTAGGCAAATTAAAAATATGTTTTGGAAAAAAAAACACTAATACAAATACTTATACAGATAAAGCTCGGTTAAAACTTGCGCAGAAGAACATGTGCAGTGTAGTTCCCATATATCACTCTGGACTGACTGTAGAGTAAAGTGTCCCAATATCAGATAGTTGCCTACTATCGAATAGTTCTGTTTTAAAGAAATCTCTAATCTGATTAATAAGAAACCTGTCTACAGTTCAGCTTGGAGCTAAACTCAAGCCACCGAATAATATTTTAGTGTCTTTGATAAAACATAGAAGGCTCTAGAGTCCTTTATACCCAACTGTCAAATTTCGATATTTTACACGTACTAGTTAGAAACGTAATTTTTAGATATTCAGGTAAGCTTTTAAAGACTCTGTTGTTTAAGTTAGTCTATAATATATGTTTTACTTTAATTTACAATAGATTATTATATTTTTCTTTGTTCCATAAACTTGACCTTCAACAGGAGACAATTTGCCTGATATCAGATAGTAGCACTGTCTCAATATCAGATATCCGATATTAGGCCAAAATATTTCTTTTCTGACTAAGTAGAATATTATCGTGTCTACGTAGCTAATACGTTATCTATTACTACATTTTGATGTTTTCGTTGACAAAAAGAAAGATTTATGCTATAATCCTTGTGCTACATACACTTGCTTACTTCATTTTCTATCTTACACTTCAACCATATAACCTAACCTAACCTAACCAAACCATATAAAGATGCCTTAGAAAGAAGTTTGTAAGAACAAAAGAGAAAGAAAAGTACTTTAAAGGGAATTCCGAAATTGAAAATAGACAAATGTATGCCATCTGAAAAAACAAATAAAAAGAAAGGAAAATCTATTGCTAAGAAGACAATGACAACCAAGGTTAGAAAGAAGAGTGTTAAGAATGAGGAATCTTTTAGTTCATCTGAAGAAGATGAAGTAGGTACTCATTTTAGATGATGATTCTGACATGGACTGTGACATTGGGGATCGAAGAGGAAGCAGAATGCAAGTTTTGTTCTGGACTCTTATCTGAAGATATCTCGGGTGAACAATGGATTCAATGCTTAAAATGTTTCAAGTAGGCTCATGCCAACTGTGACAATGTAGAAAAAGAAGACACATATATTTGTGATTTCTGACTCGATGGCCAATTTTATATCGTTATCCTAATATCAGATACCTTATCCTGTATTGGGAACAATTTTTTTTGTTAACGTAAGTTGACCATTTTTCGAAAAATTCAAATTTTATTTTTTAACATGTGGTAATTAATTATTTTGGTTTAATATATGATTCTCTATAGCGTATTATTTGTTTTGCTCTAAAAACTTCGTAGATTTATTGACGTAGGTATTAAAATTAATATTAAAGTTCAAAAACAGTATCCGATATTAGGGCACTTTACTCTAGGTACACAATGGGGGTTTCCAGTAATTTTCAGAAAAAATATATTTCGATATAGTGCATTCATAAGTGCCTTGTGTTCAGTTTTCGAAAAAAAATTTAATCAATTTATCGAGATAAAAATTATTGAATACGCCAAAATTAACCACCGAATTCAAACGAACAGAACAGGCGGGAACGTGACTTACTTGCGCGAGAGATTTTGATTGGTTATACTCGTGATGTTCGCCTTGCAGATAAAATAATGTTCCTGTCAGCGTTGCCATATCGCAAAAAAATATGATTTATCAGAATATACTATTTCACTTTCTTAATGATATCATTGGTATCTATGTACCTACCTGCCCCTCTGTTCGAAGTCTTGAAATATCAGCTTGGTAATTTTGGATCATTTATTTTTGATTCGTGTTCATGGAAAATAGTATTTTCATTTGTACTCCAAAAAGCTATTTATGTACCTACTGTAACCTACAGATTAAAAACTTCAATTTAGATTCAGGGTTCAGGGTTCAGGGAATTCTGTGGTTCAGGTAAGCAGATATTACAATGATACAATATACCTACATATTGATGTTTCAAAGGAAGTTCGAAAATATTGTGCCAGAGAGGTATCAACAATGTGAAATGATTACGGGGTACCCTTCTCTCTAAGCGTTTCCACCAAGTGGAAAAATAAAGGCAAACATCTGTCAAACAAAGATGTTTAAAAAACATGGTGTATCTACTTATACCTGAGAAAGTTTAGAACAAAATGAGAGATTTTTGCCTACTTGATTTTGTGAGATAACTAGAGTTGCAGATGGCGCAACGTCGTTGGAGCCATTGATAAATTACTAACAATTAAGTACCAATTTGTCGTTACAATTCAATTTGTAATTACTTTCTAGATTTTACAAAGACTTGGTAACTGCGGCGTCCCTCAGTCACTCTCGGGTTTGTCCGCGCAATCCCAAACTTCAGCCAATCGTATTACTTGAAGACAATGTCGTCACAGCTGAGGAGCTTTTAAATTTATGCATACTAAAATCACGTATTCAATATTGAATAATAAATCAGTTTTTTTAAATTTGGAGTGAATAAATGGTTAGTACTTTGTTGTAAACTGCCCTCCTTTACGTCAAGTAAAAAAAAGTGCACATTTTACGATACTGGAAACCCCCATTCTACCAGAATTAATTCATTCAATTTTTTTTTTCTATCGGGCAGGTAGGTCTATTTGATTCGATTATCATATAAACCTCATAAAATCAATTGAGCAGTATGTTTAGGGGGGCGATCGCCCCTGTCGCCCCTTCCCCCTAAATACCGTCACTGCCATGTCTTCATGTCTAGCTAGCGACCGGAGACTGTTCACAGAAAAAGTGAGAACAATATATTCAAGTCATTGCTCCAATTTGGTTTACATCTAGAAATATTATTCAACACCTACCCTTGTCCATGCATGATGAATTTCGAGTAACGATAGCTATTCAAATATGAGAGAAATAAAATAGCTTTAAGCTCCTCATTAATGAGGTTGCAGGCAATTTCGCTTTCTTTTGAGTGAAAGCAATAGTGAATCTGCGTGTCATCTGCTTATATATTGTAATGAAATACACTTGTATTTTATATTTTATATATTTAGTTACCCCTATGATGATGTCCTATTCCCATTCATTTTATCCTCATAATAATAATAATAATAATACTAATAATAATAGCAGGGATTGTAGCATTTCTTTTCAAGGCAGCAACCCGTGGAGCCGATGAACTCGGTCTCGTATTCGACACTGAACGGACGAACCCAAACTCTGTCACCGAGTTGGAAACCGTTCAGCAAAAAGCCCACGTGAAAGCTGCGGAGTGTGACAGGATCCTACAGCTACAT
This sequence comes from Chrysolina americana, assembly GCA_958502065.1. NCBI lineage: Eukaryota > Metazoa > Arthropoda > Insecta > Coleoptera > Chrysomelidae > Chrysolina > Chrysolina americana. The sequence continues at coordinate 38,798,076 of OY293419.1, forward strand.
AAGGATAAGCCAATGCATGGGGTCTTTTTCAAGAACATTGAAGACCTTGGCTTATCCAGAAACCTGACCTTTGCTTTTCTCAGGTCAAGTGGGCTGAAGTCGGAAACCGAGGGATTCATTATGGCCTGCCAGGATGATGTCTTCAACACCCTTTTCTACCGTAGTCGCGTGATGGGTATAGAGGTCCCTGACACTAGATGCAGAGCGTGTCGTGGGGCAGCTGAGACCATAATGCATTTGCTGTCAGCTTGTCTAGCTTATGCGGTCTCAACCTATATCCACAGGCATAACGCGGCCTTACGAGTGTTGTACTACCATCTACGACACTCGTACGGTGTAGTCGAGACACCGGTGTTGCCTTATGCTCCGGGGGATATTGAGTTATTTGTGGAGAATGGCAAATACAAGCCAATAAGCCTGATGTAGTCCTCCTCGACCATCAAAGTAGGACGATTTTTGTCATTGAGTTTTCAGCTCCTGGCGAACATCGTCCAAAGAGACGAGGAAAAACGGACTAAATATCGAGATCTTCTCATTGAACTCCGCAGGCTTTATCCAAACCATTCTGTCAGGATGGTGGTTCTGATAATAGGGGTCCTTGGTGGAATGATGGACACACTGCTCTCAAACTTGAAAATCATACCGACTTGCCATGATGCGGCAGAAAACTTGGCCGGAAGAATGCAGAAGGCCGTAATTCTTGGTTCACTCCATCTTCTGTCTTCTCAGGGCACATGACTCTCGGACCCAGTAATCACTCACCCCAAGGACGTGGGGAGTGTTTACTGGGGTTAATTACACACCAGCGCGCCCTCCGCGGTAGTATCGGAGCTCCGGAGACAGGGCATGACTGGTACATTCCTTATGGAGAAAAAAAATAAAAATAATAATAGATTTTATTGATAGAAAACAAAACGTATGCAGAAAAGAAAACCATTTGGATTATAGTTAGTACATCCTATCAAATGGCAGGATTCAATTTCTGACTGATGTGCTTCGAAAAACACAGCCAGAACTTACTCTTCCATCCAACCAGAAACGTGTGTACAGAACAGCGGGAGTGTCTATACACACGTGTGCACATTTATCGTACAAAATTTGAGATGTCGTTGAGATATTATAATTTGTTTTAAGTTGTTTGTTTGCAGAGCTGAGAACCAAATTTGATTATTGTCAAATTATCTCTTTGAAACAGGATACTAAATTGGGAATTTTATTCATTAATAAATAATTTTTCAATGTAGTTTTAAAAGCGATGGGATTCAAGACCTTCAGTGCATTCGGTAGCCTATTATACAGCCAGGTAATATACGAGAAGGAGCTACGAGAATGAGAAGTCTTATGTTGGGAAGGTGTTAGCTGACTTCTATATCTCAAGTTTAAATTATGTATATCTTTTCGAAATGATATTTTTCCGTAAAGGTAACTGGGTTTCTTCGAATATATAATTTTGTGAAATAAGGTAGACGAGTGTAGTATTCGCCTTGTTTCCATGTTCATCCACCCAACTCTTTTAGTTGATGTGATATATGTTCCCGTCGGCGCGTGCCGATTATAAGTCTTAGGCAAGAGTTTGGTAAATCTTGCAATCTCCTTGAGTCATTTTTTAGTAAGTGTGATCAATATACCGCATCGGCATAGTTGGCGTGAGAGAGTACAGTCGCTTCACATAATATTTTTCTGTTTTTTTCATTTAGCATTTCTCTGTTGTAGTAAATCGATTTGAGATTACTGTAGCCGTGCTTCAGAATCAGTGAGATGTGGGAAGAAAGTTTCATGAAGAAGTCAATTATCAACCCAAGATTCTTCGTTTGATCTTTGAGAGGCAAAAGCGTGTTCTCGAGAAATATTTCAATATCTTGCAAACATCTTGAAGCAGGTCGCCTAAAAAACATAACGAATGATTTGGTAGGATTTGCTGTAAGGCCTTTGACAGCTCGCTGAGAGAATTTACATCTGTGTTAATTTGTTGACAGGCTACTCCCACATTTTTTTCATCGCATTCCATATAAATTTGTGTGTCGTCAGCATAGCTATGGATGTTGGCATAACGAAGACAATAGGAAAATTGAGAGGAATAAAGTAGGACAAAGAGAAGAGGACCTAATATTGAACCTTGCGGAACGCCATTCGGCATTTCCAAGAAATATGATTTGTTTCCTCCCAGTGATATACTCTGGAAACGTCATTGCAGATAATTTCGTAGTAGAAGAACTTCATTATGGGAAAAACCAAGATATTTCAATAAATGTAATAGTAGCTGATGGTTGATTCTATCAAATGCTTTGGAATAATCGATCAGCACCAATATATTCAGTTTATTGCGATCCATTGATGAATGGATGTCATCGACAACTTTCAGGAGTGCGGTTGTGCAGCTGTAGTGCGACCGGAATCCGGATTGAGAGGGGGAAGAATTTCGTTATTATCGAGATGAATTCACATTTGAGCATCGATAATTTTTTCGAAAGCTTTCGATATAGCACATAGCAAATTAATCATTGAAGTCGTGGGGTACCGATATTTTACCCAATGGAATGACAAGAGATTTTTTCCAAATATTTGGATACACAGAATCTTCAATACATGTGTCTTTCTATCCAGTTTTTTAGTTTTGTCTGTCATAGTCTTTGTTTCTTGTCTATTTTGTAAAATGTGTGCTCAAAACTTATTATAGTATTGTAGTGAATGAAGTCTTTTGTGTTCAATTTCATAAATGGATTTCTTGTTTTCTCTGTAGTATGTCAGTCATTGTAATGTTTTAATATTTACTGATGTATGTCTTTTAGGTGTATTTATGTGTGGAAGTCTGATTATCCTCTTCGTTATTCGTATCATTGGTGTCGGAACAACCTACAGCAGAAAAGTTTTCCCATGATGAAATTGATAATGTTCAGTTTGGCCATCGGTCTGAACAAACCAAAGTGAGCTCCACAGATATTGGTAAAGTAAAACTTCTATGGCGATTATTCATATTTCCATCTTGATAACTCTTCATATCACTTCAATATACACTGATACAGTGTGTTTCACTTATCAGTGAAACACCGTAATGTAATTTTTGACGAAAAATCGTGAATCCTCAGGATTGATAGATACACTAGAGAAGAATTCTCTGCACGAAAGGGGTTATGCTACGTGATAGATACTGCACGCCAGCTGCGATGAAACTACTCATATTTCCGTGAAGTTAAACTATCGGGCAAAATTAGTCCAAAATTCCCTCGGATTCGTGTTCAATATCCCCAAATCACTATCAATACATCCGTCTTTTGTAAAAATTTTGGTTCTGAAATATTCCAATTAGTTTTACTTCCCATGGAAACGCCCCATGCACGTATGATAACCCCTTTTGTGCATAAATCCGAAGGATTTTCGAGCCAATTTTGCCCCCTGATATAACTTTCCGGAAAAATGGGTGGTTCAATTGCCCTTGGCGTGTAGTGTATATCACGTAGGTTGACACCTTTTGTGTAGTGAGTTCATTTCTAATGTATCTATCAATCATGAAAATGTTATGGTTCTACGTTGAAAATTACCGAGTATTGTTTGAGAGAGCTAATAAGACAAAATGTATATATATATATATATATATATATATATATATATATATATATATATATATATATATATATATATATATATATATATATATATATATATATATATATATATATATATATATATATTGTAAACAGTAGGGGTTCTAAAATTGTAACTTGTGGCATACCAGGCCCAAATTTCAGTTATCACATTGCTGCTCCCCAATACAAACTTTTTGTTCTCTATATCTCAAGTAAATATCAAATTAAGTGACGACTGCTTCAGAAAGTCCAATGTATTGCAAAAATATTGAGTAAAAATCAGGATTGATTGTATCAGATGCTCGGCTAAATTCAAGAAGGATTAGTACATTTCATAATTCACGATGTTGTGCTCTGAGTATGTCATCACTTACATGTAGGGTAGAGAGCAGTTGGGCATCTGAAACCCTTCCGAAAACTTATCATTGTACCACAGAAAGTATTGAGAAGTTGTAGAAATGACCCCTAAGCTGATTTTCAATTGCTCATTCAAAAATTTTATAGAGAGTTGAAATACTGATTTCTCTCAGGTCTGTCTTTAACACCGCTAGGATTTGACTTCTTGGTTAATACTTTCACTAGAACCTCACCCCACATCGTCGGAAAGTCATTCTCGGTTAGACAATGATTTCCTATATGAGTAATTACTGTATGATGTATAGACAACAAAGTTTGATCAACCCCACATTTACCCCATCACAACTGCTAGAATTTGTTTCAATATCACATAGGGTTTTTTAGACAAACACGACCTCGTCGAAGCTTAATGCATGTTCGATTTTAGAATTTTTTTCATAAAAGGTCATGAATTTAACTGGCAGTAATTTGTATGTATAATAAAAGTATAACTTAAAGTGGAGCAGATATACTGATCGACAAGCGTAAAGGGCCCCATAGACTTCGTTCAATTCGCGCGAATTGGACCGCACGTACTTGCACGAACCAGCCAAACACGTAGTGTGTGGGTTGAAAGACGGTACGGATTAACCGTCGTGCAAAATCCGTGCTAGTTTGATTTTCTGCACGTACGGCCAGGTATGTACATGCCTGGATTGCAGTGTGTGTGCTGTTTTTGCACTCTGTACGTACCACATAAGCGCACAGACCACAACAATGAATTCTAAAGAATTTCTGTCAGATTTTATTAATTTATATAAAAATTATCCATGTTTGTGGAAAATTAAATCAAAGAGAACCACGATCGGCATAAGAAAAATAGGGCGTATGAAGAATTAGTGAATAAACTGAAAGAAGTGGATGAAAATGCGTCAAGAGAAATGGTTATAAAAAAATCGACTCTCTACGAGGAAGTTTCCGTAGAGAACTAAAAAAAATGAAATTATGCAAAAGATCTGGTGCAGGATCAGATGAGGTTTACAAACCTCATCTAAGGTATTTCAATATGATGTTATTTTTACTGGACCAAGAACTGCCTAGAGATATTATATCAAATATAGATAATAGCAGCGAAAGCAGTGTTAGTGAGAGCAAGGTAAATAAATGATATAATATATTCAAATCATACATTTATTATCTCAAATCCATTTTCAGTATTCATTATAGTATTTATGCAAAATAAATTTATTTTGCCATTGCACAGCCCCGTCGTTATTGAAGTAACGCGTGAATAGCTAGCGTACATTTTTTGCTTCTTCCGCTGCATATCGGGAAAAACGTTTTTGAATATTGGTTAGGGTATTTGATTCTGGTCTTAGGCCCAACTGTATGGTACCCGTCTCAATATCATCTACATCCAGACTAATTATTGGAGTATAATGATCGCCTAATTTCCGACGTAAGAAGTTATGTAGGACACAACATGCCATTACGATCTTTTCAATGTTTTCCAATTTAACATTAATTGCTTTGTGAAAAATCTGGAAACGTGCTGCCATTATACCGAATACGTTTTCTATTATTCGACGGGATCTCGATAATCTATAATTGAATATTCTGCGCTGTGGACTAAGTCTTGTTGGGCAAACGGTTTCATAAAATCTGTTCTCAAGGCGAAAGCTTCGTCCCCTACAAAAACAAAAGGAAGTGTCACTTTAGAATTTTTTGGCCTCGAAGGCGGTGGGATTTTTAAGGTCTTGTCAATTAGTATTTGATAAAAGACTGTATTTTCGATGACTCCACCGTCGGAAACTCTGCCATTAGTACCAAAATCAACCAATATGAACTCATAATTCGCATTAGCTATTGCAAACAACACGAGACTATGAAAACCTTTGTAGTTGAAAAAATATGATCCGCTATTCAGCGGTGCTGTTATCTGAATGTGCTTTCCGTCGACTGCTCCTATACAATTAGGAAAATTCCATTTACTCTCAAATTGCATTGCTATTGATATCCATTCGTTTTTATTTGAAGGAAACTAAAATAAAAAAAAATGTATCAGTATCCTTACTTGTAAATTGCGGCTTTATTGCTATAGACATTAATAGTTATTTAATCAACAAGTGTATTGATAAATGTGAATAATGATCGAAATATTTTAACGCGTGAGCGAAGCGAGCGCGTTAATGTTTGATATCATTAATCGCATTTTCATATAAGAGTTTATTACAATATTGTTTCGTCAACCTCACTCTCGTTGAAATAAAAGGAATTCTGATTTTTTCTGAATCTTGAAGATTCCGAGAATAAAAAACGGAAATAAAATAATTATCATATTTGTGACGTCCTTATCTAAGAATGACTATAATTCATAATTTTACCAACAATTATTTCATGTTAGTATGAAAAGTTTTACTTTTACAGGATGTTACCGCTGAGTCACCACCACAATCGCCTTCCTCAGAGCCACTGGCTACTGAGGATATAACAGACGAAAGTGGCGTTAGTACACCTACTTCAGCAAAAACATTTTCTTCGGATAACGTTAAAAAACGAAAACAAAGAAATATTAGCGACAGTGTATTACTTCAAGTACAGCAAGAATTGAACAAAAACAGAAGAGGATGACTATGACATTATCGGGAAAATTTTTGCAAATAAACTAAGACAATTGCCTGAGGACGTTCGCACTGTAGCAGAAAAACGTATGATAGACATTCTGTTTGAAGCGCAACTTGGAAATATTAACTGCAATACACGTTTAAATCTCCAGGAGGTACCTTCTACTGTTGTACAACCGATTCCTCGACAAGCTCAAAGCATTCCTACAAATGATTATTTTCAACTGTTGCCGGCCACATCTTTCAATTCGCAACAGCAATCAGAGCTTGAAAATACTGATACTACTACTTACTTTAGTCAGTATAATGATATGTAAATTTTTACACAATTTTCTCATTTCAGGATTATTTTGATACAAAATTATTGATTTTGTTATTGTGGTTATTTTGCGTTCATAATAAAGATATCAAAAATGTATTTGAAATCATTTTGCTCATACTTACTTTCAAATATTCCTTTTTTAGCACGGAGTAAATTGCCGAGCAAGTTTCCGGGATAATATGACCTAGTGTTTGAGGCGATATTAAAACAGAAAATTTCAAATCTTCATAACTTCTTCCAGTGGCAATAAATCGCAAAGTAGCTGTAAGTCTCTCATGAGGTCTTATTGCTTTCCTTAAATGTGTAGTTTGTTTGGATATTAAAGGTGTTATTAGTTGCAGTAATTCCAAATAGGTCGGTCGCTTCGTCCATACGCAAATAATTATACCAGTCTCCTGGTTGTAATTTCAATTCGTCTATTAAATTGATATGAGAAAAGGTCTTTCTTCTCAAATGCCAATTTTTACACCATTTTTTACGATTTCTCTCCCGTTTGTTTTTCACTGCCAATAATGCCTCCACTGCCAATACTGCCTCCACTGCCAGTAAAAAATCAACATGAAAAATAATTAATCTGAGCTCTGGGGCGACTTGAATGAATACGGTGGCGCATTCGCAACTGCGGGGAAACCCGGAAAAACCTGCAACACCACTTCTGAAAAGTTGGAAATAATTGAAGAAATACTTCTGGAGATGTTCGTCGAATCAGGAAAATCTTCTTCCCTGTAAAATAGGATGTATGGTGTCTCCAGATGCTCCAATTCGAAAGAATGTATCCTATTGTCGAAACTATCATCATATTCGTACCAGCCCATTCTGTATTTTGCCATGGTATAATAGTGGCCAGAATCAGCTGCAAAACCGCAGTAAACGATGACTGCATAAAGCTCATAACGTCAGTCAGCTACCTTGATGCGTTGTAATAATTTGATACTTCTGTAAGTTGTTGAATCGTGACTGAGAGTTTCAGAGTTAGGATCAGATTCGCAGGTGCCTCAACTTAATTCGTTATTTTATAGCTGTCGGTTATTTTGGTACAAATTTGGCAATACACTTGACTATCACCTATCGCGAGCTCTAATTAAAAAAAATCACTGAAGTTTCCGTTATTCATACTGCATCTATTACAACGTAAAACTGTAAGAATTTTTTCCCTCCAAAAGACTTCTGTACTGAAGGAGTGATAGGCTCTGTGCCATCAAAAAGTCCAAGAACATCGAATGAATTATTCTCTGCTCACGAAGTGTAGTCAGCAGGTATACCAAAAATTCGGAACTATCTTGTTGTCTTGACGAAAAGTTTGTTGTTTGAACTTCTGTTTCAGCTCAAAGAATAACTGGGAAATATTATTATTGATGGTGAACGATTATGTCATAAGTAGAGCTTGTAAAACGCTATTCACATAACAATTATTTCCCAAATTATTCAACATAACTTTGCTCCCATAAATTCCAAGGTGATTTGTAGACTTATCCAAAGACTTCACTGGCAAAATAGGAACAGCAGCATCTTCAATCAAACCATTCTGAACGCATTAATCAATTCTTACTAGTGAAGTGGAATCTCCTAGAGTGATTGATTTTGCTCTTTCTTGAAGTATTTGATTTTGGATTTAGGACTATTCTGAAAAAGAAGGAGAATCAACTATCAATAGTTTATCATGAAATGGAGATTCAAAATGCACTAAATTCTGCTTCATTCGAAGAGATTTCACTCTTTTAACGGAATGAGGAAAATATAGAATTTCGTCAAAACAATGTAAATGATGAATACTTCCAAAAACCGGAGGAGCATTACCACGCTGGATAGCAATGCTTATTATCTCTATCAAAAAACTAGTAAAACGATTTTCCTTTGCTGTATGGCCTAATCTTCTTCCGATATCGTGAATAAATGACAGAAATTCATGACCATAAACACTGAGGGTTCCAATACCTACTGGACAAAGCAAATATTATTACCAAGATTCTGGTATTTTTTACGCTTCAACTTCTCAGCGAAAATGGCTGCAGATCGTGAGCTTAGAGCTTTCAGATGAGTGGAAAGCTGCTACTGTGTCAACACAAGTAAAGTCTCAGACAAGTTTCCAAAGTATGAGTGACACCATCATCACGACTGGTGCCTGATGATTCCAAAATTGCAGATATACCTGCTGATATACTTTAGCCCTTTTCAAGATGTCATTAACTTGATAATGTCGAGATAATCGACTTGCATTCCGTCTACACCTCAAGCCGTGCCAACTTAAGACAAAAACTTCAATTCTGAACGAGCAATAATTGCTTAGGGATGGTTGTATGCCTGTCTTACATCCCTCATTCACAATAATTACTAATAAGTACCTATTAGTTTTTTTATACCTTCCCAGGAAATCATAGGTGAATTATTAAGTTTATCATGAAGATTATAACAGGTTTCCAATTATCAAACTCTGTACTCTCATAAAGATTCAGCTTCAAAGTTTGTATTACATGAAAGATGTCAAAATCATGGTCGAAAGCATGGAGTTTGGTTAATACATTGGTGGCATAAGTTGAATTTGTTTTCCCGTTTACAAAGCTGTTTCTGTGGTCGGTTAAGCGCTTTTTGAAGGTTCTACCTATTTAAACAAGATACATCTTAGGAAAACTACCACAGATTAATTTATAGACTCCACACTTTTTTGACTCTCCACTTAAAATTTTTTATTTTCAATATGTCCACCAAAGAATTATCTACCCTGCACCTTGCTTCTTCAAGAAATTACCTATCTTATTGCTTGGTTCACCGACATAAGTGATTGTTTTGAACACTTTATGGTCTTTTTGAATTGCTTTCTTATACTTATTGCTTCTCAGCCAGAAAGTTATTTATAATCTATAAAATATATATCTTATTCTTAAAAGTACGAGTAATTAGAGTAATGTATTTATTTTCTTTGTACATTACGAATCATGGCCTAATTTAGTATTTTACAAGTAGTAGTTGTTTTTCAACTAAAACTTGAATTTTTTTACTGCTCAACATTTTGTTTAAAATGTATAGTCGTCCCCCATACATACTTTTATATGGGCGCCCGTGGTTGAGGACAAAATTGGAACATAAAAATATGAATTGGATATTATATTTCGATAGTTATTTCATGTTTGAATTCAGCAATGGTCACACAAGTTTCATATTACAATATTTCTTCATATCACTCCAACATAGTCAATGAAGCTCGCTCAAGCGACAGAAAATTCATCTAAAATAAATATTGACTTCAATTTGGTAAAAATCTGCTTCATTATAAAACAATAAAAATTGTTGCTATCATAATAATGCCTTGTCAATTTGATCTATAAGATAGATGTTTTGAATAAAACCACTCTATCAACAAATCTACACAAATCTCTCTGTAGAACAGTAAATTTAACCTTCATTCGGCCTCAGACGAAATATTGAGGAGGTCCAAGTGCCTTTTTAGTAATTCATTCAAGTGGCATACTTTGGGTAGAATGAGTAATTAAACCCTATTAAATAATTTTTAAGTTGAAACCACTTCAGAGTTATGTGGTACGACACACGACTGAAAAGATTGAGAGGGTCTTGGGTTTCCACTTCTTTTTCCAATTGAATGAATCTGATAAAACATTTCACTATGTTGGTGAAAATTTTATTAGTTGTGTTATCGGCCGAAAAATAAAATTTCGGATTGATAAATATGCATTTGTAATTCAGTGAATGTCATCAAAATTTATAAGAGAAATAAAGCTTCGTTCATTCAAGTCCATCCAAGAGATTTAATGAAGTATTTCGATAATATTTGTTTTATGAGAAAATTACGACGACTTCCACGCACCACAGCATTCTAGAGTGCTCGTTTCATATTCAAAGTTTAAATTAATTTCCGTCTGATTAGTTTTACTGCAATAAGTATATCCATGTCTTTCAATTTCAAGTCTATTTTATTTCATTTCAAAATATTATACAGGATGGGGAATATCCTAAGACATGGTCCCTGTGGTCCACATGATCTATTTGTTCGGAAATCCCCGTTTCATTATACCGGGTGGCTACGGAAGTATTGCCTACGGAATATCTCAATTATTGTATGAAGTAGGTTTGTGAAATTTGGAGCGTCGATATAATGACATAAGAGCTAGAATTTGAGCATATTGACATGTCGAAGTTAACTTCCGGTCTGACCGGAAGTAACATCAACTTTCTTATTTTAAATGGAAACCCTATTTTTTTTTCTTTTCGCTTTATTCAGCATTCAATTCCCTTTCTAATGACATATCACAAGTTGGTATCTAACCAGAAACCAGATCAGAAAAAAATTATTATTGAAATTCACCGAGTAGGCCGTGGAAGCAAAATGAAAGCCAAAAATAGAAAAGTTGGCTATGGAAACCATACGTCACTTGATAACAGTTGCTACTACTGTGATATTTTATTTTCATTCGTCGGCGTTATAAAAAGCCGCCAAAAAAAATATTGGAAAAATTGGGAAAAAAACAATACTCTGTAGGTCCATAACTTAAATAGGAACATACAATTTTTTCTTGCCTGTACTATTCAGCATAACCATTCCTTTCTAATGATATAATAGAAAGTAATTTTTTGAAATGAAATACCAAAAAATCCAATTCTTTTCATCTTTTCATCACTCTGTATCTGCCAAGTTACGATTTAGTTCGGATTTATCTTTTGTGGGATCATCATCACATCCGAATTCATGAGAAATTCATTTCCAAATCTTTTCGTAGTACTGGGCGATTTCACTTGAAAACAATGCTATTTTGAGACTTTCATAATTTAGTTGTTTTATAAAGAGAAAAAGGTAGAATTATCACATAATTTTATAAATTCATTTCATCTAGCATCACAGTTGATACAATTCATACAAGGTGATTCACAAATATGGAAACAAAACGAATTTTGGACACCTTGTAGTAATAAACCAAACTAAAATGACAAAATTCACTTGAAGAATGTTAAATGATATGTTTCATCGTATACAGAGTCGAATGATATCAATTTAAAAAAAAAATAAAAAATTAGTTATACTTTAATAAATAAAAACCTTGATTTTTTAAATCACCCTATATCTCATAAGGGAGTCCGAAAAGATAGCGATATTTTTTCACGTGAGAACTCGAAATACTTTCATTCATATCGTACAAAATTTTTATCAAATTCCTATGACAGGTTTTTTATATACAAGGCGAACAATTTGTGAAAAAGTCCATATATTTCACTATTTTACGCTAATAAATGACCACTCTACCTATCCATTGAAGTCTCCTGATGTGATTGAGAAGATACTTATTTGATATTTATTCAAAACGTAAAAGTAAGGAATTCAGTGAAGTGAAATCAACATTATTTCAACTCATAACAACTTGTACGGCCTTGCCAGATGGCACACATAATATGTATCCCATGGCTATTGGGAATTCAAGATAAGGGATACTCCCTCTGGTGTCGGGTTTTGAATCTATACTTACGTGAAAATGAGGTTGACTATGATTTTGACATTTTGAGCATTTCTACAACAATAGCACAGAGCAACCATAAAGCTGTCCTGATGAGTGGGAAACCACGAAACAGCTGTCGACAGATGATGGTGGCTCTCGGAATCAAAACATAAATCAGTCTATTTACTTCTATATATATATATATATATATATATATATATATATATATATATATATATATATATATATATATATATATATATATATATATATATATATATATATATATATATATATATATATATATATATATATATATATATATACGTGTTGTTGAGATTGATTGCAATGGATGAAGTAAAAAGACGTGTACAGTTATTGAACATATTCAGAAACAGTTTGTGAGATATACATAAAGATAATCGTCACACATTAAAACATTATTTTGTTATGGATAAAAACTAATTATATTTGAATTTATGTAAAATGGATACCATACCGGTGTCCGTAACGGCCGGCGTGAAGAAGAGAAACAATTATATTATTTAAAATTAAGTTGACATGTGAAGTTAGTTCGGGTACGTTCCTGCATGGAACTGTACTAGAATGTAGATTTTGACAGATTGAACCTACTCAGAACTGGAAAAGTGTAACACAAGCTTGGAACAATAGATTAGACATTGTTTCATGATTATGACACATGACAGTTGTAAATTTATCAGTTTATGATTCAAATAAATTTGGAGAAAAGAATTTTGAAAAGTTACTGTTTTATACCTGTTTACGGTGGTCAGCCGTTGTTTAAAAATTGTATTTATTAAAAAAGGGGATTTAGTTCAATTATAATATGGATTGAAAGTTAAGCTCTCTGACATTGTATTTCTGTTTATCCAAGTGCAATAAAAATGAATATATTTCGCTTAAATGTTTTATATCCGTTTTATTGTTTAAACATGAGGATGACTGTGATATGAAAGCCATCTCCAGAAAGATTCTTTTGTAATTGTTTGATTCTCTGGCTAAGATTTTTGCTGCCTCAAAGTTCATATTGTGGCCCTCATGATGTACATGGACACTTAGTGCACATCTCTCTGGGTGCAATCGACAGTCACTCTTATGTGAACAAATTCTGTCTTTTAACAACCTGTTTGTTTGACCTATATATTCATTCGAACAATTGGAGCAAGGAATATAATAGACAACATGTGATTGAAAAGTTACTGGAGTTTTGTCTTTAACACTCGTGAAGAGAGAGTTGACAGTTAAACTCGTTTTATTAGCAATTTTTATATTATTAAAAGATTTGAAGATTCTAGTAAGTTTTGGAGTTATATTCGTTATGTAAGGAAGAGATGCATAAAAAGTATTAATTGCCTGGACCGCATTATCACTAACTGCAACATCCAAAATACCTATATTATTAATGTTATCTGGTCGAGCCTCCATTGTTGAGCTATATAAATTTTTTTTCAAGAGACAATGAGGATATGAATTGTTGCGAAATAAATTATACAAGATACCCAAGTTCTTGTTCCAGAGGGTACTATCAGAGATGTTGAGGACTCGTTGTTTCATTTGTTTGACAGGGTTCACTTTGATGTTACGACAAGTAATTCATGTATCTACCCGAACTCATGGGTTTTCTGTACCAATCGATGGGAATATTGTTGTTCTGTGTTCGTATGAACTTCATATCCAAGAAGGGAACACTACGTTCATCGTTTTCACATTCCAACGTAAATTGAATGTGCGGATCGTAGATGTTGAAAATGTCCACTATTTCTGTAGCTCCCTCCGCAGGTAACGAGAGTATGATGTCATCAACATATTTCTTTATAAAAAATAAATTGAAAGGAAGAACACTAATGACCATATCTAAAATGTCGTCCATTACATAGCAAGCAAGAATGGGACTAATTTTTGCCCCCATTGGGGTACCGAAAGTCTGTTTGTAAATTTTATTATTAAAAGAGAAAACTTTATTATTGAAAAGAAATGTTATTAAGTCAAAAAATGATTGCTTTTGGATATTACAAATGGGGCCAACGCGGTGCCATTTTTTATCAACTGCTCTGATGCATGCTTCTAAATATACATTACTAAATAATGAGACAACGTCTAAACTAGCTAGGACATAATTGTCTGGGAGTTGCATTTTATTGAACTTTTTGGAGACGTCAAAGGAATCTTTAATATAATAGTCATTATCGAAATCATAAGCCCTTGTTAATATTTCAGTCACAAAAGCAGACAAAAATTCAGTCGGTGAACCAATCGAGGCTACAATCGGTCTCATAGACAGAATTGGTTTGTGTATTTTGGGGAGAGAATAAAATTTTAGAATTGTGCCATTTGTGTGTTGTGCCGTTTATCTGGCAATTAGATGATCAAGTTCGTAATACAATAATTGCCAGATCAACGAATGCCATAACTAACTTTGTTAATGTTTCGCCCACCTCTTTCTCACATTTTCATCATATTTATGATAAAACTAAACTTTTTTTGAAAAATAATCCCAATTTGGTGGTCACAAAGTCAGACAAGAGTAACGTCACTGTGATCATGGACAGAGATGAATACATTTCACTTTCTAATGATTTAATTGAAAATAGTCATTCATATACCACTTTAAATAAAGACCCCACACAACAAATCCAATCAAAATGTAACTTACTAATAAAATCTCTTTGCATTTCTGGACAAATTGATGAACCCACAAGAAAAAGATTAACTAAATATAATGGCACAATCCCAAAATTTTATTCTCTCCCCAAAATACACAAACCAATTCTGTCTATGAGACCGATTGTAGCCTCGATTGGTTCACCGACTGAATTTTTGTCTGCTTTTGTGACTGACATATTAACAAGGGCTTATGATTTCGATAATGACTATTATATTAAAGATTCCTTTGACGTCTCCAAAGAGTTCAATAAAATGCAACTCCCAGACAATTATGTCCTAGCTAGTTTAGACGTTGTCTCATTATTTAGTAATGTATATTTAGAAGCATGCATCAGAGCAGTTGATAAAAAATGGCACCGCGTTGGCCCCATCTGTAATATCCAAAATCAATAATTTTTTGACTTAATAACATTTCTTTTTAATAATACAGTTTTCTCTTTTAATAATAAAATTTACAAACAGACTTTCGGTACCCCAATGGGGGCAAAAATTAGTCCCATTCTTGCTTGCTATGTAATGGACGACATTTTAGATATGGTCATTAGTGTTCTTCCTTTCAATTTATTTTTTATAAAGAAATATGTTGATGACATCATACTCTCGTTACCTGCGGAGGGAGCTACAGAAATAGTGGACATTTTCAACAGCTACGATCCGCACATTCAATTTACGTTGGAATGTGAAAACGATGAACGTAGTGTTCCCTTCTTGGATATGAAGTTCATACGAACACAGAACAACAATATTCCCATCGATTGGTACAGAAAACCCATGAGTTCGGGTAGATACATGAATTACTTGTCGTACCACAAGGAGTCCATCAAAGTGAACCTTGTCAAACAAATGAAACAACGAGTCCTCAACATCTCTGATAGTACCCTCTGGAACAAGAACTTGGGTATCTTGTACAATTTATTTCGCAACAATTCATATCCTCATTGTCTCTTGAAAAAAATTTTATATAGCTCAACAATGGAGGCTCGCCCAGATAACATTAACAATACAGGTATTTTGGATGTTGCAGTTAGTGATAATGCGGTCCAGGCAATTAATACTTTTTATGCATCTCTTCCTTACATAACGGATATAACTCCAAAACTTACTAGAATCTTCAAATCTTTTAATAATATAAAAATTGCTAATAAAACGAGTTTAACTGTCAACTCTCTCTTCACGAGTGTTAAAGACAAAACTCCAGTAACTTTTCAATCACATGTTGTCTATTGTATTCCTTGCTCCAATTGTTCGAATGAATATATAGGTCAAACTAACAGGTTGTTAAAAGACAGAATTTGTTCACATAAGAGTGACTGTCGATTGCACCCAGAGAGATGTGCACTAAGTGTCCATGTACATCATGAGGGCCACAATATGAACTTTGAGGCAGCAAAAATCTTAGCCAGAGAATCAAACAATTACAAAAGAATCTTTCTGGAGATGGCTTTCATATCACAGTCATCCTCATGTTTAAACAAAAAAACGGATATAAAACATTTAAGCGAAATATATTCATTTTTATTGCACTTGGATAAACAGAAATACAATGTCAGAGAGCTTAACTCTCAATCCATATTATAATTGAACTAAATCCCTTTTTTTAATAAATACAATTTTTAAACAACGGCTGACCACCGTAAACAGGTATAAAACAGTAACTTTTCAAAATTCTTTTCTCCAAATTTATTTGAATCATAAACTGATAAATTTACAACTGTCATGTGTCATAATCATGAAACAATGTCTAATCTATTGTTCCAAGCTTGTGTTACACTTTTCCAGTTCTGAGTAGGTTCAATCTGTCAAAATCTACATTCTAGTACAGTTCCATGCAGGAACGTACCCGAACTAACTTCACATGTCAACTTAATTTTAAATAATATAATTGTTTATCTTCTTCACGCCGGCCGTTACGGACACCGGTATGGTATCCATTTTACATAAATTCAAATATAATTAGTTTTTATCCATAACAAAATAATGTTTTAATGTGTGACGATTATCTTTATGTATATCTCACAAACTGTTTCTGAATATGTTCAATAACTGTACACGTCTTTTTACTTCATCCATTGCAATCAATCTCAACAACACGTAAGTGGTTTAGAATCCATGTTGTTCAATTATTGTCACTATATTTTGATCATGATTTGTAGCTTTCCCTGATGATGACAATAAAACTTGTCGAAATATTGGAATAAAGTGTTATAAGAGTATACTTTCCTGCATGCTGCTTACCCAACAAGTTCCCTAGCTTGATCTTAACTAGTCAGCAACGACTACCTCTCTCCTATATATATATAATGTATACATAAATTGATAGAAGTTCAACGGGATGTGATATATCTTTCGGATATTGGGTTGGCACGAGCATGTGCATGACAATACAACAAGGAAAATACATGATGGATAACTGAATTTTTCCCTGATCAAAAAACATTATCAAATACGAATTAGAAGGAGATTCTTACCAATAACCAATAAAATTAAACTATTTCTGGACCGATATCCATGTCCTCTGGAAGCATTCTATTTGCAGCATCTCCTGTGGAATCTAAAAGACGATTGGATGGAAAATGTATGTTTTCTTGATATCTAGGGTACCCCAAAAACCATATCACGCTAGCAACATGCGCACAAGTTCCTAAAGTCCTAGCACCGGACTTACAAGTACAGTAATACCCCGTAATGGGGAGAGCAGGATCTTCTAGATTTTCGTCACCTCTTTCAGTGAAAACAACCCAAAGCATGTGTTTAGCAGCATTCCTGAACCGAGAAAATATTCTGAATCTTAGGAAATTGGGTTCCCCATGTAACTCACCGACTTCTAAAATGTTGTCTACTTCACCATCTCTACGAGTTGTATCTTGGATATATGACGCACCCAAGTGTAAATGATATGTTCCAGTAAGTAATTTTAAATATTCAATATCAAGGCGAGGAAACGATTGTATATGATATTGATTTAAACGAATCCATCGAACATTCCTAGTTCGGAGGTTTTCAGCTTCAACTCGTGCCTGAACAATGTTGACATCATCGGAATCAACCAACATTTGTGTGGCCGTATCCAACGTTCCAGGCATATTTATCAATGGATGGAATTTATTTATAAGAGCACCAGCAATCAGGTAATAGTCATGTAGCTTCGCAGCATGTATTGCTGTTATGGGTTGACGAAAAAATTTGAAAATTGACTTAAAATGTCCATTTCTAGCTTCAACAATCCATCTAGTAGTGGTTATTAAACGTGCCTGATTGGCTTCATTTGTCGTTAATTGCCTTTGATTCGGCGGTAGAAATGGTGGCATATAGTAATGCAAGCCAAGTTCTTGTAGACTATTGATTGAATCTCTATAGCCTCTATCGACTATCACAATATCTCCTTCTTGAAACCATGTTTTCATTCCATTCAAATCAACTTGTAATTCGTGATTTAGAACACTTGCATCATTATTCCTAGCATCTGCGAAGTACGGCCCGTTGATTGCTAAGATATATCCATCGTGGGCAACTATGATCTCTGGTTTGACCAAGTGTTCATTCTTGTGGAAACAGTATGATTGCCTCAATACCCGGAAGTTACTGCTCTTTTCTATTTTATTGTAGGTACAATCTATATAAACTATTGCTTTGGAAATATCTGGTGTGGGATTGTACAGTTGATTCGTATAAGGGGATACATGACTGTTAATATAATTTTCTCTTGTCATTGAATTAAATCCAATATTGTTCGGTACGAACCTTTGTAAAAGAGATAATCTCACATTAGAAATAATGAAGCTTGCTGTTTGTCGAGAAGGATAACTGAACAATATTTTCAAAAACTCGTCTGAAACTCCATGTTTCATTTTGATCAAAAATGTCAGCAAATGTTTTCTTTCGACATTTCTTCTCTTGCCAACTTGTTCAACAATATCACAAAATTCTAGTAATTGTCGAAAATGATTTTTTGAGATTGATGTCAGATACTTAAATTCGTCTTCAGTGAAACAATTGATATCCTCCCAGTTACGGAGTGGCCTGTTTCTATTAGCAAATGTCCTCATTCTTTGAAGAAAATGTTGAAGATTGGAAATTATGTATGGTTTATTCACTAAATTCAAACCTCCATGCAAGTAATTTGGAAGGAAACCTTGATGATCAAGATAGTGACCACAAATTCTCAAGAAATCTGGGACATAGATATCAGAAGCAACAAAAATATCCACTCTACATTCTAAAGAAAGTCTTTGAATATTTTGACGAGCATTACAAATAATGCACGCACGACTTGATACGCGGGACAACACATTGAGACGAAGGCAATTCGGGTTATTTTCCATAGCAATAATGTCATTCATTACTGTGTTATTACAATTGAAACATATTTTTGTATCATCCTGAATATCAATAGGTGGATTTCCCGCAGTTTGTCTTCGATATGTTACAATTTGCAAAACATCAATATTATCTCCTCTATTCAAACGCATTGAGAGTCTAGGAATAACATTTCGGTCACAAACATAACAACTCACTCTATTTGCGAAGGCCATATTGTTCAGCAAAGTTCAACAAACACTGAAAATCACATAAACTTGAACAGTAAAAAAGAAACTTCAATTAGTCCAATAACCCAAAAAGAGTTCTCGGGCTTTATGACAACAAGAAAACGACTATTGACATAAGAATTTTGTTGATTTTATCCTCTTTGAATTGTTCTCCATGCCTACTACGAAATAAGAGGAATATATTAATAAGTAGGTATTCGAAGATGATTCAGATGATGTTTCAAATACAAGAAAAAGAAAGAGAAACGTTCTCTGAAAGGGGGTATATACTATATACAAACATATATACGATTCGAAGATACAAGAACATAATTGAAACATAAAACGTTAATTTGGTTTAAAAATATGCCGAGAATTTGATTTAATATATATCTATATAAGCCGATAGAAATAATTACATACAAATTATGATTTTTTTCTGATTTATCCTATGTGGTATTTTCGTTATGTGACAAATTCATGAGATATTCATGTCCAAATCTTTTTGTAGTACAGGGCGATTTCCTTTGATAATAATGCTATTTTGAGACTTTCACTATTTTATTGTTTTATAGAGTGAAAATTCGAAAAAACGAACTTCTGCGGATGTAATAAGTATAATATAACTTCTGAGAAACACTAAGCATGAAAAAATATCTTTTCCATTGAATCGCCTACTAGACGATGCTGATGCAGATAATAATTCGAGTTATGGCTTTTTTTCGAGGGGTACGGTACGCTATTGTACGGTATAATAACTGATCACTATTTTATTGAAATATCTTTATTTCGAGTAAAAGCGGCCGGACGAGGAAGAACTACAGCAAACCCGCCGAAAACTGGAGTGAAAATACATTTTTCGCCTTGTATATGAAAAACCCGTCATAGGATTCCGCTGAAAATTTTGTACAATATGGATGAAAGTATTTCGAGTTCTCCCATGAAAAAATATCGCTATCTTTTCGGACTCCCTTATGAGATATAGGGTGATTTAAAAAATCAAGGTTTTTATTTATTAAAGTATAACTAATTTTTTACATTTTTTTTAAATTGATATCATTCGACTCTGTATACGATGAAACATATCATTTAACATTCCTCAAGTGAATTTTGTCATTTTAGTTTGGTTCATTACTACAAGGTGTCCCAAAAACCAAAATTCGTTTTGTTTCCATATTTTTGAATCAACTTGTATGAATTGTATCAACTGTGATGCTAGATGAAATGAATTTATAATATTATGTGATAATTCTACATTTTCTCGCATTTTCTCTTTATAAAACAACTAAATTATGAAAGTCTCAAAATAGCATTGTTTTCAAGTGAAATCGCCCTGTACTACGAAAAGATTTGGAAATGAATTTCTCATGAATTCATCATACACGGATGTGATGATTCCACAAAAGATATATCCGAACTAAATCGTAAATTGGCAGATACAGAGTGATGAGAAGTGAATGTTTCTCATATTCAACACCCTGTATCTCGAAAACTAGTCATAGGATCGTGTTGCGCCGTTGAAACATTTCATCGGAATGATCAATTCTACAACATATCAAAAATTCAAGAAATTTGACGGAGAGCCATTTTCCCATATAAGGTGTGCGGGGTCCTTTGTAAGACTGATTTCTAGTTATATACTGTAGGATACGTGCGCGTAAAAATTATGGAACAAATTCAATAAGAGCATAACTCTATATTCAACAAAATAGAACAGTTGAATAAGATGTTCGAAATGCCATCCACCACTCTCTTGACAATAAGCCAATCTACGGACACATTCCTCTTGCACATTGCGAATAACTTCAGGAGTAATTCTGTTAATTTCGATTCCAATTCCATTTTCAAACTCTTGTAGATTTTGCGGCCTATCTACAAAGGTCTTAGATTTCAAATAACCCCACAAGAAACAATCCAGGGGCGTAAAATCTGGAGATCGTGGGAGTCACTATCGGCCCGCGACTACCAATCCACCTCCTAGGAAAACAGGTATTCAAAAAATCGCGAATATCACGTGCATACTGCGGGGGTGCACCATCTTGTTGCAACCAAACACTTTCATTTGGTGAGTTGGGATTGTTGGCGATTCGAAAATATCGGGAAGGCTTGGTATGAGTTAATTTCTTAAAAATTCCAAGAAACGCTCCCCTGTGAGATTTCCTTCAAAAAAATACATGCCAATAGTCCTGTAGTTTATTATCCCTGCCCAAACATTGACTTTCTGAGGGTGTTGAGTATGGCCGTCCATCATCCAGTGAGGATTATCCTTACTCCAATATCTGCAATTCTGACGATTTACTGAACCATTCAGGCAAAACATAGCCTCATCGGAAAACAGAATTTATTTCATTAAACGTGGATTCCGGTTACACAAATCCTGCATTACTTCACAGAACCCCACACGGCGATCGGGATCATCATCATTGAGTTGATGTAGCTGTACTTTGTATGGATGGTACTTTTCTGCTTTTAGAATACGTAATACAGAACTTTGGGATATGCCAAGGTCTGCTGCAATTTGTGAAGTATTGTGAGAATTATTCTCTATTATAACCAATAGAACATCAAGTTTTACATTTTCTTCTATTTCAGGGCGTCCAGCATTCGGAATATGTTTGACATGACCAGTTTCTTTAATTTTTTTCTCAATCTTAGTGACTGTTGAACGAATGATATGTCTATTGGGATACTTCGCATGGAACAAGTCGCATACCTCTGGCTGAGTTCTGGATCTATCTCCGCATCCAATAAAAATTTAAATTTCTATGCGTTGGGTTTCACTTAAAGTAGCGATAGTTTACTTTTATATTTTTTTTACAGAATTTGTGAAGAATATTTGTTGATATTTAAACTGATATTTATTTGACACTAACTTGCCTATTATGGCATTTATTTGTAATTGTCTTTTATTTCCATTTTTGACTAAAGGATAGCTAACCATTAATATTTGAAAAAGATTTATTGGTGTAGTAGAGCACTGCCAGGGCAGTCTAAGGGATAAGAGCCTTGGCTCAAAAAAGTTAAATTTTGCATTTTTTTAAACGTTTTCATTATCTTCACTTGTGTAACTTAATAACTAACAATGTAATAAAATCTTGGAAGTAAATATTCGCCCACTTCCACTCTTGCGAATAACCTGAAATTTGTCACACATATCTAGGACCGATGACAATACAAGAATTTCATAATCATAATGTAATAATAATAAAAATAATGATGTGAATTTTTAAATTAAATTTTCACTTACTTCCAATCATCGAATAATTCAAAATTTGGCACACATATAACGGACCGACGACCATACAAGAATTACTTAATGTTAATGTTACACTATGATTTCAATTTCTACCCACATATATCAACAATAGAAGAATTTCAAAATAATAATGTTATAATAATAATGTGAATCTCAAAATTTTACTTATCCCCACTTCCAGTTGACAGAATAATCTAAAATTTAGCTCACATATCACGAACCGATGAAACTAAGAATTGAAAAATGGATAATAGCTTAAAAAAACTAAAGACACGCGCTTTTATAGTACTATGGACTGAAATTGAAGAATATTCATTAAAAATTAACTTTCATGTTGAAAAAGAGTTACAGTACTTTTCACTTACATTTTCATCATCACAGCATTTACTAATAGCTCTAATAATAAAAAAGAAAGATAACTGATATTATACGATATAAATTTTTCGTATAATAATTCTATAATACGTTTTCTTGAAGCAGCATCAACAACTCAATGAAGATGACTCCGATCGCCTTGTGGAGTTCTGTTAGATAATGTAGGATTTGTGTAACCGCAATCCACGTTTTATAAAACAAATTGTGTTTTCCGATGAGGTTACGTTTTGCCTAAATGGTTCAGTAAATCGTCAGAATTGCAGATATTGGAGTAGGGATAATCCTTACTGGATGATGGACGGGCATACTCAACACCCTCAGAAAGTCAATGTTTGGACAGGGATAATAAACAAAAGGATTAGTAGCCCGTAAGTTTTTCGAAGGAAATCTCACAGGGGAGCGTTACTTGGAATTTTTAAGAAATGAACTCATACCTAGCCTTGTCGATATTTTTCCAAACGCCAACAATCCTAACTTACCAAATGAAAGTATTTGGTTGCAACAAGATGGTGCATTTCCGCACTAGGCACGTGGTGTTCGCCAGTTTTTGAATAACTGTTTTCGTAGAAGGTGGATTGGTAGATGCGGAGTGATTGAGTAGACCCCATGTTCTCCAGATCTTACGCCCCTGGATTTTTTCTCGTGGGGTTATTTTAAATCGAAGTTCTATGTAGATAGGCTGCAAAATCTATAAGAGTTGGAAAATCAAATTAGTTAGGATCGAAATTAACAGAATCACTCCGGAAGTTATTCGCAATGTGCAAGAGAAACGTGTCCGTAGATTTGCTTATTGTCAAGAGTCTGGTGGATGGCATTTCTAACATCTTATTTAACTGTTCTATTTTGTTGGATATAGAGTTATTCTCTTATTGAAATAAAATATTAATTTTTGTTCACCCTGTAAAAAAAAATCTAATTAATTATCATAATTGAATGCAGTATTGAAAGACCTTTCAGATGAGGTATCACAAGACATCTATTCCAATACAAAAGAATTAGCGATTACGTAGGATTTTTGTCAAATACTGATTTTTTTACCATAATTTTGACGCGCACTTTATTACTCTGAAGTAATATCAAAGTTATCAGACGCTTTCCATCGACCAGAACTCTTGTCAGACCCTTTAAAACTCTACAAAAAATAAATGAACTTATTTTTACATGTCTGATTTTCGAATATGTTATTAAGGCAACTACTATAACAAAGATACATTTAAACAGTCAGACAAATTATAATGACCAAACATACCCTGAACACAAAAATTATTCAACCTTGAGTATGAGCGCGAGAGCACTACATAGTCATGCGTTTCAGAGCGAGTGAGGGTAACTCGGTTCCCTTTCGTGAATTCACAATCTGTTTCAGTCTATGTATGTGTATGTGCCAAGTTCAAGAATGTGTAAGGTTCTCAATCGTCGAATTTGAGTCTACGATAATGGTGTGATTTGTGACATTAACTTATTGTTGATAGTGAATATCATGGAAGAATCCTCGGAAAAATACTCCGATCAAGTAACACACCCTAGATGAGTAATACTCAAATAGAACTGAAGAGAACATCTTTTCATAATGTTATCCCTCAAATCATGACATTATTGCCATGTCGCAATTATTTAAGGATACAATAAGCACGTCAGCTAGATTTTGATATCTGTCGTATAGATTCATGGCAATAAAAACCCAAAAATACTGTTTTGGATGAAATATAATCAATAAGAAGGCAATTGAAACGTTCATTGTAGCTTGGTGAGAGCATGTAAAAACAATAGTATTTCCATCGCCGAACGAAGATTCTTCGTTGTCGATATAGTCTTGTCAGTACGACAACGCTGCATATGATATTTGACAGAACAATCATTTGAAGCTACCAGTGTCGTAACTATCGAGAAAGGGAAACCAAACTGGAAAAGAGAAAATTGAATGAATTACGACAAATCATGTCAATTAAAGCATCGGCTGTTCTCAATATCCTGTGGAGATTATTTCATCATAATTTCAGGTTTCCATTCCTATTGGGTTTCCATTATTTCTATTTTATTGAACCTTCCTGTTAACAACGCACGACACTGCCGTTGGGGAAAGATGTCCCTTACACACGAATCTTAATGCGTGTGCGGCGAGTTACTCATCTAGGTTATGTTATTGGATCAGAGGAAAAATCATTGAAATGTACATTTTGTATGATGACTAGAGAGACTTCGAATGATTATTATGATGGTGATCAAGATGTTTAAGAGACAATCAAATAATTTCACTAATTAATCATAGTTGAATATTTTCATACTAAAATAATTTTTTCTTAAAATTGTCACAAATGATATGAATTTTGAAATTGAATAATAATAATTCTTCTTAAAAGTTTTATAATAAAACACAATTGCTCCCATAAAAAGAAATAGTTTCCCCAAATATGTACAATTCAGAAATTATTGATTATTGCTCTAATAAAAAATTAAATAATTTTTGAATAGAGATGCAAGAATACATTGAAAGCAGTAAGTTTCCTTAAAATATTTAAATAAGTACTTTACTGTGAAACGCATGCATACGGCTGTGGCGCTCATACTCATAAATGAGTAATTTTTGTGTTTAGGTGATTTTCTGTCAATAAAATCTGTTTGACTGATTAATTATAACTCTGTATTAGTTGTCCTAATAATATATTCAAACATCAGACACGTAAAAGTAATTTAAGTTCTTTTACTTTTTTTAAAGCTTTAAAGCGTCTGACAAAAGTTCTGGTCCATGGAAAGCGTCTTATACTTTTGATATGACTTCAAAGTATTATTCTATAATATATACATAAAAATCAGCCATACAAATTTGAGTTTAATCACTCCTATCTTTAGATACTTTTCTCGCCTGGTACCTGCCCTGGTGTCAAGTGGCAAACGCTACAAACAAGCAGATATTGAAAGTACTCCGAACCCAAGGTTTCAGCTTCGTGAATAAGTTATGTCTTAGAGCTCTGGGATCTTTGACTATAACGACATATGATAGAAATTCAGAAATTATTATTGACATTGAGATAATATTAATTTATTATAACAATACTATATACCCAACTCTAACCGTTCTCTGAAACTGAATAACATCGAAATCTATAGAAATCTGACCATGCATAACAGAGGTTTTGGGAAACTGAATTCAATACAACCCGTTTCTCATCATTATACAGAATATTCAAAAATCATTATCACTTTTTTATCATTTCGAATAGAGATAACTTAAATTATTTCGAACAAAACCCCCTATATTTTATTGATCTGAAGAACAGAAAACTCAATTATCTTTCATTTCATTTAGGGGTTCTCTATACCTTACCTAAATAGTTTTTTAGATATTGGCTTTTTCAGGTCTTGTATCAATGCGCTTTTTGATAGAAGACAGCTTCGACACGAACGACATTTATTTGATTTTCACCCAAAATTCTTATTGACACTAAAATTATGTTATCATTTACATTTATATTGTCAGTATGTTATTGAACAGACTAAACAATTTTTACTTTATTCAAATGGAAAAACAACAAAATATGAAACAAAAGTTTAGTTAATTCGAAGTAGATGCTCGATATGACGACCATCCTGTTGAATACGAATAGTCACTCTCTGCAATCGTTTGAATGCCAACTTGTTTGAATGATTCCGGACTGGATATTTTTCTTCGTACACCTCGATGCCAAAAGCAATTATCTTCACATTAACCTATCGCTAAAATTATATCTTTTCGCTTTTAATTGTGATGAGTTTTCATTTTCGAGAGTAATTTTTCAGTGAATGTTTTGAATATCATAAAACAACAATTACTGTAAGTATGAATTCTTTCAACAAGTTTAATAAAAGTCGTGTCAGAGCTATCTTGATTCAAAGAATACATTGAAATGAAAATTATTATTCGAAAAAGACCCAAAAAAATGGGTTCTCTATTTGAAATGACAAAATTATCTTTGTTTCAAATTATGAAAAAAAAAAAATGCTAGCGGCTTGAACATTCTGCGTGATTTTGAGAAACGGATTGTATCGAAATCAATAGACCAAAAACTATTTTATGCATGGTCAGATTTCGAAGAGATGATTTCTATAGATTTCGAACTTATTTAGTTTTCAATCGAACCTAGCAATTTCCTAATGGTGCTTACTGTATGATTCTTTGACACACACTTTACCCCATCCTTTGTTTCTTGATATAATTCCTAGTGTTGTTTACATTTGTCTTAAATACCGATTGTATTACGATATCATGTGTTTGTTGCATCATTATACGTGCCGTATCTTTGCATAATTTTTCTTCAAATGCGCCATTGAAGTCTTCCGTCCCAATAGCGGAGGTAAAATTATTAACCTAAACGATATACTACTACATGGTTTCCATATTGAGTTGAACAACAGAACATGTTATTTGCGATAATTCTCGAAAGGAGAGCGTTGTTTCTTAAGCCCTCGCACACATTTGGGACTGTCGGACAACCAGAATTCCAGAAAAATGTTAGTGGACATTATTACCACTGAATCATCCATACTTTCATTAGAGTTTTTTGAAAAAATCCTCTGTGAAGGTCTATATTTTATTCGGGGTATTATAACAAGACCTCATTTATCAGCGAATAGATTTTTCAATTTCAACGAAAACGATTTTGAGTTGAATTCGGAGATTTATGTTTTGAATGTTTTAAGCTTGAGGGTTTTATTCTTTGAATATAATTCTTCGTATTTAATGAGATGAATTTTCTAAAACAAAAATGTTGGAGTGGAAATTCCAAAATTTATTCGAATTGATAAACGACGGTCGACTTATATTTGATCAGATTATTTCCAAAATATGTCAACCAATAACATTTATTCCACAACGTACATAATTATTTATATTAAATTAATGAACATAATATGTTACACGACTTGTGAAATGTGTTGCATATATTCAAGAAGGCCCATGCAGTTTATTCGCAAAAAGAACGAAGCGGGTTTATCAGCGAATAAATTTTGACAGATGATGGAAATATTCGGGGGTAATAACAAGACCTCGTTTATCAGCGAATAAATTTTTCAATTTCAACCGAAACGATTTCGTTTGAAAATTTATCTAGTTGTATTCGGAGATTTATTTTTTGAATTAAACCCGAGGAGCTTCCAAGCTCGAGAGTTATATTCTTTAAACATAAATCTTAGAATTTAACGAAATTAATCTTCTGAAACAAAAATTTTTGAGTAGAAATTCCCAAGTGAATTCTATTTTATAAACGACGCTCCAGTTATATTTGATCAGATTATTTCCCAAGTACATCAATTAACCAATAACATTTATTCCACATAGTACATAATTATTTTTATTAAATTAATGAAGATAATATGTCACACGATTTGTGAAATGTGTTACATACATTCAGGCAACAGTCAAGAAGGACCATGCAGTTTATTCACAAAAGGAACGAAGCGGTGAGGGAAATAATCGGTAAAAATGTCCCGGTATTGGACCCGAGAACTATAATACCGCATTCCCGAGGAACAGTAACAGTGAGCTAGAATCACATAGAAAACTAACCGATTTGGCAAAGTTATGACGTTATACAATTGAAACTCTGACACTTGATTTTCTCAGAATAGTCTAATGAATATAATCCAAACTTAGTTCATTTAGCTATATTCACATTTGATGTAACTTTCCCTATCGCACCCATCGAGCATGCACCACATGTTTTTCAATGGATCCAACATACGTTTTTGCATTGAAAAATTCTCATTGAAGCGAAGGTTTTTAAAAAATTAGATAATATCTGAAGCTTATATAAAACAAGTTGCAACCTGAATAACTTTTAAAAAATGCATAGACATTTGACAAATCATATCCTGGTAACACATTTTGACATATTCGTTCTAGAAAAGAATCAGGAAAAATATTTTTATTCATTTCCGAATTACATTTTTTTCAATGAAAGAATGAAATTGTTTGGACTAGTCAGTCCTGTTGTTGTTTCCTTTAGCTCAACGACGAAATAAACTAAGAAAATTACCTTTTTTAAAGACTTTTTTTTATTCAAACTCAAATACATGTTAATGTCAAAATTCAATCTTTCAGTCAACAACAAAACAAAAGAAAATCATTCTTATACAAGGTGAGTTCAATAAAAATTAATAAGGACATTCTCCTCCTCGTGATGAAATCACAAACTCTTTTTTTCTTTTCAGGTTCCGTTACCGCTGAGTGATTTACAGATTTTGGCGACTAGACGTTTGTTAATTCCGTCTTCTGTCTTCACTTCAACCACTCGACATTTTTCATCATTTCCTCTGTATACCTTTTGTATTTTTCCAAGAGGTCACATGTTCCTTTGAAGTGAATCATCCATAACCAGGACTATGTCATTCACTGATATAGAGTCTCCACCAGCATACCATTTCGTTTGTCTGTTCAGATTGAGTAAATATTCTTTTTTCCATCGCCTTCAAAAAATATCTGCCAAAGTCTGGGACGCTCTTCATTGATTCATCATATTCACTTCGACTTCCTCATATTTCCCAGCAGGTGGTGCAGCTTCATAGGAACAGTTTAGTAAGAAATGATTGGATGTGAAACTTTCAGAACCTGAAGAATCACTGGATACGTACAAGAGTGGTCTACTATTCACCATATTTTCTGCCTTAGCAATTAGTGTTTTCAGTACTTCTTCTATTTGATGTCTTTCTCTCAAAGTTACTTTCAAGACATTTTTGAACAATTTTATCAACCTCTCCCAACTCCCTCCTATATGTGGGGAAGCTGGTGGAATGAATCTCTACTTTATGCCTTTGAGAGACAGAAATTCGAAAATTTTCGTTGAATCTAGGTCTAGGGCGGCATTCCTCAATTCACGATCAGCAGAATGCTTTGTCCCGATATCGGAATGTATCTCTCTGGGACATCCTCGACGACTTATAAATCTTCTTATCGCCATGATAGCAGAGTCGGTATTGATTAAATTCGCTATTTCTAAGTGGATAGCTCTTACACTCATGCACATGCCGCCTTCGAACTGTTACCGATACAGGTCCAAAATAATCCATAGTCACAGTAAATGCCCTCACGAAGCTCTGAAGTCGAGTTTCTGATAACTGACCCATGTCCGGAACTCGTGGTTGGGAATTTCTTTTCTTACAGGAGAAGCATTCGTTTCTACATTTTCGAACGGCGTTTCTCAATTTCAAAATCCAAAATTTTTGACGAATTTTGTTCATAATGAGTTCTTGACCCTGATGTCCAAATCTAGCATGATAATTTTCAATCAACAGTTTCGTGAAGCGTTGTTTCGTACCAAGAATTTCAGGATTTTTTCGGAAAAAGTTCAGGTCTTCAGATTGTTCCAGTCTTCCTTTGATTCTGAGAATACCTCGTTCATGAATAAAAGATATGAGTGTATAAAGTAGACTTGATTTTTCTAAATCTATCTGAAATTTCTTGAGGAAAACTAATCAAAATTTTCTGCCACTTCTAACTCGCGGACACCTCTAAATTTGTATTGATTTTCCTTTTCTTTCAGCAATTTGCTATGAATCGTAACCTCCAGGCCGTGGCTCTCACTAATTTTGTGTATTTCGAAATCCTCTCAATATTCGTCAATTTTTTTTTTCAACTGCAATCATTAAAATATTTTGTTTTTTCGTTTCCATTTCGATTTCTTCGACTTTTTCTTCGATTTCTTTTGGCCACTTCTCTTCAAGAAGTTCGGTCCTGTTAGCCATTAATTTTTGCTTGCTGTGTTCACTTCTCTAGTAATTTCATCTGCAATGTTGTGTTCTCCAGGAACCCAATGCCAATTATCAACATCTGTGATGTCTGTTATTTCCCCAACTCGAAATGATACAAAAGTTTTGGACCATAACATCTGGGTATATGTATTTCATCAATTTTCATCGGTTCTGATAGTTGCGTCTATTTAGTGTTCGTGTCTTCAGATATTTGAACATCCCAATCGATTCCATGTTTCCATAAATATTGCATAAAACTTTTAAAATTTCACTCCCAGTGAAGGCAAGAAACCTAAAGGGTCAAAGACAGACATACCGACTGTATGAATTTACCTTTTTATCGCTACTTTCGTTTTTCTCATATTTGAATGGGTTTTCTGATTATTGAGTGAAAAGGTGAAACAGTCTGTCTCAGGATTCCACCATAGTCCTAACAGGTTCAGGAATATTGTCGATAACATTTCGTGAATTGCTTATCCAGTTACGGATTTCAAACCCCGCTCTTCTTTGGATTTCCATAAACTCCGAAATGAGTTGAATAGCTTCCTTTTCTGTCTCTTTGCTATCCAGGTAGTCATCAACATAATGTTTATTGTTGATTCCCCTGGCTGCTTCGGGATACTCTCCATAGTTTTCTCCGGCACTTCTATTCTTGACAAATTGGGCCATTTAAGGTGAAGATGTTGCCCCAAATGTCATAGCTTTCATCTCGTAAACATTAGGTTTTTCACATCTATTCATACGTCGCCAAAAGAAACGTTGGGCTGAGCAATCTTCGTCCCGAATCAAAACCTGATGAAACATTTCACGAACTTCTGAACAGAATGCTATTTCCTTCTGACGAAATTTCCATAGTTTTGATGTTAAATTTTGCAATAAGTCTGGACCTTGTAGAAGTTGGTCATTTAGGCTAATTCCGTTAGAATTGGCTGCTGCGTCGAACACCAATCTGAACTTGACTGGTTTATTGGGATTAACCACACCAAAATGAGGTAAATACCAGGTTTGTGGATCTTGTTTTTCCACTTCAGTCGTATTTAGTTTTCGAATGTAACCTTTGGTTAAGTATTCCTCGATTATTTTCGCAGTAATCTGCTGCAAAGTCCCCATTCTAGTCCATTTTTCTCTCCATACATTTTAGACGAGATAGCTTTACTATCCGGTAATAAAACATTTTCGTCTTTCCATAAGAGGCCTATTTCAAAATGATATCCCACTCGTTTGATGGTATTTTCCATGATTTTGATTGCTTTGTTGTCTTCTTTCGATCTGCCGTTTTTTACTAAAAATGTTATACCAAAATTTTCTATTTTGAAAAAATCTTTTACTAGTTTGTTGATATCTTCATACATTTCATCTTGGGTTTTACAACAGAGGTAAAATATTAAAGATTTTTCAGAAACTTTCTTTTCTTGGGGGTAGGTATCTTCCATGTACAACCCAACTCAGTAGAGTTTTGGATACGAAAGGAGTATTTCAAAAACTTTGATAAATGTGTCTCGCGATAGTTAAAGCACATTGGTCTGGCCGATAAGAATTGTTGGTTGGGCATCATAGAAAGAATAAACAGGCGTTTCTTTTATATATGGATAAGTTTTGCTCAATTCCTCCACATCTAAACTTTGTCTGGATAATGACAGGCTAGTTACAGTTCTGACATTATCCATGGTATACATTTTGGATCTTTCTTCCACTCTGGCTATTTCTTAAGACACTTTTCTTGATTAATTTTAATTTTTTATAACATTAATGAGCCACTGGTAAAAAAGAGTTTCGACGGAACCAATCATTGAAGTTGTTCCAGCTTCATCAAGCAGAGCAAAAGTCGAAATTTCTTTTATTCTCCATCTCAGTCTAACGGGAATTACTCGAAGTAAAATAGTGGGATTTTCTTTTTAAAACAAGTTGACTCTTTTTACAAGATCTTCCTATTTAGAATCACTGTTTTGGGCACTTGCCTTTTGTTCTTCTTCTTCGTTTCTAATATATACTCAACTAGAAATGCCAATTCATTGTCAGTAATAAATCACAACATGAGCAAATTTGAGAAATCACCAAGATATGCAGGTGTTAATTTTTAACAAATTGCCAATTCATTTGCAAAACCTAGAGCTAAGACCATTCAAATCGACAGTGAAAAAAATGCTACTTCAAAAATGCTAAAGAATGTTAAAGAATTCATTTCTGATACCAACATCTGTCTATGAATGCATCATTTGTGTCGGAACAGTTTGATATGTTTAATGTGCGCACTGTGCACTGGTGTGCACTCTGCCAAATGTCATTTATTCATGTCGAATAATTTTAATATGTTGCATATGTAGAAATTTCTCATAGCTTTTTTGAAGTTATTAGTTTCCACTTTTCATTTATGTCGATTTTCTTGAAATTTTGACAATCAATCAAAATATGATTTTTCTGACAGCATGAACATTTATCAAATTTCCTGGTAGAAAAATCACATTCTTTCTGGCTTGGTATTTATCGTTTTTATACACTATCTTCTCAGGGAAGTTGTAGGTAGCTATTGAAGTCCGCGCAACTTGATGCAGCTGAAGCGATTTTTCTCATCCAGATGGAAAATGTTTTCAAGGTAACATTTTCTCCTTGGGAAACTTCTTCGGCCCATTTCAGACGTAAAAAAGGTGATAACTTATTTACAATTTCGTTCAATATTGTTGGATTGGTCTTATGTCCCTTATCATTAAAAAGTTCCATAGTGGTCACTAAATTTTCAATTACGTTAGAAAAAGGAAGAAATGTTTCGAATCTTCTTTCTTTTGGAGGAATGGCTAGCCGAACTTTATCTATCAAATTAGATATTATAAATTCAGGTCGTCCAAATGTTATTTTCAAAGTTTCTAGGATTTTTTCTACGTTCTTGGGTGCAATAAGAAGCGGTTGTACTGCATTCCTTGTTCTTCCTTTCAAACACTTTTGAAGGCGTATATTATTTTCCTCTTCACAGATTTTGAAAATAATTGTAGAACGTTCAAATTGACATTGAAATATAGGCTTCAGGATTTCCATCAAAATTTGGTAATTTATAGTTGAAACTTTCCTTTCTGTCAGTATATTTCTCCTCAACAGAATTCACTTTTAAAACATCAAAAATCTGATTCAGATATTCAGTGGTCATTGTCAAGAAATTATTTGTAGTAGGTGGTACAGTGATATTCTTTGATGTGTCTTCAGTTTTCCAATTAAATACTTTTTCTTGCAGAGTCATTTCTCTCAGGTTGAATATACTGTCAGCGCCCGAGATCGTGAACTTTTTGGATGAACCTTCCTGGACCAATTCACGTTGCAACTGGGCTTCCTTTCTTATCATTTCAGCTTCTATTTCAGCATTTCTTCTTTCTATTTCAGACAGCTTTCTTGCTTCGTTTAATTCTTTTTCTAAAAGCTTTCTTCTCGAATTTTTCGATTTTGTCTATTTGGATTCAATTTGCGACAAGGTTTTTTCTGGATTTTTGCTTTTACCAATGGTTTTGCTCGAAGGACCAATGTTTGGACTAGTCAGTCCTGTTGTTGTTTCCTTTAGTTTAACGACGAAATAAACTGGGAAAACTACCTTTTTTAAAGACTTTCTTTCCATTAAAACTCAAATAAGTAATCAAGTTAATGTCAAAATTCTATTTTTTAGTCAACAACATAACAAACGTAAATCATTCGCATATGAGTATAACAAAAATTAACAAGGACAGAAATGTTTGTATACAATGCTATACACTATTGCCATACAATGATATAAACGAGCTTCCATTTACACCTTTATATAGTTGATAGTTTCGGGAGCAACTTAACTGCAATGCCTCATAATTCTCTTAGGTGTTCTTATGCTGTCAAGTATCTACATCTCATTCACTTCAGGCTTCAAATAAAAATAAATTTAAAGAGATCCGGAGAGTTTGATAACCATTCTGAAGAACCTCTTCTGCCAATCTAGCTTCAGAAAGAGAAGTTACACCGTCCTACTGAAAAACTATTTTGTTTTCGAATATTTCCAAATTATTCTCAATTGCTGTATTGATGCTCAGTATTATTCAGTTTTCTAACATATCCAAATATTTCTCAACATTCAAATTATCACCGAAAAAATGTAGGACAATTTTGATTTTCCACCACTGCATTCAAACTGAACATATAAAAAATTCTGATGTAGGTTGATACGTTCCGTGAGGAAACTCAATGAATCTACCGAAATTATCTTCGTTCAATTCATACGAAGGACCCTGAAAATATTTGTACGAGTAATTCTTGTTTCTCGAGAACTTGGTGAGAGCCTGCTAAATGGTTATGTTTTTTAATTTTAATGAAAATATGAACATGATGATGGAGTCATTTTCCACTATTCAAGATGACCTTTTAAAAGGTATTCATGTTAAAAAAGGAAACATTCTCAAATTCAGATATAAACAATATTTTGATTTTTTTTTCAGTGGAAAAAACCTACGATAAAAATGAAGAATTTGTTTGTAATATCTAATTAAAAATAACTACTTCCTTGGCTAAGGCCATGCTGGACATCAAAATATATCTTATAGATATCGTGAAAAGACCCCAACTAGAAAGAACTAATCTGAGTGTAAAAATTTGGATTTTCATCCAGATAGTTAATAATTTTAAGAAAAAAATTTAAAAATATTTTCAATTCACATTTGAGAATGTTTCCTGTTTCAGTTATGTTTTTTATTGTTAAAAGATTTTTTCAATGAATTTGTTCAGTAATTCCAAAACTTATTTATCTCGTACATTTCC
The DNA here is from genome assembly GCA_958502065.1 of Chrysolina americana. NCBI lineage: Eukaryota > Metazoa > Arthropoda > Insecta > Coleoptera > Chrysomelidae > Chrysolina > Chrysolina americana. The sequence continues at coordinate 38,833,708 of OY293419.1, forward strand.
ATCTGGTTCTGACCATATAATTTGATTAACAATGTCCATTCTGATGATTACAATTCGGTTTTAAAAATCCATCAGAGAAGCTTTTTTTACTACTCGGTATCGGTATTTCAGTAGCACCAACTTCAAGTCATGAAGCAATCCTTTAATTTGAATTAATCATGAGTAGCTTTCAACACCACGTTAAGTGCTCTCGTCAGCAGCTCGTAACTCGAGAAATGAAAGGCTTTTTCTGTGTCGTTCTTCTATCTTTTCATACTCAATTGCCCTATTTATAGAGACCATTTTCATTACACGTTTAGCTGAACCTTCATCGTACAGTCGCATTATCGAAATCATTTTTCAAAATTCCAAACATATTTCGGGAATAGTATAAATAGATTTGTATAAGTACATGGAATATCTTCACAGAAAATAAACTCTGGTTTTAATAAGCGTAAACAATTGGGAGTATTGAATATGTGTTAACTATAAACAGTTTTCAATTTATATCACTATTTAACTTTTTAATTATACGTAAACCTAGAAAAAAGTTATAAACTGCGATTCATTTGAAACAGTTCGTCCCAAATCAAAATATACTCTGAATAATGAATAATGAATGACCAGATGTCTATCATGTTTTGTGGGAATATTTCATTTTAATACATACTTTTATAGTCACAATAAAAATTGATATCATCAAGATGGTATATATCATGAATGTGTGTGTAGAGAGAATTCGCATTTGAGAATTCATTTGTCACATAATAGAATTTTGTAATCTGTATCAAGCTCTTTACCTGGGAGAAAATCAATCAATGTGTCTAATATAATATGTATTTCTGTAATTCATACTCAGTTAGATGGTTACGTTGATTTAGGTATATACCGAGATATTCAATAGTTTTGGAATTTTGAATTCTGCAGAAAATATAATGGTTTGACGACAATTGATTCTTTATCTATCACAATTACAAATATCCGTTTCTAATAAGCCAATTTTGTGGAGATGTGCAGTATATTAAATTTGTAATGATTTTTAGAGTGTGGCGGTAAAAGTGTAGGCTATGAGTGCATATTCGTCTACAGAACTGGAATAAAATTATCGGAATATCGGTCCAATCGACCAATACAAAATATAACAGATTGGCGCAAAAGATAATCAAGTTTTCAACTGGACAACAGTGGTGTACAGTGGTTCTGTCAAATACTTCATCATCCATCGCATGTACTTATCTGGTATATTTTGTACTGGTCGACTGTACCGATATTCCGATAATTTTATTCCAGATCTGTATATGTGGAACGCTACTTGGCAAAGAGCGATGAATTAAAATATAAGGATTTTTTAAATTGTTTACTAAATCTGTTCAATTATGCCCCTACATTGTATAAGTTTCTTTTTGCTAAGGGTGACTATATTTTTGAAAACATATATCTTTTACGGGATAAAAGCTTTTGTGTAGTTTTTTTTTGCATGACTCTCCAGTCTAGGGCTCTTTTCAATATAATAGGTGAGATCTCGGCTGTGATTATGGAAGAGAATTCATATTGAATATTTATAATGTATTCAGGTATAAAAATTACGACGACTGTAACAAGTGGTGTTTGAGAACACTATGGTAAATTCATCTAGGAAGTTTTCAGCTAATTTCTATTGGCAGTGTGGATCTAAGAATATGTAAGAAATGTTTTGGTCCCTTCAGAATATAAAGAATATCATTAAGAGGATCTTTGAATTATTTATAGGTTAGTAGTTACACATTTCCAAAGATGATTTGCCTTAATGAGAAAACTCAAAACTGATCATTGATGGTAGTATTAGGAGTGCTCGCAATACTATAAATAGCAATTCTGTCAGAAATCAAGCTGCTTGGTAACACCACCAGTCCGTTAAGACTAGTTAGGTCTAGTGATGTTATAAACTTCACAAGGCAGTGTATGGTTTGAAACAATGAATTTTGTTGGTTGGTTTTCAATTAAATTACATCAACTCACTAGCGGGGGCAGACACACCTCCCAAAATCTTGAATAAAAAGAGAGAGATTGAGTAATACCCCATTTTGTAGGTCGTTCAACTACCTTTACAAAAATACCACATACTCTACCTTTCTTGATAGCAGTTTACGAAAAATTTGGTGAAAACTGTAGGTATCAATAATAAATGAAACTGAAGTCATATTACATAATAGTAAATTTCCAAAGTATTTTTTCTTCATGCAAGTCCTTACTTGCATAGTAGTCTGTTTTTTGTGGTGGAGGACGCATATTTTATCGTTTGCTTTCAATAGTTTAAATAGTAAATTGTGTATTGCGAGCAAAAAAACTGTCAAATCTTTTTTCCAAGAATTCTTATGTGTTTATAATTCTTGTACGAAGGCGTAGAAGGGCCAACAACAAAATATTTTTGAAAATAGTTGGAATTGCCACTTTGAAGTGACAATTGCCACTTTGATCTGACAATTGTCACTTTGATCTGGCAATTGTCACTTTGAAATGGCAATTTTCACTTTGAACTGGCAATTGTCACTTTGAACTGGCAATTGTCACTTTGAAGTGGCAATTGTCACTTTAAACTGGCAATTGTCACTTTGAACTGGCAATTTTCACTTTTATCTGACAATTGTCACTTCTATCTGACAATTGTCACTTCAAACTGGCACTTTTTTTGACACCTCCATGCAAAAATATTGTTTTTCAGTCAAATTAAAAGTGGCAATTGCCAGTTCGAAGTGACAATTGTCAGATCTAAGTGATAATAATTGTCAGATCGAAGTGACAATTGCCAGTTCAAAGTGACAATTGCCACTTCGAAACTTCAAAGTGACAATTGCCAGTTCAAAGTGACAATTGCCAGTTCAAAGTGACAATTGTCAAATCAAAGTGGCAATTGTCAAATAAAAGTGGCAATTGTCACTTCAAAGTGGCAATTGTCACTTCAAAGTGGCAATTCCAACTATTTTTAAAAATATTTTGTTGTTGGCCCTTCTACGGCTTCGCATTCTTGAGACCATTTGTTTGTACCAAAATTATAGTAAAAGTAGTTTTGTGAGTCAAAGGTATTGTCTTTCAATTATTCAAAAATATGGTTTACACATCATCAAAGAACTGAAATTATTACTTATGGAGAATGTCAAAGATGCGCATGAAGAACGACAATAATGTTTAATGAATGATATCCCAATAGTAATTTATATCATATATGTTCTAGAATTGGTTACTAAGTTCAGTGAAACTGGTTTTGTTGGCAAAAAAAACTAAATAATCGCTGTGTTTTGGATGAAACAGCACAAATAGAAGTTTTAGGCTCTTCACTGCAGAACCCTACACATCACTTCGCAATGTGGCAAGACAAGTAGGAATGTCTCACGAAACAGTAAGGAAGGCACTAAAGATACATGAACTTCACCCGTATAAAGAGCAAATCCTTCAACATCTTTTTGACGACGATTTCGACAGAAGAATTGATTTTGTGAAACAATGATGGATTTTTTAGAAAACCAAAATATTTTGCCCAATATTTGCTTTACTGATTAGTGTACATTTTTTCTCAATGGGCATGTTAACAAAACAAATTGTCGCTACTAGAGCGATGAAAATCCGCGACTTTTCAAGGAAGGTCATAAACAGTATCCAGAGAAAGTGAATACTATTATTAGACCTTTATTCTTTATGGAAAATCTAACTGGTGAGCTCTACTCAAAAATGCCTCAAGAAATGATAAACCCCTTAATAAAAACTAGTTTGGAAAATCAAATTGATGCGCGGGTCAAATTATTTAACAAGAAGACCTTATTCACTTCTACCAGAATGAAACTCCGCGGCAATACTTTCTTCCAGTTAAACAGTGGCTAAATGACAGATTACCTGGCAGAAGGATTGGTCACCACGATCACTTGACTTATAGATTCTAGATTTCTTCTTATGAGAGAAATTGTCGTGCTCTTAGTTTTTTTATATGGCTGTGTTAACTGTATATTTTAAGTTACCACTACCATACTAATATAATTGGACAAATAAGCATAAAATTTCATGAATGTGATAACAAAAAAATTTCCAAGTGTATTTGACGTAAGAAAATACGAATTTCTTATCGGAATTTTTTATTTACGCGGAAATTTTGCGTTATTGGCAATACCGCATGCATATAATGACAAAATATGATTTTTTATAGAATTTCTGTTAATGTTAGTGATTGGTCAAGCATTTTTTTCACAAACAAATAAAAAACTTATTGTGAAAAATTGAGAAACTCAGCTTTCCAGGGATAGATCGATGTAAATTGATTATTTTTTTGTAGGCTCCAAAATTCATCGAACAATTTTTTGAAAGACTGAAACATATTGGTCGAGAAAACTGTTACTTTGGTTAAGCCAGAAATACATACATATGGTGGAAAATGGAAATAATCCATTTTCTCGGTAATACCACTCATTTAATTTGATTGGTTTACTTTATCTGCACCTGAAAATTAATTCAACAATAATTGTCAAGTGACCAAAACATAATTGCTGTGGAAAGTTGAAATTTCTTGAAACGGAAAAACTACCTGATATTTGTGAAATTCTATTGTCGAATGACCGAAATGAAGTTGTCGTAAAACCACCGATTTTTTAGTGGTGAAAAAAAATAGTTTTTAACGCGGATTAAAAACACAATTAAATTTTCTCAGAAATGTACCTATATAGCTTTGTCATGTTTCTAGCATCAAAATTCACTAAATAATTTTCAAATGACGAAAACATTTGTCGTAAATATTCCAATTTTTTATAGCCGGAAAACTACTTCTAAATACTGAATAATGGAGATATTCCATTCAGTTAGTGATACACACACACTTGGGGTATTTTTTCTGCTCTTGAAATTCTACTCGTTAATTGCCGAATGATCATGAATGATCGTCAAATGATAAAATTTACGGACGCCGGAAAACTACCTTTAAATGGTAAAACTCTATTATTTCCAATATCTTGGTATTACCTAAGCACTGGTTGATGATTGATTATAATATTTTCGGACAGAAATTCATTGAAAAAATGTCAAATTATGTGTTATTGAAGATTATTAACACAATTCAAATTCCACATGAATCTATACCTGGTAAGTTTCTCTATTTTTCACTATAAGATTTTAATTTGTAAAAAAATGCATAGCCAGTATATATTTCACAGGAATGAGAAAATATTTCTCAAATCATTTTCACGTCAAGTAGACTTCGACAATTATTCGACAAATTTTGGTCGTCACAATGAAGGAATTTAATGATTATTTGTTTAGTTGTATTGGTGACAGTGCTAACTTGATATAAAGTTAACACAGCCACCCCATATAAAAAACAATTGTAGCGAAACGATTTTTTTCCCTATTTGTCAAATTCTCGGCAAATATTCGACAATTACCGCAATATGTTTAATCACAGACTTCTTAATTCTCCGAGCCATGGTGAAGAAATTTGACAACACGGTAAAAGCACCATTCCATGCGACGACATTAGTCATATTAGTCATAGTAGTCATTGTATTGTGGAATGGTGGTTGTTAAAGAAGTCATGCTAGGGTGGATTATTTGTGTTCTAATTGATGAATGAACGTACGATTCATGTGAAATGGTTTACGAAATATTGGTAAAAATCTAGTTTTCGATTTATCAGTGAAAGTGTATTCAATGCACATCAAAAATAGTGTAAAACTCAAATGTGATTGTGAGGTTACCTACGTATACCAATTTCTGCTCTTGGAGGAAATTTCTACTTCATTTATGCCAATATGCCTATTCTTTGCTGTGTGACAGGGTGTAAGTCGAATTACTATTTTCAATAAAACCATATCTCAGTATTTTATTTCCCGAAAGAAGAGGAATTGCGAAAGAGATGAATTTCTGCAATACCCCATAAAAATTGGAGCCTTTCTCAAAGGTCTGTTGTATGTGCGATTCATTTTCATGATAATGATATCATCAGCTATGAAACATTTCCTCTACGAGATGAATAAAAAAAAAATTGATTGAAATTTGATAAAAACTATAGTTCCTTCAATTTTTCAGAATTTACTGATAGTTATTATCCCAACAAGTACGGAAATAGTTCCTTTCCCGCATGCGACTGCCGTTACCCGAACGACGCAAAGCGGAGTTCAAGTAAGCAGTCGAGTGCGGGAGAGTTCCATTCCGTAAGAGTTAGGATCAATATTATTTCTATAAGCGAATTAAAAAAATTTATGCAGCACTCTTGAACAAACTTTTGCGTACGGGAAAAATGTTACCCGCAATAGTGGGGGAATAACTCACTTGAAGTGACTTAAGCGTACGGGAAAATTTTTCACGCACTAGTGCGGGAAAAAAACACATCTCAAACTAGATTGCGTGCGGGTATAGGGTCGAATCACGCATGCTTGTAGAAAAAAGATTTTTCGAAACCTGCAACATTGTTGTGAACTTTAACGTAACCGGGGTTACTTTGATTGCTCGGACTGCTCGGCAGAGAACGGCGTGGGTTCTTTGGACTATATTGCCAGATTCGGATTTTTTATGTGGCAGACAAGTGTTTTTAAATTCGAACTGTAAGAATTTGACTGGCTTGGACGCCAGCAATTTTTAGTTTAAGAGGTTAAAAAGTACAAAATACCTAATCTACGAGAGATAATCAGATAATTGAAATGAGATAAATTGACTTCCTTTTGTAACCAGATCAACAAGAAAACAATATTTCAAAACCTATATATATATATATATATATAATAACTGGAACGTTGTGATTGTTGTTCTGCTAACCTGAGTACGAACGAGATGACACTTCAGGCAACAATTTCAGGCAATCCTCTGGTATCGACTACGCCTCCAGGTTCTACTCATTTCCTTGTGTTCCCTCGTAAATAGGGGTCGAGTTCATGAAAAAGGTTTGATAGATGTTAGTTTATCACAGATTTGAAAGTCAACATTATACGATACCCTCCTCACTAAAAATGTGATATAATATTACACTTTAATGAAATGATGTACTCCGTGATGGTCATGATGGTAGAGCGCTTGTCTCTTAACCTAAGGGTCATGGGTTCGATTCCCAGCATGGTCATCGGTCTCGTGCATGGCATCACACGTTAAAATGTAAGGGCTGCGTCTTCCCTAGCTCGGACAAGTCTTTCGAAGACTTTTGAGGGTTGTACTCTTGAGGGTGTGCAGCTGGTTGACGGAAATAACAATTTTAACAACAACAACAACAATTTTAACAATTTTAACTCGTCAACACAGGAGTAGACATGTATGAGTACTTATATCTAGGATAATCTTAACAGCAGAATATTAATGGTGCACCATGAAAAATTTTACTTGAAATCATTACTGAAAATGTGATGAATATATATATAAATACAAATAGAAAAAAAATATAGAAATAAAGAATAATAAATTTCAATGATAATTAAGGTCCACAAAGTTGGAGGTTAGTTGTCCGAAATTCAAAATTGACGCTTTGCGGTTAGCACTCCGGTATGTATGTTAAACTTGAAAATGTTTAACTTGACGATAGACGAAAAGATAGGATCGTCAGCTTGACAAAATGGTGTCGCTTTCTGGTATGCAACATGCACAAATAAATATTTTATTTGAAATTCACAGGTTTCTCGGTAAATTCTCTTCCACTTGATCACACCTCAGAATTTGCCCTAGGTGATTAAACTGCTTTGCTTATCGTAGCACCACTGGATTCCAATTAACCAAACTGCCATAATCGATGGTTGATCAACAGGTTATATGATCATAATTTCCGTTTCAATTAGGACTGTATTCTGGATTGGAGCTCGTCAACAATCCAATTCCAAATATGCATCCCTTAGGGTTCATTCAAAAAGATTTATGATGGCATCAATCCACGTGGATTTAAACACCATGAATCAGCGAGTTGTTTACTCCTCGACAGACAAACTAAGAAGAGAGTCATCCCACTTCTCCTATTCTCGAACTGAATTTCCGACATCATGTCAGTAACATCTATATGAACCCAACGTTATCAACCCAGATGGCATTAGATGGGTCTGTCGACAAATGAAATTTACCCTTAGACAAGTTCAGCTATTTGCCATCAGCTGTCACTGTACGTCTTAGCTAGTGAGAGAATTCTGTTTTCTACTCTTTAGACAAGTTTACATGTTTGTTATTAGGTGTCGCTTCTAGTACGATTTTGGAATTAAGTGGAAACAATTTGAAATTTAAATGTAACGATATTTTTGTTACAGAACTAACCCCGATGACAGAAGTGAGAAATGTTTAGATATTCATGATAATTTAGTAGAAGAGTTTGAAAAATCAGGTATCCACAGTTACGAAAAATAAGTTAGGGAATATGCCGAAAAAATTAAATTCTTTAATGGGAAAGTTCATCACACTGAAAGTAGCTTAGGTTCGTAATCAGATGTTCTACTATCTGATAATGAGAAAGGACTAAGAATAATTTCGCAAATTTTAATATTCAATTAGATGTAGGTCCAAGTTTACCTTGATAATAATAAGTTGGGATTCGATGAGTTAAAATGGATTCTTACTTTTAATTTGATATTGAGTAAGTGGTCACAACTTGAAAATATTTTGGCAAGGTTCGGTAGCAACTCAAATCAGACCAATGCAAATATTAATAATTTGATGGGTAAAAATATGATATATTTGGAAAAAGCCCTTACACTATCTTGCGAGAATAGCGACCAACATTCACATTCACTCACACATTCATTGCCTTTTGAGAGAAATGTAAGGGAAATTGTTAATATTATTATTATTTTCCTTTCATTATTATTTTTTCATTGTTTATTTATTTTTGAACATTTTTTTTTATTTTCTGTTGTTTCTTCTCTCTGTGATATACAGAATTTTATTTTGTTTTAGAATAACATATATTTTATTGTAGAGAAATAGGGCTACTGATGAAATATCCACAAAAATAAAAAGTAATGCAACACAATAGTGTATAAGACTGTCGTGGAAATCTACCATATATTCATTTGAAACAATTTATCTGATTTTGGTACATTTGGTATATGTACCTCCTAATATCATATTTTTTTCAGTAGTCAGACATCAAATGACAAATCTGAAAAATAAATCAGAGATCATCTTTGTGGTTTGGATACTCATCAGAAAAAAAAACTAGGAAAAAAACTTTTAAAATGTGAATTTTAGGGCATGGAAAAATCCGTTTCTAAAAAATTGATTAGATTGCGATTTCCGTTTGCCATGAAGAAAATGGAACAACCATGCCAATCGGTATTCTTTTTTCTACAGATTCACTCTCTTGTGTTATTTTTCTAGTTATTCAAATAAGCCAAGAAATTGACATTATCGAATAAATAGGTCGGTCGTCGAATTGATCGGCAAAGCTCATACGACACGTTCGAGTTTCAACTCGTCCACATTGTAAATGTTAAGTCGGTATGAGGACGTGTTGACCGACATAAATCGCCGCGACATCACAAAAGAGAAAATATTTGAATGGGTTTTGCTTGATTGAAATTCGAAATTATGATTGATGTAAGAGATGATGTCGTGGCATCATTGCAGTTGTTGGAAACCAACAGCAGCGTTCTCGTCGCCCTCAAAGTTATAGCAGCAAAAAATATGATATACAGGAATTAATAAAGGATTCACTGCTAGATGAGGTTGCAGAGTTAAGCCTGGAATACAGATGTAACGCGGTTTGCTCTTCTCTCCAAGTGTTTAATCAATTCCTAATCAAAGAAACAATTATAATAATAATAATATAATAATAATAATATAATAATAATAATAATAATAATAACTTCCTAGATCTAACTATCTCCCGTAAAAGTAACACACATAGCTTCTCTATTTATCACAAACCCACCCACCCAGAAACTACAATACATAAATATTCCATGCACCCACAATCACACAATTTAGCAGCATATCATTCTATGATTCACAGACTGGTAAATATATCTCAAAGTGAATCGGATTTCAAGTGAGAGTTAAATAGGATTAAACAAATCGCCTTAAATAATTGATATGAAACATCAATTATAGATAGACTGCTTGAACAAAAACAAAACAAGAAAAATCTAAATTTAATATACCTGCAACTTACTACTCACAAAATATCCAAAATCCTTAACTTCCGCTACTGTATACAAACAACTATTCCTTGAACTCCAGGCTGAGTACATAGATTACAATGAAATATTTACTGCCGCCTCAAAAACCAGCGGTAGTGAATATGTTGGAGCGGAAACCATAGCACATGCAACCAGCGAAAAAACGGTTATTTTCACTGATTCCCTTAGTGCAATACATGGCATCTCCCAATTATACCCAAAGCACCCGATTCTACAACGCATCAAATCACAAATAGACGCATTGAATAGCCAAAATAGAATACTGGATATTGCCTAGATACCCTAACACATCGGCATTACTGGAAACGAAATAGCAGATACCGCTGCTAGAGAAGCATCTACTGAACCTATCTCGGAGAAAATACAAGACATACCTTACTGCCATTTCAAGGACCATATCAAGAGTTATACAAGAGAGCTATGGCGTACCAGGTGGTAAAACACCAGCAATAAACTAAGAAAAATCAACCCTGACATTACACCTTACAGCTTCAATGGAATAAATAGAAGAAATCAGGTCATTCTTTCTAGACTACGCATTGACCACACCAAACTCACTCACCAACATCTAACAAAAAAAGAAACCGAGAAATGCGAAATTTGTCAAGTCAACGTCACAGTAAAGCATATCATCTCGGAATGTCCCAGATACTCCCATGAACGACAACTCAACGGCCTAACGAACAACCTCCAGCAGAACCTCGACAAACGCAACTTACAGAACCTCGACAAACGCAACTTGCAGAACCTCCTGAAGTTTCTGAAGATGGTCAGAATGGACAACCACATCTGACCCCCACTGGACCAATCTAGACCCTTTCAACACTTCAAGCATGTACAATTGTTTTATTTACATTAAGTGAAATTGTTATTATTACCACTGTACCGAAATGGTTGATGCGGTCTTCTTTCTAATAAAAAAAATATATACCCGCATATCAAAGAAAAATCCGATCAACGCTTTGCATGTCTAACATATCTTGGTCCCCAGACGAACAAAATATCTAGTTTCCTTCAGAAACGGACTATAAATGTTGCATTCAAAACCAACAACAACTTACATTCATATTTCAACAACGCAAAGTCCTATACGGGATAAATTCAAGAGGTCTGGGGTTTACGAACTTGAGTGTGAGGATAGTAATGCAGTATATAGGCCAGACAGGCCGCAGTTTCAATCAAAGATTAAGTGAGCATTTAAGAAATTACAGATTGAATAAACAAGATTCAAACTATGCCAACCATCTCATTGACAATAACCATAGCTTCACACAGAATCCACAAATTTTGCATATTCAACCTAAAGGTCAAAAATTAAACATATTAGAATCCATAGAAATCAAGAATCATTTACATAATAGCAATTTAGTTCTTAATGACCAAATTCACTATTACTAATCAAAGCAAAATAACGGAAATGATGAATATCGGTGACGTTATTTTTAACGGAAGTGATACAACATATGGCTGATTGTTATGGATTAATTTTTTAAAACTATGTCATTAGTGAAATTTTATACAGGTCCTAGTATTTAAGAAGGTGAGATTTTATCGTTACTTTAGTTCATAACTCAGCTCAGATGATGACACTGTGTATCGAAACAATTGTAAGCGTTACTTTACAAGTATATATTTTTAGTGTAAATTGGAAGTTTCTCTTTCCTCTATATTTATCAGTCATGATGAGTTTACACGTACTAGATGCCACCTCGATAGAACAATAAGCGAAAGGCGTGATTATTTTTAATAAACTTTCATTTTGTGAATTTATTGCCCTTTGTCAAGTACACACAGTTCCACACTATTCATTTCGATTCGACTTCCTCTCATCCGTACCGACTTGGTTCGAATTGCATTTGATTCGACCCAACATGGATCGACATTGTCGATAGACTCCATTCGACATCATAATGTGGACACCACTTTTTATACTCACATCATCATGTTCCATTGGTATGTTTTCAACACCACACGGAAAAAAAGGATTTGTTATATCAACCAAATATATTTGGTCGTTATTATTTGTTTGAGCAGATTAAATATCATTCAATCCAATTATCAGTTTGTATCATCTGATGGCGTCACATTATTGCAGAGATGAAATGGAATTCTTGATCCAATCTCCATATTTTGTTGATTCAAAAGTATGTTAATCAAACGGAATAATCTCTAACTCATATCAAACGAATCATACTATCGATGCAAACATAAGATCCGCTGGGAACAAGCGATTGAAAACTATCTTTTCAAAACCATATATATCAAATCAAGCATTTTTCGTTTCACTTTGATATAACAAAAGAATCAATTCAACTTCAATGAGGGCTCGAACCAATCAAGTGAATTTGCTCAATTCAATAATACGTTAAATCAAATGAAACACATTAGCTTTGTTCTGGTTCTGAAATTTATAAGTCCTGGGACGTCAGGATTGTGCGCAGTTGAGAAATAGTGAGCGAATATGAACCTAAAGAGCACACTTCTTGTCAACTGCGCATGATCCTGACGTCCCAGGACTGATAATTTTCAGAACCAAAACAAACCTATTGTGACTCACTTCGAGCTGATTATCATATGAAGTCAACTCTATTAATCGACTTGAATGAAAGATATACATTAATTCGATCAATACAAAACATGATTGTGTTGATAGTGGATCTTTTTGAATGAACGAATTGGACAGTCTTAGTCGGAGCTCATTAATTTCGTTGCTTCGATAGATTTGATAAATCAATCAAAATGAATAATTAATTGGATGTTTGTGTCAAGAGTTTTTAGGCTTCGATCAACAAAAGTCAAGTTTTGAAATGTGAGCATTGTTTGTCTTGGCTTGGTTGACGTTTTACTTTTTTTGTCATGTATTTCTTCTCCCTCAGCAACAGCGATGTTGCCAGCACTTTCAACTTTTATTAAATCTGAGCCGCCTAAGTCCCTAGTAGGTACCTATATGAAAATTGTTCAATAACACCATTAACATATAAAATGATATGTATTCCATATTAGTGTTTAGCAACACAAAACGATATTATGGTAGGTAAGGAATAGGTTACCTACCTATCATCAGAGTTGTTATACCTATACCTATGAATAGGTTGTATGAATAGAAGATTGGTAAATAGCATATAGCAGGTTTTTTATTACTTTAGGAGGGTAGGGTAAATGCTCTGGTTCTCGACCAGTTAACGAAAAATTCAACTTTAAAATTGATAAGTATATGCAAAATTTCATCAAATTTTAATGAAATTGGTGTTTATCGATTCCGTGGAAAGTTTGAAATAATTGGTTAATGCTATTTGGAGAACATTTTCCATTCAACAATTTAAAGCTCAATAAAAAGGGAAAAACTACAATATCGCTGGTTCTTGACCACCCCGCAGAGTTCTCGACCATTTTTGTATTGGTTCTCGACCACCACCATACAGATTAATTTTGGAGGAAAAAACATAATAAAAAAACTCGTCTTATAAAAATTTTAATAAATTAAACATTTTTTGCTGTGGGAAGCATTTCTACAAACTAAAAATAGTCCTTCAGTTTTTTTTTTCAAATAGAAACAATGTCTATTATTTAAAGTCATTGGTTTTTTCCTAACTATAGGTATGAACATGAACAATTAACATAAATCACATTTATAATCTTTTGTAGCTGCATCACTGTATGGTATATTGTAAAATTCAGTGCATTTTTTATGGTACCAATTTTCACAGAAGTCGCAGCCAATATTTTTTTTATCGTCGTCTTCAGTATCACTATTCAATGTTTCTTGACATAAAGCACATGGAATCACCTTCTTGATTTTTGTTGAAGTTTCTGTAGGATCCTTCCTGACATTTTGTCGCTTTTCTTTTGACAATTTCCTATTTTGTAGTCGGTCTTCTTTGAGTCGTTTTCTCTCTTCTTTCTTTCTTTGAATGTCTAAATTCTTTTGATGTTTTTCTTAATCTATTTTTCTATAGTATTCCCTCCATTTCTCGCTGGAAATTGCACTTGGAGCTCTTCCCATCTTCTTTGTATTTGTGTTGTTACTTCTCTTAATAGGATCGGGATACTTCAAGTGATTGTCAAATACTTGACTTAGGGGTAGTAGCGGCCCATGTTCATTTTTGTTTGCAAGGGGTTCAGATGGTTTTTGCAGGGTTTCAGATATATCTAGTGTTTTATGTTTTTCAGTAATTGCGTCTGATTTTTCACTATCTTCTACAATTTCTGCGTTACTGTCACTAATAACGATTACGTTTTCTCCATGATTGGAGGAGGCAGCTTCAGGAACGACAATATTATCTTCAATTGTGTGGTTTTCAAATTCAGCATTATTGTCATTATTAACAATTATGGTTTTTTCATGATGGGAGGAGGCAGCCTCAGGAACGACAATATTTTCATGAATTGTGTGGTTTTCAAATTCGGCGTTACTGTCATTAATAATAATTACGGTTTTTCCATGATGAGGAGACGCGGCCTCAGGAACGACAATATTTTCTTGAATTGTGTTGTTGATAGTTGTGCTGATGATCTCAAAATTTATGAATGGATCAGATATATCAATGACAGGAAAGTCCTCATTTTCTAGATCTTTCACAACAGAGTTTGTGAAACAACTTGGCAGACTAACATCGGTATCATCAACTTGATTCTCATTTATTGCCTTCGACTGTGTTTTATCCGGATTTGTGTCATTTTCTATAACCAACACTGGTCTGGCAGAACTTTGATCAACAAAATTCTCTTTGTTTCCTTCTGAACTCTTTCTTGGGGATACCATTGTTGGTTCTAGCAAATCTATTTCGTTCATGATTACTTCTGTATTTATACCATAAGACTGTTTTATTTTATTTATAACTTTTTTTGCAGATCTAATGTCTCGTTGTGTAATGTTTTCACTTGATCTTCGTGAAACATGTGGCTGTGTTTTTTTTAATCGTTCCGAGGTATTTACTACACATTTCGTGTAGTCTACTGCATCTGGGTTTAATGGAAAAATTCCACATTTTCTAAACCCATTTTTCACTTTAATTTTGAATTCCGTTTTTTCTGTCAGTATTTCATTAAAAACTGAGCAAAAGTTTGTCTTTGAAACACAAGAATTTATATTTTCTGGCCTAGATTGCCACAGGCGTACAATCTTTTTCCAATCAGCTTTCATGGGCCTGAAAACACTGACATCAGCTGGTTGTAGAATGTGGGTTGTGTTGGGTGGTAGCATACAGAATAACTTGATTTTGATCACACCACTGACTGGTCGCCATAGTGAGGTGAGATTTATGACCATCTACGAAGAGGATGATGGGTCTAAGGATGTTTTCCTTCAATAGCCATTTATTAAAATCGTTGCTGAGGTATTCATAAAAAACTTCCGAAGTCATCCAACCTTTTTCTGATCTACCCAACACCCAGTCACTAGGCATGTTATCAACTAATGCCCTAGGTGGTCTTATATAAGGAAAAAGCACCAAAGGAGGTGCAAATTTACCATCAGCATTGAAAGTTATCAAAACAGTGACATTTTCTTTTTCATTGCCTTGCTGAATGGAATACAAATTCTTAAATCCCTTTGGACCTAAAACTTTTCCTGTTTTTGGGCATAACGCAAAGCCAGATTCATCACCATTAAATATCCTTCTAGGGTCGTTAGTAAGTACGTTCATCAAATTATTATCTCTTAAAAACTGGAATAATTCCTCAAACCATTTTCTGATAGATTCTTTCGTCACTATGGCTCTTGCTTTATTAATTCCTTCCGCTTCTCTAAAAAAAATTTAAATACCATGTTTGTTGTGGTACCCCATTTTTAAATATCTTTTGATTAGCGTCTGCTGCTATTTTATGCACCGTATCGATCAACATTTCTTTTTTTACAGGAAAACCACACTTTGCAAGGTTAATCACCCAATTTTTAATTCTATCTTCTCCTTCCACTGTTAACAATGGAGGCGGTCCAGGCTTTCTTAAACGATCCGGTACTCTTCCTGAAAGTCGATCAATGATTGTTGTTTTTGGAACATTAAAGCGTCTGCTTGCTTCTCTTATTTTCATTTTATTTTCTCTAATTTCGAATAACGCATTTTTTAAATTATCCTCGTTGTATCGAAACATTTTTCGTTTAACTTTTGTTGCTTTAGGTTTGATAGTCTTTATCGTTTTTGTTCTATCATTTCTTTGTTTGCGGTTTGTACGAGCCACTAGAAAAAAAAATTACCTACATTAGGAAAGTTCAAAAGTTTTGCAGGCCATAGAGCTGAAAAATATATGAAGTGTTCGAAAACCAAAAATTATCTGAAACTGCTTCTCGACCGCCAGTGCTCGAGAATTGAAAATGATCAACTTGTTTTTCGACCATTAATAAATCACATACAATTACATATATTATTTAGGCCTAATTTCATGGTCGCAAACTAATATTTAGAAAATAGATATGTAAATTAATCAGTACATAGAAAAAGATTCAAAAAGTTTTCTAAGAAAATATGTTAATTCAATGAACAATTATTTGAGACACAAATCGGTTCTCGACCACTCTGGTCGAGAAATAAAATATGCTTATTTTTACAATACGGGTTTGCGACCACCAAAAATCAGACAGAAAAAATTTTTTTTTGTCTGATTTTATATGAAATATACAAGGAACTATCTTTAAAAAGTAATATAAAACAAAATATGAATACCCAACGCATCTGAAATGAAATGTACTTACTATTTTCTATCCGGTACCACTTAGCACTTCTCAAAGCGTGTGTAGAAACAGAACCTCTCCCTGTGATAGACGGTAATGAACTGATTTTAGGCGCGAAAAGTTCGACTCCTACCCCTACTCTGCAAGCTGATTGGAATGAGTGAAAGTGGTCGAAAACTCGTATAACGGTTATTTTTAAACTACAAGGAATATTTTTACTATTATTTTGTCTTAAATCACGGAATGGTCGAGAACGAGTGCCGGTCGGTTAACCAGTGCATTTACCCTATGTTACTCGGCATGCTAAACTTTATATATATATTTTTAGTGGGATTTCATTGATTTCAATATTCTGATTCAAATTCACAATTACCTATGAACTATAATATAATGGTTATCAGGTACCTTTACCAAGATTAGTTGAACTGGATATTCATCGATTCTAAAATCCTTGGTACCTAACAATCTGAATAATATCTATCACCTATCATGCAACCACTAGATTTACGTAAAACATTGTTGAGTCGGCAGCACCGCAATTGCACCGAGTGCATCAAGGGCATCCAAGGGACAATCACGCGACTTTTCGACCTTAGCTCTTTCGCAGTTTGCATGTCGCCGGTCGACGTCGAAGTATGTAGTGTCTTTTATATAGGTTATAGGTAAATAGTTTTGCAGCTTAAATAACAGGTATGTATTATTTTATGCTTTTTTCTCACAATGCATAGGTACGTTTGACTAGCCGAAATTACAAGTATTAACTACCTACCTATTCATTCACATGATCATTACTCATTAATATCATTACTCTTTTTTTATATATTATAATGTGTAGCGGCCGATTCATTATAACTAGGAAGCGTAGGTACGGCTAATTTGATTGTATATTGTATCAATTATACAAGTATGTATAATTGGCATTCTGAAAGTCTAGAAGGGGGTTCACGAATCAAATGAATTAACGGATGTTATGAAGTTAGGAGATGAGTCGAGTAGGTATGTTGGTATGTACCTACAGGTTCGAATAGTGCGTGGACAAAATTGAATATTTCACTGAGTGACAAACATGCAAATTTCGTCCTTATTGAACCGCCTGAATATATGGGCTTTTGATTTAGTGAAAGTAAATCCGTTGTCTCATGTACTGAGTATCACGTATGTGTACAATATATACCCACTACCGTTACAGGTGGTATTCAGACTTAAAGGAGTCATCGAAATTTGGTTAGCAGGTATACACAACTTTGGTGTGGATGAAGCAAACACTGAAGATTGAGTAGATTTGTTGGATTGGACACTACCTAGGTATATAATTTATCTGACTGATAAGTAATCAGTAGATATAGGTATGTAGGGTACCAAATAATAATATATAATGCCAAATATAGGTATGGTAAAAATAAAAACAATTTTAATTTTTGTGGAGTTTTATTATAGAGGGTGTTCCAAATTAAGTTGGCACCATTGCCAACTCCGTTATTATTGATGCTACGAATTCGGTTAAATGGGCAAACTAGTAGCATTTTTAATGACCTCGATGCCGAAAACAAAAAAAAATTGACAGTCGCGTTTTCAAAATATTTCATAAAATGATATATTTTTAAATAGAACACCCTATATTTTATTGCATGTTAAAATTCTTCCTGAAGAGCTGATTTCATCGATCTATAACAGTTGGGGTCTAGCTGAAATGATTACAGAGATATAGGGTGTGAAAAATTGAGATTATTTCAACTTTAGGAATTTTTTAAATCAAAATACATGAAGAAAATGTTTTTTACGAGTTTGAATTTCATCAGAATCAAAATGTTATTCTGATCACCCTGTACATTTTCAGAAAATGATCAATGATAAAATTAAATCAAAAACGTTCTTGGTCAGGAAAACGAGATTATTCATAATTGGTTAGGTAGTTTCTGGAATCATGTTATCATTTGTATGTTAATGATAGATTTTTTTTGATGAATCAACAACTCTTCTGGACGTGTTAGTAGTTTGGCTTTTTGGGTCGATCTATTCACTTTCCAATGTCCATATCCATTGTGGCGTTATATCAGTTACTTGAAACCCAAATTGTTTGTAGACATGGAAGAATTCCTGGAGAAAATCGAACTGGGGGATATGCTACATATTTTCGAAGGTGATGGTGCATTTTGGCTTTGTCTATTTGTCTGTTTGTACTAACATAATAATTTTCATGAGCAGAAAACCACATCACCTTAGATATTGCCAAGAAGCTTACCGAACAAGAAATAAAGGAATTGATTCCATCCATTGGCAAGCGTAAATTGTTCACAGAAGCAATTATTGCGTTGAAGGAAGAATCCTTCATAGCGGTATGTGTTTTCTCAGTTTACGTAACAAAAATAATTATTTTTTATTCCAAGGTCCTTTGTTGCTTAAAAACTCATTTGTTTGCTACTCTCATAACTATATATGAAAAAATACCGAAAAAAACTTTATTGCATCTCATATTTTTAGAATATGACTTTCGTTAAAGACTGAAATCGAGCCTGGTGGATATCTGATATTTCCAATGATGATATAAGCAGTCAGCCGGTTGCTTCATCTCCCACGCCGTCAGCAAGTTCATCCACTGCAAGCTCTTTAATATTTATTTTTGTGGTGAAGCATAGACTCACGCACACCGACTATAATGTTCTGACAGCAAAAATAATCACACTATTTCCTACAGAAGCTGCTGGGACATACTATGTACCAGCGATTTCAAAGAAAAATTCTATAAACAATAAGCCACAAATTTCTTAAGGACGATTAGTTGACAAAATTAGGAACCTACTAAGATTGAGCAGAATGATAAGTGAAAAAACTGACACTAATGGCAAGACTGAATCGAATATTCTTGAAAATTTTCATGAATATAAAAGTTGGCTAGACACAAGAATAGAGCCCTGGACAGGGGTCATTGAAAAGTGGAAATATACATTCGGCACCAGAAGATCATCGACTGCTAGCACAGTCAATAGCTTTTTTTCGCAATGGCCAATTTTAAGAGACCCTCGAGCAGTAATGCTGGTATGCTATATGAATCTATCATAACTTTCCTTAAATTTTGCCTTTAATCATTTCATCATCAGTTCATTTTATCATTTTATAGATATTCACAAATGTGAATTAATGGTAAAATCTGATTTCTCTATTAATTATCTACATTGATAATCTTTTTTTTAGATCAACATAGATTATGATCTGATTTTTCCTGATGCAGTGGTTGTGAATTTACAAGTAGATTGGTTCCAGTTCATGGAAAAATTGTTAATGCTGAAAAAATCTACCATTAAGGACAAAAAAACTCTTCAACTATTGAAAACCCTTGAACTAGAGGACAATGTGGATGGTGAGATGAACTTTATTATTTAATTATGATTTGCACAATAATTCTAGTCACTTCAGAAGGAAACTGAAAAAACTAAGATGAGAATATTATTAAATCTCATTTTTATTCTAACTATGAGTCTTTCTAAAAAATGAGATCATAATTATATTCAATAAAAAAATTACTTTTAGTTATACCTACTCAAATGTGTTGGTCATCTGATTTGATTATTCAAAAAAGTTACCACTGAATTACTTAATGGTGGTACTTTTTTCCGAAAATACCTTGTTCTTGTAAATATTCCACCAATATGAATCAGCTCTCCTATTGACTTCTACACTAATAATTCATCTTTGTTATATGACTTATTTTGATTTAGGAAGTTTCAACAATCTACCATTTGATATTTCAGATACAAAAGTAGCACTTCATCTGAGTTTACTACCAAACTTGATTCCTCCAAAGAGTAGAACACTTTTAAAGAACCGCAAGCATTGGAAGTTTTCAGCAGCTGAAGTTTTGGACAGTGTATTGATGCATGTAATGGTAAGATAATGTGCTTTCTTTGCTTTCTTGAGTACAAGTTGTTGTGTGTTTAAGAACAGTGCAGTCTTGAAATCTTCAGTTCAATATTTATGTTCTCTCATGTAGATTCTTAACTAAAAATGTTTCACCAAGTTCTTTCTGGCGCATATTTGCTAACACCAATGTTCCCAACTTCAAAGTTAAATTACAAATGTTAACTTACATTGATATTCTGAGAAAAAATTGCCAATTAAGAAATATACAAACAACAAGTTTGGGGATATAATTTTGAATTAGTGGCTCTTGATACAAGGAATAATAGTGACTTCAATCAGTTATAGACCTAAAAAACAAACTTCAAACCAAAATACTGGCTAGTATTTCAATGTCAAATTGTTTTCAAGGTATATGTTTTTTAGTGGTTGGGTATGGGTGTTCATTTTATGATTATCGACCAGCTTAATTGTATTGAAATCAGTAAAATGAATAAGAAGAGATATTGAATTTACAGATCCCTGGAGATATTGAAAGGTCAATATGCGACTATAGGAATAAGATGTTCCAGTTGAATCAAACTGTCCAACCCTATATTCTTGTGGAAGGACCTTCTCTGCTGGAAATTAATTCGGTATATGTAGTAGTAGATGAAATTCGTTATAAACCAGAAACCCTCCTGAAAGCACTGGATTTGCTGTACAAGATATTTCATGTGGCAAATGCTTGCTACCCAATCCAATCTGAATATCTGTGGCTCATAATTCAGAAATGTAAATACAATATCACCACACCTCAAGATAAGGTTATTCCATACATAGTAGACATCATTGAAAGTATTAAAGAGATGTAAGTGATATCTTGAAAATAAATTGCACAGGAAATAAGAATATATGTTTCACCATTGAACAGATCTATTTTAGAGAATCAAAAATGAAATGTTACTTATGCAACTGCCAATTTTCAAATACGAATATATTTATATCACACTTAACTTATCAGATTCAAGTATTTCGAAAATTCTCACTGTTTTATAAAGCCCCAATCTTTTCCTATTGGATCAATTTCAGAACCAATTAAAAAAAACAAACAATTTCACTGACATTAAAACAAAAACTTGGTTATTTTGTATCAATGAGAACACAGCTTGAAAGTATTTCTACAAATTCCAGAAGTATACAGAACAATGTGTGAATACAGAGAAAATATTCTAAACGAGAAACTAGATGCAGGTTCTTTTATAATTAACATAATGCAGGGAGATCCATGGCAAACGTACATAAACAACTCGAAACAAGAATACGTTTCCCTTGATAATCTATTTTGACGATTTCGAAACTTGTAATCCCTTGGGAAGTCATGCTGGTGTATATAAACAAGGTGCAGTTTATTTTTCTATAGCTTCTTTTCCTCCGCAATATGCTACTAAACTAGAAAATATATTTTTGGTTATGTTATTTCATAGTAACGATCGTGTCACATTTGGAAATAAAGCTGTCTTCAGTATACTTATTAATGAATTGAAATACTTGGAAAATACTGGTGTTGAAATAACTTGCAATGGAAATATAGACCAGGTATTTTTCTCCATGATAGTATTGTCTGGTGATAATTTGGGATTACATTCCTTGTTTGGACTCGTAGAATCGTTTTCTGCAAATTTTTGTTGCAGATTTTGTAAATGTCACATGCGTGATATGCAAATTGCATGTAAAGAAGACTCAACTCTTTTACGGACAGTAGATGAATACGATGAAATGGTTTCTGACAAAGCATATGGTATAAAAGAAAAATGTGTATTCCACGATTTGCCAAATTTCCACATATTCAATAATTTAACCTGCGATATTATGCATGATTTGACTGAGGGTGTACATCGATATGCATTAGCAAAGATCATTGATCACTTCATTTCTCAAAATATTCTCAGTCTGGATAGTTTGAACCAGAGAATTAAATATTTTGATTACAATTCCATAAGCATAGAGAAAAATATACCGCCTCCAATAAAAGCCGAACACATACAAAATGGATGCATTATTTTAACGTCCGCTGAAATGATGTGCCTAATTTTGAATCTAAGACTAATAATAGGAGATTTAGTTCCTGAACATAATGATGTTTGGAAATATTATTTGATATTATTGGAAATTACAGAAATTGTTATTGCTTCTGCAATATCAGTTTCAACTACAGAACTACTCAAAACTTTGGTCGAAGAACACAATCATCTTTACGTTTCACTATTCAAAGATAAGTTGAAGCCAAAATTCCATTTCTTGCTACATTATCCTAGAATAATCAGAAAAGTTGGACCTCTGTGTTATATACAATCCATCAGATTTGAGGCTAAACATAAAGAACTGAAAACGACCGCCCACGTTGTCACAAGTAGAAAGAATATATCTCTTACCCTTTCATTGAGAACACAACTTCAATTTTGTCATCGCGTATTGTCTCAGCAAGTTTTAACAGATAATATTTCACTAGGTCCTGTATATGAGATATCAAAAGACGAGCAACAGTTTAAAAATTGTATCAATGATACGAATTACAACTTCTGCATCAGTTGGTTCGAATTCAATGGAATACGATATAACAATAAATCTATTTTGTTGTTTGACATAATTGATAACGTTCCCCAATTTTGCCAAATAGCTCATATAATAGTTTTTGAGAATAATATATTCTTCATGATTACTCCCTTACTTACTGAATATTTCAATTTGCATTTGAGAAGTTATAAAGTTCAAAAGCCTGAAGAACCTTTTAGAATAATCAGTTTTGTAGATTTTAAAAACAATATCCCAGCCTATTCTCATTGTCTTCCAAATGGTGAAACATATGTTTATATTTCCAAATCACTATGAAATTTCACAGATTCCTGAAAGAAAAAGTCCTATTTAGCTCAAAATCTATGTTGATTTAATTGTGAAACTTTTTAGCTGGAATAAGTAAGTTCGGGTGAAATGCCTGGTGTCAACAAATATTGGAATGCTTTGTTTTCGTATAACTAATGTTATGTTTACTGTCAATACAAGTATTATTTTCATTTTTTGAAATTGTAATAATTGTCATTGCTATTGGCCATGTATATATTGTTCCTATTATTTCTAAGAATGCTTTGAGAATGTTTGATATTTATCCACTGTGTGAGATTTGTTTCAAGTCATATACCTACTATGTGATTGATTCCTGTTATTTGGTTTTTTAATTTCCAATGGAATTTGGAAAAGACTAATGTTTTTGATTTTTTTTAGAATTTCAAGTTTATGTTACTGTTAAAAAATCAGAATAAATATACTTTTCAATATTCTTCCCTTTGATTTATTCATGATCCAAAATATATGTACAAATACCTATACAAGATGATTAGTTTTGAATTTATTGCATTTGGCAATCTTCCAGATGATAATGATCATCCATTTACAAATATGACTGAAATGAATATATATAGACTTATGCCGCGCAAGTTTTTCAACTTGCAGTTAAAAAATTTGTTTTTAAAATTGTTTTTTCCGTTAACCAGCTGTCACCCCCCTACGAACGACAGCCCTCAGAAGTCGAAACTTGTGCGAGCTAAGGATTAACGAGGTCTTACCTTTTAACGTGCGATTCCTAGCTGAATTAGAAATTTGAAAATTGGTATGCTATCATAATCGATCGTGTCCGTTCTACTTGAAATATGTTTGGTCCTCCAGCTATACATCTGTGTGAACTACTACGGCGGTATTTTTTTTTAATCGAATGTCAACAACTGCGTAATAGATAAGTTGACACGAATTAGTATCTATAAACTCAGAATTATAGGTTTCCATTTGAAATGAGAAAGTTAATTCCGACTTTCGACACACCCTGTACATGTGTTGGACTAAAAATATTTTAGGTTGAACGGACATGATCGATTTTGACAGCACACCAATTTTCAAGTTTCTAATACAACTGCAAATTGAAAAACTCAATGCAAGTATATTTCTTGGATCAAGTGATTCCTTTTGTCATCTTCCACATTCTAATCTAACCAATAATCACTTAAATGAATTAATTATTGTATCAAATTTATTAATAAATTTCGTTGAATCAACCATTTTCCACATTCTAATCAAATAAATAATCACTTGAATAAATTGATTATTGAATCTAATCAATCGATTGATAAATTTGGTTAATTCTACCATTTCTCACATTCTTATCAAACAAATATTCATTTGAATAAATTATTAATTGTATCAAATTTATTAATACATTTTGTTCATTAACCCATTTTCCACATTCTAATCAAATAAATAATCATTTGAATGAATTAATTTATAGTATAAAATTGATTGATACATTTGGTTGATTGCACCATTCTCCACATTCTAATCAAACAAATATTCACTTGAATGAATCAGTTATTGTATCGAATTGATTGATATATTTTGATGATTTGATCCAGTATTATATTATTTTGATCACTTTATTTGATCAATTCAACAAAATAATCAATTGAATTGAATCAATCTCTGTATCAGAATAATACATCATATGGTTGGTTGAATACGAAATATAGTTCAAGCAAGCAATATTCAGTTGATTGAAGCCACGAATTTCATTTGAAAACAAGATATTATGTTACTCATTTCAAGATTATATTTTGTCGTGCATATATGACACTTTTATTTGCTTGATTGAATTGAATTTTGGTTGATTCAACGATTTCTTTTTTTCCGTGCACGTTTCTGAAATATCCTGTGAACAGAAAAATTTAAAAGTATTCTCTGAAAGGGCAATAATAATTCTGAAAAATGTTGATGCTCTTGAAATTTTCCTTCATGTTTATGAATTATTAAGCCTCGTCGCAGAATATGCAGCCCAATATTTATTCCCAGGTACCTAGCACCTCATATTGGCTGCTTGTTGATTTCATATTGGGCCAATATGGATATATTGTAAGTGGTCGGTGGATCAGCGGTCTAATGCACAGGCCGCTCGAAACTCCAGCATAGCGATAGTCGGTTCGAGCCCGATGTAGGTACAAGAGAATTTTTCTCAACTACTTTATATCGGATCGATAGGCGACCGCATGCCTTGTTGAAAAACAAGTGTATTGTGAGTTGTCTATACTGCAGTCATATTTCAAATACGGACGATGTTAACAAAAGCACGTGAACGCCAAATTAGAACAGAGACGCATTAATCTTGTTAACCCAGTGAATTAAATTTGAAAATGTAACATCATCCAAAACCAACCAAGAACTTTACACCAATACAAATATCTTAAATAAATAATCAATAATGTAATTAAAAACAAGAAAATAAATCACCGCTGCAATCTCAAACAAAACGCAGCTTTTATATTTGTAACGCAGCCGAAATGAATACAGCTCTGTAAAAACATTTCGTTTGGTGTCGTGTCAGGTTGATGTTCTATCGACCAATGCTGCAAGCACGCATTGATCATTGTTTACATGGAGCGTATTTAAAATATGAATACACTATAGATGCCAATCTCGTCTGGTGCTACCCGAGGTGGTGTTGTAGGTTTTCCGGGTTTCCTACAGCTGAAAAGTGAATACGACACCAAAAAAATGAGTAAGTCGTCCCGGAGCGCCACGGCGAATAATAGACTATGCCTTTGGTTACACTCATTGAGTGTTTATGAGGGACTATTATTATTATTATTGTAAATGTAAAAATGGTATTGATCCAATATGGATGAATATTGGAAATAAAATATCATATTAACAATGTTGGGTGAATATTGGCTCAATCGATTCTGAATATATTTTCGCATTGAAATATTACGTCAATATTCATTGAATATGTTTTAAAAATATCAATGAAGCAATATTGTATATACATTGTTTTCAACATCTAGAATAAATAATGCAATCCCAATATTCCTCTGATATCGATTCAAGGAATAAAACCAATACTGTGTGTTCAAGTTTAATAACATATGAGTCGAATATTATTTCACTAATATTGAACAAATCATAATGACCCATATTGGGTCGATATTATTTGAATTTTTTTTTACCAATGTCGATAGAACAATATTGTCTACATATTGTTTTCAACATCTAGAATAAATATTACAATCCCAATATTCCTCTCATATCGATTCTAGGAATAAAACCAATATTGTGTATCATAGTTTGATAACATATTGGTTGAATAGGAATCGCACGTTAAAAGGTAAGACCTCGTTAATCCTTAGCTCACACAAGTTTCGACTTCTGAGGACTGTTGTTCGTACGAGGATGACAGCTGGTTAACGGAAAAAACAATTTTAAATAATATTATTTCACCAATATTCAACAAATCAATATAACTTATGTTGGGTCGATATTGGCTGAATAATTTTTGCCACTATCGATAAAGAAATATTGTCTACATATATTGTATTCAACATGTAGAATAAATATTGGAATCCCAATATTGCCCTCTTATATCGATTCTTGAAATATAAAAAACAATATTGTATATCCTAGTTTGAAAGTACATTGGTTGAATATTATTTCACCACTACTCAACAACTCATAATCACCTATGTTGATCAAACGTTAGAATTAAATATCAGGCCATTATTGAAATAATTATATCAATACACTATTAGAAAGAAAACCCATTACCGTTATTTTATTTTGAATATTGGTCGAATATTCAATAAACAATATTTAAATGAATTTAAATAAATTCTTTGTAACAAATCGCTAGAGGCCCTTCATATGAAACATCAGCTGAAACGTAAGGAAATATATGAAGTACTTTTCACAACTTGTTTTTAAGATGGTGGTTATGATGACCAAAAAGCAGACTCTTCTTCTTCTTCTTAATTTTATGGCCCTTGCTCCCTCTTGGTGCATTCAGCCAGGTCACTTCGAGGGGCTACTACTTGGTCTGATTTTCATCATTTTGTAGCCCTTGGATATCTTCCTCTTTCGTCTTATAACTTCATATATGTGTCTGACATATATCCTTAGATATATATGTATATATATATATATATATATATATATATATATATATATATATATATATATATATATATATATATATATATATATATATATATATATATATATATATATATATATATATATATATATATATAATTGGTGTTGGTGCTAAAAGGTTAGTGTAACAAAGTACTACAACAAAGGAAAAACTCTTCTCGCTTCGGGACAGCAGCGAAGCTTATCACACCCTAAAAGCTGTCTCGGATAGCAAGCAAACAGGATTGGATAAAAATACAGTAAGGATAATAAGTTTATTTTTGTTATTTTTTTTTCTCTCCTTCCCTCAACAGTCTCAATTGTTATTATTAGTTTTGTTAATTATTCCCAATTATTATTATTATTATTATTATTATTTTAATTCCCTCTTTTATTGTTGTTTGTTATTTTTTTTCATATATACATATATTTTTTTTCCGGTTTTGTTTGCTTTCCAAATATTGCCAATTTTTTTTTTTTTATTGTTTTGTTGTTTCATATTATAATTTTATTTGATTATATTTCAAATATTTCATTATTGAATTAAATATCTTATGATTACTATGTCGCAAAATTACTTGGATATTAAACGGGGCTGGGACTCCATTATTGATGAGTTCTCGATACAAATCATTAAGAGGTATTTGATTGATGGGACATTCAAAGAAGATATGTTCTAGAGTGTCTTCCCTACCACACTCACAGTTAAGAGTCTCTTTAATACCTATTCTGAATAAATGTTGATTAGTACTACAATGTCCTGTTTTCATTCGTATGATAGTCGTGATATGTCTTCTATCCATAAATGAATATTTTTTATACCATGTCTCAATAGGGTATGTTTCATGTATTTTACAATATGTTTTCCCTTTGCTTTTAATGTTTATTTCCCATAGTTTATAGTATTGATCTAAAATTTCATGTTTTATAATAGGCATATTGGAATGTTTATCTATTTTAATGTTCATGGCTATATTCAAAGTTGTTCCAAGTTTAGCTAATAAATCCACCCTTTCATTTCCTACTATCTTGGAATGTCTAGGTATCCATGCAAATTCAAAAACTGTTCCATTCAATGAAGCTAAATAACTAATTTGTTTAATCTTGAGAGTTATGTAATCATTACTAGCTTCCCTTTGTATTGTCTTTATTTTATCTATAGCACTTTTTGAATCTGTTAATATTAAATTTTTTTCCGAGTTTTTCTCTAGACACATCATCATACCTTGGTGTATCGCTATCAGCTCTGCATCACATATATTTGTAATGTCATGTAGCCTAGACATAAATGAAAATTCCCCGTTATTAATTAGAACTCCGAAACCCACTTTACTTTCTTTTTTTGAAGCATCTGTATACACTAAGTTATAATCCTTCTGGTATTTTTCTATTGCCATTTGAAATTCTATTTTGTTACCAAAATCATTCTTTTCCAACTTCAAATCTATTACTTTGGGTTGATGCCTATATACTTCATATTCAAAATCGAAGCAAGGACTCAACTCATTTTTGTATATGAACTCGTCATATAGTATGATAGTTTTTAACGCTTCTACTAAATATGGCTTATTTTTATTTTTCCAATATCCCCTCCCTGTATTACAAATTTTCCGTAAACTTTCTACTACCTTTATGACGGGGCAACAAGTAATATCAATTCTTTTGATGATAAATTTAACTGCTAATATCTTTCTTCTGTATTCTAGGTCAATTTCTCCCGTTTCTGCCAACAGTGCTGGGATCGGCGTGGATTTCATGCATCCTGTTATTATTCTCAAGGCTTGATATTGTACTTTATTAAGTTTATTTATGTTTTTCATTGGACAAGGCTTGATTAAAATTGTCCCATATTCTAGATGTGTTTTTATTATACCATTATATATCATTAACATACTTTTAGGATCTGCTCCCCACCATACTGTACAGAAACATTTTATAACATTAACTCCTTTATTTGCTTTATTATATTATTAATATGTGGGTCCCAACACAAGTTAGGTGTAATAGTCACTCCCAAGTAATTTACCTTTTTTTTTTCTTGAATTATATTATTCCCCATCATAATTATTTCTTTATTATACTGTTCATTACCCTTTTTAAACCAAATAGTTTCACATTTGCCAACAGATAAGGTAAAATCATGTTCATCCATCCATGATGTGATCAACTCCAACATATTATTAATTTTTTCTGTCATGTCTTGGATGTTGTCCCCTTTCGTGAAAATCAAAATATCATCTGCATATGAAATCATTTCAATCCCCTCCGTTAATATATCGAATAAAGATCTTAGATAAATATTAAAAAGGATTGGACTCAGCGGTGATCCCTGTACTAAGCCCTTAGTTGTTATCCCCGGCCCATGAAGATTTCCCTCTTCATCTTTGATGTAATTTTGTCTATTATTCAAAATATTAAATATTACATTAACCAAGTTACTTTCTACTTTATATTTTATTAAGTATTTATATAATTTGTTGATATTTACGTTATCATAAAAAAAACTGCAACTACCATTTGATTATAACTAAATGTCATTTGTACATTTGTTATTAGAAAAGTTATACAATCTAATGTTCCTTTGCCTTTTCTAAATCCCATTTGATAGTTTGATAAAATGTGTCTACTTTCAATATCCCAATCCAATCTGTTTTTTATCATTTTTTCTAATATTTTTAATCCACAACATGCTAGAGCTAGAGTCTATAATTCGTCGGATCATTTGGATTTTTATATTTTTTTAAAAAACCTAATATAATCTTTCCATTCCCTGGGTATT
The DNA here is from genome assembly GCA_958502065.1 of Chrysolina americana. Taxonomy (NCBI): domain Eukaryota; kingdom Metazoa; phylum Arthropoda; class Insecta; order Coleoptera; family Chrysomelidae; genus Chrysolina; species Chrysolina americana. Next base: position 38,864,087 of record OY293419.1, read on the forward strand.
CGTTCCCCTTTAATTATTTTATTGTAAAGATCTAGAATTTTCTGAATTGCTATTTCCGGAAGATGTATAAACATACTATATGTGATTCCATCTATTCCTGGTGTTGTTTTTTGTCCTGCAGTTTGCAAATCCATTTTCCATTCCTCACTGTTAAAATTCACACAGTCTTCATTATTATATGTTAAGTGTATTTCAGGATCAATGTCACATATCGACATCCTTTCCATTATCGTTTCTACCATCTGTTTATCTGGCATTGTATGTTTGTATATTATGTCTGTCTGAAAATTTTCTCATGATCCCCCAATCATATGATATATTAGCTTCCCTGTTGAGAGTAGAACAAAAAAGTTGAAAACCCTTTTTCTTTTTTCTCCTTAAAACTTTTCTTGTTTGTGCTATGATTTTTTTGCATGAATATAATTTTCCAAAGTAGCGTTATTTTTGAAATTCCTTATTGCCAGTTTTCGTTCTTTCACTTTTTGTTCACACTCCCCATCCTACCAGGGATTCATAGGTTCCTTTTTTTACAAGTTTTAGTTTTTGGTATTGAAATTTCTGCCGCCTCATTCATTATTTGAATTATTTTATCATACTCATACTCATCCTTTATGTTATTATTTATATAAGTATAATATACCTCCCAATTTGCTTTTCTGAAAATTCGTTTATTCTCATACTTATTAATCATACTAACTTCAGTATGATTTACCTTACAAAGCGTGGGAAAATGGTCACTATATCCACAATCTTCAATCACTTTCCAAGTGCATTTTAAAGCTATCTCATTTATAACTATTGTTAAATCTAGGATGCCTGGATTCTCTGTAGGATTGCTAAATCTTGTTGGCGTTCCATCATTAATTATAATACGATTTTTTCTATCTAAGATAAGTTTTAAATTTGTCCCATTTCTATTCTCTACCATACTACCCCACAAGGGATTATGGGCATTTAAATCTCCCATCCATATTATTTCTCCATTTAATTTCTCTATAATTTGTTCTATTTTATCTGCTGGCAATGTATGATTTGGTGGATTGTACATATTGATGATATTAAGTCCATTTATTTCTATAATAATTATTTGACATTTTTTATCTAACAAAGATTCATCTATATTAATAATATGATATTTAATGTTATTTCTAATCAGAGTGACTATTCCACCGTATCCATCTTCTCTATCTTCCCTTATCATTCTATAATATTTAATGTTCATATGTGTATTTTTTTTCAACCATGTCTCATTGAGAATAACAATATCTGGTTTTTGTTCGTTAATTAAAGTAACTAAGTTATGCTGATTATTTTTTAAACTTCGAATATTCCATTGTAAAATATTTAAATCTGTCATCTTCTCCTTACCACTCCTCTGCTGAGTCATAATCCCTAACTCTATCTAATCCTATCATAGTTTCAAAAATATCTATTATTTTCAATTTCATCTCATTTGATGTATCAGCAAACATGGAACAAAAGTCCCTTATCTTAGTTTCAACGTCATTTATATTTTTTGAACAACTTTGTTCTGCCCTGCTTGGTCTTGTTGTCCGAAACCCCTCTTGTTCTTCTGAAGAACTGCTATCATTGCCTCGTTCCCTATTAATTGCCGTTCCCGTATTAATTTGAAACATTTTTCCATATGGTTGTAATAAGGCCTGATTATGCCCTATTTTGTCATATCCCTTTCCCCTACTACTCTTTGGTCTTTCCTTTGATTGTGATTCTTTCGCTACACTACTATATGTTCTTTTTTTAAATTTATTTTTATTATGTAAATTATATACTTCTTTTCTTTGATCTAAACCTATAATATTATCTCTTTCATTAGTATTTCTGTTTCTTAATTCTGAAAACTCTCTACCCCCCGTATAATCGCCTCCTCTTTGGGAAAAATTAAATTTGCTTCAAAGAAACTTATGTTGTCAAAAGCCATCTTTTCTCTTATCTTTTTCTGTCGATCATATTCCTTACGACTTCGATCATTAGATTTATGTGATAAACTTTTACAATGATAACATTTAATAATTCTGCATTCTTCAATTTGTTCCTGAGTTTCATGTTGATCCCCACAGCTGAAGCATTTTTTTCCCCGGCACCACTTTTTTACATGTCCATATAAGAGGCAGTCAAAGCATTGAATTACTGGTGGTACATAAGGTGTTACCACATAATTCATATAGCATAAATCAATTGTCCTTGGTAGTTTAAGTCCCTCAAAAGTAAGTAATATTGTTCCCGTAGGTATGTTGACAATATCTCCGTTTTGTTCTTTTTTCCTCCTATTCAATCGTTTCACATCAATTACTCTTAGTAAGTTACTTGTTATCATTCGTTTTATATCTTCTTCAGAAAAGGTGGTATTGACATATTTTATTATACCCTTACATGAGATCTGGTTGATTGGTATATACATTTTATAACCCTTTTTTAAAAGTTTATCATTATTAACAAAACTGTTAGCAATTTCCCTATCATCAAATAATACTCCTATTTTATTATTGCCCTTTTTCTTGATACTTATTATATTATTTAATTTCAAATCAAACACCTCTTTTGCTATTTTCAATTCATTAAATCTTTCAACACTATTGTTTGACTTTTCTGTTGGTTCGATGACAACCAAATAAGGTGCCCTAGCCCCGTTTTTATAAAACATAACTTCATCGTTTTTATCTTGTCCATTTTTTGTATTTTCAAGGTTAACAACAATTGTATCGTCATTTACCTGCATTGTTTCATTACTACTCATTATTTTTTCTACTTCTAAATCCGTGCTATCTATTGAAATAGAATCTATATTTTCATTATCTATATTTTGTTTTTTTCTGGGGGGTTTCTCACCCCCCTCCGAATCACTCATTACCCTATGCTCCTCGAAAAGTTATTTTTCAATGAATATAGGAAAAGAAAGGTGAATTTCACAAAGGATATATGTGTTAGTAACGCACCTGTTGACCTGACTTCTCTTTAGATTTTCAATTTCACAACAATCTCTCAATTTCCACTTTTCACGATGTTTACTACTTGAATAGCGGCAACCGAAAGTGCAGACTCCTTTATTGAAAGAGAACTATAATTGTAGAAGTTCCAAGTCTCTCAATATTCTACCAATATGTCCAAATGATATTCTACCAATATTGCTTCAAGAACATTTCACCAATAATATTTTTATAAGTCCTAAACAATATTGGACTAATATTCCTAAATTTTCACTTTTTTTTCTTGCCAATATTGCATTTGAATATTTTGCCAATATTTTCATAGTATTGTACCAATATTGTCCCAATATGTGAGTGCTACCTGGATTATAGGTTTGATACTTAGTGCAGAATTTATTACAGCTGTTGCTTTTCAGTCAAATTCCAGTAACTCCTGAAATTGTATTCTCCTAAAAAGATTGAAACTATTGAACTGTTGATCAAGAACTGATGTTTTCAAATAAATTTATACGAATAGCAAAATCAACCCGACGGTTTCTCCTGAATTTTGTACGAGTCATTCACGTCACGATAATCTTTGTCCAAACAAGCCATCAAAATAAAATAACGCGTCAAGAAGAGTTTCAGATTGATTAGATCACGTACTCCATCATCGTGACGCATTTTTCGCGGTTAGGGGTATCTGAGATAACCGGTAGTGAACTTGAGCATATGTGGAAATGAAATATTGTTTAATCTAAAAATAATAGTGAGTAGGTACGGCATGATTACGCGATATAAGGAAATGGTTTCCTATGGGATCTTTCATAATAAAAATGATTTTCATAAATAATCAAAATAAACAAAACAACCACTGAAAGCAGATCAGTGTTAAAAATAGATTCACTTAATGGTAGACAGCTCGACGGAGTCGATATAGGTACTTGGGAAAATCATATGACGAACGACTCGCCAATTTAAATGCAATTTTAATGTAATTTCTGCGAAACTTCAATATGTCGCCTAGAAGCCTAGTTAGAAAAACATGTTTTTTGTACAACTGTCAAAACAACTTGACATTTCTGCTTCTCTATTGATGCGTAAATGTTTCCTTTTTTCACCGTAAAACGATATGATTAATTATCTTCAGCTCCAAGTTTAGATCTGGCAGTTCTCCTTACCCAGGAATCATTTCATTATCCACGCAGAACTTCTGGAGGTAAAATGTGAAATATTTTTTACAGTACTTGTTTTATGTTGTGGCTGAGGTATCTGGCGGTGGAGCTTCTGGCTCGCAATGGATAGACGTTCGAGGCCTCAGTACGCACCTAGGTCTCTTTAGATGCCTAGATGCCTATCTTCGACGGCTGGTGCTAGCTAGAAGTGCGCACCGACCACCCGGAATGGTACTGTAGGTTTACTGGGAGTTTCTACAGCTGAAAAGTGAATACGCCACCAAAAACATCAGTAAGTCGCGCTGGAGCTCCACGGCAAATAATAATAGCCGTCCTCTACCCGCACAGGCTATGCCTTTGGGTACACTCTATGAATGTTTATGAGGGAGTATTATTGTTTACGCCCCGTATATTACAACTTTGTTGATTTGATAGTTTTTAGCATATCTGTATTTAAATAATTTTTCTCTAATTCGTTGGGAATCCCTTTAATTTTCAGTCATATGAGGAATTCTACACTCTTCTAGTTCAGATTGAGGCCATCCTCAACTCTCGCCCCCTAAGCGCCCAGAGTTCCAATCCCTCAGACTTGTCTGTTATAACTCCTGGTCATTTTCTGACACTCGAACCTCTCACTACAATACCGGATCCTGACATGACCCCTCCACTTCATTGGTGGTCAGGAAGGGTAGTGAAAGTACATCCCGGAGCGGACGGAATAATCCGAGTTGCGACTGTTCGCACTACTCAAGGAGAATTTCAAATGTTTAATTATCGGCTCAACTTTCTTAAAATACTGGGTATTTTCGGGTGGGTTATGTTCACGCCCCGTATATTATAATTTTGTTTATTTAATAATTTTTAGCATACCTGTATTTAATAATTTCTGTCTAATTCAATGGGAATCCCTTTACTTTTCAATCATATTGAATTGCTAGTAATTTTTTATGTCTGTTATTTAGGTCCTGTTTAAGTCTTTTTTAGGCTAGTCAAGACTCGGCTATCAAAACGGCCTATCAGGTAGATTGAAAATCTACTGAAAGGCAGTAGCAAGTTTACGCCCGATCACATCGGTACTCTCTCGGTCAAATAATATTTGGCAGTGTTCACGTTACGCAAAATTCGCCCGGAAAGGAAACGTACGGTGTGGGCACCCCTAGGAGCCCTAGTTTACTAAGCCAACGATGTACAGTCCCCCGGAGAACGGCGGTTGCAACCCCCGAAAAAAAACCGGCTGTGTAGGAAGCCAGAAAATCAACCAGTTAGGCCTAGATGTTAGTCTTTTTTTTTGAGTTTGCAAATAAATAGTTATATTGCAAGCCTAACCAGTCTCAAAATATAACTATTACTATTATTATCATATTTAAAAAAAAATCGCTATTGCGATTAATTTTAACTTCTGAAAATATATGCATCAGACATTGATTTTTGTAGAAAGAAAATGCTAATATGTCCCAAAGTACAGTTTGAGCTGTACAATTCAAAAAGAATTTCGTCGGAATTGGAGAAAAGATGCATATTTTAGGGAGGTGTCCTGATTTCAAGTAGGCCACACTGTATACCTTTCGAACTTTGTTCGTTTTGTTACATCTTCAGTATTATTTTCATAATAGTATTTTGGATAGATTAAATAATTTTTTCTACATTCATACAAAAAGCAAAACTTTATTGAACTATATTCAGTGGAAAAAGAAGCTCTTTATTGCACTAGTGCAATAAAGTTTTTATTGCACTCATCTGTCATTCTACTTCAACGTGCTGTCATCATGATAAACATAAACGTTCAAACCCACTACATATTTAGCAGATATTCTGTAAAATTGGCCATACGTTTTAAACAACTACATATTTTATATTTTTTTTGTATTAATGTTAGCAGTCAGAGTTGAACAAACAATGCCTTCCTGAAAATAACTCTATAATCAAAACCGATCCGCTATGTTCTAAACCGTCTACCTGCATAGAGCAAACTGTACTATGTACTATGACCACACCTCGTGATAACATACGCGCTCATGGCTACTATGATTTTGATTTTTATAATGCAACTGTGGTTATATAAACGTCAGTCAAAATTTAATTTTGACAATTACAGAACTGAAAGTTTTAAAATGAGTAATATTAACGGAAAACTAGATGATTGTGATGAAATCGATAGTAATAATTATTTATTTATATTGCGTATTTAATTTTCCTTCACCTAGTGCCGCACCTAAATAAATAATTTTTTGATTTTTGCATGAAGAAGAAAAAGTATTATATGCAACTCGTGTAAAAAATGTTTATTGCACTCGACGTGTTGTCCAACTCGGCCTAACGGCCTCGTCGGACAATTTCACGTCGAGTGCAATAAACATTTTTTACACGAGTTGCATATAATACTTTTTCTTCTTCATGCAAAAAGCAAAAAATTATTTATTTAGGTGCGGCACTAGGTGAAGGAAAATTAAATACGCAATTTACGCAACTTTTTGCACTTGTTGCATAAATAACTATTTATGACTAATATTGTTTAACTTTTCTCTCATATGACAATGCAATATCGTACTAATGATTCTACCAGTTGTACATTTTTTTCATGCAATGTATCCTTCAGTAAATCAATCAGGAGTCTAAGGCTTTCAGTTATAACGGAATCGTGGTCATTACATCTCATAAAACGTCTCTCATAACTTCCAAATATATCAAAGCATGTGTTTTTGCTCATTCATGATGGATACGTGCTGTTTTGTTGCGCCCAATCAGTTTTATGGATTTTCAGCATCCTGTTATTTTCATCAAATGAAAATGGATTATTAATAACCCAGCATGTCCTATGCATCAAAAAGAATCACCTCTACCCTACGCCTGAAGAAGTTTTTCTACAAGAAAACACTTTGCAATGCTCCCTGGCGACATAACGAATAGCTAATGTTAATTAAAACAGATAACTAATGAAACAATGAATTTCAACCAGGTCGAAATCCTTTTCTCTCCGTACCATGCCTCATCCGACAGTGATAAAATCTGCCAGGAAACCACTACTTTCCTCAACGAATATTGAATAACATTTGATATCTATTTGTGCAACGATCCTCCAGTATTATTGGGATTGCTAATTATAATCATGCATTGAACACTATCCCCATCTGGTTGGGAATGACCAATTGCATATATGACATGTTTTAAAGTTCTTGAGTTCTTTCCTCTCATCAGAGCCGGGGAGTTCCAAATGGATGAAACCAATAATTTTGACTTTGTGGGATAGTGAGCAACTAAGGTTTAAAAAATTGTTTGTTTAAAATTGTTTTTTCCGTTAACCAGCTGTCATCCCCCTACGAACGATAGCCTTCAGAAGTCGAAACTTGTGCGAGCTAAGGATTAACGAGGTCTTACCTTTTAACGTGCGATTGCTAGATTGCATCTGTATTCGACCGATTTATGATATTATCCACACTGGTGTATTTCTGTCAGTTGTTAAACAGCTGATGGGGGACAAACAAAGCAATTTTCCATAAGATTACGTGTGTCTTTCTTATGAATATTCTACGAAAAGCGAATCCCTAATGAAAAGTATTTAGCATTGTGTTGATTATCAATTCATTATGTATAGTGTGAAGTAAGTGTATGAGTCCGTTGTCGTGTTATAAGCTTGGATTTATCATTTTAAAAATAAATTGTCATGATGACAACACAGCTAAATGGTTTTCTCTTTTGGATTTGGTGAGAGAAATAATGAAGATTGTACTATCGGCGGTTTGTAGTTATCGATCCAATCGAGTCCAGCATGGAAAATTTTAAAATTTCCTTCTATATACACACCAAGCAGAGACAAGTAGAAGCTGCTAGATTACAAAGACATGCTAGTTGAATAGCTACTCTTCATAGGGGTGATTTCACGGATTCTAAAGCAAATGCACGTATGCTCTTCACAGGTGATGAGCTGACATATACTTACTACCTAAATGTGACTATGAATATATTTTTAGGTCAATCATCAGATGATCCCGATCATCTAATAATAATAATGTTTATTCATATTCATGCATAAATTTAAAATCATTTCATTATCGCCAATAATTACTTAAAATATATATAACAAAAATTAAATGAACAAACAATGGCACCACAAGGAAATGAATCCGCGCGTGGACTAGCCGATGTAAATCATAAATAAAACGTCATACACATTTCATACTTAATATTAATACTATGGAATATTTTCAAACATATATTAGCCAGTGGTTTAGTAATAAAAAGACGTTATAAGAATTGTAAATTCTTTACAAACAATAAATTTATATCTATCTATCTAATAAGCGACACTTTCTGACCTACCGAATGATGTTTTTTCACTTCCTGTTTCGCCGGAAGTGACATCAACTTTCGATAACATTTATGAAGTCTGCATAATTTTCTGAATCCAATGATACAACCACATAAGTGACATTTCGAACGTCATCATTTTTGATAATTCAATTTTTAGTTTTCTATTTAGGTGTGCCATGATAGTTCCGATTTATTCCAATCGACCTGTCTAATACGGAATTGGGTTTTTTATGAGCAAATAAAGTTTATCCCAATCGATTTTGGGGTAAAATTAATTTTTCTCAAATTGAACCATATTGGTACCGTGGTACCATTTATCAGTACTATTAATAATGAATTTATTTATATCTGATAATAAAGTGTGCGATAAATACAATCAAAATTGCAGCTTAAAGAAAATAAGAAAATACAATTTTATTTTGTTCTAATTTAGTGTTAAGAAAAGTTACTGAGGAGGCTTTGAAGTCCAGCGAGAAATTATTTTAATTGTCAATTTCGAAGAGAGCCTAACCATGATCCCGAAGAAAACATTATCATTGACGAAGGAACAGAAATTAATGTTTTAGCTAGAATAGAAGTTGATAAGACTGTTTCTTTAAGGCAAACTGGGTTTGAATTGGAAATTAGTCACCAAACGGTAAGCCGAATCTTGCACAAATATAATTTTATAAAACTTTCAAATACCAATTGCATCAGCACCTGTACGTAAATGATTATGAACTTGGGATGGAATATTGCAATTGGATCTTGCAGAATAATGTGGTGCCAAACAATATTTTTTTTGGAAGGATTTTATTTTTGGACTAGTCAAATGTTTACAAATATGGGATTATTTAACCGACGAAATATAAAGTATTCGTAACAAGAAAATCAAAATTTATTGCGGAAGGATAACTTTCAAGTGAGGTTCGGTTTCAATATTTGGCTTGGAATACTCGGTCGTAGAATCATTGGTCCAATAATATTTGAGGGACCCTTGACTGGAGCTGGATACTTAGGATTTCTGCAAATTGAAATTGTGGACAGGTTAACTGAATTACCTGTCCATTGACGACAGGAAATGAAATTCTAACAAGATGGAGCTCCTCCCACGATTCAAGAATAGTGATGATTACCTCCAACAGGCATTCGAAGAAAACGTAATTTCGACGAATGGTCCTGTGCCTTCAAGGCCACATGATTTGATTTCTTCGTTTAGGTCCATTCAAAAAACATTGTCTATGCAACCGCCGTTACAGCCCGCGAAGACCTGAAGTTGCGAGTAAGACGCGCAATTAATAATTATAATGGCCCAGCAATCAGCGAACGTTCTTCAAGAAACAGCTATGCAAGTTCAGAAGTGCAACCACATCTAACTAATGCTAGGCGACGTGGAAAGAGGGCATATCTCAGGCATAACTACCTATAATCATCGACACTGTCAAATATACCTTCAATCAATTAGAAGATGGTCGACAAGAATGTGAAGATGCTCAGTCATAAGACTTTCAAGCCTCACAGGGCGAACGAATCACACCCTGTCTCAACTAGCAACCGGATTATCAGTGGCAGACACTGTCAAAAATAGGAGACATAAATAATAGCACCTAGAGGCCTCTCATCGACACATTTCATCACTCACCATTATGCATCTCAACATTCAATCAATTCGAAATAAAGTGGAAGAAAATTGCCAAAATCATCACGAAATTGATATAATTTGTTTAAATGAACATTGGATGCAATCCCACGCAAAAGCTTTTTTTCAGCCTGATGACTACAAACCTGTTTCATATTTCTCTCGTAATTTGTATTCACATGGTGGCGTAATAGTTTTCGTACGAGAAGGCCAACATTGGACTCATTGGAGAGCATCCGATACTCAAATGAAGCCAATGGAGAAATAATTTGAATTATCAGTAATTTATAACACAGAAATAAAACTATGTGTAATTGGTATATACAGGAGTCCACAGGGTAAGTTTGAGATTTTTCTGAATCTGTTTTACGATCTGATGAATATAAATTTTGCTTTACCCTCTAAAAACATAAGAAAGATGTAGAGCAGCTCAAACATTTTTTTTCTCCAATATTGCACAATCCACCATACCAAATAGTAATAGTCTGAAATCGAGCGATATCTCGGAAGTACGAACCTGAATTTCATCAACTGATTATTCTTCACACCAGTTACAGAACCAGAGATTAAAGATTGTATCACGGCAGTAAAACTTAAGACGTCGACGGGTTTTGATGATATTCCAATAACTCTCAAAGAAAAATGTTGATATCCTCAAATCTCCATTAACTTTCTTTTCCAACGTGTTTCTTACCACTGGGGAGTTCCTACTATATTTAAGAAATCTATTGTTATACCATTACACAAAAAAGGCGATGAAATTGATATCAATAATCATCGCGGTATTTCTTTACTACCAAGCTTTTCCAAATTATTAGAATGGATTGTGAATCGACAACTCAAATGTTAACCTATCCCGAAACAAAATATTAACAGAGTCTCAGTACGGCTTCCGGAAGAATACGAATAGGTACTACGGACGCAGCTTATGCCTTGCTGGAACACATAAATCGAGTACTAGAAACTCACCATCACTCTCTGGAGATATTTTGCGATTTTTTGAAGGCATTTGACTGCGTCAGCCATAGTATCCTAAATAAATTAAATTATTATGGTGTCAGAGGCATTCTCAATAAATGGTTTGAAACTTATTTGAATCAAAGGTCACTGTTATATAAAATGGATTATTTCCATTTAGGATACTCTGTATTAATTTGTTGATTTTACTGTCATTAATAAGTTGACAAATACGTTGATTAAAGCCTAATAAAGTAAAGGTAAAGTAGAATCCCGTGCAAGTATAGCTGCTCAACAATGGAAACATTGGATGCGATCTTTTGGCAACTTCATCAAAGCCGCAAAAGCCGAAGAAGATAATGATAAATTGAATCTTTTAATTAATTATATCAGTGCAAATATATATGCATATATAAGTGAAAGTTCAACTTACGAAAAAGCAATAGAATCTCTAGAAAAACTATATGTCAAACCAAGAAATGAAATTTTTGCCAGACACTCTCTTGCTACTAGAAGACAACAAGCCGGAGAGACTATCGACCAATATTTGCAGATACTCAAGCAAATGAGCAATGATTGCAACTTCAAATTTGTATCTGCTGAAGATAACAGAGATGATTTCATCAGAGATTGCTTTATCAGTGGCCTCAATTCATCAAACATTAGACAACGTCTGCTGGAGAATAATACTCTCACCTTACAAAGTGCGTTTGACAAGGCAAGGGCACTGGAAATGGCTCAATATCATTCTGAATCATATACATCCCAAGGAGTCATCAATGCAGTTGTTGCTCAACATTATAATTCTGAAGATCAATTACAACAGTATACAGAACAAGCTAGTACTTCATCTGCTATAACATCAAAATGCTTCTTTTGTGGACTAGATAGGCAACCTCGTAATATTTCTCCTGCTAAAAACTACATATGTTATCGGTGCGACAAGAAGGGGCATTTCACGAAATTATGTAGAGCCCGTAACTATCCCAAAAAGTCAACAGCCAGTTCAAGCAAACAAATGTCTGCCACTATTCTCGCAACAATTTCTGCTGGATCACCAGTTTGTTTATCAAAAGCCATACTTCAAGTTGACATTAATGGAATCATGACAGATGCATTGATAGATACAGGGAGCTCTGACAGTTATTTATCTAGTCGAATAATAAAATCTCGAAAAATTCAAATATTTCCGTATTTGGGTAATGTAGCTATGGCCTCAACTTCATTGGTCTCTCAAGTGGTAGGATATCGTGTTGTGAATCTCACCATTGCAGAACACGAATATATGAATGTCAAACTATTAGTGCTTGATGAACTATGTGTTAATATGATTATTGGACATGATATACTGAAAGAACACTGTGGCATTCAGGTTTTCTTTGGTGGACCAAGACCTTCTCTCAATATATGTAGTCTGGCATTAGCAAAAGTGGATCCCTTCCCTTTGTTTTCAAATCTCACACCTGATTAAACCAGTTGCTATTAAATCACGTCGATATTCAACTACAGATTTTGATTTTATTCAAGAAGAAATATGCCGACTTTTGACTGAAAGCATAATATAACCAAGTAATTCTCCATGGCGTGCTCAAGTTCTGGTTACTAGAAGTGAAAATCATAAGAAGCGTTTGGTAATTGATTACTCTCAAACTATCAATAAATTCACCTTCTTCGAATAGAACATATAATTATGCAAGTTTCAAAATATGAATTATTTAGTACGATTGACCTCCGCAGTGCATATCATCAGATACCAATCAGGGACAGTGAAAAAGTCTATACAGCTTTTGTAGCTTGCGAATATTTATATCAGTTCCGAAGGATTCCGTTCGGAGTAACAAATGAAGTGGCCTGATTTCAAAGAACGATCAGTAATATTATAAAAAAAAACAATAGTTGAAAGATACTTTTGCTTTTTTGGACGATGTCACTATTTGTGGAATTAATAGAGAACAACATGACCTGAACCTTCAGTTTTCTGAAGATTGCTGAAAAGTACAATTTTACACTAAATGAAGAAAAATCGAAATTTCGTTTGGACAAAATCAACATTCTTGGATATTCCATAATGAAACATACTATCAAACCTGATCCTGATAGATTGAAACTCCTCCTAGAGCTTCCTATTCCCAATTCAAGTGCTTCTCTTCGCCGAGTTATGGGAATGTTTGCTCACTATTCGAAATGGGTTCCCAAATTTTCCAAGAAAATTCATCCTCTCGTACATTGCAAAGTATTTCCAATGACAGAAAATGCAATTGCAGCTTTCGAACTTTTGAAAAAAGACATTGCTAACGCTGCCTTGATATCAATTGATGATGACGCCATGTTCTCGGTGGAAACGGACGCATCTGAGTTTGCCATCGCAGCACAACTATCCCAACATGGAAGACCAGTGGCATTATTTTCTAGAACACTCTCACACACTGAACAAAGACATTCATCTGTTGAAAAGGAGGCATATGCTATAGTCGAAGCCCTGAAAAAATGGAGAAACTTTCTTATCGGCCGATATTTTAGACTCATTACAGATCAGAGATCAGTTGCCTTCATGTTCGACAATACTATTTCTAGAAAAATCAAGAATGAAAAAATAATGAGATGGCGTCTAGATTTATCTTGTTTCAAATACGATATCGTCTATCGACCAGGCAATCAAAATATTGTTGCAGATACTTCTTCGAGAATCAGTTCGTCCACCTCAACATCAGAAAACAGCTAAACCTTATATAATCTGCATAACTCTCTCTATCATTCTGGAATCACCCGTTTTTACCATTGGGTTCGTTCGAAGAATCTTCCATATTCTATAGAAAACATTCGAAAAATAACAACATCGTGTCCTGTAGGTGCTGAATTGAAACCAAGATTCGTCAAGAACCAAGGCACCCTTATAAAGGCAACGTCAACTTTCGAAAGACTCAATCTGAATTTCAAAGGACCTTTACCAATATCATCAAATAATAAGTATAGTCTAACGGTCATAGATGAAGATTCCAGATTCCCATTCGCTTTTACATGTCCCGATATGACATCCATAACAGTTATAAAATGTTTACGAGAAATTTTCACAATGTTTGGCATCCCATCATACATACACTCAGATCAAGGAACATCATTGATATCAAAAGAGTTGAAAACCTTCTTGGAATCACATGGAATAGCAACTAGCCGTACTACGGCCTATAATCCCCAGGGAAATGGACAGTGTGAGAGGTATATCGGAATTATATGGGAAACTATTAATCTGGCACTGAGAGCACAAAATCTGAAAATGAATCTATGGGAATCAGTTCTACAAGATGCAATTCACTCTATAAGATCCATGTTGTGCACTGCTACCAAATGTACTCCCCATGAGCGAATGTTCAGTCATTCACGAAGATCTCCCAATGGTCAATCAATTCCAAATTGGTTAATGGTTCCCGGTCCTGTTCTCCTCAAGAAACACGCAAGGAGAAGCGGAAGTTCTGAATGGGGTACAACAAGGTTTAATTCTTGGGCTAACGTTATTTAGATTGTATGTTAATGATATAGTTATATAGTAGCTTTCCCACAGTTTACTATTGCCTGTTCGCCGATGACCAGTATTATCGTTCACGATGAGAAAATCTCATCACTTATATCTCTCTCACAAAAAACAGTAGACGGTATATCGTACTGGATTTTGGCGAACAAAATGGCACTTAATCTTAACAAAACACATAGCATTCTGTTCAATCTCTAACGAGACATAGAGAACCCAAGTATCACTATAAACGATAAAACTATGATTGCTACAGATTCAACAACATTTTTAGGGATTCTCATTAATAGTGACCTCAGCTGGTCGTCTCATATCAATCAATTAAACACAAAATTGAGTAAACCTATTTTCGCTATTCGAGCAATGAAACATAATGCAAATTTAGAAACTGCTAAATCAGTCTACTTTGCATATTTTCAATAGAACTTTGGGGAACCGCGATTTTGTCCAAAACTACTTTCACCATACAAAAACGAGACATTCGTACTCACCTCGGACTCCAGTACAGAGAATCTGGTAGAGACTACTTCAAAAACTCCGAAATTTTTACTTTATTTAATTTGTACATATTTAACATTAAGAGAGGAACATCCTATAAAGTGCGTTCTGAGGAATATTCGCTTGCTAGGCTTGTTGGGAGATAGAATATCCGCCTGCCAGACTTTTTGGGAGTTGGAATATCTGCCTCAGAGGCGGACTACACTGTTTCATATCTGAAAAAAGTGCTATCATCTAGGCAAGACACCTACCTTCCCCAAATCAAGATTAGACATCAACTGAGTCTCTCCTAGCACGCTGACTTCAAGGGACAGGTCGGAGCGCCACTAATGACACAAATGTGAATGATATCTGCCTCTCAGGCGAATGTTCCTTTTCAAGTGTTGAGATTTCTATATTGATACATAAAAATCGTAATACTCTTACCACTAGGTCATCAGATAGACATACATATTCAACAAGAAATAAACTTTTTATACTTTGCCTATAGATATAATAGAATATATAATGGACCACTGTATACTGGCATTCGAAGATATTCTCATGCATAAACAAATTCCAAATCATGCTCAAAAAAACTCTTACGCCAATATGTACTCTATATGATCTTGAAGAATAATATGCTACCACTTTTCATTAAAATAAAATGTAAAAAACTGTACAGAAAACAAACTAAAAATAACATCGTGCACTACACATACCGGGTGACCACAAGGTGAGGTACGCCCCCCAATTTTTCTATAGTTTAAAAGATACAGGTTTCAAATTTGGTACGCCGATATATTACTCGAATACGCATATTTTGACTCCGTTACCGAAATTTCATTATCCGGAAGAACACGCTATTTGTGATAACACTGTTCTTCAAAATTGAAAATCGGTTGAAAAATGGCGGAGATAGAGTTGATTGTTCAGTCGAACAAAGTTGGCCATGAACATCAAACTCAAATCATCATAACTCACGAACGGCGTCAACATTTACAAGAGGAATGTTCGAGGTAAGATACAGCTGAAAACTGAGCTTCTCAAGTAATTGCAGCAACCATATTTTCCAGCAATTATCAAAAATTTCCCCAAAACAGAGTAGTACCCATAAAGAAATGCTGCTTATAACTGCCATTTCTCAAATTGCAACATGCTCTTTTCACATTCAGCCCTATGCTGTATCACTTCGGTTAAAAATAAAGTCACCGTTATTCGCAATTTCCGTTATTTTGCTATTACTTGGTAATATCAAAATAACGGATTTATACCATTTATACCATTTGTATGTAAGTGCAAGAAGTTGTTTAACCTCTTCAGTAGTTAAGCTCCAATTCAAAAATATATTGAATGGCTGATATTGAAGTGGAAGTAATGTTGAATCATATTTTTGAAATTCCTTTAAATTTCCTCCAATGCTGTAGAAAAATCAGATGTTTTCAAGATCTAAACGGGCCCATCCTAAAACACAAGGATTTTGAATTATGAAAATTATGTAAAGTAATGTTTTTACTCACCATTTCAGTGCCAAATAAAACAAAATTTCCAAGGGGACAAGAATTGAATGATTTTTATCGCCAACGAACACAAAACACGAGCGAGTTTTTATCGAAGTTATGATTCCTTATATGAAAAAGAAAATATTACAGTGTATTAGGTAGTGGATTTTCTTTAGAGCTATGACCTTGAATATATCTGCGCGTCGCTTACAGGCAACAGACCACAAAATTATTGAAATGGAAACCGAAACCATTGACTCAACTGCTTCACCATCATAGCCTAACCTAGCCTAGCCTAGCCTAGCCTATAACAGCCTACGTTCAGTAGACGACTGCTTATCTAAGAGTAGGATCCCTGGATTTTGATAAAGTTTTAAAACTCGCTATTAACTACTAACAACCACAAAAAAACAAATATCTTCTTATACAGTGGAACAAATTCGCTGAAAACTTGAGTAAGAGATTTGAGCCGGTTCTGGGCCTCCCCCCACTACTATGACGTCATCAGTGACCTTGGGGTGACCTTCAGGGATGACCTTGGTGCATAGGTGCCTGTGTGGGTCTATGACCTTGGGATGTTCTTGAAACGATTTTTAAATTTTGTAATTTTTGACCTTGATGTAGGTTTTGATGAGGTGTTCAAGGTTTTTGTTTGACCTTGAGATGACATTTGGGTGACAGATATTTTTTTTCATACACGGACAAGTACTTTTTCCAAGTACTTATATATTTTTTTTTACCTCCAAGATTAAAAACAATTATGTGAACACTTGCTACTATGTATGACTTTCATATTATGTACTAGAGAAGGCACACGTCCACACACCACGGAGATCCAGTCAGATATGTGAAATCTGATTCCTCTCCGATACTTACCTTGTAGTGGTGGTGGTAGTAAACGTGTGTGACGTCATCCGACTATGAGGAGTGCATCTGAAGTAGCCCACGTTCGACGCTTATAATATATACGGACAAGTACTTTTTCCAAGTACTTATATTTTTTTTACCTCCATGACTACTATTACCTTCATGTGTATGTACACTTGTTACTGTGCATGACTTTCATGTGTACCAACACATAAAAATCTAGAGAAGGCACACGTCCGCACACCACGGAGATCCAGTCAGATATGTGAACTCTGATTTCTCTCCGCCAGTATATACCTTACAGTGGTGGTGGGAGGAAGCGTGTGCGACGTCATCCAACTATGAGGAGCGCATCCGAACACGATCCAGTCAGAAGCAACCCAAGCTCGACGCTCTGGGATTGTTTGTGACATGATGTCTGCAATAGTATATTATACAAGTCGGTGGTGGGGGAGTGGTTCACTATCCATTATAAAAGAAGTGGATATTGTGATACAAAATCAGAAGTTATATATCTAGCAGTCGAGTAGTCAGCAAGAGTAGTGAAGTTATTCAGTGCATTCAGAGACAGGAATATCAGTGAGTGTGTTTTTCTATCGAAAATTATTTATATTTTCCTTATATATTTTCATCATGTCAGTTCCAAAGGTGGATTTACAAAAAATCAATTCTGTAATTAAACAAGAGATGGAAGTATTAGAACAAAGAGTAATATCATCTTTGCCACTAAATGAAGCTTATCCAATAAAGAATATGTCAATTTGTTCAACTCGTTTTGGTAAATCCATTTTGTTAACATTACTCGATGTGAGCAATAACACATTGTTCAAAACATGGCTACCAAAACGTGTTTCAGAGCAATTTAGTGACGACGATGTTACTTGCATCAATTCATCTGATGGTAAATATACCGTAGCATATTTGGGTCAGCTTTCCTGGTATGAAAACACGATCGTTGGTTAAATTCGATCTCATTGAGTAATAGTTAATTTTCACATATCATAGGCTAAGTCGAATTATATTATAGGGGTTAATTGTAAGGAAAATATAAAGTTTTCATACATTGTTAAACACACTCTTTGGCGGTTGGCATCATCGAAAGTATATGTGAGTTTTATTTATGAATTCTATTATAGCATACTTATTTCAATAATTTTTCTTTGATCTCAGTTTCATTTTCGAGAAAGATGTGGATGCTGTATGCTAGCCAAAACTGGACCGAAGCTGTAGACATCACTTCAGCTGTTGAACGATTGACTTCTGAATTGGATGCTTTGAGTGATGATGCTCACCATGCCACCAACTATGACCTGAGCGTGTGTTATGATGAAGAGCAGATCCAGTTATGTTTGCGTGACGCTGAGAACTATCAGAAAGGTGTGGATCTTTGTGAGAAATATACAGATGGTTCTTTGGATCTAGATCAACTCTGCGATGCAATGGTTGAATGTGAGCTGAGGAGATTTCTCTGCCGTCTCTTGCCATACCTACCTAATGGAATCATCCAAAAGTACCAACTGGATAACGATGGTAATGAAATCGAAAATGGTCAAGAAAATCATGACGATGAAGAAGAAGTTATATTAGATTGTTTGTATATACCTAAGACTAATTGAATTGTAAGCTAGTGATATCTGAATAAAAAACATAAAATAGTGCATACATGTTTTATTTACCTATTCCTCTTTTACAAGAATAAAGAAAGAAAAAAATCATAACAAAATAATGAAAAACGTGTGTGTCTTCAATATCTGCTGTGAACTGATCCGTCTAATGCATTGTATGTCAAAAATGTATCATGTAGAATGAGTGCATATACTTTGGTATTGGCTGGGAAGTTGACTTTCCTAGTTTCAAACTCGAGCTTAATATCAATAGTTGATGATTTTGTGGCATTCGGCTGATGTGAACAATCGATGATGAATAGTGGATTTTGTCGAAATTCCCCAATGTCCATGAGAGGTTCACTCATATCTTTATCATAATAACTTCGTTGAAAGTTCTCATAGGCATAATATGCTGAAGTATCAAGTTTCTTATCGAAATCCAAATTCCAACGTTCATATGGGTATACTTCAGAGTTCAAGTACACACGAATGTTATTGATATCAGCAGTTGTGAATTTGGTGATGTCCATTGCCCTGTCTTCAGACGTGGTAGTGCTTTGGAATCCAATGATGATATAACGAGGTGTTTCAAGGGAATTGGTTGTCTTGATAGCCCATATGTCTGAAGATGTGCCACGTAGTGATGGAAGTTCATAGAGATCCCACATGCGATAAGCCAACTTGATTTTAGCATTCAGACCACTTTTGTTGATTCTATTCAAAAGTTTTAGCTTGTGCTTATCTTCTGGCACTATGTGTCTTATTTTCCACTCAATTTTATTAATTTCCAAATCAGCATCAACCTCACCAATATATGAGTTCTTGAAAGATCGAGCGATTATTAAGATCATTTCTTGTTTGGCATTCAAGATACTTTTGTTGTAATCTTCAGTGAAACCCATCAAATACTTCAGTGGTAATTTGCCACTGAATACATGACTGGTTGTATCCAAGATATCCTGTTTAGTTTCCGAAAGTCCCCATCCAGTAGTTAATAATGTATTAGCATGTGTTTTTCCAAATGAAATCATAGTCTTCATTGTAGATGTTATCCCCGGCTTCCTGACGACAGCAACTTGTTCACCACCCATTTCGTAGCGAATTTCATCAAAAAGGAAAGCGATAGCATTGTTCGAGAGATAACATGATTTCGTTTCATCTTTAGGTGTGAATTTACCCTTTATATAAATGAAACTCTCAGCAATATCGAGTATAACATCTTGATTATTGATTGCAATTCGAATTTCATCTGAATTTCTGAATAATGGTGATCCATATGGCTTGTATGTTTGCTCATGTAAACTTGTGAGGGAATGATCGAGCATCGGCTCATCGAATATATTCAATTTTTCACTATTTGTTTCGAGCACCATTGTTCCTTATTTTCAGACCAATTGATTTAAAAAATTTGAGATCTCTCACTGACAGAGCGTGGTGTGCTAACTGTTTAGCGTACACCTTTGGAATGAGCCTTTTTCTAGCAGAGCCTTCCTTTTTAGCTGTTTGTGGAAAGTTTTCAAATCCTCGTCGATTCTGTCTATTATAACAAAAACCCATGATAGTTATGAGATTTTTTTCAATTCCAAAATTATGACAATCTCTTCTGCACTTCCAAAATCAATGAGATTATTTTTATGATCCAAAATACGCACTGTGATGTTGTGAATCAACTGACGACCTTCTGGACTAATGGGCATATATATAATCTTGTGTGGTTCTTTTGTGAGATTGAATCCAGGCTCCACATCGATATCGAATGAAAAAATAATGTGGGATTCGTCATTATTTATGTATGAACCAGATGTAATGTTGCAATCTAAGCGGATGAGTCTTACAGTTGTTATGTTTATCGGTTGTGAGGATTCATGTATCTGATTCGGTTGGAATTTATCAAAATTGAAACCCATCATCTTTGCTATGGAATTCGGATGAGTTAGATCAATTTCATATTTTGATCGCATCTCACATTTGAAAGTATTATTATTGGCATGTAGGTAGAATATGTCATCTGCATCGGTATCGTTTTGTTTTCTACCATGAAACAATCTGAACATGATATGTTTCTGATTAACTGCATTGATTTCTTCTATTTCATAGGCACAACATGGTATTTCAATTGTGTATTTCTGAAACTGATCACATTGTTTTTTTCAGTTATATTATTGACTGTGTTGCATCCATAGAATCCTAAAAGTCCCAATCCATAACGACTGTTTCTGTCCAATTCAATGGGTGGGAAAAAGTCTGCACTCAAGACACTCGTCCCGACAGCTTGTAGTTCGAACTTCCGTGACATGACTGATAAATTTTATGAATAACACTTCAATTTATTGTTGTCTACAACACACTCGAGACAACCTACGCCTTTTCGGAGATGGTTCATCAATATCCATTTCATTTTTATTAGCACCAATAATCATATCATTTATATTGCAGTAACAACAGAATATTTTCCGTGGTGGTGGACCATCATTCACATCAGAATCTGGAATGCTATTGCCGTCAAGATTGTGGTGGTCAGTACAATATCTATATTTCATTATGTCGACATCATCTTGTAGACTTTTAGGTAACTTTTCCCAAACATAAGCAATCTCATGTGCAGCACATGCGAGTATTACTTCCTTCGGCATATTTGTAAGCATCACTCGATCCATTCTTGTCAGGGTGCGATATTTTGAATACATCTTAAGTGAAAATCCCATCCCCTTAATAGCCTCTCGAGTCATTGCTGGAGTTGTATCCATTTTGTAATAATTCAGAGAGAAACTTCAAGCACAAGTGACCGCAGAAAACTGTGTTGAACTTCTGCTGGCGATCATAGTTATATAGAATTTTCACTTTCGAACATTTCTGAAAGTATTGAATCAACTCTTTTGGTGGGGGTAGATCTCCAAAACTATCAAAGTATGTAATGTCTTTCCCACATTTGCTGTATGCCACCCAATGTGTTCCCGATCCTCTTATTCCATCTAAATTGACAATGGTGGTCTCGTGGTGTCGTGGACCTCTAGTGGGTAATGTATCACGCATGAAAATACCACGAAAGTATGGAATTTTCATTTTCTTGGCATAATAATTGAGATCGATATCGGTGAGAGGTCGTCGAGGTAGGGAATCAACTAGTTTTTTGGATTGTATGGTTTCAAGTAGAGTCCGAGTCCTTTACGGTACGGTTTAAGGTATACACCACTACCACTTTTACCCAATGCCACACTTTCCATTTTCTTATTATGGCGATTCGCTTCGATTAGGGCGGTTCTGCTTGCTTTTGCTGAATTCACAGCTCTGGTGATGCCTGCAACAGCACCCGCTAAACTTCCGAGCGCGGACAATCCAGCAAAAATCGGTATCAGTGGTAGAATCCCTCCGACCTTAGGAATTGGAATTATGCGGGGTGTGCGGATTGTTTTCTTTCCACCAGCAGCTTTGAGGTATTTACGTGCCGCATGTAATGCCACTACGGTAGCTTTCTTCAAATTATTCGTTACAAATTGCTCACCCCCAGCTTTTTTAGTACATTCCGCACTTTATGAACCACCCCAGAACCAAAGGCGATTTTTCTGAGATTCTTTTTCTTTGGTTGATTTTTCTTCTTTTTCTTTATAGTAGTACTACAACCCATACCGAAACGTCTCTTTGATTTCATAATATTGGTAACGAGTAGGGCAGCTGCTCTTTCCTTAATACCAGCGTCCTTCGATTTAACCCTATTCCAAGCTGCGTATTCGAGTTCTTTGTCTGCTCTATGTCTCGCTGTGAGATCAGTTAGATGATTCAAATATTGAATATCGTGTTGTTTGCATGCAATATCCAATTTATTGATTCCGGGATCTTTGCGGGCTAAACGTTTGTCCAATTTTGTACCGGGTCCACAGTACTGATATCCTCCGGGTAAATGTAATTCGAACGGAAGTTTGTTTATCAAATTATTAACAAATCCACGTCCGCTCTTTCTGGATACACCTTCCGTATCGTTTGATGGTACTCATTTAAATGAAACGTTCACGACATATCATCGCTTACATAGTCTCCAACCACGGTACGATGCGCATTGTAAAGCAGAAAGAAAAGTTTGCTGTAGATAATCTAGATGAAAAATTCGGTTGTGGATTGAATGGACAGAATGTGTTGCGGCATGGTCCGCTACTTCCACCATCTGTTCGAGGACTCATTATTGGACCGTCGAATTGTGGAAAGACGAATGCCATGATCTCTCTTCTGACACATCCACAAGGACTACGATTCACAAACGTTTATCTCTATTCGAAATCCCTCAATCAGCCCAAATATCAATTCCTACGAAATGTATTGGAACCCATAAAGGGTTTGGGATTTTATACGTTCAGTAATAATGCAGAAATAGTGGAACCGTCCGATGCCAAACCAAATTCTGTTTTCAGGACATTATAAGATCATACTTCTGTAAGGGACGTCATAAAGATGTTGACTGTTTTTATCTTGCTCAAACATATTCACGAGTGCCCAAACAGTTAGTGCGAGACAATACAAACTTTATTGTA
Source organism: Chrysolina americana (assembly GCA_958502065.1). NCBI lineage: Eukaryota > Metazoa > Arthropoda > Insecta > Coleoptera > Chrysomelidae > Chrysolina > Chrysolina americana. The sequence goes on from OY293419.1 coordinate 38,887,571, forward strand.
ATGTTCAAGCAAGATGAAACGAATCTACATCATATTTATTCTGATCACGTGTCACCCGATGTAACATTCAAACAATTCCAATTGATGTGTGTTAAATGTTGGGAGGATCAATATGGATTTCTGGTCATTGATAAGGATAGAAAAATGCATGAAGGTAGATATCGCATGGGGTTCGATAGTTTTATATATCCATGACACTGTAATCCACATTCAATCGATCGTTGAATTGCATAGAGGTTACTTCAGTGTATTCTCTTGACAAAAACAAAATGAAGACAAAAAATGATTCAGTAGCTGAAAATAAAAACAATGAATTGAATTTGAAACGTCAACTGGTTGAGACAACAGAAGCTGTACGGCAGAAATTCAATTCTATCAAGAGTGGACTTATTGAAAATCGAATGGCGCTTGAAAAACTCTATGATCCCATAATGAAGCCATTAAAGGTTCTATCTTCAGCTGCTACAATCAAATCACCAAAGTCAACGTTTCCAATGAAGCAAGGTAATATTCAGTCTACTCCAACAAAAGTTACGAGTACCCCAATAGGGAAGGATCATCCATCCTCATATAATAGTGAAATATCATCTGCTGACAGTGAGACAGGTACTATCAAAGAATTCGGAGAAAATGAAATGTCCATATTCTAAACACCGTCATCATCTCGAATAGGTGATTCTGATTTCTCTGATTTTGAAGAAAATATTGGAGATGTTTTGAAAAGACATTTGGAAAATGTTAAACCAAAGCATATGATACAATATATGGTATACGTTTAGATCCTACTACACAAAAACTGAAAATGGGTAGTCTCAAAGTACGTTTCAGTTATGGGAATATTATATTTTGGAATGACAATAAAACAAAAAATTATGAATTCCCAGGTGGTCCGGAGTTATACGACATGATTTTTTTGAAAAATCCACCTGAAGTCAATTTCAATGATGAAATTCGTCATACATATGCTGAAATATTGAGACTAACGAATGCACCATACAAACAACATCAACTAAGAAATGGTTTCAAACATACGAATTCTAAAAAATTTCGTGAAGTTATCAATCCAGTACTGAACTTATCACATCATCTGTCGACGAGGAGTAGAACAAAAAAAGGTAAAGGGTTCAATCGGATGCAAAAAAAGTATTATACCAAACCTGCGAATTATGTGTACTGGAATTCACCTGACGAGTTAGTCGATCGTTTACGACTGTTGATATCCTCGAAATCGGCTGGACATACTGGACACGACAATGAAATAATTTCAATAAATGAAGAATTACGTGAGGAAGGTATAATATATTGAAACGTTCAAGAAAATGGTCACTTTGTCCTCATTATATGATGCAGTAACATTGTTGAATTATGTGTACGGAGACGAAGTAGAACAGTTATAGTGAGAGGATGGATAATGAAATGAGTGATCTTAAACGACAAGTTGTCAATGAATTACATACACCGGCGAGACGTAATTTCGCCAGAAGAACCACCACCCTCAAAGGTTTTGCAGATCTATGGCAGATTGATCTTGCCGAATTACAACCCTATGCTAAACATAATAAAGGATATAGATATGTTCTTGTAGTAATTGATTGTTACTCAAAATATCTATGGACAAAACCGATTAAAAATAAAACAGGTGGTGCTGTAACGGATGCAATGGAAGATGTGCTGAAAGAAGCCGACTATGCTCCGAAAAATCTACAAAGCGATCAAGGAAAAAAATTTTTCAACAAAACTTTCTCATCTCTAATGGGCAAATATAATATCAATCATTATTCAACATTCAGCACTATGAAGGCGGCCATAGCAGAGAGAGTAATTCGAACAATAAAGACGTGGCTATATAGAGAATTTTCAGCGATGGGACACAACAAGTGGTTAGATGTTCTTCCTATGATAACAAGAAAATATAACCATAAAGTGCATCGTACAACTGGTATTGAACCAATTAATGTTACGCCAACAACAAAACTAAAATTTAAAAGTGCCAAAGTCATCCGTGGAAAACAAAGTCTTTCCAAATTCCGAATGAATGACATTGTACGTATAAGCAAGTACAAAAATATCTTTGAAAAGGGGTACACTGCCAATTTTACAACTGAACTATTCAAAATCATTAAAATTAATAGGACATATCCCACAACGTATATTCTTGAAGATATAAATGGTCAACCGATTAAAGGTGGTTTTTATGAAGAAGAGTTATTAAAAACGAAAAATCCTGACATTTATCTAGTTGAGAAGGTGATGAAGAAGAAAAATAATAAACTGTATGTGAAGTGGTTAGGCCTTCCGAGTGAACACAATTCATGGATTGATAAACGTGACATGGTTTAATATATGTATTAACTTAGATGTTTCGTAAAATAAACTATCAAAAGCAATTTATTTTTTATTTCGAGTAGACTCTGTTGAAGTGAATTGAAAAAAAAATATTTTGTAGCGGTAAACGTTGCCCCAGCCAATCGCAACGTTCTGTGTATGCCAAACCAAATTAACTGCATACCCCATTCCCGCTTAGATATTTTCAACTCACAACATTGATAACATTTCATAATCCTCAGAGCTAATCAATATCAGATTGGAATGCGTGATCAAACTCTTTTCGCCACTTATCACGTACAGATAGTGCCGTATCAAAAAGTTTTGTTGACTCCTGAAGCTCCATCTCTGCTTGCATTTTCAAACAATGGGCGGACTGATTTTTGTGTGTGATTTCGAAGCGGAGTTTATCTGCATCTTCACACATTTTGATCAGTTCAGCCTTTGTTAATGCAATCTTTGCATCGAGCTCCTGAAGAGCCACCTCGTCCAAGCTGCCACTTCGAACATCATCATCGCATTTGACGATGGTGGCTTTCGCTTTTATAATGCGGCATTTCGCTTTCTTCAGCATGTCCCCACAGCGCTGCAGTGGACCGAAAGAATGAAGCGAAACATCTTCCAAATCGCCCATCTCATTCAAGAAGGTGTCATCTACCTTCTTCTTACGAGGTTTCCGTACACCCTTCGTTGTTTTCTTAGGGTTAGAAGCAGTAGATGTACCTTTCCTCTTAGATGGTTTTGGTTTCGTATCCACACTAAGAGGAGAGAGAAGTGGAGGGCATATGGGTAGTGACAGTTGTGAAAGGGTTGGATCAACACTTTCTGAAGGTTCCGGTATATCTACCGTCTTCAGATAATCAAGAATGTTATAGTCATCGGTGAAACCTTCTTGGGATGACAAGTGATATACCGGAATATTTTCAAAACCAAACTCATCATTTGTTGTTGGAATACGTGACATTGCACCTTCTTCAACAGAAACATTTGGTAGGGAAGTCATGATTATTTAGCTCGGAGGGAATGTGTGATACCAATGGGATGTGGATAGAAATGGTGCTGATGTTGATGCGACTTCACGTTTTATACGAACAAGCCGACTGGTACATGCGCACATGAATATGACAACAATCTGCCGTAAGAGGAGAAGGGGTAGATATCCCTTCCAGGAGTTGACTCCACAAATTTCATAGTAATAAGAAGTGTTGAGAAGATACAGTGTTCTTCCAACCGATGTCTTCTCCAGATGTGTATGTAGTTCCATGTCACCGACATAAACTTTGCCCAATTGACAATAAATATTGAAATCATTTTGTAATATAATGCGAAGGTGTGATTTAGAACAAAATGATCCGAGTGAGTCATAGTTCTAATTCATACCTTCGTATTGCATATATTCGTAGTGAAAATTATCCACTGTAGATATGATTCCCAATGGAAGTGTGTATTTTTATTGTAGCCCTGAAAAAGGCTGTTTTGCTCCAAAGAGCCAAGGGGGTTTGGGTGAAGACTGATTAGCTTGAGTCTTCACCGACATTACCAACATTCCTAACATAGAATGCCCTAGCCCGCTCCTTCGTGTCCGCCCACACGCGATTAAATTCTGTAGCATCTCCGATGTAACTGTCATCATCGGACCCATGCTCTCCTGTTGAGTGCCGCGGAGGCGCTGTGGTATGTGGGATCTCCTGTGCTGTTGTTGAAGACATGTTGAGTTGCTTAGCGGTAGTGATCATTAGGCGCTTGCGCAGGTTCTATTAGAATTTTGGAGGATTTTGTGTTGCCTTCTATCATCTGCACCCGGCCTCCGGCTTCCGGAAAATTTAAAAGTAGAAAATTGTAAAGTTATAATTCTACAGCCTTCGGCCTCAAAATAGAAAAATTTTTATCGACCCGCGAATTAAATCGCAGATTAATCCGCCGCGAATCAACATCGCGGCCGCGGAAAATTTCCGGAAAATTTAAAAGTAGAAAATTGTAAAGTTATAATTCTACAGCCTTCGGCCTCAAAATAGAAAAAAATTTTTCGACCCGCGAATTAAATCGCGGCCACGAATCAAACCCGCGAACGCAACCGCGGTCCAAATATCCGAATATCTTCCTCCAGTTAAGTGCGCATGCGCGTGTGTACTCTTTTTTAGCCGTAAAAGGGCTGTTTTGCTTCGAAGAGCCAGGGTATGTCGATCCACACATGTTTATGTGAGACGACGAAAGATCACTAAACATCTACAACTCTTCAAGTTATAGAAACTTTGTACATTTTCACCATTAAGTGGTGCAAATGCATATGTTTGTGTTTTTTGTGTGGCCCTGAAAAGGGCCGATGGGGTGCTCCGGAGAGCTGAGTGTCATCCCGCATAGTTATGCGGGAAGACCACGGAAGGGAACTCAGATGACATAGATGACATCGTCATCGTCATCATCCGATGATACCACGATGATGGTGTCATCGTCGGAGTCATCGTCCTCCAGGTGATGCACCTCCGGGTGGTCATCCATGTCGACATCCTCGATGCCGATGAATTCGACATCCTCGACCACTTCGTCATCTTCTAGGTGGTCATCCTCGACCACATCATCCTCGGAGATGTCAGACTCATCTGACCATTCCTCCTGGTGCTCCTCCATTTCATCACCATATTCTGATGATGATGATGATGATGATGATGTTGACGGGGACGGGAAATTCCACGTATCCCAGGAGTCGCTGATCTCAGCCACCTGAAGTGGCCCTCTGGGAACTCTATCATCATTCCTATCAAGATAGAGAGCCCCTTGGAATATTTGGTGTACCTGGACCGGTCACAAGGACGGTGGCATCTGCCGAATTATCTCGGCATCGTCTTCAAATCTCTCGCAACGTCTCGGAGCTGTGGTGGAGTCTGGGAGAGGCATCTTAGAAGACTGATACTATAATCTGAGTTTACACTGAATTTATACTAACTCATGAGATATAAATGGTGGGAGAGAAGGGTAGGGGTTGTATGAGGTGGTGGGAGAGAAGGTGGAGGTTATAGATGGTGGTAGTTGTAGAAATACTCAACATACTTATTGAATAATACAATTGGGATGATTTCCTGAATAATGTTTCAGAGTTATATAGGTACTTATTGAATAACACAAGTATCAGAAAATACAATTAAGATTAAGTGAAGAGCAATGCCCCAAACATCGCATTGCCCAGTGTGTACCAAACCAATAAATTTAATGTACACTCCTTGTTGTCACTTCATCTTTTTTTTATTATTAATATCTACTTATATTTACAACTTACAATTAAATTAATTTTCAAAACACACTTACAAATAACTAAACCTATATAAAATACCTAATTATCTACTTATTTTCTGGGCTGCCAACATACTCTCTGTCGTAGCCGTCACATGCGTTCTGGCAGTTTCCAACCTGGTGACCCTTTCGGCCTCCAGGATGGCTTCCTGCCGATCTCGCACCATCAGGTCGGCCAGCTGGCGGGCAATTTCTGCCCGCGCTAGTCGACTCCGCTGGCAGTCGCGCTCGGCCTCCTCTACCTCCCAAAGTAGCTGGTCCACGTACGTCTTCAGCGTGGGAGCGATAGGCTCCAAGGCGACGACGTGTGTGATCGGCTCCCTTGCCCTTGAAGGTCCAGCGACGGGATCCATGGTGGCAACTACCTCCACGATCGGGGCTGGTGGAGGGACAGCTGGCGGTGGTGCCACTACATCCACGCTGACGACTTGCACTTTAGCAGGTGGTGGGACAAGAGTCACAACAGGGACCGCAGCTCTTGAGGATGATGGCCATCCTCCTTGGTAAGGGTTGGTTTTATCGCATTTCTTACGGTATGCGGGAATAACACCAACCTTACGCCTACTGCTTTGCCCCAATTGCTTCTTCGATGACGATTTCAAGCCGCTACCACTTGCTCGTGGTGTAAGCTCGAACTCGTCCTCGCTATCCTCAATGATTTCCAACGATTTCACCTTTGACGGTTTTCCTCGTTTGGGGGCACCATCGTCAATGGTATCGCCTTATCGCTTTCGTACACCACCACCTTGCTCCTGTGAAGCCATCGGCGTCAGTGGCTCCGGGATATCCGCGTCCTGCCTGATCGTCTCCATGACATCTTTGAAGAAGGCATCATCATCGATATCCTGGTGTCCTGGTGGAGGTGGCGGAGACGGTCCTCTACGTCTGACTTCTTCCTCGACCCTAACGTTAGTTAGGGCTGCTGCTACCATGAGGAAGTTGGCCGCTGGTTTTGATGGATCCATTGCTATACATTGAAAAAATAATTAAACAAATGCATGAATATAAGATTGTGTACTTACCGATGAAATTCGAATGAAGTATTCAGTGACCAGTTCTTCTTTTATATGTTTCATTCAGAGTATGGGGGTTACCACCACCACAATTCTTCTGCATAAGAGTAGAGAGCGTTCGAGTCTCCCAAGCAGTATTAGCGAGAACATCATTCATTTTTATGATAATAAAAATTCATTTTTCAAACAGCTGGGTGTGGATCACTGCCTGGAGCCCAAAGTTTTGGTCTATGTGTGAGCCAAATATCAGGATGTTTCTCCTCCAATTCGAATAACCTCTCATGTTTCTTCTCCAATACAACTAACCTCTTCTCCATATCGTCATATTTTTGCATCATTGTAGATGTAATATCCAATGCATTATCCGAATCCTTTTTCAGAATATCGCATTTGTGATTGAATTCACTTGTCAACTCTGTAATGTTCGTGTCATTGTAGCTGTAGCATCCCATACTTTGATATCCACATCACTTTTTAGATTACTGTACTTGCGATCCAGTTCATCTGTCACCTCCTCTATTTTTTCGTTAAAAGCTTGACGGGCATCAGGTACAATTTGTGCCGTTGTGGCAAGTATGGCAGCCTGCAAGGCTTTGAGGACAAGTGCCTTCGACTCATTGATTTGTTCATTGAGATATAACTGAGTTACACAATCTCTCTCATCTATTGGTTCACCAGCATTTTTCAGTCTTTTACCTTGCATATCATATTGGTCATCAGGTGAAAGCTTGAATCCTATACCTTGAGGACCCTGAGAACCTTGAAGAACTCGAACTTTAACAGTACCCCATTTTCGTCTACGACCAAATTTATCAATAGCTTTGGACATCTTTCTCCCACCTCGATATCTTTCATACTGATGATTTTAAAACAACCATTTCTATATATCTCTGAGTAGGTATTTTATTCACTTGAATGAAACAATGGGAAATCAGAATAACGTGTTTATTTAAAAATATATATATTTGGTAACAGGAAAAGAAGACATTTACTAAAATTGACTAGTATAATTCGACTTTTATCCATTGAGCTTAATCACATCTAGAATACAAATGAATAATTATGGCGGTGGTGGTGAATTTTCCATTTAGAATGATATTTCATTTGTTCAATTCAGCTGTTAATAAATGAAGTAATTGATCTAACGGACTTTCTTGAGAAAAAGATTGAATAATATTGGAAACCCAACGAATATTCTCTTCTGGATCATTCTGGTAGAATTCTATATCGCTATGACCCCAAGGAAGAGTTTGTGTCGTATTGGGAATGATGAACCGTTTATCATCATGGTATGACAATGCAACTTTGTTTTTCAATTCAGTATACATATCATGTAATATGCTTCTAAACGAGTTCATCTTCCTGAATATTAAACCACCCTGTTCGACAATTTTCTTATAATCTTCACATGTTAATTCATTCTTTATAACGGATCTTTTGACTCCTTTTGCTTTCTTAAATTCACTACCCACAGACTGAACATAATATGCTTTGGCACCGGTACCATAATTGATTTTGTAATAGGAATATTGAATTGATTTCCTACTTTGTAATTGGAAGTATCAAATTCACCTATATTATTGATAATGAAATCATAAAAATTATCGGTATTTACTTTCAAAATTAAAGAATCCGTGTCAGTGTAGAGTAAGGTGGCATTTTCTGCTTAATGACGTTTAATACAACCATAGAAAAAGTTGTACATGACTGTTTTGGATAATTCTAGAATACAAAATCCCAAATATAGTGGTTTATCGTATAATTCATTAACTTTTCCCAATTGAATTGCAACAAAATTTTCGGAAAATATTGAACAGCTTTTGTAATTTGGACGTAAAATTAGGGCACTAGCACCCATTTTCCTCTTGATACTTTCCCAATGCGTAACCAGTCTAACATCAATTCTGTTATCAACGTTTTCCATTGTTTTCCCATTAACTGCATTGTTCATGAGTTTATAGAAATCTTTTTCAGCTTTGTTGTTTGATCGATTTCGCATTTCAGTATTCAAATCAATATAAGGTTTCATCCAACATGACTGCTTGAATCTCAACACTCTATGTGTGTTCATGACAATAAGACCATTGGCCACAGCCTGCTGTAAATTTTTATAATGTATAATATATTTTCTTTTGTCATTTAAATTTGGAATTAATTTAGGAATTTTTGATTTGGAATGTGGAGGTATTAAACTTTCAACGAGAAAAGGGAGATCAGCATGTTTGTCATGTAATTCTTGGGGATAATGAACATCTACTTCAAGAACATAACCATATGGACTATCAGATGCTACACCCATTACGTCCAAATTGATAATTTCATTGGGAGTTAGCCAAGCAAAATCGTTGGTGGGTAATGGTTGTGACATACTGTGACCATATAGGTTAGTGGCATCTAAATATGATATGAACGATGAAGGTTCATCGGTGTTATAATCGGGTAAAAATTTATTATTAGCAATATGCTTTCTTTCACTACACTGACTTATTCCGCCACGTATTCCTTTCTTGAAAAAATGAATCATGTCAATGTCAGTCAATAATTCCAATTCTATATTTGTATACTTTAGCATTGCATCCCATGATGATCCGGGTGCTGTATAATACTGCGCCGGATCTAATTTATATTTATCTAAACATATCTTTCTAAAGTTTTCAAATATGTCACATAATAGAAGCACATCGGACTTCAAATATAAATCCGAGTATTCTCCTAAACTCTGACACTCGAATAAATGCCAAACAAGTTTTGCTCTCATATAATCCTTATCTGATATATGCTCTCCGTTAAGATTGTCATAAAATTGATTTTTAGTGGGAATAGTTGGATAATTCAACTTGTCAATATGGTCAATAAAGTTATATGGAAAAACACCTTTCTATCTCATCAAATTGAATTAGTCAATTTGTGGAAAATGTTTATGCATCTCAATACACTGATCGGATGTTAAGTTAGCACCTAAGTTCTGCAAAGAATCCGACATGAATTTGAAACTGTCTATAAATCTCATTTTCAAATAATTCTTTTTCTCTTTTCCATCTTTGTCAGTGTATGTGTGAGTGAATAGATGCTTGGTGAACGATATATATTTTTCCTTAGTTTGTTGGATAACATCCACTTTGCCTTTGTTTCTATACAGTTTTTTTATGAACAAATGACAATCATACCCACTAAGATTATGGAAAATTATCGGAACAAAAATTGGTAATTTGAAATTTAAGTTACATACAGAATGAGCGGCAGGTGATCTTTTCTTTCCATTGAGGTGGCAATGGTCTCTCACTTTCACATCACCACCCGTGAATGGTTTATCACATATTCCACAAAATTGTGCAGAAGAAAACTCTTCTTCTTCCGCGGGGGTTTGTGCAACCATAGGAATTGGATATCTCAGATGATTGTGATAAATATTTCTCAAATCATTTTCAAGCTTTGTGACAAATTTCTCGGCTGCATCCTCACCCCTATATGTAACAAATTTTGATAATTTGTCATTATATGAACATTTAATCAAATAAGCAAATGAATAAGGTTCATGTTTGTATGTTTTATTCGAGTATGAGTGTTTAGGGTTGCGTTGACTAGTTTGAATGGGTTTGAGAACTGATTCAAAATCAGCATAAACTACAAATGGCACCTTCATTTGTCTCTCAAAATTTTCAAACATAAGTGAATTCCCCGGTATCATTTTACCATATTTATTAATTCTGAAATTGACTGATGGTGTTGTAGTACTCAAATGATTACAGTCATGCAACTGATGACGTAATAGTAATCGCTCGTGAGAGAAATACAATAAACATCCATCACAAAAATATTTTTTATGCTCATGCGCAGATAGTTGACTTGAAACTAATCTAGAAAGGTCTTTAATCCAACAATAATGACTATTGCCAGAATCATCAGTTATAAGTAGCAAATTAACATGTCTTCTTAGTCTTCTCTGTGAGTAACGCAACGGACCAACCACTTCATATTTCATTTTACCCTTATCAAGTTTCGACTCTAATCCATATACATTAATCGAAATATCATTCATGTCCTCAAACTTTTTTATAGCTTGAAGTTTAACTGGAAAATCCATACCTGTTACATTCAAAATATTGGAATAGTGGGGGTATGAGGAAACTTCTGACAGTCTACCATTCGCAGGAAACAAAGCAGATGTGATGGCCCATGCAAAACAGTGTTGATCCTCATTGCGAATATTCACAACGCCTTTTCTTGTCTCAATGAACTCGGGCAGCTTCACATATGAACATCCGCTGAGTGGACTGTACTTGTTGATGTTCACTTCGAAGAACATAACTTTATAACTTTTTCACAGCTCCATCCTGAAACATAAAAATAATTTAATATTCGTGTAAATAGAATTTAAACTTTAAACATACCTGAATCACGTTCTTCAAATTCCGTAGTCTGAGCAATGATGGCATCACGGAATCCATCAAATAACGCATCCAAATCCGTAGACTGGTCCACAATTTTATTTTGTGAGTTGAATGACTTGGTATCAATCAAATCCCGTGTCTGGACAATGTAGCTGCCAAATACCTCCATATTCACTTTGAATATCTTGTGAACCTTTATTGCCTCTTCAAATAATCCAATAACTTTCTCCCTGATCTCATTGAAGAACGACATATAGTCAGTATACACATTCGGACTTTCCACTCGATAGCTTACAATTCTACACTTGAAAGCATTCCTTATAATTTGTATGCCATCACTAACTTGGACACATGCATTATTCTTGTGCTAGAGAGTTCTTTTATGAGAACTAACTTGGGATGCAGGGATTGTCACATTACAACAATTGCTTGTGTACATTGGTGTCGATGCAGCCGCATCTAACTTAATCCTTTTCACAGAAGGCCCACCTTGGCAACTCTGAAGTTAATGACGACGGAGATTATCACTACGAGTATACGATTTACCACAGTCACAGGAATACATTTTCTCGATGTGTTCTCAGCACAAAACTCTATGAGATACTGATTTAACATTCATTCCCACCTCCTTTAAATATAATTTCAATGAGTGGGGAAGAGGATGAACAAATTCTATCCGCTTCGACTACTCATGCAACGTCACAGAGCCCCCACCATGCACACTTCTAATCCAACTCGCTATCGATACATACAAGATGAAGAGTGCACAGTAGTCGCTACATAACTGCATCGTGTGGATGTGTGACGTCAGCGGACCATTCCCACTATAGCGAGAGTCGAGCGAGGGTTGCTTCTGATACGTATGACTGGATCGTGTTCGGATGCGCTCCTCATAGTTGGATGACGTCACACACGCTTCCTCCCACCACCACTGTAAGGTATACACTGGCGGAGAGAAATCAGAGTTCACATATCTGACTGGATCTCCGTGGTGTGCGGACGTGTGCCTTCTCTAGATTTTCATGTGTTGGTACACATGAAAGTCATGCACAGTAACAAGTGTACATACACATGAAGGTAATAGTAGTCATGAAGGTAAAAAATATATAAGTACTTGGAAAAAGTACTTGTCCGTATATATTATAAGCGTCGAGCGTGGGCTACTTCAGATGCACTCCTCATAGTCGGATGACGTCACACACGTTTACTACCACCACCACTACAAGGTGAGTATCGGAGAGGAATCAGATTTCACATATCTGACTGGATCTCCGTGGTGTGTGGACGTGTGCCTTCTCTAGATTTTCATGTGTTAGTACATAATATGAAAGTCATACATAGTAGCAAGTGTTCACATAAATGTTTTTAATCTTAGAGGTAAAAAAAAATATATAAGTACTTGGAAAAAGTACTTGTCCGTGTATGAAAAAAAATCTCTGTCACCCAAATGTCATCTCAAGGTCAAACAAAAACCTTTAACACCTCATCAAAACCTACATCAAGGTCAAAAATTACAAAATTTAAAAATCGTTTCAAGGACATCCCAAGGTCATAGACCCACACAGGCACCTATGCACCAAGGTCATCCCTGAAGGTCACACCAAGGTCGCTGATGACGTCATAGTAGTGGGGGGAGGCCCAGAACCGGCTCAAATCTCTTACTAACTTGATATGACCATTGGAGAAAAAAAGCTCGGACACGTCGATTTTCTTTTTCAGTTGCGCCTTTTTTTGTTCAACTTATATTTTAAATAAGTTTTCGAAATGCAAGCCATTTGCCTCTTGACAATTTACAGGGCGATGTTGAAACTCTTGGAAAACATTAGGTAAAATCCTCGTCTGCCAATCCATCTATTGGGAAACAGGTAGTCACGTAAATGTAGTGCGTAATGCGCTCCATCTTGCTGGTACCCATAGTAAATAGGTGAGGATTTTGATAATGCGGGTACAGAAGTAATTTTGAAAGCTTATTTACAGTTAGTGTTGCCATTGCAACAAAAATCAGAAACATGCGTTTTTTAGTATCCTGAATTGATTTCTGGAAATGTTACGTAACATAAAAAAATATGACATCCATATACAGACAAATGCGTTCTTTTCGAAGGTATTATCAAAATGGGGTATTGCCATTAAAAAAATATATAATGACGTCATAACTCGGACAGAGATGACGTCATCAAAAATATGATTGGATCAAAAAAAGCGCATCTGAAAAAGAAAATCAAGGTATCTGAGCGTTTTTTCCTCAATGGCGGCGATATGAAGCTTTTAACGAATTTGTCCCAACCTTTACGTGCTCACTGTATACAAATGCTTTCTTTGTCCCCCCATCAAATGATTCGGTCAACTATAGAAAGGACACTGAAAATCTAAACAGTGCCTATCTCAATTTGATCCACCGTTCAAAAGAAATGAGGCGCACCGTTTGAGTTTTTGTGGCCATCGGAAAATACACCCGATTCGATTCAGTATTCGTTCGAACTTAACTCGAATACAAATGAAATCTTAGAGAGAAAATTTACAAAATTCAATTTTAATTCAGTGTCTAGTCATATATTTTTTTATATATTCGTTTTATGCTGTGATGTATATTGTGACGAGAAAAAAACAAATCATTCATGTAAGTCTACAATAAAAACACTGTTTTCGGAATTTGAACTGGTATCAAAATTTCAAATATTATTATTTTAACTATAAACGTTTACACGTTCTTGACTTTTATTGAATTGTTATTGTTTAAAACATTTTATAATTTGTAATTGTCCATAATTTTATATTTTAGAGCCCTGAGGATGGCAAAATATATTGTCGAAAAGTTGGCTTATTGAAAAATAGTGGTTGGATAAAGACCTAACCCCAACAACATAAATACAGAAGGTCAAAACATTATCATACATTTATTTTATTCTGTAAAGTTGAAATTTTTATATGTGTTTGTCTAAGCGATTTTAAGAAGGTACGTACAATGACAGGCGGTTCTGGCTAGCATTAGTCCTTGACAGGTGAGGGGAAAGATGCTGTGGGAGTGCAAGTAAGAGGCATAACGTGAACTTATTCAGAACCGTTCATGAATAATTCGAAGAAATATAATTTGAACTATCAAGCTACGTTGTTTCTGTAAAATATACAGGGTCAAGTGAATTTTTAAGAAATGCTTTGTACCTATGTCAGCACATTTTTTCAGAGATTTCACTATCCTCCATCTACCCATCCAATAAACTTTTTTCTAACTACTTGAACGTTAAGATGTTGCGTCTGCAGATGCATGAGAAAAAAAACAGTATCGTCACGGTTACGGAATTTAAAAGGAAATTACTCTGATACCATTTGACAGATAGATGGGTGATATTCCCGATCCATCCTCTTGAATTATAATGAGTGACTCAAAATTATTTGTCAATTCTGAACTTTTTAAATTTTAATTTCTCGTTTTTTCCAAATGAAACTCACCATATATTTTTTAATCGCAAAATAAACAAAATAGGCGCTGTCGGATTATTAGTTTTGGCACAATTGCAAATTTAATTTTTTTTGCGCTATCTTGCAGCGTGTTTGGATGCTCTAGTGAGTGTCCGATTTCAATTTCTCAAATTTTGAAAGTAGAAGTATAGTACCACAAAACATATATTCTCATTTTGCGCTTTAATGCTGCGAAACGGGTGAAAAATGCTTGCAAACATGACTGAAAACATCCGAACCCGTGAAGCGGTCGAGAAGTAGAGGCGACCGGGAGGTGAGGGGGAGCGTATTATACCTACGTAACGAGTTCATAAAAAGAATTCCCCTCATCTCCCGATCTCTCGTACTATTCGACCGCTTACGCGGGTTCGGGTGATTTCAGTCATATTTGCAAGTTTTTTTCATAAATTTCGCAGCATTGTAGCTCAAAATTAGAATATGTGTTTGTGGTACTAAGTATATACTTTACTTTCAGAATCTGTTTGATAAATTGAAATCGGACTATCACTAGAGCATCACGGCACGCATTAAACGCTTTATTTCACAAGAATCCGTTGTTCTCGGTAAAAACTTAAAAAAATTATTTTTACAAAAATTAAAATTTCGAAAAAAAAAGTGAGATAGTAGTTTAACTAAGTAAATGATATATTTCAGTACTGAAATAAAACCACACAAAAATGCCAAAAAATTAGTGGAAATATACTGTTCATTCATTTAATACTTGAAGAATATTTTCTTTATTATTTTTATCTTCATACACTCATACATCTGTATCTTCATTCACTCAATACATCTCTCATTCAATAAAAAAAAAGTTTCTGACTTTTTTTTCAGAGATGAAGACCCTTTAGGCATGTGTATGTCAGTGAATACAGAGTAATAGAAATTACTTAATGTGGTCTAATTCTACATCATATTGTCAAAAAATATACCCAGTTATCATCCATTTGAAAAACATAACACAAGATTCAAATAAAAAAGGGCCGAGTTGAAAAATTATTTTAGCCACCCTGTATAATTTGAGGATATGTGAATGGAACAGAAATATCAAATCTGTCTATCAAATTGTATTATTATTACTTTCTCTTGAATGCCATACTTAGATGGCATTTTGACAAAAATCATAATTTTCAGGTGGTTGGGAGATAGATAATAATAATATTGGAGAGCGCATGGAGGTCAAAAAATTTCTCCAAAGAATTATTTAAAACAAATACTCGATTCTGTAGATTTTTGTTGGTTCACCCTTACATTTGGCAATTATTTCAGGTTTTAGGCTAGTTTTTGAATCGTATCAAAAGTGTCCAGACTTACCCCTTATTCACCACTCCACCACTGGCGAGCTAAACGCACATCCGAATCGCGATGTCCGGCGACGCAACAGTAGGATAACTTCCATAAGCTACCCTAGCAACGGCGCAGCGTCATGCGAAAACAACAATCTTTAAGAACGAACGCAGAGCTGAACGTCAAATTATATTCATGTTTTATTAATTTATTGTTATAGTTCAGTTTCTACCATTTATGTTCAATTAAATACAAGTCTGTTACTTGTTTTCATTTTGGTAAGCGACACAGACAAACAACCAACAAGTATTATGAAACAGTGATGTGGTTTGTCGAGGTTTGCAAGTACCTATAGGAATTAGGACGGAGGACGCCGCTTCTATGATTGAGCTAAGTAAGAAAAAAATCCACAATCCGGCAATGTATGGTGATGAAAAAATTAATGGTGATATATCTGATGATGATGAAGATCAATTTGAAAACTTATGTATATTTTATCATAAATAATAAAATCAATTTGGCTCATAATTTCTATTTTCACTTAATGTAATTTGCATGAATGATTTGAGTTTTCACTCGCCTCTTACTTGCACTCCCACATCATGTTTCCCCTCACCTGTCAAGGACTTATGCTAGCCAGAACCGCCTGTCATTTTACGTACCTTCTTAAAATCGCTTAGACAAACATATATAAAAATTTCAACTTTTTAGAATAGGTTCACCTGACATAAATAATAAAATATTAAAATTTCAACTTTTTAGTATAGGTTCACCTGTCAGGTACTTGTGCTCATTGAATACAACTGTCAATTTTTTTTTAGATACCATCTACACTTTCAAGGGTATAGGGGTTGATGACGTGCAGGGCTGATGCGCGCCAGGCGATGGTTACCGTACTTAACATACTCATCACTCTAGCATTACAGACATACCGTTATTCGGAGGGTTCACTAGCTCTCGTACTATATTGTCTGATATGATAATAAATCGCAACGCACAATGCCGTATGCGTCAGTGTTAAGCCGGCTATAGACGGTATGGCAAGCCTTGGCGAATGCCTGCTCGTTCAAACGTTAGCGGATCGTGTGTATGCATAACATATGACAAAGCAAGATCAACGTTGGCGCTGGTCAGGGTTCACACACACCAAAGGGACTTATCGAAACTCGCAAGTGGGCTTGATCGCCGTACACACGACAAATTTTATTATAGTATTCCCAACACTAATTGAACCGGCATAAAAAGGCAGCTAGCACACTGAGTAACCATAAGCGACCGTCCGCGATCGTACAACTACGACCAACATTTCTAAACACGTGTATGCTTATCCTATACACCCACTGAATGATCGTCCTCGACCGATTTTCAAAGATCATGTTTGAAATTCCAATCTGCTGTTTTTATTGATCCCTTTCAAATTTTGGTCATTGCTGGACGGTCGCGGACGATCGATCCTGATCGGTCAGTGTGATTTCTAGCTAAGGAATTCTCTTTTCAGTTGCTACCTTGACATAGGCGTCGGTAAGTATATCATTTTTAAGTGGTATTGTTTCAGTTACTTATTCTTACAATCATAGCAATTCATCGCCTCATGTGTAACACACATGGCATTATTTATTCGTCAAATTTATTTGATAGCGCCTTTACTAATGATCTGGGCGATTAGGATCACACGATAGAACTCTCTTGATTGTACCACGAATGTTTTGGAAGTAAAAACACTGGTAGTATGTAAATTTCCCATTTACCGGGCAGTGCATATGAACAGCGGACTGATCAAGAGTTCTGACCGCCCTAGACTAATTATTATGAGACCGTGCCACCGCCAGGTGTGTGTGTTACGGTCGGCCTAAAAAGTAGTATATTAGTTTTGACTTTGCGCCCCCCTCCCTCACCGATCCTCGCACTCTAGGCTGCAGCCTAATAAGATTAACGGTTAATCAAGGCTGCATATGAACACTCCTAGTTGTGCTCTTATTTCAATTGCCGTTCCAATTGGGACTAGAAATAATCTCCTAGAGAGCTTGAATTCAAATGTGTTTTAACAATTACTAATCTAAGAAACAAATATTTCTTAAAACCGAAAAATGCCTGTCTCTCCACACAATTCCACGAAGTAGATATTAAGGCAAATATCTGACAGAAAACAACTACTTCCCCCTACGGACATTGAATTATATCTGTCTTCTATTTGTGCAACGTTCCATTAGGACACATAATTGCAAGTGCTACTTGTTATAAGCCATTGAATAGTAATCCTTCATTATTGTAGGGAAATGACCACCTACATATATTATGCATATTTCGAGGTTACTTTCCTCTCATCAATGCAGAGATAGGTCAGACGACTATGAAGTCGTTTTGTTCCACAAACATGATTGATAATATTCAAAAGCCTTATAGTATCCGTCTACGAATGGAGCTGTGACTCACAATAAAGTTATTCGCAGCGCCATCCGACAACAGATCAAGTAACCCTCCTGGTAGCACTGTCTCCAGGCAGAGACTAAAAGTACATAAAACGAACAAAGTTCGAGAGTGTACATAGGAGAGTTCAATTCTAAGAAACAAATATTTCGTAAAATCGAAAAATGCCTGTGCTACCAGGAGAGTTACTTGATCTGTTGTCGGATGGCGATGCGAATTACTTTATTGTGAGTCACAGCTCCATCCGTAGCGTAGACGGATACTATAAGGCTTTTGAATATTATTATTCATATTTGTGGAACAAGACGACTTCATAGTCGTCTGACCTATCCTTGCACTGATGAGAGGAAAATAACCTCGAATTATGCATGCATGCGCAGGGTCATTTCCAACAAAAATGAAGGATTAATAATTAATATTCAATGGCTCCATAACAAGATGCATAGAAACCCTGGTGCGATCACAGATTCGATTTTGTTTCTACCAAAGTTGTTGATGTTGATACTGTAATTGCATTGATACCATTGGCTTCATTCGTCGATGGATGGCGCATAAGTCGAAAATAGCCAAGTTTCCAACATTCCACGGTGCCTTGATTTGTCATTTGATTGTTTTTGAATGTTGACATGACACTTGTCGCTTGTCCAACCGTCAATCGTCAATGATAACATTAACTGTAATTTTGCCGCCATCTGTGCTAAAGAAGTGAAACGGTACCAATGCAATAAAAATAACATGAATCAAGTAGGCCGTACATCAACACTTTTGTATGTCGGTATCACAGGTATAAGTGATCACACCAGGGTTTCTATGCATCTTGCTTCATAACAAGTAGCACTTGCAATTATGTGTCCTTAATGGAACGTTGCACAAATAGAAGACAGATATAATTCAATATCCGTAGGGCGAAGTAGTTGTTTTCTGTCAGATATTTGCCTTAATATCCACTTTGTGGAATTGTGTGGAGAGACAGGCATTTTTCGGTTTTACGAAATATTTATTTCTTAGAATTGAACTCTCCTATATACACTCTCGAACTTTGTTCGTTTTAATTACTAATCTATTTGAATAGTTTATAGTAATCCCAGAAAAATTTTGTCGTACACATTAGAGAGATATTGCAATAACGCCAGCCAGTATCGAAAGAAACTTATTACTCGTTATTTCTTATGCACTTCTACAATACGGTTATCAAATGAAAGAGCTTGCTAAGAATAACTCGAAAAATAAAATGACGTCACTCTAAATCCAAAAAGGCGGAACACCCAAGATGGCGGACTAGTTATTTTTAATGCACTCCAACAATATGGGCATAAAATGAAGGGCTTGCTGATAATAACTCAAAAAATAAAGTGACGTCACTCTAAATCCAATATGCAAGGCGAAACATCCAAGATTGCGGACTAGTTATTCTGAAAGCACTCCTACAATATGGGCATCAAATGAAAGGGCTTGCTGAGAATAACTCGAAAAATGAAGTGAGTAAATCCAATAAGGCGGAACACCCAAAATGGCGGACTAGTAATTTTAATGCATTTCTACAATATGTTTATCAAATGTAAGGGCTTGCTGAAAATAACTCGAAAAATAAAGTGACGTCACTCTAAATCTAATATGGCGAGCTTCTAAAGATGGCGAACTGATTTTCTATGCTTTCTATACCCATATTGAAGTATCAAATAAAAAGATTTGCTGAGAATACGAATGCGAGTTAAAAAAATTGAGATGGTGGTCATAAACTCCGTTGCTCCAGTCCGGCTGAAATGTTAGTGTTACTGTGAGTATCTAAGGATTTAGAAATATTCGTAAGGGCCAAGGTAATGTTGCGTTACATTGTTTTTTTTTTTTGTAAAAACAGTAAAGACGGTGTTCATTTCATTCAACCCATAAGACTGTGCAATTTTCAGCAAAATATAGTCACGGCACTGCCGAACGAAGAATGTTGCCAATTATATTATATTGGGCTTGCACAGTACTCAAAATGCAGGGTAGTATTGTCGACCATGCCCTTGTATACTTAGGCTTGAAGTTCTTCGCTGCTGGTCAAGCATACGTGGCCTTAAGTAGGGCTAGACTGTTCAAAATTAACTGGCAAACAACCTTGCAACAATGACGCGTTGAATGAGATAAACAGACTGAGAAAGAAACCTGGCCAGCGATAACTAAAAAGTAAAAAATTGATCAGAAGTAAAAAACTTTTTCAAAAACAAGCTTTTATTTGAATGCGCAAAGAAGAATAAAATTAACTTTTCCTTTATAACTTTTACTATCAACTTATAACTTCATCACACAATTTATATGATATAAAAGCTTGCCCCGGAATTTCCTTGTGTAGATGAACAAGTAAATTAAATAACTTGATCTGATTGATTTAAATTTTAAAATTTTTCGAATTAACTAAATACTAGTACTTAAATCTCGTGTCAAGCTTTTATATCATATAAATTGGGTAATGACTTTATAGTTTGAAATCAAAAGTTTCAAAGGAAAGTTTTTTTTTTACTTTGAATTTGTTCAGTAATGGATTTCTACTTCTTTGAGTTCTGTGATCATTTCATATTATTCCACTTTTGTTATATTTTGCAGATTCAATCTTTGGTGTAAATGAATAATTCATTTTATTCCCTGATGATTCTTGTCTGTTATATTTTCACCTAAATAATTTGAAGTTTGCCTTCAAAGTTAAGTGTATCTACTCCTAAGCAGTAACTGATGTACCTGGGAAATTGAAAATGTAGAAGGTATGAAAAAAACGTATATTTTTCACAAAAATAAAATGACACAAATATAAATTTCTATTCAAAATTATATACAAAGATTTTTGGTATTTTCAGCTGTATGATTTCAAAGAAAATTTGAATAATATCAATCGATTAACACATGAAAACAATAATTTATCTATAACTATTAATCTTCAACAATAATACTACTTATCTAAGATTATATATGTACAATTTCAAATAACTTAATAATTTAAATTTATTATTTTATTGTTATTTTCATTATCTGAAACAATGTACGACTGAAAATAAAAATACGTTTCAAGCGGAGAGGATTTCATTTTGGAAAACCGTTAACTCTTGAAAGGTATAATATTTCTCAATTAATCTTAATGGCTGAAGTCATGTTTTTTGAATTAATGAACGTACATTGCTCGTTTAGTTCAATTTTCTAAATATAAAACAGGATTCATTTGAATTCCAGCTCATTTCAAAAATATTTGAAATTCTCGAACTATTATTCCATTGTTCCTGATGATATTTGGCACAACTACCTATGCAGTTAAAACTCAACGATTCGAAATGAGGTCATCGTGACTCATCAATAATTATCTCAGAAACACTAATATAAATTTTTGGCTTTAAATTCACCAAGCATCTCATCAATGTAGTAATAAGAATGAATATATTTTTACGGATGTATTTTGCATTGAAAAAGTCCCTGATATGAAAATTAGTGATTTTATGGATTTAGCCTGCGTGACAGGAAATCATCATGAAAAAATGAGAAATCATGTCAATTTACATTGTGTACAAAAATAAGTAGTATGAAAACATGGGAAGTTTTATTTCTTTTGTGACTGGATTACTTGATCCGACAGGGGTACAGAGAAAACAAGTCTAATTTTTTAAACTCAGTTATAATAATAATAATAATAATAATAATAATAACCGTCTTTATTATTTCCATTCGTTAAAATATTACAAAAATCGAAAAACAAAAAAAGTATGTGAATGAAAATAAAAGGCGAATTTCAATTTTTATAGAGACCAACCCTGGGGCCAGTTGCTATTAATTGTTCTTCCA
Source organism: Chrysolina americana (assembly GCA_958502065.1). Classification (NCBI taxonomy): domain Eukaryota; kingdom Metazoa; phylum Arthropoda; class Insecta; order Coleoptera; family Chrysomelidae; genus Chrysolina; species Chrysolina americana. The sequence continues at coordinate 38,909,568 of OY293419.1, forward strand.
CTTAAAAGAATATTTTTGTTATAATAGGGACTTCCAAAATCTGTCTGACGCATTTTTCTTTTATCTCTGCGTGATGGAAAATTCAATGAGACATTTTATGTCAATAATTAAAGCATTCTGATGTCCATTATCCAACATTCTTTAGTATTTTGTTATTTTCTGTTTGCGTTCAACTTTTGTGATATTTAATAAAAAAGAGGTATCCAATTGCCAACAACCAAAAGACATTATTCTTATGACTATGATAACTACATAGTTGTTTACTCATTTTACCCATGAAGTAAGTGATAAAAGAGTTGTGTGAAGATAATTCATACCAGGGACTCAGGCTCTGAGATTTTTCTGAGTATGTTTATATCTAATCCACTTTATGAGCCATACGTATCCAATAAGGTATCAATGATGATCTGAGCCATTTTGAGGCCAATAAGCAGGCGAACTCAGAAAATCAGAGCTGATAATTCCACTGGTCTCATGTATTTATATGTGTAGAGATACACCGGAAACATTTTCCACTGTGGCGAAATTTTCATTTGCCGATGTATGAAATATACTCGCCTAACAATATTTTGCAATCATGAATGAAAATAAAAATCTGCCATACCACTTTTCCAATTATTTTAACCATTCAGATGATATTATATTCCTGAGGTCGATTATTCAGTTTTTAGAGCTCTTTCAAAACAAACTGCTAATGTGTATTTTTTTACAACCCCCTACTAATGTTGAATAATTATTCCATCACCTATCCTATTTACTCTCACTAATTTCCTAATATTTTGTTTTTCGAACATCCCTACCCATTTTCTTCGTGTCTATGGTATTCCATTGCAACTCTACATGTATTCAATATTTTTCTTTCACTAACATATCGTTGATATTGAGTTTGAGATAATGAGAACCAAATATTTTATTCCATATGGCATTTTCAACACCTCAGCACTTCGAGTACCTCTCATTGTATATTCTATGAAGTTTGGCCCAAGTTCTTTACGCCAATGTTTCATTATGGATATTTTTAGAAATTACCTACGTAAACCTAACGACACTGGCAAGTTGATATTTTATCGTATTTTACAGAAATAGTAGCTAAAATTAATTAATAATAAACCTCAACTAATTACATACTATATTTCACAGAAGACTCATAGTACGAATGAGGAGTATTAGCTGTTGGTGGTGAAGGAAGAGATGAGGGGATCGAAGGCGGCGGAGAGCTTATGTACGGTTTTCTATCACACTGGATTGGCTGCATTATGTTACTGGGCGGCCTCAACACTGTAAAGTAAAAATATGGAATTAGGTTATGAAACATGTGTGATACAGAACTAAAGTAAATATATGGATACCCCAGAAAAGATCTATGTATTACAAAGAGCAAAAAGTACGTAACGTATGGAGAAAAAGTTTATGGTTCGAGTATTGTAAAAATATTGGCAATAGATTGTTCATTTCCAGTTGTTGATTTTGATACTTGTCAGGTGATCATCGGTATCGCGGTAAATTGAAAAAAACCATGAATGGGCAAAAATTCGGGGAAAATGGTAAGATTTCGCAAAACGTTATTTCTAATCTCTACAAAGTTATCATTTTTTTTTCTTTTAAATAGCTTGACCAAACTGAAACATTTCTATTTCAATGGCAATGACACAACTATCCCAGTTTTACCACACCAGAAAGTAACAAATAAAAAACATGGTTTTTGTACAGTCTGATGGCTGTAACATTGGTTCATATCTAACAGTTATATAAGAACTTCATAATTATTATGATGATATGGCACTCCAGGAACATCGTGTTTTGTAGATTATAATCCAGTTGCTTGGATAATCGTGCTTTAAACGTTTTACTTCGCAGATTTTCAAAACTATCAAATTTGTGGCATTATCAATCTAAAATAGACAATTCGAATATTTTCACAATTTTTGAACATGGTTCGATGGCTGATTATTTACTCAGTGTAGAGTAGTGGTGAGGTTTTTAAAATAATTACATAACCATTTATAACCCACTTCAAAATGATAATATGTAGTCGTGAAATGATATTCTGTTGAATCGTTTTTACCTCGGTTTTTACTCGATCAAAGAATTGTAGAATTCTACAAACAATAACAACAAAGTCACAACTTCTTTTATATAAAAACAATTCATGTCTCAGTGTGCCTTTCTTCTCTTTCAATACTCATCCTATGACATATAAATTTTGCAACGTTCAAAAAAAATTTTGGAGAAATTTCTGCTGCACGCAATCAGATAGTTTCTTTCAACTGCTCACTATTCCAGAAAGGTCTACAACACGGTAATTTCCAAATAGCCCCACAAGAAAAAGTCACATGGTGTCAAGTCAGGTGAACGTAGCGGCCAAGGAATTTCTGAATATCTACCTGCCGACTTTCCAGGAAAAGCTGGCAAAGTACTGTGAATATGGCCTCATCTTGTTGAAAATACTTCATTCCATTTTGTTTCTACTATAAATTTTTATACTTCATTAAGGAAATCATTCCATCAATCCAAGTACCTATCACTGTCAAATTGATGATTTCATTATTGATAATACAACACTAAACATTAACTTTCAATGAATATTGCTCATGGGTTTTCACTGTGAAATATGGGTTTCCATCCGACCACCATTACAATTCTGAGATGAAACTACACCATTTGAATTGGAAGTTGTCTCATCACTGAATGAAATGATTGTTTTGAATGATCATTTTCTTCAATTTGTCCTTGCAGCCAAATAGAAAAATACATACGTGAATCGTAGTCTCTTTCCTTGGGCGTGTAAATAAACTGATTTATAAGGCTTGAATTTCAAACCAAATCCTGACAAAAAAATTTAATGTAGTGTTAAACAAATAGTTCACTGTAGTTAAACCTATTAATTTTTCATTGAAACTTCGTAATTGAATCTATAACTAAATTCTGAGCACCTTCTAGAATAACTCTTCGATATCTTGTTCACTCACCCAACTTTTACGGAAAAATGACTTTCCACACGACAAATAATGCAAAAAGTGTACTATTTCATATATAGTCGTAGAAAGAGTAATGAGCAGGAACTCTCAATCCTTCTCTTCAGAATACCAATATGTCACTTAGGGCGTATCTACCACAGTTTTCTTCTAAATTTATCAACAGGTGATTTATTTCGCACCAAGTAGACAATTGCTGTAAAACCGCATTTGTTTCAATATGGAATTTATCTGCAGTTTTTGTCGACACAAGAATGGTAACATATCATCAGCATACATGAAAACAATCTTCCCTCCGATATTTTGGAGGGAAGGTCTTTCAATAATAGAAGGAATAGGTGGCCCTAGACTTCATTCACCCTTGTGAAGCTTCAAGAATAACAAGAAATGATTCAGATTAATATTTCAAATTTTGGATACTGGCACACTGGTAACAATTGTAAAAATGTGTGTAGGTATATTCGGATATGGCGAATATCAATAATTTTGTGAGGTGCATTGTTTAGCCTGTTTGACGTTGACATTTAGGTGCGATGAAATTGTGCACATATACATTTTATGAGGAGTAAGTTTTTAGACTGTTCGACATAAAATTGACTTGCCACTTATTTCGATGAATTATTATGCCTACTTTCATTCTAGCAACAGCACCCGTACCAGCGAAGTTTCTGTACAAAAAAAAGTATCATGAGAACTATACTGTTTGAACCGAGAAGGTAGGTAAGTTCTTTTGTGAGCAATTGTTCACTCAGTTGAATATTCTCAAACTCCCAAATATATTGATTTTCAAAAGTGTCTGTTCAATTCATCTGCCAAATCTTTCAATATCTTCCAATACATATAAAATAGCTAGGTATCTGGAAGCTATCTTATTTCATTCAAAACCGCGTTGAAGCTTTTCTTGGTGAAATAATAATTTACTCAGACGATATTTCGATCTTACTGATTTTTTCTTGCGTATGCCGATAGATATAAAGATATCTATTATTAGAATTAAAAAAAATATATGACTAACGGATTTTTCGTAACCAACAATACACACTCACGGTCACACAAAATTTTGATATAATTTTTTTCCATAAAGAATATCCCAGTCGGGCCCTGTCTCCGGAGCTCCGATACTACCGGAGGGCGCGCTGATGTCATTAACCCCAGTAAACACTCCCCACGTCCGTGGGGTGAGTGATTACTGGGTCCGAGAATCATGTGCCCTGAGTAAACGGAGTGAACCAAGAATTACGGCCTTCTGCATTCTTCCGGCTAGGTTTTCTGCCGCATCACGGCAAGCCGGTATGATTTTAAGATTCGAGAGCAGCGTGTCATCATTCCACCAAGTACTCCTATGATCAGAACCAGCATTTTGACAGAATGGTTTGGGTAAAGCCTGCGGAGTTGAAAGAGTAAATCTCGGTATTTTGTCCCTTTTTCCGCCTCTTTTCGGACGTTGGTAGTTTCGCCAGATGCCGAGAACTCTATGACGAAAATCGTCCTACTTTGATGGTCGAGAAGGACTACATCAGGCTTATTGCCTTGTATTTGCTTGAGAATGGGGAATGAGTAGTTCCAATAGATTCGGCACTTCTCATTCTCTACAACGGTCTCAATATTTCCCGGAGTATAAGGCAACACTGGTAACTCGTCTATACCGTACGAGTGTCGTAGGTGGTAGTACAACACTCGTAGGGCCGCGTTATGCCTGTGGATATAGGCTGAGACCACATAAGCTGGACCAGCTGACAGCAAATGCATTATGATCTCAGCTGCCCCACGACACGCTCTGCATCTAGTGTCAGGGACCTCTATACCCATCACGCGACTACGGTAGATAAGGGTGTTGACACCATCTTGGCAGACCATTATGAATCCCTCGATTTCCGACTTCAGCCCACTCGACCTTGTTGCTGATCGGGTTCCAACTCGGTGACAGAGTTTGGATACGTCTGTTTTGAGTCGAAAACGAGACCGAGTTCTGCACGAGTTGCTTCAATCCCTGCTTTTTCATCATCGCATACTAAGCAGAGACGGGAATCTGAACTCCTGATGACTTTACAGGCTCCATCCAGTACCATTCTGTAGTGTTGACACTCCAAACTCAAAAGTCCACGGCCTCCCTGTTGTCTGGGGAAGTATAACCGTGGAATAGACAATTTAGGATGCAAGCTCCTATGAAGATGCATCATTTTGCACGTTTTTATGTCGAGTTTTCGCAGCTCTTTTTGAGACCATTTCATTACTCCAAAGGAGTAAAGTAGAATCGGAACGGCAAGCATATTAGTTGCAGCAACTTTGTTCTTCCCGGACAGTTCTGATGACTAGATCTGTCAGAGTTTGTGCTGATACTTGCCACGGAGAGAGATTTTAACAGTAGCTACCTCTTGGGTGTGGCGTTGTTTCACCCCTAGGTAGGTATACGTCTCTCCGGCATCCAGATGATGTAGGATGCTTCCGTCCTCTTCGTATTCCTTGCATCTTCCTTTTTTGAGATAAACTGTGGCATGTTTGTTGATCCCAAATTCCATTCCGATAGCATGCGTGTACTCTTGTACCACCCTTAAGGTCTGATGAAGATCCTTTTCTCCTGAGGCATAAAGTTTAAGGTCATCTATGTAAAACAGATGGGTGACCTTATGCCTCGGGTTGCTGGGGGTGCCGCAGATATATCCGCGGGTTTTCCGTAGTGCAAAGGAAAATGTCAGTAGTGAGATGCAGAAGAGAAGAGGGCTGAGGGGGTATCCCTGCAACACGCCTCTTCTAAAGATAACCTGCTCTGTTTGGACTCTGACTTAACCAGATGTCTTCCAGAGCGGCATCAGTTGTTCAATGCATCTCACTATTTGATGGGGTACCGCAAGGCATCTGAGCAAATGCATGTTGTATCAAATGCCTTGCGATAATCGATCCAGGCCATTAACAGGTTACGCTAATACTGCACGGAGTCCTGCGTGATGTATCTGTCGATCAGCAGGTTCTCCTTGCAGCCAGCGATCCCCTTCTTTGACCCTCTTTGCTCATATATCCGTTCATACACCAGCTCAACTGCGGAGAGTAAGCATGTTATCGGTCTGTAGTTCTTCGGATCGGACAAATCTTCGTTTTTGGGAATTAGCACGGTTCGCCCCTCGACAAACCAATCCGGAATCTGTTCCTCCCCATCTTGCCATGAGTTAAAAACTCTTGCTAGATGGTGGTGGAAACATGGAATTTTTTTTCACGAATAGTTATTTAGGCCATCAGGGCCTGGAGCAGCGAAGTTCTTCGAGCCTTTGAGGGCCCGTCGAACTTCTTCTGGGGTTATCGGATTGTGCAGTTCATTGAGCTCAGGCTGACGAAGCCTCCTGCAGGATGCTTCGAACTGCGCAAGGGCTGAAGTATCTACGTTGAGTGATTGCCGAAACTCATAAATGTTCTTCCAGAAGGTTTCCACCCGATCCGCCGCCGGCGGGTTATTCACAACACGTGTAGGTTATTCGAATAGGCGAGAAGGTTTATCGCGGACCTTCATGTTTTCCGCGATGCTTCTAGCCCGCCTCACTAGTGACCTTTTTGCAACCATCAGCATTCGTATCCAATCAAGGCAGTGCTGTTTGATGGTAAACAGCACGCCTTGATTCAGTGTGTGGTGAGCTCGTTTTAAATTTGCGGCAATTCGCCACAATGCGGGCGTGAAGGTCCTATTGGCCGCCACGTAGTCCGCCACACACTGGATACGAGACGCGTGTTGTCTCGCCGACTTGATCCTAGCTTCCATCTTGTGAATGCGCCGCTCATAGCTCCCAATCAGAGGGGTGGTATCCCTTCTTTCCGCAGAGTTGATCTGCCAGATGTCAGCCTCTTCTGAGAGTACATCGTGAATCTCCGCATCCATCCGTGCCAGTTGTTGTGGCTTCAGGGGCTTGGTGTTATGAATCGCCCTGCGGGTTCTGATGCCTTCCGTTATTGGTATGATCTTCTGCCACTGCGTTAACCGGCTGAAGAGGAGCTCTAACATAGCCTCGAACCTGAAAGTGGGGTACATAATCCCTTAGATTTTGTATGGAAAAGGTAGCATGCTCTGGGTGTGTTTCATACATCAAAGGTGTGACAGACAAAATCAGTAATATCTTGAGAAAACACGAGATAAAAACAATATTCACGGCCAACAACCAAATATCCAAATTTCTCAGATCTCCCAAGGACACAATACCAAACGATTCTCAAGGTATATATGAAATACCATGTTCAGACTGCCCGAGAAGTTATATTGGCCAGACTAACAGACGAGTAACTTCCAGAGTCTACGAACACGAACTTGCTGTGCGTCAGGCATCTTCCACTTCCGCACTTTATAAACATCGAGAAGACACAGGTCACAAAATAGACTTCAAAAACACAAAAACAATTTCCACCGAGAAAACTCTGCAAACCAGGATCATCCGAGAAGCCCTCGAGATAGAGAAGCGCCCCAATTGCCTCAACACTCGCGACGACGGACGTAGACTTCCCAATACCTGGAAGCCTCTCATTGCACGCATCAACTCATTTCCCACCAACCCAGTTCCCGCACATAGCTCACTTAGCGCCAACCAAGTTCCCGCACACAGCTCATCTAGCGCCAACTCAGTTCCCGCCCATAGTTCACCTCGCGCCAATACATTGCACACGGCCATTACAGCCAGGTCCACTATAAATACAGTTCCTCAACCCACAATTCCTCAGTTCTCTCGAAGGAGTAGGCAGATTGAGACCTTAGAGAGAACCAGTGACGAGACATGGGGAGTAGGCAGATTGAGACCCCGACGTCAAGTCACAAAAACCGAACGTAATTATACGTTTCAACCATTTATAAATTTTCTTATTTTCTTTCTTTTTCAGTTCTTGAAAATGGCTCCGAAATCGGAGCCGAAACGTCGAATTTCAACAAATTCCAGACGCGGTTCAACCCGAACTTTTAGTTTTCAAATATCTGACCGCGGAAACCTATCTGAACATATATATATATATATATATATATATATATATATATATATATATATATATATATATATATATATATATATATATATATATATATATATATATATATATATATATATATATATATATATATATATATATATATATATATATATATATATATATATATATATATATATATATATATATATAAGTATATATATATATATATATATATATATATATATATATATATATATATATATATATATATATATATATATGACCCCGACGTCAAGTCACAAAAACCTAACGTAATTATACCTGAGGAGTAGGCAGATTGAGACCTCAGCGTAGAATTACGTTTTAACCTTTCATTAATTTTTTTCTATTTCAGTTCTTAAAAATGGCTCCTCCAAAATCGGAGCCGAAACGTCGAATTTCAACAAATTCTATATATATATATATATATATATATATATATATATATATATATATATATATATATATATATATAATAACAAAGTATTCTCGACCGAACTCTATTAACTAAGTAGGAATTCTCGGGTAGCGGTCTGTTGAACAATGAAACTCATTCGATTTAAATCTTCAATATTTCGTCAACCTTTATTGACTTCTTCAGGAAGAGAAAATTCACAGAGTTAGTTCTAACCTATGGAACATTTGGGAGGACAATTGTTATTCTCCGCTGCAGACTAATCGCTTAATTTACCTGACTGGAGTGTTCCAGTCTCCAGTTCATTTAATATCAGGTAATTTGAATTATTGTATTTTAACAAGTTTGTGTACAAAACAGTCCGAAAAACATGGCTGACACTGACGCATGCGCACAAAAAATAAACTGAGATGAAAAGGTCTATTGGTCCAATTTTTAGATAACTTGAAAATAATATAACAGCAAACACAAAACTATTTCTGTAAGAATACCTGTGGATATTGCATTTGATACTTCATTTGTGTTCTCAAAGACTGACTATAAGAATCAAAGGTTTTTTGGGTGTGTTACTCACTGGCAACTAGTAGGTCTTATTCGATTTAGTTTCACGTTCTTTCTGAGTTCTTTCTTCGCTCCTTCGACTGTATTTTTTTAAATTTTATTTTGATGGATGATGGATTTCACCTTCTTCTTCGTCTATTACAATTTATTTAGGGGAGGGGGAGGGTGGTTCTCTTGAAATCTGTCTGATTGGTATGTTCAAAAACTCTTCATCCCTGTAGTAAGGCTGTTTTGTACTTCGGCAGCTGAGTATATCTCTTCTACTACAATTAATTCATTTCCCCTTATTGTTGACTTATGTGAATTGTTTCTTGCCCTTTTTAGACCGTTCAGTAATATCGACCTTTCTTTTAGTCCTCCTTCTACTAATTCTTCACCCACAAAAATTCTGCTTCCTTTAAGTTCGGGCCATTTTTCAATATTTCCTGCTTCTTGAGGTAGGTTGCGAGATACAATAAAATGGGTCTTGTATGGTTGCTTCGTTTTCCTAATGTGAATATATTATTTAGTTCCGTTTTTTGCAAAAAAAAATAATATTGCAGTCATCAGATTTTTTTTTCTGCAAAATTTTCTGGACCATCATTGGGAGCTTCGGATATACCGTAGGATACCAGATTGGTAATTGCTTTTACTCAATTTTGTTCAATCGATTTTTATTTTCTTCTTCAAGATTTTGCAGTTTTGTTTTTACATTTTCTACCTCTGCGTATATAATCATTGATAAATTGTTTGTTGCTTCTTTGACCAGGACTTGCATTTATATTTATAAGCAAGTAAACATCTTCAATGGTTGATTTGTAAATCCTTCAAATAAAATATTTCCAGAACGTCTATGGCTCATTTACATTCACTGGTACTTACAAAGGAATTTCGGATTGTTTGGATCGTTTTTCACTAGCTCAACACATTTGTCTATTTCCTTAACTGCTAATAGTTTTTTACACTTGAGATTATTGTTTATCACATTGACTCTGGGTTTATGAACAATAATACTGTTCAATTGAGTGAAGTTTGAATAGGTTACCAAGACGTAGTCGGCAGATTTTCGAATCAGACAAGAGAGTTATAATTAATAATTATTCAGAAATATACAGGGTGAGTCTGAATAAGACCGACAAACTTCGTACACAGATTCCTATCTCATTTTGAGGTGAAAAGTTTTCATCAATGTATATCCTGAATTGCAAAAGTCAAAAGTCCGAATAAGGTTGGGATTTTATTTTTAAACTTGAAAACTCTTCAAGGAAAAATATTAAAACTCGGTAGGTACACTAATATAGGCTTAATGTCAGTGTTAAATTTTCGTAACACAATGGCATAGTTACGGTGGTATGTTGCCATATTTTCCTTCATATTTTCTTTAGACAATTCAATTGATAAATGAGTGTTTCAGCAGTTACGTTCATCAATACTTGAACCAAAAGTGATAGCTTTCTATGTGCCAAAATGTAGAGGTTTCTGAGAAAAGTCATAGCTTTCCATGTGCCAAAATGTAGAGGTTTCTGAGATATTTACGAAAAACTAGTGAAAGTATGTCCTGGGGAAGCATAGAGTAGGTATAGATATCATTTCCCGTATGCTTAAATAAGCAAGCTCTCTTGATTTGAAGAATCCGTCTTCATCCGGCCTGATACCAGCGTAGAGAACAATAAAGCTTGTCGAGCGCATAAAAAATCCTATTCAATTTTACAATTCTCTATATTTTTAACATAAAATTTTACATTGTAATGCACGTATAATACGGCAGACCTTCACACATAACCTAACATGACTCCTTCCTACACAACGGTCAGGAGTCGAATCCCCCATGTGTAATGCTTATTCAATCTGAGGTTAGACTGAACTGTCACTCCTAGATCCTTACACAGGTCGGTATCACTAAGAGGATATGAAAATTGTTGATAGTTCACTTTACGGGTGAAAGTTATCACAGCACATTTGTCATGTTCAGAGTAATTCTGTTTTTGTCAAACCATTCAAATGAGGAATTTAGGTCTTGTTGAAATTGAGTGCAGTCTTGTAGATTTCTTATTGTTTTGAACAGTTTGAATTCATCTGCGAACATTAGACGAGAAGAATTGGTTATGCTCTCAGGAAGGTCATTTATGAAGATTGCAAACGGGATGGGACCCAGGTTGCTCCTTTGTGGGACCCCTGAAGTTACAATAAACATATCGGATAAGGAGTGATCGACCTTGTTGAAGGCTTTTGCGCAATCTGTCATAATAACGTCAAGTTGGGTTTTGATATTTATCTCTTCCGCTGCCGAGTGCATGAAAAGCGCCAGGTTAGTGACTGTAAATTCAGTATACTAGTCGGCATGTAATTGACATTGGTCTTGTTCATATTTAAAAAAATAGAAGTGACTACAGAATGTTTCAGATTACATGAAAATGTGTTGGATTTCAAAGCAAAATTAAAAATATATGCAATAGGCTTTGCAACAAAGTTGGCCTTTAAAAATCTATGGAGAATGTTGTCTGGTCTTATACTTTTTTAGGTTAGAGTTTGTTTATACTTGATGTGACGGCTTCCTCAGTAATGTTGGTGAAGTTAAAGTTGTCATAATTTGCAAGGGGGTCAGACGAGGTAGGGGAACTGTAAACTGAGCTGAATTGTGCAAAGGCCTTAGGTTCAGTATGTATTGCATTTCAGAAGGTATAGTAGAGGTGATTGTTTTGGATCTGATGAAGGACCATCAGCTATTAGAGTCATCATTGACATTGTGTTCTATTATTTGCAAGTAATACTCATACTTACGCCTAGTTGGAATTTTAACCTCTCCTCTAATAGTTTGATATTCATTACACAGTGCTAAACTAGCTTTACCACTTTTTAGCTTTCTCTGTAGCCAGATTTTCTTTTTAATCTTTGTTACCAAATCCATTGAAAAATATGATGAGTACTTCCATCCATTTTTGTTTGAATTTAATTGCTTCTTTGGAATTGCCTGATGAGAAAATGCTATCCTTCCTCATAAAACATTGCAGTAGCAGTGTCAACATTGTTGGTTACCACGAGTCCCAGTTAATGTCAGCCATCAAATTATGCAGTAAATAAAAATCACTCTCAAAAACCTCTATATTTAGGTACATGGAATGTTATGACTTTTAGTTCAAGTATCGATGAGCCTAACAAATGTCAAACACAACTCACCTGTCTAAAGAAATAAGAAGCAAAATATGGCAACATACCACCTTAACTGCGCCACTGTTTCACAAAAATTGAACACTATAAATTCAAATTATCACATCGATCAGTTTAAGTTCAAATTTTTTTCCTTCAGAAATTTTGAGGAAAAAAATTAATCTTAAATTTTTTCGGTTTTTTGACTCCCTGTATATCATCTCAATAGATATTTGAGTTTCCACTTCACACTTTCTCGAGTCCCATCACCTCACGTAATTACCATAAAAATATTTCACGTTTGGTTAATACTACCTATACAACTTTTTTTTCCATGGTAGTCAGCGATGTATTTATTCAAAATGACTGGGCACGCGATATTTTGAAAGTTTTCATAATGAATTCCCTTCATTAAATCCAACTTGAAAAAGATGAAATTCCTACATACATTGTTTTCAGTAGTTGGTTCCTCTTTTGTCATCATTTTGCAGATTTTAGTCATTTTGACACTTGATACCTTCTTTTCCCATTGTTTGATTTAAAAAGTAGGTACGAAGGTAGGTAAGTAATTTTGCAGTATAGAAGTTATCTTAATTTGTATTTGTATTTGAGATTTGTCTGAACATTACTTAAATCGAAATGAATTATTAATTCTTCCAAATTCAAATAGTTTAGAGTTCAAAGTTGAAGCCATTTTGTTTGTTGGTGAAACTAGAATTCAAATATTACGAACATAACTGAAAGAAAATTATTTCTGTGCGTGCTGTATAGACATCTTACTGATGAAGAAAACTGGATTATCGAAATGCTAACATCTGTATTTAAAAAAAAAGCAACAATACATTTGTTGTTGAATTAGTTTTGATACGTTTGTGAAACAAAGTTTAACAAAAATATGATGGTGTACTACACTTTACGATATTATCAATATTGAGAACAGGTAAAAACTCAAAACCCAGCGGAATAATTGAGTTATAGAAAAATATTTAAATTTTCAAGTCCACGACTTTGTGACACAAAACACAAAAATGAAGATATCGAAGTTGTCTCAAGGCTGAAACACAATGAAACTTTTATGTATTTGGTTTTATTTTTTTTATTTTAGATTTCCTTTTAACACAAAAATGACATTGCCATTATTATTGTAATCACGGCCCACAAGCAATCTTGGTAAAATTTAAGCTTTATTTTTCAATTCTGTTTTGCAACTTGTTTTATTTGTAAAATTGATTCTAAATGTCAAAACTAAAAACTTATTATACACAACTTTCATTGTGTATACAGCGTCAGGGCTCCATGCATGGATATGATAAAACTTGAATTGTTTTTTTGATACCTCTAAAAAATCTGCAACACCAGCGTATCCTACATTCTGAATCCAAACAATTGGACATTTATTAACCAAACCCGCTCTCCAAATGCTGAGGGGAAGAGAAAATATGGTCAAGTTGAAAAACAGCTTTAGCTGACACTTCGCCATTTCATCAATCTGTTTCACTCTTAGCATCTAGAATGTTCTGTGTTCTCTTTAATATGTGAAGATACTGATGATGATCAAAGCCGATTCATTATTATTATTATTATAAAATAAGTGATTGCACCAGATTATATGACAGTAGGAAATTATAATAAAATTGAAAGTACCTAGTTGGATATTTTCCATGGAATTAATGAAGGATAAATTGTTTTTTCTTCGTTTTTTTCCATTAACCAGTTGTCTTCCCCCTACGAACGACAGCCCTCAGAAGTCTTAACTTGTGCTAGCCAAGGATTAACGAGGTCTTACATTTTAATCTGCGATTTCTAGCACTTTCTGTGGCTATTGGAGTAATAAACTGCAGTTGCTGGGCTTTGAACCCACACGACCGGCAACCAGAATGACTAAAAAGCGGTGATTCTAACCACTCGGCTACTTGGCTTGATTGTTAAAGTTAATGCAGTTTCCACATCTCGATGATGTTAATGAATTTTGTAATATGGTATTAAAAACTCAGTTGACTCAGTACGACGATTCATAATACAAAACGACGCGCATGATCATAACTCATATGCGGTCTCAATCATCCATATCGCTATCTGTAGTAGAGAGATAAGAATTTCCTGCAAATGCATCGATTTTAATGCTACCTCAATAATATCAATTTTCATTAGCCTGGCTTTTTATGATTGAAAAATGTTGACCAGCAGATATGTGGATAAGAACTTTTAATGAATTTCATTTGGAATTCCTCAGGCAATGTTATTTTTCAAAACAATATCTTTTCATGCTTAGAATGAATATCCAGACTTTGATTCACTCCTTCAGTGTACGAGGGACAGTGAAAATATACTTCAATTACATTTTATGAAACGCAATCATTTGCTTGATTGGTCGTGATGAAATAATGATTTATTTGTGTTTTTCGTGTACTGCAGAGATCGCTTGTTGAAACACTCCATGATTAATTCTTGTTGTGGACAAAGCTCGATAGTTCACTTCTCTCTTATACTGGATAGCAAGACTGGGATATACTGAGTGTCCGTATAAGGTGGCTCGCCCGTATTACTTTTTTGTTTTTACAGATAATGAAATGAAATATGGTATTCTACATAAAACTGCAACTTCGACTTTTAAATTGGGCTCCTGGTTCTTTTGTTTCCACGTGGCATTTTGAATATAACTATGTGTCACTTTTCACTTTCTGTAATAATATTTCCCTCGGTGCTTTCCAAAAAGCATGTATTTTGTATCGTTGCCACAGCAACTAAAAATCACACCTCAAATGTATCATCTGCCTGTTTTGGAAAAAAAACCTTTATTTACCTACAGTATAGTAGATTATATTCATTGAAGAAAGGAAAATCAAACTATTATCAACTTTGTTGTCACAGTTCAACTTAACTAAAGCGGGTAAATATATTGTGTATCCTCAAAATTATAGAAAACTGTACTGGCTTAACCAATTGAATTATTATCTTATTAAATACTTATTTCACCATTTTCTGCCAACTTCAGTTAAAGAATAATTTGTAGAAAACTGAGAGATTGAGCTACTGTCGAAGTATTTTTTATTATTTTGTTCAACTAGAATCGGTGGATTGTATTTTATTCAATCTTATGAAATATGCATATGAGTTTTATTGATACTATACAAACTGCTTCGAGTTCATAGTAAAAACTATATTTCTATCAATTTCAGTAAAATTAATTCGTTGAAAACTGTGAAATTCAGTTACTCTATTTACTTTTATTATTTTGTATGATTAAGTCGGCCCATTGTTTTTTTTAACCTAATAATATATGCATATGATTGAAAAGTGAAAATTTTACCTTGTATAGAGTGGGCCAAATTGAACAATTATAAAGGCAAATAAAGTCCTGTTTTCAAACTAGATAGATGAAAACTAATGGCTGTGTCTGAGAGTCAAATTTAATGACAAACTCAATGGTGAAAACCGCATATCGATTCCTATCATCGTTTCTGAGTTACATTATGTTTTACGAAAATGTGCATTTTCGAAAAGTTGCTGTAACTTTTTTCCTGTAAATAATTTTTATTTCCATGAAAACATTGCCATAACACTTTTTTACGTAGATTCCAATGGTATAAGTGACTTATTTCAAATAATATATCCTTAGTTTTTAATAAAAAATATATATTTTTTTAATGAAACACCCTATATATTCCCTTCCAAAATGTAGCACACTTGATGTTTTGCTAGAGTCATCTTCGAAATACAAAGCTTTTAGGTTTTTTCATGTAGTCGGTGGATCAGCGGTCTGAGGCATAGGCCGTTCGAAACTCCAGCCTAGCGATAGTCGGTTCGAGTCCGATGTAGGTACGAGAATTTTTCTCAACTACTTTATATCGGATCGATAGGCGAACGCATGCGTTGTTGAAAAACAAGTGTATGTGAGTTGTCTAGATGCCAATCTCGTCTAGTGCTAGCTTGGAGTGCACATCGACTACCCGAGGTGGTGCTGTAGGTTTTCCGGGTTTTCGTACAGCTGAAAAGTGAATACATCACCTGAAACATCAGTAAGTCGCCCCGGAGCGCCACGGCAAATAATAATAATAATAGCCGTCCTCTACCCGCACAGGCTAGGCCTTTGGGTACACTCAACGAGTGTTTATGAGGGAGTATTATTATTATTATTATAGACTTTGAACAAGCAGGCTTTGGACGACGCGGCGATAAAACAGAATGCAAATGTTTAATGGTAGGTGTCAAATTTTGATTTAAGCAGTAAAGACGCTCTTTGTCTTTGTTTCTTAAATCTTTCTTTACAAGAAATAACGTTAGGCGGATTTTAAGAAACCATAAAAGATTTTTTGTTAAATTGTATTTGGACAGACGAAGCTTACGTGAGCAGTGCCGGCATTTTCAACCGCTACAATTCTTGTACTATGAGCACAACAAAATCCTTATTCTATTTTGGAACAGACGGTGGACCAAAGAATAGTAGAATTACTTTCTTAATAACAATAAATGAAAAAACCGTCAATACGTAAAATCATTAATTAGACTGAAATATAGCAGAATGATTTATAACCCGGAAAGAAATTCATCTAATGCGTTTGTATGAGAACCGATAAAGCACCATATGCGAAAACGGTAAGAATTATTTTTCATAGATCTGAATTAGTTAAGAAACGAAAGTGACTGAAATGATAAAACTGAGTAATCGCAAATCTCAATAACCTAAGCTATACATATCATAATACCGTCAAACTAAAAAACTAATGAAATATAATTTTATCGAAACATCATTTAATATTATCTAAAAACGTAAAACTAACAAATTATCCGAAAAAAATATGTAGTATCGTGAAATTTATGGAAACGTAATGTGTAAGATATTAAATGATCAGAATCGAAATCCAGCAGAAATTTTGGCAAATAATGTACCAGTCTGGTAGAAACTTGCTCCATTAGCTCTTGGCGCTAACTTCTAGTTGAACAAATCGAATCGTCTGGTTCGGACTCGTATTGATCGTTCATTTGTTTGTTCCTTCATCGATTTATTCGAGAATTCAATGGCAAGAATATCGAAGAAAACAAGCCGATGTTATTCATTGAATTTCACTGAACTCATAATCCCATCATGCTACGATCAACCTTAGCAATATGTCAGATCTCAATTATTACCCATATATTGGCAAAATACTACCTACTACCTACCTATCAGAAGGACGCTTTCGTGTCAATCCACTAAACATTTGGAGGCGGAATCATATTATTTTCGTGATACCTAAAACTGGTGATAAAATTCAATGTCTTAGCATTTTAGTAATATCAGGTGGTGAGACAGTAATGAAAAGGAATGTAATGGGGACATGAGAATTTATTTAAGTATATTAACCGCACGCCGTGCCATCTCTGAGAGAATAGATCAACCGGCATTTCGCTACGCTAGAACCTGAAAATGTTCGGTCCTTTACTTTTCGGTATAAGTATTTATTAGTCTGATCATTTTTGATATGCCAATTTTAGTTCTTGTAGTATACTGATTCGACGATTATAATTCCTTTGACTTTCGAATATTACGCTTTGCAGACTCACAATATTGTTATTATTTTTTATCATCTTTATGGTATAATGTTTTGCTTTTCTCACTACTACTGAACTAATCAATTCGGCAAAGTACGTTCAGAAAAGGTGTCGTCTGTGTGTAGGAGAAGCGGGTAGACATTTTGAACACCTTCTCTGAAGAAATATATTTCATTGTTTGTTCTTTATCATTTTTATATTATTGTTGGAGTTTCATTTATTAGTAGTCAACGGTAATCAATATAGTATGAATTGTAATCAGTTTTATGGAAACTATAAGTTTTAATTACTGCTGTGAAAAGCTTTCTCAACATTTGATAGCTAATACTGAACAATTTCTTTCTGTTTTATCGCCGCGTCGTCCAAAGCCCAAGTGTTTTTAAAGTCTACATGAAGAACCTAAAAGCTCTGTATTTCAAAGATGATTCTAGTAGAACACCAATCGTGCTACATTTTTGGAAAAGTATTTTGAGCTATATTGAAATGTGCAGGAATGTGTCTCATTTGAAAAATATATTTTTATATCAATAACTAAGGATATTTCATTTGAAAAAATAAGTTACATAATTGATTTCTAAAGTGTCCAACTTGGTCCACTCTGTAAACGAATATTTTTTAGAAAATTCACGGTTGATAAATCTATAGTTACTATTGAAATATTGTGACATGTGTCATTTTTCAGCTAATGGTTGAGCTAGAATAAGAAGTTCTGGTGCAACAAATCCACAAAACAAAAGGGGCCATTATCGGACGGCAATCAACATGCATGCTGTTGTTGTTTTTTCCGTTGACCAGCTGTGTTCCCCCTACGAACGACAGCCTTCAGAAGTCGAAGCTTGTGCGATCCAAGGATTAACGAGGTCTTACCTTTTTAACGTGCGTTTCCTAGCAACTGATCGACATTACAACAATAATGATCGAATTTGAAATTCTATGCTTCTTGATTCTTGAAAGTTGCATAATTGATACAGATCCATAGTACCAATCATTACATTTTATAGAAGCCATTTCAGAGAATTTCAGAGTGATACCCAAGGATGTATGTTTTGGCAGGAGTCGCAAAATGTGCAGCCTCTGACCACCCACTAGGTGCGGAGTTATGTGTCTACCAGCAATGTCAAACGGCTGTCATCTACCGTGTAAAGCGACCATCTCCAATTACTAGTCAAATAAATTACCGATTAGTTAGCGCCGGTCTGGGAAAACACCAATTCGACAATGAACCGTTAAATGGTATTTCGAGAGTCAGCTAAAAAAGTACCCACCCTAAAATTAGATATCCGTCGTAAGAGCAATGAATTGAGATGTTTAGTGCTTTTTGAAACGATAAGTCAATTATATTCATACTCATTACTGTAAACAAAAATGAGTTTGAGGTAGATAATATCAAAAATTTGAGGAATTCATCCGACGATAGAAATGTATCTCCCACCTTGTAACCAGAATCAGATGAGATGGAGACTTGAAACAAAATGAAGGTGTAAAAAGAAAGAGTAAAATATATTTTAATAATACTCTTTTCGTATACAAAAGAAGCAGCAGAGGTGGCGCCAACTTAAAATTTGTAGTTGGCAAGGGGCTAGCTTTGTACATCATGGCGAAAAATTATTCGTTCTCTTTCAAAAGGATTTTGAAAAATTGAATTGAGTTATAAGCTTTTATGACTGAAATAAAAATAAAATATATCACTCTGTTCATTTTGGTAGTTTGCATTTTCCACTTCTGACAAGTATAAACCATGAAAATAGGCTGTTTTATTATACCTGCATTTTGAGGAATTCATCCGATGATAGAAATGTATCCCCCACATTGTAACAGTTGAACCAGATAAGATGGAGACTTCAAACAAAATGAAAGTGAAAAAAGAATGAGTAAAGTATTTCAATAATACTTTTTTCGAATACGAAAAGAAGCAGCAGAGGTGGCGCATCCATTTTTATCGCGATAAAAAGGCATGTTTCTCAAAACCAGACTTCATCTAGTAAGCGGCCGTCACTCTTATTTCTGTACTGTTAGCTATGATTTTTGTGTTTTATTGATACAAAACCTACTATATGAATCGGTTTGGACAAATTTTGTCTGAGCAAATCAGACAGAACATTAAAAAACCAATCCTGCAATCGACAAAAAATATGAAATCGTCAAAATGGAGACAATTTATGGAGTTTTGTCATATCCGAAATTACGATATTTCTGAAAAAACTTCGTTACAACATATAGCAAACCTATTGAAGGATTAGGCAAACAATAAGAAAAAGCGAAATGGAAATGATTATAAAGAATATATAGTGAAAACAATATGGAATTCAACTGCGAAGACGATTCAAGAAAAATATTTCAATGAGTACAATATCTTTCATCCTTTCACCGATATAACGAAATAGTAAACGAAAAGAATTACACGCTATTCCAAGTAAAAGAAGTTCTGTTGCGATAGAGAAGAAAGACATAATTGACAATATTCCACAGGCCATCGGTGATCGTTTTTTTGCTGGTAACGAATTTTGGTTTTTAATATTTGAAACAATGTATTTTGATACACTGACACGTGCCATGTGTCAGCAATGACAAATGTCAAATTATTATATCCAATCCCCAGCCAATCCCTTGAATCTGACAGATGACAAAATTGGTTTTAATCAGTGTTTCCAATATTAAGGAAAAAAAAATTACCAACCTGAGAGCAAAAAACCGATCAGCGATAGCGTGTGGAATATTGTCAATTGGAATATTGTCAATTAGAATGGCAAAATTATGGAATATATATGAACCAGATGGATTACAAAAAAGATTCATCCATATAGCTTTTTATGAATTAGCTTGGAGGGGAGGAGAAGCTGTAAATTGCAAAATCAACTATTTCAAAGAAGAAAAAATCAGGATGGAACTCCAACAGAAAGAATTGGAAAGTATGGATTGAGAATGTTCCATTGGGAATTAACATGATATCTACTTGGACCAAAACTTCAGCAACTAACATTGGCCTAGATACTACTAACAATGAAATTACCAATCATTCACAGTTGGCTATAGCAGGAATAAGTGATCAACAGCTTATAAAATAACTGGACATTCATCTTCAACTTCGATCGAACCCTATTTACAAATTGACCCTGAACATCACGAAAATCTTGTCAATAACTAACGATCCTCGGATAAGAATTGCTCGAACGTAGATATTATACTCGACATGCGTATGAAAACCACCAGAAAAGGGAATATTGAACTCTCTACACCAAACCAATCCATTTATATCAATTATGTTTTTCAGAATTGTCCTTTCAAATGATATTTTCAATAAAGGTGTTTATTATTGTTGTATATTTATACAGTCGTTGATTTATCTTGCCAAAAAACACTAGAACTTTTCTTTTATTGGATGAATTTCTTTCAGCTTAAAATTTTTCCATCGGTTATTTCATTTGAAAAATTGACAGACAAAATTGCTCGACGTACGGCCTCGCAATTTTTTCATGTTAATTTTTCTCGTGAAATTACCTACTGATTGGCAAAATTATTTCATTCAAAATTTATTCGATTAATAAAAGCTCTTGTGTTTTTACAGTTGATGAAAGAGGATGCACTTTCCTAGCACGGCGGATTTTGATCTTGAAAATTTCTGACGCTTCTTGAATTATGATGCAGATTCAATAAAAACAAATAATCTTTATCGCTGAAAATAGTTGTGATCAACAGTTATGCAAATTCATTTCAATATCAAAAAGTTTCACTTTTTTTATTCGAAAGATACATTTGATGATCATTTTATTCATCTTGGTACTTTTAGTATGACGTAATGTCCAGTCTTGGACATATTAATGCTGAACGAAGGCTAGCGGGCCCGAAGTCATCAGTTGTAGCTGCTCGTTCGTTTTGGTCTCATTCATCATTGAAATGTACAAGTGTGAACGCACCTTATCAATAATATTTTACTAACTGGTCGACAACGAAAAGGTTTGATCACGTTTACGTAACTCAATTACTCAATAATGAATGGTTGAATTTCAGGAATGTATGGATTTGTAGGGACGTCAAAACTCACTGAAAGTTCTACCGCTTGTTCAAAGGAATCATGCTTTCATCAGTGTCAGTTGTTTACAATTTGAACATTTTAAACAACACTGAACAATAATATTATTCACATCAAAGATACTATTTATAGATTTCCATTCTCGTGTGAAACAGCGCAGCTGACAAAATTACTCTAAATTCGACTTGACGGATTCATTGTGCATACCTAGCTCCAAACTGTCATTCATAACGTTTTTTAAAATGAGTTTCTATTATTTATTGGTATTTTCGAAAACATAGGCATAAAACTTTGATGGATAATTGTGCAATGTTCCCTAAGAATAAACACTCTGTCCAGTTTTTGCAGATCGATTCTACAGTATTTTTTTTATATTACCTATTATATTATATTATATTATATTATATTATATTATATTATATTATATTATATTATATTATATTATATTATATTATATTATATTATATTATATTATATTATATTATATTATATTATATTATATTATATTATATTATATTATATTATATTATATTATGAGATGAGTCTCTAGAAAAATGAGCGAATTTGAATAATTTTGTATATATTTGCGGTCTAAGTTCGTAAAACGTAGTATTTGGGTATGAGAGACAGAGAAACATTGTTTGTTTGACTAAAAATTGAGGATGAAAACGAGTTGATAAAAACTCATAAACATATCCAACTATGATAATATTAATGGTGGAACATTAGGAGCATAGTCAAAAAAATCATTTTTTGGTATTCATTCTTCCAGCACTATTCCATAATGATTTAGAGTGTAGGTACATTACATTGTTCGCAGTATCGTGTAATTGAATTGAGAAATAGATATTTGCTGTATACTTAGGTATCGTATGAAGATTCATATTACGATATGAGATGAGGAATTGATTATATTACAAATATTTCACCCACCTACTACCAATAACGTTAACCATTTATTCGAATTTGGAATCATGTAACAAGAAAGCATTGCAGAGGTTGGCAGTATACTTATTATTGTTGACATGTTGTGTTTTGGTTGTCACTCATTCTGCGAACTATCAACTGTGACGACAAAATTTCATGAACATGAGTTCCTATCATGAGAGTATAGATTCAGACATACAACTTGCGGAAAATAAAGCATTTCAAATCTTATTACCTGCTACCTGGGACAGACACGAAAATGAATGTAGAAAGACAAAAAAATTACATTTTTCAACTTTATCACACCAGTGCGGTAAAGTGTGTCATTACGAAATTCACATCAGTACCGTAATGTTCTACATTACATATTGGTGGTATATAAGGAAATACAACAGAATTTAATTATAATATAATTACAATACCGTCCATTATAGTCAACCTTTTTGAATAATGCGCTTGTGTGAAATATAGGTTCAAATTGATGAAACAGTTTTTGAGAAATTCAATAGAAACATTGCCATGACAAAAGGAAAGAATATAACACACCCTCTATCTAAATTGAAGGTTATTTCGGACAATTGATTTAATCTGAGAGTTAAATCATCTGTTGTCCAATAATAGACAGATAGTAGCAACTATTGCCGTTCTTGTGATGAAAAACGATCGGTTCATTGTTTTCAGTATAGGGGTATATTCCAATATTCTTAAAATGTATGTTCCAAACAGAGAGAGTTATGAGAAACAAAACAGTTTTGTCGCCTACAATGGGCTCAAACTTTGATTTGACACCAAAATATAGCTTGGTGGTTTTGGAATAGCGTTAAAAACAAATAATGAAAAACGGTATTTTATTTACTATGCCCTGATGCACCAACATTGATAAGATCATAATTGGACATATATGAATTCCGATTAATACGTTTTGGCAAAAACTATGTTTATCTTTGTCAATCCTACCCAAAATACGACGTTTTTACGAACTTCGGCACATTCACAATTATTCAATCTCGCACATTGTTCTAATGGCCAATATAAAAGCAAAATTTATGCCAATGTGACCAAGAACCAATTTCGAATGTTTTCATACGATGTTCTTCACATACATCAAAAATTTATAAAATGATCCAGAAGAGGTCATTTCAAGTGATAAACACTGCTGTGGATGATGTGGATGTGGATGAAAAATTTATTCGCATCCGTAACTAGAACAACTATTTTACTATACTAATTAACTTTGTTCCTAAAGAAATTCAATTTGAAAAATACAAATTTTTCTCACTAAACTGAACTGAAATCACTCGTCCTGCGGACTCGTGGTGTTTTTTTGAATCAATTTAGTTCATTTCATAAATGAAAGACAGACCTATGAGATCAATTCAATCAAGACTGGAATTTTATCAGACTATTTCAGAAAAAAAAGTTAAACTCTGAAATTTGGCAGAAGTATAGGGGAAAGTAGCAAAAAAGCTAAAAAGTTTATCTCAGAAATTAATACAGTTTAATAAACGGAAAACATTGACATCGAACGAAACAAATATGAAATCTGCTAATTTTCAAATGCGTGCATTACGCGCGTTATCACTAATGCTAATCAGAGTCCAGAGTCAAGTTTGGTGTTACTGATAATCCGAACTTGACTAATAAAACTCCTGATTGGTTCATTTGCCAAGTGCGTGAAAAAGTCATGGAAATACCCTCTTAACTATACAGTAATTTTTGACGTAGAATTGTGAAATTTGCAAAACCGATAGATACCTATCCAAAAATCTACAGTTCTACTATTTTCATAAGAATTGAGACACGCTGTATGTAAGTGAATAATGTTGATGCCTTCATCCAGAGCTGAAAAGGTTATAATCAGGTTCATACTCTTACCATATTTTCCCTCCCACTTGACTACATTCATGTACCCCAATTTTGTAATTGTAGATACTCTTTAATTTCCTTCAAATAACAGTTCTATTATTCCTAAAATGAAAATTGATTATGGTCTTTCGCCCATGTTCCTATACCATAGGATTGCCGGCAACAATCGATCAGAAAACAATTGAAGATAAAATAAACTTCTGTTATTTTTGGGTTTGATATTCTCGTCAATGTCCAATCTCGCTCCCATATTTGGCTCAGGGCGGTTTTGAACGAAACCAGTTTTCCCGATATTGTTTTGCTTCTGATAAAATCATATATACATAATCAGAAACAATTCTTCTAAAAATGGAAAATAACCAGCGGAACGGAGAAAGCATTAGACAGAATAGAGAGAGAGAGAGCTATATCTGTGTTCCTCCCTCCGGCTGATTTGCTTATAGTTCGAATATTATGATTTTTTTGAAAATATGAACAGGATATTCATGAAATCAGACGTGGAATCATCTGCGGCTGGAAGATAATAAACTTATGTCGCTGTTTCCAATCGTTCAAGATGGATGTTTAATCCACCTTTCAACTTGGATATTACTTATTTCATACAGTTTTGTCCCAGCAATGCAATAATAGTGGAAGATTAATGTACCATTTATTTGCAAAATGTTCCTGGAAGTTCTTTCGTTCTAATGATTATTCCGGAGGGCGACATTCTTTGCAGTATTGAACACATGCGTGTTTTTTAATCTTTCGAATAATGAGTAAGCCATACAGCTACAATGAATAAATTTGATTCATCAAATGAATGACCCACGAATACCACTTTAATATTTGCACCATTTCTCCGAGGTAAAAACTGACAGCATCTTTATAAAATTGGGAAATATCAACTATATTTTTATGTGAATACTACAGCTACTCAAGAGTATAATAATATGATAATATTCCAATGGCATCCGTACTTATTAGAAAATATCTTATTTTCGGCTTTGAACGGTGAATCTCGTTCGAATGGGCCAATCAATGTGTAGCATTGAAAATAAAAAATGGGGAAAAAATAGCAAACGAATGTAAACTTTGTTTTTTTAGTACTGACTGAAACTTTAAAAATTTGGGCCCTCGTACAAGGCCACCAACATATTTAAAAGTTTAAATTATAAACAATTGTGGTTTTGTACAGAAAAAAAGTAAAAGAGTCCCAAAATGATGAAAATAAAGAAAATATCACCCTTTATCATTCCCCAATTATGTGACCATGTCCAAGTATGGCATCTGAGGAATATATTTATACTTTTGTTAATAACTCGACCAAAAAACTCAAAATAGGGGCGAAGGTGAAGAAACATTTCTCTGTTTGTCATAAGTCTCCTTGAAAGTTTGCCACTTCCATCGATGACGGCAACATATATATTTTTTATTTTACACTAAAAAATTGTGTTTGCAACATGAATTGATGACGGTATTAATGCAAAAGTTTTTTGAGTTGGTCACAAACATGGAGTAATTTCCTAGAAAACATATAAAATTTGCCACCACCCCAAATTTCGGGAACTAATATATTATTAAAAGTATGAGTAAATAATTTATTTACTCTGATGACAAACATTGAAATGGTAGCAAATTTGGAAAATGATAAAGAATGATATTTTCTTTGTTCTCACCATTTTGCAACTCTTTAGCTTTTTTCTCTAGGAAAAACTACAATTGTTTACACTTTATATTTTTGACAATGTTGCCGGCATTGTACAAAGGCGCAAATTTATTTAGTTTCGTTGAGTTCTAAAACACAACTTTTGTGGAAGTTCTTCCATTCTTTTGCTATTTTTCCCCATTTTTGCTGAGCCTAAAAGTGGTAGCCAACTTGTAGGGTGACGAGCTACGAGCATCAAACCTATTTTACTACGTTCTCTATTGCACGAGTTATTTCCCTGCAGTCAGTCAGTATAGGTAAAGTACCTCCTGCCTCCTGTTAACTTTTGAGCGAATCGACATTATTCTTTGAATTTTTTTGGGTCAAATGGCAATTAATATTTTCACCAAAATAAAATGTCTCCGTCTCTCTCAAAATGGCGTCGACAGCCATTTTGATTTATTTTTAATAAAATTGAAGGTCGTGTAATACCTCAACAGAAACTTCTTTTGATTCTTTATATATATATAAATATTCATCCAAAACAAAATGGCGGTACCTAACTTTAGAACTCTCATATATATTTGAAAATCGTTCGGAACAGATGGATATTAACTAGCTCTAGCATAATAAAAAATTATATTGTTGTATTTACAGAAGTGCTTTGTCCCTCGAAATGGCAGATAATTGCCATCTTCGAAAGGAATTTCAATGATAAGACAGTTAAAGAGTAACACCTCGTTTGATTGAATGTCAGCAAAATTGGGAAAATCATCTCCCATAAATTGTTCTGAGGGACAAAGAACTTTGTAGATACTGAAAAATATTATTTCATTTTACTACCAATAAAACTTTTGAATTCCATAACGGCTGTAAATAGAAAATGTCAACTTGTCATTGATTCACTTCTTATTTTCTGATGTTTTTCAATTAGAAGAAAAATGTTCAAATTTCACTGGTGATATAGTTCATTATTTCCAAAACGTTCTGTATTCAGATGAAAACATTACGCCAATATGAAACATGACACTCGGCGTTTGAAACAAATAAAAATACAGGTACCTTTTTTGAAAATAAAAAGTTGAGGGTGGCCTCATTTGTACGATACTTTGAAGAATTTTCATTCACAAATTTGGATAGCTTACTAGGAGTTGATAGAAAACTGACAACAGTTTAAAAAAATATTCACATAATAAAAAGATATAGACAGAAGAATAATATAGAAATTTTCAATATTTCCTATATAACTCGAGATCTGAAGAAGCTAGTTCAGATTTTCTGAAATACACTACTTTACTCCAATTTATCCACCCTTCTATCTTTTACTGTTAGAGATGTCCCAATGCATAGACTCAATTTGAATGGCCCTGTATAAGATGTTTTTTTATGATGGGCATGGTGGACATATTGCAACCATAAAATAGGGGCCTAATCAATCTCTGGTTACAAACCTACAAGACTTCATATTTGCTTATCGAAGATACGAAGTACCTGCAATTTATCTTTGGGTCTGCCACAGTGACCATTATGGTATCAATTTTCACAAGCATCTTATCAAATTATAATTCGATAAAGAAACTTATCAGCAGTAGAATGATTCAGCAAACTTTTCTGTAACACGAAGATAATCGGTTCGAAAGAAATGACAAAAATATTGGAGAAAGAAATGTGTTCGATTCGATTTGGGAATATTTGACTTCGATTTCAGGAAATAAAATATAATATTACTCTCCTATAAACATTCATAGAGACCCAAAGGCATGTCTCATACGGGTAGAGAACAGCTTCTATTATTATTTGCTGTAGAGCTACAAATATATTCAGGATATTATTAATTGATTAATATTAGAAGTGACGAATAATGAACTTGCTTTTTTGAATATTATACTTTTCACTGATTCTAATGTCCAATGGTACAGTTTATATGGCGTCTTGCACGGATTTTATTTGTTTTCCACCTAAACTTACTTAAATGGAATTATTTCATTATAAAACCTGCCATTTATTATTTATTAAAAGTATTCTGGAATGTGGAATGACATTATAGAAATGATTGGCTTCTTTAAAGTTATAGAAATGTTTGCTACATGTAATTTTAAAATAAATCAACCTAGAAAACGTTCTTGTGGAAATAAGGGCACTTTGGTCACGAACATTTTTAATTGAATAATAATTTTGAACTGCTTTCTACATCAAATACATTTCTCTATACGACCACATAGAAATATGCCCATTTTATGCGCTTCATCGATGAAGGAAGTAGGCCAATTGTATACACTCTTTCATTTCTACATCGCGAGCTGTCCTGTAATGATTATTTCAGTACATGCCATGGTGCAGGTATTGCTATACACTCTTTCACATGGTACAGGTATTGCTGAAATATAAAGCCCAAATAGACCAGTACGTAAGGTTTGCCAGGATAATTTAAAATAGAATAAGGAATTCAATAGAAAAAAGAGAAAATTGACCTTCAACTTCTAAGGATTGGAAAAGTCGGGAAAATTCAACTGTGGAAAGTCCAAATATAACTGTCAGTCATTGCGTGGAAACATTACATTTAATATTGTAAATAATAAATAAACTAATGTTGAATAGTAACATATGACGTGAAAAATATAATCGAAGTTCATATTTTATTATAACTTCGTCATATAGTGTGAGACTTGTGAGTAGTGAAATGTCGCTATGGTCGTAGAAAAAGTATAGTGTACAACGAGCATGGAACGTCCAAGAAATGAGTGTTATTTCATGCTCGCTGCACAATATACTATTGTGGTGGAGTTTCATGCAGACAATAATCAGACAATGTAGGATGATTCATTTCAAAACAGATATGAAGTGAATAAAATGAAAAAGTGCCATCTGGATCAGATACGTGATACGGTTTGCAAAATTTAAATTCTTCAACATAACAATGCGCATTATCATCAACTGCCATTCAAATTATTGAAAACTCTGATTAATAATATACTCACTGTTATCATTTGATGAGGATGTGATGGAGCCATAAGGATAATTATAGTTATCGGATACCGGAGAATTATCCTGATTATCCGGCATAGGACTCAGAGGAGCCTTCAAATAAGTGCTGGTGATGGCACTATCTGAATACGAGGGCAACAAGGTACCGGAAGATCCCCAGTCCCTATCACACTGTTGCTGATAAACCGAAGGATATTCATAGTTCGTGTAGTGTGGCGCAGAAACAGAAGAAACTTGAGGCGAACCCGCATTGTAAGAACACGTTGAATATTCCTGTGGCTGCATCAAAGCTTGATGATCGTATCCCGTTGATTGATTCACCATACCAGCCATGTTATTTGTGAAGAATGTTCCCGGGTGATACTGTGGCTTCATGGCTTGGCATTTCCTTCGAAAACCTCTGGGTCGACGTCTAAATGAACCCTCTTCGAACATGAACTCACTCGCGGGGTCAATTGTCCAGTAATGTCCCTTACCCGGCCTTCCCAAACCTTTGGGTAACTTGATGAAGCACTCGTTCAGAGATAAGTTGTGCCGCACTGAATTTTTCCAACCTTGGTACGAGCCGCGGAAAAACGGAAACCTCTGCTGTAGAAATGTGTAGATTTCACTGAGTGTCAGTCTTTTAGTAGGAGAATGTTGAATGGCCATCACTATAAGCGCTATGTAGGAATACGGTGGCTTTTCTTGTCGTCTTATTCCGGACTTTTTGTCAGAACTAGAAGGTTTCGTATCAGGGTCCTGAGTTGTCGTTTCCGGAGATGCATGTTGCGTAGATGTCTGAGGTTGATCATTCGGTAAGATGACACTGGTGTGGTTCTGATGAAGGTGAAGCTGATGAAGATGCTGTTGGATGTTGATGTTCTGATGCACGACTGGAGTGAGCTGGGTGGACGCACTAACTTCGGCTAACTGTTGCTCCTTCATCATACTTTAAACATTTACGCGTATAAAGCAAACAATTTAAACTTTCGTCTTTATATTACAAACATTTGATACTCGTAACGAGTTGTATACACAAATATTGTATACAGAGTTTATATACAAAACACGCGACGGTTCTATATACAAATGTCGGAGGCCGTAAATTTGAATGATACTGAATGTGTACTGATAGACGGTCAGTTATCGAGTAAATCCCGAGTCGTGCTGGTGTAAGAATGTGGTTAGGTTATCTGTTTCGCGTTGCTCTGGTTTGGAAGACTGATTTTAGGCGGGACTTCGGTTTTCATGTGTATGTGGGTTGTTCCCGACTATATCCCCGCACGTCTCTGCGACTTTGGCACTTAAGTCACTACCCTCTCTCGCTCTGGATGCGCTTGACGGAGTTGTGGTGCAAGTGACGCGGAATGTCTTGACGCGGATTGTCTACGAATTTATTAACTGAAAAATAATATATTCCATGACAAGTTTTATGTCAAGAATTGGCTTTGCCTGATAACAAATAAAATTATTTAAATGTGGAAGAGTATATGGTTTTGGATTGGAATTATGTGTTTATGTGATTATGCCACATTGCATTTACAGTTAATTCGAAATTTTATTTATTGAAGAACAAGTAGGTACTTACTCACAATGATTTTGATTTGAACTATTTGTTGGCCGGCAGATGTTCAGTTTGGAAAATTCATAAAAAATGATAACTTGGATAACAACATATCCAGTTTCACGTCTAGCTTTTTGAGTAAAATGGTTTCATTCTTTTTGGAATTTTTATTATTTATTTTCATTGATTCAATACTGAAAAATGGATAAATTTCAATGAGAATAATCTGAGAACAAAGCAATTTTCGCTATTACTTTGATTCTACGGATTTTCATGGTATCGAAAAATATTTATTTGGCGGAAGAGGTATACCTAGTTTGAAATTGAAAATTATTGATGAATAAATTTTAATAGAAAGATGTATTTTGCAATATAGGGTGAGTATAACTATATCGGCCTTCGTAAAATTTTGATATTTTGTACATTGTGCAAAAATGAGAATTTACTTTTCTACTATAAACTAAAATGATATTTAGCTATCGGATATACTCCGCGCTAAATGATTGATCAGTCGTTGATTCAAAATCTGTGTTAGAAGCGAATTCACAAGAACATTAACATGGCAATTCCGTTCTTCAAATATAACGCTAAAACCTGTGGCTGTCAATTGAAACTTTTTTGATAAATTACCATATTATACAATTTTGTTGTTTTGATATGAGGTTGTAGAAAAGATACGGTACATAACGCGTTTATAAACTCGTTTTCATATTTGGCCAATATAGATATTTTATAAAAGTAAACATAACATTAAACCAATAAAGATGAATATTGGAAATACAATACGATATCAATAATATTGATTGAATATTGGCTCAATCGATTCTGAATATAGATGATCACTGTAATATTGGGTCAATATTGGTTGAATCATTTTTACCGATATCGATCAAACAATATTGTCTATATATTGTTTTCCACATCTGGAAGGAATATTGCAACAATATTCCTCTCCTCTAGAGATAAAAACAACATTGGTTATCCAAGTTTGACAGCATAATCGTTGAATATTATTTCACCAATATAAAAATCATAATAGCCCATATTAATATAATAATAATATTAATACTCCCTCATAAACACTCGTTGAGTGTACCCACAGGCATAGCCTGTGCGGGTAGAGGACGGCTATTATTATTATTTGCCGTGGCGCTCCGGGGCGACTTACTGATGTTTCAGGTGATTTATTCACTTTTCAGCTGCAGGAAAACCTACAGCACCACCTTGGGTGGTCGGTGTGCACTCGAAGCTAGCACTAGACGGTGCTGGATCGATATTGTTTGAAAAATGTTCACCAAAATCAATGAAGCAAAATTGTCTATACATTGTATATCGTTTTCAATATCTAGAATGAATATGGCATTCCCAATACTCCTCTTATATTGATAAAAAAACAATATTGTATATCCAAGTTTGATAGCATATGGGTTGAATATTATTTAATCATTAATAAAAAATCATAATAACCTAAATTGGGTCGATGTTGGTTGAATAATTTTTTCCAAATATCGATAAAACAATAATTTGTACATACTGTATTCAACATGTAGAATAAATATTGGAATTCTAATGATCCTTCCATTCTAGGAATAAAAACAATATTGTATTATCCAAGTTTGATAGTACATTGGTTGTATATTATTTCACCAATATTTATCCAACAAAACATATTTTTCTATGTTAAATAAACTTTGAACAAAAATATTATGCCAATATTGAAATAATTAAGTATATTGATACAATATTACAAAAAAACTAGTTTTAATATTTGAATTTAAAATTGGTCAAATATTCAACGAACAATATCGAAATGAATTATAATAAAACCTGCGTGTTATAAACGGCTAGATGGCTCTACATATAAAACATCTGCTGAAACTTAAGTAAATATTTTGAATACGTTTCACAACTTGTTTTCAAGACAGTTTATGACGACCAAAATGCAGGTTCTAACCCTCTTACTGAAGAAAAACTGTAAATATAGAAGTTCCGAATCATTCCAATTTTTTTTTAATCATTCATTTTTAATATTCTACAATATATTCAAATGATGACCAATATCGCTAATGTTCTGAGGCCAATATTGCTTCGAAAATAACACACCGATATAATTTTCATAATGTACAAACAATTTTTATTATTTTATTCAATATATTTTTCTTATCATATATTATAATACACCAATAACGATGATTATTTTGAGGCCAATAATGTCTCGAGTATATTTCGGCAATATTACAAAAATAATATTGAACCAATACCGCCGAATGTTCACACTTTTTTTCTCTCTAATATTGCATTTGAATATTTTGCCAATATTTTCATAACATTGTACCAATATTGTCCCAGTTGGTTGGAAATTCGCTTAACTGAAACTGTCATGATGACATAAGAAATCAACACAAAAAAATTCAAATTGTGTTGTTTTAATACGAGTTCGTAGAAAAAGTAAGGCCTTCATAAATGCCTCTATATACTCATTTATTGAACACTCGATACTAAAAGGAAATGAATTAACATTTGTTACACAAAATGGGCTATAGGCGATTCAAGTCAAGCGATACGACCCCTGGTGAAATTTGGAATTTCAACAAAGCGGATAGATTTGTAAACAAAGCATTTGTACCATTGATTTTGATACGGTTTGTCTTATTTTGTAGTGTTTTTTCAGGATCATTACACTGATAATAAGAATATTATCATTGAGTTCACTCACAAAAAACTCACTCAACATAAAAATAATATTTATTATAGTGTTCCTGATAAAGATAAGGTTTCATCTGTTTCCTACCAAAATCAAGAAGGAAAACTTGAAAATACATTTAAGATTCTAGAAGAGGTGAATTTAGCGAAGGCTTGGCAAATAGAAACCAAAATTGGAATAAAAACCAGCTCCAACAAGAGGATATATTGTTGACATATCATTGTTAACATGCTGTTGAAATTGAAATGAGATGCATGCAAATGAAATTTTCATGACTTTACCAATCGCAGGTTTAAAGAAAAGGTATTCGAAGGGCACTCCATACGCTCAGTCAATTTACCATCTATTTCTACAAAAGTGGTTCAAAAGTTGCACTGGATGTAAGTTTTCTTAATTTTATATGGTATATCAAGTCAAATTGATCTCTATATCTTTCAGGAGATTGTCCCGTCTAGTTAGTTTTCATGAAAATAGCAACAACGCAGAATTAGTAAAGTGCAGTGAAACAAGATGAACTAATTGCTGAAGTTTTCATTGAATGTTACAAGCTGAGACTTCTCATAAAAAAGACTTATGAAATATCAGTGCAAGTTGATTCACTCAATTTGAACACAGTTTGTGACTTGATAAATACAAACTCGCAACTGAATAGTTTTACTGGCTTACCAAATATTAAACTTTTGGAAAAACTTGTGGTCTTTGTTAAAAAATCTTTCATGTTTCTAAGGTTTTGAGTCTACCAGAATTACTGTAGACTGCACAGAAATATTGATTCTAAGACCATATTACCTTTGCTGCAGAATAAAGTGCTATGCATATATCATGAAATTTGTGGTTGGTGTGTGTCTCGTGCTAGTCTCTTATAACCTTTTTCAGTAAATGTTATTGAAAAGGAAAGGAAAAACATCTGATGAAGTAATATTTGAGCAAAAGGTAAACTTTACGAATAATCGAAAAACAACTATCTCAATGTTCATATTTCCCTAATTTTAAATTCAGTAAGGTCCTTTGCAATAGAAGACACATGCCTTAAAAACTGATATTTATTCGTCGGTCCAATGCCAAAGTCACGAATGTGCATATTTGATGTTTTGAGAAAAATGTGTTTCAAAAATTCAAGACGTTGCTAAAAATAAAGATATCATTCTTTAATGTTTTACAACAGAAAACCTTCCAATAGTGGTTCAGTAACCCAAAATGATATCTTCATTTTTAGCAACGTCTTGAATTTTGGAAATGCATTTTTCTCAAAACATCAAATATGCACATTCGTGACTTTGGCCTTGGACCGACGTATTGAGATATAGCCAAACTGGGAAAAACAATGTAAAACACGAGTAAGGTTATGTTTTATTTGCCTTGTCTTCTGACAAAAAACGCGGGAATTCTTCGTTTGAATCGCCTATTGCAGATCAGCAGGTAAGCACAATATTCGAATATCGATTCATCGAATCAACCTTGCTTAGGTTGTAGGTCAGATCCGAGGTCAGGCCTCTTCGGGATGAACTTGAAAGATGATATATATTTTTGGCATTTTTTTATCAGTTCTCCACCAACTATTACTGCCCACCTGCAAATTTTCTGTTTTATTTTCTCTTTTATTTTGAAGTGGAGCGAAAGAGATGGTGAGGTTTTTATTCGTATCCAACCTGAGTTTTTTCAATTGAATTTCATTCTCTTATATTCATGAATTAATCAAAAAAATCGTAATATTCTGGTGTAATTTTTAATGAGCCTGGCCTGAAATACTTCATAACGGAAATAAAAGGCCTTTTTACCAGAAAGAGAGAAGTGAATACCCTCTAGTTTCACCGCAATATGTAACAAATATCGTTACACCAAGTTGCTAATCGAGTGTCATAACTTGTCAAATCCATTCCTCATAATATTTTGAACCTTTTTGTCATTACTGGTTTGGAATAAACGCTATTATGGTTGGTACCAAATTGAAAGCTTAAAATCTATTGTAGTTATATGAAACCTTCTTCAATATCCTTCGTTGTCATATAATCGAATATGGTGATCGTGATGGTAGGGAGTTCTCTTCTCAAGGTCACAGGTCCCCTGGATAGCATAACACGTTAAAAGTTAAGGGTTTCGTCTTCACTGGCTCCCACAAGTCTTCAGTTGCTCGTGAGAGGGCAGCATTGAAACTGCTAATAAAGTACTTCTCGATGAATATTTCTATTCAAATTATTTTCAAAATGAGTTTGGCATACTATAAGAATATTTACTTATTTCATTATAAATACTTTTGTGAAATATTGTTTTCATCTGTTCTGATGAAATGTTGTCTATTGCCACCCAGCAGTTGAATGAAAATTTGTAAAATGATTTTTTTTTTCGAACATTGCCTTTAAAAGTTGTTCCTTTGAACACTTTTTCTCAAGAATTCAATACTTTTTGAAATGAGTACGATAGCCACAAATTAGTTCAGACTGCGGGAACGAAACTTCATTTGATTTACTCAATTATCGGTCATGGACTTCATTATTACTTTTTTATATTTGATAATAATAATAATAATTAACGTATTTAAATAAATTTAACATTTTGTAGTACACGCCTAAATTTGGAAATAAATGGCGAAGTTCATCCTGATGTAGATATAGGTATATCATCAACATATATACTTGAAAAAAAAATTCCCTTTATATTTTTGAAAATAGAACCAATCGATGGTGGTTGATCTGAATATTTCTCCACGAGAAAAGCAGACAACAGTAGGTATCGAAAATAGTAAGAAAGGGACAAAAGTGATTGAACTCTCGATGAATGAAAAAATACAAATAGGTTTCTTCATGAGAAATCGTTGTTTTCCCCATTTATTTGTTATAAATACCTTTCCTACGATTTTTTTCCATCCGCATAAAAATGTAGAAAAATTTTTCTTCACTATTTCTACTTTTAACATCTATCGATATCTCAAATTCTTTCATGTCATTGTTACAAGTTAGTCATAGAGCTGGAAAACCCTAAAAATATTAATTTACTCTCAAAGCCTAGTTTCCTAAGACAAATTATAATACCCCTTACTTAGAATCAAAAAGCACGCATTGTATTCGATCCTCAACGATGCCTTATAAAATTTTGTATTAGTTTTTACATATCATGTTTTGATATTTTTCAGTAATTTTTTTTCTCCTGTTTGCTTTTTCTTGTATACAGTGTCAGTGCCATAATAGAGTTGAACACATATTGAAAACTTTTTATCTTTATGTTCTATGAAAATTTGCTTTCTGCTAAAAGTTGGTGCGTTGTTCAAAATATGCAATGGAATTTAACCAAGTGGCAGTGTAAGTATCCAAGAATAATAATAATAAGAATACTCCCTCATAAACACTCAGAGAGTGTTCCCAAAGGCATAGCCTGTGCGGGTAGAGGACGGCTATTATTATTATTTGCAGTTGCGCTCCGGGGGCGACTTACTGATATTTTTGGTGGTGTATTCACTTTTCAGCTGTTGGAAAACTCGGAAAACCTACAGCACCACCCCGGGTGGTCGGTGCGCACTTCAAGCTAGCACCAGACGTCGGGATTGGCATCTAGGCAACTCACATTACACTTGATTCACAACAAGGCATGCGGCCACCTAAACAGACTCATGTATTTAAGAAAATAAAAACCGTACCGGAGCCTCGAACGTCTCTCTGATGCGAGCCAGAAGTTCCACGTCTAGATACCGTAGCCACTGGTCCACCGACCACCAATGGTCCAATACTTCCAAGTTATCAAATATTTTTTGAAGAAACAGCTGAAGAAAATGATGATATCTATTTCTATTTAAAATTTCAAGAGAAAAAGAAAAAATATCAAGCGGTAGGTACAGATACAGAAATTGTGTACCTACATTTTTAATGAAAAAATTTATTACTATTTCGATGGATGTTTTTTCACAGCCCATCACTGTACTCGGGTTGACGTGTAGAGTATGTCACCTTCGATCAATTCATTAACTGAAATTATGTTTTTACTTATGGATGGAATTAGGTCATGAAAAATATTAATATTGTCTTACTGGAATATTACTGGTAGATAGATATTACCATTCTCTATAGCTATTCAATTTCAATTAAGACTTACTGACTTACTGTTGCGCCACTGGAAACTTATTGAAAATTATTCATTTTGAACTATGCATCAACTTTGAGTTCAGAACATTTTTTTCCTTTCTTGACTCAAGATTAAAAAAATTCCAAATGTGTCAAATTCTATGACCGACACTGTTTTTGTAAGTAGAGATAGATTGATTAATTATTTGATCCTGTTAAACTCTGTTTGGTCGTCTTTTCGGTACAGAAGTGATTCCTTAGAAGTTAAATTCACCTGTTATATTCGAAAGCGTAGAAGGGCCACCAAGAATAAAAAAATATATTCAGCCTAATTTCGACTTCACAACTCGGAATTACCCTAATTCCGACTTCACAACTCAGAATTAGTATAATTCCGACTTCACAACTCGGATTTAGTATAATTTCGACTTCACAACTCAGAATTAGTATAATTTCGACTTCACAACTCGGAATTACTTTAATTCCGACTTCACAACTCAGAATTAGTATAATTCCGAATTCAGAACTCGGAATTAGTATAATTATTACAACTCAAAATTAGTAGGTAGCTAACGAAGAAGTCGAGTAGACAAAAAGGAAAATGCAGTGCACATGAATCTTGTATAATCTCGATTATTTGGCACAAAACTACATGAAGTGTATAGAGGCCTTGACTCGCAGTCAAATTATTTCATGAAATTGCTACAAAGTGACGTCATTTCCATTGGTTTGCTTGTCCCAATTTGTATTCAACCAAAAAAATTACGCATCACTTCAAAGCAGTTTGTTGAAACAATTTGATCATGTGCCATATGGGTTTAATACATAGCAGTACTTTAGTCACATATTTACATTAGCAGTGGTAAAGTTTCCAAAATTGGTGTCAGCTGAATGCTCGTGAACAAATTTTCTTTTTTAATCAAATTTAAATTTCATTTGACTACTTAGGATATTTATATAAAGCTCTGAATAAGAAATGATCAGAACTAACGAAAACATTTGTATTGTGGTGGTCGGAGCGAAGCGGTTAGATGTCGGCCATTCAAGCTTCTGCTAGCACTTGGCCAGGTTCGAGTCCTGGGAATGAGATTTTTTTTCTCGATTATATCGGAGTTGATAGGCGACCTCATGTCTTGTTTGAAAAAGCAAGTGTGATGTGAGTTATCTAGCGTCCGGGGGGGTGCAGGTTTTCTGGGTTCTCCTACAGCTGAAAAGGGAATATGCCATCAAAAATCAGTAAGTCGCTCCGGAGCGCACGGGAAATAATAATAATATCAGTCCTCTACCCGCACAGGCTGTGCCTTTGGGTACACTCCATGAGTGGTTATGAGGGAGTATTATCATTATTAGTATTATAAAGTGTTTTCGATTCACTTCTACAAATTACAGGAGATGATAATTGCAGAAATACGTTTCGTTAGCGCATACGTTATTATCTCAGATGCGTATGTCCAAAGGCAGCTCAATTGAAAATATTAACTGAGTGAATATTTTTCCTCCGGAACGTGGTTACTTAGTGATTGAAACAAGTGTCAAGTGTAAAAATAGCGGTTTGGTGTTGGGGTGAAACTCCAGTACATTAAAATTGGTATATTGTTGAATAGTATAGTGAATTTCCTTCATCTAAATAGGTTCAATCCTCTCAACTTTCTTCTCACTTCCACTGCCAATGCCAACACGTGGAATAGCAGTTGCGAAGTCTGAGTAATACTAATTTCGAGTTATAAAGTCGGAATTATACTAATTATTCTGAGTTTTGAACTCGGAATTATACTAATTCTGAGTTGCGAACGCGGAATTATACTAATTCCGAGTTGAGAAGTCGGAATAGTATTTTTTTATTATTTGTGGCCCTTCGACGCCTTCGTAGATATATTCTAGCATATAATTATTTGTTCACTCAGCCTATAATGTGTGAAGTAATATTCAATATACAGGGAGAAATATGACCAAATACCGAAACTAAAATGGTGTACTAGTTTATAATGTGGACCCCCATTTGTGAACTTTTACTTCGTGATGATTTATATAAATTTTTTGTTCGACAACCTACAAAGTTGTGCCACTGAATCAAACAACAATATATCTTGACCCCCTGCGAAATGTGCACGCGGTGAGACATAATGAGTTCATTGCGGTGTTTTCTGATACATTATTCCGACTAATTTTCGGTAACCGATCGTTTGAAAGGGATTAATGTATATGGGTCGAATGAAATATGTGCTCAAAAGCACATTTTGTTCACTCACACAAGTTTCGTGTTGCGCTATATTCTACAAATATATATTTTTTATTCTTATTGGTTATGATTATGAGTAGTTTCAGTCCCACGATTGAAGGGGAAGGATGAGGAGGGAAGAAGAAGGTAGAAGAGAGGGAAAGGGGAGAAGTCGGAGGAGAAGGAACAACACTGATTCTTCCTGTCTACGTATTTGAAACCAGGTTGTACCCGTCTTTGGGTGAGAAGAAAACACTTCAGAATTTTCCATAATTCTTCGTAGTTCACCCTGTTCACCAAATAAGTGATTTTTTGTACCTGGTTTCCACAAGATATATTTTTTAATTCCAGAGAACCAAGATAAAGAATGTAAAACGGGTGTTTTTCTTGAATTTCAGAGAGTTTTTTGCTTCTGGAACACCCTCTTAGGCAACTAGTTTCACAGCTTTGCAGTTCGGGTGAGAGATGCTCGGCAAGTCTATAAAGGGACGAAAAAATAGTGACTAGTGAACTCTACGGGTCAATCTCGATAAAGCGTATCTTTAATATAGAATACATGTCGTTTTCCAGAGAAATTAGTGAGTTTGTGGTTGATACATTTCAGATGAGACGAATTGCTTTGTCAAAATCTACGACCTACAACGGGTCAGATATGCACCTTATGTATCATGAGCAGTCGATGAGAAGTGAAGTAAGTCTCTAAGGAGGAAAAGTGGATCCTATTCTATATTGATTTGGCTCTGTTCACATTTCTCCCTCGTTCATTTCTAGTTTCATGGGATGGTATTGGAGAAGATACTATCAGCCGCAGAGTACAACGAAGGAGATATTCGTCTAAGAAAAAGCTATGTAACAACGCAAACACCTGAGGGGGTAATCTATAAGAATGAACCTTGGCAGGAGTCCTTGGTTCCCGCTATCAAATTCCTTGGAGAAATCTAGAGGAGCCACTGACAAATTTTAGTAATATTCTTCGATGGATTACCAGATGATATCTGATGACGGAGACCTCTGGAGTGGATGAATATAGTGGTGCTAATCAGAAAGACGTTGGCGCCATTACAGTTTGGATAGGCGATTGGTTTACTTGAACTGATATTTTCAGTTAAGTAATTCTCAACCGTGCTTAGGATCATGGGTTGAAAATCGCTTGTAAGGTTGAAGCCGGAAGACGAAAAGATCAAAAAAAAAGAATCACCATTATTGAGAGAATTTCACGATTATTGAGAGAATTGAAAAATATTGAATCGTACGTATAATTCTTATTCATACGATATCTGTCGATTAGATAGTGCCAAAATGTTCTGATTGCTCAATTGTTTCTAAGCCATTTTCATCAGATATATTTCAACTTTTATCTGACTTTCGTAGGAGTTGAAATATTTTTAAATTTTTCTGGAAATCGCATGGTTTTTAACTTATCATTTACTGTTTTCCAATTGTTATTCAAAATCGAAATTGATACAAATAAGAAATTATATTTTATAATTGAAAAACTATCACTTAATCCTATTTTATCCTATATTTTTTATTGAAAATAAAAAATAAACAAAAAAGCTAAAGTAAATTTCGGACGAAATTTGACGTGGGATATGAGATTTTCCAAGTTTTTCTGCATGAAAAACAAGCTCAGCAAGTTGATGGACATCATGATTGTTGTGGTCGGCTTATAGAAGCACGATTGTATCTTTTGTATCTTAAAAATTGCTCATCAAAATTCTAAACCATTTCAAGAGTTTCCTTAGAATACAATTTTTTGTGAAATTTACAAATAAAATACTGACTTTTATGGCAGTTTTGTCTGAATGAAGAATGTCACTGGGTATGTTGAATGATTTGAAACTGTATGAACGTGTAGCCTAAATGTTTAGAAATACCAACAACTGATTTTGTTTCATTCGAATCAATAGAGTTGAAGTTATGACAATTTTAGTTTCCGTCGTTTTCAAATATTTTGGCGAGCACGCCAAACTCACGTGACGTCATTTCACAACGCAACATTCCCACCGTACACTCATTCATAGCTTTGCTATCGGATGTTCCCTATGTTCGACCAAAATAACGTAATTAACTTTAGTTTTCATGTGAATCAGTATTACAATAGGGTTGTAAGTATGATATTAGATATGAATGAGAGACTTCACTGAAGAACCTATGGCTGGAATAGTACACGCAAAGAAATATACTGTAAAAAGTACTAGTATCAAAGTTAGTTTCACTTGTATATACAGTGGATATATGGACAGACATTCTTTCCAGTGAACTTCACTGTTCAGTCCAAGTAAAATGATTCAATGTTTTGGTCACCTAATGTCCTAGTCAACTTTATCACAAACAGGGTGTAATAACTGTCGTTCGAACTTTGTCTTGTGTACTATGAGGAATAGTAAATTGAACTTGCTAGAACAGCACTTTTTCTCAATTATATCAATTCTATACAATAATATGTTGGTAACATTGTCCTGTCAAAAACAAAGCGTAGCATTGCGTAGTCAATGTAGTCGTTGCCCATCTCCCTTCAACTGCTTCAACTTGGTTAAGTACGTTTGGTCGTAGTCGTCTTTTGTAACATGTAAAGTTGTTATTCAAAAGTTTCATTCAATTGTAATAAAACGTTCAAAAGCTGATCTCTGGATTTGATTTCTGGAACAATCAACATTAACTATCACTCTTTTCCTCAAAACTACCAATGAAACAATTATTATCAATAATATTATTGAGCAAATAAACACATTTGGAGTAGAAAATCAGTGAGTACATAATAATAATAAGCTTCTTAAACATTCTGGGAGAAAATTATTATCAGAACTTTCAACGTGTTTCCATATTTGGTTAGGGATCGTCATTACGAATCCAGTGATTCCAGGTTTGATGGGATCAGGTCGAACGGCTGCGATATGCACAAAAATATACTGTGTGTCCCATTTAAAAATACCGCCAAAGCAATTTTTACTCAAATGCGAATAACCCTACATATTTTGGGTGGGGTTCAAAAATTGGCCTGCATCGGAAAAGAAAATCTACCTGTCCGAGGATTTTTCCGAGGTATCTCTGTATTCAGAAATAATGAATTTATACCATAATTTAGCGTCGCACTGTATATTCAAATCAGTATATAGTAGAGCACAACTCCAATGGATTGATATCTAATGAACTACACATATACCTAGAGACCTTCGAAAACATTAAACTTCAATAATCTTTATAATATATGTAGGTTTTTGTTCGATTGTCTGGGTGAATGATATTCCAAGGGGTGGACGAACAAGTTTAATGAAGAAAATAACGAATTTTCAGGAACAGTGACAGGTTAATCAAAATTGTACGTCACAATAATCTGCGTGTTTCAGAAATTGACTCTATTGGTGACTCGGGAATCTTTACCTGTATACCAGGTGATTCTTCCTGAATGTGATGATATAATTTGATGTGAAAAACTCAAACAATAAAAATAATGAAAATATGTATAAAAATCAAAGAATTTAAATTCAACTTCCCACATATATAAAGCCTAGACCAAAAAAAGACATGATATAGAAAAAAAAAATCAAAAACACGCTTCAATTTATAAACTACTGCATATTAAAAATAAAAAATTAAATATATTGAATGTAAAATAAAAAAACTTTTCAAAATTTAAATATTTCCTTAAATGCTTGAGTGTAGTGACATTTCAGGCATCATGGTTTTATGACAATATAAAAATGTTTAGAAGTTCTTTGATACACTGATATTATTTTGAATTTTTCAATTGTTTATGAATAAAAGATTGTTTATGAAAACATGTTTTAGGTTTCTATTATTTTGTACTTTTCAACATTAGAATTTGTTTGATTATTTGTCTTGATAGGTGCGCCAACTACCCAGAGGCTGGTTGATACAGGTCCCAGCAGATTTTTTTCGCTGTAATTTTTGACTTATGAATCCGTCACATAATTTTGCCAATTCCCACGCGTTCTCTATCAAGCCTTCAGCGGGGGCAGGTGTGTAAATTTTTACAGTGCTAGTCGAAAGTCTTCCGAAGGAATTGAAATTTTTCTTTAAAATGTTTTGGTAAAAAAATCGTTCATAAGCTACTATTTGACACCAAAAAAAAATGATCTATCTTTCAAAATTCCATCAGGCCGCCATTTTGAAAGATTCTTTCAAATGGCATGATGGGTTGAGTGATACATCATTCAAAACGTCTTACAAGTTTCTATTATGAGATCAAAATTCAAACGAAAATATTCATCCAAAACAAAATGGCGGTGCATAATATTAGAACTTTTATTGAGTAACTCCACCATTTCACCAAAATAAATTTCAATCCGTTCAAACGATACGAGGGGTGGAGGGGATTGTTGACTAACACTCTATTCCTATTATTTTGTATTGTCATTGGTTTTTTATGTAATTGCAAAATTTCTGCTTAACCAGAAAGAGAAACGGACAGAACGACAGACATACGAACAGAGATACATGAAAGCTTGTTATTGAGATGGCTGCACGAATGCACTCAGAAGAATAGTGAATTTTACTCCCCAGTAGCAGTTTTATGTATTGGTACGCACTTGTACTGTACACCGAAGAATAGTAAATTGTACCTTCCGATTGCAAATTTCACAATAATTATAGTTGCTTTATAATATAGGAGTGCCTAAACCACTGAGAGAATGAATCTGAATAC
Organism: Chrysolina americana; assembly: GCA_958502065.1. NCBI lineage: Eukaryota > Metazoa > Arthropoda > Insecta > Coleoptera > Chrysomelidae > Chrysolina > Chrysolina americana. The sequence goes on from OY293419.1 coordinate 38,953,775, forward strand.
CTATGTGAAAGTATACTCATTTATGGATTCGAAACGACATTAATTCCTGTGTACTTATGATGTAAGCTTACCTGCAAATACTGAAAACAGGTGATCTATTCCATTGAGTTCTAGTGATCTTCTGAAATTAATTTTCTTGTTTTCAGATATGATTCCTTTTTAGTAGGTATATAGGTTATCTGCTTGACGTTGAAACAAACACTGTCTATGGCGTCTATATGTGTGAACCGAACTCACAGGAATCACAGGATTGAAGTAACGGTTGAAGGGTTGGTGGGGTGAGACGTTAGGCGTGTCGGCAACGGGCGACAGGAATTTACAGGTTAACATACTGATCATCATGTATTTCCAATTATTATTGTTAGGAGAATAGATGCATATAGTATCAAATAATTGGGTAACTAAACAACAAAAACATCTCATCTTCACCTTTACCTGGCACTGACAACAATTTACGATATTATTGTGCCTTTGTATGAACCTGATTAGGAATGAACACTGCTACTGGTGTGATACTCAACGAACAGAACCAACGGATAAACTGAAGTCAAACCATTATGCATGGAAAAAATAATATTTGAATGTTTGTCATTTGATGTGGTATTTGTCAAAGAAATGAATAATACCAATAATTACTTACCGAAAAGTTCCTAAATTTGCTTTGAAAGAGTGAAATGGTAATTTGTGTTCCGAGTTAAAATTACTTTACAAATCCTATATTCAACATTTGTAGAAAATGTGAACTGTTGATATAGTTATTAGGTTTTATGTGGAATAGTCCATTCATTTTCTAAAATTAATTTCACCAAGGTGATAGTAAATATTTCTGAATACAGTGCAAGAATTGTTGACACGAATTTCCATTATTTTGCTGATTGGTTATACCAGATGCGATAAGTTGCAATCACAATAAAGTATAGTGAAGAGAACGGCTGCGAGTTCTTCTTAGTAAATTAATAAAGATTACCCCTACACATAGTACTTACTATCTACGATGAATTGAATGTCATTTTCTGATTGGTATAAATCACTAATGGAATATTGGAGATAATTGTTTTTTTAGTCGAGATTACTAGAATTGCTATTACGAATCATCAGAAATATTCAACTACACGGAACTGTAATTCATCTGATATATATTTTTTAGCGTGTACGTCCCATGATTAAAGTTGCCAAAAAAAAATTAAGTGCAAATGGCAAATTTTTTCCAAAGCAATCATTATATTTCTTGGTATACCATGTGTTGTTTCTGAAGATGTTTATGCAAAAACAAAAACAACACAACAAATCAAAATCAATTTTAAACTAGTAATAGTTGACGTTCTATGCACATAATAGCTGTTCTTTCCATGTACTGTTCGAAAAATTCGAAAATTAAGCAAACAAGGATTATCTTCGTGTATAAGTTTCTCAACAAACTTAATTTGGTTCCGTTTATGTACTGCAGACCTTTCAGGCTTCACCTTGCAACTAAAGATAAACACTTATCCTTATTTGCTTGCTCTTTTTTTACAGCAATGCCTATGAGCTGCTCAGATTGTTACGGGAGGTCGTGGGTATCGTTATCTGCTAGTACGACAGATATATCCTTTGACAAATGTAAGGTATAAAGATAAAAGATATTAGGTATGCATGGGCACCAGGTTCTTTTTTTATTAAATGAAAATACCAAAAACACTGATTTGTTAAAGGATGATCTTTGTGCTTCTCAACAATAAAAAAAACAAAGTTCAGAAAACACTATATTCACAAAAGTCCCATGTGACAAAACATGTGTGACAAGATTCTAATGAAGTGACAAAGTTACAATCAACTTTGTTATTTTAAAGTTACAAAGGATTCTGGTCTCTCAATATTTGCCTTGAAATGACTGGTTGGTTTATTCACATTTTATGATCAGTTCTTGCGATGAGAAAGACTTACTCCAGAGCTCTACTTTATCGAAGAATGTAGGAGCCTTGTATGGTCTCTCGAGACAATGGTTGCTCTACTAGCAGGATACAATCTGGTTACAATCCGTAGTCGGTCTGGGGTCTTTCCTGGATCTCATAAGATGTTCGAACGATGAGGTAACGCTGTGAAAAATAAACACAAACCAGTATCTTTTGGCAGGTTGAGTCACACGACTCGAGATATGACCATGATTGTACAAATCTAATCTAGATTTACTTATAGATTATCAAAATGAATGATGATGAAATGAAAGAGTTTAAATTTACAATATATAGATTATTCTGGGAATATATAAATGAGATAAAGAATTTAAATTTACAATAAATGTAAGATTTGCTGAGTTAAACAATGATTGAAATATTCAATAGGTATGGAAAGAATTCAACTTTACAGTGAAGCTCAAATTTAGTAATTTCTGAAGCAATGTTAGAGAAGAGTTCAATCTCAAGCGAGCATAAGAAAAAGATTTTCATAAAGATATTGTTTTCTATTATTTTTCAATTTAATAGTCAATTTCCAACGTTCAGTGGAACTGACAAGCAAAATAATGATAAGAAACTTGATCTATCTCATCAAGGATGAAAAGGAAATGTGTATCTCCTGACTGAGGAGAAACAGAGAGAGAGAGAAAGCAAGAGGGTTGAGATAATGCAGATGGCTTTATTTGTGTCCAGAACTACCTACTGAAAATGAAAGGTTTACAAAATATATCAAACTTCTTTTGGCTAGGCATCTAAACATGGGTAGTGATGTAGAAGAGAGCGAAAGATCTTACCAAGAGCTCAAAGCTTCATGAGTGAGTGTAGCTTCTTCTGATTAAGATATAGAAATGAGGAATTCAAAGCATTTACTCACCCATGAATCCTGTTCTCCAAGCTGCCAGATCAAACTTTCTCACCGATCACCATCCAGGTTCAGGAATTTAGATCCTAGTTTACTGTTCTTGCCTTTTAAGCAGATTGATAACTTCTGAACATTCAGGAAAAACTTGTGGAAACACTTGTATCACTGAAAACCATAAAGCACAAACAGAAACAGATCTAATTCATAATCTTTTAACTTCAAGATTGATAGAATTAATGAAAATTGTCGCGACTTTCACAGGTTAGAATTTATTTCAGCTGTGAGCTGTGACATTTCAGGATTCAGCCGATTCGTCAAAAGAGGGTTCGAGTACAAAATGACATTCGATTGTGATCACGCATAATACTCAAACTTTGAAGATTTTCAAATTAATCATGAAATTCATGAGTGACAGAGTGACGCACATGCGGCCATTTTACAATGTATCAAAATTGAATTTTCAAAGTTCAAATTAAACGTACCAAAAGAATATCGATTTGTATATCGATTCGATCAGTGAAATCGATAAAAGTTAATTGTGTTTAAGTTAATTATTTAAATATTTGGAGATTTCAAAGATAATCATGAATGACGCACTTACGGCCATTTTGCATTCATGTTAGAAAGTAGCAAAAATGAATTTTAAATTTCAAATAAAACGTGCCAAAAGAATATCGATTCGATTAACGAATCAGATAGAAGTTAATCATTTTAAAGATAATAATATATACGACCTTTCATTTCCTCGCTCTAGAAAAAATTTAAATTTCCCGATGGGAAAACTGAGAAAACAAACCACCGCTTCGAATGCTCACTTCAGAAAGGGGCGACAGAAGTTCTCCAAGGGAAGAAGTCAATCTCTCTCACTCTGTCTATCGTCAGTGTTCCCAATCGCATAGCACAATTGAATAAATTGGAACAGCTCAATGAGATGGTGTTACCAACATAAAATTCAACAAACCGAAAAAAATAGCAAAAATGAATTTTAAATTTCAAATAAAACGTGCCAAAAGAATATCGATTCGATTAACGAATCAGATAGAAGTTAATCATTTTAAAGATAATAATATATACGACCTTTCATTTCCTCGCTCTAGAAAAATTTTAAATTTCCCGATGGGAAAACTGAGAAAACAAACCACCGCTTCGAATGCTCACTTCAGAAAGGGGCGACAGAAGTTCTCCAAGGGAAGAAGTCAATCTCTCTCACTCTGTCTATCGTCAGTGTTCCCAATCGCATAGCACAATTGAATAAATTGGAACAGCTCAATGAGATGGTGTTACCAACATAAAATTCAACAAACCGAAAAAAATGGTAACGCAATGTTTTACATTTCGTTACAACCTTAGTTGATTTTTGGTAATCAACGTTATGTGGAACAACTCTTGAAGTTTATTTTACCCCCAACTAATCTATACTTCACGTTGTTTTCCATATCACTTTCAATTTGAAACAAAATACCTAAATACCTAAACAGTAAACTCACTCTTTCAAAACACTCACTCCAGCAATCAAATAAATAAAAATTAAAAAAATATTAACAATCTTTGACCCACATAAATTAAGTACAAAAAATTCATCCATCATCAAATATTAGCTAGACCTAAGTTTATTACGTGTACTGCATACTGCAGTAACATATTCTTACATCAAAATGATGTTCACAACAATAGACACAACTTTTGGCTACTGGTGATTCATCCCTCTTCATGATTTGAATACATTTTTTTCAACTTCAAGGTTTGAAAGGAACAATAAAAAACAATTTTTTGGGTGCATTAGTAGTTTTATTCAAAAACTTTGGGATATTCATCGATTTTCCAGTTTCTGGATTTGACATTTTTGTCAGTTTTCAACGCAGACTCACACACAGGCTGAGAGCAGAGCACGCATTTACCGACCATTGTAAAGTGACGTCACAACGGCCGATGAGTTTGCGTCGTCGCATGCCTAGCTGAACAATTAAATATTTCGGAAACTATAATAGGTATAAAAAAATACGGTATTTTTTCATTTTCAATAGAGTTCATTGGAAGGTAGAAATCAAAATTTGGTGACATTCTTCATTAATTAATATTTTTTTATTAAACTTCATGGAAACATCATTCTACTTATAGAGAGTCGAAAAAAAGTTGCACGTCCACAAAAAATAGCAACAAATTTATAACGAAAATAAAACTAAGATTTTCTTGTCCGACAGTTTCTTTTTATGGTATGTTGAAGTTTCACATGGAGGTATTCGAGAATGGTTCGAATCGAATGTCCTAACCAAAATTTTGCTAAAAAAAATGCCTAATACCTTTTCTCGACTTTTGGCATGCATTCTGTGGTCGTAGTAGATCGTGAAAAGGTGATGGATGAAACTACTTGACAAGATAGAGCATTTCGAGAAGTATACACTGGAAAAAAAAATTAAGTAAATTTCCAAAATCCACAGAAATACGGGAGTGGGGCTTAGTAAATTGCAACATACTGTACTTTATTTACTTCTGATATCCAGAGTTTTTTGAATACCTCATAATATCTAATTTTATCCCCACAAGGAAGACAAACTGCCAATCTGGTATTGCTTCTAATGTCCTTTACACGATCTTCCCAACAGTTCTCTAAAAATTAAATTACAACAAGGTAAATATAGACGTAAGAAACACAATAATAATATTTTCCAGATTACGCTTATCCTGATTTTCCTGCACAACACTAAGTTCGCTTCTACTAGAAAAATCACTCATATTTGACTGATATTTTGTACATGAAATATCACACTCTCGTGCTATGTCCTCATATGTACCAAACATGCTCTTTTCATTAAGGAGACTCATTAAAGTATAATTCAACAGAAAAATACACGTAATATGTGAGAAATAACTATTTATGTACCATTCATATAGATCCTAACGCCCGGAGGGTAACGTTCACCCGAGGGCCTTTGGCCGATTGTAAGTCAAGAACAGTTGTTGTACGAGGAGTAGGTCACTTGTCTTTTATAATACTCCGCGAACGTTTTTTTTGCTTTTGCAACAATGGGGTGGGAGTCACTTGAATTTCCCTATACCCCGCAAACCTTTGTTAGTTGATGAATAATCGAAATCACTTGATTTCACCTAACACCCGAGTTGTTATACCGGTTATTTGAAAATTTTATTTGTAAAACAATATTTTTTATTGTTATACAGCGTCACCTGATTCCTCGGCAAAATCGTCAGATGACAGAGATATGGAGAAAAAACAGGATGAATCTGCCAGAGCTGTTGATGAAAATCTGGCACCTGCATAAAATGTCCTTATTGCTTTGTTGGGCAACAATCCAGGTAAAATGGACAATTCAGACCAGGAACTCCACGATGAAATTGCCATGCAGGGTTTTTGAAGCACGGGCGCTTTAAACGCCTTTTACTTCCGTTTCTATGACAAGCACATATTTTATTCGGCTCTGTAATAAGTTTGTTAATGCTGGAGTAATGCTATTTGAGTTATTCGAATAATCCCTATGTATTTTTCACTGCATCTTTTATTTCATGCACGGAGGGCACGCATGCATCTGAATCGGCATTCAGAGTGGATTTATGCAGCACTAAATTTACACTAAACTAAACTTCAACTGAGGAAAATCAAACTTCGGTTTGAATGGCCTTCATGCAAAAAAATCAAGATAAATCACTCATGCGTGATATATGTGTTTGTTGTAGAGAATATTTTAACCTATCCTTTTGTTCAAAACAATATTTGAATTTACAAAAAAATGCAGATTGAAATACAGTTCAACTTTCATTCCAACTTTTTCTCAACGACTCACATAATAACTGAAAAAAATGGGTGGGTCCATACATTTGACTAACTGTATATCCCCTAAAACTTTCCCTTCATGATGATTTCATAAAAACGAAACAGAATTTCAATTCTAGGAACATCAGATAAAGTGTTCTAGGGAAAGTGCTTGTACCTTTATTCTATTTTCAATCATTAATTTTTTCAAGTACTCAGATGATTTAAATTATACCGGAGCATTTCATTCGATCAGCAAATATATTACTTTCTTCAAGAACCTCATGCAGATACACGAATTAGAATCACCCTTTATGTGGAGTAAAAATAAACTTATTCGATGGAACTCATTATCTCTGTTGTGTCACACAACCATTTTGTCTGATGGAGGTGCAAATTGTTAAAATTGTTAAAAAAAATAAAATTAGTTCGTTTATTGTTTCTGCCAAACATGCAGGAATGTCCCTCTTCGGAGCCCGGAACATTTTCAATATTGAAATTGTTGACAGAATCCAATTCTATCTTGCTTCAAGAGAAAAATCATGATGAAAAAGAATATCGTTTGGCAGTCAGCAATCACTGATTTACTCTGAAATAAACCTGTTTATATAATCCTTCAAATAATGACACTACTTGTTTCTTATTCGTTCGAAAAATTGCACATTTTTTTTGCTAGTAACCGCTTCGTTCCGTTGTTGAATCATTAGCGGTGGAGTTGATGAATAACATTAATTTTGTTTTTGCCATGGTCCAACGTTTTGTTTGATTTCTCGTAGCTTTCATGGCGAGTTTTGCCACTGATTATTCCAGATGTCTTCAAGTTTGCTTTTTATACAGGGCTGTTCAAATTCGTTTCTGTACATGGGGATCTCGTAAACAATAAGAGATAAAGTGTCGGTTAAATTGTGGTAAAGTTGCGTATTTCAGAGACCTACTCAATGATGTGAAACAATCGAATTTAGCTCTTTTGGTTCTGCAGATATACAGGAAAAACCAAAAAATACCAAATTATTTTTTTGCCTGTATCTTCTTTATTCGCAGACATATTGAAAATCTGTCCACATTTTGCTATTGGCACTTGATGTGGGCTATCAGAATATGTCCATGAATCTTTTATACAGGGTGTCATCTGACTTGGGCCACCCCCATTTTTGAATTTTTAAATACGGACCTGTAATTTTTGTTGTAGTTTTTGGATCGTCGATGTTCACTTCATACTGAGAAATTAAATTAAATTTTACATATTGGGATGTTTCGGAAATATTTCACTATAATTGGGTGAATTATTCCCTTTTAAATTACGGCCCTGGAAATTAGTTGACTGAGTTAAATAAAAACAATAAGATGGCCTGCAAAATCAGCAGATCTTTCTATTTTGGACTATTTCCTATGGGGTACATCGAAAAAAAAAGGATTTACGCTGGCGGAGAAATAGAAAATGTGGAAGACATGAAATTAGGGCTTCGCGAGACCAAGAGATTAATCTTGGTCTTAACACAATACCAAGACCAAGATCAAGACTTGACTCTCTAGACCAAGACCAAGATCATGACTATCCCCCAAGAGTTATGGTCTTGGTCTCGAAAGAAAAATAGTGAACTAAAATGTACTCAAGAAAATTTTGATGAATAATATTACAGCATTTTATTTCAATTATTTATTTTTCATATGGTTGGTTTTAAATTATGGTAACTCAAAATCGAAAATACATTTTTTTAAATCTGTATTGCAGGAATACAGTTTATAACAAATAGGTGTATGTTGTAAGGTCGCAGTGGTTAATAAGTATTGCAATTTCCTCGGAATTCCGATTCCACCACTCTGCCGCAAACGCATTTACTGGTCATCACAAAATAATCCATTGTAAAATGGTCAATAAAAATTTATTTAACATTCGAACCATTTTGAACTTTTTTTCTGGCCTGTCAGGCATCGATCTGTGTGCTGCGTGGGTCTAATTTAATATTTATTTAAGATTTCTTAAAAATTATATTATGATGGTAAAATAAGAAATTTATATTTAGCTTACTTTACCCGTACAAACTGACAATTGTCGAATATAAGACTGAGAAATACGAAATACCTATTATATGCATATAAACTGTTGGATAATTGAATTGAATAATTAAAATTTTGATCCAAGACCAAGACTATCAAGACCAAGACTATCAAGATTAAAACCAAGGCTGAGCCAGCCTCGTCTTGGTCTTGAAACATCAAGACAAAGACCAAGACTATATTTATTTTTCGAGACCCAAGACCAAGACTGATCAGTCTTGGTCTCGCGAAGTCCTACTTCAGATTGAAGATTTTGAATGCTTTCGCAACAATGCAGCAAAGAAGTGTATTAAGGGCAATAAATAATATGAAAAATTGTGTTAAAAAATGTCTCGAAATAGAAGGATTCCCGAATATTTATTGCGCCATTAATTTTTTTGTGTATATAAATTACTTCATTTCAATTTTTATTACAATTATAGTGTTCGTTTCGGATGTAATTATTGCTATCATTTCTTTTTCAGCTCATCAAAATACATATTCATTGTTGTAGATATGTTTCAGATAATCATAAAAGGTTTTGCTAATCTAAGTTCATTGTAGAAAACGCTCAAAGAGCATTAAAATGAAAAGAAATATAAATTGGTACCTAAAAATGAATAAAAATACTTTCAAAAAACACTATGGTACATGGGAGACGTGAAAGTTGCTATTGTGTTTTTATTCAACTCAGGCATCTAATTTCCAGGGCCGTAATTTAAAAGGGAATAATTCACCCAATATTAATAAAATATTACCGAAACATCCCGAAATATAAAATTAAATTAAATTTCACAGTATGAAGTGAACGTCGAAGATCCAAAAACTACAACAAAAAATTCAGGTCCGTATTTAAAAATTCAAAGATGGGGTGGCCCAAGTCAGATGACACCCTGTATAAAAGATTCATGGACATATTCTGATAGCCCACAGCAAGTGCCAATAACAAAATGTGGACAGATTTACAATATGTCTGCGAATAAATAAGATACAGGCAAAAAAATAATTTGGGATTTTTTGGTTTTTCCTGTATATCTCCAGAACCAAAAGAGCTAAATTCGACGCAACTTTGCCACAACTCAACCGACACTCTATCTCTTATCGTTTCGGACATCCCCATGTACAGAAACGAATTTGAATAGCCCTGTATAAGGTTTTATATCAATCGAAGGTGTGAATTGTAATGTCATCTGGTTCAGATTACTGCTTGCTTCTCGTGATCTTGTATCGGCTGTTTCATTTCCAGGTATTCCTATTAGTAGAAGATCCGAAATCGACCTTCACCGAGCTGATCAAAGAATAAAACTCATTTTATAATAAATTCAGCAGTGGCGTAGCTAACTTTCAGCGACGCCCTCCGCAGGAACCTGCTTGCGCACCTACCCCCAAATTTCCCTATGAAAAAACATACCCTCCTTTAAACGCAAAGAAAAAATTTCTGGTTTCCTTGCGCCCCTATCATACTTGCGCCCCTGTCAAGCTTGCACCCCCCCCCCCCGCGACACGGGGGTTGCGGGGGTATTAGCTAAGCACCTGAAGTTTAGTATATTACATAATATATTGAAAATGGGTTGCCAAAAAATTCTTTTTTTGGCAGAATATTTTTAATAATAAAAAAAAATATTTTTCATTAAATGTTGCAACATCAAGATAATAAAAAAAAAATATACTGGACTTGTAGGATGTGCAGACGTAGGGTTATCTATTATTTACCTGTACGAACTACTGGGTTGCCAGGTATAAACAGGTATGTTGATGCCAGTTTCTTTCACTTGATTGGATAATATAAAAAAATTTATATCAGCATGAGCGCTGTTTTATTGTGAACACGTTGATATTGAAATATCTGCAAAAAATTTGGTCCTGATAGAGGTTTGCGAATTTTAAACATTTAAATTTCAACGCGTGTGGAAGTGATCCGAGGTACTGTGTAGTAATAAAGGACCGAACATTGCAGTCGTGTCTGATGGGACCGTGAATATAAGAAAGTGCTCATGCTCGCTACGTAAACTATGGAGGGTACAGGTACCCCTACTACCCTCCATATTGTAAATATTACGCGTTATTTTGGAGCAACCGACATTTGAATTGCAAACAAAATAATTAATTTAATACATAATCTAATATAGTTAATACAATACAAAAATATTAAACAATATAACATAAATTGAACATCAAATAAATATATATACATATTAACTTATAAGTATAATAATATATCTATAATAAAAAAGTTTTTGTAACTCAAAATATGATAACGTAATTAATGAAAATATCAACTACTTACTTTGAATTTTTTTTACTCTTTCTGAAAAAAATTAAAGAGAAACAAAGTGGACAGCCGAAAATTCAAATAAAATAATAACAAAAAAGATAGACTAATGATCTTGTATTATATTTAAAAAAATTATTACAGAACAGCATAAGTACAAAAATAATATTATTGGAAAAATAAATATCAATAAAGATTTTCAATTCAATATCTGATACATCAGAAGTAAAATTGTGACTTTCGTATTCATCGGATTCATAAGGTTCTTTCTCATTCGATAATGTCCTGGAATTTCAAAGGAGTTTGATCTCTGATAAAACCTGTTGGTTTCCAAAAACCATCTTAATGACAACCGTAGTTTACAGGGTTCAACTTCGCACATATAGAATCAGTTGCATTAAGCCACAAAGAATTTACATATATTGTTCTTAAAATTGTTTTGGCGGTATAATAAGATATATATAAGTCATTAGCTACTCCAAAACAACACGTACTGTTTAAAATATGGAGGGTAGTAGGGGTACCTCTACCCTCCATAGTTTACGTACCGAGCATGCACACTTTCTTATATTCAGGGTCTCATCAGCCACGACTGCAATGTTCGGTCCTTTATTATTACACCGTATACTCACCTGGGATCTCTCTGTCACTCATTTCCACACGCGTTGAACTTTAAATCTTCAAAATTCGCAAACCTTTATTAGGGCCGAAATTTTTGCAGATAACCCTATATCAACGTGTTCACAATTAAACAGCGTTTATGCTGGCATTCAATTTTTTCTATTATCCAATCAAGTGAAAGTAACTGGCATCGACATACCCGTTTGGATGATGATAATTGAAAAGGAACCAAGCGCCAAATTTGAGATAAAGGTTCCAAACTACAACGCTACTTCAATTCGTTATGAGTAAAAGTATTAAGCGCCTCCTAGAATTCTGGCGACATCCATTGACTAATGATCCAAGCGACTTTGGAGGCAAATGCAGTTTGCCCATTATAGAAAAAATAAATCCAACATTACAATACCGTTCATAGAATATGATCAAAGTCGCTTGGTTCTTTTTCAATTATCATCATCCGTTTATACCTGGCAAACCAGTACCTAGTTCCTACAGGTAAATACCTAATAGACAACCCTACGTCTGCACATTCTATATGTTTCATACTTTAAGTCCAGTATAAAATGTTGTCATTATGTTGCAACATTTAATGAAACATTATTTTTTTTAACCCAACCCATTTTTAATATACTTTTAATATAAAATGAGTTTTATTCTATTATCAGCTCGGTGAAGGTCGATTTGGGTTCGGATCTTAGACTATATGTGCGCAGGGACCCAGTAGGTAGGTACTATTTCTTTTCCCAATAATTGGGTGATGTAGAATTCACGTTTGATCTGAGTTTAATGAATCCGACATTAAAACGAACTTTTGAGAACTGAACGATCTTGCAAAATGTATAGCTTGCAGAATCGCAAAAAGTTCTCCTTTAAGAATCGTTGTGGATTCGTTTCACTTTTTGGAGCATTTCATTATGTACCTATATAAAGTTAGCAAGGCCACTTGCTGGAAAATTGATGAAACCAATTCCAGTAATTGTCGAATAATTGTCGAGAATTTGTCGTGAACGAAAAATTTTGTCGCGCTTATAGTTTTTTTATATGAGGTGGCTGTGCTAACTTTATATTAAGTTAGCACTGCCACTAATATAACTTGACAAATAAAAATCAAATTGTATCACTGTGGTAACCAACAATTGTCGAGTAATTGTCGAAGTGTATTTGAAGTGAAAATAATGCGAAAAATCTTTTCTTTGCAGCTTATTTATGTATTTTTTATTGGGATTCTTGATAAACGGGGAAATTTTGAGTAATTGGCAACACTGCATGTCTACAAGGATAATTTGAGTTTTTTTCATTAAACTATTGTCAAATATGAATTGAATATGCATTCTTTTTGAAACAAATGAAAAATTCATTGTGAAAATTAGGGAAACTCAGTGTTCAACGTAAAAACTCATCAAACTTGATTATTTTTTTTGTAGGCTCACAAATTTACTGAACGATTGGCGAATAATTATAACATATTGCCCTAGAAAAATATATTTAATCATCATATGGAGCGTAAGTTATACCAATATACTGGAAATAATAGAATTTTACCATTACCAGGTAGTTTTTCCGCTTCAGGAAATTTCAATGTTTCACGATAAATTTGATTTTGTCATTCGACAAGTGATTAAAAAATAATCAAAATAAATTACAGTTTATGTATTACTGAAAAAAGAGAACTTCATATTATTTTGCATTTTAAAGTAATTTTCCGGATATTCAAGAATGAGAATTTTCACGACGAATATTCTTTTGTCGTTAGACAATTATTGTTCCTTAAATTTCCGACCAATAAATATATATTCAATCATCCTACAGTGCTTAGGTATTACCAAGAGGCTGGAAATAATAGAATTTTACCAATTATAGGTAGTTTTTCCGCTTCAGGAAATTTCAACTTTCCACGACAAATTAGATTTGATCATTCGATAATTATTGATGAGTTGATTTTCGGTCACAGAAAAAATAATCCAAAATTTCTCCATTATTCAGTGTTTTAAAGTAATTTTCCGGCTTTTCAAGAATGAAAATTTTCACGACAAATATGTTTTCGTCGTTCGACAATTGATCCCTAAATTTCCGTCCAAAAAAATTATATATAATCATCATACAGTGCGTAGGTAATACCGAGAGACTGGAAAGAATTGAATTTTACCAGGTAGTTTTTCTGTTTCCGGAAATTTCAACGTTCCATGGCAAATTTGATTTAGTTATTCGACAAATGATGAGTTAGTTTTCAGGAGCAGAAAAAATAATCCAACCAAATTATGTGTGTGTATTACTAAGAAAATGAAATTTCTCCATTATTTAGCGTTTTAAAGTAATTTGTCGGCTTTTTAAGAATGACAATTTTCACGACAAATATATTTTCGTCATTCGACAATTGTTCCTTAAATTTTCGCACAAAAAAATTATATTTAATCATCATACAGTGCGTAGGTAATACCGAGAGACTGGAAATAATTGAATTTTACCAATTACAGGTAGTTTTCATGCTTCCGGAAATTTCAACGTTCCACGACAAATTTGATTCAGTTATTCGACAATTGATGAGTTAGTTTTCAGGAGCAGAAAAAATAATCCAACCAAATTATGTGTGTGTATTACTAAGAAAATGAAATTTCTCCATTATTTAGCGTTTTAAAGTAATTTATCGGCTTTTTAAGAATGACAATTTTCACGACAAATATATTTTCGTCATTCGACAATTGTTCCTTAAATTTTCGCACAAAAAAATTATATATAATCATCATACAGTGCGTAGGTAATACCGAGAGACTGGAAAGAATTGAATTTTACCAGGTAGTTTTTCTGTTTCCGGAAATTTCAACTTTCCATGGCAAATTTGATTTAGTTATTCGACAAATGATGAGTTAGTTTTCAGGAGCAGAAAAAATAATCCAACCAAATTATGTGTGTGTATTACTAAGAAAATGAAATTTCTCCATTATTTAGCGTTTTAAAGTAATTTATCGGCTTTTTAAGAATGACAATTTTCACGACAAATATATTTTCGTCATTCGACAATTGTTCCTTAAATTTTCGCACAAAAAAATTATATTTAATCATCATACAGTGCGTAGGTAATACCGAGAGACTGGAAATAATTGAATTTTACCAATTACAGGTAGTTTTCATGCTTCCGGAAATTTCAACGTTCCACGACAAATTTGATTCAGTTATTCGACAATTGATGAGTTAGTTTTCAGGAGCAGAAAAAATAATCCAACCAAATTATGTGTGTGTATTACTAAGAAAATGAAATTTCTCCATTATTTAGCGTTTTAAAGTAATTTATCGGCTTTTTAAGAATGACAATTTTCACGACAAATATATTTTCGTCATTCGACAATTGTTCCTTAAATTTTCGCACAAAAAAATTATATTTAATCATCATACAGTGCGTAGGTAATACCGAGAGACTGGAAATAATTGAATTTTACCAATTACAGGTAGTTTTCCTGCTTCCGGAAATTTCAACGTTCCACGACAAATTTTATTTTGTCATTGATTAGTAGAATTGATTAATTCATTTTCAGGAGCAAAAAAATAATACAAACAAATTATGGTGTGTTTATTACTGAAAAAAGAGAATTTCTTCATTATTTAGCGTTTAAAAGTAATTTTCCGGCTTTTCAAGAATGAAAATGTTCACGACAAATATGTTCTCGTAGTTCGACAAATGTTCCATGAATTTCCGACCGAAAAAATAAATTTTTATTTGTGTTTTTATATAGTTTAATTTAAAAAAAACTCAAATTATCCTTGTGGGCATGCGGTGTTGCCAATTACTCAAAATTTCCCCGTTTATCAAAAATTACAATAAAAAATACATATATGAGCTGTAAAGAAAAGATTTTTTGCATTTTTTTTACTTCAAATACACTTCGACAATTACTCGACAATTGTTACCACAGTGATAACATTTGCTGTTTATTTGTCAAGTAATATTAGTGGCAGTGCTAACTCAATATAAAGTTAGCACAGCCACCCCATATAGAAAAAACTATAAGCGAGACAAATTTTTTTCGTTCACGACAAATTCTCGACAATTATTCGACAATTACTGGAATTGGTTTCATCGATTTTCCGGCAAGTTGCCTTGCGAACTTTATATACATCATATATATTTAGCAAAAATATATTACTTAATTCAAGAACCTCATGCAGAACTTTTATCATTGTTGTATCACCCAACCATTTTGTCGGAGGGAGGTGCAAATTGTTAAAAAAAATAGTTCGTAGGTACCTACTTCGAACGTTTTCTCTTTTATTGTTTCTTCCAAACATGCAGGCATGTCCCTCTTCTGGGTCTGGAACATTTTCAATATTGAAATTGTTGACAGAATCCAATTCTACTTACCTTGCTTCAAGCAAAAAATAATGCTGAGAAAGAATATCGTTTGGCATTCACTGATTTACGCTGAAATAAACCTGTTTATTTAATACTTCAAATAATTAAAATCTAATATTCAGATATCCGTTCGTTGCCGAAACCTCTCAGCACTCAATCATTATTCTCTTAACCATGGCATCATTTCCATGGGCAGCTCCGAGTTGAATGTTGGAATAGCCAGATGTGTCGAAAGAAGGCATAGCAGTAGATAATTACATTAATTAGCGATGCGGGTCTAAATATAAAACACAACATAAATCTTTCAACCAGCATCCGAACTGGTGGGCGTCAATTAGTTAAAGCGAGGCGGAGCAGTAAAACGCTGGGTGTTTCCTTCGTAAATGATGCCAAGCAAGATTTGGAAACTGAAAAGCACAAGCGTAGAATGTGACTTATTAATGGGTGAGAATGAGGTGAGATATCCAGATATACGGCGAACAGTGGCGCTCTGTTCGTTAGGGGTAGAATGGAACAAAGGAATGGAGACAATACTGTGAACTAAAATATTATACACTAGACAACTGTGTTAAATCACTTCTTCTGAGTTTTAACTACTCCCTGAATTTTTTATTAAGAAATAACTTGTCAATTTCAACGCAAATATAGAACGGAAGTGCTGCTACAGAACAACGTATTTTTGTTAACTTTAAAATCTTATAGTACGAAGAAATGTTTCAGACAAAGATTGCATTTATTATTTTCTTAATTATGTAGGAGTAGCCAGCGGATTATGATATTAATTAAATGATCTATAAGTTTCCAAGAGTATAAATTCATTTTAAACTTTGATTTTATTGAAAATATGAACATGATGTTCACAAAGTCAGATGTGAATCATTTGCGACTGAAAGATAAACTTTAGTCGTCATTTTCCACTGTTCAAAATAACCACTTGGCAGGTATTCATGTTGATAAAATGGTAAGTAGTTGTTTTCTATTAGATATTATACAAAAAAATCTTCGTCATATTATCGTAGGGTGTTTTCATTTCAATTTTCATTTGAGAATATCCCCTTCTTTTATTATACACCTTTTGGCCTACGCCTACAATTCATTTTTTCTGACTGAGTAGATCGTCCTCGCTCGAAACAATAATAAAGTAATTTTATCTAACATAAAGGCCTAAAGAGTATTAACATGAGGAGCATAGTACATGCAACTAACAATGCCTAATTTCTCATAAGGTTTGTCAGTTTCACATATTACATAATTCATAATTTCAACACTGAGTTACATGAAAATGAATATGAAATTCATTAGATCAACATAATAAACATTAAGTTGGAAAAATGAGATAGGGTTTTTTTGTATTTGTTCTAATTCATAATGGCACTTTTAAAGTATATCCAATGACTTAAGTTTCGATATCATACTTTTTTGTTTCATTTGTTCTGGTTTGTTAGTCACGTGATTTGTCGTTTCCATTGAAAAAGGCACTCGGTCTACCGAATGATCTTCAAATTTTAATTTTTCGAACATTTCGATGTTTTCTAAATAATAAATTTCAGTAATTCCTTGAATAATTATGCTTGAATGATTATCCTACCCTCCTTTGCAAATAACCTATAAAATTGATAATGAACATATCTTTAAAAATAAGAAGAAATCTGTAAACATAATCGATGTGGCAACACCGAAGACGTTCACTCATCAAATCCTCCAACGATGAGGAACTGTCGCTAGAAAATTGTGGCTAACTTCACACTAATCAATACTAGGAAGCCTAGAATATCCAACTACATCATCGAATGCCTCTTTCGCTAGGCTAACTTGTTTTGGGGCTTTTATGGTAACATTTTTATTATTTTACTTGGTCGTTGCATGGTTTTGTTTGGATACGTTTGTCAAAGGCCTCAGATTTTTAAATCTCCATCAAATTCACAAGATTCTCATGAAATTCGCAACATTAATTTTGTCCCATACTGTGTGCTCATTTGAGTGTGCAACATATGGGAATTTTTTCAATTAACTGCACTACCAGAATACAAATACTGCTAAAAGTTGATGCATATTCGATAATTATACTAGGTACACCTGGAATGGTTGCAAGTCAACCAGCATACAGGGTAGGTCAAAAAATATAAAAATAGCTCAAGAGTATAAAGTATCCTTATTTCAGAAACTTCAGCAAAATGTTATTGGGACAAGTTGTTTACAATTGAAAGTTATACCTAAATACCAAAACATTGCCTCCCAAGTAATTTTTTAAATGGTATTTTTTCCAGCACTTCCATAAAGTAATCACAACCAAATCAGTTGAGCATAACTTTGTTGAAATTCAAGAATATTTGCGAAATTAACTTGTATTTTTATTTTTTAGGGAATCACAAACTTCATGTTCGTTGCAACGGTATTTAACACAACTTTAAAATTTTGCAAACCTTATTTTTAACAAGTTAAAACATCATTAATGATAATATGCATATTGAAAAACTTTTATTTATTATGAACATTTTTTATTTGAAATGTTTATGAAAAAGATGTACAAATTATTCGACAAACATAAAATCCCGTTGAAACTATTGAGGATACTCATGGAACAAAACAAATGAGGGTTGAAAAAACTTATGATAGTTTGGTGACATTAACTTCTCAATCTTGAATAATTATTGTTCGATTATTGAGTTTATTTGATTTCAAATGCTTCCTCCAAAACCGTTAACGTTAGCCGAAAACCCAGAAATAGTTTTAATAGGTATGTGGAGGTAACTTCAAACCAGTGCGTGAAGCTCAATGAACGTCATCCAGACAAACAAGTGCCCTATTCCACTGTAAGCAGAACTTTAAATAATTTCTAACAGACTGGGTGTTTAGACTATAAATATAAAAATTAACGTACCAAAACTGTATATGTACTGAGGAAAATCAATTAGAAATACTTCAGGCAGTTGTTTAAAACCCTAGAAGATCCACCCAAAAAATTTCTAGTTATACGGGTGTAAAACAAAGCTCTGTTAAAAAAAATTCTTTTAAAAACCAAATATCATGCCTATATAAGCCTATGTTTATTTACACGTTTCAAGAATGAGACTATGACTTACGGTATGACTTCTGCATGTGGATTCAAGGACAAATAGAAGAACAAATGGCGTTGATTTTCCCCAAAATTGTAGGTGTCGGACGAAAATACAAATTTTGTCATTTACAATAAAAACCAATAATAATATCAAAAAACAAATGTATGGTGCGGTATTGTCAACAACGAATTCATTGGGCCGTTTTTTTTGCCACAAACTAACTGGTGATACCTATTTACAGATTTTGGTAAACAAACTAACGGATTTTTTGAACAATATGAGCTTACAAGAACGAAATAAATTATGGTTTGTACATAATGGATGTCCTGCATATTCTAGAATTGTTTCAGAATGGTTCAATGGGAAATTTGGTGATAAATGGTTAAGACAACATACTGATCCACGGTGGCCTCCTCGTTCGCTAGATCTTACCCCATTAGATTTTTTATGAGGACATTTAAAGCAAAATGTTTAAAAAGATCGACCATTTACTGATGCTGAGGAGCTTGAAAATTCGCTATGATTTCATGCAGAAATATTCCAGCAAACAGCAAGTGTGTTGCTATCTACCTTTTGTGAATTTTAAGATCCGATAATTACATTCATTTTGTTCCTTGGGTATCCGCAATAGTTTTAATAGGACTTCATGTTTATCGATTAATTTGTACAGCTTTCTCTCAAATACAAAATGTTCACAATAAATGAAAGTTTTTGAATATGCTTATTATCATGAATGATGTTTCACCTTGTTAAAAATATGGTTTGCGAAAAGTTGTGTTAAATATCTTTGCAACAAACATGAAGTTTGTGATTCCCTAAAAGAATTGAAATTCAAGGTAATTGCACAAAAATGTTTGAATTTGAACAAAATTATGCTCCACTGATTTTGTCATGATTAACTTATGGAAGTGTTTAGGGTAATTATAAAAAAATACAAACTTGGAAATAATTAACGAAAAAAATTAAAGATAAAAAAATGTCTTAGGGCGCCATGTTTTGGTATTTAGGCATAACTTTCAACTGTAAACAACTTTTCTAAATAACATTTTGCTGAAGTTTCTGAAACAAGGGTACTTTATTCTTAAGCAATTTTTATATTTTTTGACCCACCCTGTATGCTGATGTGGAATATAATGTCCATTTTGAACAACTCTCCCTTCCATTACTGTTACACACCTGTAGAATGTTGAAATCAAGATATTTTACCTGCCGACTGAAACTCCCACTTTTCGTACGATTCGTTCATTTGTTTTCTCCACCCACATTTATGGCGTGCGAATAAAGAGTCAAAATCGTCGGTAGGGTATTAACAAGAACGCTGCTGTAGGGCGTCTATTTTGGTGAATGTAATTGTTGAAACTTTGCAGATGTCACTAATGAAAATTGAACATAATCCATGCAATCTTCTGCGAAAACCCTATGAACAGGTATTTTTGTCCCCTACGATCGTTTAATTAAATCTGATTGATACTTGGAAAAGTGTTCTACAAGAATTGATTTTAATGATCTTTAAATATCGGAGGTGAGTATATTTTTGGATTCAAATTGGGGAACATTTTACGTATCGGTCTCATATTTCTTGCCAATCATCAGCGAAGGCAGGTTCAACCCCACTATAAGTCGAAAAACCCTTTTAGCATCTCTAGGTTCCAGAACTGAATTGTATACAATAGGTTTTGTGGTCGGCAAATATTCCACTGAAAACAACTACTGCCCCCTATGACCGTTGAATTATATCTGTTTGATACTTGTCAAACTTTTAGTCAACTTCAATCCACAGAATAACGCAGATATATTCTCCCAGCATTCCAATATTATGAAAACAAAATCAATAGCAACCACATTGACGTTCAAGAAAGTATCGAGCAATGAAGTGAGGCAACGCCTTCATAGTATCAATATTCCTTTGTCATTCATTTGATTAATTTCCAATTACTCTCTGAAAACTTTTAGTTACTCTCTGGAAATTTACAGTTACTCTCTGGAAATTTCCAGTTACTATCTGGAAATTTTCAGTTATTATCTAGAAATTTCCAGTAACTATCTGAAAATTTACAATTGTTGTTTCGAAATTTCCATCTGGTATTTAGAAATTTCCAGTTACTATCTGGAAATTTCCAAATACTTTTTGGCCTTATCTAGTTGATATTCGTATAGGAAGGATGGAATCTTTATTTTTTATATTTATTTATAGTAGCTTCTAACAGTTTGGCATTTGATTCTTTCTTTCTCCTTATTATTATTTACTTAACTCGCATAAGCTACTACCTGCAACCTCAGATGCGTCGGCATTTTTCTCTGTTATGCTCATTATTGGTTGAAATTTACGTAGGTAATTTTTATCTGATTGAAGGTTTTCGCTGCATCGCATCACTCTCAAAATGTTCGAGATTACTGAAGTGGAAAAATAACAAACAAATATAATAATAAATGAGTACACGTGAGTTTTTAGAATCTAAACAATACATAATTGAAATATCCTGGGTTCTCTCGAGAGCGTTCGGTTGCGAAAATCAAAATTTATGTTTTATAAGAACATCATTCAGTGAACCCTGGATCAACAGCAACGGTTCTAGAGCTGTCCCCTCCAAACCTGGTAGCATACGCAAACAACCGTAAGCAGAAAACAGATTTTATTGGTAATAAAAGAAATCAGAATTTTTTTGCTAGGTCTGCTAACAAAGCTAGTCCATGGACTCATTATAAAATCTGCCCTGAATCAATGAAAGTTGGAGTAGTATGCATTAGAGTATCAATTGAATGAAATATATCATAATTTATACTGAGTGAAATTCCCCTCTCCACACATTGCCAAATGGTGGAAAATATGAGACAAACATTCAACAGAAAACAATTTCTCCTCCACATGGATGTCGATGAATTACAAGTGCTGATTGGAATAAAGTAATGGATATATTCTTTTGTCTTCCCTTACTCGCACAAGTCTCAAGAAGCTTCTGAGGGTTGCTCAGCTGGTTGACGGATAAAACAAATTTTAGAACAATTGAATCGAGTTTGAAATGACACCATTGATACATAACATGTAACATGGTTCTTGCGTCTCATCAGTGCTAGGATGGGTCACATCGCATAGTAATGTACCGGCAAATTTACAGATGAGTTTTGTGTGAAACGGGTATCATATTTAATTTCAGAGACTGATATTTTATTCTATTAACAAACATCCATACTAAGCATTGGTAAGCGTATAAGCTTCATATGTTCAGCAAGTGCGTTTCTCTATATAGATTTTCAGTAGAAAATAATTTAGTTTTTTGAAAAGGATTATTGTATTTTGCATAGTCCGAACGCTATTCATAACATTACTGAACATTCCTCCCCAAACTGTAATACAATATGTAATGACTGATTCTGCAAGTGAGACAAATATGGTATGTAAATTTCTCCTTGACAATATTTCTCGCAAATTATAAAATTTATGTCAGTTGTCTTAGTCTATTTGTTACGTGGATGACATGCTCATACCATCTCTTATGTTGGTTCAAGATGGTACCGAGATATTTAGTATAAGCTACTTTTTCAACTGTTGGACAGTCAGATGTTTCTTGGTTTGAGCAATTGGGGGGAATGTATTTTCAAAAATCCAAACTGGGTTAATCATTATTTGTCAAAATAAATGCGATAATTTTAGTTTTCTTGACATTCAAACTTACAACACTATCATCAAGCCAGACTTGGATATCTCTTAATGCTTTCATTGCGTTCTCATATACTTTGGCCCGGTGTATATTATCTACCGTATCAACAGCGTGACCTGTGAATCCATTTATCATACTAATATTCAGCCCTATGCTGTATCACTTCCTTTAAAAATAACGTCAACGTTATTCGCCATTTCTATTATTTTGCTATGATTGGTAAAAGCAAAATAACGGAAATGGCGAATAACGGGGACGTTATTTTCAACGAAAGTGATACAGCATAGGGCTGAATGTTGATATACACAAGGAACAGAATAGGTCCCAACACTGTTCCCTGCTGTGGTACATCGGTAGTGACTTTTAATGGTGTGCTTTGTTCATTGTCAATTTTGACCGACTGGCTCCTGTTTGATAAATAGTTCCGCAAAATATTTAACGCTGGTCCTCTAATTCCATATTTATACAGTTTATCCATTAACTCATCATGCGACACTGTATCAAATGCCTTGGTCAGATCCAGAAAAACTGCCAAGCATTTTTCAGATCTATCTAGTGCTTTGATAACCTCATTTTTGTAAAATCAAGCACTGCATTCTCGGTGCTTGAATTTATTGATTTTTCAACGATTTTTGCGAAATTATTAGTAACAGAGATTGGGCGGTAGTTTCCTTTTTTTCAACATGTCTCGATGATTGAATTTATTAATCCTATGTTATCCATGAATTCAATTTATGTTTTTTTACTCATTGAGCTGAAACTCATATTCATTGTTTTAGTACAATCAGCATTTGCAATTTTGTGGAGAGAAGGGAATTTTGATTTGTCTAAATTACTAGTTTAACGTAGAATATATTATTTAGCCCTTCGTTCCATCATCCTCCACGCATAGTTAGCACTCTGCATGCTGTGCTATAGGCTGATTAAAAGTTGTATTTTTTTTCAACTCTTAATATTAATACAAAGTAATTCGAGGTATCAGTAATTTGTTTAATAATTGTGAGTGCGGAAAAAAAGCAAAAAGTACAAAAATCTATCGAGCCACTAAAAAGTGAATGAATGCATAATGATTACCTATTTGAATTTGCTTCCTCGCGATAGGACGTGAACAGTTAATTATTAATATTATTGTTTTGAGTCTTAGTAAGAAACATGCAATAAATAATAATATCATATATACATTTCATTCTTATTCAATTTGACAATCGCAAAACAATAGAAAACATAATATATTTTTATCAAAAGTATATTGCAAGAATTTTCGAGAACGTAAAGTAGCCAAATGTGAATCTATGGTACCTATCTATATTTTACAAAAGTACATAGTGGACATTTCTGGCAATGAAAATCAGAATCACCTTATTACACAATAAATGACAACGTGATCCAGTTATCAAGTTTACATTTCAATTCAAAATTGAATGGCGATCCATAAAACGATAAAAACTTTAGATTTCATATATAACTGACATAACGTATCAATAGCATATACAAACAAAAAGAATATTGGTCTCCGTCGAAATAAATTGAATATTTTGTGTTGCAAGACTGAACTTTCCTATAAGGAAATGTTAGAATAGAAGGTACCTAATTCATTATAGTCTAAGAGCCAGTGGCTGGCTACCTGTATGTATTTGACACAGTCTTTCACGAGACTATCGAAATTCAAGATTTCTCGTCTGGTCTCCATTTCGAGACGAGATCGAGACGAGACCAATGGGTTTTTTCGAGAACGAGATCGAGAAAAACACTTCGAGATTTTTCGAGATCGAGAAATAATTTCGAGATTTCTCGATCTCGAAAAAATGTATGTGCTGCAATACGCCAGAAAAGAGAAAATAAAAGACTTATGGCACCATTTTTGCATAAATTTCACTATGCAGTACTGCAACCCCTACTATTGAGATAAAATAATTTGAGTAATATCGATATTTTTTTTTCAACAGACGACTGTTACGATTATAAAAAATGAGTTTGTTACTGGTGCTGGTACATTCTTCTCTTCACGAACGAAGAAACAATTTTAAACTTTCACCTTTTGTACCTAGGTAAATTTTAAATGTATGGATAAAAGATAAAATTAAAACATCAAGGGATTCGTTTAATTTTAATTTTTTGGAACAATATTGTTTATTTTTGTGCTGATACTCGACGGGTTTTTTGTTATACGTGGCTTTTGGTTTATAGCATATAGCCTCTGTATTTTAAAGTATTTTTTTATAGAAAAAATGTAATACCCTGTATTTTGGTGCAACCTTGGCCTTGTGTTATACGTTATAACCTATACATAGCCTTTTTTTTATATCGTTCATTTTTTGTTTTCGAGACTCGAAACAGAATTTGTTCAAAAACTGAATATTAAGGCTGGACAAATGTGTGTGCCTAGTGAAGAAAATACAGATAATAATCTACAAATTCATGAAGCACCAGATGATATGCCTATTGTAGTAAAACTGCACTAACAAATTTTTCTAATTTATTCAAAACACTATTTAAAACAATTTTTCAACTAAAATATTTATTTCTACTACGTCATTCTCTATCTGCGAACCCTGGAACTGTAACTAACTCTGAACTCTGACTATCCCGCCATCTAATACCCAGTGGCATATATACTCCTTTTTACAATTCTCGACCATTCGAGCCTTTCGGGCGACTTCTTAGATGTCCCCAGAATCTTCGTTAGAAGGTTCGCGATTCTTCCACGTGATGTATGTGTTTGTCAGCGGAGAACAATGTTTACATTTCGAGTTAATTGGATGATCAGGGCCGGTCTCGAAATCGTTACACTATTTTCACTGAAGACAATCACGAAATTGGATCTATGTCATTGGTGTTGAATGGAAGTAAGTAGTTTATTTCAAACTAGAATAGTTGTTCACATAGCATTATTATTTATACATGTATGATTGAGTATGATTGTTTCTATCTAGAAGTGTTCCAATAAAGTTATTGATTATAATGATTCATTTGTTGAAGCAGGCATTCTGCAAGAAAAATTCAAAAAAATACCAAGCTAATGCGACCCACTTTCCGTAGTTCCTCGTGTGGCATATCATCGGAGAAAAATGAATCCATAATAAAAACTGATGCCAGATACCAGATTACCTTTTTGGCAAGAGATTCCTTTTTGTAACAATTAATACAACACAGTATTTTGTTATCATTAAATATACTTCCTTGTTAAATGAAACCTTCATATGTTTTGTGTTTTAAAATATATCAAATACATATTCAAACTTTTTTATTTAAATTGCTTATGAACATGTTCTTCAGAATACATATACAGGGTCTTTCACGACGAGCCGTTCGTTAGTAACATATGGAGAACCATTCAAAATAAAAACTTGAAAATTTGTGGTAGTGGGTTTTACGATATGGCCTTCTCATCATATTTTCAACTTCCAGTCTGTTTCCGTTATACCGGAAGTAGAGGGCAACTTCCTTATTTCGATTGGAACACCCTGTATTTCATTACATTTTTTAATATCCTAGCAGATTTTAGGCCCACTTTCTGTAACAATGCCTATACCCAGATTTGTTAGTTTTCGAGATATTAATTTCTTTCTGAAAAATTTGACAGTTACAGCACTACTCATATCTTGATTCAAGTATTTCAAGAGAAACTTGAAAATTACCACTGGTAAGCTCCAATGAATCTATTAAGGTTAAAGCTTCCCGCGGAGATACGATTTCAAGTAAATAAATTATTGAATATTTGTTAAATGTACATTTTCCATTATTAATGAAGTGAACAGTTGATCAAAAAAGGACCCACTTTTGATAATCTTCTGTAAATGGAGAAATGAAAATTTGAGGTAGTTTTACCCCCAAATTGTTACAACTTGAACCTTGACTACTAGAAACGCTAATATTCGCTGAAGGAACTTGAGGAGTTTTGAGAAAATGAATTTTCTTATGAATTTTTGCAATTATTCCATGGAAATGATTTTCCACAACACTTCGGTCCTCATTATCAATGTTACTCACATCTAAAACCTCGATTTGATCTTGAACATTTGAATATTTCAAAAAAGTCTCTACTAAACTTTTTTCTCTAGATTCTACAGTGAAGTGATCTGTTTGTTTATCTAAATTATTTTCCAGCCAATTGGATTTTCGCGTAATCGAGCTTGCGAGCATTTTTTAATACATCCATTGTGAACTAAAATACCTCAAAATGTTTATAACAATAGAAAATATCTTCTTTGCAGTATAGAAAATAACACCTGAAAGGAACACTATTTCACTGTTTGCATTTTTTATGCAATTCACCTACCTAGCAACACATTATTTTGGACAGCAAATACCTCCGAACCTATATATACTAACACAAAAACGGAAATCGAATCAGTTCAGCTATTGTAACAATATTTTTGTTCGAGTTAAATAATCAAAATTCTCACAAGTATCACTTCTATTCCAATCAAGCAAACAGTTAGTAAATCTAGAACAACATAAATCATTAAATTCAATATAAGGAAGTTCCGTCGAAGACAATCACACAATGAAGCTGTACGCCTTGCGATTTGTCAAACGGTTAAATTGGAACTTTTTTCCGATATACTCTGGACTATCTTAAAGTTGATACCTGGTCTGATGTTCTCACAAAACTGCTAACAAACAGTCGGGGTACCCGAATATCCGGTCCATGTATATGGACTGGGGCTAGGGTTCAAAATAATTTTCCTTTTGAAAATGAATAGTCTTCACTTCGATTTAATTGGGTTGAGAATGATCCAGCATTGGTTTAATATCGAGTACCAGGAGTTTGAAAATCAATAGCCAATTAGTATGTTTTCGAAGTTTAATACACAAATGGTCATTCGTTACAGCAATGAAGGACCACCCGTCTCTGAGACAGGAAGGAAAGATAAAACAGCTTTAATGCAAAATGGTGATATTTGTGATTGATTTCTTCAGTTTTTGTTGAAACTATCATAAATAAATACCTTTCAGGAACTAGGCTTCTTGGTATCAGTTTTTGCAGGAAAAATGTACGCTTAACTGTCAGATTTGACAACTGGATATTTCAACTCGGCAATTGCAGCAATTTCATAGAAACTTTGGCATGGAATTGTAGAATATCATCTACTCGTGAATTATATTAGTATAACAGGAATGTAAATTTCATTAAACGAATATTTTTCAACAGGAAAACGATGACGCTAGTTTGAAAGAACTTTTTTTGACTACTATCTTGAATCGACTGTCGCCATGGTATATGCACACTAGTTTTTGTGACATTTGTACATGAATTATCATTTGAATGACATAAGCGGATGTAGAAAATGAACAGGGTTGGCCTTAGACATTTTGGGGAAACTTTTCCCAACACAATCCCCCCTTTGAAGTCACTGACTTCAAGAAATTACAACGTTCTATAGTAACCGGGGCAAAGGACAAACCTTGGTTACCGGTCTAGTAAGTGTGGAATTGGAAGATTTCAATTTAATAGCTAGGACGTTTTTGTCACGGCCTGGAAAAATTTCTATAATTCTGGCACGAGGCCATTTCACAGGAGGAGTGTCATCTTCTTTTAGAAGGACAAGATTATTAACTTCGAGGTTATCGGACGGATTAAACCATTTTGATCTGTTTTGAAGTCTGTTCAAATATTCTACCGACCACCTTTTTCAAAAGTTTTGCTGAATTTGAACACATTTCTGCCAGAATAAAAGTCTGTTTTCTGGAATTTGAGGGTAGGAAGTCAAACTAGTACCTATTAAGAAATGACCAGGAGTTAAACATTGCTGGTCGGATGGATCATTAGACAGTGGACATAGTGGGCGTGAATTCAATACAGCTTCAATTTGAGATAAAATAGTACTCAATTCTTCAAACGTCAGTTTTGCTTCTCCTAACATACGGTGTAGGTGGTATTTAGTGCTTTTTATAGCAGCTTCCCACAGTCCTCCCAATGTGGACTGTGAGGTGTAATGAATTTCCATTGAATATAGATGTCAGTAGTGAACGAAACTATATTATTGACATTTTCTGGATTTTGGAAAAAATTACGCAACTCTTTCAATTGATTATGAGTACCAAGAAAATTCGTAGCATTATCGCTATAAATAACTGCTGGATTGCCTCTTCTAGAAGATTTTATCAAAAAAGGACCGCCATAATCTACACCTACCTTCTCGATGGGTTTAGAAATTGATACTCTGTCTTTGGGCAAGTCTGCCATGAGTTGATGAGAATGTTGGGCAATGAATCTAAAACATGTAATACCGTTGTGGATGATTCTTTTCACATGTCTAAGACCATTCAGAGGCCAATATTTTAAACGGAAATTGGAAAGAACAGTTTGGGCTCCTGTGTGTCCCAAACGTTTATGTTCATGAATAAGCATTAGGGAAACTACGTGGTAGTTGGATGGAAGCAAAATCGGGTGTTTCTGACTCTCGGTTACATCAGCTTATTGAAGACGTCCGCCTACGCGAAGAAATCCTGAAATATCCAAAAAAGGGTTCAGATGCAGGATGACAATAGAATAATTTATATTTTTGGAAAATGACATATTTCGGATATTTTTTGAAGAGAAATGATAATAACCGATTAGAAATATATCTGATGTCCAATAATATCTAATATGTTTTCCAAAATGTTCCCAGCGATCTGTAATGAAGGAAAATGGAAAAATCTTAATCATGTATCCTCAGAGATAACAATTGTTATCATTATTGATGTCATTTACTTATTATATGTGACTTGTTTCTCACAAATCTCGATAATTTAAAGATATTTTCCTCATAATGACTCGAAATGGATAATAGCTCCTCACAGCCAAATGAATCCGTGAAAATCTGCATCTTTGATACGTGATAGTACTTTCCAGGTAGAATGGGGTAGTTCAGGTGTTGGAAGCAAACTATGAATATAACTTTCGATATTTACACCCAAATTCTTGAAAACACCATGTTTTTTATAAAATGTTACATTAAAGTTTACAAATGTATACAACTGTTTACAAAATGAATAAGTGGATGTATCGAAAATAATATATTAGTAAGAATAATATTCATAATAATAACAATAGTTTTGTTAGAAATTTGTTTTTATTTGATTTCAATTCATATATTTCTTTAGGGAAGTGTAATCGTTGCAACTGTTTTAAAATTACTTGTAATGCAGTATCATTTTCTGAAACAGTCAGAGGGCCAGTGATTTTATTGGATGGGTCTTTACAATTTGAAATGAATCGAAATATATATGCCACTGAATGGACTAATCTATTGAAATGGGAAAATTTCATGGAATAATTGTGCCAAAATTCTTTTTGAAATAAAGACTCAGGAGAAATTACATGTAATATTGTCTTTCTTAGCTCGGAAATTTCACTTGAGATCACTTCATAGTTGGATCTTTTAATAATATCAACATTGAGACTGAACATGCCACCAAATGTGAGACTTGAATAATTCTTGAGCTAAAATACCAAGTGATAGAAGATCAGCAGGGTCTTCTGTGGATTTAACTTGGTTCCAATTCCAGTTGAATGACAATTTATGAATTTGTGATACTCTATTCGACACGAATATGGACCAACGTGATGGATGTGCTTGAATCTAGCATAAAGCAATTTGTTAATCTGTATAGAGATGAACTGATGAAATACTCAAGGTTTTCTGGAAAAGGTCTATAACCTTTTGAGTCAAATTTGCCAGGAGAACCATGGCACACGACGTGGTAGGGTGATCGTTTTTATGGGAGCCACACGGGATTTCGAAGTCACCAAATTACAAGAAATGTATTTGTTCTAGCACACAGTTCGAAAATAAATACAAGCAGCATAAGCTTTCATGCTGCTATCTGCAAAAACATGAAGTTGTAAATCAACGATTTTCTTGACTGGAAACAAAAGACGTGGAACCTTCAAAGAATTTAGGGTTCTCAAAGAGTTCATGAATTCTAACCATTCAGAAAGGAGTGTTCCCGTGGGGGTTACATCCCATGTGAGTCTTGCAATCCACAATTTTTGCATGAATATTTTGCCAGTAACTATGACTGGACCAATGACCATTGAATAGGATTTTTGGGAACTGAAATTGAAAACGTATCAGTAATATTATTCCATGACAATTCCAAAATTTTATTTGGAGCTTTATCCACAGTTATATCATAATCTATGGAATATTCATTCTCACAATATTTTTGAGGAACTGAAAGGAATTGGAATTCCATTTATTTAATTGGAATCCAGCGGAATTGAGGAGAGCATTTAGTTGATAAGAATTCTCTGACCCATTTTCTGAATTACAACCATAAAATATATCATCCACATAGGTTTGCTGAAGAATTGCATCAGAAGCAAGAGGAAATTCATTTCCTGAACTTTTGGCTACTTGAATTAGTGAACGGGTAGCAAGGAATGGTGCACAATTCGTACCATACGTAACAGTTTGAAGTTCTATGCATTTTAACGGTTCTGACGGCGACTGTCGCCATAGAATATTTTAAAGAAAATTTTGATTTGGATTTGTTCTGATTTGCCGATACATTTTCTGAATGTCAGCTGTCAAAATATAAGAATAATGACGATATTTACAAAGGATATCATAAAGGTCAGGTTGAACTTGATAACCTTTCGAAGTAATGTCATTTAAGGACACACCACTGGAACTTTTGCTTGACGCATCAAATACTACATGGAGTTTGGTTGTTTCATGATCTTCTCTGATGATGCAGTGATGTGGAAGAAAATATTTCAGTTCGGAATGGAAATCATCTTTAGGAAACGGAATGTATTTAGCGTGATTCAGAGAAACATATTCGTCAATAAATTGTTTATAATCTTGGAACAGTTTTGAATTGGCATGTAACCTTTTCTCCAAGACTAGAAATCGCCTTTTTGCGATGAAGAAAGAGTCCCCTAACTTCTCAGTTTCATTCGGGGTTTTCAATGGAATGTTGACTTGGATTCTGCCATCGTTTAGGCGCTTATATTTTTCAAGGAAACTTTTTTCTGCTTGCTCTTTATCAGGGGTTAGAGGAGTTTTTGAGGAAAGTTCTTCTATCTTCCAAAATTTCGACAAACTTTCATTGAGTTGCATATTTAATTCATGCTCTAATCCAGTCGAGTGAAGAAAGAAAGATCTTACATTTCTGTGTGCATACGATTGGGGGTATTTTCCACCCACAATCCATCCCAAATGACTTTTAATCAAATTGGGATGGTTTTTACCAAAGCTTAATTTTTCTGGAAGAAGGAGGTCATAATATTGATCTGCCCCTATTAGCATACCAATTTCTGACGGAATACCAAAGTCTGGATCAGCCAGAATTATTTGTGCAGGAATATTGAAGGAATCAATATAAATTGGCACATGAGGAAGGTTGGACGTTATAAAAGGCAAAATGCTACAGGTTATTTGGCATTTGAAATGATTGACATTGGAACGAATCATTATATCTGTCATTTCTCTGGAACAAAATGTTATGTTTTGCACTCCAAAACCTTGCAGCTTCCTATCGTAAGTATTTAAATTCAATTTGGACATAAGTTTCTCAGTCACAAAAGAAGTTTGACTACCACCATCAAAAACTTTCACTTGAAAAGGAGTTCCAGTTTTGGAATATATTGTGATTTTTGGTGTTGCCAGCAAAACATTGAGGCTATTGGTGTTCGTGGAAAGGGCTGAAGAAGTAGTGGGAGATTCCATTTGAGGAATTGGTTGGGAATTTTCTGATGTGGAAGATAGATTATTTGGAGATTTTTGGAATTGTGAACTCTGGCTTTGGAAGTTTTGTCCCACATTTGAAGAACCTTGAACTCCATTTGGTGTATTGGACGCCTGGAAGTGGTGAGAATTTTTATTTCTGTTAGGATTTCGAGATGCAAAACTACGGTTACTGTGGACATACGACTGATTATTAAAATTGGATGGATGAATCCCATTCCGGGAAGTTGACTTGAATTGACCAGAATTTGACTGACTTCTGTTATAGTGGAGGATTATGTGGTGTTTTTTACCACAAACAGAACAACCTCTTTACTTACATTCTGATATCATGTGTTTTGCTCCCATACAATTGAAACATAAAAATTCGGACTTCAGAAATTTGTACTTATCATCCAACGACATATTAGAAAAATTGATACAGGAATATAAGTCATGACTGGGAGTTTTACAATGCCAACATTTCCTTTCATTGGAATGTTGAACATGGAGGGTTGTTTTCCTAAAAGGTTTAGGAGATGATTTCTCCTTTTGAATAGGATTTGTATTCACAGACTCTAAAATATTAGATTGAGCTTCTAATATTATGAAAAACTCATCTAGAGTTGGATCAGTATTTGTGTCTCGTTGAGACTGGTAATATTTTTTGGAATTAAAATCTAATTTACGTAATAAAATATTCAGAAGGATTAAATCCCATTGATTTACTGGACATTTCAAGTTCTTCAAAGACTCCAAATTCTTTTTTATGTTTACTGTAAAATCTCTCAAATTTTGAGCTGTGCCTTTGGTTATAGTAGGAAAATCAATAATCGCATTCAAATGGGAATTCATGATGGCTAAATTATTGTCATATCTTGATTCAAGTATTTCAAGAGCAACTTGAAAATTACCACTGGTAAGCTACAAGATTAAGATTAAGATTAAAGCTTCTCCGCGGAGATACGATTTCAAGTAAATAAATTTATGAATATTTGTTATATGTACATTTTCCTTTATTAATGAAGTGAACAGTTGATAAAAAGGGACCCACTTTTGATAATCTTCTGTAAATGGAGAAATGAAAATTTGAGGTAGTTTTACCCCCAAATTGTTACAACTTGAACCTTGACTACTAGAAACGCTAATATTCGCTGAAGGAACTTGAGGAGTTTTGAGAAAATGAATTTTCTTATGAATTTTTGCAATTATTCCATGGAAATGATTTTCCACAACACTTCGGTCCTCATTATCAATGTTACTCACATCTAAAACCTCGATTTGATCTTGAACATTTGAATATTTCAAAAAACTCTCTGCTAAACTTTTTTCTCTACAGTGAAGTGATCTGTTTGGTTATCTAAATTATTTTCTAGCCAATTGGAGTTTCGCGTAATCAAGCTTGCGACACACCTGAAGCATCAAGTCATGAACAGGTCCATTGAATTTTCAAAAAACAGGGTGGTCAAAATTTCTCCCAAAAACCTTACATCGAGAAAACTGATGAAACACGATTTTTTCAAATGGAAACCATATACTATTCTATTATTTTTGGATACTACGGAAAAAAATATATCAAATTCGTCAAGAATACCCTATACCTAAAATACAACCCAGCCAAGATATATCCGATTTCGGGAAATATTTGAACTGTAAATCATTCGAAGCAATACCAAACAAAGAAATCTTTGAAATCAAATGAACTAATATTAACTTGGCAATTCCACTCAAAACGAAAATGAATGGATTGAAATAAAATACTACCAGATAGGTGAAATATATCTTTGTTTATTAATATTGAATACATTCTTCTTTCCACTCGAGTTCATTTCAACAGATGTTCGAAGACATTTCCGTTTTGTTCTAAACAATTAAAAATTGATTCTTTTTTGCATACCACTATGTGTAGCCTTCTGTATGGAGTCAGGAATCAAATTATTGAAAGCTTTCAGAATCTTTCGTTTCATATTTTCTTTATCACTCACAGGATCTGCATAAACATTTTCTTTGATTTATCATCAGATGAAGAAGTCCAGTGGCGTCAGGTCTGGAGAGCGAGGAGAAAATTTATATGGTCCATTGTAACAAAGCCACTGATCTTCGAACATCTCATTCATCAACCAACCAACGGCACCAGTACTATCTATGTACAGGGGCTCCATCCATCTGATATCATAACTTGGAACGGTATTGTTCAGAAACATGCCTTATGGATTTACCAACCACATTCCTAATTATATGCAAATATCTATCGCTATTCAAATTGTCATCATAAAGATTTAAACATAAAATTCAGTTATCCTTTATAGCACAAAAAACATTAAAACTCTATAAATCCTGAAAGTTGAGCTGGCGAACGACCTTTGGATTTTCTGCTGCCCAAAAATGACTATTATGGCGGTTGTACATACCATTATTGGCAAATTTGGCTTTATCTGTCCATATCATGTTGTTCATGATCTCAGAGTCCTGTATCTTGATGAGAAACCATTCGCAGAATTTCACTCGTGCATGTAAGTCTTGAGGTTTCAGATTTTGAACCTGGTGATATTTAAAGGGGCGTCACTTATGTTTGATTAAAATCCGGTTTATTGACGAACATGAAATTCAACGAATTTTCGTCCTCATTGTTGACGAGTGTTTTTTTTGCTGATGATAGACGAATAAGATCCGAAATCACGGCAGTTTCTTAGAAGTTTTCTCAGAATATTTTCATTAGGTCTGTGTGGATTTGGGAATCTTTCTGCGAAAACACGACAAGTTCTGTCGTTAATCTTATTGCATTCGCCATAAATAATTATTAAATTCAGGAAATCTTCATTAGAATACCCCCAAACGAGATATTTCGCACACAAATAGAGAACTATGCAATACAGGTCAATTACATCAACTTCTGATATACTTGTTGTAACTTCATTTGTTTCCAGGGCTTTTTTGGTTTGGTATTGCTTCGAATGATTTACAGTTCAAATATTTCCCGAAATGGGATATATCTTGCCAGGAGTGTATTTTCGGTATAGGGTATTCTTGACGAATTTGATATAAGTAAGGATATTGCTCTCTACTTCCGGTATAACGGAAAGAGACCGGAAGTTGAAAATATTTTAATCAAGAAGGCCATATTATAAAACCCACTACCACACAATTTCAAGTTTATATTTTGAATGGTTCTCCATATATTCCTAACGAACGCTCGTCGTGAAAACATGAAAGTTGATAATAAATTGAAAAAATAATTGTACTCGATGAAAGCACATATTTTTTAACATTTTGCTAAGAAAGGAGTACGTAAAAAAATATACGTAGTTTTTCCTTAGGAACATGACTATACGTCTTTTATCTTTACTAAAACAATCCATATATTGTTGTCAGTATGCCGTGTTTCTACTATTTATGTTATAAAACAAATACTTTTTGTTCTCATTCAACCATTTTTATATAATTCAATCTTGGTTAAAAATGTTTTTTCATATATAATAAATAATAACCCTTTTAAGCAGATCTGAACTATTTCCCTCATTCTCTCGACTCAACCAATTTGTTATTTACGTGGTTCTTTTTAATGACGGCAGTATGTAAATATTTCTGGGCGTCCTATCTCCTCAGTTGGCCATAAAAAAATATTTTGTTGACACTTAATTTTTGACGTTTAATTCAGTTTCGAAAATTTAAAGTGTTTGATGTTGAGTATTTGAAATGAATTATTCTCAGGAAGAATTGATAAGCATGGTGTACACTTTGGGGGAAAGCCATGGTAATTGTCTGTTAGCCTCTAGAATATATGCCCAAAACTTTCCTTAGAGACGACACCCTCAAGAAATATGCTTCAGAAGATTGAAAGATATATTTGAGCGCACAAGAAGTGTAAATAATGAAAAATCTACTAGGGAAAATACTGTTTTGACAGAAGAAAGTGAATTTGCAATCGCTTTATCAGTAACTGAGGATCCGACATAAGATGTTAGAGGAATAAGTAAACATTTAGACATTAAGAAATCATCGGTAGCGAATTGACTAAATGATGATTTAGTAGAGTTATCTTGAATGTTCTTGATGAATAAAAACATTTGTTTTCAATCACTGAAAAAACTATGGCCATCTATCCCGGATTTACCATAATACTTAATAATACATTATTTATCCTAATTGAATTTAGTATTGTTAGGGTGGATTTGGAAAAATAAAAGAAACTCAATCAATGTATAAATTAACCATGCTCCATACAATTAACTGCTCTGAAAAACATTTCGCGGCAGCAAAAATTTTTCAACATAATTCTGTTGATCAGTGCTGCTCCATTCCTTATACAAATTTCTAAATGTTCCATATTTCGAAATGAGCGTTGATTGTAAACATAGCTTTCCAGGTAATCCTATAAAAAATCACATGGCGTTAGGTCTGGGGACCTAGCAGGACACGGATTACCTGAATATTCACTGCTCACCAAACTCATTGAAGAAACACTCCCGCACTCCATCTAGTTGAAAGAATAAACCATTCCACTTTTGTAATGGTAAGTTGTTCAATCACCGTTCGCTTTTTAAACTTTGTTCAAAAAAGAAGGGACCTACAATTCGTTCGTTTGAAATGCCACACAAGTGGACAAAAACTATATTTCTATCGATAAATCAAAACACTAAAACTGATAAAGTACGAGAGTTCCAACAAAATTGCCACCAAGTTATAATGATATTTGTTATTATATCACAACAAAAGTATATTTTTTTTTCAAAGCCGCCTTATAAAATTCAAAAATTCAGGGCTCAAGTTTACTAACCAATATTGAATTCACTAGGAATGAATGATGTATTATAAGGTTTTGATCACAATTAGTTGGTTCAAATTTTATTAACACGTTGAGAATATTAAATAAGTTCATGAGTATCAATATACAAGGCAAAATTCCATTTCACAAATATTTGATCAGTTTTCACCCAGACTTATGTGATTCAGGTTAGTAAAGCTGTTTCCTGATGAAACAAGAATGTATAAGATTTTTAAATCTTGTTTAAAATTGGTACTTGACGACCTCGTTGGATTCCAGACACGTTTTCTTTATACAATTTTTCGATATCTTGTCACTTCGACTAATTTTACTGCACCAGTCACCTTTTTTTTGAATTCCCACCAAATATGAGGTCCAGTGATACAAGTCGCAACGGATTTTCTATCATTTGTCAGATATTTTCTCAACATCAAATTAAAAACTCAGCTCTGTGATAGTCTAGTACTTTCGCACTTCAATCACTGTGATGTTGTTTACTGTCCGTGTATTGATAGTACTGACATCAGAAGAATTCAAAGACTCAAAGTTCGTGTTTGAGATTGATATATGGGATTAGAAGACCAGAGCGCATTTCGCATAAATTGAAGGATACCGGATGGCTTAGCATGTTCAATCGCCGCAGACACCACATGGCAAGCTTTGTCTATAAAATCTTGAAAAGTAAAATACCGGACTACTTATATAGGAAAGTTACATTTAGAACTGATATACATATAAATTTGCGTCGTAGAAATATGCTAACGACTCCAAAGCACAAAAAGCAATTATTCAAACGGACTTTCTCCTATAATTTTACCCTTTTTAGTAATATAATGGATGTTCCAAATTTTTCCATGTCGCATGATGCATTCAAAATATGGTATAAACCATTTCTGTTTTCTCGGCAACTTGTTACATACGATATATTTATGTACCCTTTTATAGGAAAGTGTTTCTTGATAATTTTTTCATTCTCTTTCGATTTCTTTTTTTTTTTCTTTTCTCTCTTCTCATTTATTTTTCGTGAAGGTCATTTAGTTAGGATCATCTTAGGAAACTGCGGAAGAATCGGCCACATGGCCTAACAGTTCTCCTATTATTTACCGTTGTACATTTTTATTCCTTGTATTTCATGTATTTATGGTGAATAATAAATGTATTATTATTATTATTATTATTATATGCTGAAACGAATTTTTTGTTAGTATATGTGGACAATTTTATGGCGGACACTAAAGATAACCTTGAAATCCTACGTCATTAAAAAAACATGCAAATGTGATTAACTAACCAAAGGGGAAACTACATAAACGACAGACGACTTCGGGACAGTTGTATAGGTTACGTTTATAGTGGAGTTTAAACTTAAGTTTAAACTGTAATTTAACCTTAAGTTTAAACCGATGAAACTCAAAAGTATTCATTGAATATCTTCCAGTTAAATAATTTGTAGCTAACTTCAAAGCACCAATATTTGTTTCCGGTTTGATGGAAAATTGAGTAATTTGACAGTAGTGACACGAGTGACACGAATGAAAAGTCATGTAGTTGTCTGGTATTGTTCATGTTTAACCTGAAAGAACCGCGAAGTGTATGAAAATGGACTGCGGGAGCAACAAAAGGTTAACCAATTTTTCCAACCAAGAAGTGGAGGAATTAATACGGCTGATGAAAGTATTCAAGGACGTTTTGGAATCGAAAAAAAGTGATGCCATGACATGGAAGGAAAATTATTCACCAGACTCAACAGTTGAGACAGTTTGAACGTCAAGAAAGATTCTGATGAAACCGTATGTGCCTCACAAACAACAGCTATGTCAAAGTGTGTTCTTAGACTGTGTAACGAACCTTCCAAATGTGTCTCGGTATCTCTGAAAAGAAAATTCAAGAAAGCCATCTATCGGTGTTAAACAAAAACACACAAAATATTCATTCATTTGAGTTGGGCAGTTAGTGGACAGGAAATCATCCCCTCGGACCATAATATTAGTGATTCACCAAAAATAGAAATTAAGTGAGAAATAAGACTATAAAATGCGCCTACTGTAGTAAACCCTCACTAAATACAAGTGCAACAAGGGGTAGTCAAGTGAGATTGTAATATTGAGTATGCTATAATGAATAAATCATAATGCTGTAGAAATTTCGCTTTTTGCTAGTGTTTCTTCTTGGAAGGGTTTACTCCATTAGCCTGATTAAATTTTTTCAACTCTTCATTTCATAACCAATATGTTCTCAAATCCAATAGGTAAAGATGAACAAAAACAAACGAAGATTGTGAAAAAGGCAAAACTAACCGAGGACTGCAGACAAAAAATAAAAAGTGTTTTAGGAGCTAGATTGGATTTTCTCAAACTTCAAACTGTAAGCCTGAAAGATGATCAAATAAGAGCTGCAGAAGAAC
Source organism: Chrysolina americana (assembly GCA_958502065.1). NCBI lineage: Eukaryota > Metazoa > Arthropoda > Insecta > Coleoptera > Chrysomelidae > Chrysolina > Chrysolina americana. Next base: position 38,993,161 of record OY293419.1, read on the forward strand.
ATGCTTTGAAAATTTTGAAAATGAAGGAACTCCATTTATATGAGATTGAAAAAAAGATATTAGAAATGGAGATATTAAAAAGAAAACTTGCAAATAATTGAAGTAATTTACTTGTATTAAATGTTTGTTTATTCAAATCCAGCATTATTATTTATAGAAAATATGATAAAAATTAATTCCTCATTTGTAAAGGTGCATTATATTGAATAAACGAAAGTATAAAGTGAAATCCGCAATACCTATCAGTTTTTCGCCATTGAAGTTATATTTCTTAAAAAAAGTACGATACTTTATTTCAAGCATAAGACACTCTCTCTAGACAGTGACATAATTTCCAAAAAATTTTGTATATTGCAAATTTTTTCAAACATTTTTAGCTTTCATTTTTGGGGATGGTTCTTGCATTACTTTCATTCACCTAATGTGCATGTCAATATGAGAAGTTGATGATTTGTCAGAATATCAGTGCTACAAGCCAGAACAATACATGGTATACATTACCAGAGTTGAAATAATAAAAATCATAACGTACAGTGAATTTTTTACTAACAAATTTTTTCAACATCTAATTCAACAAATTTGCAAAATGAGTTTTGTCTAGTTAAATTTCCATTGTCTTGAACTTGTTCTTCAATATTGTATTCAACAATGGCTTCCTGTTCAATGGGGTTTTCCTCTTGTGGGTCAGGATCATTCTGTACAAGAGCTATATTATGTATTACTTACTCCTGTAGCTACTATAACGGCTTAACTGGTGTTCAATAACACCCTCATTTCTAGTCGTATTGCCATATTGTCGCTCTACGACCTTACGGGTTCTTATTTGGGACTCGTTATATAGGTTTTCAGAAGCAGTGTTCGGATTTGCAACTGGAATCATTATATAGTTGTCCAGGGTATACCCTGAATCACCTAATATAAAACTATTTCCATACATTCCACCATTGAGCTGAGCCTTCAATCTGCTATTACTGTAAATGAGTCTATCATTAGTTGATCCGGGCCAGCAAGCAACTATTTCTTATCGTAAGTTTGCATCAGATACAGTCTGCACATTTTTTCCACCTTAAAAAAGGTGTTGTTCCATCAACCATGCAGTTCCTGTTTATAGAGAATGTACACTATGTACAATATTTATAGAAATTTATATATTATGAACATATATTTGAATATTATTACCTGGAGATTGAATCCTAATATGTGTGCAGTCCACAGCGCCAATAACATTAGGAAAATTAGCTATGTTCTGGAAGTCTGTTTTGTTTTCCTCAAGTTCTTCATTCGTCACAGGCATCCTAATATATATCGGTGACAATCTAGCTATTTCTCTCGATACATCTCGAACAACACGTGATGCAGTGTCAGTATTGATTCCTTCAAAGTCTACCGCTACGTTCAGCATACTTCCTGTCGCATAATACCGTAATACCACCAGAATTTAAGAGCATGGTTCCTGAAATGGAGTGTTTCTGTATATGACTTGGTAATTATAATATAAGAGCTCATCTAATATTGTTTAAATTGATTTATTTTACCGTTAACCAGCCATCGTCCCCCTACGAACGGCAGCTCTCAGAAGTTGAAACTTGTGCGAGTCAAGGATTAACGAGGTCTTAGCTTTAAACGTGCAATCCTTATTACTTTCTCGGGCTATCAGAAACATTTCTGCAGTCGCGAAGTTCGAACTCATGGCCGGCAGCCAGTAATTAAATGATCTGATACTATCATCGGTATCATTTTTCATTGTTCTGATGTAAAAGAAATACTTACTGCGGCGTATTCCTACGCAATCGTCTGCCAATGTGTTCAATTAATACCTCTACAGAAGCTTTTGAAATTCTGTATCTCTTGATGAATTCTTGGTCTATCCAAATGTGCAAAGTGTTGATTAGCGGGAGAAAATTTTGCGGTCTTCTTGGGTTTTCAAGGATATCTATGATATCTACATCGTCTTCATCGTTAAATAATATATCTTTAAAAAATTCAAATACGTTCATTATGAAAACATACAGAAACGTGTCAAACGAAATAATAAATATTGACTGTAATGACACAACAAACACATCAGTATTTGAATCCGCGCATATGTCTAACCGAAGCTTGAAGTTTAACTGGCTCTCCATCCATCAGTTGACAGTTAAACTCCGAATGGCAGTCACAAACACCTATACAACGAACTTTTTTCATTGAACCAAAGTTTAACTGACGCTTGAAGTTTAAACTAAACCTACACAAATGTGCCCCTTAGCACATAATTTCAATTAAATAATCCAAAAGAATCTGGAATTGACCTGAAGTTGTGATAATTCCAGTTATCATCATCAGTCAAGTATAATGGTGATATGTTTCCAATGAGACAACATTAATTCAAAAATATTAAAAACATCCAGACTATCTTTGCATATCTTCATCATCTTACTTCCTATTACATCAATGTCAGTAACATCGAATTAATCTCGTTTAGCGGAAATTCGAGTACGTACGTACTTCTGTTCATTCTCAGGTTGTGCCTCGTTAAAAGATCATTTCTTCAACACCTTCCTGCACAAGGATGCTCTCCCTTGTCGATAATGTAAACATGAATACGAAAAAACTCATCCGTGAATGTATACCAGATTTAGTACTCGCCGCGTCATGCATGTTCCAGAATTCGAGAATCACTTGCCATGCATTAGAACAATATTTGATGGTTCGCAGCACATGAATTTCACGAAAATTAATAATGGTGCAATATAATGGTAATAAATGATAATAATAACAGTGATCATCTTTATTCATTCTTAAAAAATACAAAGTTCAGTTGAAAAGGGAAATATTCTCTAATGAAAATTGAAAATTAAAACAATTTTCGATACAAATAAATATTTTTTTTTTATACCAGAAAACAACTACTTCCCCGGCTAAAGCCACGCTAGACATTGAACTACATCTATACATATAAATATTTTCAAAAGACTAACTAGAAAGAGAAAATCTGAAAGTGAAAATTTGCATTTTCATTCAGATAGTTGATTTTTTAAATATAGACCAATGGGAATGATATTCAGAAGTATCACTCACAGAAACCTTTTTCAACATGAATATCTTTCAAGAGGTCATCTTGAACAATAGAAAATGACGAAACAAGTTCATCTTTCAGTCGTAGATGATTCCACATCTCTGACTTCATGAACATCATGTCCATATTTTCAATAACATCAAAGTAAAGTTTAGCTTGAGCTATTGTTTTTTATTACTACTCAAAGGTACTCAATACTGAAATAGGCGTTAAATAGAATATGTTAAAGTTTCGACCATCTACGTTAGGTATTGAAAAAGAGATCAATTCGCTGATCCATTTGCAAGTAAATTATGAGTATGACGATGATATGTGAAGGGTGAAGGGAAAAAACTAGAAGTGTCGCAATAGCTTTGTTCTGAAATAATCGCGTTTTACCAATTAAAAACCTGATTACATCTAAACTATTGATGCTCAAATAATGACATATTTTAATATACAATGTATAAATATATTTTCACATATAATACAATAATTAAAACAAACAACATTCTTCATACAGAAATAAATAATGAATTCTCTCAAGAACACATAAGAATGAATCAAAAAATAGAATGTCAAACACATTCCGAAGGAAATGGCGTATTTATTCATGAGGTAATTCTGCGAAATAAATAGCAAAGACTGATTTTTGATTCACACAGGGATTACTTTGGGTTGTAAGTACCTCTTGCAATAGACTTTCCCAGTTCTTCAAAATTTCCGGGCGGACATTCCCAGTTCTTAACCGTTCCACGATATTTCAAGGCATGTTTACGGATAGACTATTCTAGTCTCCGATCACAACACACACAACCTAGATGAGTAATACTCAAATAGAACTGAGGGTAACATCTTTCCATAATGTTATCCCTCAAATCATGACATTATTGCCATGTCGCAATTTTTTAAGGATACAATCAGCACGTCAGCTAGATTTTCATATCTGTTGGGTAGATTCATGGAAACGAAAACCCAAAAATACTGTCTTGGATAAAATATATAAGAACAAGAAGGCAATTGAAACGTTCATTGTAGCTTGTTGGGAGCATGTAAAAACGATGGTATATCCATCACCGAACGGAGATTCTTCGTTGTCGTATAGTCTTGTCAGTACGACAACGCTGCATATGATATTTGACAGAACAATCATTTGAAGCTACCAGTGTCGTAGCTATCGAGAAAGGGAAACCAAATAGGAAAAGAGAAGAATGAATTATGAAAAAGCATGTCAATTAGAGCATCGGCTGTTCTCAAAATCCTGTGGAGATTATTTCATCATAATTTCAGGTTTCCATTCCATATTGGGTTCCCATTATTTCTATTTTATTGAACCTCAATAATTCTGTTAACAACGCATGACACTGCCGTTGGGGGAAGATGTCGCTTACACAAAAATCTTAATACGTGTGCGGCGAGTTACTGATCTAGGTTGTGTTATTTGGTCGGAAACACACCTATTATAGGTGGGAGATAACGAGACCGAATTTGTCTATTTAATACAACGTGTTTCTCAATTTCTCGAAAAACATGACATTTCTTGCTTTTTTTCCTTCACCTTTCATGTATGGGTGAATAAATAAATTTAATTTCATATATCATAATTATTTATTGTATTTCATTTCCCTTTTTTATTAGGCCATTACAATAAAGTTCATACTCGTCAATAATGAGGATGGTGGTGGTTTAAAAGGCAGGTATACATATACACATTATGCAAATGCTTATACTTGGAATTTTCGGAACAGACCTCACCTTGTTGAGTTATGATAGAGACAAACCTATAGTGTAGGCATTTGATAGCTTTTATGAATACCACCATTATATTGTTTTGGTACACAGTATCTGAAACTAAAAAAGGACTGATATCGAATTTTCTAAGATTCTTAGGTTATATATGAATATTCATCAAGAAATATGTGCACCATGAATACATCATTCTGATCTGAAAATAGACTATTTACAAAATTTGCGTAGAATAAAGTTGAGAGCACTAATTTTTCCAGTGGTTTCAATGAGTTTTGGGAATTTTAATTTATCATCTGGTATAAATCTGAGATTTCAGGCAATCGAGGCATAATTTTTTTGAAATCAATAGATATTTTTGCTATAATTGTCTGCTACCAAATAAATAGCATTAAATTTCAAAAAACTGAGTTTTAAGATATTATTTTTGGATAACTCATAGAGTTGGTCCAGTTCATACTTAGAAAGCTGGGGTCCTGAGACGCAATGACTACATGCGTCTTCCGATTGGTGAGGGGAAAGTCCATCCCTCGAAAACCCTAAAATCAAAATATTCTTTGAATCGGACAGGGCTGGCTCCAGTACGAAGGAAAAATATCTATCGACTTTTCGACGATTTCCATTATGATAATGAACAAAATGAAAAACACGCGAGAACGGCTAAGTTGAAAAATCGAAAACTGCACTTGGATCAATCTTAAGCTTCCAAATTTAGAATGGAGCTTCTTCAGGGGCCAAAAAACCTAGGACATTTTGGCCAACTTTTCACGCCTTTCCCTGATTATTCCTGGTATAATCATTTTCGTTCATACATTTTTCCATCGATAATTCAGTTTATAAACTTCAATAAACTCATCTCAACTAGTAGTTGATGATATATAGGAATATATCTCAACCCCCATTGGCTGTTCGCCTGATAATAGGAATATATTTCAACCCCTATTGGCTGTTTGCCCCCGCCGACTCAAATAATCTATTGAGCCAATCTGGAAACCAAATTATAATGAAACACTAAGAACCACTGAACACGTTGTATATTGCACCACTAACTAATCACAAATCACAGTATTACTTCTATAATAATTTTACACCATAAGAACAACCTCACTCGACTACCTTCTCGATCAGAATGCCTCATTACTTTGTTCCCTGCCGACTGATTAATTTCTACGTCGTGAACCGGGTGATTAATATATATTTCGTAACAAAATAGTTATCCGTTAAAATTATATTATTCATAAAACAACTTTTGAGCAAGCCTCTACAGAACAGATGATAGTTACCTATAATAAATATTCTACTTACATTTCCGTTTAGACGAATAGAATGAAGGAGTTGTTCTATCCCAACTAATCGGCAGCGAAATAATTCCGTGTTGGATTGCTGATTTCTACTCACACTCAGTCGATTTGGCTGATGAATTGGTTACGGAGTACGGACGGCGGGATGGCAGAGGGCGGACCCAAACGCATAATTGGGAAACGTCGGATTCCGACGATCGAATGTAGTGTCACAATACAAGTTTGGGCAACAGTAGCGGCTTTAAACAATTCTCTTGTTTTTATACATTATTCATTATAAAAATACGGATTAAAAAAAAATATTACCTACCGCTATTCTACGTATTCATTGAAACTGTTCGATGTTTTGCGCCCCTGCGGGCTGGCGCCCGCGGCATAAGCCTCCCTTTATTAAAATTTTATTAAATCTGTACAGTTTATTTCGAGTTAAGTTACTTTCGTAATACCGCTTTATTTCAATTTGTAGTCATTTCGACAGTTTATTCATCCCCAAGAGTCTGTTGTTACAAAAAAGTGTATCCATAGAAATAAAACATGCTATACATTTGAAACACACCTAAATAAAATGGTTAGTTATTCAAACTATGAATGTTGAAATTGGCAAGAAGGAAATAAATCGGAAAACAGGCATACTTACTTCAAATTATAGAACACACTTAAACAATGAGAATAAGAGAAGTTTTACCCCCATTTTCTACACTTACAACTTAGAACAAAAAAATTCATTATTTTTGCCGACATCACTTAGATCTGCACTGCAATGCGTCTTATAGTCTGAACGTAAGCAATGGATCTAGTTGTACTAAGAAATTTGGATTATAAGTTGATTATTTCGGGCTCTTGCAGATGTCTCGATATCAAAGTCAACCATCGCATTCCAAAGCGACAAACTCAGTGGAATCGAGTGATTTACATTCAAGGGTAAAATCATAAATGCTGAATCATTGAGCGATAAGGAAAAGTCCATCTTGAAAGAAGGTCAAGAAAAACTTGTATCGGAATCTCCAAATAAACAAGTGGATTCCAAAGTTATAAAAAGTAGTGATTTGTCAAAGGGACTGCTTGAGGTAAAAACCAGACCAACAATGAATGCAGTTAACAATTTAGCTATTAATGATGAGCAACAGCAGAAAAATCGGAATATACTTAATAAAAAACGATGAATAGACACATGTCGAACCAAAAAGAAATAGATACAAGGGAAGAACAATTATAGTCGGAAATAATAAAGAAAGTGAACTAGTGCAAGGAGTTCCAAAAATTGCTACACTGCACGTTACCCGAGTCGATAATGAAACAACGGTGGAGTCACTCACAACGTTGTTGAAAGATAACTTCCCTGAAGTTACTTGTGAAGGTATGCAGTCAAGATACCCATCAGTTTATTCATCCTTCCAGGTTAAAATATTAACTGAGAATTTCAAGAAAGCCATGAATCCTGCAGTTTGCCCACACGGTGCGGTTATAAGCCGTTTCGAGAAGTCGAAATATTCAATCCAGATTTAGTTCTGTTAAATGCTCAAAGCCTTAATAACACAAAACTTGATAACCTACATGTAGACATACATCAGTATGATGTTAGTTTTATTTGTGTGACAGAAATTGGGTTTAAGGAATATTCTTTGGACTCATTCCATTTTAATAACTCTTTACTTAAGAGTAGTTATTGTCGACAAAATAAGAAAATGGGAGGAGTTGCAATTTTTTGCAAATAGTAGTCTGGTAGTAAGAGTTATCGAACTGAACCAGTATTGTAAAGAACAAGATTTTGAAATATGTGGCATTTCTTGTGATCTAGAGATAGGGCTTACTTTCATTCTTTGTTGTTACCGCCCAGTAAACATATTTCTGTTTCTGAAACGATTTGAAACAGTCTTAAGGCGGTTTTCCACCAAAGCAACTGCGTTTTGTTTCCAAAAAGAGCAACAAAAACTAGTTGCTGTCTTTGGAAACAAAAATTCAACTATGTGTCCACCAAAGCAACATAAATAGATATTTTTGTTTTCGGTTTGTTCTCAGCTGTTTCTACTAAAGAGACAGGAAACAGTGTGAAAATGTCGACTACGAGCGATGATTTATTTGTGCACTTCTTATAATTTCTTCTTTCTCTTTGGTACTGTGTATTTATGTTTTATAATTTTTGTTCAATTTCATCCTTGGTTGTTCCAAATATTTCCGCTATTTCCTTTAGTAAATCGTATTTTTTATATCAGATTTTATAGTCAACATTTTTGGGATTCCATAAGTTAGGCCGCTCTCGATATGCCTCAATTAAATTATCCACTTCTTCTATTGTCCACGTTTTCTTGTTCATTGTAAATGAACAAAGCGTAAACTCGCGTGACCTATTAAAAAATTAAAACAACAAACATGCCGGAATACGAGTCTCTTGTATGTTTCCGCTAAACCAACTGTGTTGCTAAAAACTGCAACCCAACAAGAAAACCTTTTGATCTTTTCGCTCCGAGACGGGACAACAATTGCCAGAAACAGTCGCCAGCGACACAATGTTGCCGAAATTCGGCAACTCCAACTCGAGTTGCTGTTTTGTTGATGTTATGTTGGTTTGGTGGAAAACCGCCTTTATGTTCCGTTGTAACGTTTCTTTCAAAAGTTCAGAATCATCCCAGAGACATTTCCACCGGAGGAACATTGAGAAACTTTTTTGTTGCTGTTGCTTGTTTTCAAAAATGTTCCAAAATGTTTCTGAAAGTTTCTTAAAATTTCCCTATGTTTCGGCAACAAATGTTGACTGTTGCTACCTGTCACCTGTTTCCATTTCGAGCGGTAAACTTCAAAGGAAAATAGGGAACATGGGTAAACAAATTCGTGTTGCTATCGCAGTGGAAACGCCGAGATTGCAACTTGTAAGCAGTCGTGTCGCAGACGTTTTCAATGTCCAGTGTAACCTACGAATGTGAATAAATACCTATATTATTGATGATGTCCTTCAAGTGTACAAATGAGTTATCTGTCGAAGTAATTGAAAATTATAGACTTTATGAGTGACTATGGAGATCAAGGCACGCAAATTATAAATGCAGAAACGCAAAACACGATGCTTGGACAGCATTGGCGGAAAAAATCGGAACAGATTCTCAAGAAGTGAGACGAAAGATGAAAAATTTAATTGCCAAGTTCTTCAGGGAGCGAAAAAAATATCGTGCAATGAAGAAGTCGGGTTCTGGTGCATCCTTTACTTCGCCTAAGAAAGAAGTTTGCTGTTTCTCGCAAATAAAAATAAAGTACGGAAATGTACCGAGAAAGGAATTAGGACATCAGATGAGGTACGTATGTTATTTATTTACTGAACAATAAATAGTGTTTTTTTTATTCACATATTTTTTTATTTACTACTGTTTAATTTCTACAATATTAGAAATTATTTTGCCACGGTACCATTCCTTCAGGTGACATGAAATATCGTGCAAATTCGTCTCTAATTAGTTTAGCTTCTAAAGTCGAATTACGTGCTTGTTTTCGCAGTGGTAGGAACATAGTATTATCGTCTATTTCATTTCTCCACAAGCCTGGTATCATTTCCCCTGTGTCCTTGTCTTCCGAGTCGAATGTGCCGGAAGGAGTATATGATGTTCGTGAACTGGAGCTACGTCTCAGGAAATTGTGGAGGTATACACAAGCCGTCACAATTACTTCGGATTTATCGGGTTCAAGTAGTATCGGTTTTCTCAATACTCGGAATCGAGCAGAGATAATTCCAAAAACGTTTTCAGAAATTCGTCTTGCCCTCGAAAGGCGGTAATTAAAAATTCTCTTCCATGAACCCTTATCTTGTGTTCCAGAATAAGGCTTGAGTAAGTTTGATGAAAGAGGAAATGCGTCGTCACCCAAAAAAAAGAATGGAACAGCAAGATATCTTCCTGGAAGTGGCTCCATTTTAGGTGAATTAAGTGTATTTTCGACTAACATTTTCTTAAAACGAGTATTGTCGAAAACTCCTCCGTCAGAAATTCGACCTTGACAATCCACATCAAGATACAATACCTCATAATTAGCATTGGCCACAATACATAGCACAATACTGAAGAAGGACTTATAATTGAAAAATTCACTGCTGCTGTTCTTTGGTGCCTGTAACATAATATGTTTGCCATCCATAACCCCGGCACATCTTGGAAAATTCCAAAGACTGTTGAATTGTTGTCCTATGATTATCCACTTATCTGTGGTCTAAGGCATCTGTAAAAAAGAATAAACACAATAAAAAAATAAATGAAACGGTAATAAGTTCGTGTATTTTCAATGTTTCGTTATACTATTATCATCATCACGGGAATACCGATAATAGCGCAGATCTGTACAGTTTTTCCTTATAATTGGCCACCATCTGCCACCCCTTGTCTAACCCTCCCACCCCTAGATATTACTTCGATTTTTTTCTTTCCAGGACGATACTGATCGAACATTTAGCAGCGACACTGAGAACGAAAGTAAACCACATCTTAATTCCATTCTGACTAAGTCTCCCGATCCCGATGGAGCAGCTACCACAGAAGAAAACATTCCTTTGCCCATAGTTGAACAGGCAAACGAAGAAACCGATACTGGCGATACCCAAGAATCACGTGATGACGACGCTACCAAAAACAAAGAGGTCGAAAAAACGAATGAAACCCCTTCAACGAGCGGTATTCACTCAGCAAGCCAAAAAACTAAACACCTCTTCAAAAGTCCAAAAGCATCTAAGTCTTCAAAGAGAAAAAAATGTCTGGGGAACTTGCAGATGACAGGCAGGAAGAAGCCTATCTGGTGATGAAACGGTTACTGAATAAAGCACCGCGAAATCGTTTTCAAATATTCGGGGAACTGGTTGCTGACAAAATTGAAAGGCTCAAAACTGAGGAATCCCAAAATACTGTAGAGCATTTGATCAACGATATTTTATATGAAGCATCTTTGGGAAAATATGATCAGTTATCATCCTCATGTTCACCTCTTGCATATTACTCCACACCCACATTTTCAGCAGCTAACCAGGGTCACCAGTACTATTCGTCATACTCAAATGCTTCGACCCCATCCTCAATTACAGTAGCATCCTCACCGATGCCGTCGCCCACTTCCCATTGTGACTCGGAGACACCAAACTACTTGTACTCAATTGAGTCACTCTCATCACCACTACAAGACCAAGAATCTATATTATCCAGTGCCTTAACTAAAGCCATGTCTAGTGCAGAGATTGATCATGATGTGGTTAATTTAGTTTAATATGAATGTTATAAAAATTCATTTACAATTTATGTGTTACCTGTAAGAGGTTTTGTGTTCCTGTTTGAATAAAATGCCTATGTTGAATAAGTGTGTCTTACCTTAACTTTATCATGAAGAACTGCCACAATTGCTTGACATACTTCTGGTATTATTCTACTTATCGTTGGCACCGAAATTCTAAAGAGGTACATCAACGAATGGTATGAGTCCCCTGTAGCAAGGAATCGCAGTGTGACAAGGAAACGTTCCGTTGGAGAAATTGCTTGCCTATAATTTGAATCCTCTTTTTTAATTAGGGGAGCAATTTGGCACAATAACCACTCCATATCGGTGCTAGACATTCGTACAAAATTTTTAACTCTTTCAATACACTAAGTAAGTGAATGCCACTGTATTGTTTCCTTTCATGAAGACTTGGCCTCACCCAGTATTTGTGTTTTCTTTTTCGCTTTCTTGAAGATATCACTAAAAACGCCGCCGTTGCTAACGCTACATCATCGTCTTGTTCCATATTCTAGTGATTGCCTACATGCAGTGGAAACACTAGTTGCTTACTCAAGAAACAATATGCGACTATTGACCATTTTAGTTGCTTTAGTGGAACCAAGAAGTTTACGTATGTTGCCATAAGTTTCTACCCATGGGAACAAAGATAAACAATGAGCAACAACAAAGTTTCTCAATGTTCCTCCGGTGGAAATGTAGCTTTATATAAACCACGAATGTCCTACCTCAAATGACTTTCACATGAAATATTGCAAATGAAACATTTCTTTATCGAAACAGAATTGTTTCGACAACAAACTATTTATGTTCAAGAAACGTTTCTCTCAGGCATCAAGAAACATTCCATTCCATAAACATAATATTAACCATAGATATCCTACTTCAAATGAGTTTCATTTGCAACATCTCAAATGAAACATATCCCAGATTCTCATTCTAATTTTCAATATACATCCATTCAAACTTTTCTTATGTTGAATGGATATATGTATCCTCCTTTTAATTTATATATAATATATAGGTGTGTGACTGTTAATAAAAAGATCAGTTAACATATATAACTTTATTAACCAAATAAAGAAACATTCTTGAAACCATAAAAATATATTGAACAAATGTGAAAGGTAACTGTTCTCAAAACAAATCAATAAAGGAATCAAACTGAGATCATTTTTGTGTACATGAACATCTGTGAAAGATCAGTATTTCTTCATTCCTCTGATATATCTGAGTGGGGCCTGCCGAAACCAAAGAGCCACATGAGTTTCGAAGCTCTTATCTGTCATTCCTATGAATCTTTTTCTTAGTGCATCTGCAAAAAAGATAAAGAAAAACTACTAAATTTTATGTAGAAACTTCCGACCAATTTTCTGGAAAAACAAAAACAGTATGGTATAATTAAATAAGTACTTTTTGAGCGATTTATGATTTTGAATAAAAAATGATACACAGTTCTGTTACAACTACATTTAATAGTACTGAACCGATATTATTTGATGGAAAAATGTGTTCAATTTCAGGAAAAATAATTATGTGACACTTATCTAACAATATATATAATGTAGGTACCTTTCAATATGGACATTAAAATTAGATTTGTCAAAGGAAAGTTTTGTTTTCTTCCGGTCCAAGAAAATTTTTTTGCAAGTTTTTATGAAAAATTCTTCTTAACCCTCTCTTGATACAATTTTCGTTTCCACCTCCACCGATATAAAATACAGTTTCCTCAGTTATAGAGTTCCTAGAATTGTGCACAATAAAATGACAATACTTTTGAAAAAGCACTTCAAAGACATTCAACAATCACAACTCATATGATTCAATAACTATATGAAATTACCAGTTGCTTTTTGGCTCCTGTTGAATCCCTCATGACATGATCAACAAGATCTTGACCATATTTGTGTTCTAGAACCTTCAGCTGCTCATTCACCAACGTTCTTACTGCAATAACATTCTCTAAAAATTTTTTTGTGTGAACACAGCAACAAGCTAAAACAATAATTCAATGTGTTAATTTGAACAGGAATATTATCAGAAATACATACTTGTTGATATTCAAATACTTGAAATTCTTCAAGTACTTACATCAGCCATTTTGCCCACTAGCCACAACCGTGAAAACCGGTACTTCTCTACGCCTACGGTGGAGGTGGCATCAGAAACAAATACAAATGGTCACTAATGAATTGGTGCAGCACAAAAATTCAATGATGTGTAGTTGAATAACTGAAAATTGATGTATCAAAATATTTCACTTCTCACAGAAATATGTAACATGTAATCGTAAAATAAAATGCTAAGTACGAACAGACGAACACGAAGCGAAACACATAACCGAAATTACCGAAACCGCGAACTTGTTGCCATCTGTCAAAAATGTCAACTGTCAGGTCGGAAGAGAAAAGTCATCGATCATTTCTGCGATGATTTCGTAAACGTGATCGTGCATTATCGGAATGCAAGCATTTAGATCTAAATCCAAAATAAACGTATATAATTTGATGGAATAATGAATATTTTAATGTATTCACTGATGTATTCGTGCTTATAAGTTATAAATGTGGTGTGCTTTTGTACATTAGATAAAGAAATATGAATTATTTTTCCAATCATTATTAACAAAATCGTGGCGATTTATGGATAACTCATATCTCAATTATAGTGTCGTTTGTTTTATGACGTACTCTGACAGATCTACTTGCTCTAAGTTGATTTTCTAAAAGAGAAAGACACATGAAGTACAAATGTTAGAGAGAGATGAACAGATGTGAAAGTGATCTAGATCAACTAGAGCAGTCTTCAACGAACACCCCTAATGAATCATGGGTCTCGGCATCTCGGCAACTGTATTAATTTGTATGTTTATAACACGTCTCACATTGATACGTTTTTCTACAAACACTGGGAACATTCAAGAAACATCCATTTTGGTATGTAACCAGGAAGTTACGTTTATGGAACGTAACTTAAGAATGTTACAAATATTCAGAATTAGGATACCAATGCAACGTTTCTTAAATGATTCATGTTTACTGGGCGATCTCCTTCGGGTAATTTAAATGTTTTTGTGGACAGAATTTAAGACGTATTATGTGATATTTTTAAATCAGGAGTAAATATATTTTTATGCACTAGCGGGCGGTAAAGTACACTTTACCGCCCGGTTCGCCGGGCGTAAAGTGGCATTTTACCGCCCGTGGGCGCAACATGGCCCGCGGGCGGTAAAGTAGACAATATACTAAAATTATCCATATATACCTACGCACATCATTTCACGGAAGACCTACCACGAAACAATGAATTCAGTTCAATAAAGAAATACTCATTTAACAACTTTTATTCATAATCTACATTTTTGCTCCATAACCCTGAAAATTAGAATTTTATATTAACTATGCAATTGTTGCAATTTTGAATATTGAGGGTGGATTATTCACTTTTCTCTTGAAAATAATTATTCCCTTTGGAAACATCCTCACCACTCATTTTAGATGTGGATGGTAGGTCCAAATAATTATTATTTGGTATCGGTCCATCACCATCGCCGGCAATTTTTTTGGCAATATTCAATTTATTTGAAATCGATTGTTCAATGTAGCTCTCTGCTACTGTAGTTGATTTCCAGCCAGCGTGTCTTTTGATATTGGTGATACTTTCCCCAGCATCAGCCAATAAAGTGGCTGAAGAACGCCTGAAACAATGACCCGTATATTCTTCTGGGCCTGGTAGCTTCAAAAATGCTGCAATTTTTCTTGGAATTTGACCGAGGATATTCTTTCTATCAACTTGTTTTGTACATTTGTTGTTCTTATAGAATATAAAAAAACGCCCATGTTCAGTATTTGCGGGACGTAGACTAGCATATCTTCTATAAATATCCAAATAATTAACTGACTAGTTTTCAGTACCTACTGCAGATGGTAAATGTTCGTTATATTTTAGTTTTTGACTCTCGAATTGTAATTATTAAAGCATAAGTTAGGTCTTGAATGTCATCAAGCTTGAGATTTGTTAATTCTTCTCTACGACAAGCACCATGTACCCCAAATATTAATGCAACCTATAAAAGAATCAATAAGTTTTTTAATTACTTAATAAATATAGGTAGGTATAACATACCTTCATCATCAGATATACATTATCTGGAGCTTCTTTTAGAAAAAGTTCGATTTCATCCCTAATCAATATTTTGGATTTCTTCGGCTTACATACATCATTCTTCCGTTTCAAAAATGCTATCAATTTTGGAAATTTGCTTATGTTTATATTATTATACAAATTCAAAGTGGACTTTAACATCGAAGATGGTTTTCGATTCTTGGACTTCTCAAAAAAATATCCCAGTAATATATCTTCTGTAATCACCTTCACATTATTTTCATTGCGCCATTTTATGAACTCATTTTACGTCTTTTCGTAAAGTTTCTTTGACTTTGTTGGTAGCAGTTCGAGTTTGGCACTCTCAGCCGATTCCAAAATTTCCATTGGTATGTATATATTATGTTCTTCATCTGATGATTCCATAATTTTCGTGTTGAGTTCACTAACGCACTTTTTCAGATAAACATGAAGATGACCGTTTACCTTGTTTATTGAATTTGTTGCTAGACAACAATCAGCTTGCTTAACAACGTCATAATTAGGTGGGTATATACTGGGTATTCTGTGTACAATTTGAATAAATGAATCTATTTCAGTATACAGAGATGATTATTGACACGATAATTGCGATATAAATATATATATACAGTGTCCGCCAAAATCTTGGAACAATATGGAAAACTTTTTTATTAATAGTTTCTCAGAAAATGTCATTCTTCATAAAAGTTAGTTTCCCATGCTGTTCCAAGATTTTGGTGGACCCTGTATAAACCGCTAGTGCATAAAATTTTGTATGTATCACGTGCGTAAAATGCGTTTATGGGCTTCGGCGTGTAACGGCTCTCGGCTAACGCCTTCGGGCAATTATCCACGCCGCAAGCCATAAACGCCTACTTTACGCCCTTGATACATAAATAACTATTATGTGGCGATTTTAACGCAGACTGCTCTAAGGAGTCTAGCGGAGATTTTGAAAAAATATGTGATGTCGTGCAATGTTTTAACTTACACCATACTGTGCAGTGGCCAACGAGAGTAACAGTAAGTAGGGCTACAAAAATTGATCAAATCTTTACCAATGTTGACAATGATGGCATTTGTTGCGCTATTAACAATAATATTTCAGACCACAATTCAATCTTATATGACATGGGGTTTAGCAAAAAGTCAACGCAGAGAAAGAAAGTTTATAAAAGAAAATTTACAGATGATAAAATAGCTAAATTTAAAGAAAGTATTTGCAGTAAAAATTGGGAAACGGTTTTCAGTCAGTCTAGTGTTGATCACGCATTCACAGCATTTTGGACAACATTTTATTTTCATTTTGAATCTCACTTCTCGAAACTACCTTCGTATATTAACGACCGGGGTAGAAAAAAACTGGGTAACTGATGAAGTACGAAAGTCAAGCCAGAATTTAAAAGACCTCTTCAATTTGAGTAAATATCATCCTGATATAAAAAATATTTATATTGCTCAAAAAAAGATGCACAACCATTTAGTAAGCAAAACTAAAAAAGAATACTACCAAAATAAAATAAAGAACAATGACAATCCTTCCAAATCTGCATGGAAAGTAGAATCAGAACTTTCCAATAAAATAAGAAGTGGTGATTCACGTATTTCAATAGAAATTGGGAACGATGTTATCGAAAGCCCCAGTGAAGTAGCAAACCTTTTCAATAACTTCTTTATCGAAGCTCCCAAAAAAATAGTAAGTGGCTTAGATAGTGATAATATATCTGATTTCATTAACTATATGACTAATGTGTCTTCTCCATGTGATTCTTTTTTTCTTAAGCCCTATGATGAAACGGAAATGTTAGATCTGATTACAACGAGACTTAAAAATAAATGTTCATCTGGTTCTGATGAGGTTCCTATATTTTTAATCAAACGTTGTTTTTGAGAGTTGGTGAAGCCGTTTGTATTTCTTGTTAATTTATCATTCTCCACCGGTTATTTCCCAACTCTACTGAAAACCGGAAAAGTAATTCCCATTTATAAAAAAAAAATTGTCGTCAAAAACTGGAAAACTATAGACCAGTAACAACATTTCCCACATTCTCCAAAATATTTGAATATTGCTACTTGCACAGATTATTATCATTTTGTCAGGACAACAATATATTTTCACCAAATCAACATGGGTTTCTGAATAAAAAGTCTACTAATACAGCAATATATTCTTACTACCATAAAATAATTGAAAATATTGAAATGGGCGAGTGTCCTGTTGGGATCTTCTGTGATCTCAGCAGGGCATTCGACTGTGTCAATCACAATGTCCTGTTGGAGAAATTATATGAATATGGAGTAAGAGGATTTCCTCTCAACTGGGTGAAAACTTTTCTTTTCAACAGAAACAATTCGTAGTTGTTGATGATAATCCGTCTGAATATGCAATTACAGATATAGGCGTGCCTCAGGGTTCCGTATTCGGCCCTTTACTTTTTATATTACATATCAACGACCTAGATCAACTTCCTGTACCTGCACATTTCACGATGTATGCTGATGATACATCACTTGTTATTTCTGACGCATCAGATCGATCCCTGGCAGATATGTGCCATGAAGTATTAAGTCGCCTCAATAACTGGTTCACAGCTAGTCATTTATATCTCAACGTCGATAAAACTTTCTAGAATCCGTAGAAGGTATTTTAAAAATCCATTAGATTGTTGATTTTTTCATGGTGTCATCAGTTTTGAAGAAAATCGACAGGTTTTGTTTGGTATACCACCAGCCAATATCTCTGAAAATATAATTTTGAAATATTTTTTGATGTCTGATGATTTTTTATATCTTGAAGAAGTTATGTTGTTTGAGAAAAGAGTTTTGTTCAGTAGACTGGATGGATAGTTGTTACTTTGAAGATATTTCTTGAGATTTAGCAAATCATCTTTTATGAAAACTGGACTGAATATATTTTGTATTCTTTTGAAAAATCAACGGAATATTAGACATATCTTTCACCGATAGTGAATGATATTTTTAGCTCAGTTCAGAGTCTATGATGTCATTTATAAACAAGATGGAATGCTTGACGTAATATTGATACTCGCTCTTGAACTGTGTTGAGTTCTTACATAATAAGTTTTTCATTTCAGTTTCAAGCTGGTTTTTCAATTCTCAAGATGTTTATAACTGCTTTTTCTCTCCAAGATGTCTTTGAATCCAGTGAATATTCTAAAACCGCGTGTATACGTCAACAAATCAAGAGTATCTGCTTTTTAGAATTTTCATATAAATATCTTAAGCTACAGTAACAAAATTCTACATTTTAAAAATATATTTACTCTCAGGATTGCACCAAATTTGAAAAACTTAATATTGCCGAAGAGATAATGAAAATCCACTTTCGACCAAGGTGCTAAGGTTCTCATTTAAATTTTTTGAAAGTGTGCTCATAATTCAGACGGAATAATTCAGGGAACCAATATATAATAACACTGAAAATAAATCTTTTCCTTATCCATGAACCGCACTGTATATCTATCTGCTGTTTATTAAATATACAGTGTGTTGGTTTTGAAATGTTTATGTAGTGATGTATGTCTTAGTTTTGAGTAGCTTTGTCAAAAAATAAATCTTAATGATAAAAAAGCATTTCTGGTTCAATTTCTAATATTGAAGTATCTTCAATAACTTATTAAATTATATTTTACCATCGACTAAAATTATTTCACACAGTCTACTTCTGACGATTTTTATTCATTTAACATGTACTTCATGTTGATTTTAAAGTGTGAGAAGGTATATAGCAAATTATATCTTAGTTTCAAGTATCTTGGTCGACAAAATTAATATTTCATGACAATAAAGCATTTCTGATTCTGCTATGGAACTCACTGCATCGAAAGGTGTTTCCTGAGACATGCAGCCTGCAAAAATTCAAGAACATTCTCTGCACTAGTATATTCCTTTTCGCGGGAACCAGGTCATAATTGACAACATGATGTTTTCGATTATCAGCACAGGCATCCTATCCTATCAAATCACTGAATCTTAGCATCAAGGGAAAAATCAAAGTACCTGTTTGAACATTTCAATGTCTTGCAATATCATTCTCGCCAGACTGGTAAGAGTTGAAGAAATCCGTAAATATTGAATGAAGTAACACGAATTGATTGATTCAAAGTTTGATTTTATGGAGACAACTCATTTCGTGACATAGTTTTTAGGATGATAAATGAAAGGAAATCTGTACAAGCCTAAAACGACAAATTCATTTAAAAAAAAACTGTTGTCTCGAATAACATCATTGAAACTGGTTAGTAACGTAGGTATCCTATATGAATCTGTTTATTTGGAAAAATTAACGTAAAATCATCCAAAAGAATGAAGTGATTCTGCTAATACCTCTCTCTTTTTTCTTGTTCGATGACCCTGTCTCAAAAGCAACGTTACCAACGTACTTCCAACGAACGATTTACGGGATTGCTTCACGAGGAATTACCTAAAGTTATAACTCGCATAAAATTTAATTACAACCACTTGCGAGAGAAATGTGGCATATAACTGAATCAATTCGTTGTCACTATTCAATTTCAACGATCAGCTACAAAAAAGGTTCGACTTTTGAGTCGCACCGCCGCGTCCGCTTTATTGCATTTTAAAGGGCTCTAATGCTGACTAAGCAGATGAAAGAGGTCAAATGAAAGACTGATTTCTGTTAATTTGGGTGACCGAACCCAGACAATAATGGAACCAAAGTGAATTGCAGGTTTGACACACCATGCGAATAAACTTTTCGAATTACTTCTCACACGGTTCGTCGGTAGGTCATAGGTGTTTAATTTCCAATTACTCGCCGGAATCAATCACATGAAGAACGAAATTGAAGAAATGCTGAACATCAACTACCTGGATTAATTTTGATTTGATATTTCCTTTTCTCTAGGACGATTTTTTTATATGATTTAGTTTCCGTCTCTTTCTTCATATAATGTAGCCTTACGTCAACTTAATTCATTAAATTACTAGTTACAGGGCGGCTACAGGGCGCACAAGTCAGAAAATAGAGAATATTATTTAACGGTCTTAATCCCTGAGAAAGAAAGGAGTCAGAAACGTTTTTTTATTGATGGAGTGATGTATGAGTGTATTTAGTTGAAAATAATTTAAAAAAATATTCTTCAAGTATAATAAATGAATGAACAGTATATATCCCCTCATTCTTGGGCATTTTTGTTCATTGCCACCATCAAAACGAACGAATGTTTTTGTGGCAATGAACAAAAAAGCCCAAAAATGGAGGGAATATGCTGTTCATTCATTTATTACTTGAAAAATAATTTTATTATTTTTATCTTCATACACTCATACATTCCTCCATCAATCCAAATAATCGTTTCTAATTTCCATTTTTACAAGTAAAGCAGAACCTTTTAGACCGATTTCATAGTGAATTCAAAGCATCATTTAATTTAGGTTGTTGTGAGACTGTGACAAGCAAATAGCAACTCAATGTTGATAGTCACAGTCTAGTAGCTATTCAAACTGAGTACTATTTCAAGCTCAAATAAGATAAGTAAAGGTGATAAAAAAAGCAGATACGAAACAGGATAGTTTCTCAACCTGAGATCCATAAGTTTATACCACAATATATCAATATTTGAATGGGGAACTTTCTCTTAAATTTTTTTCCATGTAGTTTGAACCTATCATATCTACGTATTAGTGACCAAGTGACCAGAAATAGCCAATCAGACAAACATTTAACTGATAAATGCCCCGGTAAATTATCACCATTGTTATGACATATTAGTTTGACGTTTACTCAATTGAATTTATAAAATGTCAGACCCTTCGAGTAGATATGGAAATATCCAAAATGAGTCGATCGATATAATTATAAGTGACAATTCTATGAAAAAATGTTCTTACTGAATATCCCTCGGCTATTGGTAAATTCTCAAAATATGTCTTTACTTTTCTCAAGCGAGTTCCTTTAAGGTAACAGCCCTACGCCTTCGGCGTCGCAACTAGTGATGCGTACGAGAGTCTCGTTTTCGAGAGTCTCGCAAGGTCTCGTCTCGTTTTCGAGACGATACTCGAGACGATACTCGGGCAAGACAAGACGAGACTTTTATTGGTCTCGTCTCGAGTATCGTGCATGAGGTTTCACGTCTAGTATGAGAGTCTCGCAGGTGAATATTTTTACGTGCGGACTTGAGAACTTGATAAAAATCGGATTTTGTAATTGATTATGATATTTTGTATTCAGTAAATCCTACGCTTTCCGACGGAGAATGGATGCTGGAGCATCAAAAATATTATTCTATGCCTCGGAGTACCTAATGAAGAAACTTATATATTTCAATAGTGGAAAATTCACTCTTCTAAATTTTCTATTACAGATATGTTTAATGGCACGAGATCTCTTAACCCATTAATGCCTATGGTATGATTTATCATTCGGAGGTTTCATTTTAAATTCACGTCGTGTGCATCTTATGTGATAAAAACACTTGTAAATCACGTCATATGTACAAATAATCACTTGTTAACACTATAATAATTGTTAATTCGGTTTCCGTCAAAGTTTGTTGCATTCGGAATCAGTTTTACGTAGCAGTGTATTTTCCAGTTCGACAAAATGAGTCACAGGTGAGGTTATGTTGTTTTATCTGGTTTGTCTGTAATTTTAACAGGAGTAAAGCCATCAAAATATGACTAATATACACTAAGGAATTTTTCCGATCCAACAGAAATTTTGGCTGTGTCCTGTACTTTACACTAAACCGAATTTTTTTTTGCGTATGATGTATCATACGGTAGGCAAATTAATGTATTTTTGTTGCAGAAAGAAATTTTATGATCCATCAGATTATCGTGATGCGGAAGAGCTTTTGAATTACTTAGAAGAGCTCAATTCGGACGATGAAGATTATGAACAAGTAAATAGTTGTCAAAGATTAGATTTGCTAATATTTCCACCAACAGATGGCAACGAAAGTGCCGATATTTGTTGAAATTCAACCCGTATTGTGGTAAAGGAGACAGAATAGAAGGAAAAACTTTAGGTTCTAGTGAGCATGGAATGTGGTCGGTTAACCTCCGTGGAGGTGGTTCCCTGGACGATTCGCTCACAACTGCGGTGAGCATCTTCAGCATAGCTTTAGTCTTCTCGAAGAGCGACGTAAAACTTTACAGTTTTACGTTACAAACAGTTTTACGTCGCTCTTCAAGAAGGCTAAAGCTATGCTGAAGATGCTCACCGCAGTTGTGATCGAAACGTCCAGTGGAACCATTTAGGTTCTAGTGTTACTGAAACTCTTTGCATCCATTTACCTGATGAGTCACCAGTTTTTATCGACAACTTTTTCAATTCGCTTTCACTACTGGAAACTCTCACAGCAAATAACATTTATTGTATTGGTACTCTGCGATCAGATAGAATTGAAAAAGCTCCACTAACTGATCTGAAAAAGCAGAAACGAGGTACATCGCATGTGTTGAAGGAAATGAAAACTGATTTAGTTTTGATCAGGTGGCATGACAATAGTCAAGTTACCATCGGGACTAATTATTATATGGAAAATGGTACATGCTTCACAAAAGGATTCTGCAAAAGATGGTCAAAAGAAGAAAAGAAACGTGTAGATGTCGATCAACCCAACATAATACACCTATATAATCAAGGAAAGGGAGGTGTCGACTCATTTGACAAAATGCGAGGATTGTATTGTGTCAGAATTCGATTAAGGAAATGGTATTGGCCATTTATTAGATTTTGTCTCAACGGTTCAATTGTAAATATGTGGATGCTGTATAGATTTGCTCATCCTAAAATCAGCCTTATTCAGTTTATACGAAGGATTGTGCTTTCTCTGCTGAGTTCTCCAATGTATTCAGGTGGACCTTAGCCTAAGTGCACTAGAAGCATCCTGCAAGACGTGAGATTTGACGGAGTCGACCATCAAATTTTCCTATGTCAAGTGTAATATTGCATTACATCCAGACAGCTGTTTCCGCTTATATCATACACCATCAAAATAATTGGCCCACTTGAAAACAATAATTGAAGTTTAAATAATTTATATCAATAAAATTTTTATTTCAGGCATTTATACATTATTTTGTTCTGTACCCTCACATCTCATAATGCCAACCCCCATATGCCTACCGTATGATATATCATACGTCAAAAAAGTCTACTCTAAACAAAAAATAAGTATAAAACATGTTTATATAGTTAATCTAGATGCCAATTGGAACTCTTTCTGGCAACATCAACAAAAAAAAAGTACTTAGGTATTAATGGGTTAAACATACCGGCTGTCCCGACAGAAAGATATATCTCACGTGCTGCGGTAACTATAAGAAACCATCGAAATCATCTCAGTAATGAATCTGCACGATGTTTGTTATGCCTAAACAACTGGGTGAAAAATGAGGGCTGTCTGTGTGTTTTTTTTTCAACTTTGATTTTTCAACTTATTTAATTGCCAAAATGATTAAATAATGCTAAGACTGTATGGAAATCTCGTCTCGTTGGTCTCGTGCGAACCACTAGTCGCAACTCACTTTCGGAAGTATACGACAATTATCAATAGCCTTGGGATATTATAAGTGATAATTTTTCTCGAATGATATTCCACCAATCTGAACAGTTAGAACAGCTGAGCAATCTGTGATTAAAATTTCAAGATATTTGTATAAAAAACAGCTTTTGCTTCTAATCAGACATTCACAGGATCAGAGCTGCACCGAGCACTAACAAAAATGTGCTATGCACTCAAATATGTGCTTTCAAATACCAATTGAAGGGTACAGGGAAAAAAAACAGCTAAGTCCATTTTAAATTGCGGTAGATTCATTAATTGGTGGAAAATGTTCTAGTTTCTCTGAAGGATCAAGCGGTCAGGAGAATAACATGACAAGTCACAAGTTTCATATTGTCAAATTCTTAAACTTTCAATTCTCTCTACGACAGCAAAATTTAAGACACAACAAAATGGCGGTTCATAATGTTAGAACTCTCATACGATGATCCGTTGGAAACGATGGTTCTGAACGACGCCTAGTAAAACGATGAAATATTTTTTTATATCTATAAAACTTTTCTGTCCCTCAGAATGGCAGACGGAAGATGATTCCCTCGATTTTGCTGAGAATCAAAAATACCAGATATCACTCTACATTCCTTGTCATTTGAATTTCATTCAAAAATGGCTCTCATCTACCATTTTGAGGAACAGAGAAGTTTTGTAGATAACTGAAAATATTTTATAGCTTTACTATAGCTCGTAAATAGCCACCTATACCAGAGAATCCTCTCACAAAGAATTCTAACATTATTTACCACCATTTTGTTTCGGATGAATATTTCTGTTCGAAATCATGCTTTCGTACGGATCCTTAAAAGATGTGTCGAATGACACATGATTCGACCCCTATGTAAATCAATATTTCAAAAGTGGTGGCCCGACGCCATTTAAAAGGTTGATATTTTTTATTATTGTCAAAGAACAATTTATAGAGTACCATTTCCAAAACAAAAATTAAGGAAAATTCCGATTCGTTCAGAAGTTAACAGAGAAGGGGAAGATGTTACTTCATGAAAAGAATGTCTCTTACCTACAATCCAACAACAAAGGTATTTTATACATTTTTCATTATCATCATCGTCTGTTTTTCATTCACATTCAAGCTATGCTTCAACGGTGGAACTTGTTCAGTGTGAAATTTGTAAATGTATAATCATCTCACTCATCACTTTAAGTATCATTATATACCTAACGAGATATTCATTTTTGAGATGGGTGAGGTCTACTGAGATTTTATTTTATTATGTTACATATTTTCAAACTGTGATGTATTGTAACATACTTTATTTTATTTTATATTTTCTCGGAACACGTATTCACTTACCGAGTATCTTCAATCACCATATTATTTTTGTATTTGCTTCAATTTTTTATTAATTTCATCCAGTTTCATATTAAATATTTAATGAGTCTCATACAAACTTCTGGGGGTTTCTTTTCATAACGAATATTCTCTCAATAATAGAAGAATGATAAAAATTTTAGATTCTAGTGTAACTGATAGATTGCATTTGTGACACAATTGATAAAACAGCCAAATTATTCGTGATTGTTAGATAATTTTGAGTTATCTTTTCAAAAATTGAAAATGATTTGACTTATGAGCGTTGTAAAATTGATGATTATTTTTCGTTTAGTATTCAGTGATTAACATTCGAACTTTTTGTGGACAATAAAATTACATGTTTGGGAATCAAAGAATAATCGTCTTTCGAGAATTTAAATAATAAAAACTTTTAAAAACGCAAACTTTTGACAAAAACTAATTTCAGAATAATGAAATGTTCAACCGGTATAACTCCCACTATTGGAGTGACACAAATCCTCACATAATTTGTAAACGACAGTTTCAATGTTTTTGCCGCGATAAAAATTTGCGGTATGGCAGTGGTAGATACATTATTGAACGAATATTGGTATGGTACATTGAAGTACATCAGAGTTGGGAATATAAATTTTATTAAAAATCTCTGTTTATTTAAGGCGACATATATCTGGAATGCAGCCTTCTCTGGCTATCCCCAAAGTCGTTTTTCCGTATTGGTTTTATTTAAATATTGTCTGGTATTATTTATTCATTTTCAGAAAATGTTGAGGTGTAGTTTTGGTAAATGAAAGTACACTGATCAGGAAAGCAAAATTATAACATTTCTATTTTGGTTGTGAATGTCACACTCGAATGAATAAAACTTGTATTTCCAATGTCTACATGAGAGCAATTAGTTCGTTAGATGATTGTTTCAGGATAGACCAGTTTTGCATTATGAATATCTCCGTTATTCAAAGCTCAGGTTGCAAAATTTCTATTGTCGAAAGAAAAATCTTCAAATATGTGAAAATATAAATAGGTAAGTATACGTCTGGTGCTTGCTTGAAGTGCACATCGATCACCCGGGATACTGCTGTAAAGTTTTTCTGTGTTTTCCTACAGCTGGGAAGTGAATAGGTCACCAAAAATCAGTAAATCGTCCCGGAAACCACAGCAAATAATAATAATAGCCTTCCTCTACCCGCACAGGCTATGCCTTTGAGTGAATTATAGGCGTTTAGTATTATTATTATTGTACGTCACCTTTAATTGATAACAAAGACAAATTCATTTATTCTGAGTTTCCATGTAAAAAATTCATTTTGTTCACTAAACCAAATTTAATGAAGAATCATTTAACCCTATCGAAAATAACAGAAATATTCTCATGAAATTTTTTAAAAATAGTTTCTTTTTGCTGGAATGGAGAAATCAATACATGATTTTCAGGAAACTCTGTTGAATATAGAAAGATGGAAAATGTAAAATTTATATTTACTCATGTATAATAATAATAGTCATCACGTAACAACTCCTAAAATAATGCATCTTCGTAGGATCCTGGCCGTGGACTTTTGAGTTTTGACACAAAAAAGTAGTCCTAGATGGGGTATGTGAGAACATTTCTTCATCATGAAGAAGCAAAGATTGGAGGACAGCAACCCATATTCCACACTGAACGAGGTGACCCAAACTCTCCCACCGATTTGGAACCCATTCAGCAGAAAGCTCACGTCAATGCTGCGGAAAGTGGAAGTGCAGCTACACAAGGATAAGTCAGTGCGAAGGGTCTTCTTGTAAAACATTTGAGGCCTTGGTTTATCAAAAAATTGAACCTTCCTATTCCTCAGGTCAAATGGATTAACGTCGGAGACCGTGGGAATCATAATGGCATGGAGTCTTGAATACCTTGGTCTACCATAGTCGTTTGATGGCTATAGAGGTCCCAAGACACTACATAAAGAGCGTGTCATGAGGCTCCTGACACTTAATACATTTGCTGTCAGTCTGTCGAGCTCATGCTGTCTCAGCCTATATCCACAAAAATAACGCGCTGGAAAGTGAAGACTTACTCTTTGAACTCCGCAGGCTTCTTTCAGGCCATTTCATTGAAATGGTGGTTTTGATCATAGGTGTATTTGTAGAACGCTACTTTAGGATCTGAAAATTATATCGGCCTGCCGTGATAGGACAAGAAGCTTAGCCAGATGAATGCGAAAGGTCATCTTCCTTGGTTCTCTTCGTCTACTCATCTTGGATACGGTAAACCACACCAGCGCTCTCTCTCCGAATGTATTAGAGCTCCGGAGGCCGAATCCTATTGGGACATTCCGGAAAAATAAAGAATTGCACAATACAGCATTAGCCTACATTTGGTAGTCATTGAATATTTAAAATCGGTTTTATAAAAAGAGCAGGTAAAACTTACTATCCACTGGTTCTTTCTCTCGACCTTCAAAACTAACATACATTATGAGCAGAATAATATTGTTTTATTTACATTGAATTTACCAATAGGGTTTCGCACTACTTTTGAATTTTATAATTGTCTTCGTAACAAACTGTTCAACCAAGTTGGCTTATTTTGAACACAATCTTCATTTTGTAATGCAAAAGTATCTTTCATAGCATAGATCCAAAGCGCTGCTGGTTGGTTGAAAAAAATACCTAAGAAAAGTTTAACACCATCCATCTCATTAAGAATCAATAACGAACACTTACAGCTATCATAGTACAAAAAACAACTTTGGCCTGGTGATGGCCGACGATCTCTGTTCCTCAGCACATATTCACACCTGTAAGTAAAGCTTTCTGCAACCTCGAAATGATATATATTGTAATCGATAAATGCTGGCCAGGAAGACGAAAATGACATGTTTTTCGATAAAAACAGTTGTAAATAAGTAATCAGCTGAAGTTTTCGGCTTAAATTGATATTTACGAGACCACCCTGTTCATCAGAATTTGAGGAAGTTAATGTAAAATATAGCAATAAAATTGCCCTTCTGTTAAATGTAAGTACTTTTATTTTTACAGAAACCGAAGAAGTCAGTACCGCTCGGCGCCAGGACCGCAGTCAAAATATTGAAACAAATGCGCGTTGAAGTGTAAGACAAGTCGGTCATCATGGGTGGCTTTAGGAAGCGCCATGCAAGAATTTATGTTCGGACCATGTCTACACATGGCCTCTTTATCACCATTTGGGCAACCTTTTCATCCCATTTCAACACAAATTGTTTCTTTATTGCCGTGCAGTGAGAGG
The DNA here is from genome assembly GCA_958502065.1 of Chrysolina americana. Taxonomy (NCBI): domain Eukaryota; kingdom Metazoa; phylum Arthropoda; class Insecta; order Coleoptera; family Chrysomelidae; genus Chrysolina; species Chrysolina americana. The sequence goes on from OY293419.1 coordinate 39,021,719, forward strand.
CATGCGAAATAAAAGTTTTATTGTGGGTCTCAAAGCCTCAATACAGATGTTTTGTTTGTGTTCACGTGTGAAGATGCCACTATAAAATAGATCCATCGTCACATCCGGGCGAAGGGGTATATTGTAGAAGATATCGACTATTCTTTGGAAAACAAAATTATTTTCAACAATGGAATAGTTCATGGTGTACAAGATTTCAGTAAACGCAAATTTCACAACTGAACTGATCAAAGACAGTGAAAAGTCAGCATCCTTTCGAAATTTTTTCCTCTCATGCTTAAAACTTTCGCATTGTTTGTCATTGTTCATGTACTTATTGATGTTCTCTCAAATCGGATGAGTCTCTGAACGGAACTAAAGATTTGGCAGTTTTATATTTTTATTAATAATAATTGTGATCTACAATTATCAAATCATGTTTATATCCCGGTTGACGTATTGTATTCAACTTTCGGAAAAGTTACTGTTTTGGTGATTTATAGTTGAATACTGTGGATGTTTACGTGATCACAATATGGAGAAACGTTTATCTCAACGACTTGAGGCAAGCTTGAATCAAAGTTTCTCTATGAACCATCCCAGTAAACACAAACATCTCTGCGATATCGCTTTCTTGTTCATGAATCGGTGAGGTGAGGTACATTTATACATCACTGTTACCAAGTGAGGATACTAACTGTGACTACTGTGATCAATGCAACTGGAGATCTCAGTTATCTTCTGATTGATGTCGATTTGAGGCACAAAAATGTGCTTCCTTATTCAAAAATTTAATAGTATATCACATTCACATCATTGTGAGTGACATTTGGAATCACAATGTGATACGTTTGTCGGTCAAGAGGGCCCCAAATAGAAGTTAATGAGATTAAAATGTGAGTAACAATGCACTTCACGCATGTGACATGATACTTGAATGTGAAGCACTCTGCTGTCTCTGAGAGCAATTTGTGTTAACTGGGATGTGTGGTCCAAACAATTTGGAAGTCGTAGATCGTAATCATCTACGTGCAATCCCGTAAACCCTTCCAAGAACAGTCGAAAATCAGAAGAATAGGGAACTTTCTCAAGTCATGATCAAATTTGAAGGCGGATTCCAAAATGTCTATAAAGACTGGACATTCTCAACGGAGTGATTTGAATTTTGGAAAAGAAAAGAATGGCTACAATGACGTAAAAGCGGAAAACTCCGAAGTTGAACCAGGAAAAAAATGGTCTCTTTCAGATGGCTGGAAAGGATGAAAATTATGGCAGTCATAGGCGCCGGTACTTATAAATCCGCGTGGGGGCTTGTCATATTTTATTAGGAAAGGTCGAGAGTGGTAAACATTAAGAAGTATTTTATTAATTATCATAATAATAAGATCTTGTAAAGTACCATAATGTATAGGTATTAAGATACATAAACTATTAACTGAAAAGTACTTTGACAAAATGATTCTTTATTGTTATTTTTTCTATAGTGTTACGAAAATAAAAATTCAATAAATTAGTAAATACAAAATAATATTCTGAGTGAAAACAACTAGCAGAAAACTCCGAAGTTGAACCAGGAAACAAATGGTCTCTTTCAGATGGCTGGAAAGGATGAAAATTATGGCAGTCATAAGCACCGGTACTTATAAATCCACGTGGGGGCTTGTCATATTTTATTAGGAAAGGTCGAGAGTGGCCAACACTAAGAAGTATTTTATTAATTATCATAATAATAAGATTTTGTAAAGAACCATAATGTATAGGTATTAAGATACATAAACTATTAACTGAAAAGCACTTTGACAAAATGATTCTTTGTTATTTTTTCTATAGTGTTACTAAAATAAAAATTCAATAAATTAGTAAAAACAAAATAATATTCTGAGTGAAAATAACATAAAATGATAAATACAGTTGAATATTAAAAACGAATATTGATGGAAAAAGTATTCATTCTCTGTGTCTGCCTGCTTATGAAAGTGTTTGCAATGTCATCGCAATTAATTGACTAAGCAATTTCAACCATTCAGAAGAGTGATTATTCTTTTATAAAAATTTAACCATATCTGACACAGCTTTGGACTCATTATTTTGAGCCCCTAATCCAAATCCAAATCATTTTCATATTTTTTCTTTAAATTTTGAAATTTTATATCTTTTTCAACTAAACACATTTTGAAAAAGAACCATCTCACTAATGTTTTCTGATTCGAATCTTGTCAAATTTTAAGTGGTAGCTTTCACAAAACTATCTTTTGACAAATTCAACTATCGCCATTAAAAGCCGTGAGGATTCCGCCCCCAGGTACAAAAACCTACGGGGGCTCGCGCCCATCACCAGCCCCCACTGTTCTGGCGCCTATGATGGCAGTGATAGCCCTGTCCGCTTAGAAAATCGAAAGTAAATGAAGAAGTCCAAGTACCCTTTTCTCCATACATTCCCACAGAGTAGAAAATATGAGGAAAATATCTGACAGAAAACAAGGGAAAGTCCCCTGATTGACATTGAATTACATCTGACATCTATTCGTGCAATGTTCTTTGAAGAAAATGTCATTCCTCGTCTGATTAGAAATAATCATGTCATGTAACACACCCATTCTGAACTTAGTTCGAATTCATATAATCACAGTAACCTTGAAAAGAACCAGCATGGAAGCATATGTTAAATTGGCTCTCGGTTATGTTGGCTGGAATTGTATTATGTTGGAGTAAGTTTCAATGATTTAGTTGAGACATAAGCGGCCATAGTTCGTAAAAAACTCGTTAACATGTCCAATTATAATGTTGACAATGATAGTAGTAGTATGATAGCATAGTAAAGAAGATTTCCAGATTTTTTTTAGCACTCTTCCAGAACAAACAATACAACGTCATTTTTTGGAGAGATATCACAGTTTCAGTCCAATCTAGTCGATTGAAATGTATTTTGTTTTCTAATAACTCTCTCTGTTTGAAATATGAATTTTTAAAATTATTGAAAATACCAATGTCTATAATGAAGACAATTGTGAAATTGAGAGAATAATTCATCGGTACTGTTGATTAAACAGAAGATGAAGTAACTTTGTGATGACTTCAGTTGTTCAAAATACTACCTTTTATTTAGAGATATTAATAATGTTCTTATTGATTATGTTAAAAACTGTTCCATTAATCTGGACCTAATTTCTCTAATACCATTTTGAAAATGTCGACTATTATCTATGGAAGTTTTTTAACTTTGTATGTTGCGTTTCTCAGATATGCATTTTTTAATTTACGATATTACGATATATGGGGTGGTTACTATTACTTGAACAAAACAATAGGGAATTAGTTACAAACAGTATAAACGTAACGGTACTCTTAAAAACAAACAATAGCCTATGACTCAAAATCTAAAATACAAATAATGTTACAGATAATAGAGAGATATTGCAGTTTATAATAACGTCAGTCAGTAATAAAGATGTCCTTATTCAGACATATACGCACGCGCAATGTGAATCTGGAATAAGGACAACTTTATTAAAATACTGCCTGCCTTTAATAGAGGACGGTTAAGGCTTCTTTTATTTTCACTTTGGGTGAGATCGTGGACACGACATAACTCATGTCTGATAATAATTATAGGACTTTTTAAACAAAAATCGATATCGAAGCCCCCTTTGGCTATTCTATCATCACATTAATTGTATCTCAGTATAAAATACATTATGAGGAATGAAAAATCTGAGAAACTAGATTTCATTTTAAGGTTATGGATAACGAACGCCTGTGTAAATAAGGGACGAAGATACAAAACTGCAATATCTCTGTTCTTAATCACAGAATAGTGCCAGCCATTATTACAATAAAGTTGCCTTTAATACTTGCTGGCCTTATTGCAATATCTCTCTATTGTTGTTGATTGGTCTATTTGCGCAAACCAAAACATTACCTTATAGTTCCTGGCTAGGGTAGTTTACTGTTCATTGATGGCGAGCATATCCTTAGGTACCAAAGTTAAAGGTTAATTTTCGCTTTTTTATAATTTTTTTATATTTTTGTACCTAGATAACATTAACCAATTGTTTTGAATAATAACAATATAAATCTTAATTGAGTTTTTATGTTTGAAGTCGTTAGTCTTAATTTGTTCTGGAATTTGCATGTATTGCTGGATGCAATCTTTTTGTTGAGTTTAGTTTTGGTTGTTTATTGTATCATATAATCGATTTCAAAAAGTTTTGTTAAATTGATAGTATAAACCTGATATACCATACAGGTACCATACACGGTTGGTTCAGTCAGTCGACCAGTATAAAATATAACAAATATACGCGATGGCGAGTCAAGTATTCAACTGGACTACTGTTCTCCTCCCTACAAACTGTTTTTTTGCCTCAAGCACAATTCACCAATTCACGTGACAGTGGCAGTATAGCAGTGTTGGGATTGCTTTATGACAATAATATTTTTCTATATCTGCGTATAGTAATAGTACCGTAAACTTCAAAATTGTATGTCTTAGAAAGGCAACATACAAAGTTGAAGAAACTTCCATGTATAATAGTCGACATTTTCAAAACAGACGGGTAGACCAGACCGCATACGTGAACATCGTATGAACTATGTAAATAAGAAATCAAATTCAACTTATGCAAACCATATTTTAGAAGATCACACCTTCGATGAAAACTTTGAAATTCTTCCTGTTGAAAATAAAGGTACTAAGCTTAATTATTTAGAATTCTTAAAAATTAATAAATTGAAATATTAAAATTGTTTACTAAATGACCAACTAGATCTTAAAGGCCAGCCCATTGTTGCGTTTCCAGGTACATTTGTTATTGCTAATTTGATATTTTATTATCATTATTAGATGGCGGGGCTGGCCAGCGGCTGAAATGCAGGTAGTTCTGTATAGAACCTTTCTACTCCGGATCTTTTAATGAATTCCTGGAGATTCCTCACAAGGTTTTCCTGCGGGATGATATCTTCTGCACCGTGGTGTCCGAAGATGTCGATCCTCATACGAGCCAGAGCTTCGCATTCAAACATTATGTGTATTTTGATATAACTGTAGTTAAATAAATGTTTCAATCAACTAGAATAGATTGAAACTACAATGTCTCACCATAATGAAACTATTTGACTACACCCCGACGTAAAGAACCTAATGTAATGTCATTAATAAGATTATAAATGGACATATTAACGACTACCGATAAACCTTCTTGAATTTGTCTTATTTCGACCAATAAAATAGTTTTTTTCTATGTCAATCCCACCCCACTACACGTACACATTTTCCTTACGACCCATGCTACTACATCATAATACAATTTCAGTCAATTTGACGGAGAGCCAATTTCCCGTATGTTTTCGTGCGGGTAGTTTTTTTTTAATATGTAGTTGGTCAGTCAATGGGGAATAATATTCATTGCAACTCTTCTCTTCTTTTGTTCTGAAATGTGTTCTTTCCGTAAAGTGGCTGCACCCTTTACGAGCAACCCTCGGAAGTCTTCGAGGGACTTGTGCGAGCAAAGGAAGACAAAGCCCTTACCTTTTGACGTGCTATGCCATGCACGGACGATAATTCAAATTATTTAAGATCGTCCAGGTACGTTAGTCACCCATCCAAGGTGTTAGCCGCAATCAGCGTTGCTTGACTTCAGTTCTCAAATCAAAAAGTCTTCGTTCATGGAAATGTACACGACATTTCATGACTTCGACCAAATTCAGAACTCCTGTTCCAGACCCAGCTCCTGTAGGCTGGCCAACAGGCGAAAAGCTAGAGTAAAACTGAGGGTCCCTGTAAGGGGGTGCTGGTGTCCACCTCCACGAATATTAGCGGATGCGTCGAACTTTGCCATGGTGATGGGAGTAAGCGAAAGGAATCACGCCTCCTGTAAAGCTTATGCGTGGATTATTGTCACATTCGATGTAGATACTTCATAGTTTGTGTGGTGAAATATTTTGAGATAGTCCCGGAAAAGGCTAGGGTCAAAAAACCGGGTTCCGGTACACTGGGCCAGTTGTATAATATGTAACTGGGTTTCCTCATGGGACCGGTTCATCCCGTCTCTACTGGAAAATGTCCAGCGATTGATACATGACCCCGCCGTGTTTACGGGGTTCATTATAATATACCACAAGTTGGCTTAGGTTTCGGGTTAGTATGGGCTTTTGAGGAGAAAATACTTGTAGAACTTGTTCGACAGGTGTTTTATGTATATTGTGATGAAGTCGAAGCCCGCAACTTCTGGCAACGCATCTAAACGGATGTATCTATCACTCTTAGTGATGATACGGAGTACCTTGTTTTGCATCCTGTCAAGTCACTGGAACTGAGCCTTGTACAGGTTGCAGAACACTGGTCAGGCGTATAACATTGCTGGACGTATCATTTGCTTTTTCATATGCATCTTGTTTTCCAAAGTCAAATGTAATGTTCTGTAAACCATTGAGTAGATCTGCTTTATTGTCGCGGCCCATACCGTATGAGTGTTGATTGAACGTTTGATTTCATGAACGATAATCGGTAAATGTAGGATGAATTTCCACTAAAACGTTATTTATTACGACCGCGGTTTCGGCCTTCACACCATTTTCCATTATTTCCATTTTCAAACTTGTAATCAACGTCGGCCTCACAACCCGAATAGTCATCATGTAAGTATGGCCACGAAAGCCTTTCACAATTCATCAACAAAACTTGTTGCATGAATGGTTTTTTATTTCATTTTACTTTCCACAATCTGAAAATGAAAATATGCGAATTCAAGGAAATCAGAACAAGCGTAAACGATTCAACGTATCGTACTCTGAATTTTCATATTTGAAAAAAATAAGTTCAAATTGACTAAAAACTCTTTTTTTTTTAAATCGATGATGATGAACTCGATCGATGCTCTTATTCTAATGAGGTTTGGAAAAAACAAGATCGTATTTGACAAATCCAAATGAAAATTAGAATTTGAATTGTTTTGGAAAGGGGCTGAAATTCCCTTTCCAGAGAGCAAATTTCAGGTATTTCAAAAATTGAAGAAAATATCGTTCAAACAAAAATTTTGCGAAGAAGTATTGTAAAATAAATAGAGGTTTTGATGTCAAAGCCTACATTATGAAATTAACTACAGAGCAAGTAAATCCTTGCAAGTGATATCTTCCTCATTTCAGCGTTGAAAATCCTAACAAGCCAAATCAACTCAGACTAGAGTTTGATGCATTCCCCAAATTTAACGGCATGAGTGTTAACGACACTCTACGTTCTGGTCCTTGATTTCAAGGCCGTACCCAGGGATGGGGTTAGAGGGGTCAAAACCCCCTCCGAAATAAATACGAAATGAATAGTAATACGAGAAAGCCAACATATTTAATACAGTAACATATCTACTACTATAATTTTTTTTTCACTCATTTACCCCCCTCCGAAAAATAAATCCTGGGTACGGCCTTGCTTGATTTGATAGCAATCTTACGGATATAGTATAGTATAGTAGTAAACCTACAACAGACATATTCCAGACTCACGATTGGTTGAGACTCTTATACTTGCCAACAAATAAAATTCTATAACAAATTTGTAAATCTTGTCGGTAATGTAGACAGTAAAAAGAATAAAAAAAAACTGTAATGAATATTTTTTGACCAACGAATTTTATTCCACAGGCAAATTTTAAAAAATGTGACTTGACGTAGGTAGTTGTATTATAATGTTATTTTTTTATATATCTTTTATACCTTTTTTTGTATTGTCTTTTATACACCATTTTCTGATTTTGAATAGTCCGATAAGCTTTTGTATATAATGTATGTTTATGTTCTGTACAAAAGTTTCGGTGAAGAATAATAAATTTGTATTATATTGTACGGAATTTTACTAAAAGGTTGTCGTGACATTCAGGGCTATTAACTCACCTGTGTGTATCTAGTTTGTAAGAAATTTCGCTTCCAACTCAGACGGCTATTGTCAATATATTTTACGTTGACGATTATCTGTACTCAAGAAATACAGAGAGAAAGTACTACATATGACTTTAAAGGCCTGCAGAGTCAAAAAACTAGCTGGCTATGAATTAATGAACTGGGTAACATATTCTCAATTAATTCGGAGGAAGGAATGTGGTGAAACCAAAAGAAACACCAATTTTCAATTAAACTGCACAGATCCAAAATTAATCAGAAGATGTATAGAAAAACCAGCTTTGATATCTTTTTCTGATATCCAGCTTCACAGTAAGATACAAAATCTGATGCAGGACATATAGTAGTCGGGTATCGCTTGGGATGAAATTTTATACGAAGAGGTATTGCTCGCCTTTTCGAAATAACTAAAGAACACAGAACAAATTTCTAGAATCAAAATTTCAAGATGCTGAAATTATCTTACACATTCCACTCAAATAATCGAAGTTCATACTTTCTGCGATAGTAGTAAGAAAGCCCTTGCAGCAGCAGTATTTCCTCGGATTGTCTCTCAAAAGCCAGAGTCGCTCCTTTGATACTTCTGGAGTGCTGTCTCCGTTGAACATCCAGTTCTGTACGTATGTTGTTCGCGGTGCAGTGGTCTCCCCACAAGCATGCCACTCCTAATATGCCTGTCCACTGTCCACTAGCTTCTCCGAAGTCTTGAGTACAAATAAAAAGACTAATTTAATTGGTCTTGGGTCATGTCCTGCTTTTCCAGGTTTTGGTATGAAAGTGATCCTAACGTGCCTTCAGGGTTTTGATATATACCCGAATTCCAGTCTGCCTCTGAGTATGTGACAGAGTCTGATTTGCAGTGCTTCGGGTCCCTTCTGCAGCATTGCAGAGTAGATGCCGTCTGATCCTGGTGATTTGAAGGGTTCAAATGTGCCTATTGCACATTGAACTTCGTCATAGGTCACGGCCTTCTTTGCTTTGTACCAGCATAACCTGTGTTAGTAACCGTCAGAGTCTTGAATTGCTCCAGGTTTCACATAGCTCGTACCTGATTTATTTTGATTCCAGGGAAATGGACTCCTAGTAGTACTTTGATTGCTTCTTCTCCTGTACCAGTGTGATCTCCTCGTTCATTTTTCATGGAGTATATTGCTTGTTTTATATCCTTCGAGAGAACTTTCTGAAGTCTGGCACACTCGCGATAGCCTTCTGTCTCCTCACAGTGCCTCCTCCAAGAGTCTCTTTTGTATTCGTTCAGAGCATTTTTGTAAATGGCCAATGTGTTCTTGTATTCATTCCACCATCGATTTTTTTTTACTCTCTTGAATTCTCTTGGCTTGCATGCTTCCTCAATTCTGCAAGTTCTCTTTGCCACCAGGTGGTAATCCTTGTGAAGAGTGGGCAATTTTTATTGAACGTTAGGATGGCTGCGTCATTGCCAGCTCAAAGTTCCTATTTGTTTTTATCGTTCGATGCATTCCTTGGAATTTCCGACCTAGATCTGCTCTGTATGCTTCCCTGTTCGTTTTTCTTGTATTCCAATAAGTCTTCATGTAAATGTTACTCTTTATTCTGAAGTTAGTGTGTCTGGCATCCGAGCAGCTTACCCCATCAGATACATGCCAATCTGTAACAAGGTTACTCACATATGTTTTTTTAATGAAGGTAGGATTATTTTCAACATTCAACGGATCTAGGCTTTTAGCCATCATGAATTGTTACCTCTTTCATTGGTGTCGCTGTTGCCACAAGTGATGTGATGCCCAATAGCGTCGCAACTGATGATCAGTTGCAGTCCTTTATTCCTGCAATGTCTCACCAGGTCTTCTACATTCTTTGTGGGTGGTGGTTTAGGGTGATCCGATGGAAAGTAGGTCGATCCGACTACTAGCTCCCTGGTCCCGTACCCTTTCTTCATCCTGACCATCAGCGCTGGAACAGAAACTCGTTAGCGGTAGTATTTCAATGTGTTTTTTCATTATCATGCAAATCCGAGGGACCTCTGCCGATCTGCTATAAATCAGCTCTCCACAGTTTCCTCCCAGTCGTCTCATATTTCCATATCTAAACCATAGTTCTTGTATAAGGGCCACGTCAAATCCCTCTCCTCTCAGCCGTTACAAATACTGTCGAAGCCGCTAGAATGCTGGAGATTGATCTGGGTTATCTTTATCCCCTCTTTAATTTTTTTTCTGCTTCGTGTTCAGTTCAGTGAAGAGTACCTTACCGACTCTGTAGTATCGAAGTAACACTATGTGACTTTTGACAATATCGGTGAACTCACAAATTGACTTCTCTGCAACACAACTGAATCAATACTAAGTGCATGAAATATATCTCTCTCATACCCAGAGAGTGTGCGTTTTTTTTCCAGTGCAATTCTTTCTTTTTCTTTCCCACCATTTGCTATTATAAATTAAAACAATAAGCGTAACCGAATAAGCAAAAGATATTTTAGTAGTTCCTTTCTACCATTTTCTCATGAGTTATTCCGCCTGAGTTATTTTAGCATCTACAGTTTTATAGTACTTGGAACGAACAGAGTATGTTCGTTCCATTGATGAAATAAGTCCTAATTTCAATTTCAATAAAGCCTATACATGCTACCAGTACACGAGTTATTAGTTAGTCATTGAAAAATAGGATTCTAAATAGTTTTGAAATATATACTAAAACTGACTATATGCTTATTATTCATGGCTCACTTCTTAGCAGCCTTGGGAGGAAGTGCAAATATTAAAAAAATCAAGAGAGCAGCCGGTTGGACAAACTTCTACGATGAACCTGTCCTTCCCAATTCTAAAAATTTTGTAGGTGTTTTAAGAGGGACGGTGAAATAGAAATGATAAAAGTCAAAGGCCTTGTTTACTTTTTCCAAACCACGTTTGATTTGTTATTTAAAATATTCATGTACTTTGTAATATATGTATAAGATCCTTGCTATATACCGGGTGGCTACGGAAGTATTGCCTACGGAATATCTCATTTATTGTATGAAGTAGGTTTGTGAAATTTGGAGCGTCGATATAATGACATAAGAGCTAGAATTTGAGCATATTGACATGTCGAAGTTAACTTCCGGTCTGACCGGAAGTAACATCAACTTTCTTATTTTAAATGGAAACCCTATTTTTTTTTCTTTTCGCTTTATTCAGCATTCAATTTCCTGTCTAATGACATATCACAAGTTGGTATCTAACCAGAAACTAGATCAGAAAAAAATTATTATGGAAATTCACCGAGTAGGCCGTGGAAGCAAAATGAAAGCCAAAAATTGAAAAGTTGGCTATGGAAACCATACGTCACTTGATAACAGTTGCTACTACTGTAATATTTTATTTTCATTCGTCGGCGTTATAAAAAGCCGCCAAAAAAAATATTGGAAAAATTGGGAAAAAAACAATACTCTGTAGGTCCATAACTTAAATAGGAACATACAACTTTTTCTTGCCTGTACTATTCAGCATAACCATTCCTTTCTAATGATATAATAGAAAGTAATTTTTTGAAATGAAATACTAAAAAATCCAATTATTATTATTCAAATAACAAAAAAAACAGATTTATCGAAAAAAAAAAATCAAATTGATAGGATTAAAGATAAAATAAATTCAAAACCAATGTTCGAAATGCATTTCCTCAGCGTCAATACATTTATTGACTCTGGTGATATTTTCATGTAAAACGTTTCTCAACATTTGGGGCGTGATATCTTGGAAAGCTCTACTACGAATTTTTACTTCTAGCTCATGTTGAGTTGTAGGCTGTGTGGAATACACCCTATTTTTAAGATGCCCCCATAGAAAAAAGTCGCACGGTGTAAGATCAGGTGACCTTGGTGGCCACCTGACTGGGCCATGGGTTGTTATAAGTCTCTCTTGAAAGCGATTTTGAAGATAATTTCTCGCTATTCTTGAATTATGCGGAGGGGCGCCATCATGCTGGAAGTACATTCTCTCAGTTATTTCCGCTGGTAGGTTGTTAATGAATTCCGAAATTTCATTCGTTAAAAAATTAAAGTATCTCTCTCCGGTTAGTTGGCCTTGAAAAAGAATGTGGCCAACAATATGAGTTCCAACTATTCCTGCCCAAACATTCACACCAAATCTCTCCTGGAAGCCACCTTGTCGACACCGGTGCTCGATTTCTATCGCCCAGTACCTGAAACAAAAGACCGTTCACACTTTTAGCACTTTACACTTCGACTATCGACAATAATCCAAATAAAGTACAGTACCTACCTTGTATTATTCCTGTCAAATAATCCATTGTTGGTAAATCTTGACTCGTCCGTAAACAAGATATAATAGTTAAATAGGTGATTCTCAGCATCTTGTCGAAGAAACCAATTACAATATTCCAGGCGCCTTTCACCGTCATTTTCATACAAATGTTGATGCAACTGATACTTGCAGGATTTAAATCGATGTTTTTTCAAAATTTTCCTAGCAGATTCCTTACTTATAGATAATTCGGCGCCAATCTGCCTTGAGGAAATTATGCTATCATATTGTACTAAAGCTAATACATTAATTTCAGTTTCCTCATTAATAACAAATGCTTCTTGGTCTTCGTGAACATCAGACTCAGTTCTTAATTTTTCTTCAAGCCACTGGAAATACCTTCTTGACGGTTGCTGCCTCCCTGGATATCGCTCTAAATACAATCGTTCAGCGGCATAAGAATTTTTTAAACATTCACCATAAATGAGAAGCATGTCAATTTGTTCGGTTCGTGAATAGCGGGGCATTTTTTGAATATTCCACTAACTGATTTCGATTTCCAAACCCTTTTAAAAAGGCAGAATCAAAAACACTACTTCGAACGTCAAAATAATATGGATAGCAGCGTTCGTGAGAGCTCTCGTTTCTTTTTTGTATTATTCCAAAATACATCTTAATCAGCCTACTCGTTAATATTTTGGTTCGAATGATTATTGCAATGGAATGATTATTCTGAATAGCACAAACATCGTCCATAGGTAGATATTGGAATATCTATGGACGATGGCACAGACCAAGTACGTTTATATTCCTATTTAACCTAGAACCTACAGGATATAATTTATCCTTCCACATTATTTTTAATGTTATTTTTACGTATGGCGATAATAGAGCAAGAGCAACTGTTATCAAGTGACGTATGGTTTCCATAGCCAACTTTTCAATTTTTGGCTTTCATTTTGCTTCCACGGCCTACTCGGTGAATTTCAATAATAATTTTTTTCTGATCTAATTTCTGGTTAGATACCAACTTGTGATATGTCATTAGAAAGGGAATTGAATGCTGAATAAAGCGAGAAGAAAAAAAATAGGGTTTCCATTTAAAATAAGAAAGTTGATGTTACTTCCGGTCAGACCGTCGACATGTCAATTTGCTCAAATTCTAGCTCTTATGTCATTATATCGACGCTCCAAATTTCACAAACCTACTTCATACAATAACTGAGATATTCCGTAGGCAATACTTCCGTAGCCACTCGGTATTTGTATGTAAAAAAAAATATTACTTCAGTTGGTATATATTAAAATCTAATATTGTAACAAATTGTACTTTTACAATACCATTTGTTGCTTTAAGCAATGATTTTACTCTGTATTGCAAATCTCTTTCAACATCTACCTTGTGAATTTATAATCCGAGACGAGACAGCGTAATATAGTTGAATGATAATGGTAAGGAAGTGTGATCCCAATTATATGAACAGTCTCGTCGAAGGATTACAAAGTCCCCCCTATTGTTCTCATCACTAGCAATCTAGGGAGTACTTTGAACGAGTGAGGATATCCGTGGCCAAAATATGGAAACAAGAAAGCAGTACAGTCGCACTAGGATACTATGACTACTTTGTGAATTTATATCCTTCGACGAGACTGCTCATATAATTGGGATCACACTTCCCTTACCGGTTAGTCGATTGATCATTCAATTGAAACGGAATACAAAAAAAACGCCATTTCACTCTTTTACATATGAAAAACGCTATACTAGAACTAACCAGAGATATAATAGGAAATCTAGATGACTCGAAAAAATACTTAGCGGTGTTTCTCGACCTCGCCAAAGCTTTCGACACCGTGTCCCACACAGTATTCTTTTGGATAAACTATATGATAACGGAGTAAGAGGCCCGGTCCTGGAATTATTTACAGAATATATTAAAAACCGAACCCAGAGAGTTGAAATAGAAAACGTCCTGAACAACCCCCGAATAGTCACAGTAGGAGTTCCCCAAGGTACCATATTGGGTCCACTATTATTTTTAATTTATAATCATGACATTTGCAAAATAAGAGACTTCCAAGGTGAAATTATCTTTTATGCAGACGACACTGCAATTGTCTTCTCCCACGACAATTTGCCAGAATTATATCGCCTTACCGAGATCAATCTTGGGAATCTACATAAATGGTTGAATACTACCCTCTTAAGTTTGAACGTAGAGAAAACAAAATTCATGACTTTCACGCTCACACAAACTGACCAACCTAGAATCAAAGAATTGTACTTACACAAAAAGGATTGTGCAAACTACAATTGTGGATGCCCCAGAATAGAAAAGGTCACTAAGATTAAATATTTAGGTGTAATTGTGGATGAATATATGAGATGGAACGAATACATAAATTATGTCATAAACAGAACTAGGAAACTTATACATAAATTCTATACTCTCAGAGATATCCTGAACAAGAAAGTTCTCCACGTTATTTACAACTCACTCATAGAATCAGTAATGAGATATTGTACCACCGCCTGGGGTGGAGTATTCAACACTGTGATTCGCAGACTTCAAACGACACAAAACACAATATTGAAAATTATGTATAAAAAAACTATACTCTACCGAAAAACTCTATGAGTCAGTGAAAATACTAACGGTTAGAAATATTTACGTTCAACAAATTTTAATTCGGACATACAAAAACAAAAATCAATTGCATAACCAACAAACAAGAACCACAAGGTATACTAATTAGCTGGCACTGAATATTCTACGTTTCAATAAAACCCATACTCAAAGAACTGTTTTTTATTTCGGTCCAAAAATATTCAATACATTACCAGAAAATATAAAAAAATGCAAAAAACTTGTTAGATTCAAACACCTAATTAGAACTCACATTATGCAGGACCAGCAACTTAACAAAATCTTCCTATAATGAAATGTTCTCTATAAAACCCAAATTGAATACCTTGTTATCTTTTCTCATCTAAAGTCGCCAAGGTCTAACATTGTCAATGAGTTTATTTTTTCAATATTTTAAGCATAAGTTAGTCTCACTACAATTGACTGTTATAACTCATTATTTTTTTATTATAATGTACAGTTGGTGTGATAAGGGGTTATATCTGCAACACAAGTCTTTCACGACTTACCAATTATTGCCCAACACAAAAAAAAATATTCATGTCATATACACAATGTCGATACTGTACCGAGAAATGAATGAATAAACTTCACTCTACTATATCGCAGCGCATCAGTCACCATCCATTTTTACCATTACCATTACAATCTATATACCAAGGCAATAATTATAATTATGGTTTTTCTAGTCTTATTTTGATGAAACACTTTGGCTCAAACTGTGATATTTACATTGTAATTGTTTATATCTCATTTATTTATTTTCTGTTTTTATGTTATCCTTATACTTTTGACAAAACCTCATAATATGTAGATATTGTATTTTTATGGTGAATAAAAGCTACTCCATTCTTTTCTATTATATTCGAAAGAAGTGTTCTTGGTGTATGTAAACTAAAAAAAAATATTCTTTCTTTCATTATTTCTCGTTTTTTTGCTTTTTACAGTACGACCGGATTGTCTCGAAAAGGGCGTTCTGTCATGTGTAAAACACAAAATCTAATTTGATTCTTAGAACTATTTCTAGTGAAAATTACCCAAACACATTATCCCGAATCCCGAATCTACTCGCGCCATTAGACGACATCATCATACTCTTCTTCCTGCACCTTTTGCCTTTTACTATGTTTATTATTCCAAGCCAGGGGTCAGATGAGTCGCGCCGCAACGCGGCGAGGTGGGTGGTCCAACGCAAAATAAGATATTTTGTTTAAAGTTGGAGATTAAAGCGGTCTGTGAGCTCCGCGATGCCGATCCATTGAGGTTTTGTCAGTGATCTGGTTTTGTTATTGCTGTAATCATTCCCGTGTATACTGCATCTGGTACATGAAGAACGTAATTTTTTCCTTCGAAAATACCATTTTCTCTAGGCGGAGATGTCACAAAACCTTAATGGATAGAAGTATAGAGTATTATTTCTTTCAACCAGTTCACAAATAGATATAAGTTATTTAAAAAATACATGATTTTTTCAGGTTATCTTATTCTGAGATATTGTATAAATAGTTGGTACCCGTATTCTTTATTCTTTTTATTGGTGGTCATTATATTCGAGTTCACTTGCAAAATTGGATGTAGAATGTCGATTCCAGGTATTTCATGTCACTCATTTACCAAAAGATTGCTAATCTTCCATCATATGGCTTCTCTTTAGTCTTCTGTAATAAAAATGCTATCTATGCCATACTAAAAAAATCTATCTATCTAATTTATTTCTAGGGTGAAAAGTTATTTATTTTAACAACTCAAATTCAAAGTAATTTTTATCACTATTTTGTATGTCGCTAAGCCATTGTCTTTAAGTGATAGTTTTAAATTCGGGCTAGACTGTATAACTGTAACTCTGCTCAAGATACCTGTATTTATATGCGCAGTAATATTTTTTGGAACGGCGAAGTGACTCTACCCGAAATTTCTAATAGAATCATCGAAAAGGCGAGGATGCGTGGAGACGACTGGGGGAAGAAAATAGAAGAGCGCATTATAGCCAGTTGCAGAATTTGGACACTGATTTAGTCGCTGTCAATGCTGAGTATCATCAAAAGTACCTCGCAAGCTTTTACCATCCACCTAAGTCATCGCATAAAAGAGGATTCCGCCCATCGCCTAGTGTTGACGAAACCATGCAGGTGATATTTTCATACATCTACGAGAATAGTATGAGTGCCAGTTTTCCATTCAGCAGCTGATTGAGGAAGACAGCAAAACTGTCAAAAATCGGCTTCAGATGAAATATGGGGACCAAATCATTATTTCAGAATCAAGGAGAGGGCCTATTGTCAGTCTGAAGAGGGTTGGTGACAAAATTCTTTACGATAACTGGTACTCCACCGAAAAGAAAGTAGATGCACAGGAAGAAAGACGTCGAATTGTGGAGGCAGCTGGAAAAATAATTTTGGAAGAGATCCGCTCCAGAGTATTCAACACAGTTGAGAATCCTCCGATTGACAACTTCTTGGATAGTGCGCGAACTGCGGTTCCGGAGACACTGCTTCTTCTACTCCATGTCTTGATTTTGACCAACAAACGACGAACCTTGGACTCTTGGAAAAATAAATGCCTCGCTCTGGCTCATGCAATCATGATAGCAGTGCGCCCCAAATCTTTTCTATCCTCCATCATGACTGCTGTTTCCGTGTTTGTTTACAAGAAGTTATAATTATGTAGGGGAACGGGGGGATATCGATCCGAAAAGTAACTGATATCAATACCAAAATGATGATGAATAGGTATGGTTGGCATTCATCAGAAAGTAAGCTTTTGAGAATTGGGGTTGGATAGGAATAGGAGGAGTGGGGTGTCCAAAGTTGGTGACTTCAACTAAGAACCATAATTACTACAATATTTCATCATAATTCGGGTGTAACAGATGAAATAAGCTGTAATTTTGCATTTTTTGTAATTTTTTAGCAAATTTTGAAACATGACCTTTTTTTGACGTGCCATATCTCGGTAGCGAATTCACATTTTACGCTCTACAAAAAAGTATCGATATGTTTTTTCCGTAGGACGTAAGAGAAAAAAAGTAATCGAGGAAAAACCGGAGAGAGGTCAAAAATTTTGCAGTTTTCCACCCCTACTTTTTTCGCACAGGGTCCTCGAGGTCCAAAACTTGAGAAAATGTTGATCAACCATCCCTGAAGAACCTCCTGAAGTTTCATTAACTTCCGACCTTTTTCCACCTAACCCCACTTTTTTCAACCCATCGACTGAACTATATTGTATCCTTAAAAAATTTCGACGGCAACAATGTCATGATTAGAGGGATGATATTATGAAAAGATGTTGACTTCAGTAATATTCGCGTATTACTCATCTAGGTTGTGTTACTTGATCGGAGCCTAGAGCCATTCTAGAGCTATGATGTCATTCATTGTTTACAAGTCGAGCGCAATGGTCAAATATGCTTGACAGGTCCGACTCCAGTTGGTTACATTTCCACAACCTTCTCAGGGAAATTTTGTCCTAAGTTGTCTTATTCGCATTATTCTTTTGAGTATGTCGATAAACTGCAGTAGGCTAGCGCGCAATCGGCAGACACCTTGAATGGGTCTCGTGGTTCCTTTCGAGTTAACCCATGTAGATCATGACATGAAGTTCGGCGAAACAACACATTCTTGTAAAATTATTCACACAAAAATTGAAGCTTTGAGAAAAAACAGATATTCGTTTAACTAAGTAAATGATAGACTTCAATACTTAGATAAAACCACAAAAATATTCGTTCGTTTTGATGGTGGCAATGAACAAAAATGTCAAAAAATTAGTGGAAATATACTGTTCATTCATTTAATACTTCATACACTTATTCCCTCCATTAATGAAAAAATATTTTCTGACTCCCTTCTTTCTCAGGAATGAAGACCGTTAAGGATAGTAAAACATGCAATATATTGAGAAAATGATCCTTCATTACAATTTTCTTCAAATTTGACAGAGTTTGAAAGATACCTTGGTAGAGGAAAGTCGCCTAATATAAGCAAGTACTTATTCCTACATCTATTGTGAACATTAAAAACTAACCACCGACTTCCTAGAAAGCGCCCATTCACGTTTCGGAGCAAACACGTGTTCCGTTTCGACGATTTAGGTTATGATAATTTTTAAATAAAAGTTTCTGATGACCGTTGCATTTTAGATATTTAAGGTAACTTAAAGGTAAGTTTTAAAAATTTAATAACATCATTCAATATAGAATTTGTCGTAGTTTATGGAAATGGTTATGGTTTTTTGAGAAAACATCACAGTTTTTTCAAGAACATTCCCCTTCCAAAAATCTAATTTTCTCGTAATTTGGGGTATCCTAATTTCCTAATTTGGGGTACCCCATATTAGGAGACTGTGTACTTTTCCGTGTAAAACCATAGTATTTTCTTTCAGATGCCTAAAAAACGAAAAGTTTGGAAAAAGGAACAAATGATTTCATCAATTTTAGCTGTTCGGCAAGGAGAAATTGGCTACATGAAGAATGCGCAGACCCACGGTGTACCTCACGGTGTATATTTGTGACTTATGCAATTCTAAATATTTTGTGGTATGTTCTTTCTAGATGAGAATTTTTTTGGTTTATAAGGGACGAAACTTTTTGTTAAATATACTTTTTGCATTTCCATAAATGAATATTTTTCAAAAAACGAAATTAACTTATTTTCAAGTTTTACATATTAAATTGTGTACCCCATATTGCGAACATAATGTACATAATGTAACTAATATGGGGTAGTGCACTTTTTTTTTTTAATTTTGCATATTTTCATCTGCTTTTTTAAAAACATGTTTCTTTTTTTCTATTTTGAAAGAAACTACCCCATATTAGGAGACTTTCCTTTAACCTTTTTGAGATGCATTCTCCTGGCAATATTTCAATGCTATTTATATTTTATTATTACTTGCATAATAGTTGTATATATGGATATGTTATGTTGATAACAACTATCTGTATATTCACTTTTTTGTCAATGTCTTAATCTATTATACAATAGAAAATAAGGCAACAAAGAATCTTTATCTAGTAATAAGTGTGATAATCAAAGTTATATTCAAAATTCTTCATTTTCTTGGTCTTTTTGTACTTAATTATTTCTGTTATATCATAACATATTTTTGCTTGGAACATTTAATATTCTTAGTATCATAGAATTATCAGTATTAGGTACCTACATTCCAATTTTCAGGTGGAATTATGACTTTGATATTTTCATTGACTTTGTACTAATTACTGATTCCATTCACTAAGTAGTTTCATACCGTTAGGAATAAATACTGCGAGTTACTTGAAGATAAAATATATCGACGAGGAAGTTTTTTCATACAGGTCCTTGGATTTGGGCGTGACTGTAGAATTTGGTCAACTTTGCCTGTTCTTTCCAGTTCTATGATTAGTATCATTTATATTTTTGATTGAATTTGTTTGAAAATGTTAGTTTGGCTCAACAATAGCAGAGCATACATTTTCTTTGGCCTTGACAATGCAAGTCCGAAACAATTTCACTCATTTATACTGTCATTACTCAGGCTGAATTGTATCTTATAGAACTAGTTTTACTAAATAATGCATATTATAACAAATCAGGATGCCCCTTAAACATTTTGTTGCCTCTACTTTTGAGTAGAATCGTGAAACCCAGAATTGTCAAAAATATTTTATTTAGATTAGGTAACGTCTTGTTTGAACAGAAATAATTCTGACTACGGTCGGAAATACCCTTCTCTCCACAGATTTCCACAAAGTGGAAAAATGATGCAAATATCAGACAGAAAACAACTACTTTCCCATACGGAAATTGAATTACATCTGTCATCACTTTGTGTAATGTTCCTCAATGTTTGCAAGTGCTGATAGTAGAAAAACCATTGAATACTATAGAAATGACCAATTGCATACATGCATGATTAGAGGTTTTTTCTCCTCCTCAGTGCTAGGATGTGTAGGTCAGACAACAATAGAGTCGTCTTGTTCCACAAAACGAACGATTACATTCAATGCGTAGGTAGTTGTTTTCTGTCAGATATTTGCCTTATTTTTCCGCCTTGTGTAAATATGTGATGTGGCGACCGTAGTCGAAATTATTTCTTTTCAATTATTTGATACGTCTCCGTACACACACTGAACTTTGTTCGATTTATTCAGCGTCGTGTGTTGAACAGCTCCGATAAATAGTTCTAGAAAAAAATCTAGACTTAGATCGAAGAGAGCACTACCTGAAAGCGATGGATAGTGTACTTGAAAAGATCATTTACCATGAAAATAAAATATCTGAGAATATTTGGAAAATAAACGAGTTGTATATACCTTTACTCCAAATGGTATCTAGGGGTTTGCGTGTATGTTTTGGTGTACATAGGAATTCCAGGTCAAACCAATTGAATCATGTAATCTACCATCGACGATATTCAAAAAAAGAATCAAAGAAATACTGATATAGTCAAAATCGGTCTTAACGTGCGGGTGAGTGAGACTTTATTCGACTGTTTATTCCAATAACATTGCACAAACGATTTCCGTGTTACACACACATGATACCTACCGTGAAAATATACCTTAATAAATACAAAACGTTTTGGTAACCACTAGGTTTTTCGATTTTTCATATACTTGCTGACATTTGAACCCGCACGATAAGACCGATTTTGACTATATCAAATGCTTTCTATAGTCTTGAAGAATGCATGAATCATTGTAAAAAATAATTGATCAACTATTACCGTTTGTCTCCTCTGTTACTTTTTTTTTTTATATACCCATATCATTAAATGTATACTTCATGTGTGTGTGAGTAGTTTTCAATATGCATTGAATGCATTTTGAAATTTATAGGTTGTGAAATGTGTTTTTTATGAAATGCCATATTGCCAGGTACAAATTTGTGCTCAAGTTCTTTCATTATAAATGTATGCTTTCTTCTTATTTTATTTAGTCAGTAGGCTAAAAAAATGCAGATTGTTGACTTGCCATATCCAACCTTTGCTGGGCTACAAATGGTTTATTAAGAATTGAAGTCAATTGATACGCATGCAGTACCTTGCAGCGCCATAAAACATATTTTGAGAGGATGAGAGGACTATGGCACTTTACTGGTTGGTTTTTCCACTAATGATTATTACCGATAATAACACATACTTATAAAGAAGAATGAATTAACCAAAAAGTATATTAACTTTCTCTTCCATATATTTTTGTTTTCAGGTTAAAACGCTCAGAAAAGTACCGCCATTCGCGAAGCCTTCATGGAGACTTTGGTGCGAACTGATTACATGTCATAATGATAGTAGGTAAGCCTTCAGCACTACGTGTTACTTCTTGAGGTAAGATTATGAAAGATCCGAGAAGGAAGATGGATCCTGATGGCGAATCAGAAAATGTTAAATATCTTGTTCAGATGTTCTAGGTTGTTGACATCTTATATTTGTTAATTCATCATGGTTGATAAATAGCAAGGAATTAAAAACTTCCATATTTACACTGATAATTTCACTCGCTATATGAAACTCGCATCTTCTGCGATATGAGAACCAATAAAAGCGGTGCTTCACTGATAGTACACAGTTCCTTCTTTTTCAGCCGGTAATACCACGTCATCATGGGCAACCACGCATGCAAACAACAATGAAGGATATATCTTGCTAGCAAAGATGACATTATAAATATCAGTGTGAGCATTTATTCATTGAACAAAAATAAACAAGAATAAACGTTTTCCTAACTTTGTTGTCTCTTGAAAATATCTCAATAAATACAACTCGTGCTCACAACACTATCGTTAATTCTGCCAGAAATCTTAAACTCGATGAAATTGCTTTGAGGTAACACCACTCGTCCTAGCGGACTCGTGTTATCAAGTAATTTGATCTTGTTGTTTTTCCTACAGAATTACTATCGATAGTATTGCGAGCACTCGTGGTATTATATATATATTCTTTTTTTGAAAAAAATGTTTACTGTTTACATCTCGATAGGGGAAAATATAGATTTTAGACGAATTTTCCACGATTTTTCAGATTTTCCCGTATTTTCCGACATATCCATCACTTACTTTTGAATGGTAAGGTTCAAAAATACAATTTTTTTCTACAAACGTCAAAAAATTACAAGGTTCGTGCATTGACAACAATATGCGAAGTGACCCTTTTTTTCATTTTCCTTCGTTACCATGACACCGTGCGCGAAGTAGTGTGCGAAATACTTAATTCGCACACTGCATGTAAAATATATGGAATTTTTATATTTTAACCTTTACGTTCCTCAATCAAGCAAAAATCCAAGAAATACCATTTTATTTCCATAGTTACAGTAATTACTTGATTTGGCAAAACAGTTTAAGCCAGTTCAATACTATTTTTCATATTAAGCTAAGCATATTAGTTATTTTAGAACAATAATTTTGACGTTTGTAGAAAAATTTTTGTTTGCATCTCATGCGCGAAATACTTTGGTGATCTCGGCTATTTTTTTTAACTCGGCTGCGCTTCGTTAAAAAAAATCAGTTGTCGATCACCAAAGTAGCATTTCGCGCACTAGATACAAAAATAACCTATTTTCAACAGCCTTAGCTTAAGTTCACGTTCATTGTGAATCTCAGCTAAGTCTACTTACAGGCGCAACATCATTAAAAGTCTTGGACTTGTAGGCCCATACCTCCGAAACAACTCATAGGTGCCCGTGGCTACTTTTGTTCGGGATACCGAGATGCCGAGAACTTCATTCTCCTAAAAGTAACAGCCAATTCGACAGAAGGCCAGATTCCCATGAGGTCTGTGCGGGGTTCTTTTTTGTACTAGTGAAAGATTATTAAATATTTCCACGAGTCGCTCATTTTCCACTTTAGGAAGAAAGGTGATATGAGCTTTGTTGTTGAGAATGTTATTACGAATCGAAATGCATGAAAAAATATAGGGCGTTCCATTGAAAGAAATATCATTCTATGAAATATTCTGCAAACGCGACTGTAATTTTTTTTGTTTTCGGCATCGAAAAGGCTATTAAAAATTCTACTAGTTTGCCCATTTAACCGAATTCGTAGCATCAATAATAACGGAGTTGACCTGTTTTTTAGATAATAATGAATCCGTCTGTAACACATAAAATTGCTTCAAATACAGGTACGCTACGAATAAGTGTTTGAAAGGAGGTCAGAAAAAATGGTCTGAAATGCTACAAAATTCATATTTGCCAAAAATTATATCCTGGTGATCCTGAACGGAGGTTGGCTTACTGTAATTGGCCAATGAATAGAAATGATATTCCCAATTTCTCTTAAAGGTTATTTGGATGGATAAGAGCACTTTCACTAATTGTGGTATATTTAAGAGAAATAAGCAAATCTGGAGTCAGAACAATGCCAGGTACTTCAAAGCAATTAGGACACAGGTATGGTTCAGTTTGAACGTATGGGTTAGAATTTGTGCATATCAAATCGTTGGTCTTATCTGGAGTTTTTCCGAGTCGCTTTTTGGGATTATCCGAATATTTTAAATCTCGTAAGTTTAAATCAATATTGGTTACAACATGACAATGCCCCTCCACATAATACCAGAGCAGTATGTGAATACTTTTAAGAAAGATTCCCAGATTGATAATAATGGTCATGTGAAATGGCCAGCAAGGTCTCGTGACCTCACAGTACTTGACATATTTTTATGGGGCACATTAAAAAACCGTATTTATGGCCAAAAAGAATTCAATATTGTTGGGATCTTAGGAGGAGCATAATTGAACAGTGTCGGTCAATAGGAAGAAGAGATATAGCAAGGGCAGTAGAAAACTTGGGACGGCGAGCACGTCTATGTATTCAGGAAGAAGGCAGACATTTTGAGCAGTTGATTTGATCTTTCAGATTTTTCTTCGTCAGTGTTGTGTTATTTCGTTCTTTCATTTGTAGTTAGAGACAGACATTTTCAATAAAATTCATCAAAAACTAGTTCAATCAGATTTTATCTCCTTTCTTGTTTAAAAAATGAATTCCACATAATTATTACTTTGATAATAACAGCAGACGTGATAGATAACGGGGCAACACAAATCGATTAGTTTGACAACTGATATTTGACGGAATCGAAGCAGCCAAATAAAACATTTTTTTATGTTATGCGAAGTTGTGACGTAAGAAAGTATTACATATTATACATCGTTTGAATCAGAATGAAGAACTCTATTTCAATTTGTAACAATTTAATATGACACCAATAAGAAAAAATTAAGTTGATTATGGTGCCCAAGAGACGAAACGTCAGATGGTGAATATGAAAATAACGTCGTATAGCGGGGACAAAATGGCAATGAAATGTGCTGTTAAAAATTTCGATTTTTTCCAGATATCTCCAGATATATAAGTAAGTACTCGGAATTTTTGAGCTTTTTTAACAGCATATTGTTCGTCACATAGATTTGCAAATTTTACCCAATTTAACCATCTTTGTATCTCTTATAATGTCCGAAATCCCTCAAATGGCCCTCGAATTTGAATTACCCGGTATACTATATTGAGCTGACGAATTTGTTTCGATACACGGTGCTATCATCTGAGCGACGAGTTTTTAGTACATACATATATTTTTTAGTGTAAATGTGGAAGTTTTTATTTCCTCACTATTTATCAATTATTATTGTTCAGATTATTGAATCAAATTGCAGACTGAAATTTCAAATTTGGGCAGCTGGAGCATTGCACCAAACAGATAGTCAGGAAAAAAATTTCTCTACACTAGAGATTGTTCCTGAAAGGCAAGATGAGGTGTACATGTCATGAGGTCCGAAGTGCCACAGTAACCGCAACAAGAATCATTGATTACACTGGCATCATCAAGATGCATAGAAACCATGGTGCGATCACAGATTCGATTTTGTTTCTACCAAAGTTGTTGATACTGTAATTGCATTGATACCGTTGGCTTCATTCGTCTACGGATGACGCAGAAGTCGAAAATAGCCAAGTTTCCAACATTCCACGGTACCTTGATTTGTCATTTGATTGTTTATGAATGTTGACATGACACTTGTCGCTTGTCCAACCGTCAATCGTCAATGATAACATTAATCTGTAATTTTGCCGCCATCTGTGCTAAAGAAGTGAAACAAGTAGGCCGTACATCAACACTTTTATATGTCGGAATCACAGGTATAAGTGATCACACCAGGGTTTCTATGCATCTTGGGAATCATTAAATATTTATAAGGTTAGGGTTTATACGGCTACTATGTGAGGAGTATTTTTTTTATTAGGCACAAGTCTGACAAACCGTAACAAAACAATTTAAGTAGAGAATGCTTTCAATATAGACTTCTAGACTACATCTGCTAGGTAGTAATATAGTAAGTTTGGGTTATTGAATGTGGAAGGATACTGGTGGAGCCAGAAAGGATGATAAGAAGCAGAGTGCTGCTCAGATGACTTGACAGAATGTATAAGACCATGTAAATCAAAGGGTATGAGTATGGAAATAGAAGGTCATCTAATTTTCATATCGGTAAGTATATTTTCGCCTGTATGTTCTTGAAACTCGAAATAAAGGGGGAATATGCGCCCGTATATGTATTGAGGCATGGCATATTGGCACAAAGAGCAGTAACAAGAACGAAGGCATTCAAAATGTTCTTCTATCGTAATAATAATAAATCGAGAGTGATTTTTTTGGCAAAAAAGTTCAAGAATATCATCATGCAGGGGAAATGTTCAAATACTGTATTTTTTATTTTATAATATTTGTCTAAACAGCATCAATACTTTCACTTACTACACTTTCCACACTTTTTAAATTCAAAACAAATTTCAAAAAATATCTCTTGTTGCATCAGTGATTTAGCAAATGATATTATCAATTTTGAATTATCGCCAAAAATATTTCAAAAGAATTTTGTTTAGCTTCACTCGAAAAATGTATAGATTCAATCTTTAAAATACAGAGACTCGATCATTGATCACTAATTCTTTCTTTATATTTATATTATGAATATATGTATGTACGTCAAGCAGAACTGAAAAATGGCTTTGCCAATATTCTGACTTTTTGAAGTGGTTTTTGTTATATTTTAGTTGTACTATATTTTTGTTTCTACTTCAATTTTCAGAAAATGACAGTAACATATACAGCTCAAGTGTTCATTGCCATTGTTTCTGCAGAAACGAATTCTCATATATCTTTCAAAAAACTCCCATTAGCAGTCTTCAAGACAGTTGAATTCATAAAAAAAAATTGATAATCTCTTTGATCTATTCAATTCATCAAAATTCCACAAGGCAAAATCATTCAATAGGACTTTCATAGGGACAGATACACAAATTCAATATCTTGAAGATATGTTGGCGTTCTCTATATATGAATCACTTTATTGTCCAATGAAACAAAAATATAAAATATAACCAAAGGGATGAAATTTATTTTTGGGAAGAAATTGTCAATCTCGGCCTTTTTGCAAATGTGAGATGTTATGAAGGAAAATAAAATTCATACAAGAAGAATGAATCAGGCCTGTTTAGATTTTTTTTTTCGGTAAAATCAGGCAGCAAAGTGGAAATTGCAATTAGCTATTTGAATAATTCCGAACGAACAAACTGCCATAATTTTGATTCAACAACCACGTCAATTCAAATCTCTCAAAGTAGAAGTAAACGACTATATCAACCTCAATATAACATAAAAATTGATTTCGATTGTGTGGGGGAATATTTTATGAAAAAAATTTTAGAAAAACACAAGTGAAAAACATATTTGAAATATGGCAATGAACAAGCTGACTCAAACAAATCTACAATTTACAGTTTTCACAGTGCTCATTCAAATGCCACTAATGATTCATTTGTCAACTTAAAAATGCTTAATATTATTTTTTTTGTAATATATACATGCCCTTGAAAACTATTCTTGTGAACTTTTTGAAATTTTAGCCACAAAAGAAGGTATTGGATAAAATATTGAATATTGAAAATTGTCATTCAAAAATTGATTTTTGTAAGCCTTGTTTAGACTTCCCAAAATATTACTTATTGTCACTGGGTTCGTATTTCTTGTACTATTAAATTCCTATATCAGAATGAAGTCCACAGGCAACAAAAAAAAAGATCTTGAACTGACTATTTTAAAACATAATTAGTTTATGTACATACATATATGAAAACTCATTTAAGTACATTTAGTTATTTTTAATGTTTACAATAGATGAGAAAAGGGAATTTGTGTTTGTTCATTTCATTGCATTTACCTCAATATTTACGAACTGCTTGTTTATCTTTCTGGATCCGTATGAGTACCATTTGGTTTACCACATTCTATGGTTTTTATTCAAGATCCTGACATTGGAAAAAGTATCTTATTTAGTGTTTCGAAGAAGTTGAAATAAATGTGAATGGAAAATTAAAATACTTTCTCCCGTAAAATTACAATCACTAGAGTGTGGTAATCACTAATAATCACAGGAAATTTCTCATCTTGCTTAAATACATCAACTTATATCTGGTCCCAAAATTAGCATCTGAAAATTTAATTTCCATACGTCATCGTCAGCTAGAACACTGATCGCAAAACTTGCCCGATATATTCAAATTAACGAAAAAATAAGTAATATTCCCCTCACAAACTCCTACCCAATTTTGAAACAAGTCAGATCAATAACCACAAAACTTTGTTGCCCTTCGAAGTTTTTGTCACAAAATTCGATAAAAAACAATAATCTGCATTAAAAAAATCAGACCTCTACACGGTCAAAATATCCACAGTTTAGGTACCTATTTTTAGTTTCAGCAGTGTATCCATTTTTATGTTGAGCATTGTACGAATTGCAAGCGCCTGTATGCGCGAGGGATAAGATAGCAGGTTGCGCAGTGCACAAACGTGCACAAAAAGATCAAAGTGCCGACGCCAAGTGAGCGAAATGTTTCTTTTAGCTATAAACTGTGGTTCAGTGGAGGTTCGCCAGCTTCACAACAAATACTTTCTGTGGGACTTGTGTAATAGCCCCCCAGGGCAATACCTAGTGCAGTGTAGTGGATGCATGGTATCAAGAAGAGATGAGCTTATTTGTTTTCTGGCAGAGGCGTATGCTACAGGGCGATAGTCGATGTTGGATAAGAACAGAAATCAATATAGTCAGTCCTACGAGTGTAGTTGATTCAACTCCCCAGCATATCAAGTCCTTTGAGGCATATTTGGATTGAATTCCTTATGTTGTTTCCAGCTTGTGTAGTGTCCTATCGAATGTCATCCCTAAGAATCGTAGATCGTCAGTGAATTTGAGTGTCTGGTTTTGAAAATTGAATTCTGGATACCTTTCCGTTGGATTTTTCATGATTTCGAAGGATTGCCTTCATGGTTTTTATAATTGATTTATTAGACACTTCTTTTTCTTTTTCGCTATTTCAATCACTATTATAGTTTTCAACCATTTTCTTTCGCCCTCATCCATTTTTTTTTCTTAAAATCGAATAAAATTTGACTAGTTTTTTAATTATTTTATCTCAGTGAGTACTATGTGTCCTGAATATTCAGCTCTGAAACCCAAACCCAGACTTTAGTGGAGCATTTGCTTCAATCGCCAAACCCTACATATTAATTTAATTCGACGAAATAATTAATTCGATCAATTTTTATATACCTATGCGGTTAGTTTCAACTCGCCTCATACTGAAAATTAATTTCCCCAGATGCCAGATCGATTACTGTATTTCTTTATAGTCCATCTTTCAAGCAAGTCAAATAAACCTTCAGTGATAGATGCGATTTATAGATTACTTTATTGGCGGGACCAGCATTAAATAAGGCAGAGGCAACTATGAAGCCAGTTTTGTTTACAACTTCTAGTGTTTTATTGGATACGATTCAGAAGCTAAAGGTGTCTAATCCAAAAATATAACTAATTTATTGCCTTCTCGGTGTTTACGTTAATTTGCGATAGTTTGTTGTGAGGCCATTAACAAGATTACAACTACTAGATATTAGTAGTCCAGTAATACATCTCACCGATTTGAACAGAAAATTGATAGTCTGAATAAATAAGGATAAAAAAAAATAAAATAACCTTTGTCTTCAATTCAAATGACGTTATTGATTCTCATAGTGATTCCCACTACGTTACAATGTTATCTAAATTATTTATCGTAGGAGGGAGAGTGCGTATACAATGTTCATACATTCACTGTTTCAGTCATGCCTACGAAGAAAGAACTTTCATTGGCAGTGGACACGGCTTCATTAGCTGGAAGAAGATCTTTCCAAATTGAGAGCTGATTTCCAAAAAGGTAGTTGATAAATTATCATTACCTATACAAAGGTATATAAGGTTCGAAACTGATGAATGGAGAAGCAGAAATAACAACATCCTTTTTTCTTCATAATATCCGACAGAAACGAACTACTTTCCTGGCTAATGACACTACTGACATTACATTCAATCTGACAGATAGTCTATGCAGGTTTCTCCTCAGAGCATGATAAACCAATGCAAATGCCACCCCCCCTTATCGAAAGTCATATAAAATAGTTGTTCATGCAACAAGTGCAAAAAGTAAGTGTTTATCGCATTCGACGTAAAATTGTCTGACGAGGCCGTCAGGCCAAATTGGACAATGGGTCGAGTGCACCAGTGCAATAAAAAAATTCTTTTTCCACTAAATATAGTTCAATAAATATTTATAGAATGGAGCAGCTATACACATGTTTTAAGAATACATGAGTGTGTTGAGATGTTTCCAGTGCTTGAAGCATGGCCATCGTGCTGAAAATTGTAAACGTCATTGGTATTAAATAAAAATTTGGATACTTTCATATCTGTATTTACTCTAAACATTTCTCAAAATCAAAATCAGTCAAGTGGTTTGATGTGGTAACCAAAGATTAATTTATTTGATCTACTGAAATGTAAGTAATTTCAACTAATACTATTTTTCATAAATTTTAAAATATACTGTACAAACCAAATTGAAACATATAAACAATAAAAAATAATAAAATGGAAACGAAACATAAATAAAACTAAATATGATCTGAAACGTGCGATTTAGGGCCTTCCTGTTCATAAAAGAGGACATATGCATCTCCGCTCACGATCCATCTGGATGGAATTGGGGTCACATGTGGGTCAATATATTCATGTCAGTTGCTCGCATACGGATGTCTACAGTAGACTGTGTAGTGACCGCTGTAGGTAGACCCACTATGATTAGACAATGCATATAGACTATAGCGACAAGGGATACATTATCATCAGCATAATTACTCATGTCCAATCCCACTAAAGGAAAATCAATGGTGACATTCAATTTCCCTCGGAATCTTTCTGTTGAAGAAAACCGTTTCAAATGGATTACTAAAGTTTTCGGAAAATTATGGATTGATAGGGATTTTGAACACTTTTTTCTCTCTTTGCACTTCGCTATGACAACTAAGTTGTCGTCAAGACGTCAAAGATTCAAGTTGAAGCGTTGTCAAAATGACAGATTCTGCATTTTTCAAATTATTTTCAATTAAATTATTAAAAATTTTAAGAGATTCGTCAGGAAAAGAGCTCCCGATAACAATTTTTAAATCTGCGGATGAGATAAATTCAGACCTATTACCTACTAAATCACGAGAAGGATACTAACAGCAATACAACCAATTCTCAAACTGGTGTAGGGAAAAAGGGGTGATTAACTTTAGAGAAGATCGGTTTTTGATGTATTTTTCCGAACTGAGTAAGGTACTGAATTCCAATACCATATAGTTGCGTTTAGGGCTTCGCGAGACCAAGAGATTAGTCTTGGTCTTAGTTTTGTATCAAGACTTAATAAATCTTCCCAAGACCAAGACCAAGACTTGAATTTCGAGACCAAGACGAAGATCAAGACTCTCCCCCAAGAGTATTGGTCTTTGTTTTGGTTTCGAAAGAAAAGTAGTGAACTTAAATCTACTCAATAATGAGGAAATTTTGATGGAAAAATATTTTTCAAAATCTTTATTGCACTTATACAGTTTACAACAAATAGGTGTATGTTGTAAGGTCACAGTGGTTAATAAGTATTGTAATTTCCTCGGGATTCCGATTCCACTACTCTGCCGCAACCGCATCTTACTGCTGATCACACAGTAAACCATTGTAAAATGGTCAATAAAAACCTAATTAACATTCCAATAATTTTGAAGCTTTTTTCTGGTATGTCGGGCATCGACCTGTATGCTGTGTGGGTCTAATTTAATTAATATTTATTTAAGATTTCTTAAAAATTATATTATAATGTTAAAGAATGAGAAATACGTAATAACTATTGTATGAATATAAACTGTTGGACAATTGAATTGAATAATTAAAATTTCTAGACAAATTTTGATCCAAGACCCAGACTGTCAAGACCAAAACTAAGCCAGTTTCGTCTTGGTCTTGAAACATCAAGACCAATACCAAGACCAAGACTACATTTATTTTTCGAGACCAATACCAAGACTGATCAGTCTTGGTCTTAGTCTTGGTCTCGCGGAGCCCTAGTTGCGTTACTCAATGCTGAAATGTTTAGTTAAATTAAATCAAAACCTGGATATAAGCACGTTTGATAACTTGACATCATTCAAAATTTTTGTTTTCGACCACATAAAGGGCAGACTGTTACCAAAGAAGATTTATCCAAGTTTATGCTAGATCCTAATGAGATGTCCTATCATTGAAGTAGCTAGGTGTCATTTTTGCTCTAGCCGGTGCTATTCGCAGAGTGGAGCTTGTGAAAATCACAAAGAAAACCTAATTATTGTGAAAATTTTTGATTCGAGAAACCATGCATACTTCAACATTCTTTCTTATATTATCTGAAGATATAATGGAACCTTTTTGAAGCTTAATAGAAATTAAGCAAATTTACGGTCTCCTATCTCCACGAACCGTCGTTTTTTTATCAATTATAAAACGGCAAATGCTCTGTTCAGTGCGTAGACGTAAACACATTTGGAAAAAAGCTGGCAGATATCGCTACCTACTTAGGCCTACTTAACCCAGAACTTTACAGAGGTCACAGTATTAGATGATCCTCGGCAACGTTTCTAGCAGATTCAGACGAAGGGATAACCAACATAGATCAGAAGAAAACCACCTCGAGTAAAATTCTTTCATGTACTGACAACTTGCAATGGATGCTGTCTCCTTCATCTTCATGCACTTTGCAATCTACGAGTGTTACTTTTAACAGTCACCACCAACTACTACTCTGGACCGGCTTTTCTGGCTCATGTGCAGAATGCAACAAATCGTGTTTTTAACATTAATGATAATAATAATTGGTGGATATTCAGTAGTAATACCACAAGTGATTGAATTTACGCGATAAGTGAAACTTAATTTCTGAACGAAATGAATAGCTTCGAGAAAACACCACGAGTTCGCAGTAATCTGTTCGTTTTGAGATGCGTGCATAGCGTGATAACTTATGTCTGACGTTAAACTGTTATACAAATCTGAAAACACTGAACTTGACAGGCCAATTAGAGTCAAGAGTCAAGTTTGGTGTTATCGATAATCCTAACTTGACTAGACTTCCGATTGGTTCATTTGCCAAGTGCGTGAAATAGTCTTTGAAAGTTTTGCAAGTTGAAATAAAATATAAATTTCCAATGTTTTTTTAATATTTGTGCGGTCGTAGAAAAAATTATTTTCCTAATTCATGCGTAAAGTGTCTCACCTGCCCTTGTTGGTTTGTCCGAACTCCGCTTCGCGTCGTTCGGGTTAACGGCAGTCGCGTGCGGGGAAATATCATTTTCCGCACTTGTTAGGAAAATAACAATTTTTCAATCCTATATTGCATTGAGGTATTCACAATCATATTTATCACAGTGTCAATTTCATAGAACTTCCTCTTGAGTTCTTTCTTGAACCGCCATATATCTTTTTGTGAAAAAAATTCATAACATGCAGTACATTCAATATCTCCACTAGAGAGTTTTAATGATTGGTCATTGAGTTTTACTTATTTTTCATTAAAATTTGTGACCTTTGTAGGAATTGGTTTAACAGAATCTAAAGGTGAACTTTTTTATTCAATATTGTGAAGAATAATAAAATATATATGATTCCTTAACTCAGACCAAGACGGAAGACCTGTGGAAGTATGTATCAAGTAAATATCATTTTTTCTTGGCAAAAATCATAAGTATGAGAAGTAATTTATGATGGGGAGCATGTAAAGTTTATTTCATCTTAAATTTTCTAATATTCATGTTCACAAAAAAAGCGTAATCCTGTAATGTTCAGAAGTAGCAAAATCGCTTTTCAGTTTCAGGCGACAAAACATAGAATAAACAAAAAGAAAATTGTTTATTTTCCGTTAATTCATCTTGGCCAATATCTGTTTGAAAAATCATGGCTGTTAGGAGAAACTTCAAAAAACGTAATTTTCTAGCTAATGAGACGGGAAACAATAAAGACAGCAATAAATTAACGCCGTATAATCTGTTTATAATAAGTCAGTAACAGTTTACAGTATGGAACCCTTCATCTTGTGTTTCGAAACGAGGATGGATTTGGGAACAGGATCGGCTGCTAGTCTAAGAATTTAGTATGTAGTTTGAGAAAGTAATTATTCTCTAATAAACGAAATGTCAGATGTCTTGTATTCCTTTTATGACACTCTTTTATTGCACTGGAAATATTCTTTCCAATGCTACTGGTACCTTACTTGAATCAGTTCATCAAAAAAGTTTTTCCTATGCCTTGATTTCTATACAGGGTAATAAATTAAAATTTGAATGGGTTTGAACTGCAATATATTCGTTTCTGAAATAAACTTCAATTGGGATAATGGAAAATGCTTCTTTAGTTAGTTTTAACTGACAACTATTTGGCAATCAATGCATGTCTGATACTGACTAATTAGAAAATATAACTTTCATTTAATATATTTATGTAAACATATGTTACATAAACCTAGAGCTACTATGAATAGCAACCAGGCTGGAGCAAAAACACAATACAAGTCAATTACTTTGAGTACATACATTTTTCAACAGAATACATTACTCAAATAGGTAATATTTATACACTGTGCGGGGTTCAAGGGGGTGCCTGAAGTCCGGGCATCCCAACGCTACTCTCACCTCCATGTGGTGAGTCCTGGGCAATGGCATGACCTGTCATGACTGCTAACGAAGTGAAGCGGACTCTAGGGGTGGCTGAGGCGCCGCAGCCAACCGGAGTAGCGACCAGTGGGTCCCCAGCTCACCGTAAATCGACGCCAAAAACATACATGATCCTTCGACACTCGAAACATACACATTCATACATCACAGAGGGAAGCGAGAACTGACAAACCTGTCTCCAATGGAAGCCAAGGAGGGGCCTCGGATCGGGAGCTGCGGGGCTGGTATTCGTTGAACGAATCGCCCGCTGCCGCGGCACCGCCTGGCTGGAAACCAGTCCTACCAGGACTTCATTGATGAGGTATAGTCTAGTTCCTGAATTGTAGATAGTGATTCATCGTACATTTTCTGGTTTTTACGGGATTTGAAAGTGCGGAGGGAATGTACGAAAGTGGCAAAGTAAAACTTTATTTGAAGCCAAAGTACCCTGCTTTTTTCTGTTCGATTTTTTGACTTGCTTTATATGAATTCTAAACCGTATAACCGATGAGTCACTATCTACAATTCACGAACTAGACTATAGATTGAAGGAACTCGCAGCGAGATCTGGAAAACCTGTGTCCGATGGGAACCAAGGAGGGGCGTCAGATCCGACGCTGCGGGACTGGTAGCCAGTGAACGAATCACCCGCGGCCGCTGTAGCGTCCAGCTGAGAACCAGCTCTACCAGGATTTCCACGAGAAGACGGTTTGTAAGTATATTTTTTTGGCCAAGTGATATAGATACTCTATGTGTTAAGTAGGAAATCGCAATCCTCTCCGATAGTCAAGCAGCCATCAAAGCGTTGAGCTCATATAACATTAATTAACTCAAAGATGGTCTGGGAATGCCTAGACAGACTTAATGATCTAGGCAGGAACAACAAGGTGATCCTCCTCTGGGTGCCGGGGTACGTTGGAGTGGAGGGCAATAACTCAATAAAAGTGAAGAAGCAATGAGAGCAACATACCGGCAAATACTTCCAGGGCTGAGGCAGGCCACAGATCTCCTCGACAATTTCAGTTGAGCAAGACCGGAAACACTGATTAACCTCACGAGATTTCTGACGGGGCACTGCAG
This sequence comes from Chrysolina americana, assembly GCA_958502065.1. Classification (NCBI taxonomy): domain Eukaryota; kingdom Metazoa; phylum Arthropoda; class Insecta; order Coleoptera; family Chrysomelidae; genus Chrysolina; species Chrysolina americana. The sequence goes on from OY293419.1 coordinate 39,057,600, forward strand.
ACTCAAAGAACACCTGAGGAAGCTAGCTAGGACGACAGCACCTGCAGGTTCTGTGGGGATCATTCAGAAACACCCCATTATATATTGATGGAGTGTTATGCTGTATCACAAAAGATTGAATATACTGGTATCACACCAGCTGACTGTGCAAGAAATACCACGAATAGACCCCCTTAAAATCCTTAAATTCGTCAAGGAATTGAGGCTTGAGGGGCTGCTGCATACAAGAACACCTTGAGATAGCAGAAGAAGAAGGGGCACAATAGATCTAATGGTACCTGTAAGCGTTCCATATAATCTCTCGACTTGAATGAGGATTTTATTTAATACCCATCAAGAATTTTTTCCCGTCAACTTTCAATAAGCATAACTTTTGGTGCAATTATATTACAACATTCTTTTGAGCACTTACGTCATTCCACCTTGACCTTGAGTTACTATTGGTTGAAAGGATGATTTCTGAGATATTTGGCGACAACATAAACATCATATGGTCTTCTAATAGTACTACTACTACTACAAATTGTATGGCGTCCGGCTTCAATGGGCTGGATACCATCCTCATCAAGAACTTTCCAAAAAAGGCCCGCGTTCATTTGATCCACATAATTAACGGCATCATTAAGTGGCAGTACTACCCAGAATGTCTAAAAAAGGCTGTGGTAGTCCCTATCCTAAAACCTAGTAAGAATGGCGATAAACTGGAAAGCTTTAGACTCGTCCCGCTGCTGAGCGTGGTGGTAAAGATCGTCGATAAGATTCTCCTGAGACAAATGATGAGCCTCGAAGAAAAACTCAAAATAATCCCCGATGAGCAATTCGGCTTCCGCCTGGGTCACAACACGACCTCGGAGGTGGTCCGGATTGCGCACGGGGAGAAAAACGGTTTTCATCGAGGCCTTGTCACAGTCATGATGCTGCTGGATATGCAGAAAGCCGTCGATACCGTCTGGGTTAAAGGTTTGATCGCCAAAATGCTAAGGACAGACATGCCCACTTACATGGTGAGGCTGATAGAGAGTAAATGGTACTCTCTCGCAGGTATACCACAGGGCTCGAGTCTATCACCACACTTGTATTCCATACATACACATGATTTTCCTCGGTCCGAGGGAACGGAAACGGCAATGTACGCGGATGATACTGCAATATATTGCTATTCCTTCTCTAGCGAAGTCGTCGCGACGCGTATTCAGTCCAGGCTAGATAGGGAAATCATGCCGTATCTGGCGTAGTATTAGAGATCGTAGTGATTCCGACAAAAACCGAGGTCATCAACAAAATCCAAGTTTGCGCGTACCTACCGTAAGTTGATGATCGACGGTCATGTCATAAAGACGTCCAGCCCCGTGAGATATCTCGAAGTGTAGCTGGACAGGCGTTTAACAATGAAAGCGCCTATAAGTCTGGCGATCCAGCGGGCTGCCGCGGCAGTAAACCGCATTTACCCGCTGATCGTTGGAACTTCGCCGTGGAGCATAAGTTCCTACAGATAAAAATTCAGAACAGTGGGAGAAGCAGGTCCTTTGATAGATGGAGTCGGAAAATCCTCAAGAGTTAGAAAATCTGCCTAAACTTTTCTATTTCCGAACCTGCTGAACTCCTCAATCCTGTGCCGAAGGAATTTTCTAAACATTCGACCCCTTTGTGACGTGATTTTTGAATGATTTTCCAAAAGATAATTATCATCCAACATTTTTCAAATGGGTTTTTCAAGACCATTAGAAAGCAACTGAAAACAGCATTCTGCGACTAACTCCCTTCGGACACTATGCACTCTTTCTAAAATTTATACCACACCAGTGATTCGGAAAGCCAGCTCTAGATCTCTAAAAGAGATTTCTGAATAGAATTCTAAATTATGTTTGATGATTATAGCACTGGTGAGATGTAGTATGCAGTAGCGTGCTGAACTGGGGTGCGGGGGTGCTGTAGCACCCCGGGCCTTCCCTCGTCCAGAGCCCGCCAGGCCCCCCTTCCCCATGGTTTAGTAAAATATCCACAAATTCTCTCAATAAAAAAAAAACCAAAAACAATTTTTCTTCGAGTAAATCGTCAAAAAAATGGGGACCCCTTCGATGTTTCTGCACCCCAACCAACAATCTGTCAGCACGCGCCTGGTAGTATGACTACACGAATATTGAGATTGGGATTGAAATTAAATGTCAAACGCTCAGTTTACGAATCTGTAATCATCCACAGGAATACAGAATTATGATTATCTTGTGAATCATGAACTGGGTACCTTTCAAGCATTGTTCAGTTGCCTTCCAAACTCCCGTTGTGATCACAATGGGCTGACAAGTGAGATGGTGACCACCAGGAAAGTACTAATTAACTGGGACTGGAAGCATAGTAGGTTGAGAACAAAAAATATTTGTTTATATTAATGATCAAAAATTAGGTAGGTATACCACAAAGGTAATTAAATTAATATTCTCCACTCTGATAGCGGAAAAAAATATCGATTATATCAAGCAAATATTCCCAAGATAAACATTGAAGTATGTACCCAGCGCCATCTCTAGATTCCAGAAAAAGCACTTCAACTATCCACATCACATCTCCTCTAGGTCATATCGACTACATAGTGAACTTTAGCCTTTTTATTTGTTTCCTGCAGAATATTTCAGTAATTTTAATTAAGTAGAACAAAATATGAGACTTCACCTCCTGTTGAACTTTGAGCCCATTGAAAATTGAAATTATTGTTCAGGATGTCGAGAGTTATTGAACTGTAGACAGTTCGATAGTATGTTTTTTCCATGATATCTGCTCCAGGTCTTCCTCTATCGTTAAGAAATGGTAAATAATAACCTACTTTCAATTTTTGAAGAGTGCAACAATATGGAGAACATCAATTTATCTTTCTAATGAAATGCTATTTTTGTGCAAATGCATTCACTTCACTGAAATGATATACACGATAAAAAGAATGCGAAAGTTGTCCACAATGTAGATACAATAAACATAAATAACAGTAAAATTGTTAGCAGAGTACTCAGAACTGATTCGAAAATAGAATTAATTTTTCTAAAAAACTAAACTCTATTTATTTTCAATATCATTAATCTTCTTCTATTTACATAATTACAGAAATATAAAACCAAACAAATAATGAAAGTAGAGCAACATTCACATAATTTCCAACAAAAATTAGATCAAGAGTAAATTGAACTTATTATTCATTTGAGATATAGAAATACTTTCATTAAAGAAAGATTAATAACTTCTTTAGGATACTTGTGGAAAAATTTTACATTTTCATATTGAAAAAAATAATTTTGTTAGAAACAAAATAATTATAATCATAACTTCTTTTATTCACCACAGCGATTAAAGGAGCCAGGAGCTAAAAAAATTATTTAATTTATAATTATAATGATGTGATATCGCACTTCCACTCAATCCTTTCGAATTGTTACCATATGATACGTGATTAATGAGATAAACAAAATGATATTTAAAATATAAAAAGATGAAAATAATGACATGAAGAATATACAGGCCATTTTTTGCTATCTCGGAAACGGAGAACATGTGTTTTTTGACGTTTTCTTCTGAAAAAAAATCATCAATATTTGGTCATACAATTTCCGTCAGTGTAGTCTCAAAAAATGTCAGAGGAACTTTCAGTACTATTTCAAATTTGTTATAATATGATAGGAACCGATTTCCGAAGCTACGTTTCTTTCATTAAATTCCATAGTCAACCTCATTGTTTTAAATATGGTCCTCTAGTTTTTTTTCATCAATTTTAGTAGCCACTGTTTTAACAAATTCAGCTATTATTCATAATACTTGTATTTCTCGACGTTTTTCTTCAAAAAAAACATCATCAGTATTTGGTCAAACAATTTCCGTTAGTGTAGTCTAAAAAAGGTAAAAACCAAAATCTTAGAACTCAAAGATAGGTACTTATCAACTCCTCATATCTTTTGAAAATTTGCATGTAGACGTGAATGCCTATGAATTCCAGAGTTTTTGTATGACTATGGAAGAACTGTTCAAAAGTCAATTTTTATGGAAAACAAATGTTTGTTTCTGATGTTTTCTGGCAAATTGAGAAAAAAATTCTTAGAGTACTGAAATTAATTGATTTTTTCAAAGTGAGCTATGAATTATCAAATTAATGAAATTGTCAAAACTATTAACAAGTACATTAATAATCATTTGATTCGTGTGAATTTGTGAGGTGAAAACCATGAATTTTTCTAATGACGAGAAAGTTGATAAGCTTTTCGTATGCGCGAAATGTTTGAGAAATTCTACTAGATCTCTGTGTATGGGGAATTGTACTTTAAGAGGCATCAGCCATCCGAATGATATTTTCAACGCATTAGCCGCTTTCCAATTGCCACAGGGAGTAGCTCTGAGGAGCTCCGGGTAGCTCCTGAAGTGATTTGACGGATCACGACAAATTATGTTCCAATTAAAACCCATTTATAAAGTCAGGTGTGGTTCACTTCAGGATCAGTTCAGGGGTAACAAGCTCCAATGGGGGCTACTACCCTACCCTGGCAATTGGAAAGCAGCTGTTGAGAGGAGATTACGGAATCAAGGTTCATTTGAAAAACCTCGAGTAAGAGAATAAGTGATTAAGAAACGATGGACGGCAATTCGAACATTTTAAGAGATACTAACATGAAAGGTCCTATTTGCAAATTTGGCATTTTCCCTTTTGTGGCTACTTGGATGTGCAAACTCACAGCGTCCCATCTATGGTGAATTGACTGCATTCATGTCTAAAACGTATGTCCTAAGTGTATAAATCATTAAATTGGCAATTATCTCAAAACAATGAAATTCTAGATAGGACCTTTCATGTTAGTAGGACAGTTGGTGGTTAGGAGTATTTTGACATTTTCTTCTGTTTGTTACTTGATATATTACATTTGCTTCTGATATTGGAATTTATGTATATCTTGGGGTTCTAGACACAAAAAATATTGGTTCTTACATTTTTAGTAGCTCTGACGGGGAATTGTTTGACTATATACTGATCATGAGCAAAACGTCGAGTAATCATGTATTGTGATTACTAGCTGAATTTGTTAAAACAGTGGCCAGTGAACTTAATGAAAAAAACTAGAGGCCTATATTTAAAACAATAAAGTTGACGATGGAATTTGATGAACGAAACTTCGCATTGAAAATTGGTTTATAACAAATATGAAAAAGTATCGAAAGTTCTTCTGACTTTTTTTTGATGATACTTTTTCGGAGAAATACTTCGACTTTTTTTATAACATTCGAAATGGAGGTGGTAGAGACCATGAACAAAATTCGACCATTTTAGTTTTTGACGAATATATCAAAAACAACCATTCATACACATGAGAAACAATAATACAACAACAATATTTGTAATTCTATTCTAAAAAATGATAAAAGAATAATAGGTTCATGAATTTTGTGTTGGCGAAAAAAAGAGATAAACAATAAAAAATGTAATTCAGATGAGTATTTCTTTATTGTTTTTTTATTGGATGAGCGTAGGTATACTCAAAGTGAATATATTTTGTCAACAAGAGTTTGCATTATTTGGATTTGAAAACAGCTGAAAATGTTGTTGGAGAAAGATCTTTCAAACATGGAAGTATCGATTAGATGCTTACCATTTTTTCCGTGAATTCAGTAATGGTGAATATCTTTCCCAATCATTACATCTGTGAAGAATACGACGGTCAGACATGGTCAGACATGTTCAGCCATCTCAATTCTTCGATTTTGCGTGAAATCGATTTATATTTTCGTATTCCGAATATAAATCTTACACATGCGTTCTGGACTTTCTGGATTGGTGGTCATATGTAGCTATACCAGTGTGGTAAACAGTATCCATGTAGTTGAAGTTTCATAAAACTAAAGCTTGACATATGATGATTTTCGATTTACGATGCATACAATAATTAAAACCATACAGTTCTTTCAATAGGCTCTTTCAATACAGTTGGTGATATGACCTGAATATCTTAGAGAGGAATCAGTAATATAAGTCCTAAGTTTTTTGTGTTGAGAATTGATGAATGTTCAGTAAAAACCCCTTTTGATGAATGTTGTTGAACATTTTGTGATGAGAGAAGATCATTGCGCTTCTTGAATGCAATGTTTGCAATATTCTGTTTGAATGATAGATATATCTTCAGCATAATAGTGGGATTCGCAGAAAGTAGCATATGTATCAAAGCGTGCAGTGTGAATGGTATGTAGCAAGAGACCCAATTTTGAGCCATGTGGTACTCCACTGATTACTGGGAAAGGCTCCGAGAAGCTGTTTTCCATCATTACAGGTTGAAGACCCTGACAGCTAATTCTGGATCATCGCAGACGTATCTTCACTGAAAACGAAGTAATACAACACAGTTATGAGAAGTTAATGATTTATTCTGTCAAACGCTTCAGAGAAGTCAAGAAGGATCAACGCAGTGACTTTAATTTTATCAGTCACCCCCAGAAGTGCAGTAGTATAGGTGTGATAAGGTCTAAATCCTGATTGATTTTCCGGTTACACGTCAAACTTATTTACATGTTCCCTCATTTGGAAGTTCATAGCTTTCTCGATCAATATTGGCAAAACGGGAAGTACACTTAGCACGGATTGTACAATACAAGTTCACCAACAGTTCAAGTGAACTAAGGTCAGTTGCTAGGGATTTGCCAATGGAATTTTAGTTCCTGAGTTAGTGAACTTGTTTTGTACAACCCGCTCTTTTGGGCGTAAATATTCGATTTTGGATGTTTTTTAATCTGAGGAATTGGAGAAATATACGCCAACTTCCAAGATTTAGGAAATGTTTTCATTAGGAAAGAACAACTTATGACATGGGTGAGGCAAGATATAATGAACGAGCAGCATAGTAATGACTGATTGAGACTGATGTCATCGCATCCAACCGCTTTTGTCTTGACCGAGTTCAGATAATTCATTCTTGATATTGGTGAAGTTTCTCAATTCTTTGTAGTCCAGTTGACTGGGCTCATATCTTTTTTTAATGTTTTGAGTGTTTCATCTCTAAGGGCGTGTTGTACAAGACAAGTTTCCCAACAGTTCAGTTGCTAGAGATTAGCCAATAAAATTTGTAATTCCTTAGCAATCGAAATCTTTTCATGCACTCAAACTGTTGATGAACTTGTCTAATAGAACTTGCCCTAGTATTATCAGGGACTTAATATTTTCCACTTTTTTTGTAATTCTCGATGTGATAGGTGGAAGGTGATGATTTAATTTGTAGACTATTTCAGTATTGAAAATTTTGAGTTTTTCATGTATGTCCTGTATGTGATAAATTTGATCCAAGTTCCGTATATTAGCGTGAGTGATATCATGTTTGTTGTTGCGCATTTTACTCACAACCATATTGTGGTCGGACATATTTGCTGTGTCGAAAATCTTATATTCAGTAACGTTCTAGTTTTCAGAGAGAAAGTCCAAGTCAAGAATATTAGTCGCAGCTGACCTGAATCAAGCAAACACTTTCTTGTAGTTGTGATAGTTTATTGAAGCTATCAAATCGAATTCCTTAATAATCAAAAACAAACAAAAACAAAGTATACCTAAGCAATCATCGAAATCATCCAAAAATTTACTTACAACAAATGTTGCAGCTCTATAAATTGCGCGTATGCAGGTGGGTTTCCCATTTACTACAGATGCCACATTTTCTCGGAGCTTTCTGTCGGCATATTTCCAATAATTTCACTTTTAATATTTGAATTGTCGTAGGTAGCCCAATCACCTCCTTAACTACCCATTCAATTAAGACGAAAGAGATAAAAGTTTTGGATACTCATCATATCATCAGGTTCGTGCCTGGATCTCTTCTTAGGGCGATGGACGGCCATGTCCGGTGGGCGTCAGCACTATGCAGGGGGAGGACTATCAGGGAGTCTGGGGGGAAGTTGTATGGAATATAATAAATAAATTTTGAAATTTTAATCTCTGAATACGCATTTCAAACGATTTGATAGTTCCAAATCCATTTCATCTACATGCAAATAATGAAGCTTTTTTTACTCGTTTTATGCTTCAGAAAACAATAAAAAAATTAATTTAATATTCAGTAGTAGCCTACAGTTACAACACTCAACCCGGCCGCTCAGCAATATCTACCATAAACCTCACCTTAGAATATCCAGATTGAATAATATTAATTTAACTTATTGTTTTGTTTATTCAAGACGGGATTAATTATGCTGTTGAATGAGACATCATTGAAATCAAGTAAACTGCTCAATGTTAGTACCCTGACTGTGGAATTTATTAGTTCCAGAACAAAAGGGTGCAAAAAATTTCGGGCCCACAAGGATACGTCCCGGTATCCCGCCGACCCAGCACGGGCCTGCATATCATCTGTTTCAGCTTCCGTTAAACACGTCTCTACTACGAGAACAATATCAGGGTTATAACGAATAACGACTTCTTTGAAACTGGCACACTTAGAAAAAAACGAACGTTGATGTATTATATAATAGTATTATATTGTTTTGTTTTATTATTCGTTGAAATAAAAGAATAATTGAATCAATTTAATATAATTTCGCTCACCGAATAAAACTTCCAAATAATTAAAATTAAAAGTTCAGCTTTTATTATTATTATTATTATTATTAGGTCTTTATTTAGCAAAAATACTAATTCACAAAATTACAGAGTACACATGTATACCTATAAAATTGCACAACATGTAAAACAATTATATAAATAATCAAATCCAAAAGTAACGAGCACATTTAAAACAAATATTTGTAAATAATATTTCACGCATGTACATTAAACAAATATTGTTGTTATTATTTCAGACGTCATTCGTCACTACATATACAATAAATATTTCACCTGTCGAAAAGTTAAAAAAAAGAAAAAACGTAAATAATATCTCACACAGTTATCACTACATACCTATTAGTTGAAAGAATAAGAACATTCAACTACTTCGTCCATGACATTGGTCCAGTAGTCTCTTTTTCAACTTTACTTTCAATAGATTGATAGCAACGCAGGTCTTCAAGGATTCAGAAAGTTTATTATAGCAAAAGATACCCTTATGCAACAATGATTTTTTTGTGCTTTTTTTATTTTTTTTTTTCTGAACATATATGTCATTTTGTGAGCGTGTTTCGTGAGTGTGAATATTATTTCTAAATACCAGTTTAGCCGACAAATACGAGGGAGTGAGAGATATTTTCATTTTATGTATAAAAACCAAAGCTTGATACTCAAAATAATGTTCTACTGACATTCAATTTAAAATACACAACATATTTTTGATTGATGTATCTTTAAGAACACCCAAAATTATACGCAGCTTTTGAATTCTGTCCTTTTCATTATTATTAACTACGTACAGTATTGAAGACGCGAAAGTTAAATGTGGTAGGATAATAGTATTATATCCCGTTATGCGTGACCATTGGTAAAATAAATGGTGCTACCCTGGATAGAAAGTTGGTGTTTTTTGAGATTTTATCGCTTACATATGTTACTCGGTCTTTGAATGTGAGGTTTCGGTCTATTATGATACCCAAATATTCTATTTTTTCAACAGTTTCAATTTCATTATTGCCAATACTAATTTTTGAACTATTTTTGAAAGAGTCATATTGCTGTTTATTACTTATTAGTAGAAATTTGGTTTTTGACGCGTTCAATTTGAGTAATTTTACCATTGCACCAGGATACTATATTTTGTAAAACGTTGTTAATCGTATCAGCGAAAGTGGGTATGTCTTCAGTACAAAAGTAAATTAATGTATCGTCTGCGAATAGAGGGATTTGGCAGCTTTTAACAAAATTGACAATATCATTTATATACAACAAGAACAACAGTGGCCCCAGTGTGTTTTCCTGTGGTACACCGTTTTCATTTGAAATTTCTGAAAATGTTATTTTGTTAAGATGTGTAACCTGTTTCCTATTCTGAAGATAATTAATGATCCATTCCAATGCCATCCCTGAAATGCCATACTTTTGTAATTCGCATATTAGCTTTTGTCTATCAATTGTCTCAAATGCGCGTTGTAGGTCAAGAAATACTGCTCCAATCATTATATTATTATCCTGATACTCTTTCCAATCATGTAAGACATTTTGAACAGCACTTTCGCAACTATGTGACTTTCTGAAACCTGATTGATTCTCGTACAAAATATTATTATCCGAGACATAATCAGTTAATTGATTACAGACTATATTTTAGAGAACTTTTTCAATGGCTGCCAGCATATTTATGGGTCTCAAATCGCTTGTTATTTTAGAATTTTCTAATTTTTGGGATCGGGATTACAGTAGATATTTTCAAAGCCGATGGTAAGGTGTCTGTTTCAAGTGAATTAAATAATATAAAGAGGGTTTCCTATACTATCGTAATTTTTTTTTGTTCTCTACTGAACAGATTAAAATTCATTAGTACGTTCACGGGTGCTGACATGATATTTTTTGTGTCAATTTCTGAAATGATTTCATCGATGCTGTTCACGTAAAATGAGTTAAGATTATTACACAATAGACTTGGTTCGTGAATAATTTGGTGATCAATTTCAATTTCATTAATGGTATTTTGTTTTTTCCAGATAATAACGGTTTCAATATCTGCCACATTTTTTTTGAGTTTTTCTTGCAATCATCTATTTTACTTTCGAAATAAACTTTTTTCTTCGCGTATCGCTTGCACCGCTTTATTTTTACATCGTTTGTATATCGCTTTATTCTCCATTGTTTTATTCTGTTTGTACATTTTATAACATATATCTCTTTCTTTAATTGTTTCACAAACTCTATCATTCCACCACTCTATGTATCTTGCTTTGATTATAATCTCTCTTTTAGGAGCAACTTCGTTTAAGGTACAGAATAGGGTTGAAAAAAATGAATCATATTTGTCGTCTATACCGTCATGAACATAGTTCTGTTTTGAATTCAATTTCTTGTTGATATCGTCAAAATTTATTTTACCACGTGATAAAATTCGTTGATCTGTACTTGTATCGAGCTTTTTTTTATCACCAAGACAAAGTGTAACCATATAGTGATCAGAAATTTTGGGTGATTTTATAACTTGGCTACTAATTATTTCAGTATTACTAAATACAAGATCAATAATACAACCACCACAATCGGAATGACGAGTAATTTTGTTTATAAACTGTTCGAAGCCCAAATCCACCATGAATTTATTTATTCTTTTTTTATAAGTATCTTCTCCTAGCCAGTTGATATTGAAGTCGCCAATAATCAATGTCGTTGAGTTGACATCCGGGGTAAAATTCAACCAATTTTCCAAACTATTCAAAAAGTCTGCGTTGCTACCACTTGGGGAACGGTAGATACTTATAATTATATAAGACTTCGTAAATACAGAAACTGTTATTTTCAACAACTAATAATTTTTTTCTAATACAAACATTTATTATTTTTAAATCGTTTCTAACAAAAAATAACACCCCTCCGGTATGACTATTATGGCTATCATATCTGGCAATTTGGTATCCATTTACATGAATTTCATGATCCTTAATATATCATTTGTTAGTCTAGTTTCTGTTAAACATACTACTAACGGTATTGAATCAATACGAATTTGAATATCTCGTCAAATTTGGCAATCATACTTTGTGAATTCAAAAGTAATACGGAGTTTTTCAAATCTATAAAAAATCATTATTAATGGTAATAATAATAATAATAATACTCCCTCATAAACACTCGTTGAGTGTACCCAAAGGCATAGCCTGTGCGGGTAGAGGATGGCTATTATTATTATTTGCCGTGGCGCTCCGGGGCGACTCACTGATGTTTCAGGTGATGTATTCACTTTTCAGCTGTAGGAAAACCCGGAAAACCTACAGCACCACCTCAGGTGGTCGGTGTGCACTCCAAGCTAGCACTAGACGAGATTGGCATCTAGACAACTCACCATAAACTTGCTTTTCAACAAGACATGCGGTCGCTATGCTGGAGTTTCAAACAGCCTGTGTCTCAGACCGCTGATCCACCGACCACACTGGTCGGTGGATGATGAGAACGTATTTGAATCACTCGCCAAACTCATATTTTGCTTCACATCCAATTCAGGGATTTTAACAGTATTTTTTTTTTTCATCTATTTTTTTACTCTTAGCAAAGTACAACATGTGCATTCCTCGACTGTACACAAAACTATTGGTTCTGATGAGGGAATTGATATTCATGAAAGTGAAGGACTCATTTGAATATAAAGCGTGGTATATTTTTTTGTTTACTTCATTTATGAATTTATTGAGAACTGCTCTGTTTCGCCATAATGGCACCGACAGGTATATGAGATTTGTTGATAGACATACTTCCTTTAGTTTCTGTATTCTACTGTCTCTCAGACTTTTATCTGTCAAACAGTTAACCAAACCACCCGTCACTATCACATAGTCATTTTTATGTACATCTCTTGCAAGAGCATCTATATTTTCAACAATGCTATCTAGTGTTGTGATATGTTTTATTATGGAACAAATTTCGTACTGATGTCCTGAACTTATTGTTAAAATCGGCGTGAAGTTTACAATATTACTATCTCCCAATATCAAAATTTTATTTTTTGGATTTTGATGGGCTTCTGTTGGGTCTTCTTTCACGGTTTCAGATATCAAACCATTATCTGCTTCTGGGACTCACCTCTTTCACTATTGAGAATATTTATCTCATTTCTCAATTTCTTCAGCTCTTTCGCATATTGTTCGTTTTCCTCCGTGAGTACTTGCATATCTGTTAAAAAATTCTTTCTCATATTAATTAGTTCTTGGTTGAGTTTGGTGATAGTTTGTTGATGTCTGCGAGTTTCTGTCATGAAGCTTTCCTCCGCCTCACAAACTTCATCTTCGAAATCATGCTTACTTCTTTTGAGTTTAATGATAAACTTATCTTTTTCTTCATGTTCTTTCCTCAGAGAGCTGATTTCCTGTAATAACTGATTTGTCATCTCTTTTGCTTCACACTCCTTCATGTCGAGAGCACTTTTCAGCCTATCAATCTCTTTCTGGAGTTTGAAGCATCGTTCTTGATATTCCGTGAAACATCCGGTATTTTCCAAGTTTTCTTTTTTGGTAGTCGAGACTGGTTTCGTTTTTGTAATACTTGTGTTATTACGGCTTCGTGATCTAGTGCTCCGCTGGCTTTGATAGATCTTAGTCACAGAATAACAGATTATTATTCGACTTGGCAACAACGCGTCGAAATTTATTTGATTGAGATCCTTTTCCGATATTTTTGTCATTGCGTGAGAACCATCTGATCTCCTCAAGTATATATTTTCGTTTTTCGCCAACACACAATTCGATTTTTTTTTTTTGTATTCGTTTTTCTTAAAGCAAATAGAGCCCAATTATCACGAGTTCATTTATATTCATAATAGTATGTTCCTTGGCACTATCTGAAATATCATGTAGTCCTTGGTAGAGAAGTCTCAATTTATTTTACTACATTTCAAGATTTCATCACGATGTGATTATACCAGGAATTTCACAATGCGAGAAGGGCCGGGGCATTTGTTCGAATCCGATAACAATTTCCGAACTGTTCCAATTCCATTGTTAATACCAGTGCAAAGGCGAGATGCTGAACAATGACAAACACATTCTCCTCCTTTACTTCAGGAATTCCAGTGATTTCCAAACAATTTCTCAAGTTTTGTTTTTAAAAATGTAATTTCAGTTCTCATGTGTAATCATTCGACTACATGTTTTTTTTCCTCAGTTATCTTGACGTTTTCGATAGCCGCTGTGTTATTTTATTCATTTTCAAACGAGTTTTTGAAAGTTTTTTTCATTAAACGATGATAATCACATTTACTCATAATATAGGATGAAAATTTATAAAATTGATAAATGAATCAAATGAATCCTGAAACATAGAATCTTCCAATGTCACCCTGTAAATATGCATGCAGTAACATTTGCGTTGACCTCGAAATAATTTCTGAAGATGGTGCAGAGATTCTCGAACCAGTATCTTGGAAACAAGGTGAGTCCTCGAAGAAACTGTCGTTTCACCACTTCAACAAACACCTTGTATTTCCAAAATTACTCAGAGGATAGAGTGGTGTCAAAATAACCTGTTGTTAAGGGCGGGGTCTTTTCTCTGTGTGTACATTATTTTGATTTGTGCAATTTTTCATGGACTTCTATTTTGAAGTAGGTATAAATAATCTGAAATAATGTGCAATGTTATGGGATAAGACACCAGCCTCCACAATAGCTTGTTCCTTACCATATGGACCTGCAGAGGAACCTCAAACCGACTGGCACAACGCAACAACGTTAACTTAGTCCAGTATTCGGTAAAGCACATAGCACTGCCAAAAATGTTATAACATCCTGAGCAGACAATAAAAGACTCGAGTATTGACGTAGTCTACCGAGCCTATCCCATTCCAAAGCATTTATTGCTTGCATAAGGAACAAACAGGACTCCGACAAACTGCTAGAACTCAATAGAGCACATCTCAGAGTTATAGTAGGTTTGCTCACTGGCCACTGTAAACTCAAACACCACATGCATAAAATCGGACTTGCACAAGATGCATGGAGGAGGATAAAACGGCTAAACACATTTTATGTACATGCCCTACAGTGGCCAGAACCAGATTTTCAACATTTGGCAACACAACAGTAAGGCCAAAGAACCTGGTAAATTGTTCTCCCAACGTACTCCTCAATTTCGTTGAGAGATTGGATATACTGGGAGAAATATAACCATAGGGTGATCCGCAATAGGCCATTGGCCGCAGTGGAGGGCCTGGGGTTTGAACGTGAGTGGGCCCATACTCACGTTCAAACCTAACCTAACGTCCCTACCATAGCATAGTCCAATAGTATATCGTATGTTATACAATACAGATATGGATTCAACAGCAGACTGAAGAAATACAGTGAGTCCAAGATAAAGTTGTCCACCATGCGTATATCTGAAACGGTAATAAATACAGTAGAGGTATAACATTTTCAAAAATATTTTCATATTTCAAATTATTTTGGAACAAAATTTCTCGATTTCTTGTTCAATTAAACAGTAGATTATCTTTCATTTGGCTGGGAATGACCACCTGCAGACATGCATGTTTCGAGGTTTTGCCTCTCATCAGTTCCAGGCTAGGTCGGCCAACATTATAATGGTCCTGTCCCTGCCAAATGAATAAAATTCCACCGTTTTACTGATATTTCCTCACAAATGGACCCGGGACCAACAACAGAGTTGGTCACAGCGCCATACGCGGAAACTCAAGAACAAACCATTCTCGGCAGCACAGACTCCGGAAAGAGTAGTAAACGATTTTATTAAAAAATTGCACTGAAATTGAAAAATTATTTGGCATCTCTCTTTACCACAGTCTAGATTTAACAATGGCATTAATGGCACATTATGTATTTTTTACTTCGATATAAAAAATCGTGACGCAATAATTAAAGGTACCCTTCAATTTTGAGTTCGATATAAAATCCTGGCGCGTATTCGTCTCCATTTGATGGGTATCATTAATAATCTTGCCACGATTTTCTATCAAAAGGACAACTAAAGAAGGTCGATGAGGATTAGGGCAGTCGATGGCAAGCCAACGCATATGTATTGTGTACTATTCTTCGTAGACTGTATCGTCAACAACGAGCCTTGCACTAAGCAGCTAGATACAGATGCGACTAGGACAATCCTTGGGCCCACCTTTGCACAAACAACCACCAGACTGGAAACTATGCACAGCAACAAGGGAGCCAGTCACTGTTTATGGTGAGCTGATTTTGGGCAGCAATAAAGTGAAACATCGGGCATTAATACCAGACATCGAGGACGAGTCAATCATTGGAATAGACATAATGAATTCCAAAGGGTTCGAACTTAATTTCAAAGACGGCGTCCTACATGTGAACGGAAAAGAGCTGGGCTTCATGGGAGAAGTGAAGAAACGATTCGTGTCGTGATGGCTGAAGATGTGAGCGTTCCTGAGAGGGCTGAACCATACTGGAGGCTCGCCTGGACGGGGCTGCCAGCAGTGGAATCATAGTGATGTTCGAGCCCAAGCTTCATCACGAGAAAATTAGAGGAGAAATTACACTAGGGAAAACCTTGTTGCGTGTTGATAAATTTGTGCGTGTGAGGGTAATGAATGTCAATTATCACCCGGTGACTAGGAGTGTGTGGCACTGTAAGCCAAGTAAACCTTTTTCTAGTTTAACAAATATATCAAATCAATATTTGTTTTTTCCGTCAACTGGCTGCATCCTTACCAGCTTCTCTCAGATTTCTTCGATATACTTTCAACGTGTGATGACATGTACCGTACCTTGTCAGTCCAAAAACGCCTACTTCCTCATTGGCCAGAAGAGTACCAGAAGTGCATGTAGATGACTGTCCGGTATATATATAAAGGTGAGTAAAAAAAGTGGTGTACCGTACGTAGTTTTGTTCCCTGAATACGAACCCTAAGGAAATTCGATGGGCATAACTTTAGCTGTTCTGAATCTTAAAAATCGACTATATTTTAAAATGAATTTAAAAAAATAACACAAAATGCCTCCTTTTATGTGAACACTTTTTTCAGACGCTAATCTACCTAATTTCACTATCGTTTTAAACAAAAAATGTACCGTTCTTATAATCCCAAACATAACCTCCTCTTTCAGTAACTTTCATTCTCGAGATAAGTTGGTCACTTGGAATCTTCACCGCCTTCTACTCAAATTCGAATATGAGCAAATAACTTCCCATGTATATGTTTAATTTTCGCTATATGTTACAATTGTTCAATTCCAGCCTGGATAGACCCGCTCAATCTATATATATATATATATATACAGTGTGTTACAATTTACTAAGCCTCAACCCGTATTTCTGTGGATTTTGGAAATTTATTTATGTTTTCTTCAATATGTACTTCTCGAAATGCTCTCTCTATCTTGTCAGGTAAAGAAGTTTCATCAACCACCTTTTCACGACCTACTACGACCACAGAATGCATGCCAAAAATCGAGAAAAGGTATTAGACATTTTTTTAGCCAATTTTGGTTAGAGCATTCGAGAATGGTTCATCTCGAATACCTCCATATGAAATGATATCTTTTACTGGTAGTTTTCTATACCTGTTACAATTTTTGAAAAAGAAAATCTTTCAAGTCACTCTGTATGAAAAATTCTGTGTAAATTGGATTGAATTGAGGCAAGTGGTCGGATTCAGACGATCTGTTTACTAATGAAAACACATTTCTTTTTTCTAAAATTGTAACAGGTACAAAAAACACTCTGTAAAAAATATCATGTGGCAAGTGTCGGATTCAGACGATCTGTTTACTAATGAAAACACATTTCTATTTTCGAAAATTGTAACAGGTACAAAAAACACGCTGTAAAAAATATCATGTTGAAATTTTGCAAGGATCTATTCGAGTCTGGTCCGCATCGAATGCCCCAACCAAAATGTTGCAAAAAAATGCCTTATACTTTTTCTCGATTTTTGGCAGGATTCTGTGATCGTAGTAGGTAGTGAAAATTCGGTTAATTTTCATGAGATTTTGATATAATTTACGGTTTGATTTATTCGAAGTGCAGTACCTATACCAAGAATGGAATACCTTATGTTCATGGTGAATGGAATTCATTTCATTAGAAAGCCCTGTTTTCAAATAACTAGAGAAAATTGAAATGTATCAGGTACAAAATCCATCTCAAAGTTGGGATTTATTCTCCATTATTTGAGAGCTAATTAAATTCAGATGAAGAACTATTTTATATAATTTCTGTGAAATATTTTTGTTATTATCCTTTAGTTCTGAGCTAAAAATGTTTATATTTTTATAGCAGTATTTTGACTTTTCTGGAATTATAGTTGAAATTCTGATTTACCATGCCTCTTTTAATTCCGTATTATCGCTAACTTGTATTTGACAACTGCATGACAGATTGAAACAATGCAACTATAAATAAAACTTTACGATTTTCCTGATGGAACGCGTCTTGTTGATGAATTGCATTGAACACAGTTGATCAAAGATATAATAATATTCAGACCATATTGGATACTTTGCTGCGCATTGTCGTCAACCAGTAAACCATTCTTGATTTCTTGATACTTATGAATTATATATTTTATTCAATAATCCAATGTTCCGTATAAACCTTCACACAACTATCGCAACTAACTTGTAAGTGGTGTCGTCCACCCATTATGAAGAGAAATAAACAATAATTGTTTTTCCGATTCTTAGGCAGACGGGATTTGAAGATAATCAGATTTGGCAAATTGTGTCGAATTAGAATCCTGACAAGATAACCAAAATGACGCCAACCAACTTGAATAAACACAGTTTAATGAAGAAAATTCATTCATTCAGGAGATACCGAAATATGTTAATAACTTAGGATGGTTGAAAAATATTAAATATCGTAAAAACAGTTATGCAAATGCAGATTAATTGGGCATTTATTAAATTAATTTCAAAAGCACTAACTGGTCAGGTAGCCCAGTGGTTAGAATCAATGCTTTCCAATCATTCTGGCTTGCCGGTCGTGGGTTCAAAGCCCAGCGACTCAAGTTTATTTTTCTGATGGCCTGAGAAAGTGCTAGGAATCGCACGTTAAAAGGTAAGAACTCGTTAATCATTGGCTCACACAAGTTTCGACTTCTAAGGGTTGTCGTTCGTAGGGGGGCGACAGCTGGTTAACGATAAAAACAATTTTAAACCATTTCAAAATATATGAGATAGTCCTTTCGAAACCCCTTACACTTTGGTGTGTTAGAAATAGGTACCCTGTGAATTCCAAAATATTGTTAACTACAATCCCAATGTGATATATCTATGCAACCGAGCACCGAGATATATTTCTTAAGTTATTGTTGCAGATCAAGAAATTCTGGGAGACCCACCGGTGAGGTCCGAAAATTTTATTATCTACTAAGTTGGTGCGACACCAATAAAAAACTGTTCGGCACTGATGGACAAACCCTTGATTTTTTGAGAATTCCATTGAAAAAGCATGATACCTGCCAGTTAAGTTGTAGGAGACCAGCTAATCTCTGAAAAAATCGTAGATATATACAGTTATTTTTTTCAAATAATAGTTTCTGAAACCATGTATCTAAAACGAAGTTTTTTCAAAACTTTCCAACAAAAAAGTTTTCGAAATATATTTGCCAACAATTTTCATTGAAATTCTGATTCTGTTTCTCAAAGTATGAACACCTGAGACCTTCCCTGATCGATCATCCGTTCTCCAGCAAATCTGTCACCTACTTTTCATATCTTTGTTTACAAATGGTAGCCTTCACTGTTACCTCTTTACATGACTAATGCTAATTTTTCGAAAGCGTGCATATCTGGCTCATCTTGTTCTGGTTTCTGTCTAGTTTCGAACGTACTTTATTTTGGGTCGTTGGTGCAGATAAGGTGAGATAAATATAGATTACACTCGATGTTCAACATTAAACTTGTATTCATGCGAGCTGTTGTAAAATATTTTGATGGACCTGCATAAAAATGTCACGAATACATTTTTGGTGATTTTTTATCTGCTCTATATTTGTCTGATAATGAAGGGCCATCTACTTAGGCTCGACTTTTGGTCCCAGGGCATGTGTTTCTTTCTTGAGTGGCCTTTAGTTCCCCAATATTTCATTCGATAGGTAACTATGTCATTTAGTGTCTCGTCATCTGAAGTGCTATGAGAACTCAATATATTATATGATGGCTATGCCGCACAAGAGAGTATCCTAAATTGCCGATTACTTCAATACGAAGTATTTAGATCATCCTATAGAACATGAACTGAATGAAACAAACTTTTTTGTTGAAATTGTTAAGTGAATAAAAAATTTGGTATTTTAAGATCACACAATGCGCTTGCAATGATTTTAAATTGACGAGACAATTTTCCCATGGAAGATTTGATCCTCCATATATTTTTTTTTAATCGATGAGATATCAAATATGGATTATTGCATAAGATATTTAAAAAGTGAAGGTGATGAATTTGAATTTTCCAATGCAATATTAAAGAATCAAGACATACACAAGTTCCGAGATAATTCATAACATGGTTCATGTAAAAAACATTTATAAACATCAATTTTTACATAACGAAGTAACTTTACAGCCAAGAGCAAGCTCGATATAGGTAGATACTCCTGACAGACTCCGTCAATTCTTCAATATTGACATAAAAGCTGATAGGTTATGGAAATAGTAATCCATAATACAAGTTCGTGAAGTTGGACTTAGTAGGCACAGATTTCCACAGAACGCGCGAATTCAAAAAATTTTATGTATGGCAAAATTTGTTCTACAACGCTGATCACCTATATTGATTGATTAATTTGAACCAGGAAATTTTTGAATTGAATGTAGAAACGTATATGTATGAACGAAGATGTGAATGATTCAATGCTGCTCATGAAATGATCTTCCTGAATATCACTCGACCATGACAGAGACTTTTATTTTGTTTAAATCATCTCAACCAACTTGTACTTTCACAAGATTCAATTCGAACCTATGAACATTAATATTTAAATCTTACTCAGATTATTAATGTTCGTATTATGCCATGGAATTGTCAAAATACAGGGAAGAAAATAATAGTCGGCTATTTGTCATGGTCTCCGAATATTCGTTACCTACCTACGAATATTTTATTATTAAAAGCAACTTTCCGCATGATTTTTCGTTTTGAAAGTTGTACAGGGCATACAAAAATCGTGTGGAAAAGTTACTTTTCCGCACTAGTGCTGCTGAAAAGTTACTTTTTCGCACGATGTTTGTATTGTTGATAAGTTTATTTAGGACTAACTAAATGATCTATGTAATTATTCTGTCTTATGTGTCATTTTGTAGCATTATTATAATTATATTATATATATATATATATATATATATATATATATATATATATATATATATATATATATATATATATATATATATATATATATATATATATATATATATATATATATATATATATATATATATATATATATATATATATATATATATATATATATATATAATTATAAAACATTGTACCTAACTCTTGCGGAAAATGTCTTTTCCACCCTTGAAAAGTACTACTTTCCGCACTTGTAAGGTAAATAACTTTTTCCTTCAAGCGTGCGCAATTTAGTTTGAAAGATGTTTATTTTCCGCACTAGTTCTATTATGTGATATCTGTTTTATATGACTTACCATATGTACACGCTGAACACCAAATGATTAATAAATAATTATTATTGGTACCACCACAATAATTATATTGAGCTAAAATTGTATTTACATATTGAATTATTACTTTTGTCAGTCTAGGAAGTGAATGTAGCTGCTGTAGCATTCAAAATATGGCGAAGGAACCTGTGTTTATGGACCAATAATATTTTTCTTCGCTAATAACTCTTGGTTTCTTCGTAGTTGTCCATAAAACATAAATGCGTATAAAGTATTTGTTTGTTTGTTTTTGTTTGTTTTGTTTGGTATTTTAGGAAATAAAATAGCTATTTATGTACCAAGTGCGTTATATAAATCCCAACGCCCGGAGGGTGACATTCACCCGAGGGCCTTTGGCCCGAGGGATGAAAGTTGCCCGATGGGCGTTAGGATCTAGTAACGCATGGTTCATAGAAGATTTTATTTTTCACGAAAAAATCATCTTAAACGACGTTGATTACTTCATAAATTTATTCTGCGTTCTGATCGGCAACTGAGCACAAGTGAGCTTCTATGCAATTGCCATGGAAACATTGAAGGGGTTTGTAGGGATTTTGTAAGAATTGACAAGTTTGTTAGTGGAGGAAACTAAAAACGGTTGTGTTCGAAATAATTATGGAGATCCCACAGAATGTGACTCTCAAAGCTGAAAGAGCGTTAGGAAATTTACTGCCTGTGAACTCCAAATACTTATACAAGGAGTATGACCATTTTTTGAAATGGAAAGATGAAAACAAAGTGAATACCGTAAATGAAACTGTCCTAATGGCATACTTCCAGGAACTGGTGAGTTTAACTCTTGAAAAAATATTAATATTTTCAATTTATTTTACATTATTTCAGTCTCAAAAATTTAGTACAAATAGTCTATGGACCAAATACTCACAGCTGAAATCAACATTGATTGTTAAAGAAAACATTAATATATCAGCATTCAGTCAACTGATGGCCTTTCTGAAAGTTAATTCAAAAGAATACATTCCTAAAAAATTAAAAGTGTTGAAAGGTAAACAAGTAATTTGTAGAAAATACCCAGGAAACGATTTGATCTTCGCAACTTTATTTTAAATTGTCACATTTAAAATATCATGACATGTTTCGCTAAAACATTAGCTTTATCAAGATCACTTGATAAAGCTAATGTTTTAGTGAAACGTGATATTTCATCCCAGTTCTGCGCAAACGACGAGTTTGAGAAAGAGCGCAATTCTTACATGGTTGTCGCATTTCAAAAGTTTCGCACTGTAGTCATATTTATTGATACTAGGGCTAGTAAAACACCTTATAAAATATTCTCTTATTTTATTACATTCCAATTCGGAAGGCATTAATTTTGATGTGTATAAATTAAAATTTATTGGAAACCTATTGGTAAGAGTGAGCAAACTCATTTACCTGGAATTATGATATTTGAGAATTGACATTGGCAACATGTCACTTTCAATTTTCGATAACTACTGTTAACGTTAACTTAACATATCACATAACCTTTTTCAGGAAACTGATTACCTGTATTGTAATTAGTGAAATGTCTATTAGTGTAGCAGATCTTGTGTTAAAAAAATCATGCACTTTTTGCGAAGCATGTCCGAACAACTCGAGAAAAAATCCCGAGTCGAATTTTTTTAGGAAAAATGGGAGAAAACTTTTTACTAAGGCGACTTATTGATTGACATGACTATGAGAAAATGTTTCAAATTTTGCTGATTATTAAAAATTAGAAAATAATATGATTTTCATTTAAATTTGTTAAGTAAAGTAAGTGATGAATTTGGTTCAATGTTTTCCGTAGTTTATAATATGTCTATGACAAAGTTTATGTTCAAAAATTTGGTCGAGTATATGTGTTGATAGCGATCTGAGAAAGGTATGATTTGGTGAAACCATTGTTATTTTTATTATGTACTTGATTTCGTTCAGAACAAAGAGGGGTACACTTCTTGTTTCATCTACATTGATGGTCTGCAGTGGAAATGGTTCCATCAGTTTCTTTACTTATAGTTGCTTCAGTTAACTTTATATGCCTTATGCAATAGAAATGATCCATTATATGTTGATGTTTGCTCTTCAGGGTGAAATGGATTTGAGAGGCTTGCATGGCAAGTTGCCTTTGAGCCCTCTGGAAATATTTATCTTGCCATATTGAAGGCCACTTCTACCCATAATAACATGTTATACTATTTTGTGAATACAAATATTTTTCAAAACCATTGAAACAAACCATGTGTATATTTAACATTAGAGAAACCTCTTTCTTATGTGCCTCTATTTATTAGGAATACTTTCATTTCAGATGCTTACATTCAAACATCCACAAGTTTGTCTGCAAAGACACCAAGGAAACTACTCCTTCAAAATAAGATAAAAGGCAACTTCAGTCAACCTCCAATCAACCAACTATATTATCTTAACAAGATGAAATGAAAGTAGCGTTGAACTTCATCAAGTAAAAGTGTTTATGGAAACCCAACTACTGCTGTCTTCCAAATCTTGAAAAGGATGCCAGTATAATAATGAATTTAAATTGTTGGCTCTTACTATGTATGAATATGACCTTTTGAGTGCAGACACTTTGTACACCCAGTTCAGAGCATACCAAAATGCAAGCAATGATATCTTTGGAAATTTACAAACTCCAAATAAAAATTTTTGTGATTATTTGGACATTTTAGAAAATATTTTTAGTGAAAATTTTCCAAAGGTATCGATTGGAACGACGCGACGGTTGGGAGTAGCATTAAAAATAAACTCAAAGTGGTACCTTTTTCCCATCCATGTATACTTTTTCCTATAGATTTTTTGTTATCGTTAAATGTGAGATTGAGAATTTATTATTCTATAAAATGTATTAATCGTAATTTCAAAATAACGTCGAAAACTAGAAAAGAAAATCACATGGTACAAAACTTTCAACATTTGTAAATTGCTCTCTCAGATTCCAGTTTCGCTCAAAGTTCTTTTTTTCTGCATAATATATTATACTTATACAATACATACATATGAATGTTTTGTTAGAATAAGATTTATTAAAATTATTTATTTTATTTTTCTGAAAACTAAAATTGACTTACAATCACTTACCACATTTCAAATTCATAAGTTTGATTATGTTTAAATGACGAATTTGATATTGAAATACTTCTAATATTTGAAATTAACTTTTATTCAAATTCACTAAAAAGGAAATAGTTATTATTATTGTAATAACGCAAAAAAGTGGTAGATGGACTGTTGAGGTTGATAGTTCCTATCCAAGCGTAGTGAGACTAGTCAATCAGTGCATTCAATACGCTTATGTACTGAGCTGATTTTCCATAATCTTTTCTCCCGTCGTGACAAATTCAATAAAAAAATCTACAGAAACTGCAGTCATACCAAGCAATAGCAAAATAACGGAAATGGCAAATAACGGTGACGTTATTTTTGAGGGAAGTGATACAGCATAGGGCTGAATAAATAAACTAATGTTGAATAGTAACATATGATTTGAAAAATATAATCGAAATTCTTATTTTATAATAACTTCGTCATATAGTGTGAGGCTTGTGAGTAGTGAAATGTCGCTATGGTCGTAGAAAAAGTATAGTGTACAACGAGCATGGAATGTCCATTTCTCACTCGTATGATTTATGCCACTAGCTTTTGGCTCGTACCGTAATTTTCATACTCGTGAGAAATGAGTGTCATTCCATGCTCGTTGCACAATATACTATTATGTGATTAGTTTTTTAATTTGCATTTGAATTTAGTGGTGAAGATGATGAAAAACGATAATTATAATGTTATATCTGATAACGGAACTAGAATTTAGGTTCGGACTGCTGGAAAATAAAATGTTCTAGCAACAGTTTAACAGTAGATTCGCGAGTCTGCTTCTCCCAGCGAAAATGCATCTCTAGCAATATCATAATTTTTGTCGAGTCGAATAATATTTTGCTCTGTTTTTCAAAATGAGTCAACGTAGGTCTTTTAAGAGAACTCTCATATCCTGTTTATCTGTGTGTAAAATTTCCGTGAACAATTAATTTATCAACCTTTGCCATTTTGGAACATTCATCCTCTATTTCATGTTCAATACTTCAAAGCCTATGTTCTATGAGTTCATTTCGAAATAATAGAGAGTTTATTTCAATATATAGAATAATGTATATGATTAATGGAAGACATACGTTTTTCTCGCCAGATTATAAAAAGGATAACGGGACAATTACCAAACAGATGTTCTTGTGGCTCATGTGTAACAAACAGATACAATTCAACTGTGGTTAGGGGCAGTAGTTGTTTTTTTTATATTTCTCGACAAAAATTCTTAATGTATGGGTTTTATGCGGAAGATTGGATTAACCAATTCATTCTCATTATCATTTAATGACCTTCTGTCAAGTGATGACATATATCCATATATCTGTTCTCAAGATCAAGGGTTCCCAACTGGGGGTAGATGTACCACTGATGGTACGCAGGAACGTTTCAGGTGGTATACGTAAGTGATGTGAACAACATGCATTGATAGTGTTGTTGTAGCTTGTAGCAAATCTAGGCCGGACCTGTCCCCTGATTTGCATAATATATCACAGCTCTACCGCAGGGACACCCATTTGTGAACAACTATGCGTCACCGCTTCCCGTAACGACCAGAAAGAAAGAGACATCTATGTTCCAGAAGATGCGTTGAACGCTCTCGAGAACGCTACTGGATATATAAGAGAAGCGACCACGAGAGGGAAGGATGATTCCGAACAGAATATTTGCAGTCAGTTTCAGCGGGAAAAGTAATTGTTCAGATAAATTCGTTTGTGATTGATTGTGCAATGTTTATATGATGTTGTAATGGTTGTTGTGGGTGTTGTAATAATTTATTGTGATGTCATATAAGAAAATTAAACTATGAAACATTCCTATTCCTCAATGTCTTGTATATCTTGAAACACTTCCGAATCAATGCATGAAGCCTTCTTTACTGATTCAACACCAATATACTAAGCACCCTGATTTGATTGCTAAGCCCATTGAATATTTTTAATTTTTTAAGAAAGAGACCCAATGTTTGACGAAGTTTACCAATACTGATACTAACTTCATATAAGCGCATACCTTGCTAGCTTAAGAATTGCAAAAGATGGAAAACCCCACACAATCGGTGAGACGATTTTACTGCGAGCCGCTGTGGATATGGTCCAAGCCGTGTTAGGAGAAAAGGAAGCCAAAGAAATTCAAAAAAGACCACTGTCAAATAACACAGTAAGCAGACGAATTGTTTCAGAACTTCAGAACTCCAAGAATGCAATTATTTTGCACTTCAGGTTGACGAAAGCACCAATGTTACAATACCACAGCACAACTAATTTTTAAGGTAATTGATGAATATGTGCACAAAGTAAGAATTCCCTGGTCCAAGTGTATTGACTTGTGTACGGATGGGGCAAAAGCTGTGTCAGCCAGATTTACAGGGCTAGAGCAACAAAAATAAAGGAAGTGACTTCTGAATGCATACAGAAGTGAGGTGGTTATCTCAGGGAAAAATTTTGAACCATCTCTTTGAACTGATGAAATCAGAAGTTTTTATGTTTTTAAGTGAAAAAAAAAATCATGACAGGAAAAAATTGTTTGCCATAAAGAATGGTTGTCAAGATTGCCTTATTTAGCTGACATTTTTGACAAACTCAACACGCTGAAGTTAGGACTTCAGGAACCAAACACAACTGCCTTCACAGCCAGTGATAAAATAATCAACTTGAAGAGAAACTTGGCCCTATTTTGTCCACAAATGCAAGAGGAGACTTTATCTGCATTTCCCACTCTATCATAATTTTTTGAAGAAAGTGAAATATCTCCATTGCCAAATGTGGTTGCAGATATCATTGTTCACTTGGAAGGCCTTCAAAAAAGCTTTAGGAATTATTTCTCTGAAGATTATTCAAAAGTGGACTAGATCAGAAATCCTTTTTAGGGAATCTCACCAAATGAATTGGAACTGAAAGATTTATCGATCTTACAGAAGATAGTTCCATGAAAGATTATTTTGAAGAGAAATTTTTAATTAACTTCTGGATCGGATGTAAAACCCTTTAATCTTCCGGCAAGCTCTGCGAGTTACTTGTGTGATAGTGAATTTTATGAACTCCTGTATATAAAAAATAAACACAGAAGCAGAATAAGTGTTGAAGAGGACTTAAGAGTGAAGATAAGTTCAATTACTCCTAATGTTGATATTTTAATCACAGTCAAACAACAACTTTCGTACTGAAGACTATAAAAGTATATTTTGTGTAATGATTAATTTTTTGCTGAGTTTGTACTATTTTTTTATTTATATGTTTTTAGACCTATGGGTAATAAATAAAAATGTGAATAAATACCATTTCAATCTTTTATTCCTTCTTTCCTATAAGCATGTTATAAATAAACAAATATCTACCCATAAAATATGAAGTTTTCTCAGGAATTTAATTCAAAACGCCTTTGAATACTTTGAGAAGAGTAAATATAAGTTTATTGAAATGTTTAGGTCTGGTGGTACGCCAAAATTTCTCAAGAGTGATTCTTAGGTTCAAAAAGGTTGGGAACCCCACAAGTGTATAATTTTTTTCCGTAAGATTTTCAATCAATTGAGTTATTAATTTCAGCTTGAGCTACCTTGTATATTTTCGATAAATCCTATTCCTCAAACAATCAAAAATTGTAAATGGATTAAATTTCATATTTCAGCGTACAAACAAAATGCGCAGTCTAATTTTGACTGTTATCAATAATTATTTGATACTTGAATTTATAAATCGTTTCTGATGTTCATATTCACCCAGTGCATCAGATTCGTTCTTCACTCATCTCAAACTCTGCACAATTACAATAATGAGTCAGTTTCACAAAGAAAATAATCCTACCACCAAAGGCGATATTCATTTGAAGTTCTTGAACCAAAGAAAAAAATCTATTTTAATTGGGCATTATTTATTCAATACTGTTTTTTTTTTCCTAAAAATTTATGACACCGAATATCTTTTATATTAAATGAAATAAATCTTGATTTCACCGCCGAGTGATCCTTCTGTGCAACGTTGAAACCATTCTCTAATATATTTATTATTGTAAGAAAAAGTCCTTTCTGGTTTGTGTATTTTGGTATGTGTGCACCGCTTCGGGATGCCATGAGATTCATTTCGGGAATTTTATGGATACGAGCGGTACTGTAGCCGCCTTAGATAAATAAATAAGGAAATGATTCTCGCGATGGAACGGCTCATGAGATGCCACACATTGTGTGTCATCTGCAGTTATTCAGCTCTAATTTTAATCTTTTACGTAACCTTCTCATTATTCGTTTTATGATACTTTGGGTGGCCCAAGAAACATTCACTTATGCTATCACACACCTATGTAAAATATTATTTGCTTCACTTCAGGACTCATTTATATATTTTTTTCCCAGAATTACAACAATAAATATCCAAAAATCTTCAAACAACATGGTAGGAATCAAAAGAAAGCATGAAGAAATTGACAGTTTGTTCCAAAAAATTTCCGTGCATTAAAAGTAAGGTCTGGCAAACGCCTAAGGTTATATCCACATGTTTTAGAAAGCGAACAATGAAACTGCCAACGGTAGAACGATTGATTATATTTCCGATGCCTCTGAGAGAGCCATACCAACGTGTTTTCTCCAGTGTTTCAGAGAACTAAGCGGTTTATGAGCGAGGCATCGCCAACTAGTTGGATTACTCTTCGCTAGACTGAATCTGAAATAATAAGTGTTCCTTTGGGTACTGAACAAAACCCAGCTTTTATCAAGAAAATGTATTGATGATGGCAAATCGAGTATCGCAAGAAATAAGTTCGTTAAGTTGCCTATTATGTAATTTTGTTGGTAACTGTGAGATCGAATACGTATTCGTTGCTTGTTTTTTGTGGTTTTTCTCAAATAAATCTGCCAATATTGTAAATTCCTCAGCTCATCTGCCTATCTCTGAAGGAATTTCTCTTCTCCCAGATCTGCATTATATTTAACTCCTGTTTTGTATGATGGAGTATAATAAGTCTTGATTTTTTTGAAAATATAGATATAATGTTCGTAAAATCAAATGTTGAATCACCCTCAATGACAAACTTCAGCATCTATTTCCATTATTCATGTTGAGAAGTGAAACATTCACAATTGAAAATTCTTGTCGGTGAAGTAGACCCAGAGATTGTCTTGGTTGGTTGTTTTGAAGCTGACGAGCCAGATGCAGGGTTTACCTGTGAGGGTGTCCCTCAACACTGAGACCTGCCAGGGTCAATTATATTATTCTGTCGTCAGTGGTTCCTAGTTGAATAGGCCTGTGTCTTTTACCAGGTTTAATAGTTCATTCACTCAGGGCCAGTTTATCAATGTCGTGTTAGCGTACTTTAACTCCCGGTTAAATTTGACTCGTAGTTAGAATGAATATGACATTTGCTAAATGAAGGCATGAACTCACATTCTAACCATGAGTTAAATTAAGCTCGAAGTTGGAGTACATTGAAAAACCGGCCCTCAGTGTTTCAGATTCATGCCTATTTCTAGATTAGTCTGTCCTAATATTCTGTAGCTTCTGTTGTGCAGCGCGTCGCATTCGAAGATAATATGAGGGGCTGATTCCTCCTCGTCTCCACAAACCCTGCACTCCACGGTTTCTCTGTTTTTTTCCTTCCACTCATTTATTAGGTTTCCACATTGGATTTTGCTAATTCCAAACACTGGTTCTGGACCTGTGAATGATCATTCAGATGCACGTCCTGCAAGTTGGTCTGCGTTTTCATTACCTTCTGTTCAGGCACCTAGAAAAGTGTTACCTTGTGTTTTGCCGGTTCATTGAGGCTCTGAAGGCATTCTTTGACTCAATCTGTACTGAATTCAAAACTTTTATTGCGCTCTGGTTGTCAGATAGAATGTAGATGTGTTTTCTTTTATACCCACTATCAAGATTCATCTGTATTTATTGTCAAGTGGAAGTATAACGTTCCTTATTGGCTCCACCCCATGTATTCCTGCTCCAGTTTGAGCCGTCTGTGTAGCAGATTATATTTCCAGATGATAGTGATTATACTCCTGAGTTCCATTCGTCCCACTTGAGCTGTGTTCTGTATAGTCTTTTGTACGAGTATTAGAGTAGCATGTAGTCTGATATCATTTCCAGTTCGGTAATGTTGACTCCTTGAATGATTTTGGTGTGCCCAGTTTATTGTTGGGATCTCCAATTACCTGTTTGAATGAGTCTGTATGCACTCATCCTCGTCTCTCCCATGACTATAATGTCCAAAGGTGGATGGTTTAGGATGATTTCCATAGCAGCGGTCGGAGTGCTGCTCATATAGCGCTCTTAATACACCGACAAGCGAGCCTCTGAAGTTTATCGAGATTAAGTTTTGCCTGTTTTTGTTTCACTTTGGGCCACCACAGCAGCGAGCCGTGTGTGAATATAATTAAAAGGATTGTCTAAGGCGCACCTGTATCTATCAACTTGGTGCAAGGCTCGTTGTTGATGGGACCGTCTATGAACACATTGCTGCACACATGCCCAATTTTTCCATAATTTTGTAATCCTATCAGTTCTCCTTTAGGAAGCACCTTCACTTCCTCATGCCAGTTTCCAATGTTTCCATATTAGCATGTACAGGCTCCTGTGGATCTTCCTCAATCATCCGGACTCTACTCTGGCTTTTGTAGGATTATGTCTAAGGCGGACTCCCACTACTCGTGTATTTGGCAAATATTTGTCACTTGCCTATATTTGCGATGTAGTGGGATTGATTCACTCGGCCATAACTTGTACAATTATTTGCCGCTGGTGAAGTCCCGGCGGTTATCGGTAAAAATGCCGCGAGTCAAAGGTATTTCAATTATTTGCATAGTTGACAAGTTCATACTTGTCGATGCGATCCCACTACTTCGCTTGGCCGCCATTACTTTCTTTTGTCATGTTGTTTTTGGCTTCCGTCACATGTGCGTGTTGCATATTCCTCTACAGTTTTCTCGAAGTAGTTTTTGAATTTTCTCGATCTGTACGAAAATGAGTC
This sequence comes from Chrysolina americana, assembly GCA_958502065.1. Lineage (NCBI taxonomy): Eukaryota > Metazoa > Arthropoda > Insecta > Coleoptera > Chrysomelidae > Chrysolina > Chrysolina americana. Next base: position 39,088,848 of record OY293419.1, read on the forward strand.
AGTCATACGGCAACCTAGGCACCCATTACATGAAAAATGTCATTAACGATGCCTGGCTTCGCATCAGAAATAAAATATCTATCCAATGTACGGTTACGGAACTATAAAGACTGATAGAGAAGGCTGAGAAGTGACGAAACTTGATTTACGTTCCAAGTACACAAATATTGGCGTACTTGCCAAATATAGGAGTAGTGGGAGCGCCATACTTGTCATATTGACTTCAAAATTTCGTGTACTTGCCAAGTACGCAAATATTTACGTACTTGCCAATTACACGAATAGTGGGATCCCGCCTTTCTCAAATTCCGGAGCTTGCGCCAATGCGTCTAAGAGATGTGTTGAACGAGCTAGTACCAATACTTGTCCATCCCAGAATGCCTAAACCATCAATCGCTCTATTAAATTTTCCGGGGTGGCTGAATATGCTCTCATATTCCTGTAAGAATTCGCTTGATTTCAGGTAGCAGTTTTTCCGCTGTGAGTGGTATACGTGTTCAAGGTGGGTCTGGCCATGTTTAATCAGCTGTTCATAGTCCTTTTGTTCTTGTGCGGTGAGGGTTTGTGAAAAATACATTGTTTCGCCACGCAATGCCAGTGTCAATACTACAGCTTTTCCCCAGCATTCTATCTGTTTATTCCAGCCGCAGCTTCAAATTGTCGTCAGTAATTGGCCTATGGAGATTTTTCATCTAGGTGGGATGGTTTCCATGAAAGATTCCCTGGTTCAGCACTGACCTTGAAAGCTTATCCAAGTTCAGAGTCAGGTCCAGCATTGAATTTCTATTTAAAATTTCGTTGGTGTACGCAGAATCCATTCTCCTAACTTACTGATTATTCCCTTCATCTTGTCCATTTCTTCGTCGATTCCATCTTTGACGTAATCGACGGTTTCCATTTTTCCTCCTAACCAGTTTGCCGCCACACGGCAATGTTCTTCTTTCGAACTTTCTGTTAGTTGGATTTCATCTTTCAGTTTCTTCGAATTTTTTAGAAATATCTCTTCCAGACAACAGTTCGTGACTCATCTAGATGTTACTTATATGGTTCTCGTTTCTTTTGTGATGAGTCATGCATACATCGTTAAAGTTATTGAAACAAAAGAGTTCAGGTCCGGCAGTATCGTTACAATACTCAATTTGGAATCTTGTGTGGCCAAAGCTGTATCAGCTATTTGATGCAGTCTCTTTTCATTATTTTTATAAAAATTAGGTCAAACACCACCACCATTAGCTTTATACAAAATCAAATTCACTTGAAACGCACCTATTCGGTATTCCCTAGAATACCGTTGTCAGATAAGAAATTCAGCAACAAAACTAACACTGAAGCTTTTAGATAGTCTCATCGATATATCTAGCTTCCATAGATATTTTCGTAGTCGATGTTCCGTCGAAGTAATCATAATCCTTTTTTTTAGATAGCCAGAAAATCGGACAAAAATTTTTCAAAACCCATTCGTTCACAAACTAGCTGGCGAACTTAACTGCTTATACTGCTGCTCATCCGAAAATTGAAAGATGAAATCGACATCCTGTTTCCTTTCTTAGGAAATTACAGGCGATAGGCCAACCAAGGTTCAGGTTATCAATTGATTATATTTAATCGCGTTTTAGTTGAATATAAAAACCATAAGATTTTACGGTGGAGATCTCATAACAATTAGCGTTATTGATTTGAAACTACAAGATTCCTTTATGAGTCACCTGTACGATGGCATGCAAATAATTTAACCTTTCAGAATAATTCAATTCCATTGATCATCAATTATTATGATTCCAAATTCAATATTTTCTTTGAACATTTACTATGCCAGAGGAATCTAGATTAGCTGAAAATAATTCTGTTGAAACTGAATATCAGCTTTGATATTATTGTATTAGGTGAGACCCGAAATATTAAAGTTTTCACATTTCTGCGCGATTGAATAAATAATGAAGATGATTAAAGCAAAATGTGTATGGCTTTGGCATAAGTATGTATACTTTAAGCTTGATTTACAATAGAATTTCTAATATTGAGGTTTGCAAGAATTCTAGTGGAGAAGAACTTATTTGAAACTTGAAAAACTGTTGAAAAAGGGTTATAACATTTGACGATGGAGTCATTGTTTCATGAGCATGTTTATAACATTCATCATGATTACTTGGGTTTCAGACGTCCATCGTCTTAATGGGTTGAAAGATGTTTGACTTCTTTCACTTGTTCACAACGTTTCAATTGCTTGTATCCGCAATCGTCTTCAGGTCAATACTCATTCGTCATAACTATAGTAAATTACAGACAATTTTTGAAGGGAAAAAAACGCTTATATCCAATGTTCCTACAAGGACATGGCGCAAGTATCTGACAGGAAACAACTTCTCCCCTACTGCTTCTTGTGATCCAACACCAGAATTTTGTTTCATTTCTGGGTGTTTGTCGCTCTTTAATGCCAGGTTAGGTCATCATATATGTTCGGACCGGTTTCAATGTTTCTGGTCAGTTATACAGGGTGTTATGTAAACATGCGGCAAAATTTCGAGGGGATATTCCTTGACCTATTCTAAGAACATTTGGTCCTATGAGATGATTTTTGAGAAACCCCTTTGTGGATTACGTAATCCGAATCTTCCGCCAAAAATCGTACACAGTAGATATGGTCGTCGGCAAGTATTCAACAGAAAACAACTACTGCCTCTACGACCGTTGAATGATATCTGTTCAATACTTGGCAACGTTTTCTACAAGAACCACTTCGCAATGAATTTTGAATATCAAAGCTGAAATTTTTTCCGTGACCATGAAATCGGTACGGAGGTGTTCCCCTAATTAAATCAAAGAATACTTTCATCTTTGATGGTTAAAATGCATTGCAAAGTAGTTCTCGTACTTTGCCAAGTATTAAACATATATCTTTCAACGGTCGAAGGGGGCAGTACTTGTTTTCTGTTGAATACTTGCCGACGACCATACCTATTGTATTGTGCTTTCGTGAACTACTCAACTTCTGGACAAGTGAATAAATTCATCAGAAATTCAAGTAGTTCATTTTGGAAAAAACGCTCCAGCTGTCAAATTTTTATTTCATTCGCACTCTTTCAAACAGAACTTATACATAAATGGAGATTCATGAAGGCGATACAGTTTGGAAAAAATATTTTTTTGAATATGCTCAACTCAGCATATTAAGTATCTTCTTGGTGGGTTTGGAGCCCCCAGGGATATATATGGTAGGTACGCACGTGCAGTAACTATCTGAGCCTCCTTCCTACTTTCACAAGGTTGCTTCATCTTGAAGGTACTTAGGTTCACATGCTATGCTTTTTCATAAAAAAAAGAATAATGATAATAAAGACCACTAGAAAGCGAATTAAAACGTAGCAGTCTCCGACTAGCTCAATTTGGATGCCATGGGTTCTCTCTAAAATGTATATCGCGCCAGTGAGTTGAAAAAGCCTGCCCAAAACACAAACTGCTCCAGAACTCTGAAGAAGATTTGTAAATGGAATTCAGAATGATATTGAATAACTATAGCACTGGTGGGTTGTAGTATGATAACTACACCGTGGTCGGATATTGGGATAGGACTGGAATAAAATGTTTAACGCTCAGTTTACAAACCTATAAGCATCCGTATAAGTAATACAGAAAGAAATCCATGGAGTGAGTAACCTTGTACGGTGTTGTCCAGACGCCTTCAAAATCCCGTTGCGATCACAAAGTGCTGACAAGTGTGAGAAGGTGACAACCTGGAAAGTACTTTTTAATTGCGACTTGTCCAGTAGAGATAAAACAAATATCTATAGATAAAGATGATTAGAAAGTGGATATGTAAACCACAAAATTATTCACACAATTATTCTACACATCAGTAGTGGGCCACAAATATTAATTATAATAGAGAACAAATATTCCTCAATTACACCATTTATATTATCATGGCAAAACTTTTTACCCAAATATATCTTCTCACTGATAATGTGCTACAAACACCAATCAATAGAAGAAATAATAATGTTGAATTAAATCATTGATTGAATCATATCATAAATCAATTGAATTATATCAGTGAAATATGATCCCCACAAAAAAGTTAAACAATAAGTCCAAAAAGTGATCTTGCTGACTAATAATAAAATGAAGCAGAACGTTATGAGTTTGAGCCAGGAGAGATTTTGTAAATTGGAAAAATAATAACGAAACGCCCCCACCCAAAATATTATTATAGAAAATAATTTAGGCCAATAGAGTTTTGTAAACTAATATAGATTGAAACGTTGAACTGTCCCCGCATCCAATACAAAGGAATGAGTATGAATAAATGTTGTTACAGAAATGATTTTATACCAAGAGAGTTTGTGTAAATTTTGATAATACATGTTGAAAAATAGGACTGTAAGATTGCTCGAGAACCTATGGCCTTGGTACAACTGGATAGTCCAACACTTTCGCCCTCTCAGCAGCTACTAGCAACGTTAATGATCACTTCGTCCTCTGGCCTCTGGTTAACAATGTAGGAACGGGTAACTTGACGACTCCAGCATTTCAATTCGTTCGCCACTACAGACTACCAGTGAATGGTCCCTATTGTCCCTCCAAGACTTTCAGTGCCCTGAAGCAGATATAACAGAAGGTCTGACTTGTAGACATAGTACCAATACAGGTAGGTTGATTCAACTGAAAAATCCAACAACTTCTCCTTTTATAAGTACTAATGCATAGTTCCTCTTGTTCCTCCAAGACTTCCAATGCCCTGAGGTGGATGGATCAGGCTGTTTGGACACATGGTGCAGATATGGGTAACTTGGTTCAACTGGAAGATCCAACAACTTCGTCTCCTAAAACAACTAATGACAGTTTTCTCTTGCCCCTCCAAGACTCCCAATGTCCTGAGGTGGCTGGAACAGACTATTACGACACACATCGATGGTACAAATATGGGTAGCTTGTTCCAACTGGAAGATCTAACAACTTTGTCCGCTCAGACTACTAATAGTTGTTGGTTCCTCTCATCCCTTCAAATCTCCCAATGTCCTGAGGTGGATGAAACAGACTGTTAGACATATAGATAATACTAGGTAGCTTGGTACAACTTGAATTGCCACCAATAACCAAAGTAATGCCGTCACTAAGGCGCAGATTGACCAAGTGAGTGAATAAGATATTGAACGTTCAGAACAAATACTTAGATGATATTGATGACTTCGAACCATTTTAATGGTATCTGATGAAAAACGCAAAGAACGAGGAACTCCAAATTGTGAAATATTATATCAATAATGGATGGCCCAACCAAATAACCTCTGTTAGGAGATTGACAAACCACCATTATATTTATAAATATGAACTTTTTGAATATGAGGGTTTCTTGTTAAAAGGTAACCAACTCATCATACCTAGGGAACTAAGATTAGATATTCTAAATGAAATTCATTCTATCCATCAGGGCCTTGTTTCTTGTCAAAAGAGAGCTTAAGACTCTGATTTTGTCCTCAAATCATTGATCAGATTTCAAAATTGATTTCTTCTTGCCTAACTTGCCTCAGGTATTCTAAATCCAATTCCAAGCAACCACTAAGATCACATTCTAGACCTCAACTTCGTTGGGAAAAAATTGGAATAGACTTTATGCAAGTTAAAAATGAACAATTTTTTGTGATTTGCGACTATCATTCGCAGTTTGTAGAATTGGTCATAGTAACGAAGAAGGATTTTAATGCTGTCCAGAAGGCTTTACTAAGTATCTTCAAATTTCACGGGTTATCTCAGATTATCATGTCTGATAATGGACCTCTATTTGATTCCACAAATTTTGAACTTTTCCTCAAGAAACTTGATATCATGCACATTACATCTAGTCCAACGTATAATAGTCAATCGAACACTATTCAAACACTAAAATCCATGTTAATGAAATCTGAAAAACATCCTTATCTTATTGCAATGGAGTATTTATCTTATTGCAATGGAGTATATAATGGAAAGGAGAATTCGTACTCTACTCCCCTGTGGCAAAAGTGAGATGAAGCCACTGTTTCCCACAGAAAATAAACATTAAAATCATGGAGGCGAAGCAAAGAGTAAGTGCTGATAATTATAATCTGAATGAAAAGAAACTTCCTGATTTGGAAGGACAAGTAGCCATTCAAAAATCAACAAGGAATTGGGTCCCAGGTGAAATTATCAATCATACGGAGGAACCAGATAGTAATTCGGTTCGAACAGATGACGGTGCAGTATATCGAAGAAATCGTATTCATTTGCGTCAAATACCTAATGAAGAAGGGGTAGAACAAGAAGAGTCAGAAAATGTCAACGCAGAAAATAACGAAAGAATAACACCAGAAAAACCAGGGCCTAGCCAGTCGGTGGATCAGCGGTCTAATGCACAGGCCGTTCGAAACTCCAGCATAGCGATAGTCGGTTCGAATCCAATGTAGGTACGAGAATTTTTCTCAACTACTTTATATCGGATTCGATAGGCGGCCGCATGCCTTGTTGAAAAGTAAGTGTATTGTGAGTTGTCTAGATGCCAATCTCGTCTAGTGCTAACTTGGAGTGCACACCGACCACCCGAGGTGGTGCTGTAGGTTTTCCAGGTTTTCCTACAGCTGAAAAGTGAATACATCACCTGAAACATCAGTAAGTCGCCCTGGAGCGCCACGGCAAATAATAATAATAGCCGTCCTCTACCCGCACAGGCTATGCCTTTGGGTACACTCAACGAGTGTTTATGAGGTAGTATTATTATTATTATTATTATCAAACCACCTTCGAGGTTCGTCAATTGAATCTCGTAAGGGGGCGTGTAACAGTTCCTTCACTATGAAGAACAGTTGCTATATATGATTTGTCACATTTTTACTTATTTCAAGTAAACACTGTTTAATAAAGAATACTACATAATTCAATGATATATTGATTACATAACACATGACAATTAGCAGACTATTATTTTCTTTACAGTTTTATCAAAAGTACCTCGTTTCTTGACAATTTTATGATTTCATATGAACATTAATAATCTTCAAAACTCCCGAGAGCTTTAGCTTTAGATTTCAATCAACTCGTTCATATACGTTTCATTTCATCGTTTAGTTCAATTTATATTATTATATAAGATAACCCAAAAAAACAAGACATTTCAATTTTGATTGACTCCCAAAGAAAATGAATTACAAAAACTGTGGGAAATATTCCTCACAGTTAACATATGAAATATACCTTATACAATTACAATTCGCATACATTGACATTGAAACTAATAAAATCCACAGAGTCATTCTCTCCACAAGTTTCTGCAATGTGGAAAATGAGGCCAACATCTGTCAGAAAACAACTACTCTCCTGGCTAATACCACGACGGACAGTGAACTACATCTAACAGATAATTTGTGAAATGTTCTTCCAAGAAGACCCAATTGAAATTGCTCATTAAATAGTAGATCATCCTTCATTTGGCTGGGAATGACCACCTGCAGACATGCATGTTTCGAGGTTTATTGTCTCTCATCAGTGACAGGGTAAGTCGGACGACATTATAATTGTCCTATCCCTACCAAATGATAATCAACTGTTCAACTAATATTTCTCCACGGATGAAGCTACGACCCATAACTAAGTTGATCGCGGCGTCATCCGCATGGAAAATCAAAAAACAAACTTTACGAAAAGCACAGACTCCACGTCTACTCCAGAACTACCATTTGCAATGAGTGAAAGGTGGAGAAGGAATAAGATCGACTTTTGAAATCTGGAGTCATTGAAGAAATTGATTATTGTGAATGGGGAACTCCAATTGTTCCGATTTTAAAATCTAATGGTTCAGTTAGGATTGTAGAGACTCCAAAAGAATAGTCATTCATTGAAGTAGATCAATTTCCTTTACAAAAAATTGAAAACCTGTCTGTCAAATTGCTAGGGGAAGTTAATTTCAGCAAATTAGATTCACTCATGGTTGACTGGAAGAGCACATGGTTGAGTGGAAGAGCAATTACCGATGTAATCGTGAAGTCATACTCTGCCATTTGAGGGTCATATTTAATCATAGTATTCATATTACGTACTTTTATGTCTGCTTAATAAATTTTTTTTTTCCGTTGGGAATGTACTAGTCAGACCCTGTCTCCAGAGCTCCGATACAACCGGAAGGCGCGCTGGTGTGTCATTAACCCCAGTATACACTCCCCACGTCCGTGGGGTGAGTGATTACTGCGGATCCGAGAGTCATGTCCCCTGAGGAGGCGGAGTGAACCAAAAATTGCGGCTTTCTGCATCCTTCCAGCTTAAGTTTTCTGTCGCATCAAGGCAAGCCGGTATGATGTTCAAGTTTAAGAGCAGTGTGTACATCATTCCACCAAGGACCCTTATTATCAGAGCCACCATCTTGACAGAATGGTTTGGGTAAAGCCTGCAGAGTTCAAAGAGAAGATCTCGATATTTAGTCCGTTTTTTCTCCTCTTTTCGGACCATGTTCGTCAGGATGTTCGTTTCGCCAGGAGCTGAAAACTCAATGACGAAAATCGTCCTACTTTGATGGTCGAGGAGGACATCAGGCTTATTGGCTTGTATTCGATACATAATAGAAATATTTATGTTTTTTTTAAGTAGTATGCAGATATGTGAGTAATACAATTTAAGATAGGAATTGTGTATTTTTCAATTATTTCCAAAGAGCTGCTTTTATCCATTCACACTAATGGTAAATATGAGATATACATGCAATTATAGTTTTCGTTGTTCCACCCAAATTCTAACACGGATAAAACAAATATTTCAGCTGATACAGTTGTCAGTTTTCTTTCCTTTTTAAAAATATAGAGATCACTGGCAATGCAAACTTCACAATAGTTATACGTGTGGCGATGGCAACACAAATCCAGATCTTCTCGTACCGAACTTCCTAATGAAAAACCTGTGGAATGGAATTTCGCAATTTCGTATCACTGGTAATGACAAATTACCAATGATACAACACTTCCCTGGCTAATACCATGACGGACATTCAACTATATCTTACAGATATTTATGCAACGTTCTTCCAAGAACTAAACAGAAGATTATCCTTCATTTGGCTGGGAATGACCACCTGCTGTTTTCTGACAGATGTTTGCCTTTTATTTTCCACTTTGTGGAAACGCTTAGAGAGAAGGGTATTCTTTAACATTGTTGATACCTCTCTGGCACAATATATTCGAACTCGCTCGAAATTGTACAGTTTTCTCTTCCCGAAGTCTGTGCTACTTGGACGTGTTTTGTCTTGCTTCGTGCGGATGGCGCTGCGAAAAATATCTGTAAGATGTAGTTCAATGTCCGTCGTGGTATTAGCCAGGGAAGTAGTTCTTTTCTGACAGATGATTGCCTTTCATTTTCCACTTGGTGGAAAACGCTTAGAGAGAAGGTTACCCCACCAGGTATTCTTTCACATTAGGCTATCTGTCTTCAATTTTTCCCATGTAGCCCCAACATGATATGATATTTCCATTTGGAAACAAATTAATCTAATCATAATTTCTTCTACACTACCCAAAGATTATCAACAAATCGACTCTATCATTTTCTGAATACATTTTTTATGAGGACAAGTCAATGCAGTCAATTAAACTGTAACTATAAATCAATTATTATTTACTTAGTATCAGAAAGTATATTTGGATTGCCCATACATTTGATCTCTCTCCGATGAGTCGTCTTCGATAACTGTCGAACGATTTGAGTTTTTTGGCAATGGAAGGCACTGAGACACTTCGCGAATGATAAATACGCTTGGTAAAATTTCCTGTCGCAGGCAAAGATACATGGCTTCCTTCCAAATTGTTGTCTAAGCAAATTTTCGATATTTTCAAACATTCTTCGAAGAAATTTTATCAGTTTCGTCATTTCATAACACACATCCTAGTTCCGCCATGACCTCATTTTCCAACAAAGATTTTTACATAACGCTGCATAGATGCAGTTGCAAATTTTTCCCACAAATATAATGTTAGCTCAATTCCATTACAACATTCCCTCCTTCCAGAAATAATTTTCTAATACTACCCGGGAGGGAATATGATTATTATTATTATTAATTCAATAATAGCATATTGGTCGAATGTACAAACGAAACTATGCATCTGTAAGCGGTTTATTGTTTGAACGAAAAATTATTTTCGATTTATATAATATATACCTACATATTTATTTACTTCGAATTTTCAAAGTAGGTTACCAACACGAAAGGTCAGCGACGAATAGGCGACGATGTCACCAACAAAATTGTTCGTGCTCATTGACATAAATATTTCCTAACGATCTTCAATACTTTATACAAATTCCTCTATGTTCGATCTTCCTAAAAAGTGTGAGTTATGGTTAAAATTGCAGAAAATTCGTTGGACGTTTGTTCCAGGCGCTCGACTCTATCACTCTCGCCATCTGCTACTGAGTAGAGAAGATCTTCAATACTTTATACAAATTCCTCTATGTTCGATCTTCCTAAAAAGTGTGAGTTATGGTTAAAATTGCAGAAAATTCGTTGGACGTTTGTTCCAGGCGCTCGACTCTATCACTCTCGCCATCTGCTACTGAGTAGAGAAACTACATTCGTCATTGAAGCGTTTTGAAATCGAAATCTTCAACGTCTGAAAATCGCTTGAATAGAATCCTGCAATTCGAACTTTTCAGACGTTCACAAGTTTTACAGACACCGTATTGAAATTTTTCAGTTCCTTAACAGTTCGGTAGATGTCAGATGCTGTTCTGTACATAATAATTGATTAATATACAGTGTCTTTCAAAAGTATCGGAACGATCTCATATTTCAGAATCGGCACAGTGAAAATTTATGAAAATTTCGGCAGGGTGATTTTTGATGATGCCCGATTCAATGGTAATATCGACAATGTTGCCAAATCAACAGTTTTTCAGATATTGAGGGTAACTCAATTGTTTTAAATGTAACGCCCTATTTATTTTCATTGCAATCAATTCAGCGCTCCGTCATTACTAATGTCTCCAAATATCAGATTATGAATTAATGTAGTTTTTGAAATATGACAACTGGCTTTTTTGTTCAAAAGTCTATGTGAAACATTTGACCTACCTATCACGTTTTTCATTTTGTTCGCAGGTTTTCTCTTCTTACTTAGCGATTCAAATAGAATACAAAAAGTATGTACAAACTTTCTGTTCGGATTCATTTTTGGCATACGCAAAATTCATTCATACCTTACTGAGAATAAAATGGCTGAATATGAAAAACAGGTCCATTCTTCAAACTCTCACCCTTTATAGCGCAATTATAATTGAGAGGGAACCACAATATCTCTTCAAAAAATTATCATTCAGGGAAGATATATTCGTTTCAAAACTGTCCTGTTTTAGAGAAAGTGCAGCTATCGTATTTTTGAACGATACAATCTTTGAAAAGAAAGTTCGGCTATGGCTATCAAATATCAAAAATTTTCAATAAATTTAGGTATATGAAATATTCCATTCCTGCAAGATTTCTTCAAATAGATAATTTTTCTCGCGCATGTCAATTTAATTATTTTGTTTACTATTTGATAGTTGAATGAAAAAGCACATTTCCTTGAATTAACATTTCATCATTTTCAGAGCGTGCAAGCTTCCCAAGAAGTTATGTCAAGAAAAAAGTAGAACTTCTTATTCTTTGGTATACCAAGTGTTATGCATTTTGAAAAATATTTAAAAAATAATTCATTGTAATCACATTATTTTCACAAAAATACTTTGTGGGATAATAAAAGAATTTTATTATCATTATTATTTTAAGAAAAATAATTTCCATTTAGGTATCATCTTTTTTCTTAGGACTTTTCTTCTTGTATTTGTGTATATTTATGTATAGTATAGTTTATTGCTATTTTATGATTTAAATATTTTAACTAGCTTTTACTCATACTAGGAATATGCGTGTGTTTTGCATGTTGATTTTATTATTAAGTCTTGAGGCTAACTCAATATGGTTTTCCCATAATTCTTCATTTATAATTTTAAAATGTATGCTTTGTCAACGAGAATCTAGTTCTTCGCACAATCAAGTATGTTTTGATTAACTCATTGAAGTTCAATTTCATTGATAAGAGTGTGCGTTCGATTGCATTAGTCATGGTAAATAAACTGTCTTGGTACGGAATCCATGGCATGCATAGATATAAAGTTTTTTGAGTAAATGAAGTAACCATGTCAATATTGGTAACCATTTGTCTTCATGTAGTGAATATTTTGAAATCAGAGTTCTTTAGGGTTCAGTCCTGGGGCCTACCTTATTTTTACCCTTTCTCAACGACATTGTGAAGATCTGTAACGGCTCAATTACTGTTTACACTTGTGACGAATCCTAATCAATAAATTGAATAATGTTTCCTATCAATAACCTAATTTGAGAACAGTTCTATCTGATGATCAGGTGCTGATGCTCTAATTATGCTCAAATAGATTCTAGACTTCGATATAGCGTCTGCTTTTGGGGAAGTTCTTTGGAATCAGATGATGTATTTGTTGTATAAAAGAGAATGTTTGTCTTAGAATCCCGGCAGAGTTGTGTTGATGTATTTGTAAAATTTTGACTCTACACCGTTACTTTTGCGTTTATGTATTCAGTCACTATAATAGCTTTTCGACCAGAACTAGCATTCATAGTCATGACAGAAATTGAATAATCAGCAGAATATACCTTTTTCTAGGGTTTAAATATCCAGAAACTGTCATAACTCACTGATGAGTTCTGTTTTATTTAATAAATTGCCAGAACATGTAAAAAATAGATTTAATAGGTTTCAAAAATGACTTCAACAATTTTTTAATTGAAAGATGCTATTAGTATAATGATATTATAAGGCACTATGATAGTATCACTTGTAAATGTACTGTGTTGTTATATACATGTTAGTATTGAGTGAATGTACTGTTTATTTTTATGTTAGATCAATGACTACTCTTTTACAATACTTGTATTCATAAATATCATAAATAATATAAATTGTTCGTTACTATATGTACACAACTCAAAGAAACATCAAATTCAATGAGCGTGATAAAAAAAATGTGGTGAGGTTATAGGAATGTACCTAACCGAATTGAAAAGTTTACAATTTCTACTGATGAATTGGTCTAGTTTGAAGATTCAGTCTCAATTACACTACTGGGTAGTCAGTTCCATGAAGAGAAGGACCGATTGAACAGCATATTTTGTCAGACACATACACATTATCGAAATTGTTCACGTTTCGGTTTGTATTGATGCCCTGTAAATGTGCCTTCATACATCTTACATAGGGTGGAATAATCAACCGAGGTTAGGGATGTCCTCAAAATCTTTAATATTTCGGTAAGGTCCTACGGACATGCTGTGTTGTGAAATTCATCCTATTAGACGATAAGTTTGACATTCCATTTGCCATTTTGGTGGATTAGCTCTGTACTTACTTCTTCCTTCTAACAATATGATATCTCCAAGAAAAAGCCATGGGTACCACACCGGTCATGCCGATTCTAGGTGGAGACTTATATACGTATGTTTTGTAGAGTTGAATCATAAGTTACGGTGATGTTTTGTTTGAAGATTTGTTCAAGAAGTATAACATTGAATGGGATCCATTCAACACTTTGCTTATTTGAGGAAACCAGTTCAACTCGGATGTTTTAATCACCTCTAGATCGTTATTGGGTATCTAGAACTGGAAGATTTATCTCATTCAGTCCAGAGGAATTTTTTTGTTGTATCCTATTCTGAGAAATTCCACCTTTTTTTCCAAATCCGATTGAAAAATTAAACTCTCGTGAGCACTGTCGAACATTCTCAATGTTCTTCAAATATTCTTCAATCTTTTCGACTTACCCTTCCAGATGTTTAATCTTCTTTTAACGTGGGATCTGGTTTCGATATGATACGATGCATATATGTGATTCGAGAACACAACTTTTGAAGCACGTTTGCACAGAGTAATTGAATTTATCATAAATACTCACAAACGATTAAAGTTAACTTTTCTTGTGACATTACAAAACAGTTCAACTGATAATCACTGACTGAACATTATCATGACTTAAAACTTGTGGCTAAAATCTTATGACTTAAAAGTGCTGCATAAATCAACTTTTAGCCTAGCGTGCGTTCAATCAGAGTCCAAGCTGTCCTCGTTGAGCTGTATTGATCAAAATGAGAAATAAATTAATATTTATGTTGAATAACAATGCACAATGCAAAAATATACATGATGAAACGACGTTTTTTTGTCAATTTTTGAATTTATATAGCGTGACAAAACAAAATCCTGAAAGGGTGTCCTTGCAGAATTTTTTCACCGTTTTTTCACTTCATTTACTATAGAAATTGTGCACCCAACATAAAATAATTGTCATCAGTTGCTTTGTAAGAAGAGATATAAATTTGTTTTAAAATTTGATCTATACGTCAACCAGCTGTATTCTCACGAATAATGTTCAGAAGTCTTCCAGAGACTTATGCGAGTTAAAGAAGACAGGGCCCTTGCCTTTCAGTGTGTGATGCCATGCACGGACGAGAATTCAAACTATTTGAGATCATCCAATTACGTCGGTCACCCATCTAAAACAATGGCCACAGTTACCTTTGCTTGACTTCAGTTATCGAAAGTAGGTACCAGAATTCTTGACAGCTGTAGTGAATTGACACTTGATTCAGAGTTGGAGATAAATGAAAATTATGTAATTTATATCGAAACTTGGTTGAATGAGTGTGATATGTGATAATAAAGAATTCTTTGGTTTGTAAACATTGCTCTCTGCAGCTCATTCTAGGAAATATTAGTATTGAACCGTCTCGGCCGATACTGCATGAAAATACGTAATGAAAATAATGATGGAAAGCACCACCGCCAGAATATTATTGTTTTTTTAGGAATGTTTTACTCAATACTCCGATCAAATAACACAACCTAGATGAATAACTCGCCGCTCACGCCTTTGAATTTGTAAGTAAGGAACATCTTTCCTCACCGGCAGTGTCGTGCGTTGTTCACAGAAATATTGAGGTTCAATAAAATAGAAATAACGGAAACCCAATATGGAATGGAAGCCTAAAATTATGATGGAAGAATATCCACATGATTTTGAGAACAGCCGATGCTCTAGTTGACATTAATTTTACTCTTTTCCAATTCGCTTTTCCTTTCTCAATAGTAACGACACTGGTAGCTTACTGGTGATATGACATATTTTGATTTACAGTTTCAAACGGTCTTTTACATATTTCAACTCAAAATTTGCCCTGCATTCACGAAAAAACACCCCAATAAGCCAAAAATTAAAACAAAAGAAACGTTTTGTAGTTATTCTGTCGAATATAAAATGCAGCGTTGCCGTACTGACCAGACTATATCGACAATGTCCCTCGAGCTAAAGTTCTCGGGAGTTATTCAGATTATTAATGTTCATATGGTCTCATTGAATTGTCAAAATACAGGGTTCTCTCGATAGAATTATGAAAAAAATAATAGTCGGCTATTTGTCATGGTCTTGGCATATTACCTACGATAATTCAACTCATGTATAAAATCGTCCATAAGAATCGTCAGCTTGAAGTTTGATATCGGATAAATAGGAACGTAACTGTTTGGATGTGTATAAACTGTTATTTACCTTCACCACGGCGACAACTAATAATTGTCGTCTTTATTGAATCCGACGCTGTACTAATGACGCGTTGCTATCAACAAAGCCAAATGACAACAAATGTTCATAATTTTTGTTACACAGTGTTGTTTTTGATTTCAAATGAGCGTTAACAGTAAATTTCGTAGTGCAACTACTCAAATAATAAATTCTGCAATAGACAACGCCACTCCAAAAAACACCAAAAAAACCAAATCATCAATTTAAATGCAGTTTGGATTATTTTGTCGAGAAAAGGGGTATGAACTATTACCCTCTACGTCGCAGCCGGAAATCTCAAGCATATTGGTAGATTGGGCGTATAATATGAAGAAATCAGACGGAAATTGTTTGTTTAAAATTGTTTTTTTTTCGATATCCAGCTGTCATCCCCCTACGAACGACAGCCCTCAGAAGTCGAAACTTGTGCGAGCTAAGGATTAACGAGGTCTTACCTTTTAACTTGCGATTCCTAGCACGAAATGACTACAAGGAGTATAATACAATGTGGAATACTGTAGCCAAAATTGTGCAAGAAAAATATTTTATGGATTATAAGATTGTGTTTGACCCATTCAAAGATGTGACATTTCAAGCCGCTAGAAACGCTAAAAATGCTAAACGCAAGCAACTGCAGAGCAATTTTTATAAAAGAAGACAAGGTTCTATAGCATTAAGTAGAAGAGAAGTTATAAAAATGGCAGAGCAGTTGGATGAAAATGCTCCAATAGGACTTCAAAAATCTTTTTCATATCGCCGCTATTGAATAAGCCTGTACAGGTGGTGAAAGTGCGCAGTGTCAAATTTATTTTTTCAAAGCTGAAAAATACAATAATGAAACATTGACAGGCAGAGTGGAAGTACAACACGATCTTTTCTGAAACAGCTCAAGGTGGAGATAAAAGGTGCAGTGAAAGTAATTGGTTGGCTACAAATAAAGAATATCCGAACGTGTGTCCTGTAAGATTGTTGAAAATGCTTCTAGAAAAACGAAACAAACTATTTCTTCAGATAGATTGTTTCTAACGCCAAATCCGTTTTGGAAAAATGAAAATGCCAAGGGATGGTACAAAAATGTGCCCATTGGTGTAAACGAAATTTCAAAGTGGACCAGAATTTCTGCAGAAAAAATTGGTCTAGATCTGAAAAATAAAAATACTAATCACTCCTATACGACTAGCACTATTTCTACTCTTGCCAAAGCAGTAGTCTCAGAACAACAAATTATCAAGCTGACCGGACATTCGAACGCCAATTCTCTGAAGCCATACCTTTAGTTAGACTCACATCATTCCACTTTAGTGATAAATGTAAGAGAGGAAAATATTCAAATTCAGCAGTCTTCTTCGGGTAGGATTGTATAACAAAACTGTGCTTTCACTAATTGTACATTTAAATAATATTTCCTGTTAATTGTACTTTTTTTCAATGAATTATTGATTTAATTTAATAAATTATGTTCTATTCACTTTTGTTGAATAATTCATTTATTTGATTCGTTAAATTATCTCACTAAATACCACTCGAGGTTTTGTTTTTATCGTAAAAACTTTAATTTTGTTCCACTCAAACTTGGTAGCTTGTATTATGACTCGACCAAATAACATTAGATAAAATCACTCCACCTTTGGTGTCGTGATTTTATCATGTTATTTGCTCTCGTCAATTACCAAAGCAACCAAGTTTTCATGCAAAATATAAGTTTATCCGATATTACCCTCGAGTATTCAGCATGATACCTATGTATCAAGGAACCTGCGTGCAGCTGACAGTAGTCTAAATACATTTATATTCAAATAGAATCAATCGTGTTGAAGCTGTATAAGTATTTGAAAATTAATCGGTTTGGAGGAACAAAAAACGAAGAGATAGGGTAATCGAGGCTACAATCAATGACAATGCAGTGTCATTCATATGACTGATAGAATGGATTCAAGGAATAATCATCTTATAAATATAACACGACCTTGATTAATTGTCGACTATTTTATTGCTGCTAAATATCTCTTCACTCTCGGGTTTTCATCAGATCATTAATGCCAAAATAATGTCTCGTTAAATTATTATAAAATACAGTCGAAATTCAGATGCAATAAAAATTTCATATGGTTATTGTATCCTTGAAAAATTGCGACATGGCATCAATGTCATGATTTGAGGGATAACATTATAAAAAGATGTTACCTTCGGACAATTTGATTATTACTCATCTAGGTTGTGTTACTTGATCGGAGACTCAATATATTGTTTTTGATTTGTCCTAGTTGTAATCTACGAATAGAAATGAATAGTTTTCATTTTAGTTCGCAGCTAAATAAATACTCTTTGGAACATTTTGAGGAAGATAGCATGGGACAGGAAACGAAAATTATTTGTTTAACAATGTAGTTTTGTGAACAAATAACAACATTCTGAGGATTCTTTGAATTAGGTAGTCTATTCGAAATGCTGGGTAAAATTCAGTTAACTAATAGCTATAAAAAAAATGGACAAAAAATCCAAATGAAATTTTTGACGATCTCAACTAATTTCGGAGATATGGGCCTATTTTTGAGTGATGAATGAAATTTTTTAGGGCACATTTCTACCGCGGAAAAACACTTAAAATTCTTCTTCTTTAAACTAACACAATGTACACCCTAATTGAAATTATTTTTTGATAGCTCGTGGCTATTATTTAACGGAAATTTACCAAATGCTGTATTATACCATCTCATCAGTTTCCACCCTCATTTCGGATGAGTCAAAAATGCTAACTAACTTTATAATTTTCATAGTTCCTTCAGCTATTCGCTTGCAGATATCTGGCATCTTAACTAACTCCAGAGTGTTTTGCTAAAGACAATAACTTCCAACTCTTGCTGTTTATTGTTTACCGAAAACAGAATTTGCTAAGTTTACAACTTTGCCTCAAGCTCAACTTGGGAAAACAACTCACTAAGACAAAATTTGCATATTTGAATGAAAGCGAAGCGTTAATTAATATAGTTAGTTTATCCATGAACTTCAGAATATAAATGAGAGCTCGAAAAAAATTTCTTCCCTACCAAATTGATTATACTCGTTCAGTGTGTGTCATATAATAATAAACCCTAGAAATTGTTTTAGCCGATGTCGAAATCAAACGGACTGAAAACTCTAATAACCATGGAATGAAGGGAACAAACTTCGTTGCTGAAATCTCAACTTGAATTCGAGACTAACCATTTTTCAAGAGTTGAAAATGATTGAAAACAGGTCTTGACAAAGGACAAAGGTTAAGATGAAATAATTTTTAGGGTCAATAATATTAGTTCTAATTAAAGCATATCGAGTGACAGTGAGGTTTTATTGTTGGGTCGTAATCTTATCAGAAGCTTGAATAAGGAAATCACCTAAATAAATTATATAAGCTGGAATTTTGTGGATCAACATTGTAAAGAGTTTCCATGGTATTTTCTGACAAAATTGATGCCTTCAATGAATGTAAAATCAACATTACTATTAAACCATATGCAATTCAACGATTCCATAAACCACGACCTCTAATTTTCGATCAAAGAAAAGATCGAGATCGAGAAATTTAACTTTGGTAGAATTTTCATAATATTGACAATTCAAAAAAATATATAGAGGCATAAGAATTTGTCGTTACTATAGAGTAACAGTACATCCATTTATACTAGCAGATAAATTTCCTTAAAATAAGGTAGACGATCTATGAAAAATTGAGAGGAGGTAAACAACGTACGAGAGTTCATTTGGTCCTCAGCTTATAAACAGATTATCAACCAGTGATTCCTAGCTGATTCGACATAAGATTGCAGATCTCTACCGCATGAGGAGCAAAACAGTGTTAGAGTTGAGTGTCATTACAAGATCTTAGACAATGTAAGATGTTTGATGAATAGCTAGTAAAGAGTAAGTTGTCCTAGATTGATCATTGTCCTAGATTGATCCTTGAGGTACTCCTGATGCAAGATTTGGGTAATCAGAGCACGTTCCATTCAAGCAAACCCTTTGTTGTCTATTTTTCAAATAATTTTTCATCAACTTGACGGTATTGTCGGATAACCCTATATACCTCAGGATTGCTAGAAGAAGGTCATAATTTATTGTGTCGAAAGCTCGACTGAAATCCAGCAATACCAGTATTGTACAAAAACCTCTATCTGGTGGCCCTGACAATGTCATCTAGAATGTGCACAAGAGCAGTTGTGCAACTGTACCCTTAACGGTAACCGGACTGAGTTTCTGGAAGTGAAGAGAATTGAGAAAGATGATTTCTCAGTTGTTCCTCAACTGCTCTTTCAAAGTTCTTTCGACAGGGTCGGTAATATGCTTATCGCATGCAGATCTTTATACTCACTGGGATGCTTTTCCCCACAGAGTTGGAAAAACGTTTTCCGTGATACAAAAGTTTATTATGTGAGCGATATTTGGCACAATATGGTGACTACATAAGTTAATCCATTTAATATTTATCCCATCACATCCTAAGGGGTTTTATTCAATTCCACAGATTGTTTTATAAGTAAAAAGGTCATTTATTACTTGTACTGAGAAAATGGATTTCACCCGACGGTTTTGCCTATAATGCGATAAAAGTTGTTGGGGTGGATTCATAGCAGGAATAGAATTTATGAAGAAATCATTAATTTCAGTGGCGTTATTCAAATAGTCAGGAAGTTCTTCAGATTTTTGACGTAAGATTCCATTTAATTTCATAGTTTTCCACATGTCTTGTGTATTATATTTATTTTTACATTGCTGAGCTAAATATGCTTTCATTTACCTTCGTATTGCTTGATTAACATAGTTCTTCATATCTTTGTAGAACTATATTCGTGCGTCCATCCTATTATTTTTGAGTGCTTTCAAAGCCTTATCTCTGATAGATATCATTTCTTTCAACGTGTCGGTGAGCCAGGGTGCCTTTGAATTTGAAACTGAGAACAAAGAACAGCTGCCATTTTTAGATGTTTCAATTTGATCATATTCCTAGATGCGCCTTTCGATAGCCGATTCGCAATCTGGAAATATTCATTCAAGAAGTATGTGGTGGTGGAAAAACATATTATTTCTTCGTAAATAACAATAGAGAAGACCTTGTTGAGTACTAAAATACAGAATCATTATTAAAACAGATCCACACTGTATAAGTCTTCAAAACTGTAACATCCGTTCTATTCTACCAATTTATCCCATGAAAAAAATCAAATATCTTTTATTTTCAAACTGTATCCTACACGTTCCAGTTCATTAGTATCGTTGAAAGTTTGAAGTTTTCGCAGATGTCTTCCGATTGTTGTGAATATGAACACTTCCGTTTAACAGATCTATTTAGGAATTAATAGCTTCCAAGAAATATGCTAACTTTTCTGTAAATAGTGCCGTTGTGGTATTTTATCTCTCTGTCGGTGTCAGATTTACCATGCATTCATTTGTCAGCGATAGCATTCCGAAAGAAATATAATGGATGTGAATCACATGTGCATCGTGGTAGACACAGAGGCACCCACCATTGGCGTAGAAACTTAACATTCATGTAGAAGTCGAATAATGGAGAGGTTTGTGTAGGTCAGCAATATATTCGTTTGGGGAGCCATTGACATATTTTTTACAAAAAAATCAGTTCCATCCATGTATAGAAATTGTATTGCTTTATTTTAGTTAGACCAGACATTAAAGGTTTATATATTTCATTCATCAAAATAATACTACATAGGGATTATAGATATTATGCAATCACTCCAGGAAGTATTTAAGGAAAATTAATTTTAATAGTAATCTATGATCAACAACAGATATATTGCAGTTTTGTCTGTTCGTCCCTTATTCGCACAAACGTTCATTATCCATAGCATAAATCAATTCTCCTTTTCTCGGTATGATCCTACTACATAATTCATTTTAGAATAAGATACAATTATTGTGATGATAGAAGTATCAGCCATGAGTTATGTCGTACCTATACACGTGGAAACTATTAGTGGACATTTGAGGCCAGGATTGAAGTTTTTTTGTTTCCACGTGTATACGACATAACTCATGACTGATACTCCTATCATCACAATTGTTGGAAAACACTCCATATATTACCCAAATATGTAATATATAGGTTGGGGTAATTGTTGTTCAATGTTATGAATTTTGTTATTTAAAAAAAAGTCAGATTTTTTGACACGTTTTGTCAAGTATAAGAGAAAATTGTATATTTTCGACCTAAAAAAGTTCTTTTCTATACTGATTTCTCCAATTCTCATCATTTGGCGACTGTGACAGGACTGTTCAAGGGAGAGATCAAACCAGTTAAAGAGAGAAAGAACTCAGTTGGAGCGATCGTTTACAAAGATTTGCATAGACTTGGATAGCTTACTGAAGGACAAACTATCCATAAAAGTAGACGTAATGGCTTGTTTGAACCAGTTAGAGGATAAGAGCGACCGTCTCCACATTTTGGATGAGCAAATTCGAGAAAAACTACTAGCTGATGATGTTGGTGATGAAGAATTCGAATAAGAATGGAACTCAGTTGGATTATTCAGATGTACTACCAGATGTACTATGTTTTTAAACGAGGCAACGAAACAAGAGGAAATAGTCAGCAATGCCAATTCCACAACCTTAGGAGCCAAGAGGAGAAACTTTAAATTACCCAAACTTGAGTTGAAGAGATTCTACGGAGAGGTGAAAAATTGGATCGGATTTTGGGGTCAATTTGGGAAAATTCCTGAAGATCCTGCCATCGACAATGAAGACAAATTCCAATATTTGATTCAATCTACTGAACAGGGTTCCACTGCGAGAGAGTTGGTCGAGAGTTTCCCACCATCGGGTGACAATTACGAAAAGGCCGTCAAACAGTTAAAAACCAGGTTTGCTAGGGACGATGTCTTAATTGAGGTGTACGTCAGGGAGCTCCTGAATCTCTTGTTGAAGCAGTTGATGTCGAATAAAACAGGTATGTCTCTATCTAACTTATTGAAACCTTGGGTGTCACAAGTGACAAGTATGCCGCAATGTTATATCCTTTAGCAGAATCAGCTTTACCCGAAGATATTCTTAAGGTTTAGGAGAGACATAGAAGCTCTATTGCAAGAGACCATCCTGGAGAAAATGGTCAGAGTTCAATAACAAACAACTTTTCAGGTGATAATTAATGTAAGAATCCCAGTAATCCTTTGAATCATTTATTAGATTTCCTGAAAGCTGAAGTTGAGAGTGAGGAACGCATCAAATTAGCACGAACTAAGTAGTTTTTCTCAAGGAAAGGAATATGGAAAATCTCAGAACTATCAAAAGGTAAAATCACACCATTCTAATATACCTGAATTGAACACCGCAGCTACTATTTTCACATCAGAGAAGAAGAAAGGTAAGAAACTCATTCCAGTCAAGACTGTTTGAGTGCGAATAAACTGACATTTATTGAAAGAAAAGATATGGTCGTAAAGAAAAACTGTTGCTTCGGATGCCTCAGACCAAATCATAATGTGAAAAATTGTAGGTTTTTCATCAAATGTTTGTTATGCGGAAAAAACATTTTCCAGTAATGTGTCCGGATTTACCTTCGAATAAATTGGTGAATGACAAAAAGAGCAATGAGTTGGATTCAAGTAAGACAGCTTATGCTACTTGTATTTTTCTACGTTCAGAGAAAAATGGGGTAGTATCACTTCAGTTGGTTCAAGCAAAAACTAGAATAACTCCAATAAAACCAATAACTTTGCCAAGATTGCAATTATTAGCGGCACTAATAGGTGTTAGACTTTGCATGTCGATTAAAAAAGTCGAAACCGCGATGTGTTCAGATTGCAATAGTCTGATATAACTGTTAGAAACGCACTAATGTACGAGGTCTTTAGCAGAAACAATTTTGTGTTTCAGTTCAATTGAATTCTGTCATTGGCATCTGAATACAGATCTTCCACTCCAGTCAAGATATTGGAACAAACAAATCCAAGAATATTGTAAAATATTCCAAAAATATGTTTTTCCAATATTCTTGAATTATAGAAAACTCTTCAGGTTAGTATAAAATTGAACTTTTTCAAATAACTTTTTAGACTGTCCTTTCGAAAATTATATTGTGATTTTGTTTCTAAAATGTAAAAATGTACCATATTCCCACAGATTCAACGCAATGCTTTTACCTCTACCTGATGTTAATGAACCCTCAGACAGATAAAATTTCATTTTTGAGGATTATTTTTTTCATATATAAATCGACATGAACTCTATAATGGGACCGTTCTTATTGTATCTATAATCAGTACCTCCAATATTAAAATGAAGATGGATAGTGGTCGCAGTGGTCATGATGGTAGAGCGCTAGTCTATCAATCAGAGGGACGTGGGTTCGATTTCCAGCATGGCACTGGTCTCGTGCTAGTAATCGCATGTTAAAGGGTAAGACCTCGTTAATCCTTAGCTCGCACAAGTTTCGACTTCTGAGGGATGTCGTTCGTAGGGGGATGAGAGCTGGTTAACGGAAAAAACAATTCTAAACAACAACAAAAACAACAATAGTCAAAATCGTTAAAGACAGACAGTATTAATAATCATTATGCTGAGACAGAACAATAAAACAGCAAAGGATAATATGATAATATGTACAAAGGATATTCTCATTTTTATCATAGGTTGTTTTCATCTGAAAAATAAAACAATAATCATTTGAGAATATTCCCTTTTTTCAACATAAATACCTTTCAAGAGGTTATCTTGAACAGTGTAAAATGGCGACTTAAGTTTTATCTTTCAGTCGTAGACTTTATGAACACCCCGTCCATATTTTCAATGAAATCAAAATATACAGAGTGATTATAATATGCACTTGCAATAGTGACATTGTGGAACGTTACAAAAATATCTGTCAAATATAGTTCAATATAATTTTTCGAGTATTACCCAGGTGATTAGTCATTTTCTGTTATACATCTTCCTCATATTTACCACTTTGTGGGAATATGTGTGGTAAGGGTATTCCTATGGCACACAGAGGGATATTTGATTTAAACAAATGTCAAATTTTTTATTTTTTTTTCGAAAGCTTAAATTAATTAAACATATGAAAAGGGAACTCATTATTAGGACATGAGGATTATTAACGGACTCTGAAGTTATGGATATAACAATATTTCTGCGTATAGTGGGAATAAGCACATAAGTCAAAATATCGCATTTTTGTATTAAGTCATATTCGTCGAAAACAACTGCAAATGTATAACTGTAAAATCACATAAGTCAATAACGAAACGTAAGTAGGTTAAAATGATTGTGTATACCTATACACATTAGTCGAAATGCTACGATATACGGTGGGTATAATAATATAAATCAGACTTATGTTATGTGGCTCATTTCGACTTATGTGCTTTTCCCCCTATACGCAGATTTAATGATATGAAAATTTACTTTATTTTATTCTTTCACTGGTATGAAAAAGCGCCAATTCTACCTTTTGGTTATATTGTACTATTATTACTATAATAAAAGCATTCATTCAATATTTTTTCTCAGGAATATCCCCGGAGCTCCGATATATCCGGAGGGCACGCAAGTGTCATTTACTCCGATAGTCACTCTAGACGTCCGTGGGGTGAGTTGTTACTGGGTCCGAGAATCATGTGCCTTGACTAGATGAAGTAATCCAAAATTTTTCACATCAGGGAAAGCCAGTATAATTTTCAAATTCCAGAGCAGCGTGTCCATCCATCAAGTAGGTACCAGAACCACCATTTTAACAGAATGGTTTAGGTGCAGCCTGCGGAGTTTGAAGGGTAAGTATTGATATTTAGTTTCAGAGAAATTTTGTTTGGTATTGCCAGACGCTGAGAACTCTATGACAAAAATTATCTTACTTTGATGGTCGAGGCTCATTGGCTTGTATATGCATGAGGATGAGGAATGAGTAGAATTTAAGTGGGATCTATAATTTAAAATTAAAATTGAAATTTTTTTATCCGTCAACCAGCTCCACCCTTAAAAACAACCCTCAGGAATCTCCGAGAGACTTGTGCGAGCTACGGAAGACGTAGCCCTTGCCTTTTTAAAGGTATGATGCCATGCACGAGACCGATGACCGTGCTGCGATCGAACCCATGCACCTACGCATACTGACAAACACGCGCGCGCGCATATCCAATAAGAAATCAAGAGTCTTTGCCAAATTATAACTACAACAGAAGTTGGAATGGGCCGTTGTATTCCGGAATCAAAGTATACAACCACCCACCTTCCTGTATGAAATCTTTAAGTATTTTGCGTTTCAAAAAACAACTGAAAAAATTATTGCATGAACATGTTTTTTATCATCTGGACGAATTCTTTTCTCAAAGTTTAGAGTAGGTTATAACATTTTTATTATTTTTTGCACCGCACCCTTCACTTTCTCAATGCTATATGCTATATAGGATCTTAATATATTGTTGAATTATAAGTTAGGTCTTGATATGTTTTTTTGATCCTGAGAAATTAATTAATAAAATCTATCTTATCTTATCCTACGAATAATTGGATTCAGAAGCTGGCGCTTAACCCACACGCCACCATTTTCCATACTTTTTCCTATTTTAGAATTCAACCATACCTTATATCTCATGTATCCTTAGTGGCTGGTGATATCAAGTTTTTTTCCATAAGTTTGTCAAAAAAATTCTGTGAATTATTTAGTTGCTTTGGTGGGATTTGCAGTAAAGTTTTAATAATTTTGGAACCCTCAATTCAATAATAATATAATAATAATATATTTATTCATATTTTCTACAGATTTAAAATATGTTGATTAGAAATACAATTTGAATGAATAAACATAAGTAGAAATCCACAAAAACAAATACTTGTCGTGGAAGGACAGAGGGTTAATACACATATATATTTATATTGCCATTAAAAATGTAAGCATGGACAATGCTTCTTTATAGAAAACTCAATTAATCGACTAGCGCTAGGAACTAAGAAAATAACTTTGAAGAATTGGCCTGTGACTCTAATGCTAAATTTTATGAGTTATTTTTTATATCTATCATCTGATGGGTAAATGATCAAGGTGAGCTTGAAATCCAGTTTTTCAGTTTTTTTTTGAAAATACCAAATGAGTTTCATCTGAGTGCCATGAATTAATTCAGCTATGTCCACATTATCCCTCAAATGTTACATTATTCGCCTTTTAATGAAGTCACTTGCCTCATTGAATAATTTTACTAGTAAACCAAGAATTTTTTACATGTTTTTCTCTTTTTTTCTACAAATGGTTACATTTCGAACTATAGTCATTGCCCATCGATGATCTACCATTTTGTTTACTCCTATCAACCTAATAACGCATAGGCTATTATTGAAAATACTTCAAAACACAGCTACTCTTCTGTCTACAAGCACGACGGGTATTGAATTATATCAAACACATATTTGGGCAATGTTACATTTCTGTTTGTTATATTTTTTTGTTCGATACTTTTTTCTAAACTATGTGGTCTTGATTTGGTCATGAAAATATTTGTCAAGATTTCGAACCAAGAGGTCGTTAGAATGATATGAAATTTATATCATATACAAAGGGGTCTGATATATATGTACCATAAGGAACTACTGCTCATACATACTTCTTCGAAGTTCGATAATTACACAACATGAACAGTGAAAACTTTGTGCACTAATTTAACAAATATGTTGCATTGGAACCTATTCAGTCAGAATAGGTACTGTAGGTACTATAGAGAATATATGTTGCCAATGGAATATCTGCCAATATCATACTAACAGAAATGTACCCCAGAACTAGTACATTCGTACTGAATTCAGTACTTTCAAATCGTGTTACAATGCCATTTCTAGTACATTTGCAGTAATATTACTTAATTTGGTACAGTTTTTAGTACATTTACATTTGTAACATCTTTAGAGGCCAAGACCTCAAGAAATGGAAGGGAAATAAACAAAGAAAAAAAGAGGAAAGTTCTTTCTTTCATGTTCGCAGCACATAACTTGTCTAGTGCTGATGTCTGTGGTTCATGGTTTGGTTTTTATCTATCACAATGAAAACTTTTTAACTGGCAATCTCATACAAGAGAATTGAGGATAGGCCACCAGAGCACTGGCTAGAAAAAGTAACCAATTATAGCCTTTCTTTTGAGGGGTTTCATTTATCTAATTAATTCCTACGTATTACAAACAACTTGAAGTTTATCATGATCGAAACATGATCAATATTTGAACGTCACGTTATTTTCAGCCCTTATTTGCTGCCTCTGTAGCTTTTGTTTTTTTTCCTCCAAACTGAACCCCACTGAGAATTCAATATTTTTTAATATTATTATTTCGTTTTTCTTCAAGTTTCTACAGAAAACGTTGTTTTGATTCATATGGATGCAACCAGAAAGTTCATTGATATTTCATCATAGGATCCACTGGTGAAGACAAAAAAGGGTGTGGCCATTTAAAAAAATTTACTTTACGAATATTTGAGAAACTGGAAAGGTGTTTTTCTCTATTTGTGAAAATCCTGAGAATATTTGGACTGATTTAATAGGATTTCGAATTCTTTCACAAGTTTATACCTACCTGCCAAATATTTCGAAACAACTGAAATAATTCAAAAATGCACTTCAGACTTGCCTAAAGTTATATTACAATTTCGCGTGGATTCCAAAAATTTTATAAAATTTGTCAGATAATGTGAGATATCAATTACACCAATAACGAAGTTAATGTCTATTTCCGGTATAACCGGAATTTTGAGATGTAATGAGTTTTTCGTAAAACACCTATACAAATTATTAAAAAATTAGTTCCGTTAGTTTCCCATGTACAATCGACTCGCGAAGAACCCTGTATAATTTATACGTAAATGAAATGATTCACATTGTTTCTTATCATCGGGGCATTCCTCCCAAAACTCGCCTATAAAAAGTGTTTGTTTACGTTTTTCCTAATAAAACCCCATACGTGCGACTATGAAATAAGGGCTGGTGCCACAACGTCTGGTAGAGACAAACATATGGCGATGTGAGTGTTGAATAAACTCTTATATAGATTTCGGATATTCGACGAGTATAAACAGAAAAAGTGTTCCTAGAATTTTTGGAGAGAATGACTTTTCGATCATTTCAGTGACTTGAATATTTTTTATAAATATTTTTTTGATGAACTTAATAATAATGTAAAAAAGAACAAAAAACTTATCAGCGCTCCGTGGCAGTAATCTATTCTTTTTCAGATACTCATGATCCTAGCAGAAGCGGTAAAACATTGATTTCTCTACATGCATCAAAAAAATGTAATAAATGAAATAAAACTAGGCTGCAGAGTTAATTAATTAGAAGGGATATGCATACTCAATTCACATCATAAGAACCAAATAAAACAAAATAGTCATTGGGAAGAAAAGAATTGGCCTCTCAGGCTGAAGCGCCCCCAGAGTCAAAACTTTAGTCAAACACAACAAGGAAAACATTTGACACCTACTCAGAAATCAGAGATACGGGGCTAGAAAGAGCAATTACCTACCTAAGTTTTCCAATGTGTTGTAGTTTAGAACAAATCGGAATTGTGCTGTGGAATTATTAGTTTTTTTCTGAAGCAAAAAAGTGGAAAAGATACCACGAATCATTAATTAATTAGCACCGAAGCACTTCCGAAAATAAGAATAAAAGGGTTCTATATACAAGTAAAGTATATGACTACATAGAGTTCTCACTGTCTATAAGAAATCACTTTAATGAATCGGTAAATCTCATACTGAGGCAATTTGCATATTTTCAATGTGATTTTCAATTGAGCATTCAAATAATCTGTCAATGATAACATTCAATAAATGATGTGTCCAAATTTCAATATGTTTTCATTCATTCATGATTATTTAGTTTGTTCACATTATTATTCGAACAGATTGCAAGTATTAGCCCATTTTAGCAAACGTTACCAGTGTATAATTTCGGTAAAGTTTCGGTGACATAATTCCGGTAATATTTGCCAGTGGTTTTTATGATTGAGGAAAACAAAAAATTTTGAATTTCTCTTCTTCAAACTTTTGTCATAAATAATTCATGCTTTAAAGTTGGAATCTTGGACTATCATAAATGGCATCTTCTACTACTATTGCTTCTAAGAAAATTCCATTTTAGAAATAGTGTAGTAACGTATTATGTAAGTATAAGGGAAAAACTATAGATGGTATGGGAATAGTGCTGGGAATATTATGTACAGTGCGAGTCTTTAACTTAAATAAATTCAGTATATCAAAGACAGGTTTTTTGTTGATAATATTCTCAGATAGGTCGATTACTTTATTTTGTATTTCACTCTTTTTGATGCAAGAAAATATTATAAAGCTTGTTCAAAATTTGAAACATGGCGTCATCGACGTCATCGACAATATGGGTTGATGTTGACAATGTCACACAAAAAAGTTGAATAAAAACAAGTAAGGAGAGTACCAATCTAGAATATTTGGCAAGAAATTTGTTGGTCATTTTGTGAAAAACAACAGTTAGTGAAGAATCGAACAAAATGCCGTATTTAGATGACACTCACAAGATTGAAATTTTGATGATGAGTTGCTACGGACAAGAACACAAAATCAAGTCATTCATTTATTCAGATTTGCCACCCATATCGCAGAGTACCATAAGCAAGATTGAAAAACAGTTTCAGCAAAATGGGTCTTTAATAAAAATAAATATTCCTCTCTGTTCAAGGAATTCCTAATGTCACTCCTAGGCAGATAGCTAGGGAACTCGAAATTGGAATGATGAGAATCCTAAAAACCGAGAAATTTCATCCTTATAAAATAGCAACCCTCCCGGACCTCACCAAAGATGATCTGGATACAAGGCTCCAGTTTTGCGATCAAATGATGGATCTACTTGACAGAAATGTTGTCTTGTTGTCCAGTTTTCTAACGTATCAACGTTACAACCCACACTGGATGAAGAAAGGCCACACTCAACATAAAAAAGTCAATGATTGACCAGGGATTGATAGCAATCGAGTAATAGGCCCAAATTTCTTCCAAGAAATCTTAATGGAGCTGAATATTTAGAATTGTCGCAGGAAGAACTAGTTTCAAATTCGGCTATTCTGTTTCCTGATGTGGATGAAGCCGATGCGATCTCTCGAATAGACACATCTGGTTTCAAAAGACGATGCGCCTTCCCATATAGCAAAACCTGTCCGTGAGTGTCTGGTTGATGTATTTCCAGGCAGATGGGTTGGTAGAACAGGAACTTTTGAATGGCCTCCCAGGTCTCCGGATCCAACACCTATGGATTTTTTATTATGGGGGTACTCGAAAATCAAAGCTTTTAAGATCAAACCAGAAAACATTCAGCAGAAAAACGAATAAGACAGGAGTGTCGGCCAGTTTCCGCCGAAGTAATTATAAATGTCCAAAACGAGTTAAAGTTCCGTTCAGGATATTGTTAGTTAGTTAATGGACGAGAATTCGACCATTGAAGAAACAAATTAAAGTTGATATCAAATAGATCCGTTCATCAGATTTCTTCATTTTCGAATAAGTTGTTCGCTAAGTTCGAAAAAAAATCATGATTAACAAAAAATCATGATTTTTATAAAAAAAAAACAATAAATCAAAAAATACGTGATTTTCTCAGATTTTATATAAACGGGCACTAACGCCCTATCATTTTGTGGCATATATTTTGCATTCATACATTTTCAGTTATGTTTTCAGATGAGGTATTATTATCCAGTCTTACAGTGGTGGGTTTCACAAAAGAATATTCCTGAAGTTGCATAATTTATTCCTATTTTGAAACAGTTTTTACGTGTTGTCCCCTAACTAGCTTCGGTATAGAGAGTATTTTCTACATTTGGAGTCGTTTACTCCAATTTATGAAATAAATTAGCAGTGGAGAAAGCGGGAAAATCATTACCTATTTCTGTAAAAATACTATAATGATTTTTTTTAGATTAAAATAAAAATATCACTTGATTAAAATCATTAATTTGAATCTTTCAAAAGACAAGGAATACAAATTTGATATTTGGTACGCATATGTTACTCGATATACCCTTCAATAATAGTCACAAAAAATCAGGATTGTCAGTTGAAACTGTATTTAGTTTGCCGAATTCATTCTTGTTTCATCATCTTAGAGACTCGCACCGTATATAAAGTGAACAACTTTTCCGCTACCTCGCTTCGCTACTCTGCCCTCGTTCAATAGTCGTTAGGTAATGAAAGCGCGTTTTATTACACTCATTGCAATTATTTAATTTAAAAAATTTATGTGATTATCCACGATACAATAGTAAGTAATATTTCACTGGGGTTTTTCTCTATTTATTTGTGTGAACTTTTCCACCACTCTTGCCAAATGGAGATTAGATATGTTTACATCATTCTTTGTTTGGTAAAAGTCGGATACCGAATAGCTAAATATTATACCAAATTGATTGATTGATTGATTGATTGCTGTAGTAATAAGTAAATTTGAGAAAATTCTGCTTATTCCTCTGAGAATAATTATAGCGAATTGACTTGACTAGATTTAAAAAAAAATTGCAACATTTCCTTTTAAAATTGACGTTTCATTCCTAGTTTTAGTGTCGAAAGAGGCACTTTTTTCCTAAAAATTAAAGTTTCACATAAAAACTGACATTTTTAGTTTATATTTTCATTACATTTCATTTTACAGCAATGGTTAACAATTTTAGAACTAATTTAAAAATTTGAATGAATGAGAGTATCTGTCATAATTTGAATTGCAACTTGCCTTTTTTTGACAGTTGACTGAACTACATATCCTTATGCCATGCAATGTTTCTTCAATGTTATAAAGTCCTCCCTCATTTGCTGAGGGAAACGCATACGTTTTTCTTAAATGTACGGTATATTGTTCTGGATTTTGCAACATTAAAGATTTTGCTATGTCAAATGGTATTTTTCCCTTTGTATTTTTTATTATGGTATCTGGCAGTACTATCAAAATGATATTACCTTTATCTTGTATATATTCGATGGTCATATCACATAATTCGTCCCATCGGTATGCACCACAGATCGCAATTATTAAATCAACCTACAAAAAAGTACCAAATAATAACGAAAAACTTACTAATCACTAACATATACTTTTATCATTAAGTACGAGTCATCTGGTGCTCCGACATTAAACTTCGGGTAACATTTTCCTTCATTAAAATTCTAGAACGGATTATTAAATATTTCGACCATAATGTCATAGTGGGATGTTGGAATAAGGTCTTTGACTGTTTTATAAAATATGCCAAAATTACCTCTTTACTGATTTTTTTCACTTATCATATTAAGTTTCATACCGGAATCTTGATTTTTCGGTAACGAAAACAGATTCAGTAATTTTCTCTCTTCCTATATGTCGTCGGGTATAACAATTTTTTTCGTATTCATTTAATTAGTCCATATATATTCAAATATGAATTTATTAATCTCGGCATCAAACAGATAAGTATGGACATCAAAATTACAGTAAAAATGTTTGATATTCATTTATTATACGTAACTAATGATACGAAATAAACGTCTTGAAACAACTAGATTAACTGTTTCTCTTTTAACTTTGTTAGTGTGTGTGTTCAGGAATGGGCTTATTTATAGAAAAATATATGATCGCGCAATATATTTGAAACGCTATATTCTTTGTTGTTAGTTGATGGATTTATGTTGAAGGTGTTAAAAAAAATCATATGATTAACACTGGAGTAAAGGGTTTATCCTTCCTTATTCCTTCTTTGCATGCGGGAGGAAAAGTGACATTTTCCTCCCTATATAGTTCAAGAAGTAGCTATTGTTTCAAATTCATTAGCGAAACTCATACATCACAATTTGGTTTTTTGGAAATACAGTCGATATAGTGATATATCAAATTACCGTAAGAAATATTACGTTCTCCGAATAGAAAAAGTAACGTCCCTGAAGATACGATTACATTGGCATCCTATGGAATAGAATACAAAGGAATTTGAAATTATAATATTCCTTCTTACCTCATTCAAATTATTGAGTAAATGTACTTTTAATCATACTCTCGATTAAAAAAGAGTTCATATACAGGGTTTTCATTGTGAAATATTCCTTTTTGTTCTAAAATCAATTGCTAAGCGAATGAGATGAAATAATAATAATAGAGGTAGTTATTCAATGATTGTAGTTTTCTAATGGATATTTCGTGCCATATTTGAAATGTCAGATTCTTCAAGCACACCAACAATTTGAAACCTCGTTTAACTTTCTTCAACATGAATACATTCCAAGAAGTCATCTTGAACAGTCGAAAATGGCGACTAAATTTTATCTTTTAGTTGCAAATAATTCCACATCTGACTTTATGAACTTCATGTTCATATTTTCAATAAAATCAAAACACCCTGTACATGTTACAACAAACTATGCAAGACGCAAGTAGAGGTCCACTCGAGCAGGTCTCATCGGAGTCGAACCAGACAGCTTGGCACCACACAGAAACAGGAAACGACCCTGAGGAACACCCATCCGCCAACCCTCATTCATCATCTGCCCGTAAAATAAAAATAACGATCTTTACACGACCATTAAATCTTTCACAGCTTGTTACTAATGATCTTTGTTTCTTTCCTGTAAATATTGAAACCGTTAAAAGTTGCAGAAGAAACGAATGCTGTTTTCTAACTCATGGAGTTTTGTTTGTGTGGGTGTGGTCAACTTTTTGAGTGATTTGTCCTTCCGTTTTGACCTAATGCGTTTCCTTGTTTTAGCACTGATATTAAGGAGTTGAACCTGAATATAATGAATCCAGAATGCCATGATAACTATATAAATCTTGTTTTATATAGAGCTTGTAATATGTGAATTATTCCATCAAAATATTGGACACATAGTTGAAAGGACCTCATCGGCGAGATAAAATGCATAAAAATATCTCATCATGTCAGAGTTGGATATCAGCAGGGGTAGATTAACCTCCTGAAAAATCAATGGAGAATAAAATGAGACAAACCTAAAATTTTTGGACACTTCGTGTGTTACTTCTCCTTGAGGAACAGGGACAGTTTCAAAATAATTGCCTTAAGTGTTGAAAACCTTTCATCATTCACTACACATTATTGAAAGTAATCTTATACGCAAATTTTTTATATATTTTTTTTGAGAATAGTCTAGTTAGGCCCGTTTTCATGGGGAACTTAAGGTAGTAGTATTTTATTTAAATATCTGTTACACTGTTACTACCAAAATTGAGTTGCAATTAGCAGCTTGTCACAGTCTGACAATTATTTAAACTGAATGATACTTATTTTCATTATGAAATCGGACCTTAGTCAGTAATCCCTTAGACCAACATAAAATACAAGAGGAGAGAGCGAAAAGAACAAAAATGTGAAGGTTCATTAGTTCTCATAAAAAATACCGTGTTTGGTAAAATAGAATATTGTATAACTAGCACGGAGTCATTTTCCACCGGTATAAAGTTGCAGGATGAGGCGAGTACTGTAAATCATTCGAATAGAAAATGAGCATTCCGTGCAAGTTATATACACTATACTTTTTCTACAGCTATAACGTATCAATAGCGAAATGATATTACAACAGAATTTTGAACTTTGAATTTAATTATATTGAAAATCTCAAATAACAATTTTATTATTGACAATATTCACAGTTATATTGTTACACTGATTGAATGTTATATTTGAAGCATCTGAGCACGGCAATGACGCATGTTTGTATTTTCCGTGTGCTCCAAAGTATAGGATCTTGAAGTAGATGGAAAGTTTTCAGAATTGTTTATTGAATTCGATATTTTATTGGCGACATCAAATTTATTTTTTATAGACTCCTCAATACAACTTTCTGCAAATGTGAGTGATTTCCAACCTCCATATCATTTCAGAGAGGTGATGTCTTCGCCAGCATCTATAGGAACTGTTGTTGAAGATCTTCTGAAGCAATGACCTTTATATAGCTCAGGATTTGAAAGTTTCAACTATTTAGCTATTCTTGTTCCTGTATAATCAATTTTATTAAGACCAACTCTTGGTACTGTACGCATTTTCCTGTTTGATGATTCAGAAAAAAAATATTTTGTGCAACGTGTTCAGGAAAAAGTCTTTATATTTTTATTAACCCTCGAGTGGTCACGCCAGTGAACTCCGTTTAAAAAAACCACACTCCTGTATTCATTTTCTTGAAACGTAGACATATTCCCTTTTCTCGTACAGTACCTTTCAACCGACTCTTGAAGAGCATTTCAGTGAAGTCAGAGTGGGTGAACTTACTTCACCAACGCGTCCAGTCATGTAAGTATTTTTTTGATGAAAATCACCTCGGAGATTAATGCGTTTCATACATTTTTTGATATTGATATAATTGATGAAACAATCCATATGATTTAGGATAGCTGAAAATCTAATAGTTTTGAGTTTTATGTTTAAATATTTTTTATTTTCAAAATCAAGTATCAAGTACCTATCATGTGCATTTATTTTAATAAAACAATATTAGCAGACGTAAATTTGTTGTTTTGAAATGGAATTTTTAAATGGTATTTGTATTAGAACTACTGCTGAATCCAAGCCTCCTATAATCTGTTGTATTCATTTTATAGAGTTCATCTCTTCTAGAAGTATCCAATAATCGATATGACTAAAATAAACTGTAATATTTAAAAAAGTATTTACCAAATGATAAAATTATCGACCTTCTTATTGTGAAGCGATCACCTAACCACTGAGCTAACTTTTCTTGGGAGTAGGTATTATGTTTGTACAAATAGTATCAGTAATAACGTCTGGAATAATATATTATTTTTCTACGACCACATGGGAAAGTAACGTATATCGCACTGTATAGTTACACGGAAAGAGGCTTATATCACAAGCGAGTAAAATATTTTCGGCACAGGCGCGGAAAGTATCTTTACGCACGCTCCGTTAGCTCAGTTCGTAAAGCAGTGGGACGTATTGACTTCCGACGAAGGATGACACCGCAATATACGCCCAATCGTTCTCCAGCGTTGCAGCTGCTATGCAGGTCCAGACCCGTCTGGACAGGAAAATCATACCGTATTTGGAGGATAACAAGATCGTGGTGAACCCGGCTAAGTCTGAGGCCATCAACTTCTCGAAGAAATTCAGATTCACGAAAATCCCACAGAAGTTGAAGGTCAAAGGCAAAGCTGTGGAGGTGAAAACCAATGTGAGGTACCTGGGAGTACAGTTGGACAAGCGCACAACATGGCACAAGCACCTGAACCTGGCTATCCAGAGGGCTGCAGCCGCGGTAAAACGCGTGTACCCTCTGATAGCCAGAGGCTCAAGGATGAAGCTAGACGCAAAGATGGCAATTTATAAACAAATGATTCGGCCAGCGATGTTGTACGCTTGCCCAGCGTTCTGCAGCTTGCCCAAAACTCCTTTTATGAGGCTGGACAGGATGCAGAACAAAGTGCTCCGTATCATCACAAACAGTGATCGATACATTCGCTTGGATGCTCTGCGTGCCCTTGCGGGCGTCGACTCGATCCCGACATATGTAAAGAACTTGTCATACAAGTTTTACAAGTTCCAAATCCCCAAAAGTTCTCTAACTAGAGACCTCACCAGACTTAGAGTTTTCGATAATGAGCCCCGCAAACACGGTGGGCTCATATATCAAGCGCTGGATATCTTCCAGGAAAGATGGGAAGAACCGGTTCTGTAAAGAACCAGCACACGTAATTTGAACGTCCATTTCTTCAACCCGGTTTTTTGCTATAGCCTTTTCCGGGGTAAGCTCGCAATAATCAGCCTCACGTGAACTTAGACAATAGCAGTATCCAATGGAATGCAATGAACGACACGCATAAGCGTTGCAGGAGGCGTGTTATTATGTCACTACGACCCACATAGGCCCTACAGTCCGACCAACCGCCAACACCAGCGGAGGCGGCAGTCAGCGTCCCTTGATCGGGGCCCTAGGCACCACTTGGCACAAGCGCTCGCCCTCCTCCCCAGCAATGGGGTGGAGGGGGAGGCGGCTTTCCGTGCGTCCGGAACAGCATTCCCCGGCATCCGAGCCAGCAAGGGTGAAGAAAGAAGGCTATGTATTTATTCTGTTTTGAACTGTAGATACTAATGGAATGTAACTTCGAAATTTCTACAATATATTTTTATTTATTTATTTATTTATTTCCGACGAAGAGTACGCGGGTTCGATCCTCGCCCGCGAATACTTTTTTATTATGACATTGAAAAAATTACACTTTTCAAATTGACAAATATTTTGTATTTAAAAGTAATTATTAAAAATAAATGAAGTCAGAATGGTTCTCAGTCGGACTATTTATTAAATTTTCTTGGACATTGCATGGATTGTTAGATAGTAACTTCTTGCACTAAGCAGACGAAATATTCACTTCAAAAAATTCTGAATCATCTAAAAAACAAGGAATTTTCAAAGCGTATGTTCCTTTTCGTTAAATAGTTTCATATATCAATTCCCAATCAGGCAATCATGTAATCATCTTGCAAAGTGTTCATTATATAAATAACGCAGGCTTTGAACAATTTATGTCAAACGTCAAAAGTTATTTTTAGTATGTAGTGAATGTTAGGAGAATAAATTGTGCGTAGAGGCTGCAAAAATATTCTCCCCAAAAATCCTATCAACAAAACCATGAAGCAGTTTATTTGAGAAGTGTAATATTTTTAATCTTCTTGAAAAAAGTTTCCGCGGGCCAGGATCGAACCCGCGTACTCTTCGTCAGAGGTCACGTCAACTGGGCTATTGGACACATATTATGACAAGAAAATATATTGTATTAGAGTGTATCTTGATCAGTAATTATTATCAAATATAAAAGATGTCTAATTATGACTTTGAATTCGTCGGTATCATATTATAAAGAAAATATTTTGTATTTAAATTAATTATTAAAAATAAATGAAGTCAGAATGGTTCTCAGTCGGACTATTCATTCGATTTTCTTGGACACATGTCAATATCATCTATATTTCTTGGAGTTTGATTTAAACAAATATCCATTTAAAGGCATTTTGAATAATCTAAATAAAGCAAGGAATTATCAAAATGTATGTTTATTTTTGTTAAATAGTTTCATATATCAAATCTCTACTTTAGTCAGGCAATCTTGTTACCTAGTTATTTATTGTATATGAGAAGCAGGCTTTGAAAAATTTGTGTGAAACGTCAAAATATTTTTATACATTATTTGGTAAAATTATTATGTGGTCGTAGGAAAAATAGTGTACATTACTAGTGCGAAAGTGATTTTTCACACTAGTAATGTAATATACTATTTCATACGATTATAAAAAAGTTACTAAACAAGTTCATCATAAAATATAATAATTTACTTCATGAAGTGAATAAATGAAATCCGGAGAAAACTTGTTAACTTCATCTGTAGAAAAATTTTGGATATCTTCGGCTTTATAGCCATTTGATTTTCATTTAAGAAATGTTTACAGTTGTATTAATATTAATAGTCCTCAACATGGAATATTGCACCCATGAAAGGTGGATTTAGCGGATGCATAAACATATTATATTCACTTATATAGAACTCATAAATATTTGTACTTTATTATTGCATAAGAGATTAGAGAAATAAATGGTTTACTACTCCTTCAAGGCATAAGCATAAGTACTTGACAAGTGACAGTTCACAATTTCTCAATGCAAGAAAAATTTTTGAATTATTTGATGAAAAAACCATTCTACATACTCATTCTCAAAATAAAACACTGACAAAACAACCTCTGCCTCTAGACCACGAGATTTTAAGTGAAATATGTTGCCATCTTCAGATTTTGAGTCTACGCAGGCGCATAACTTATTTTTCCACTTCATTGGTACATAAAGTTTAAAGATGAAAACTTCATAGTTATGCATTATGGAATGTGAATGGGAATTATAAATTTTGAAACGGGTAAATGGTTTCATATGAATCTGAGTATTGAAATTTTATGAATTGTACATTAAAATTACGCATATGCATTAAATTGTGCATTATGAAACTGGTAAATCCGCCTCTAGTCGAGGATTTCAATTTTTGAGATAATTAATTGAAAAATGCGTTTAATACGTTTTCTGAGTTTGTTTTGGTGCCCTTTTTCCTATGCTTATGAGTGAAGGATTTGTAGGCTTTCACATATTTTTCTTTCGATATTTGCGGTTTCAGTGACTTCTGAGGGAGTCAGTTTACGTCACTTTCGCTGACCATCATCATGATTCAAATTCAAAAATTCAACTAAACGGAACTTTCGACTGCGTTCATCATTATTTGCTTCGGCCAAAATTGTACTCATGTGGCATTCGAGAAGTTGCTCACAGTGGGTTGAGAAGTTTCTTAACTTCCAGAAGACAGTTTGTGAATATATCGAAAGCCGAATCAAATAACCGAACTGTATGGGTATGGGTGTACCACAGGGGTCAATTCTTGAGCCGATTTTATTTTTATTTTATACAAATGACACTGATAACATCAGCTCAACTGCCAGCTTCACAGATATGCGGACGACATGACTGTGCCTGTTTTGAATAAACTCGATGATGCTTTGAATGAAAACTGTACAACAATCATGGATAACCTCATATCATGGTGTAATTACAACTGCCTTCACTTCAATAGTGAGGAAACAAATATTATCCAAATATACGTGAAAATGATACATCTATCGAATCAACCAATAGTGTTGAATTCTTAGGTGAATTAGTGGATGAAGGTTTGAATTGGAAAGAACATTATCTCAACTTGATTTCTACACCGAACTCTATCTGTTACATCTTAAGAAACTTGAAATGCATTCTTAAACAAGAACAATTATTGGTTCTAGATTAATCCCAAGTCGCCTCTTGGTTACGTTACGGAGTATCCTTTTGGGGAACTTCCACTTGAGCACCTGATGTATTCATTGTGCAAAAACGAATATTGAGAATTATCTTCAATATAGCCAGTAGGGATTCTTGAAGACCAATTTTTGAAAATCTCTAAATTTTAACCATTTGAGCGAACGTCAGTTACTTGCCGATGCAGAAGTAAGAACTATTGGAGCAATCACTCTGGAAGAAGATATTCCTACAGTAGAGTCAGAATCGCGTTTTTATCGACAAATAATATCAGTATGACACCTATACAGTGTGTTTCACTTCTCATGGAAACACCCTCGTATCTTCCGTAATTTTCAACGTAGAACCATGAAATTTTCAGGATCGATAGATTCACTAGAAATGAACTCGCTGCAAAAAAGGTGCCATCCTACGAGATATACACTGCACGAAAACAGCGATGGAACCACACATTTTTCCAGAAACTTATATTAGGGGGCAAAATTGGCTGAAAATTCCTTCGGATTCGTGTTTAGGATCCCCGAATTACTGCTACTACACCTCTCTCTTGAAAAATTTTCAGTCCTGAAAATTTCAAACTTGATTCTCTTCTCCTGGAAACGCCCCCGTATCTTCCGTAATTTTTGACGTAGAACCATGAAATTTTGGGCTAATTTTATTCCCTTATATTACTTTCCGCAAAAATGGGGGGTTTCATCGCTGCTGGCGAGCAGTGTATATCACGTAGGATGACCCCTATTATGCAGAAAGTTCATCTCTAATGTATCTATCATCCTAATAATTTCATGATATTTCGTTAAAAATTACAGAAGATACGAGGGTGGTTCCATGAGAAATGAAACACACTGTATATGTTATATCTGAAAGTTTCCTACCACGTGGAATGGATGATAAACAATTTTGATGCTGACGAAAAAGAAAACTGTTGTTGACTTATTCGAATTGTTCATAGATGGAGAAATATTTCTACATTTCGTATAGGAAACGAAAAAAATTTTCATTTTCAAGAACCAATCCAAGAGTCTCACTAGAGGAAATAAAATGTTGTATCGCGATATTGATTCTCAGAAGGATGTATTGCGACCAAAATCTTGAAAAACGAAATGTGTTGTTGGTCTTTGCATTGACTGTTTTACGATCAAATGTGTTCATCTATAAAAGAGTTAAAAGAAAA
Organism: Chrysolina americana; assembly: GCA_958502065.1. Lineage (NCBI taxonomy): Eukaryota > Metazoa > Arthropoda > Insecta > Coleoptera > Chrysomelidae > Chrysolina > Chrysolina americana. Next base: position 39,130,451 of record OY293419.1, read on the forward strand.
GAAAATTTAAACCACTTCAATTTCAGAACTGATCAGAATTTCATCAGAATCTGTCTATGAATATAAAAAATACGAGCAAGGGAAGATGGTGGCCTTACTTTCCAACGTGTGATCCCAAGCACGGTCGAGTATAGAAGAATGATGCCATCAAAGTTCGTCAGTCCAAAATGAAATCTATTCTAAGAGATTACCACAGTTCATTATTTGGAACTTCATCTATCGACTTATAATCTATTGTATTTTGTTTTCTCTACTGCGTATACAAAATAGTGAAAATTAATGAAAATGAAGTCATTGAGATAAATATTAATAACATTACCATTATCCTAATTCTCGTCTCGTCTCGTCTCGCGTCTTGCGTCTCGCGTCTGTTGATTGCGAAGCTCTGTCTAGCACGAGGACGGAATATCTACCTGCATTTCGACCAATCAATAATAGTAACCGGAGGTCAGGTAGCCGAGTGGTTAGAATCAATGCTTTTCAATTATTCTGGCTTGCCTGTCGTGGGTTCAAAGCCCAGCGACTTCAGTTCATTTTTCTAATGGTCTGAGAAAGTGCTAGGAATCGCATGTTAAAAGGTAGGACCTTCTTAATCATTGTCTCGCACAAGTATCGACTTCTGAGGGCTGTTGTTCGTAGAGGGACGACAGCTGGTTAGTGGAAAAACTTAACAATAATGAAATTATTGAATTGAAATTTCATCAATTTTAGATACCTACGTAGATGATGGTACTTTTGATTATCTTGAATATGCTATAGCTTTAAGATTATTGAAGTAAACTCATTCCAAAATTGAACCTATATCTCCTTCAACAGTTTTCAAGTAAAATATTAAAACTAGCGATTTGCAGAATCCATTGAATGAGATTCTATGGTTTTTCGAATTGATCTATCATATAATCAATGGTAGTAAACAGACTCTTCAATGTCATACCGTTAATTGCAGCCAAAAAGAATATCTCCACCACCTATCACAATACGAACATGATGAGCAGAAAGTTAGGCTTCCTAACTAGCCTTCGACGTCGAATTGTGAATAGTATTAATTCATTGAAGACCTGACTTCTCCATTCAGCTTCTGACAGTCATTGTGGTACGGCTTACTGGGAATTTCACCAAATTAACCAACAAATGTCTTTAATCAATGGCCTATACACAAATCCAGAAAATCTTGTTAATCTCTTTAATGCTGCTGACAGGGAGTTCCATAGGCGGTACTGAAACTATTTACGAGGGATTGATTTCGTATGGAGAGTACATAATGTTAGTGGAAAAAATTGTTGGAAAAGTTTCAGTTTGTTGTTGTCATTTTGTATTGAAGAGGAATTCTCCCCGAGGCAGCGTTTTTCACATATTTTTCGTAAAGAAAAAAACTTTTAGGAATATATTCGGCGGTTCGGCAGATCTTTCACAGTAACTACAACTTTTTCAAATGTAATTCAGAAAGTGTTACTTGAAATTCAGATTAGTAAAATGTAATTCGGAAAATATAATTTGTAATTCAGAAAATATGATTTGTAATTCAGAATGGGTAATTCTTATTGAGAAAGTATAATTTGAAATTCAGATGTTTAATTGGAATTCAGAAACCGTAACATGTAATTCAGACTAGTGAATTGTATTTCAGAAAGTGTAACTTCAATTTCAGATTAGTAAATTGTTATTCAGCAAACGTCAGTTGTAATTCCGAAATCATCACTAGTAATTCAAACCGTCAAGGACTTGATAAGTAAGCATAGGAAATATGAGGTATGAGAACAATAAATCATTTATTATGTAATGAACATGTTCTTGGTTTCTGAATTACAGCTAATACTCTCTGAATAACAATTTACGCTTTCTGAATTACAAGTTACACTTTCTGATAAGCAATTCACTAATCTGAATTACAAGTTGCAGTTTCTGAATTGTATTTCGCTATTCTGATTTTCATTTAATGTTTTCTGAATTTTCAATTCATTATTCTGAATTACAATTATACTCACACTAATTAATGAGGAGTAAGACATTTTGTTTAACTTGAATATATCACATATTTGTGATGGAGATGCCTACCCTATTTTTTGCACCACGGTAACTTTATTGAATATTATGAAGAGGGCCATGAAAGCGTCAAAATAAATTCAATAATACGAGTATTCACCGATCTATCAAAAAACGCGTCAGTGTATTCAGTTTTGTGCTGATTCTTCGTAAAATTGGAAAATGGTTCAATTTTCGAATGCAGAAAAGTTGGATATGAAATGTATTTATGGAGAAGCAAGAAGGAATGCAAAAGAAGCATAAATATACGCTAATCGGTATCCCGACAGAAGATGACTGTCTGATAAAACATTCATTCGATTAGTCAAATCTTTGGCAAAAAATGTGTTTTAATGAACGGAAGCGAAAATAACATAAAAAGGTTACAGATGAGAATCACACTGTTGCGATGCTAGGTCAAATGGTATTGGAACCATATAGTTCTACCAGACAAGTAGCAATGGATTATGATATTTCAAAATCATCACTACAACGTATTTAATCAAAAAACAAATTTCATCCCTACAAAGTTCATCTGGTTCAAGGACTACGGCCAGGTATTAATCATTATGCTTTATTTTTCATAACTATAATCTATTGCAATATTTAGGAGATGCTGATAGGAGATTGAACTTCATTGTCTACCCGTATTTATGATGATAACCAATTTCTGCGCAAAATATTATGGGGTGATGGGATCCGTTTCCGTAATAACGGCATAATAAACAAACATAATTGTTACTATTGGTCTGACCTGAACCCTCATTGGATTCAAGAAACAAAAATCAGTCTGTGTGGGGGGATAATGTTTGGTGCGGAATCATCGATGGATTTATGTGGACAACTACGACTATGATTATCCAGCCCTATGCTTCTCATTAAAAATAACTACTCTTGAGAATTGAATCGGATTTATGTTTTTTCTTCAAGTTATCTGGTGAAGTTTCTTTCCCAGATCTTCTATCTCATGTTGAGTTTAAAATTAATACTTCTGGCAGTAGGTCGAATGATACCTTTCATATAAAACATTACCGAAACTATGGGTATCACAGCCCTTTAACAAGAATGGTGAGGAATGCTAATGATAAAGGTTTAAACTTCTTCGGAATACCCTTTTCTACTTTCAATCGTCACCTAAAAAATTATGGAATAATAAATAAAAATAATAAAAAAAAGACACAAACACTTGGCTCAATGATAGGTACTGGTTGAATGTATGTGATTTTCTTCTTATCTAGAGGGTAAATGTTTTCTGTGTAGTGAATGTATTTTTTTTTATGTATATGTATGATATGGCCGCAAATTTTTAACTTAGTGTAAATGATGTTTTTGTGGAGTGAAAGTATATTTTATGGGTATAGATATATATATGACCGCAATATTAAATTACTTATCAGTACAATGCTGTAATGGACTTTTCCGTAAATAAACAAATAAATGGCTATTTGATAGGACCTCATTTTTTTGAAGCAATTTTCAATGGAGACAACATGTGTTGCCGATTCTTTTGGAGAATTTATGTGGTTTCAACAAGATGGGGCACCTCCGCATAATAATGGAATAGTTACCCAATATTTGGATGACACTTTCAATGAAATATGGATTGGAAATAAGGGTCCAACACCATGGCCAGCTAAAAGTCCAGATATGAATCCACTGGAATTCTTTTTGTGTGGATATATTGAAAACTTAGTTTATATGCGACGTCCACAAAATGTAGAGGATCTAAAAAGTTGCACATCCCGAGCGCGCGACGCTTGTATCTGTTACGAATCGAGAAATAACCAAAATATACAATATGTGTATTCTAAGTGAAAGAAAGCAGTTCGAACAGTTACTAAATGAATTCATGTTATCACTTTGAACCGGGACCTATGTGTACTCCCATTTGAATCGAAACATAATATCAGCTATGATATTTGGAGAACCTTTGAAAAATAGTTCCTGTAGAAAACATTGCCGAGTACCTATCAGGTATAATTCAACGATCGTAGGGGGCAGTAGTAGTTTTCAGTTAGACATAAACCACATATTGGAAATGAAGAATATTTTTTTAGAATAGATGAATAGGTTAGGGGGTTCTTCTTTTCTTTTCAACTAGTAATTCACTCGGTTGTTAAACTTAATGTGTTCTTCTCGGGAAGAAATTTCTCCGTTGAATGGTGAAAGTTATCACAAATTTGTATCAATTTGAATATTGGAAACTAGATATTTTTTATACTGTCTTGTTTTCTATCGTCAGAACATTTGAAGTAGAAAGCTCCCAACATTTTCATAACTTCTAGTCTTACACACCACTGGCGATTTCAATCCCAAAAACCTTGTGAATTATCTAGCTGAGCAATGACTAGAACCTGCAGGAGCTTTTTGTCAATGAATAAAGGAACCGTTTAACAGGTATTTTGGGTATTAAATATATCTTATTATATTGATGTCGTTTCGGAAAAAAGACGTCAGTCACAAGGTGTTGGATTTTATCTCTGTTTAGAGTAAACTGACGACAGATTGGACAGATTGTATCTGAGGCACTTGTTATTCTTTGATAAGGATGAATGGCTTTGTGGGAGTGAGGTCATTTCTCAGACGACAGGTTGAAAAATAAGGTGAGAATTGATCTGCACAAGCGAATGAAACCTGCAATAACAAAGTCTGATCGATAACAGTTGCTGATTTTTTTTTCTATTGGATTTCTCTTATTTGAATACTTATTGCGGTTGAATAATCTGCTGAGTTCCTTTCAAATTGATTATAAGAGAAATCATAATCATGAAATAGATAATTTTGAAACTGACATCTACCGAATTATATCTTAATATATATTTTTAATGCATTTACTTTTGTGTGTGGTAGTAGTAGGTCTACGATTTCAAGGTACCTACTCCAACAACATCATTGTTACCAAATGTAATTTAGAATATGTTGAGATGATTTGCCCTTAAGGTTAGGACGTTAATGAGGGAAGTTGTGAAATTTGTTAAAACGTATACACGTAATTTCAATTCAAGAAGAATTTCGATTAATAAATATATTACAATTTTGAGGCGCTTTCGGCTATTTGGCCATCGTCAGTGTGATAGCTGCAAGTAGGTGACAGTCTGAAATTTTGGAAAAAATTAAGAAAACATTTTTGAATTACCTGCTGGTCAAGTACTACTCATACAGAAAGTTCTAGTCAAAAACGATATAACCATGCTAATACTTGTATGAACAGACATACATTCAACATATTTTTATTTAAAATTTGAATACCGATCAGGGTTAGATCTATGAAAGTACATTTAGAATTGTAATATCCATAGTCGTTCTGGACTAACAGATACGAGACGAGGTACTGAAAATAATTATTTATGCAACAAGTTCAAAAAGTAAATGTTTATTGCAATCGACGTGAAATAAACATTTTTGCACTAGTGCAATAAAGAGCTTCTTTTTCCACTGAATATAGTTCAATAAAGTTTTGCTTTTTGCATGACGGTAGAAAATAGTTATTTATGCAACAAGTTCAAAAAGTAAGTGCAATAAACATTTTTTGCAGAGTTGCATACAACATTTTTTCTACGTTCATGTAAAAAGCAAAAAATTATTTATTTAGGTGCGGCACTAGGTGAAGGAAAATTAAATAAATAATTATTACTATCGATTTCATCACCATCATCTTGTTTTCCATTAATATTACTCATTTTAAAACTTTCAGTTCTGTAATTGTCAGAATCAAATTTTGACTGACGTTTATATAACCACAGTTGCATTATAAAAATCAAAATCATAGTAGCCATGATCGCGTATTTTATCACGAGGTGTGGTCATAGTACAGACAGTTTGCTCTATTCAGGTAGACGGTTTAGAACATGGATCGGTTTTGATTATGGAGTTATTTACGGGAAGGCATTGTTTGCTCAACTCTGACTGCTAACATTAATACATAATAATATAAAATATGTTGCTGTTTTAAACGTATAGCCAATCTCACAGAATATCTGCTAAATATGTAGTGGGTTTGAACGTTTTTGTTTATCATGATTACAGCACGTTGAAGTAGAATGACAGATTACTTTACCGGGTTCGCGAGCTCGCTAAATGGCAGATTATACAGATAACATGCTAGAGTGAGCACGTGTATCTTGAGCTCCCATCTGAAAGTCGTATTCGAAGGTATTTCCACAGTTGTGAACTATGTATTCTTACTGAAGTGCCTGCCCACTATCCTTCTTGTGAACCATTGTGGAAGATACTCATAAGGGAAAAAGTGCATCAATATTCAGGGATAAGAAACCTATCAAGGTTAGTTCCTAGTCTGTAGAAGCCAGTTTAAGAGTCCTACCACTTTGATATAGTAGTGACAAGTATGAGTAAGTCTTCTCAACGTAACCAGTCCAGTTCAGGTGATGAAATGGAATCACTCATCAATAAAGTCTGTGCTAATTTTGCCGACAAAATTGAAGACAAAATTAATAAAAAGCTAGACTCCCTCGAAACAAGCATTAACAAAAAATTTGAAAAACTGCAGGCCAGTCTGAACGATATGAATGATAGGGTGCGGATAAATGAACAATCTATCAAAGAACTCAAATCTCACTGTGATATTCAGAGGAATATTAATATACGTAATTGTGTCCGATTTATTGGGTTTCCTATCTTAGCAAATGAGGATGTTGTTAAAATAATCTTGGATTTTTTGAATCGGGATGTAAGCATATGTTGTGAGCGGCGAGACCTTGACTCAGTTTATAGATTGGGAAATGTTATAAGAGTCCAGTTCATTTCCAACCTCCTTTCCCGTCAAGTATTATCGGCCCAAAAATCAGCAATGACATTCAAAGTATTGGTAGTTGAGGAACTCACCAAGTCAACATATGAGCTTCTGAAGAAAGCCAAAGAAAAATACGGCCCCAAAAAGGCGTGGACCATGGGTGGAAAAGTCTTTATTCGTCCCAATGAAGAAAGTGGTAAACAGCATATTTCAAGTGTAGATCAACTTTAAGTCCATTATTTCATCGACACGATAGGACTATAGTGATAATATTTCATTTAGTATTAAAGTGAATTGAGTTCAGTATTGGCATTGTTTTATGCGTATTGCTTGTTTTTCCACTTGTTCCAGATGCTTATCTGTACTTTTCTTGTTTTTAAACTGTTTATTTATATATCTCATTCATTTCAAAGCAGGTATAGATGATTCATTTGATAGTTTCTTTTATTTTCTCTTCTTCACAACCTTCGATTTACTTATTTTATTTATTTAGTTAATTTGCAACGAGAGCTCAAACGTACAAGCATATAATCTGTCAGCTTATTTTTTTTTCTCTATTTTTTCTCTCTTCTCTAGTTAGTAAAAACATAGAATAAGAATTTAAACAAATTTGAATTATTTCAATTTTATCTTTTGGTTACAAAATTTGATCATGGCGCTGCGAGTATACTATCAGAACTGCAGGGGTTTAAGGACTAAAACCAATATATTTCAACAAAATTTGTTGGGCGAGAGCTATGATGCAATTATTCTTACAGAAACTTGGTTAACTGATAGTATTTACGATTCCGAACTATTGGACGTTCGATACAATGTATTCAGAAAAGACAGAAGTTTTGAGGTAACTGGAAAGTGTTTAGGTGGTGGGGTACTCATTGCTATCCTAAAAAAGTTTAAGTCCTCCTTAATTTCGGTGAATAGTCAATTGGAAACCCTATTCGTGGAAGCAAACTTTTTTGGCAATAAATTCATACTGAATGCGATATATATTACCCCTAGGTCAAGCTCCCAAGTAAATGCAAATTATCTGAATGTTTTTGATCAACTGAATGACACTGTTACTAGTGACAGTCATTTGATTATAATGGGGGACTTCAACATACCAAATGTTGATGGTATTGGCTATGAATTCAGCATGACATCTCTAATTACATCTTCAATATCACAATTATTGAATTTTTTTGACTTGTCATCATTCAACAACTGCCTGAATGAAGATTTCAGGACACTTGATTTAATTCTCAGCAATACAATTGTTGAAGTCGTTGAGGAACTCTCTCCACTTGTTCCTGCAGATTTGAAACACCCACCATTAGTTTGTGGAATAGATTTACCGAAAAACAATTTAAAAAATCAACCCACAAATAACCTGATGAATAAGTTCAATTTCAAAGCTGCCAACTTTCCTTTACTGTGTCAACTACTGCGCAATACCGATTGGACACTACTTGGTTATTTTAGAAATGTAAATGATCAGGTTCAGTTCTTTTATGACGTACTCATTAACATTCTGGAAATTACTGTTCCCAAATTCTGTGGCTCCCACCAGCATAGAAAATCCTTTCCTCCTTGGTTCACCCACGACATCAAGCGAAAGCTCAGACAAAAAGAAATGTTCAGAAAAAAAAAGAACCTATCAGTTTTTTACCTGAAGAACTATAAAAGGTTGCGTTCGGAGTTGAAAGTTGATATAAAAAATGCACACGAAAATTTCATAGCCAATGTTGAAGAAAATGTCCACTCCAACCCCAATCTATTTTGGAGTTACGTAAAAAGTAAAAGGAGAGGCAGACAGCAGAGTTCTGATTTCGAAATTGATGGAGAAGTCACATCTGATCCCACATGTATATATCAGGGTTTTGCCAACTTTTTTAGTTCCGTATATGAAACTAATTCATCTACTTATGACTTTGAAACCATAAAAATTATTTCCAATGATCAACCTCAACGAAGTAGTGAAACTCTGATTTATACAAAAATAACCGTTCGTGACATGGAAGAAGCATTTAAAAAACTGAAACCGAAAAAATCTGCAGGTCCGGACGGGATACCATGCTATCTATTCAAGGCCTGCAGCGAATATCTAGTATATCCTCTGATGATGATATTCCAAAAATCTATAGAGAGTGGTAATTTTCCTGATACTTTTAAATGCAGTAAATTGACGCCAATTCACAAAAAAGGAAAAACTAATATTGTTTCAAATTACAGACCTATTGCTATTCTTAATTGCCCGGCAAAATTATTCGATTATATTATTTATGACAAAATGTATGGACATTTAAAAAATCTTTTGTCTCCATCTCAGCATGGGTTTTACAAAAACAAATCTATTGAAACTAGCTTGAGCATGTTTGTGAATAAAGTTGATGAATTCCTGAGTGTGGGGAGCCAAGTGGATGTGGTATATACAGACTTTGCCAAGGCGTTTGATAAAGTGCATCATGACATCCTTTTGGCAAAGCTAATCTCGTATGGCTTGAACGATAAGCTCGTGAATTTTCTGTTATCATACCTGACTAATAGGGTTCAATATGTTTCTTTCCAGGGAAATGAGTCACTGTCTTTCTTGGCAAAGTCTGGAGTACCTCAGGGGTCAAACTTGGGTCCTCTCTTATTCTTGATTTTCATCAATGATCTTCCTGATAATGTATCTTCAAGTTCTCTTCTTTATGCAGATGACTTTAAAATTTTTGGTTCCATCAAAGACATCAATGATTATTTTGCATTACAACATGATATAGATCTCATTCACGAATGGTCTGTCTCGAACAAACTATTATTTAATATGGATAAGTGCATCGTTATGACCTACAATAAGAGTACTAATCCGAATAATTTTGCTTATACAATGGATGGTATGGTCATTTCCAGAGTCAACGGCGTTAAAGATTTAGGTGTGAATTTCCAAAGCAATTGCAAATTCAGTGAGCACATTGATAAAATTGTTAAGGAATCAATGAAGATGCTTGGTTTTCTCAAGAGATCTACCACTGACTTCACTAACATTGAATCACTCAAGTATCTTTATTTCTCCCTGATTCGGAGTCGTATGGAATTCGCCTCTATTATTTGGGACCCCTCAAAACAAAATATGAAAAAGGTCTTAGAAACTGTTCAAAACAAATTTCTCAAATGGATCTATTATAAAAAATATAAAATTAATTTTGGGTTTGACTCAGTTCAACCGATCCGAGATGAATTTGGAATAGCTCGGCTGGAACATCGGAGATGTCTCAACAAAATAACATTTGTGTATAAGCTTCTCAACAACTATATTGAATGCGAGTACTTGTTGACACAAATAAAATTATATATTCCTGCCCCTGGACTTCGTCCTAAACCGACTCTCTTCCAGATTTCCAAAGAAACTTCTCTTGTTGGTGACATGCTCTCGCTATGTAACAGGTATGCCGGAAGCATTAAACTTGGTTTTTTTGATATTCCCCTTCGGATTTTCAGAAAGGAGTTGTCTTGTATATCAATCGTTAATTGAACAAAAACAACTCTAATATACTCCCATTTTCGAAAAATCTCTGCACTCTCTAATATACTCGTAGCCGTGGTCAACTTACTCAAAAGTGTCAATTTGGTTACTCACGTATAGGTTATGATGTATCTTTCACATTCTATACTCTCATTTTTGTTCTTTTTCAATCTATGTTTATCTTAGTTCTAATTAAAATCACTTAGTATAGTAAGGAAACATGTAATTAGGTTAATCCTGTATGTTTTCTATATAAATAAATAAATAAATAAATGAGTGCAATAAAGAGCTTCTTTTTCCACTGAATATAGTTCAATGAAGTTTTGCTTTTTGCAGGACGGTAGAAAATACTTATTTATGCAACAAGTGTAAAAAGTAAGTGCAATAAACATTTTTTGCACGAGTTGCATACAACACTTTTTCTACGTTCATGTAAAAAGCAAAAAATTATTTATTCAGGTGCGGCACTAGGTGAAGGAAAATGAAATACGCAATTTAAATAAATAATTATTACTATCGATTTCATCACCATCATCTAGTTTTCTATTAATATTACTCATTTTTAAACTTTCAGTTTTGTAATTGTCAGAATAAAATTTTGACTGACGTTTATATAACCACAGTTGCATTATAAAAATCAAAATAATAGTAGCCATGAGGGCGTATGTTATCACGGGGTGTGGTCATAGTACAGACAGTTAGCTCTATGCAGGTAGACGGTTTAGAACATAGCGGATCGGTTTTTGATTATGGAGTTATTCTCGGGAAGGCATTGTTTGGTCAACTCTGACTGCTAACATTAATACAAAATGATATAAAATATGTAGCTGTTTAAAACGTATGGCCAATCTTACAGAATATCTGCTAAATATAAAGTGGGTTTGAACGTCTATGTATGTAGAAAAAATATTTAAATATGACAGATGATACATAAGTGACATTGACTGTATATAATATACAATGAAATTTAAATAGGTATTGAACTTGACAATCTTAGTGGCCAGAGAATGTGGAATTCTACTCAGTGAGGGTATAATTAACAATTTGGAAAATTGACATTGAAATAGAAAACTTGTTTATTCAAACAACGGTTATTACTATGCAGTTTTTTATCTATTTTTAAATCCTCGAGAAAATCGAATCTATTGCGATTGGGGCTAAAGTTAGGATTAATGAATTCAATGTGGTCTTCAAATTCTGATTTTCCTGGTAAGAGTTTATCCGAACCTTCAGAGGTCTATAAATTCTTGCTACTCAACAAGCTTCATAATCATTACCATTGAGATCGTAAATCCGACTTTTTGATAATTTATTGATTTTAGACTTTGAATTGAAGAAATGTTCACTTTAATTATTATTACTTTCGAAGAAATCCTTTAATTTTTTATTGATAAAACCAGAGACTTTTTGAGATAAATTTTCATTAAAAAAAGATAGAGATATAAACCAAGAGGGTTTCTTTTCACTAGGATAAGTTAGATTTTGCTTCTTTTAATTTTGACTGATTGGATCAAACTTGTTATTACATTCAGGTTGTAACAGTGGTTGTAAGCAATTTGTTTGTCAGCCCTTTATTGTAGTCTATAGATGATAAAGGAATGTAAAAGAGTCTGTGAATGTAGCAAAGTTTACTCTCCTCTCATAGTCGGATAGCTTTAGGCCATGAACTGAATTATGAGAATAAGGATGTCAATTGTATTTTGTCAATGTTTATTCAAATAACATTTTATTCAATCCCAAATCTCGTGAAGCATCTCATAGTTTCAATAATATCCCTCTTGAGTAAGGAATCATAGCTTGTCAGGTTGAATATTAGTCTTCTATGATGACTGGAGATGGTTTTGGTTTACCAGAATATACATATGTAGCAAAAGTATCACACTGCGGCTAGCGGTTAGAGCGCTAGTCTATCAATCCGAGGGACGTGGGTTCGATTCCCAGCATGGTCACTGCATGGTCTCGTGCTAGGAATCGCACGTTAAAAGGTAAGACCTTGTTAATCCTTAGCTCGCACAAGTTTCGACTTCTGAGGGCAAAACAACAGCAACAAAAAACAATTTCTTGTGAGAACCTCATAACATTTGCCTCGAATCAATAACAAATTAACAAAATCCTAATTTTTACACTTACCACGAGTCATATCACACTTTTTCAAATGATGAATATTCACAGCTTACCTACTAGAAATCTCAAAAAGACAGAAAGTTGATGTACCCAATCAAGAAATATTATGGAACATCTTCGAAATTATGTGTTTAAGATATAGGGAAGTGAATTAGAAGAACCAGGGCACATTTTCATGATAGAAGTAGATCATTAGAGGAGAAAATGGATATTACCTTTTCACAAATTAAGATTATTGTTCCTCATGCACTTTCTGGATACAATTTGAGCTATGTTAAGTATTCAGTGGATGTGATTATGGTAAGTGATCCTTTCCACCTTCAATATTCATGATTCTGTCACTACATATCTCTGAAAGTAATAATTTACATCAATATGGCGACTGTTTGATACGCTACATTAGTAATTTTTTTCAGAAAAACTGAAATAACACAAAAACAGTTACATTTAAAACCGAATCATTCATACGAAGTTATGAATGAAGCAACAAATGAAAATATAAATACACAAACAACAATATCCTTATACCTATATGATGATTATGACAATACGTTCCCTAACAATGAAGATATCGCAAACTACTTACTGCAATAACTACTTCATTGATGGAGGTTATGATATGGCAAAAAAATATAAAATCGACTAGATAGTAACGAAATTACCAAATATGGTGACAGCTATGATTCCTGAACCAGTTACTGAAAAGGAGTTGATTGAACATAAACCAGGTGATCACGAGGTTAGATACGCCTCCCCCCAATTTTTCTGAGTTTCAAATTTGGTATGTCGTTATGATACTTGGATAGTACTTGAATTTTGATGCCACATGTTATACCGGGAATGGCCCCAAACTTTTTTTTTAAACGACACTGTATATTTTTTTTTGAATACCCGTAAGAGCTTCGAATTTTTCTTAAAATATGTGGCCATGAAATCAAACTTGAATCGTCACAACTGACAAACGATGTCGGCAGTTACCAGAGGAAGCTTCAAGGTAAATTTCAATTGAAAATAAGGGTCCCCATGAAGTTGTTCTTCCGTATTTGTCAAAAATTATTTAAAATTTCCTCAAAATCGAGAGATACCTACCTTTGAAGAAACGCTCCCATCTAACATTTCTCAAATAGCAGCAAGCTTTTTTTAATTCGTTATGTTGAAAAGTTTCGAAGAATTTCGAAAGAATGCAGAAGTACAATCAGGTTATAATAAAAGATAATTTACCTCTCGATTTCTACCAAAACATGTTTTTCCAGCAGGATGGTGCACCTTCTCATAGTACCAGTCATCTTTATGAACATTTCCCAAATCGATAGATTGGGAAGTAGGAGGGATGATCCTTTTATCATTTTAATTTTCAGTTTGTGGTAAGTCACTGGCACCTACATACAATTAATTTTTTACACTAATATTTTTTGTGGTTAGGCATCAGTGTTCCTCAATATAAAAAATGGGATAATTCATGGTTTCTCAAGACGGTGCAATACCTATAAAGGGCTCGTGCGTTTTGAAAAATATTTCGCTTTATCGCATTCAAATGTTTTTCAGCAACTTGCATTTCTCGAGTAATCAGTATGTAGGTACTCTTTGTTAACTCTCGCTTTTTATGATAAAATATATTTTTTTTAGCTCTCGTGTGTTTAAAGTCGTCTTAGTTGATGAATATCCCATTCTGATAATACTCATAATAAAACATCTTTTATCCCCGGTTTCTTCATGTGTGCTATTTCGATTCTACCATTTTATTATTATTTTGCTCGCAATTAACCTCTTGGGACCGTATGACATTTCTCATATAAATGTGTTTTAAAGAAATACTGATGCTAGTGGCGACATCTAGTAGGTAAATACTAAACTAATTAGTCACTTTATTTATTAGAATTAGAAATTGGATTTGCATGGTGAGTGATCATTTGTTGTAGTTTTTTGTTATAACTTTGAGTAATTTCATTTGAATTTTTTCACAATAAGTTACTAATTGATGAATATGTGCTCTCACATTAGTGTACAAAGCTTTAAATAGTATATTTGATGTTCAAATCTACGCTATGTTGTCATTCAAATATCAAACATATTCAAGGTCCATCAAGGACTCCTACACAAAAAAAGGCTAATATATAAGTGTTATGATCTGAATAATAATGCAGATATATACAAGATCTATTAGAATTTATTCAAGATAACACTTCATATATAGAGATTTGGTCGGATTATAGCAGCGATGATGACTATGTTCCGCAAAAAACCAACAGAAGTGGACAATAAAGAATCGATGAAAATCCTTCAGCTGGTCTGAAACTGGAGAAAATCAACCAGAACTTGCAGAAACCATGAATGATGAATTTCAGGAAATGGCTCAGTATACCTACACCCATATGTATGCTCTTCAAACTAACTAATCATCATGAAATGAAAACTCTTGTAGCAGTCCATATTGCCATCGATTCCCTGAACTAGTTTCCAAAACTAAGATTATACTGTGTGGGATACGACTGTTGGTATCAGTATATGTCTGATATGTCAAGGGACAAGGGTTTTTTCAACCACGAACATGTTTGCATTTCTCCTTCGCTATCCTAAATATTGCAAAGAAACATTTTATAGAGTTCATCCTAGTACATTCTATATAGTGTACATATGGAAATGTTGAGTCCCAATGGACTATATAATGCACACATCATAATAATTTTATTATTAAAAGTTATATTTTTTTACCTTGTTGAAAATCAATTCGAAACAACCATTTTTATAGAAAAAAATTTAAATTATGGGTACGTTGGGGAGCGTACCTCACTCCGTGGTCACCCGGTATATACACTAATAAACAACTGTGACCCTGGAAATGATGGCATCTCAATATGTCGTGAAAAAATCAGTGTTTTTTGTCAACCATTGCGGAAGAGGAAGTAGGTATCCAACATTCGTCCTAAGACCACAAATGGTACCTATGAGACGCTATGAAGATTAGTTGGTATAAGGGGAAAACATATTATTTGTTTTTGTTTGTGGAGTTATCCGAGAAAAGAAAAAGTTTGTTCATAAGACAGTCAGGATATCAAATGAGACTTATTTTGTGGTAATTTGGTAATCTGAAAATCATATGTTCGGAATATTATTCTGAAAACTGTTGGTGACCAAGTAGTTTATATTATCTTTGAGGCATGCTTAAGTTCATAGTGACACTTAACATAGGATAGTTGATATTAATTTTGGTTGTTACTACTGAATTCCCAAATCAATTATTATCGGGAACACCTGGTCTAACGGCAGTTATGGCTCTGCTAAGAATGACTTGCAGGAATTGTTTTCTCAAGAGACATTTCCTTCTATCATTTTAATTCAAGATGCTGCTACAATGAGCTTTCGTTCGTTGACTGCCCACACGCAGAGCTCAGATTGTCCGTTCAGGCCCAAGAGCTATATTTTTTGTAGTACTGAGTTCTGCATATCATCTTGGGAATTAGGAGGGTGGATGTCAATCTCATATACTTGTGTTATCAATGCCAAAAAGAAAGAATGATCGATAATTGACTAATTATAAAACATTATTATACTTAGAAAATCTTAGCTGGTTCGTTTTAATTGACAATGATAGAAAATTCTCTTCAATTATTTTTCACTTCAAAGAAATTTTAAAAATAAATATCAATGTTACTATGTTCATGAATTCCCAAATGAGTAGTACACTTTTTGTTACATCAGTTCCACCACTAAAACACGGTATTACATGCTACAAATGTCTTCTTTTTTATATTGTCAAAGTTCACAAAGTGGCGGCGAACATTATTAACTAACGAACAATGATTATTATCGATATACGCCAAAGCCTAAAATAATTGAGAAAATGTTTGCTTGAAAAACTTTGAAAACGTGTTATCATTAAAATTGTTTTTCTACTACCGTGCGTTTTTACCCAATTTTCCGCATGCATTTGAGTTTTGAAAGTGCCACTTTCTCGCACTAGTGCAGGAAAGTAAAATTTGTCAATTTAACTTCATACCTTCTTAGGCCTACCTAACCCAGAACGTTACACAGAACATAGTTTTAGACGATCCTTGGCAACGTTTTTATCAGATTCAGGTGAAAGGATAACCAACATAAAACGTCTTGGAGGCTGGAAGTCAACTACTGTTGCTGAAGGTTAGTTGGAGGACTCCGTAGAACAGAAGAAAACCATCTCGAATGAAATTTTTTTCTATACTGACAACTTGCAACCAATAACGTATCCACCATCTTCATGCACTTTGCAATTGCAATTGCACATTGCAAACTTTACGAGTGTTACTCTTAACAGCCAGTTACCACCAATTAACTACTCTGTACCGGCTATTCTGACTCATTTGGTGGTGGTCGGTGGTCCAGTGGCTAAGGTATCTATCAGTCAGTATCGTCCCAATTACCGTATGATACGGACGTGCTTTCTAAGAAAATTTCCCTCATATTATATAAACCAATCAAATGCCATAATTTTCTCATTTCGAGCAAATTAGGACTTTTTGAAAACACTTCCCCCAGCCCGTGGTATTTTCAAAACGGTGTTTCGCTTCTAGCTTCTGTAAACATTTCCATAGTTACGACAATCACGGTAAATATAGAAACGTCAGTTTGACGGTTCAACTCTTCAACTGACATTGATTACACAAGATGGACCGTTCTTGCAATACGCATTTAGTCCATAATATAATATATTCGTGAAATTTTCTGATCGAATATCCCTTCAAAATGCAGAATTTCCAATTCACCTTGCCAGGCACTCCAACTGTGTTGCTGTACAAAACACCACTCGAGCAAGCTCTCGTGGTGTTTCTAAGCAACACAGTTTTCGTGCCAGCAAGGCGAAAGTATTTTTCGAAAATTCTGCATTTTGTCGGGATATTACTACAGAGCACACAGGAGCGTAGGTGACTAGAACTGCCAGTGTATGATTTTGCGAAATCAAGCTTTATTGACAACACCACCTGAAGTCGAGAGAAGTTCCCAACAACTCTTCACTCCCTCACTCATGAGCAGCGGCTCAGGGAGAAGACTCCATCAGCAGCGGCTCAAGGGGAAGACTCCATCAGCAGCGATCACCGGCAGCCTTTTGCGTGGGTAAAAGCTTCTCGGGCAACGGCTCCAGCATGGATGCCACCTCGGGCAGTGACAATGAGCGCCGAAGTGGAACTTCTGGCTCGCATCAGACAGACGCTCGCGGCTCCAGTACGGAATCTTTTTTCTTAAGTACACGGGTCTCTTCAGGTGGTCACATGCCTTGTTGTAAATCAAGTGTGATGTGACTTACCTAGATGCAAATGCCGACGTCTGGTGCTAGCTTGAAATGCGCATCGAAATGCGGGGTGGTGCTGTGGATTTTTAGCGTTTTCCTACAGATGAAAAGTGAATACACCGCCAAAAATATCAGTAAGTCGCCCCGCCCCGGAACGCTACCGCAATTAATAATAATAGCCGTCCTCTACCCGCACAGGCTATGCCTTTTGGTACACTCTATGTATGTTTATGAGGGAGTTTTTTTTCGAAGGGTGCCCTGGTGTGTCATTAACCCCAGTAAACACTCCCAACCAACCAAGAATTACGGCCTTCTGCATTCTTCCAGCTAAATTTTCTGCCGCATCACGGCAAGTCAGCATGATTTTTAAGTTAGAGAGAGCATTGTGTCCATCATTCAACCAATGACCTCAATTATCAGAACCACCTTCTCGACAGAATGGTTTGAATAAAGCCAGCGGAGTTCAAAAAGTAAATCTCGATATCTCAATGACAAAAATCGTCCCACTTTGATGGTCGAGGAGGCTTGTATTTGCCTGAGGGTGGGGAATGAGTAGTTCCAATACATTCGGCACTTCTCATTCTCCACGACGGACTCAATATCCCCCGGAGCATAATGCAACAGTGGTGTCTCGTCTTTACCGTACAAGTGTCTTAGATGGTAGTACAACACTCGTAGGACCGCATTATGCCTGTGGATATAGGCTGAGACCTCATAAGCTAGACAAGCTGACAGCAAATGCATTATGGTCTCAGCTGCCTCACGACACGCTCTGCATCTAGTGTCAGGGACCTCTATACCCATCACGCGACTACGGTAGACAAGGGTGTTGAAGACACCATCTCGGCAGGCCATTATGAATCCCTCGGTTTGCGACTTCAACCCACTTGACCTGAGAAAAGCGAAGGTCAGGTTTCTGGATAAGCCAAGGTCTTCGATGTTCTTGAAGAAGACCCCATTCGTTGGCTTATCCCTATGTAGCTGTAGGAGCCTGTCACACTCCGTAGCTTTCACGTGGGCTTTTTGCTGAACGGGTTCCAACTCCGTGAGGAATTACCCAGACAGGCCCTGTCTCCAGAGCCCCGTCACTTCCGGAGGGCGCGCTGGTGAGTCATTAACCCCAGTAAACACTCCCCACGTCATTATTAATATTATTATTTGCATAATGCAACAAACTGTGTTTTGACCATCAATATTAATAATAATTAGTGGATTTTCATCGAAAGTTTTGTATATTGAAATAAAATATATATTTTTAATGTGCTTTTTAAATCTTTATGCGGTCGTAGAAAAAATAATGTTCCCAATTCATGCGTAAAGTGTCTTTCATGTCTCTGACTGCTTGCCCGGACTCCACTTCACGTCGTTCGGGTCAACGGCAGTCGCGTGCGGGAAAGTATCACTTTCTGCACTTGTTAGGAAAATAACTATTTTTCTGACAAACAGGTGCCCCTAACCATCCTGGGGTCTGACTCGTCTCTTGCCTTAGATGATGTAGATGGTAGGAGAGTGGCATATTTTGACATACGATTTTACTCAGTATGCCTTGTAGAAGAAAATTAATATTATCTGTATATCCTAATGAAAATAATGCATGAGTCGTCCTGAGATCTTCTATTGAAAAATGATTCCTCATTTATTCGAAAATTATTTCTTTTGGTACAATTTCAATCAGGCTGCCATGTATGTGTTTCGTAATGAAATAACGAAAATAAAATACTCGGAAAACTATTGGCATACCGATAGGGTGGGTGCGAAGGGTTGGTATGGGTTTTATGCATAAAATAAATACTTTTCACAGATCAGTTAGTATGAGTAACAGTATTCACGTGAAAAATAATGTTCAGTAATAATACGTGATCACAAATATGTTGTGAAACACCACCTTTCTTGTCGTCATGGAAAACATTATGGCATAATGATGCTATGATGAAAACCTTGTAACAAATATGGAAAAGTATCCGTCGTTGAAATTTAGTCACTTCAAAATTCGCTACTTCATATTTCTGTATGGTAATGGTAAATATGGATGGCCCCTCAAGCCCCAATACCTTGAGGAATTTAAGGATTTTGAGGGGGTCTATTCGTGGTATTTCTCCCACAGTCAGCGGGTGTGATCCCAGTATGTTCAATCTATTTTAATGTACAGCACAACACTCCATCAATATATGGTGTGGTGTTTCTGGATGTTTCCCATAGAATCTGCAGGTGCTGTCCTCCCTAAGCCTAGCTTCCTTAGGTGTATTTTGAGTCTGCAGTGCTCCGTATGAAATCCCGTGATTGTCTTTAGACTAGTTTTGCTGAGGTTAATCAGTGTCTTCGATCTTGCTCGGTTGAAGTTGCCGAGGAGATCTTTGGCCTTCCTCAGCCCTGGAAGTCTTTGCCAGTATGTTGCTCTCATGCTTCTTCAGTTTTATTGAGTTCTTGGAAGTAAGATTTTTCAAGTATATTTTTGTATGATCGTGGTTATCTTTTGAAAAGCATCCCTCACCTTCTATTGGCAGTCATTATTCATTGTTAGTGGGTCCACCACAACAACAATATTTCAACATATGCATTAAAAATTCTAATAGTCAGGAGAACGTGGTGGCCAACTTCTGTTGTCGGTCAGATAAAGTTGGTCTGAAAACGGTACAATGAAGATTTGAAGAATCTATGATGATTTTCTCCTAAAGTGAATACGTGATAGAGCTCCAACGCCAGATATCAAATTTTAACAAATATTTCACTATTAACATTTTCATTTTAATACTGAACAGTAACCATTGCACCATTTCATATGGCAACCTAAGATATTTCTCTCCCAATTTTCATATGGATTTTCATCATGAATGGAAGTTGAAATTATTCCAGTTTTTGTGAACTTGGCTTCATCTCAACAAATTAGGTTTTGATGAAACAAAGCATTTTCCCTAGATCTGATCAAGAGGAACACCAAAAAATTAACTCTGATCATTACCGGAATAAAGAAGCTGCAGTAACTGATGGTACGATTATGGATAGATTTTTTGTTTTCAGGATTCTCTGAATGGAACTGAATAGCATTCTTAGATCCTTTTCGGCATATTTTAGTTATGCTTCCGGATGAGCAAAAAAATATTCCTAAACTGTAACTTGAATGTCTTCGACATTTACTACCAGCATAAGTTCATCCCTTTCACTCATAAATGTTCTATCACTTCAGCCATTGTCACTAAACACGATATAAACCTTCATGTAGTGGATTTGGCTTCACAGACCATAACACACTTACGTGACATTTCAATTATTCAAAGCTTCAACAGCCGAACCACAATACTTCGTCTCCTACATACCAGATGTTTTGAACACTACCTATTGATATCTAATCAGTTATATACCTGGTGAGTCAAGAGACATGTAGCAGCCTATATTTCTTTATTTGAAAAAAATTTAAATTCTGAACTAACAAGAGGAACCTTACGACAATTTTTTTTACGACCACCTGTTTGACCGGAAGTAACATTAACTCCTTTTTTCAAATACCACTCTGTATACTTCTTTCGCTGAGCCGCTGAGTCCATTCCGCGCGCGCCTCATCGATAAATCAGTTCCAAGAAGTGTTTATTTGGATGGATCGTTTTCTGTACTGCATTAATAGTCTAGATAACGGAGCTGCCGCGTCATCGCTCAATTCCTGGAAATGTGTAGAAGTTCTCCGTTTTGAGTATTCTCGAAATCATTGCGATTAATCCAGTCTACACGATGAGTACCTATATAAACGGAGACGTTTGACTGGGAAGGGAGTTTTATGAAGAGAATTTATTAAGAAGATTAGAAAGTGATAATAAGCAGAAGTGTTTGGAATATTTAGCTAGTTGTATTGTTGTATAGATTTAGGTGTTTTATTAGGCCCTTATAGTAGCTTTGAGAGGGCCAGCTTTGGGTATGTTACAGACGATACCTATCGAACAGCAAAATAAATATAAAGACCTGATTACTGCATTAGAGTTACGGTATGGCGATCAACATCGAGAATAGCTGTATCGGGCTCAAATGAAAACGCGCACTCAGAAATCAGGTGAGAGTCTGCAGGAATTTGAATCGGATGTGAGACGCCTATTCAACTGGCATACCCAGAAGCACCGGGAGATTTCAAAGAACAGTTAGCGGTGCAGTTATTTATAGATGGACTCAGAGACACCGAAATCCAAAGGACTCTGCGATTGACACACTTTAAGAGGAGTAGCGATGCTTTGGTACGTTCCTTAGAAGTGGAGGCGGCCTTCAACACCTCGAGGCCGAAAGTACGAGCGGTATCGATAGAAGAACCCGAACAACGATCAAGCGCAGCTACTAGTTCATTCGAGAAGATTAAATCTTTGATAAGCGGAATGAGCACCCAGAAGAACAGGGCGTGCTATAGATGTGGGAAATTGGGCCATCTTATTAGAGACTGCAGGGTAAAAATGCCACCACGTTCGCAATCACCTATGAGTACAAGATCTTCCAGCGAGTCCTCAAGTGGGTGACAGGAAAACTAGAATTAGCCAGCATATCGGGGCGCATGCTGGCTAGCAATAATGGAGCCCCCAGGGTCATCCCTATTAACAGACTAAGATGAACAACCGATAGCCTCACCATTTCAGGAAAATTTAACGAAAAAAACGTCGTATGCACCATAGACACCGGTGCTGAAGTTTCTTTGGTACGCAGTGACATTCTTCGGCCAGAAAGCGTGAAACCTATCTCTTCAAACCTTGTGCTTCGAACAGTCACTGGAGAAAATGCACCTATTCGAGGAGAAGCTGACATTACAGTGATTCTTGGCCGACTCACCATCACAAATACAGTGTACGTCGCGGATATAGAAGATGAATTTATACTTGGGATGGATTTGATCAGTGACTACGGGTTTTCGTTTGACAATGAAGAGAGGATCATGAAGTTTGGAGGAGAAGAATTTGTACTCACAACTCCAACAGAGAGAACGATGTCTGTGAAACTGCGATTAGTGAAAACCGTGAAAATTCCTGGATTTTCGGAGAAAGTAGTTTATGCTACATTAGATGGAGACCCTGGGTGCTGCGTTGGAATAGTACAGCCATGTGTTGAATCACCTAGCGATTTGGTTCTTGCACGAGCCCTAGTAAAGACAAAACATACTATTCCTGTGAGAGTTGCCAACGTGTATGCCGAAGAAATAACAACTAAAGAAGGCTATATCATTGGAATATGTGAACCTATTTCATGGGTAGCGAACTATGATTCAAGTGACCACGAGGAAAGAAAGGAAGCCTCAAAGAGTGTCATGACCGTTCTTGAACAATCATTTGAACACTTGTCGGCAGAAGAATTGAGAGCTGCTAAAAATTTCATCAGAAGTGAAAGCGACATCTTTGATTCAACAACAACAGGAAGAACTAACCTGGTCAAACACAGAATCGATACTGGCCAAGCCCATCCGATTCGGCAACCACCAAGAAGAGTTCCATTTGCCAATCAACAAGAGGTGGAAGAGCTTGTTGACAAGATGATGAAAGATGGTGTGATTGAAGAATCATCGAGCTCTTGGTCTGCACCTGTTGTGTTAGTTTCTAAGAAGGATGGATCCACGAGATTCTGTGTGGATTATAGGAAATTGAATGGTGTTACGAAGAAGGATAGCTACCCTTTACCAAGGATTGACGACACATTAACAACTTTGGCAGGTTCACGTTGGTTCTCAACCCTAGATCTGAAGAGCGGGTATTGGCAAGTGGGCATACATGAAGAAGATAAGGAGAAGACAGCATTTTCGACTGGAAGCGGACTTTATCAGTTTACCGTTATGCCTTTTGGATTGTGCAATGCTCCAGCAACATTCGAAAGACTTATGGAGCTGGTCTTGCGTGGGCTCACTTGGAAGACTTGCCTAGTATACCTCGACGACGTTTTAGTCATGGGAAAGACGTTTGAAGAACATCTGCACAATTTGCGAGAAATACTCCAACGATTCAGGAATGCCAACCTTAACCTGAATCCTCAGAAATGCTTATTGTTCCAGAAAGAAATCAATTTTCTGGGCCATACAGTGTCATCAGACGGCATTCAAACAGACGGAAGGAAGATACAGGCGATCCGAGACTGGCCGCGACCTAAAAACAAACATGAAGTGAGGAGCTTCCTACTCTGCACCTACTACCGTCGGTTTGTAGAAGGATTTGCTGATATTGCGGCACCCCTACATAAGTTGACAGAAAACCGAGTCAAATTCGTCTGGTCCAACGAAAGTGAACGGGCATTTGGAAAGATGAAAGTTGGTTTATGTTCCAGTCCGATTTTAAGTTTTCCACGTCAAAGAGGCCTGTTCGTTTTGGACACGGATGCCAGTAATAATGGGATTGGAGCTGTACTATCACAAGAGCAAGATGGCCAGGAAAAAGTAATTGAATTTTACAGCAAGGCACTGACCAATCCAGAAAGGAATTATTGCGTAACGAGGAAGGAACTACTGGCAATAATCACGGCTGTAGACCACTTCCACACATATCTATATGGAAGAGAGTTCCTCATTAGAACAGATCATGCAGCTTTGAAGTGGCTACTCGAGATGAAAACCACTGAAGGACAAGTAGCAAGGTGGATTGAGAAGTTGAACCAGTATCACTTCAAGATAAAACATCGACCAGGACGTTTACACAACAATGCAGATGCCTTTTCCAGAAGACCTTGTTCGGATACCTGTGAGCATTGTGAGCGAACGTCGTGAAGGAATCAACCAAATGAGATTAATGGTTGACGACAATTGGACCACAGCGAAAATGAGGCGGGACCAAGAAAGTGATCCAAATATTGCAGATTTTCTACGATGGGAGGAAAGCGGAGCAGAAAGACCCACCTGAAAGGAAATCTCCTTACGATCACTAGTTTTCAAGGCATTGTGGGCACAATGGTATTCCCTGATTGTTGAGAATGGTCTATTGAAGAGAACTTGGGAATCAGCCGACGGCAGAAAAGTGATTTCTCAATTGGTTGTGCCTAGGTCGAGGATAAGTGAAGTCTTGGAGGAGATCCATGGCAGCAAATCAGGTGGACATTTTGGAGTGAATAAGACCATGCATAAAATACGTCAGAGATTTTACTGGGTCCAATGTCGTGAAGATGTAGAGAGATGGTGCCGAAGATGTCTGAAGTGTGAAGCAAGCAAAGGTCCGAAGACAAGATCGAGAGGAGAGATGAAACAATACAATGTAGGTGTTCCCTTCGAACGAATCGCCATCGATGTAGCAGGACCGTTTCCGATGACGAATGATGGCAACAAATACATACTCGTTGCCATGGATTACTTTAGCAAATGGGTTGAAGCTTATGCCTTGCCTAATCAAGAAGCATCCACAGTTGCAAGAGCTCTGGTGGATAACATGTTTTCAAGGTTTGGAGTCCCAATGGAGCTACATTCCGATCAAGGAAGAAATTTTGAATCAAATGTATTCAAGGAAGTTTGTGAATTGATGGGAATTAGCAAGACCAGAACAACAGCCCTTCACCCACAGTCTGATGGCATGGTTGAAAGGTTCAACAGGACTATGGAAGAACATCTTTCCAAAGTAGTAGAGGAGCACCAAAAGACCTGGGATCGACATCTTCCACTATTCTTGATGGCACGATTCCACAAAGCTCACTCCAGCCAGCATCATCTTCGGGAGAGAACTTCGGTTGCCCTGTGACTTGGTGTTCGGATCACCAAGTTCTGAAGGAAAAGAGGTACAAGATTATGCAGACAAACTGCGAGATAGCTTGAATGGGATCCACGAATTTGCAAGAAAAAGATTGAAGATAGCTAGTGACAGGATGAAAGCTTGATACGATCTTAAGGCCAATAGGTGGATTCAAAGAAGGAGATCGAGTGTGGCTGTACAATCCTCGTCGTAAGAAAGGATTTTCTCCTAAATTAACACCATCTTGGGAAGGACCATATACGATAGTGAAAAGAATAAACGACGTGGTCTATAGAATTCAAAGCAGCCCGAGAGCGAAAATGAAGGTCGTTCACCTTGAGAGACTCAAACGTTATAATGGAGACAACGACACATTGGTTGATCAGGACGATCAAAATTGAGAGGGGGATAATGTTACGAGATTGATAAAAGCCCCCTAGCTGCGCCGCTGAGTCCATTCCGTGGGCGCCTCATCGATAAATCAGTTCCAAGAAGTGTTTATTTGGATGGATCGTTTTCTGTACTGCATTAATAGTCTAGATAACGGAGCTGCCGCGTCATCGCTCAATTCCTGGAAATGTGTAGAAGTTCTCCGTTTTGAGTATTCTCGAAATCATCGCGATTAATCCAGTCTACAAGATGAGTACCTATATAAACGGAGACGTTTGACTGAGAAGGGAGTTTTATGAAGAGAATTTATTAAGAAGATTAGAAAGTGATAATAAGCAGAAGTATTTGGAATATTTGGCTAGTTGTATTGTTGTATAGATTTAAGTGTTTTATTAGTGAGTGAAGTGTTGTATGTTAATTTATAGTGAAGTTAGAAAATAAACAGTTTAGTAGTGTGCTCGGCCTATTATTTAGCAAATACGTAACAATATTATGTTTCTTGATTAACTGTTTACTACATTTTATTTAAAATCATCAAGTTGGCTGTGACCCGAATACGATAATAGTAGGTACGATACTTGGTAGGCTTCGAAATTCAAAGATTATTACTTAGCCGATATTATTTCATGTTTCCATACCCTGATCAATCCCTGCAGGTTGTCAATAACCTATTTTACTTGAGAAAAAACTTAATCCACGATCCTGAGAAAACTGAGATAGAAACAAATATTTTTTTTATTTGGCTTTTTGTGAAGAAACTATCTGTCACGTTTGCCGTGAAGCCATAATAATGAGCGAAAAAGCGACAGAAATAACTCAATACACTAAAATTACCTTCGAGTGTCAAACAAAATATTTTGTGTACACTTACTGGGTCAATAATACTGATTAAGCCTGGACTAATGGGCTTATAAATCGATTTATAGGGGAAACAATTTATATTTTATGCTTTCAAATGGGAATATGAAGTTGTGGGTTTATGACAGAAATTAAAAAAATCATTCGAGGTGTAGAAATATCTTACTTTCTCAGTTTTCGCAAAATCTTGAGTTTTTTTCGAATATTTTTTTAAATCAAAGATGTTATTGAAAACCTGCAGGGATTGATCGGGGTGTGGGAATATTTTAAATATTATCGCGTAATTAACAATCTATGGATTTCAAAGCCTGCCCAGATTGTACTATCATCGAATTTGGGTCACAGCCAACTTGATGATTTTCAATGAATTGAGAAACGAATAATAATAGAGAATTTTAAGGCGAATAATATAGCCTAAAAAAATATACTTGAAGAAAAAAAGTTTGGGTTAAGTACTTTCCAGTCAAACAGCTGGTTATAAAAATAGTAGTGAGGTTCATAAAAGAACTGAGAATTATTGATTACGTACCTTTTTTGATCTTTGAATGTTTAGTTCCTCAAATGAAAAAGCCACAGGCTGCTACATGTCTCTTGTGTCACCCAGTATAAAACTCATTTGATAGCAATAGGAAAGATTATTTGAAATGAAACCGTGCGTTTTCAGGCGCCTCAGATTATTGAAGAAACTCATTGAGTATTTTCCCTAAGCAAAATCAGTTTTACATTTCCATTCGCTTTAAATATATAAGGCTATTTCAGAAAATTGTTATTATAATTGTTATTCTATCATTAACGTTGAGTTTTGTGACAGAAATATTATCAAAATTTTATATTTTCAACATAAACTTTCAAGGTTATGATTGCAACATATTTGAAAAACTTACTATTTCTAGACAAACAATTAAAATTCCTTTCGAACAAGGTATCACATGACCCCCGAATCATTTGAAATTTTTAAGGTAGTAATCAAACTTCAGTACTGGTGCAAGAAGATGGTAATTTTTTTATACCATAAATTGTCAAATTGAGAATAAAAATCGACTGTTTCAGTATTTTTTTCAATAAATACGTAATAACGCTAAAGTTAATTTATTCCATACACGCATGGACCACACTGTATGTATATTTTGTATATTGTTCCGATTATCCAGCTCTTCTTGTTTCTTCAGCATAACAATATCATAAAGTTCAACAATACAAAATATTTCATATATCAAACTCAAATTCATCATAATGTCAGCATTATTGAAACGTCTCGAACGTCTGACAATGACCAAATACCCATCCTTTCCAAATCAGTGGCCACAATACTGAATCGTAATGCCTGCTCTTCATTCATTATCACGTTCACCATGTCAGCTGTCAAATTTGATCGTTGACAACTAACACTCACAGGTACCCTTTCATTGCCTTTTTGGTTCTCTTACAGCTTTGAATATCACAAGTCATCTTTTCACTCACTGATTGTGCTTGTGAATCGACGGTATTCAGCTACGAATTTCATTAGAATTTCATAAAAACAGTGGGGTCTTTGTTGGTAATGATAACGTGGGTAGCTTAAATACTTGCATATATTATGAAAACAAAATAATTAGTGTATTTACTTCCTCACTACATTGGGACTATTATCTATTCATCATAATAAATTTGGGTTAGGAGTGATAGTCTGAACTTATTTCCTTCTTTGCAAATTATATGTCATACAAATAATTTTCGTGATATTAAACAACATGCTCGATGATTTAGTTACATAGATACAACCAGGCTTTTTAAGTTGACTTCTTAAGTTCTTGAATAGCATTTATAAAAAAATTCGAATATCAAAATGTACGTCCTGAAGGAAATGCAATGACTGAGAAAATTATTAACTATGTCATTTTCTGCTCGGGAATTTTAAACTAATTATTTCTCCTCTGCATGTGTATTCAAATGGTATGTAATGTTTGGCTTTAGTCAATCCATAACGCAAGTTAATTTAGATATGTCATTCTGTTCCCTGATTAACCCCTGAATCAATATAATGTTTACAAAACGAAACCAGTCGATTGTTTTATTGTTGAGTCCGCTCAGACAGGTTTAATTTTAATCTCAAATGGGATAATTTCTGAGCACTTTTCAATGCTCTTCTCACTTTTATAACCCAATATACAGTCCTGCAACAATGGCATATCTCCATTATGGTAATAGATAGATGGATGATTTGCTGAGCTCTACGAAATTAAAATGATGGCACGTACACAGGATATTCAGTTTTTTCTAGGCGGGTCCCAACTTTGCTTTTAAACAACAACCTGTATTTTTTATTAGTTTTTCTGTTTCTACACGAGTAATAAAAGGATCTTTATGTGGATTTTTTCCCATGTCTAGTCGAAAATTGTACGTTAGCTACCGTCTCTAACGATCCCAGGTAACACACTCATATTGGGACAATATTGGTACAATATTATGAAAATATATGCAAAATATTCAAATGCAATATTGTCGAAGAAAAAAATGTGAATATTCGGCGATATTGGTCCAATATTACTTAGGTAATATTGTCGTAATATTCAAGTAACAATATTAGCCTTAAAATATTCATATTTTCGAGTTTCGATTCAGAAGTTCGAATGAACGTTAAATAGTTTGTCAATACTTTTGGGAAAGAAATAAAACACCTGCGTTAAATGCACTTGGTAGTATTCTATTACAAAAAAAAAAAAATAAAAATAACGGTTTCGAAGAAATAGCCCTAATTACAGATAAGATTACGGAAAATGTCTTACTTTACTTCGGCTGGTGGAACACTAGGCACACACTCGGTCTATGGAATCAAAATTGCTAGCTCAGTCTTTTTGGCTGATAGCTGAATTATTCAAATAAACGGTTGAATTGAACACTGCCAGATCTATACCGGCTAATGGCTGGAGCACCAAAGAGAAAAAAAACAAAAACCCCCCGGCCAGTCGGTGAGGCCTATATTTATATGGTTCGTTTCACCTTCGTAGACGGTCGTAGCAAAATGCCTGAAAAACAAAAAAAAAATTCGTCCTGACTTGTTAACCATCCAAAGAACTAGGCTGCAAGAAATCGAAGCTGGAAACCTATTTAAAAGTTAAAATTTTTAACACACCACAAAAAGTGCAAAAACGGAGTTTCTTGGCGTGATACGGCAGCAGAGTTTACTAGAATGAATAAACATGAACACAGGAGGCAGATCCATATACGAGGGTTTCGAATCGACGAATAAGTGGAAAATGCCGGCGTTCGGTCCATATACGGGGGGTTTGAAAAGATCTTCGGAGTCCAAAATAACGCTTCGTCACAGTTTGATAACATATTCACCAATATTCAACTAATCATTATAATTTATGTTGGGTCGATATTGGTTGAATAATTTTTGACTCGATGCCGATGTCTACATATTATTTGGTTATAAAAACAATATTGTATATCCTAGTTTAATAGTAGATTGGTTGAATATTCTTTCACCGATATTCAATAATTCATTACACTGAGAGAAATCTGGAGAATATACTAGTATATCAAAGAAATATTTTATGGTTTACTATTTCAAATAATGATTGTCAACAATTTGAACTGTAAACAGTAAAATATTTTTATAGTAATGACATTGTTTTTCTCAGGATACTATATTATAGTGCTTAGACACACAGTTATATATTTGCATATTGCAATATATAGAATTACTATATTTTATCGTAAAATGGTTAGGTATAAAATATGCTAATTATCATTATACAATTTTCCTAAACTTTATGATACATGGAGTACAAATGAGCATCATATTGTAATGCACAAAAACCAAGATGAATGATATAAATCACGTGGATGTTATTTTAACCTTCACATTCAGTTGCCTGCATTGTGATTGGTTGTCGGTTGCTACTTGCTACCAACACATTGACAGTCTGTCCGTCGAAGCGTTTGAGGGTGAGGGAGACACCGAGAAATTACGCAGCAGTAGCAGTAATCGTAGTCAGTACGCAACAGGCAACAACAGCTCTCAGCTTTCAATCAGTTCCGAGTTCAGTTAACCACAAAAATATTTCGTTGCGGTGTAAATTGCCTTGTATTGCTAAAATAAGTTTTTAATGAATGTGGTTGGTGGTGCAACTGGTCCAGTCCCACTCCTCCATTGTGAGCACGTCTGCAGTTTTTTGGATACCTACATAAATTTACATCGATGGAGGTTCTTTTAGAAGACTGAGGGGTTTTGTTACCGTACCATTATACTTAATTCCACAATTTATGTATAATAGATGTCATCATAATAAAGTTTTATGATTATAAAAAAAATATCTCAATGTAACAATCAATTATCTTCATATTTATAAACAAGATATATTTATTGATGAAATAACATTCCGATCAACTAACTGTCCGAGTATTGTAAAATTCATAACATGATATATTGTTAGGACTATAATACAAATATTTTAATGGTGATAAGAATACTAGTATAGTAGTTATTACCATAAATGGTTATAATATTTTTTTTTAAACTTTACCATATTGTATTGCTGTCACATATAGTAACAGAAATTTTTGTAAAAATTACCATATTTCTGGTAATAACCACCATACATTTCTCTCAGTGTGTATTACCTATGTTGATCAAACGTTGAACGTAGATATAATTATATTGATACAATATTACAAAGAAAACTTATTACCAATATTTCAATATGAATATTGATCGAATATTCAATAATCAATATTGAAATGAATTATATAATAAAACTTTTAGAACAAACCGCTAGAGGGCTCTACATATGAAAAATCAGCTGAAACCTAAGGAAATATATGAAGTACTTTTCACAACTTGTGTTTGAGACAGTTCACTCAGTGGTTATGACGACCAAAATGCAGACTCTGGTGGGTCCTTTATCAAAGGAGAACTGTAATAATTGTAGAAGTTCCGAGTCATTTCACATTTTTGTAAAATAATTCACTCTCAATATTTTACCAATATATCCAAATTATATTGTACCAATATTACTACAGGAATATCCCATCAATATTATTTTTGTAATGTCCAAACGATATTGGACCAATATCGCCAAATGTTCACATTTTTTCTAGCCAATACTACGTTAGAATATTTTGCCAATATTTCTGTAATATTGTACCAATATTATTCAAATATGAATATTTTAAGGCTAATATTGTTACTTGAATATTACGACAATATTACCTAAGTAATATTGGACCAATATCGCCGAATATTCACATTTTTTTTTTCGACAATATTGCATTTGAATATTTTGCATATATTTTCATAATATTGTACCAATATTGTGAAAATATATGCAAAATATTCAAATGCAATATTGTCGAAAAAAAAAAAAAAGTGAATATTCGGCGATATTGGTCCAATATTACTTAGGTAATATTGTCGTAATATTCAAGTAACAATATTAGCCTTAAAATATTCATATTTGAATAATATTGGTACAATATTACAGAAATATTGGCAAAATATTCTAACGTAGTATTGGCGAGAAAAAATGTGAACATTTGGCGATATTGGTCCAATATCGTTTGGACATTACAAAAATAATATTGATGGGATATTCCTGTAGCAATATTGGTACAATATAATTTGGATATATTGGTAAAATATTGAGAGTGAATTATTTTACAAAAATGTGAAATGACTCGGAACTTCTACAATTATTACAGTTCTCCTTTGATAAAGGACCCACCAGAGTCTGCATTTTGGTCGTCATAACCACTGAGTGAACTGTCTCAAACACAAGTTGTGAAAAGTACTTCATATATTTCCTTAGGTTTCAGCTGATTTTTCATATGTAGAGCCCTCTAGCGGTTTGTTCTAAAAGTTTTATTATATAATTCATTTCAATATTGATTATTGAATATTCGATCAATATTCATATTGAAATATTGGTAATAAGTTTTCTTTGTAATATTGTATCAATATAATTATATCCACGTTCAACGTTTGATCAACATAGGTAATACACACTGAGAGAAATGTATGGTGGTTATTACCAGAAATATGGTAATTTTTACAAAAATTTCTGTTACTATATGTGACAGCAATACAATATGGTAAAGTTTAAAAAAAAATATTATAACCATTTATGGTAATAACTACTATACTAGTATTCTTATCACCATTAAAATATTTGTATTATAGTCCTAACAATATATCATGTTATGAATTTTACAATACTCGGACAGTTAGTTGATCGGAATGTTATTTCATCAATAAATATATCTTGTTTATAAATATGAAGATAATTGATTGTTACATTGAGATATTTTTTTTATAATCATAAAACTTTATTATGATGACATCTATTATACATAAATTGTGGAATTAAGTATAATGGTACGGTAACAAAACCCCTCAGTCTTCTAAAAGAACCTCCATCGATGTAAATTTATGTAGGTATCCAAAAAACTGCAGACGTGCTCACAATGGAGGAGTGGGACTGGACCAGTTGCACCACCAACCACATTCATTAAAAACTTATTTTAGCAATACAAGGCAATTTACACCGCAACGAAATATTTTTGTGGTTAACTGAACTCGGAACTGATTGAAAGCTGAGAGCTGTTGTTGCCTGTTGCGTACTGACTACGATTACTGCTACTGCTGCGTAATTTCTCGGTGTCTCCCTCACCCTCAAACGCTTCGACGGACAGACTGTCAATGTGTTGGTAGCAAGTAGCAACCGACAACCAATCACAATGCAGGCAACTGAATGTGAAGGTTAAAATAACATCCACGTGATTTATATCATTCATCTTGGTTTTTGTGCATTACAATATGATGCTCATTTGTACTCCATGTATCATAAAGTTTAGGAAAATTGTATAATGATAATTAGCATATTTTATACCTAACCATTTTACGATAAAATATAGTAATTCTATATATTGCAATATGCAAATATATAACTGTGTGTCTAAGCACTATAATATAGTATCCTAAGAAAAACAATGTCATTACTATAAAAATATTTTACTGTTTACAGTTCAAATTGTTGACAATCATTATTTGAAATAGTAAACCATAAAATATTTCTTTGATATACTAGTATATTCTCCAGATTTCTCTCAGTGTAATGAATTATTGAATATCGGTGAAAGAATATTCAACCAATCTACTATTAAACTAGGATATACAATATTGTTTTTATAACCAAATAATATGTAGACATCGGCATCGAGTCAAAAATTATTCAACCAATATCGACCCAACATAAATTATAATGATTAGTTGAATATTGGTGAATATGTTATCAAACTGTGACGAAGCGTTATTTTGGACTCCGAAGATCTTTTCAAACCCCCCGTATATGGACCGAACGCCGGCATTTTCCACTTATTCGTCGATTCGAAACCCTCGTATATGGATCTGCCTCCTGTGTTCATGTTTATTCATTCCAGTAAAATCTGCTGCCGTATCACGCCAAGAAACTCCGTTTTTGCACTTTTTGTGGTGTGTTAAAAATTTTAACTTTTAAATAGGTTTCCAGCTCCGATTTCTTGCAGCCCCGTTCTTTGGATGGTTAAGAAGTCAGGACGAATTTTTTTTTTGTTTTTCAGGCATTTTGCTACGACCGTCTACGAAGGTGAAACGAACCATATAAATATAGGCCTCACCGACTGGCCGGGGGGTTTTTGTTTTTTTTCTCTTTGGTGCTCCAGCCATTAGCCGGTATAGATCTGGCAGTGTTCAATTCAACCGTTTATTTGAATAATTCAGCTATCAGCCAAAAAGACTGAGCTAGCAATTTTGATTCCATAGACCGAGTGTGTGCCTAGTGTTCCACCAGCCGAAGTAAAGTAAGACATTTTCCGTAATCTTATCTGTAATTAGGGCTATTTCTTCGAAACCGTTATTTTTATTTTTTTTTTGTAATAGAATACTACCAAGTGCATTTAACGCAGGTGTTTTATTTCTTACCCAAAAGTATTGACAAACTATTTAACGTTCATTCGAACTTCTGAATCGAAACTCGTGCTCCCGTCCGGGGAACTTCTACCAGACTTCCGCGTGTTAAATAAAATTATCCTGTTCGACGACTAGGACACCTTTTTCGGTTGTCGAACGGTGTGCAGTAGTTTTCTTGTTGGCACGAGTTTTATTCCGTTCAAAGGTGGTAGAAGTTCTCCTCTCTGTGCTTCTTCAAACCCGTAAGGAATCCCATTTCCGTTTTATCAACCGAGCCGGAAACGTACGGACTCGATAACTAGGACACCCTTTCGGTTGTCGACTCCGTGCTCACCAGGGAGCTCATAACTGCGTTCCACAGTCTGGACACCCTTTCGGCTGTCGAACGCAGGTTGTCCGCGAAGTTTTGAATCAAATTAGGGATTCCTCAGGGTTCCGTTCGGCACCGGTATACGTGGAAACCGCCGTAGCAAGTTTTAATTTGGTTTCTCTGGGTCAAGCTCTGTACCGCGACTTCTAATCCCTGAGGCCTGTACAACAGATCATTCGGGATTAGCCGTATTACATTTAAGAAGAAAAATACTTGCTACGGTTCCCAAAAGTACCACAATCATGACGCCGGAGCGAACAAACACCCCTTAACGACTACGTCCGCTCCCGAGGAGGCATGTCCTCTTCAACCGGAGCCTAACGTGCTGGGATACCAACAAATGAGTGGCCGCACCGAAAGGCAACTCCCGTGTACGGCAGATACAGAGGGGAGGAACCTAACCTCCGTTCAACCAATGGGTGTCCGCCCCGAAAACCCCGAACTACCACTGGATAGGCGACTCCCGTGTACGACTGTTACGGAGGGGAGGAACCTAACTCCCGCTCAACAAGACCGGTTGGACCGGTTCCTGGAGGCTGAACTGCCTGTGTTCCAGGTGCTAACAGGAAAGACGTCCTTGATTCAACATCACATCCGATTGATAAACTCAGAGCCGATCAAACAACGATACCGCCCTCAAAACCCGAAGATGCAGGAAGTTATCAACCAAGAGGTAGATAAGATGTTGGGTGAGGGTCAAATTGAGCCGTCCAGCAGTCCGTGGAGCTCTCCTGTAGTTATTGTCCGAAAGAAAGATGGCAAGCCCCGTTTCTGTATAGACTTCCAGAAGGTCAATGAAGTCTCCGAGAATGATGCGTTTGAGAAACTCAAACTTTGTCTGACTGAAGCCCCTGTACTGACTTGCCCGGACTTCACGAAACCGTTTGTCTTACAGACCGATGCATGTGAATATGGGATAGGTGCCGCCCTAACTCAGACCGTGGATGGTTCAGAGCACGTGATAGCGTACGCCAGTCGAACTCTGTCTCCCCCTGAGAGGAATTACTCCGTCACTGAAAAATAATGTCTTTCTATTGTGTGGGGAATAGAGAAACTGAGACCGTACCTCGAAGGTTGCCGTTTTACCGTTATGAGGTCAAGTACCGTAAAGGTGCGTTGAACCGAGTAGCCGACGCCTTGTCCCGCCAGCCGCTAGCCGCCGCCGCCGAATTCAGTGCCGCTTGTCTGACAGGCGCAGATGTTGAAGAATCTGGCTGCCCTTGGTACGTACGGAAGAAAGAGGAAGTTAGCCATAACCCCGAAATGTTTCCGGACTATTGTGTGAGAGAGGGTAAATTATTCCGCCATTTCTGGGATACCAGTGACATGACTGAGCCTGAAATGTCGGATCCGTGGAAACTATGTGTGCCCAAACCCCTCCGAGCAAGGGTACTGGAGGAAAACCACGATGTGGTAACGGCAGGCCACATGGGGATAGCTAAGACTACCGCTCGTATATCACGAAGGTATTACTGGCCAGGAATGTTCCATGACATTTCCCAATATGTTCGAAGGTGTTTGAGCTGCCAGCAGTACAAGGTATCCCAACAACAGCCCCCAGGAAAGATGCATCCGTCTCCAAATGTCAAGACTTGGAGTACGGTTTCTACCGACTTGGTAGGTCCCCTACCACGGTCCAGCAAGAACAATAGCTACCTGTGTGTTTTCCTGGACAGATTCACGAAATGGGTACAAGTCCGTCCTCTTCGAAAAGCTACGTCTCGTGCTGTAGCACAAGCTTTTTACGAAGATATCGTACTCCGTTTCGGCCGTCCCGATACCGTCATTAGCGATAATGGGACTCAGTATACCGGACATGCGTTTACCGAACTGCTAACCGAGTTGGACATACATCACCGTTTCACACCGCCCTATACCCCGCAGACCAACCCCGTGGAGAGGGCTAACAAAACCTTGAAAACGATGATTTCGCAGTACTGTCTCAACGATCACCGGAAGTGGGATCAATATCTTCCGGAACTGCAATTTGCCATAAACACCGCCCGTCAGGAATCGACTGGATTCAGTCCCGCCTTTTTGAATTTTGGGAGGGAATTGAACCCTCCTAAAACCGTCTTTCCGACAGCCAAGCCTGACGATGGACCCGAGGCCTTGTCTCCGAGCATCTGGACCCCGAACCTGGAGAAGCTCCAGGAGGTCCATGAACTAGTACGTCTCAACCTGGACCGAGCTTTCACTACTCAAAGTCATTATTATAATCTCCGTCGCCGAGAGTGGAGGTGTCAACTGGGAGAACGAGTAATGAAGAAAGAACATACCCTTTCCTCCAAGGTACAAGGACACGCCGCCAAGCTGGCCCCGAAATACTCCGGTCCATTCACGATTGTCCGTGTACATTCTCCGGTAGTATATGACCTTAAAGGACCCCATGGTAAACGGGTACAACGGGTGCATATCAAGGACCTGAAGCCCTGAACCATCCCTAGTATGACTGATTTCAGGTACCATGACCGATCGTTTTGCCGCCGTTGGTAGCTGCTCCGACGCTTATGACGTCGAAGGGATTTATCCGATCCGCGCCGGTATGGCCCTGGCGTCTCCCTTGCCAGGTCCCTCGTCTGCTCAGGATCTCCCTCTGTCCGAATCCGTCCGCCGGGAAACCGATGGACACGCCGTTGAGGGAATCCATCGACTCCCGAACAGCATAGCCTTGACAACTCCGTTGCTCAGCCTCTCGCCCTCTTCATCGTCAGAATTCGTCCGTCCAGCGCCCGAGGAATACGACCCCGAGAGAACCCATCCGACGTTCCTTTGCCAGGATCCGTTGTGCCTCAGGAGGCCGAGGGATCTCACGTAGAGAGATTCCCGCGACTCCTATACAGTCTCGACCTGACGACCCCTTCGCCAAGCCTCACAGCTCCCGTTATTCCTTGTTCTCCTCACCTAGAGAGAGACCCCATCTGCACTGAGCTGCGTAGACCCGAATGGCCGGGGTGGGAACGCCTCAACAGCCAAGATATCCGGGCAATGCAAGAGGTATACGACATCCTAGCCCAGCAGCATCCCGTAGACCGGGAGATATGTCACGTGGCCTTGGAACTCGCCCTCCGACGCCTCGAATCCCCGACCGTGCTTGCGCCGACTACAATAATGAGGATGGCCGTACGAACTTGGGTAGCCGAGAACTGGGTCCGCAATGTCGACCGCGGATACACCTCCGTCGCCCGACAGATCCTGTTCCGGCTGCGACCCCGCCACGTGCCCCGTGACCGCCGTTACCGCCTCCGGTTAACGTCCGCCGCCCGGCTGCACCCAATGCACGTTACAAATTGGAATTTTTTTTTTTTTTTTTGTAAATGCACTTGGTAGTATTCTATTACAAAAAAAAAATAAAAATAACGGTTTCGAAGAAATAGCCCTAATTACAGATAAGATTACGGAAAATGTCTTACTTTACTTCGGCTGGTGAAACACTAGGCACACACTCGGTCTATGGAATCAAAATTGCTAGCTCAGTCTTTTTGGCTGATAGCTGAATTATTCAAATAAACGGTTGAATTGAACACTGCCAGATCTATACCGGCTAATGGCTGGAGCACCAAAGAGAAAAAAAACAAAAACCCCCCGGCCAGTCGGTGAGGCCTATATTTATATGGTTCGTTTCACCTTCGTAGACGGTCGTAGCAAAATGCCTGAAAAACAAAAATAAAATTCGTCCTGACTTCTTAACCATCCAAAGAACGGGGCTGCAAGAAATCGGAGCTGGAAACCTATTTAAAAGTTAAAATTTTTAACACACCACAAAAAGTGCAAAAACGGAGTTTCTTGGCGTGATACGGCAGCAGAGTTTAATGGAATGAATAAACATGAACACAGGAGGCAGATCCATATACGAGGGTTTCGAATCGACGAATAAGTGGAAAATGCCGGCGTTCGGTCCATATACGGGGGGTTTGAAAAGATCTTCGGAGTCCAAAATAACGCTTCGTCACATCGTAATAGGGCTTCGGCGGCGGCAATTTGTAACGTTCATTGGGTGCAGCCGGGCGGCGGACGTTACTATGACGCTCTCGGTTGTTGTCTCCGACAATTCCCGAACACCAGGAACTTGTCAGAACCCAACAAATCCTCGGGCGCCAGCTGTTTTAAAGTGATTTGCTCCACTCTCCCAGTCTAGAGCACGGTGGGAGGCCCAGGGCAGCTACAGATGGAGATACGGTATTCCAGGGGTCAGTTCTTATGACACTCTATCGATTCCTCAAGAGATTGCAGGCTTTAATTGCAATCGCTTGTTTATCAGGAATACCGGCTGCTTTATGAATACGCTCTACAATGTACGGCGGACAGAATACTCCGTACGGCGGAAAGCACACAACCGTAACCAAGTATTGACAACCTATCTATGCTATTTGGCGGTTTTGCGAAAATGGACAGACGGGTGCATATAATACCTGTAATAGGGCTTCGGCGGCGGCGGCTGCGGTGAATAGAACCAAGGCTGAGGGCAACGGGTGTTCGGCTTCTACGGTCTCAATGAAATCGGCGAAACTTCCACGCTCTACTGTACTTTTGGGAACCGTAGCAAGTATTTTTCTTCTTAAATGTAATACGGCTAATCCCGAATGATCTGTTGTACAGGCCTCAGGGATTAGAAGTCGCGGTACAGAGCTTGACCCAGAGAAACCAAATTAAACCTTGCTACGGCGGTTTCCACGTATACCGGTGCCGAACGGAACCCTGAGGAATCCCTAATTTGATTCAAAACTTCGCGGACAACCTGCGTTCGACAGCCGAAAGGGTGTCCTGACTGTGGAACGCAGTTATGAGCTCCCTGGTGAGCACGGAGTCGACAACCGAAAGGGTGTCCTAGTTATCGAGTCCGTACGT
The DNA here is from genome assembly GCA_958502065.1 of Chrysolina americana. Classification (NCBI taxonomy): domain Eukaryota; kingdom Metazoa; phylum Arthropoda; class Insecta; order Coleoptera; family Chrysomelidae; genus Chrysolina; species Chrysolina americana. Next base: position 39,170,151 of record OY293419.1, read on the forward strand.
TTCCGGCTCGGTTGATAAAACGGAAATGGGGTTCCTTACGGGTTTGAAGAAGCACAGAGAGGAGAACTTCTACCACCTTTGAACGGAATAATACTCGTGCCAACAAGAAAACTACTGCACACCGTTCGACAACCGAAAAAGGTGTCCTAGTCGTCGAACAGGATAATTTTATTTAACACGCGGAGGTCTGGTAGAAGTTCCCCGGACGGGAGCACGAGTTTCGATTCAGAAGTTCGAATGAACGTTAAATAGTTTGTCAATACTTTTGGGAAAGAAATAAAACACCTGCGTTAAATGCACTTGGTAGTATTCTATTACAAAAGAAAAATAAAAATAACGGTTTCGAAGAAATAGCCCTAATTACAGATAAGATTACGGAAAATGTCTTACTTTACTTCGGCTGGTGAAACACTAGGCACACACTCGGTCTATGGAATCAAAATTGCTAGCTCAGTCTTTTTGGCTGATAGCTGAATTATTCAAATAAACGGTTGAATTGAACACTGCCAGATCTATACCGGCTAATGGCTGGAGCACCAAAGAGAAAAAAACAAAAACCCCCCGGCCAGTCGGTGAGGCCTATATTTTTATGGTTCGTTTCACCTTCGTAGACGGTCGTAGCAAAATGCCTGAAAAACAAAAAAAAAATTCGTCCTGACTTCTTAACCATCCAAAGAACGGGGCTGCAAGAAATCGGAGCTGGAAACCTATTTAAAAGTTAAAATTTTTAACACACCACAAAAAGTGCAAAAACGGAGTTTCTTGGCGTGATACGGCAGCAGAGTTTACTGGAATGAATAAACATGAACACAGGAGGCAGATCCATATACGAGGGTTTCGAATCGACGAATAAGTGGAAAATGCCGGCGTTCGGTCCATATACGGGGGGTTTGAAAAGATCTTCGGAGTCCAAAATAACGCTTCGTCACAAAACTTGGATATAAAATATTGGTTTTATTCCTAGAATCGATATGGGAGGAATATTGCAATTGCAATATTTATTCTAGATGTGGAAAAAATATGTAGACAATATTGCTTTATCGATATTGGCAAGAATTATTCAACCAATATCGACCCAACATAAGTAATAACGATTTGTTGAATATTGGTGAAATAATATTCAACCAATTGTTATCAAACTTGGATACACAATATTGGATTCATTCCTTGCAATATTTATTCTAGATTATAAAAACAATATGTAGACAATATTGTCTTATTGACGTTGATAAAAATTATTCAACCCAATATGGTCATAATGATTTGTTGGATATTGATATTGGATACAATATTGGTGTCATTCTTGGAACCGATATGAGAGAAATATTGGGATTGCAATATTCATTCTAGATGTTGAAAACAATTTATAGACAATATTGTTTTATCGATATTTTTTAAATTATACAACCAATATTAACCCAATATTCCAGGGCCAATATATATAAAGAATATTCACCCAATATTGTTGATATGATATTGTATTTTCAATATCCATCCAAATTGGATCAATATCATTTTTACATTTACAATAAATGTATTTTAACTATTATTCTGAATGCAGATTATCTTTATCATATTGAAACGAATAAACTCGACAAAGTCGAGGCACCCTTCTCTCCACATGTTTCCACCAAGTGAAAAAACCAGTCAAACATCTGTCAGAAAACAACTACTTCCCTGGCTAATGTTACGACGGACATTGAACATTTGTGCAACGTTATTCCAAGAACACCCAATTGCAAGTGCTTGTTTCGTAATTAAACAGCAGATTATCCTTGGTTTGGCTGAGAATTCCCTCCTGCAGACATGCATGTTTCGTGGTTTTGCCTTTCATCAGTGCAAAGGTAGGTCGGATAACAATAATCAACCGTTTAACCGACTGAGTTGGTCGCAGCGCCATCCGAATGGAAACTCAAGAACAAACAATCCTCGGCAGCACAGAAACTAGGAAGAGTTAACTATAATATTTCGAACAAAGTTTGAATATTTTGCAACAATTTTCATAATATTCTACCAATGTCATAATATTGTCCTTATACCGGGTGGCTACGGAAGTATTGCCTACGGAATATCTCAGTTATTGTATGAAGTAGGTTTGTGAAATTTGGAGCGTCGATATAATGACATAAGAGCTAGAATTTGAGCATATTGACATGTCGAAGTTAACTTCCGGTCTGACCGGAAGTAACATCAACTTTCTTATTTTAAATGGAAACCCTATTTTTTTTCTTTTCGCTTTATTCAGCATTCAATTCCCTTTCTAATGACATATCACAAGCTGGTATCTAACCAGAAACTAGATCAGAAAAAAATTATTATTGAAATTCACCGAGTAGGCCGTGGAAAAGTTTGCTATGGAAACCATACTTCACTTGATAACAGTTGCTACTACTGTGATATTTTATTTTCATTCGTCAGCGTTATAAAAAGCCGCCAAAAAAAATATTGGAAAAATTGGGAAAAAAACAATACTCTGTCGGTCCATAACTTAAATAGGAACATACAACTTTTTCTTGCCTGTACTATTCAGCATAACCATTCCTTTCTAATAATATAATAGAAAGTAATTTTTTGAAATGAAATACCAAAAAATCCAATTATTATTATTCAAATAACAAAAAAACAGATTTATCGAAAAAAAAAATTCAAATTGATAGGATTAAATATAAAATAAATTCAAAACAAATGTTCGAAATGCATTCCCTCAGCGTCAATACATTTATTGACTCTGGTGATATTTTCATGTAAAACGTTTCTCAACATTTGGGGCGTGATATCTTGGAAAGCTCTACGAATTTTTACTTCTAGCTCATGTAGAGTTGTAGGCTGTGTGGAATACACCCTATTTTTAAGATGCCCCCATAGAAAAAAGTCGCACGGAGTAAGATCAGGTAACCTTGGTGGCCACCTGACTGGACCATGGGTTGTTATAAGTCTCTCTTGAAAGCGATTTTGAAGATAATTTCTCGCTATTCTTGAATTATGCGGAGGGGCGCCATCTTGCTGGAAGTACATTCTCTCAGTTATTTCCGCTGGTAGGTTGTTAATGAATTCCGAAATTTCATTCGTTAAAAAATGAAAGTATCTCTCTCCGGTTAGTTGGCCTTGAAAAAGAATGGGGCCAACAATATGAGTTCCAACTATTCCTGCCCAAACATTCACACCAAATCTCTCCTGGAAGCCACCTTGTCGAAACCGGTGCTCGTTTTCTATCGCCCAGTACCTGAAACAAAAGACCGTTCACACTTTTAGCACTTTACACTTCGACTATCGACAATAATCCAAATAAAGTACAGTACCTACCTTGTATTATTCCTGTTAAATATTCCATTGTTGGTAAATCTTGACTCGTCCGTAAACAAGATATAATAGTTAAATAGGTGATTCTCAGCATTTTGTCGAAGAAACCAATTTCAATATTCCAGGCGCCTTTCACCGTCATTTTCATACAAATGTTGATGCAACTGATACTCGAAGGATTCAAATCGATGTTTTTTCAAAATTTTCCTAGCAGAGTCCTTACTTATAGCTAATTCGGCGCCAATCTGTCTTGAGGAAATTGTGCTATCATATTGTACTAAAGCTAATACATTAATTTCAGTTTCTTCATTAATAACAAATGCTTCTTGGTCTTCGTGAACATCAGGCTCAGTTCTTAATTTTTCTTCAAGCCACTGGAAATACCTTCTTGACGGTTGCTGCCTCCCTGGATATCGCTCTAAATACAATCGTTCAGCGGCATAAGAATTTTTTAAACATTCACCATAAATGAGAAGCATGTCAATTTGTTCGGTTCGTGAATAACGGGGCATTTTTTGAATATTCCACTAACTGATTTCGATTTCCAAACCCTTTTAAAATGGCAGAATCAAAAACACTACTTCGAACGTCAAAATAATTTGGATAGCAGCGTTCGTGAGAGCTCTCGTTTCTTTTTTGTTTCATTCCAAAATACATCTTAATCAGCCTACTTGTTAATATTTTGGTTCAAATGATTATTGCAATGGAATGATTATTCTGAATAGCACAAACATCGTCCGTAGGTAGATATTAGAATATCTATGGACGATGGCACAGACCAAGTACGTTTATGTTCCTATTTAACCTAGAACCTACAGGATATAATTTATCATTCCACATTATTTTTAATGCTATTTTTGCGTATGGCAATAATCTGTTTTGTTATTTGAAGAATAATAATTGGATTTTTTGGTATTTCATTTCAAAAAATTACTTTCTATTATATCATTAGAAAGGATTGGTTATGCTGAATAGTACAGGCAAGAAAAAGTTGTATGTTCCTATTTAAGTTATGGACCTACAGAGTATTGTTTTTTTCCCAATTTTTCCAATATTTTTTTTGGCGGCTTTTTATAACGCCGACGAATGAAAATAAAATATCACAGTAGTAGCAACTGTTATCAAGTGACGTATGGTTTCCATAGCCAACTTTTCAATTTTTGGCTTTCATTTTGCTTCCGCGGCCTACTCGGTGAATTTCAAATTTTTTTCTGATCTAGTTTCTGGTTAGATACCAACTTGTGATATGTCATTAGAAAGGGAATTGAATGCTGAATAAAGCGAAAAGAAAAAAAATAGGGATTCCATTTAAAATAAGAAAGTTGATGTTACTTCCGCTCAGACCCGAAGTTAACTTCGACATGTCAATATGCTCAAATTCTAGCTCTTATGTCATTATATCGACGCTCCAAATTTCACAAACCTACTTCATACAATAACTGAGATATTCCGTAGGCAATACTTCCGTAGCCACCCGGTATGTATGCACTTTTATTAGGCTGAAATTGGACATTGGAATTTGATAGAAAATGAAAATGAGCATAGGTTTCCTTTAAGATGATTGTCAGAAATTTATCATGTCAGCTTTTTTCCACTGCTTTGAAAATAAATAGTCCAATTCCTGCTTTGGAACTTCTGATATCTTCACAGGTTTCATCCAGTACATTCTATATGGTAGGCACTTCAAAATCTATTTGTTTTGTAAGGAACTATGAGACATCAGGATGTTTTTTATACCGTGATTTTGTGGCTCTTCCTGAGTTCACCTTATCTCTCCACCACAAAACGACTAGAGATACATCGAATCGGCAAGTATACAGGGTGTTTCATAATTGAATGCTGATCCTAAAGGGCGATAATCATAGGATGACTTGAAAAAAATCATTTGAATATAGGTTCGCAACAGCTTCATTTCCAAGATAAAGGAAAACTAAATTCGACAAAAAAATTTAATTTTCTCCAATATTTCTAATCCGTTTTAAATTTTTGTTTCCATTTTGGTATATGCAAAGTATGCTGTTGTAGAAACATGCCATAACCTGAATCACCCTATTTAGTGTATCACATATATTATCTGGAATCTCAACACATTGCTTGTTCCTCATTTTTTTGTCGTTATAGAAACAATATATTGACAAGATAAGTGTCAGTGGAAGGAAAATTCTTGGACCATCTCTGAAAGTTAACAAGTTATTCACGGCAAATGCCTCTCTTTCGTTAAACTCTCGATAGCGCTGATCTCAGTATTAATATCTGATATGGAACAATACTTATACGAATTTTAATTGTTAAAAAAAATTGTTATTGTTAAAATTGTTATTTCCGTCGTCCTGCTGCACACCCTTAAGAGTACAACCCTCAAAAGTCTTCGAAAGACTTGTCCGAGCTAGGGAAGACGCAGCCCTTACCTTTTAACGTGTGATGCCATGCACGAGACCGATGAACATGCTGGAAATCGAATCCTTGACCCTTAGGTCTCTACCATCATGACCATCACGGCCCATGGTCTGTAATGCTCCTTCTTTATTGTTAATTTTGAGAATGAAACTTCAAAACTGAACCAGTAGATTTGGAATCACAACCTCTTAGTGTACGGGGCTGAGTGTTACCAGATTGATTGAATTCCGTGAAGACTACATCCTGAAACATACTACTCATTGAAATAAATTATTAATATTATGTCCCATGACGTTAAACAAAATAAATAAAAAAAAATCAAAATATTCTTGGAATATTTTCTGATTCAAAGAGGATGAAACAGTCAATGAATTTTATAACACATATACATATAAATATCTTGGCCTAGAGATAGCTGTTCTCATCACGCTATATTCATATTTCCGGAAGTTTCTTTTTTCCAGGAGATTTCTGTTTGTGATGCAATCTTTGAACGCTTATGAACCAGTTTTATGAAACGGCTTTACCTAGAACGCATTTTCAAAACTGCCGTCGTCAGCACGCGGCACCGTTTCAACTACAAGCTTACGAATTCAAATATCCTGGTGCGTTTCCTGCAGCCGGCGGATATTTCCTGAAACAGATCTCGCTATCAAATGAGACATCATATCGCATCCTGACCCGAATCAAAGGCGGCAAATGATCACTCGAGCGATTGTCTCTGTTTATATTTTTAGCAAAGGCCGCCTTTGATGTGGTAGGTTTCCAGTTGAGCGCAAGCTAGGTGTTAAACGCGCGCTCAAAGTGGAGGAAATGTTGCGCGGTCGACAAATGACAATTAGCCAGCCAACCATCTGGACCAGAACTCTTTAAATAATCCGCGGATTATCGCTTCGATTCGGTTACACATTGGCCGAGTAAACATCGTTTCGTTTATTAATACTAATTGCGATATCCGGCCTTGGCTAGTTTTATGATCTAGCTTGCCTTACTCTTGGATTCCAACCGAAATTGATTAGTTAATTAGTCAGTCTTACATTGAATTTGTTCAAGAATAGTTTACTGAAATATGTTATTCTGGTGTGTGAGTGCTAATGATTTCACAATGTCTCAATGAAAATATACGAAATTTCACATTTAGGAGAGACAAAATTTTACACGACTCCCGTATGATTCCCAAATAATTTTTCAATTTGGCAATGAGTATGATAGTCAGTTATAATGAAGGAAATCGAATATAGTCTCCTTCATATGTAATGTTCACAATATATGTTTGGAAAATGATATAATCTAGAGTAAAGATTGTGTCAGATTACAAACATTGATCTATATAAACTAGATGGATATGAAATTATCTATAATGAAGCAAATCTCAACAAAAATGATGGTACTATTATATACTTGAAAAATTCTCTCCAGTTCAACTCATGTATCTCTAAGTTGGGTGACGTCACGGTGACTGAACTAGAGATCCACATTCATAATAAAAACATTCATCTGATGGCACTATATAGATCCCCATCTTTAGATCCATACGAATTCAATATTCATTTACAAGAATTTCTAGAATCAAGAAAAAAACAATATGATTATGAAATAATTGTGGGAGATATAAATATTGATATACTGAAAAAAGCTGATTACGCCACTGAGTACTTGAGTATTCTCAATCAGTTTGGTTTTGTATCAGTGATAAACGAATATACTCGTGTCAAAGATGACACTAAATCATGCTTGGACCATATCTTCCTAAAAACAAAAGCAGACCTTGAATTTACCCTACCATTAGTTGTGCTTACTGATATAACAGACCATTTTACTATAGTACTCCAAGTTATCTCTCCACTCCAAAATCGTCAACCAGGAAATAAACATAATATCATTTCCTATGTAAACTACAAAAAATTGAAAGAAATCATGAACGGTACAGATTGGAATTGTGTTTATAGACAAAATACAATTGAAACCGCTGCAAATTCATTCTTTAAAATAATATCTGAAAGCATTGAAAAGTGTACAATTACAAAAAAAATTCCAAATGATAAACAAAAAAGAAAGCAATGGATTACGCCTGCAATCGTAAAATCAATTAACCACAAAAACAAACTATTCTCATTGACAAAATTGAACCCAAATAACTTGGAACTTAAACTGGAATATAATAGATACAAGAAAGAAATTCGAAAACTTCTCCAAACCAGAAAAAATGAGTTACAGGAAACTAATAATCGATAATAAAAATAATCAAGTTGGTGTTTGGAAAGCGATAAATACATTACAGTCAAAATCGTCAAACAAAACGAGTATTTCTATGATAAAAAACGACAAAAACGAACTAATAACAAATTCACTAGATGTATCAAATGAATTCAACAACATCTTTATTAACATAGGCGAAAATCTAGCAAAGAAAATAACTCCAGATATGAATTATAAACCACCCAGAAAATTTGTAACGCATTCTCTGTATCTCTCTCACACAAATGAAAAAGAAATAAGGGAAGTGATTGGAAATCTCAAAAATAAAAAAGCAACCGGTTATGACAACATAAAAGCAGAAACAGTAAAACAAATTGTTCAGTTCATTGCAGAGCCACTAGCCTTTCTTATCAATCTTATAATTAATACTGGAGAAATTCCGTCCATCTTCAAAATCTCAGTGGTAAAACCAATCTATAAAAAAGGTGATAAGTTAATTACAACTAACTACTGGCCTATATCCCTGATAACTTGTTTTGCTAAAATATTTGAAAAAATCATTAAACAAGGACTGTGGTGTTATCTAAAAAAATTTAAAATAATATCCGATAAACAATATGGATTCCAAGAAGGAATCTCAACCCAGGATCCAATAGCACACCTGATGAAAAAAAATATATCATGATCTGGATGAACAGAAACCCTCGCTAGCTATATTTCTAGACCTAGCGAAGGCTTTTGACACAGTAAATTTTTCACTTTTGATCGAATCCTTAGAGGATATTGGAGTACGGGGTTTACAACTGAATCTATTTCGAAACTATCTACAGAACAGAACTCAATTTGTTAACATAAATGGATCTCTCAGTGCTCCAGGAACTCTAAAATACGGTGTACCCCAAGGAACGGTCTTAGATCCCATGATATTCATTCTGTACGTGAATAACTTATTTTTCTTGGATACAGTTGGGGAAATTATTACATTTGCAGACGATACGGTTATATATTATCACGATTCAGACTGGGAAAAACTTAAAATAAAAGTAGAAAAAGATTTCCTCCAAATTGAAAAATGGTTTAAAAATAAATTTTGATAAAACCTTTTTTACCCCTTTTAGCTCATACAAAACAAATCTGCCAAATTTCAACACTCTAGAAATCAAGGAAAATCACAAAACACTTGAGATAAATTCAGCCACGAGCGTAAAATACTTGGTATATACTTGGTGTGTATATCGATAGTCATTTGAAATGGGATACTCATATAGAATTCATCACAAAAAAACTTAGATCATTAATTTATTTATTCTACAAATCCCGAAAATTTATTTCCCAAAATGATCTGATTTCCCTGTATAATGCCTTGGTAGTACCACACCTCACATACGGAATAATTGCTTGGGGTGGAATACTGAAAACCCATTTGCTCCAATTAAAAAATTTATTGAAACGTTTTTATAAAATTATTTTAAGAAAACCCCAAAATTATTCTTCAGACCAGCTACTAAGTGAAATTCAGCTATTCAATCCGAGACAAATATATTTCTATAACGTTGCTCATTACTTGTTTAAAAACAAACACACTCTTGAGATTGCTCACAACTCCAGATATGACACCAGACAAAAAGATCCCTTTTCTGTCCCACATATGAATAAAACTGTTGGACAAAGGAGTTTAAATTACTTAGGCCCCAAAATTATGAATTCGCTTCCAAACGAAATGATAAATATACATCTTCCATTTAAATTCAAAAAACTACTAAAAAAATTCGTAACAGAAAATAAAACAAAAATAGAAAAAATTATAGACACTAAAAATGACTGAAAAATATCTTTATCTGTGCATATCATATGCTTATATTCCTAAGGTCTTATATACTTTACATTTCAAATTTTATATTTTAGACTACAATTTTATATTTTAGATGCAAAATTTTATATTTAAGATTTAATATTTTATATTTTTATACTTTAACTCGTGATCAATATTTTGTATTTTATATTTCTATCTTTAAATTTTATATCTACTTTTATGTGTGTATTAAATACGTTATATGTGTGTACGGGTGTATGTGTAGATATTGTTATATCACACAACATACCATTTTTATCATAAATTTGTAAATGATTCTTTTTATCTTATTTCAATATGTATTATGTTTTCGCACACAGTGTTTAGTGCTTATCCTTTATAAGCGCTTGACACTCGCGAATATATTCCAACGTTTATATCAAACATAGGAAGCATCCTCCTGTAAACCTTGATAAATAAACGTTATTATTATTATTATTATTATTATTATTATTATTATTATTATTATTACTGGGTTTTTTCATTGACATACAAAGAAAATTGTCGGCTGGATGTTATGCTGTCAGAGTATAACTGCTTGAAACTGCTGATACTGCATATTACGCTTTGGAGTTTGGTTGAGTAACATTTGAGTGTTTAGTTCAGAAAAGAGCTATAAGGAATGTTTGTGAAGTAGGACCACGTGAATCGTGCAAGCAGTTGCTCTAAGATAATACAATACTGACTGTTGCTGTTCTTTTTATTTTGGAAACTATTTGTCTTATAAGAAATTCAATACTGTTTCTTATTCCACAAAACAAAATGCACTATAAATAATTTTAATGGGCCGTGATGGTCGTGTGGTAGAGCGTTCGCTTTATGAGCGTAAGGTCGTGGGTTCAAAGCCCAGCCGGCCATCGGTCCTGGATCTTTTCCTTGCTCGCACAAGCTCCTAGGAGCTCCTGAGAGGTTTCCTCTTTCTAGAAACCTGGAAGATTCGTAACAAAATAAAAAAAAAATAAAAAATAAAAATAATTTTAAAGTACCCTTACTGTCATCCTCTTCAATTAATTATTCATTTATTTTTACCTACCTAATGGAGTTTAGATGCAGAATTATTTTGTGCTAGTAGAATTCAAAGACTCTGGTGCAGATATCGAGTGTTTCACAAAAATTATTAAAAAAACTTTCTGAGTAGGAGAATTAAATTTAAAGAATTTTATGAAGATAATTTGTCGAGTAGTTTTTTTTTTATTGCATTTGTACTTGTTTTATCTGCTACTTGTCTCGAGACAAAAAAGTATATTGTTCATTATCAAAATGCCTGTATTACGTTTTACAAAAATGTTATCAATCTGTTGATTGACGACTATTCTTGGTCAGTATACAGAATTTTAAATTCAATCTACTACTATAATTTAATGAAAAATGCCTGCTCCAGCAAATAATCGATCCACGCACCCTTGGCCCGTGAGTTAGATGGTCTAACTTCAGCACTATCTCCTATTCATATTTATTATACTATTTTATAATGCACGATTGACCTCTAACTCTGTAATGTGACTAGGTAGTATTATTTTCATCTGTACATATATTCGAAACTTTGTCAACAAGATTCCATCTTCGAACGATAATGTGTATTTATTATTATTATTCCTTTCCGGTATACACAGAAAAGTCTCTTTGATTTCAGCCAGAAGTGTTTTTATTTCATTACCACTATATTTGACATACAAATTGACAACAGTGCCAAAGGTGTAGGGGATACCGGGGTATTGTGGGGTACTTGAGATTCATCTGCTATTAATGCGGTACATTATCAATAAAAAATGTTATAATAGTTGACATCGCTTCTTTGACGTGTTGTTTCTTATGTGCTGTGATGTTTCATTGCTACATCATCAAATAATCAACTAAACAAAACATTTTTGTTGAAACTGATTTACCCCGCTATGCCCCGCCATATGGGGCAAAGTAGGGTACTCAGTGGGGTAATGTGGAATATCAGTTATTGAATAAAAAAAATCGTACAGATTGGGAAAAATATTTTTATTAATCAACATAACGAATGAACGAAAACATATTAAAACACAAAATATATTCTAATATACAGTTTCGTCAACATTGTAAGTGCGCTGAGGCGTAATTTTATATTTATCGATGGCTTTTTCAAGTAGACTGGAAAAGTTATCAACTGCAACTCTGTTAAACTCCACGGCCCTAGCCGCTGACGTTGCTTCCGGCTTCTATAGGTTAAATCCGGATATCGTTTCAGGAAGCCCCTCAGCCAGTCTGCCCCCGCCACTTTATGTGTTTTGTTGAATCTGTGGTCAATTTTATTTTTTTCCGCTAACTCGAAAGCTAGTGTTCGAAATTCCATAGACGTTAGGCCGTAAAATCGAGCCTCCATTAATTTTACATATTCTACTAATTCAGTCTCTTGCTCATCGTTGAATACAGTTACGTATTGACATGATTTCTTTGTTGATTGTTTCATCAGGATTGCTCCTGTACTTCAAAACATACCGTTCAAGAGTAGTTTGTGGCACATTGTGTTCTTGCGCTGCTTTTTTGAATCACATTTCTTCTGAAACATAACAAAGGACGGCTTTCTTCATTGCTTGTAGAGACCAAGAATGCTGTTCTGTTTTTCTCTTATACGTCCGAACCATCGCGCTGTAATTGAAGAAAATATGCCCATTAACAAAAAAACTATACGATACATATGGGGCATTGTGGGGTACAAAATAAACGTTCCCAACTTTGCCCCTATCGACTACCTCACTTTGCCTCATATGACGTGAGTAAACAAATATGGCTGTGACTCTTACCTTCGGTCGTTATCGGCTGTAATAAATATATGAAAACAACCCTCAAACACACCTCTATCTGTAGGAAAGTTCGTCGAAATTGTGGCACATATACTAAACACTTGATGTCAACACGAATGTTAACTAAAGAGTTAAGAAAACTGCGTTTTTTCAAATAGGTTTCTGAACAAAAGATCCCGGCGTTCCAGAACGATTAACTTATGCGCAGGTCTACTGGAAACTAAAAACCATTAGCCGCGTCACTAACTCGTTATCCTGCGGTCATTTTTAGAAGCTTTAATGGCGCTTCCCCACTATGCCCTGCTACCCCACAATACCCGGGTATCCCCTACATTGGAATGACAAAAAGATACATGGGAACAAGACTGAAGGAAAATCAGAAAACATGCAGATAAGTCCAAACGAGTGGGTCGGCATTAGCAGAACACGCGCTTAGTGAAAGAAACCACAGGATTATATTTGAGGACGTAAACCTTCTTGCCCCCTATCAGGGATACCATAGCCGACTTGTACGGGAGGCAATAGAGATCCACAAACACACGGAGAATTTCAACAGAAAAGAAGAACTTATGAACCTCAACCGATTATGGAGTTCCATTCTTAGAAATTCTAAAATAGCAAAGGAAAACTACGACATTAAGACAGCAGATAGAAAGAGGTCAACGGATTTTATTGAAAATGTAACTAATCCAGATACGTACGTTAATCGGCGCACACAAATACCTGAGTCAGGATAAATAAAATCTCCGCAGACGGAATCTTCAGTCATCGGAGATTATCTGAAAAAGAAGCTAGCCACTCGCGCTAACGAAAGAAACTCCAAAAACCGACGGCCTTCAAACCCGAGTGAAAATAGTGACTTTGTAAGCGAAATTAAACTTATATTTTTTATGCATTTGATAATTTCAATATTAAAACCATATAATATCTCACCCAGATTTATTTTTAAAGCTTTATTAGCTCTTTCACTTCATTATATGTATATTAAAAGGTAGATTTTGCCATGATTTCACTGAAGTCTTCACTGCGCTAAGTTTGGTGGTGGATTGATGCCATCGGTTTTGCCATGTACTTTGTCTAATGGCTTTTTCACTACTTGAAATACCGTTTTGGAATTTGCTTCCGTTATGCTCTTCTATCGGCTACTTCGTTTCCTACTATTACTATATGTGATGGAATCCAGATGAATTTTGAAAATTTCTTCTTCTGTTCTGTTAGTTGATTCTTTGTTTTTATCACGAATGGGTGAGAATGGTAGATTTATTGCAGAGTCTCCAGTGAACTGAGTGAGTCAGTTAGGATCAAGAATTTCCGTTCGTCTTATGAGTTGATAAATATGGTCGCACGATAAATGGTATACATTTCACCACAAACAATGGTACTAGATGGGTGTAATCTGAATTGAAGCAAATTTATTATTGCCTACTACTGCTGCTCCAGTTCCTTCAGATATCTTAGATGCATCGATGTACAGTAAAACAAAATCCTTGTTAATCTCTAGTATAACTTCGAGGTTACTCCTGATGAGATTTGGATTGGCTGAATGTTTGGGAAGTTTGCTAAAATTTGTGAGACAAGCTGGTTTTGGTTAAATCCATAAGGAAAAGGAAGCAAAAAGTGTATTCAGGAAGAGTGATATTTAGTTTGCTCGTGAAGACTTTGATCCTCTCATAAAAAGGCTTCGGGGATCTGGGTTTATTGTCGAATAACTTACTGAATTCATTCGTGTGGGTATTTCCATTGGTGGGATGTTGTGGCTGGGCCTTCAATTGTGTAGCATCATATACTATGTACAGTTGCGCCCCTCTGTTTTCCAAGAAAGGTTGGTTCACTGGCTTTTTTACAAAAGAAACTTTTGAATGGTGTTGTTCGAAATGCTCCAAGTGCAGAGGACAGGACAGGACAATTATAATGTTCTCCGACCTACCCTATCACTAATGAGAGGCAATAAACCTCGAAACATGCATGTCTGCAGGTTGTCATTCCCAGCTAAATGAAGGATAATCTACTGTTTAACTACAAGACAAGCACTTGCAATTGGGTCTTCTTGGAAGAACGTTGCAAAAGTATCTGTCAGATGTAGTTCAATGTCCGTCGTGGTATTAGCCAGAGAAATAGTTGTTTCCTGACAGATGTTTGCCCTTATTTTTCCACTTGGTGAAAACGCTTAGGGAGAAGGGTACTCCGTATTCATTGCACAATTTTGATACCTCTCTGGTACATTATTTTCGAACTTGGTTCGAAATATTACAGTTTTCTCTTCCCGGGAGTCTGTGCTGCTTAGGATTGTTTTGTCTTGTTCTTGATTTCCCGGGCGAATAGCCCTGCGATCAACTTAGTCGTAGTGTCATCCGTGGGGAAATATTAGTTAGAAGAATTAGTTAGATATATAGGCCTATAACATTGGGGATCTAGTTTGGACTTTTTGGATTTCAGTATGGATATTATTATAGATTGTGTTCATATTGCTGGGAATCGTGCGAAGTTGTTCGAAGATATACTAAATAGCATCAGGAGTCAACAGTCCCCGACAAAGGTTGAAATTCAAATGTTTACCTTCATTGATGACGTCTCAGATATCACGCAATACGTCATGAAGAGAAAAATTATTTCAGTTATAGTAATATTTCGTTTCGATACATAATATTGTGTAATTATTATGCTATTTTCATGTCAAGATTCTGTACAAAATCCGTTAACTGATGTTTTTCGTATCCACAAAAATTCTGTCAATTTGAATCTACTTATATCCGCCATCAAATTTGTGAGTTATAGCGAAAATGCAATGAATTTAATTGACGAACGACTGATTCAAACATAAACATGAAGCCTTCATCTGCCTGTCATTATGTAACCAACAGTTGAGGCATATTAACATTTTCATCAAGTGCCGATAAATTAACTGAGTAACTACATTAAAACCACAAATTATATGGAATATGTATAATGTTTACAGAATAATTCAGATCCATCCCTATGACAAATATGTGTTTATAAAATGCAATGTAGGCCCCCATAGATAGGCCACACAACGAGTTTCATTTCCATTTTATAAACAAAACGTAAAGCTCTCGTCACTTTCCCTGCACCGTCATAGACGAAACATGTGACTTTCAGATGAACTCTAAAGCCAGATTTTTTTCGTTTAGAATATTGGCAAGCAATCAATAGCAAAACGGTTACATTGAATTCGAATATTGGTAACATAATTTCGAATGATGTGAAATCGATAATATCTAAGCATTGATCGAAAAGTAGATAAGGTACCGGAGCTTCAAAGTTCTTCGAAAACGAAATTATTATTCAGTTAGTCTGAACTTGATTTTTCAAAAGTTTGACAAAACTAGGTAATAACCAGTCTTGCAAATGCAATATCTTATCGGGATTTTCTTGATTGAGATAAAAAAAAACGTGTCAAGAAAACCTAAGCGTGATTGAATAGGGAATCATCATGAACTAATCGATATGAAGATGGAACATATATAAAAATTTTGTTGCCTATTATTTACACATTTTTCAATTGGCTCATCAGAGTTATTATTTAAATGTCTGAAACTTCTTCTATGAAGATTGATTTCACAGAATTTTGCTTGCTTATCTAGGATTTTATTCGCCAATTCTCCCCCGATATTACTAAATAAAATAAGTACTATAATTATTTACTTTAATAACATAAAGAAATGTCTCGAATACTACTACTATACACTACTACTATACGCTGATGACTTGAAAATGTTTTCCCTGGTAAAAGATTTCGACGACTGCTTGAAAAGTGATTTTGACAGACTTGCGGAGTATTGCGAAAATAATAGTCTCTTTTTAAACCCAACCAAATGTTTTGTCTAACCTATTCAAGAAATAGAAATCTCATCCAGCATACCTACAAAATTACCGATTCCAACCTTGAATATATCAGTGAAATTAAAGATCTAGGCGTCACACTGGACACAAAATGGACTTTTAACAATCATATGGACAAATTGATCAACGGGACAAACAGGATGGAGGGGTTTATAAAAAGAAACGGAAAATATTTTCATAATTCTGACACTATTATCTCTCCATATTATGCATTTGTCAACAACAAGCTTTCTTTTGCGTCAGCAATTTGGAACCCTCAATATGCAGTAAATACACTCAAGAATGATAGAAAGTGATCAAAATTGTTAAGATTCCTATAGCCTTTCAAAACAAGATTCGCTTTCAGGATCACAATTATCAGCCGATTCGAAAACATTTTAAAATTATGCCACTTAGTAAAAGACGTACCATGTCAGACTTATCTATTCTTTTCAGAATTGTTAGACATGAAGTCGATTGCCCATATCTACTTGTAAAAATTAATTTTAATGTTCCCATTAGAAACAATCTTCCATATCATATTCCATTCAATATCCCTTATTGTAGAACCAATCTAGGACCAAACTCTCAACTAGTTCGTGCAAAAAACATTCAACACACACTCTCACGATTCCAACTCATCTCTATATAGATATTTTCGCGATGTATCTGCCTCAATTCAAACTTCTTTTGAAAAAATTTCTCTCAATTCAGATCAATAGGTAAAAATGGTTCCTCATTCTCTGTACTTGTTCTTTTATGATCTATTACGTTCTATTATTTTTTACTCTATTATTAATATAAAAACAGTTCACACCATATTTTTAAGTCTTGTATCTGTATTACTGCCAGATAATTTTATACCGATAAGTAAAGTTTATGTATAATTTTGGAAATAGCTTAGAATAATTCTTATATAGTGGATGCTGTTTTCTGGAACTTTGTTATCTCATTATAATGAGATAGCTAACTCATTAAAATGACTCATGACGGTATTTCATAATTATTATGAGGTAATTCAACTCATTATAATGACTTAATTAAGCTACTCTTAATAAATAGGTAACTAAGTCATTACAATGAATTAAGTAGTTATCGAGATACCGTAAGACATAATAATGAGATAACAGAAAATTCGGAAAAAATATTTTTCCTTGTGCTACGTTGCCATAGTTATTGCGCACTTTTCTCGTATGTTTAGATGTTTCAGTAACCAAAGTTTCAAAGAACTCTGGTGCTGATGAGATTAGTAATATATTGAATCCTATATGTTTTAAGAGGTAGGTATCAATATATACATGCCGATATATGTATATTTAAATGAAAGAAAATATAGATAAGTAGAGGGTTCGACTTAGTGTAGATAATGTGAGTTAAGCAACTGATTAAATGTTATTTTTCTGGATTGAATTTGAAAATTCTGAAATGAAGGCTTAACTTTTACATCAGGGCTTAGAGATCAGTGGATGGCAGGTAGGTTGTTGAAGCAACTTTATTTAGACAGTGCAAAACATTGCATATACTAAAGAATCATATCTTGAAGATGATGTAACTAGCGTTCTTTAAATATTATTCACTCAGCCTGATGATCACTTGATACTAATAATCATCTTCTCGCTCTGCTCGATCTTACAAAACCGAACTTACCCAAGATCGTTCTTTAATTACTTTTTGCTCAATTAGCTTATAGAACTATAAATTATATAGAATAAGTAAATAATATATATATTTCTATGAATTACCTACTGTGATTACGTGATATGAATCGAGATCTACTCGCTCATCTCTGATTTTATTTGACTGATCGCACGTTTGGTAGAAAAAATGATGATCTAAATAAAAACAAACAAGATCAAATGAAATATCGTGAAAATTTGCATATGGCGGTTCGAAACAATAGGAACATCACTAGGTTAGGTATCTTTTCGTTTAAAAAAAAATAAATTATGATTATGTTCAAGCACTCGACTCCATTGTTCCAATAATAAAATGAACTGTTCATTAATTTATGGTTTTTCTTTGAAAGACATATCACAAAACTAAACTGAAGATTAAGAGTATATAGGGCCATTTGAAGTGAGACAATAAAATATTCTTGAAAACTTATATAAACCCAGGCATTAAAAATCTAAAATTAAATAATAACTTAATGGAACCCAAGAAATCAACATGCTTATTTCCTGCTTAAATATAAATAACGAAACATGAAAATCAGCACCTGTTGACAACGCTGCAAAGTGTTAACTCATTATTATGACTTATCGTATCTCATAAATCAGATAATTTACCTCATTATAATGACTTGAGTTATTTTATTATAATGAGATAACCCAAGTCCTAATAATGAGTTAACTATCTCATTATAATGAGATAATAGATAGCTAACTCATAATTATGAGATAAAATAAAAATCTACCATGTCCCTTCAGAGTCATCGTATAATCATGATATGCATAAAGTTTATTTATTTCTTGGAAGGCTCAGTTTTTCATAATTTTTTCCTTGTAATCATGATTTTTTTCAATTATACGCTAATGATTGTAAGAGTTTATTATTTGAAAATTTTGTTGAAAAATGATTTTTCCATTCTTTCAAACATTTAAATTTGTGCTTGGTAAACTTTAGAAGACGAATATTATGCAAATATTGTTATCGAATGAAAACCTATCTTTCGAATTAGGCTTCAAGTTCAGTAATGCTAGGTTTTTGTCTTTACCGAAACCTATGGCACTACATTGAAAATATTGTAATCATTTTATAGGAATAAAATCGTTAGGAAGTACTCATTACTTCATAAAATGTATGAGGTTCAGCTATACCGAATTCCTGATCTGGGGAATGTTGGCTTTTTTACTTACAAATCTACTCCACAATAACATGCATGTAATCTACAAGTGCCAAGAAACTTAAAAATAAAAGGACCCGTCGAGCTAAATGATAGATGGTGTTAATGAGGTATGGCCCAGCCGAAGCTATTATGACAAACTTACTACATATGTCAGGCCAATCAGACCTCTATTTTTATCTAGGTATTGCATTTTTTTGTTTATTTTTCACATATGCTCACGACTTCTCTTTCTGCATTCCATGCGAGCTTTGTGATATTTTTTACCGTGAAAAGGAAGAAACTGTTACGCTAGAGTAAGAAACAACCAGATTTGGAAGAGTTTTTTTTTGTTTCCCTATTTTTCAATCGAGATATTTCAACTAAATCGTACCCTCAAGAAACATCTTTAAAATATCTTTTCAAATTTCGAACAAAGTTAGAAAATTTGTGTGTCAGAGAGTATCACCAAAATGAAACGAATAAAATCGACAAAGTCCTTCTCTCCACACGTTTCAACAGAGTGGACAAGTGAGGCAAACATGTGACAGAGAATAACTTCTTCCCTGGCTAATGCCACGACTGACTTCGAACTACATCAAACAGATATTTTTTGTGCAACGTTCTTCCAAGAAGACCCAATTGCAAGTGCTTACCTTGTAATTAGACTGTAGATTTACCTTCATTTTGCTGAGGAAGACCACCTGCCGATATGTATGTTTCGAGGTTTTACCTCTTGTCAATGCTAGGGTAGGTAGGACAACATTATAGTTGTTCTGTTCCTGCCTTTTTGACTTACAATTCCTAACAAATGAAACTGCGACCCACAACTTCGCATGGAAAATCAAGAACATACACTCATCGGAAAGCACATACTCCAGGTAGAGATAACTGTAATATTTCGAACAATGTTTGAAAATTTGTGTGCCGGAGAGTATCACCAGAATGAAACGAATAAAATCGACCAAATCGAAGTACCTTCTCTCCACACTTAGACAAATAATTTATAAAAAAATGAATAATCAAAAAATAATCATTTCAACATCACTATCACCAATCAAAATGAATCAGTAGGGCGGATTCGAATGACATCAGCGGGTCGGTTCTTTTTTCAAAATTCGCATAATCAACTGCAGTTTGAAATGAATACTAAGTGATTCATTTATCCGTGCCGATTCATGTATCTGAATCGGCCCGCACCCTGCATGAAGAATGAATGCCTGTCGACGTTTACACCTGTGCCTGTCGGCGTGCATGAAAAATGCAGGGTGAGCATGCATAGAATTAGGGCATATTCGAGTTTAAATAATAAAAGATACAGTTAAAAATACGTCGGGATTAATTTAAAAAACTCTAATGGCATTACTGCAATATTGACCAAATGGAATATGATCTTGTCATAGAAACAAGTGAAAGGCTATCGGTTCGTTTATAATTTTGTCAATGCTGCAGTAATACCAACCTGTCGTATTTTTCATTGTTACTTTTATGATTTGAACGAGAACACATTTTAATTCCGTATGTGCTTACCCTGCGTTTTTCACACACGCCGACAGGCACAGGTGTAAACGTCGACAGGGATTCAATCCTCGTTCAGGGTTGAAAATTAAAAATTGCAGGAAGGGCACGCATGTGTCTGAATCGGCATTAAGATATAAACTTGTTAGTTAACCATTTCGGTAGAAAATGAGATATATTTCCTGCTTTTGAATAGCAATAATGTAAGTTGCAAATACTAGGTATAGTATTGAATAAGTACTAGAAGCTTCGCAAATGTCATTGAAAGAATAATGACTGGATGTTGATTTAACTTTGGACCCAAATAAATGTTATAGATAGAGAGATGTATTCTTCATTTTGTTATTTACTTCAAATCCAAATAACTGAATCTTGGAACCTTTGGTGTGAATAAAATTAGAGAAATGAAAATTACCCAAAACACCAAAACAACGTCAATACCACTCGACGCGCGTTTCGCCAACAAAGTTGACATCCTCAAGAGCGCTATAAAGCGTACTAATACAACTAATACTATACCTTTTGTTTTGGATTCAATAAAAACATTCTTGGAAATAATAACTAATGAATGAAAACGGTTTTGAAAAATTTTTAATGAATAATTAATTCTTTACTGTACAAGGGGCTGTATGGTATCCGCATTCATTTCTAGAGTCTCGAATGCATCGATAAGTTCACTGTCATGAACCTGTCTAATTAATTTCAAGCTTGTGTCATCAAATTGGTGGTCGTGATCCAAAGCATGTTGAGCCACACTCGATTTTTCCGGTCTCCAGAAACGGATATGAGCAATATGCTCCTTGGACCATACTCTTAAAACCCTTCAAGTTTGACCCACATACTTCTTCTCGTAGTCATTGCAAGTTTCATAAATCCCCGACTTTTCTTTTTCTTCTGCCTTGTCCTTGGGATTACTCTGGATCTTTTGTAGCTTAAACGGGGTTTTATATACCACCTTCATATCGAAGGAATTTAAAATACTGCCGTAATCTCGAGAAACTCGAGGTTAGTACGGAATAACGATATATTTCAGAGGGTTCTTCTCTTTTAGAAAAGTCGAAGAGTCATGAAGGGTTTTCTTGAATATAAACCAGGTAGCACCTAATATTGGCTGAATCTTGATTTCATATTGGGCCAATATTGATATATTGTATATGTAAAAATGATATTGATCCAATATGTATTAATATTGGAAATACAATATCACATTAAAAATATTGGGTGAATATTGGCTCAACCGATTCCGACTATAGATGGGCACGGTAATATTGGGTCCATATTATTCGAATAATTTTTACAATATCGATGAAACAATATTGTCTATATATTGTTTTCAACATCTAGAATAAATATTACAATCCCAATATTCTTCTCATATCGATTCTGGGAATAAAACCAATATTGGTCGAATATTCAAAAAACAATATTTTAATGAATTATATTAATACCTGTGCAACAAACCGCTAGAGGGCTCTAGATATAAAACATCAACAGAAACCTATGGAAATATATGAAGTACTTTTCACAACTTGTTTTAAGACAGTTCACTCAGTGGTTATGACGACCAAAATGCAGACTCTGTTGACTCCTTTGAACGCCAATGCCGTGAAAACGAGGTCGATTACACCGACGAAGTCGAAGACACAGAAGCCCACGCTGAACAGACAATCAGACGACTAAGACGGACAAACGACAGAGACATTCTTCTGGAGCCTACGTCTCCAGAAGAAATCAAGAACATCATCAGACAGGCAAAGACCAGGAAAGCACCGGGTCCAGACGGCATCCCAATCAGGGCACTGAAAGCCCTGCCAAGGAAGGGAATTACAGCACTGACTAACATCATAAATGCAGTACTACGACTCAGACATTTCCCCACTAGCTGGAAAGAAGCGACGGTCATCATGATTCCAAAACCCAACAAGAACCACGGTTTTCCTCAGAACCACCGCCCCATCAGCCTAACACCAGCGATGAGCAAGGTAGCAGAGAGAGTGATCCAGACACGACTAGAGGCAATGACTGAAGAACTGAACGTCCTTCCAGACGAACAGTTCGGTTTCAGGCATGGGCATTCTACAGAACTCCAGGTGACCCGCATAGTGGATGCAACGATCCAAAGCTGGAACCGCACGTCAAAAGGACACCTTACGGGAGCAGTCTTCCTAGACGTATCCAAGGCCTTCGACAGAGTTTGGCATGACGGTCTGATCACCAAGCTGGTGGACGCAGGATACACCACACCAATGGTCAAGCTGATACAATCCTTCATACGTGGACGAAAGTACAGATGTAGGGTTGGGAACGTACTCTCATCCCGAAGGAGGTTAGAAGCAGGAGTCCCGCAGGGAGCGGTACTATCGCCACACCTGTTTTCTATCTTCACAGCAGATATGCCATTGGCAGACAACCCCATGACCAAGCTCGCACTCTATGCAGACGACACGGCAATCTTCGCGGAGTCATCGCACGAGAGAGGAGTCACAGCAAAGCTGCAGCAGCAGATAAACACACTAGAACCGTGGTTCAACCGTTGGAAGATTGGAATCAACCCAGACAAGAGCAAGGCCATCCTGTTCACAAGGAGACGTAGGACACCCGAGGGCCATGTGACTATGAATGATGATAGAATCCCGTGGGTAGACGAAGCGGTCTACCTAGGAGTAACTCTAGATAAGAAACTCACGTTTCAGAGGCACGTCACCCACAGACTAGCAATAGCGAAAGCCGCAAGGCACAAACTATGGCCAATCATCGGACGCAAGAGCAACATGGCACTCGAGTTGAAACTGCGTCTCATCAAGACAATTCTTCTGCCTATAGTACTGTACGCATCGACCGCATGGGGCCAGTGCGCGCACTCCTATAGGCACAAAATTCAGACTTTCTTCAACGCTTGCCTGAGGATGGCAGTAGACGCCCCACGATATATGCCCAACAGGTTTATATTCAGGGACCTAGACATACACCCGGACTACATAGACAAAACACTAAGACAACGCGCAGGGACTACGATCGAAAGAGCCGAAAACCATACGAACCCACTTCTGACCGACCTACACGACAACAGACGCGAACAAGGCGACAGAGACAGGGACAAATACAGACGGCCTGTAAACCAGGCAGACAACGACAACCCAGATGAAGTTCGACGGAAGCAGATCCTACGGAGACGCCAACGTCAACTTCAAGCGGCACAAGGACAAGACTAATGCATATCTTTATGTTTCAGAGAACCAAGAGGAGCACAGGACCGGAACACAAATTCAGCAAGTAGCAATATCACCCGGCCCTCAGCCAATTTTAGGGGGGCATCATGCACAGTAAAGTCATTGTTAATATTAAACTCATGTCATGATACAAGGGAGCTTCAGGCACGAAAAGGCTGAGCACTCCATATCACACGATCAGATTTTATTCTGCTGATCGCCAATCAACAGGATGAGGATCCACTCTGGGAGCGGGGGTGGTGGAAGGGGGGGAGACCGTCCGAGCGAATATAAGAAGCTGGGGAGGTCTTCTTCCGGGCCTCAACCTTAGGGGGTGCATGATGACTCCTTTATTGAAGGAGAACTGTAGTTGTAGAAGTTCCGAGTCATTACACATTTTTATGAAATAATTTATTTTCAATATTCTGCCAATATACCCAAATGATATTGTACTTCAGAATATCCCACCAATATATTTTTTATTATGTCCAAACAATATTGGATATTTTGCCATTATAAGTGTACCAATATCGCAGAATATTTTGAGGCCAATATTGTTTCTAGAATATTTCGGCAATATCACACAAGTAATATCGGAGCAATATCGCCGAATGTTCACATTTTTTTTCTCGCCAATATTGCATTCGAATATTTTGCTAATATTTTCATAATATTGTACCAATATTGTCCCAATATGAGTGTGCTATCAGGGAAGGTCCCTAATCAGTTTGTCGACCAAATCTACACAATACCCGTTCAATTCAGCTACCTTCCTGTAATCACTTTCTCAGTGTTGAATCTCTCCTTGTTGAGTGGAAATTACAAGAGTCGATTCACCAAAAACTTCAATTCCGCCATTTATTGTTGCGTGATATGGTGGGATGTATATGAGTGTACTCATGTATTTCCGGTAGACAGAGGGTAACCCATGGTTATACCTTCGAGTTGGTCGTAAAACCTCATTAAAACATCTCGGTACAAACAGTTGACCAGAAATCCACTGCCTAAGATGGTTTCAGATGTGAAAGCCACCCTAAACAAGTGCAAGACATTGGTCACATCGAAGTTAAAGAGAACGCTACAACTCTCGAATCCAAATGTACCAAAAATATATTGTCTTTACAAGATTCACAAACCTGGGAAGTCGGTGCGACCAATCGTCTCGTCAATACAAAATAGCAATGTGGCTCACAAAAGACTTCGAGAATCTTCCTTTAGCACAACCAGACTTTGGCGTTAAAAATTCACTAGAATACATTGACCAGATCAAAAATATCAAACTGGAAGAAGGAGAAATCTTGATCTCTTTTGATGTAAGTTCTTTGTTTCCAAGTGTACCGATACCGAAAATATTGGAATATTTGAGAGAGAGACAGAATTGCTATCAGTTTAACAACTGCTTTTACGAACAATTCGAATGTACAGCCATGGGTAACCCTCTGTCTTCCTTCCTAACCAAATTGTTCATGAGTCGGTTAGACACGAAAGCAAGAGGGAGCTTCGACTATTTTCCTAGAGTTTGGGTGAGGTATGTGGACCACGTTTTCGCTATCTTTGATACAAATGAGGCTGATGTAGACAGTTTTGTTTAAGAATTGAATAGCCAGTTTCAAACCATTTCGTTCACATATGAAACTGAAAACAAAGAACAGCTGCCATTTTCAGAAACGACCAAAATCAGCTTGAGTTCGATGTCTACAGGAAAGGCACGAGTACACTCAGATACATCCCTGGAGAGCTCCCACCATTGCACACAACAAAAAATGGCGGGATTATATTTTTTGATGATACATCTCTTGTCGTTTCCACTCAACAAGTAGAGATTCAATATTGAGAAAGTGATTATAGGGACTTAGCTGAACTAAACGGTCATTGTGTATATTTGGTAGACAAACTGATTGGGAAGCATAGATTCAAGAAAACTCTTCGTGACTCTTCGACTTTTCGAAAAGAGGAGAACCCTCTGAAGAAAAATAAAAGTCGGGGATTTATGAAATTAGCTGCAATGACTGCGAGAAGAATTATGTGGGTCAAGCTAGAAGGGCCTTGAAAGTTTCTCGGGACCAAAAAAATCAAGTGTGGCCCAATATTTTTTGGATCACGAACACCGATTTGATGACACAAACTTGAAATTGATTAGACAGGTTCATGACAATAGACTTCTCGTCTAGAAATTTCAAAATCGAAAAATAGCATGAATGCGGATGAAGGGTCTAATACCATACAGTCCTTTGTTCAAGTTCATATAGTATACAGAAGTAATTATTCATTTAAAATTTTTCAATAATGTTTTTATTCTACAGTCTTTAATTCCAAGAATGTTGTCATTGAATCCAAAACTAAAGATAGATATAGATCATAACAGGTAAACGATAGAGAAAATATTTAGTAAATAAGTGGAATTTAGCTAGTACCCAATAAACACAGACACGTGGAAAAAAACGTTGGGTTTTTCAAGTAACGCAACAATTATTCATTGTTGAAAAAACGGCAAAATTTCGTTAGGCAACACGTTTTTTTCTGGTTTTAAAGTAACCTTTTACGTTGATTCAAGGTTATATACACGTTGCAAAAGTTCTTATTGTAATGAAAATTCTACTGAAATATAACGTTACAATTCGGTTTCAATGTAACTATAAGTTTCTACGGGATTTCAACGTTTTTTTCCATTTATATTCCACTTTATCATAACGATATATTTTCGTTATTAAGTAACGTTACTTAGATACGATTTCCTAACGTTGATGATGATCCTAGAATACCACCAAAATCAAATGTAGAATTCCAGCAATTAGGTAACGTTGATTTTCCATAAATGTTAAAAAATGCAAACACACTACGTTTAAAAAACGTTGCAAGTGTTCAATCTCTATACAGAGTAATCCAGATTTCTTAAATTTTGTAATAAGAAATATGTTTAATGGTAAAAAAATAAATAGAGAAATATAATAAAAAATAAAACTAATATTGCATTGTTCAGAGAAATAGAAGGTAACTTAAATATCACTTGTATGAGATTAAAAATGCTTGGTTATTTTATATACTGAAGAAAAAATATATATTTTTGTCCATCACATATTCCTTTTTTGCTTTGACTTGATAGCATCATTCATCCGCTTCTTTGCGAACTTCAACCAGTCTTTTGACGCATTTGCGATTTGGATATCAGTTGCTGACCCAAACTCTTTTTTTACAGCAACTGCAAAAATCATTCAATATATTATTATGGAATATGGCACATAAGGTATAACCGTACCATAAATTAGTTTGATCACATATGTTTCCTTGAACGCCTTCTTATCTGTGCCCTTCCAATTGTACAGGCAGGCCAGCTCATTAGTTAAGAGGAATCTTAAAATTATCCTGGTGTGGTCTTCAGGAGAAGTGCCACCAACTTCAATCTTGCGACCTAACAAATAATAGATACATAAATAATAAATACACTAATCAACATCAATATGTAGGTATTCACGAGGGTATACAGGTATAAAAATATGGTGGTAGTCGATTATCGATCTTTCGAAACGTATAGGTAGCGGAAATCGTAAATTACAAAGACAAAAAAAAAAAACAAAATTCGAAGTTTGAATACAAAAGGCGTTAACAGTTTATTTTTGAGTTCCACTGATTATGCGGGTATTCCAGATATTTAATTGATATTATTCGGAGTTCACATTTGATTGCTATATTTGTTTTAACGTGATTATTCTAAATAATTTCAGACAGGGCACTGTAGGTACTTGTGTCAAACAGGTACCAGGTCCATGTTCAACAAGTTCAATTATCTACCCTTTATCAACGTTTCATCAACTCAACGTTCGTTCATCCAACCATTTTCAACATGTTTGATTACCTACCGTTCATCCACGTTATATCAACGTATCACAATTGAATAGACATAACCACTATATTATCAATAATTACCTATTCTATTAACTTTGTTCGACAAAAAATTATGACTTTCAAATATAAATACTCCATTTAGATTTGTGCAAATTGGAATAACGTATGGTAGCTTCCATACGTTCCATGAGTCAGACAACTAGCATGAAAATCATTGCTTTAAAAAAGCATGCAGACTTCACAACCTTTTTGAAGACGACTTTGCCAAATATAGTCATATAATATATAATAAATAGTACAGATTACAGGGAAATATTTTTTGATGTTTGCACAATATAGAATTCATTAACAAGGTAGGAAGGTACTTGCCAAATTATCCCCGTGCCTCTAGTTGAATCACATAAACACTTAACCTTAAAAAAAAGAAACGGAAGATGATGTACGTCGGCGGCGGGAGAACTACCTATGTCCTATGTCTGTATTGTTTGTTCAACCGTCAACGTGACCACGCTTACTTACGGTTGCAGCGTTGCCAAGGAGTGGTTAATTATGAATTAATCAGAAATACTTATTCATATAGTATTTCAATGAATAATTAGTACCGCTATTATTTGTATATAAAAAAAGGTTTAATTAGATGACTCGAATCTTCAACGACAGATGATCAATGAGAGATGAAACTAGATAGTATGGGAAATTGTTGATTTGGAAATCATAATATTCGAGACAACGAAATACAGTTGGCAACCAGGTTGCAAAAACGTTCCATAACTACTACGTATTCAATATTTATCTACCACATTTTCATCAATAGACAATAGGTATCACTTTCATTGAATACAAAATTTCTCTATATTGAAAGGATGAAGAACTTTGAACAAAAAATGTGAATGATATTTTCTTCAGGATGGTTGATGTTAATTCATACAAAAATAGGTATGGGTTGTTTCCCTCCAGTTGAATAATGTTACTAGGTTCCTACACAAAGTTCAGTTCAGTGAAAAAAAAAATAGTAACTGAAATGTAGAATATAGGTTGCTCAAAGCTTCGGGTTGTTGAATAGTGTCATATTCAACGATTATAAATGTTTCTTATTTCTGTTGAATACATGTTGAGAAACCACGATAAGAATGAGTTTCATAAAGGTGGCTACAGTGACGTATTCGTTACGATGTATGTATCCAGTTGAATAAACGTTGAAGTTGTAGTTATCTGATGGATGTAAACTATCAGTTGAAACAACGTTGAAAAATAAGCAATCAAAATGGTTGGTCTCTATAAGTTACATGAATGATGTAGTTGCTATTAAATACATCTTTCAGCAGATCAAACATGTAATTTCATAATTTTCAATTAACATGGAAAAAAAACTGAAACGTAGAAAATCGGTTGCTCAACACTGCGGGTTGTTGAGTAGTGTTATATTCAACGATTATGAAATGTTTCTTAGTTCTGTTGGATATACGTTGAGAAACCACGATAAGAACAAGTTTCATAATGGTGGCTACAGTGACGTATCTTTAACGATATATGGATCCAGTTGAATGAACGTTGAAGATATCCAAAGAAGACTAGTTCTGCAGAAATCAAGTGAACAAATCAATTGATTTTCAACGTAGGTATCTGATGGATACTATTAGTGGAAACAACGTTGAAAATGAGCAATCAAAATGGTTGATCTTGAAGTTACATGAATGATGTAGTTGTTATTAAATAATTCATACAACAGATCAAATACGTAATTTCATAACGTTCAATTAACAGGGTTAAAAAAAGTAACTGAAACTGAAACGTAGAATATAGATGGCCCAGAGCCTCGGGTTGTTTAACAGTATCATATTCAACGTTTATGCAATGATTGTTAGTTCCAGTTGAATACACGTTGAGAAAGCACGATAAGAACAAGTTTCATAATGGTGGCTACAGTGACGTATTTGTTACGAGTATGTATCCAGTTGAATTAACGTTGAAGTTGTCCAAAGGAAACAAGTTCTGCAGAAGTCAAGTCAACAAATCAATTGATTTTCAAAGTATCTGATAGATGTATACGATCAGTTGAAACAACGTTGAAAAATAATCAATCAAAATGGTTGTCTCGAAGTTAAGTGAATGATGAAATTGTTATTAAGTAATTCATTCAACGGATCGAATACATAATTTCATAACGTTCAATTAACGTAGATAAAAAGAGTGACTGAAACGTAGACTGAAGGTTGCCCAGAGCCTCGGGTTGTTTAACAGTGACATATTCAACGTTTATGTAATGTTTGTTAGTTCCAGTTGAATACACGTTGAGAAGGCACGATAGGGAAACGTTTTATAATGGTGGCTTCAGGGACGAGTTGAATCATATACGTTCTTTATAAGTGGAATCAACGTTTGGTTGAATTTGAGTTACGAAAGTCACGTTGCAAAATTTAACGAGTAAAATTACATCAACGACAGCTACCACAATTAAACGTATATTCCACGTGTGTGTGTTTATTGGGTAGTACGCTTTCTTGAGCTCCTGAGGATGCAAACTTTGTTAGCATAACGCGCGTCGAGTGCTATTGACTTTGTTTTGGTGGTTTGGGCAATTTCCATTTCTTGAATTTACTTTAAACCCAATGATCCTTCTCTTTCTTTTTATTTATTGATTCAATTTATTTTAATACCGAATGTTTCTTGGATTTTTTAAATATATTGAATTCATTATTCATTAACACGGAATGATATTTCAGTCTTTTAATATATTCAATTCATAAATAATTCTTAACCAAATATCCCTTTAATTTCAAAATGAAAAATAATGTCAGGCGCCAAGTACTCTAACCCCAGCCCTGGTAATAACTACTACGCTTATGTCTAATAATTTTTCAATTATATTCTCAATTCCTTCGTACTAATATATACTTATCGGACGCAAGTCTCCAACAGTTTCAGGGCAATATTTTTTCGGTACCGGTATTACTTCAGCTTTTTTCCAGACATTGGAAAACACATTATTTGTCAAAGAAAAATCATAATTATTATGAGTGATAATGGCTTTTGATTATATTAACCCGTACAGTATTAGATTTCATGGATAATGGTATCTCATCAATCTCATAGTCAGTATATCTGAATTTTATTTCATGCCATTAAAGGATCTTCAAAAACATTCTACATTCTCGTCATAACACCTGTGGACACCGTTACCTGAAGCAAAATCGCAAAAATAATTAATTTTATCACTGGAATATCATTTGTGTATGTTATGACAACAATTATTTTTTTCTCAAATTCTCTCGCATGTATTGAGTATCCTACCAAAACCAAAATGAAACACAGATATTACATACATATCGTGTCAAAGGCTATTTTCAATTCATCATAATATATTCTGTAAAACTACCTGGTTTTGTTCTATTGCAAATATTGCCTATTGATTATCTCCACTCGTTTTTATCGATTGAGTAATTAAGGCTAAACTTCTTTTTTATTGATTGTCATTTCAATCGATCGATTTAAGGAAGCTGTTTGGAAAAATACATTTATCTACTGTCAAAGCTAATCCTGCCTTTCTGTATCGGTCTTTACAAAAAAAAAACATTTTATTTTTTCAACGGCACTAGATAGAGAAACAACAAATAAAAAATTGCCATAAGCTACCGATTGTTACTAAAAGTGTCTATCAGGCTTCAATCGAGCTCGAAAAGATCAATCGCCCCAAAAAAAGCATGCACACTGTTATTTCACGTGGGGGCCTGGGGTTTTTTCATTCTTTCAGCGATACATTGTTTGAGACCGCATTACCCGGACAATACAACCTGTGCGTTCTTATACTGTCCCTAAATGCCACAGTGCACAATAAACTAATCTCTTTCGGATGAGAAGATAGGTGAATTACTTTCTCAACTACGTGTAAGTTTCCGAATGAAATACAATAAATAAATCCAGCTTTAGAGTAATCAGCGAATACTCTCCCAAGAAGAAACATGGAAAATTTGAATTATTTCAAAGAATAAAAAGAAAGATATCGAGAAATGAAACTTCCAATTTACACAAAAGGATATATAGTGTGTCCATAAAGTGATTCCCCCATGTTAACTTTTGAACGGATTGGAATTTTCGGATGAAATTTTGTTTACTATAATTGCAGTTCATAAGCTACAACAAAAAAAATTGTCTATTAATTTTTTAAATGACATGGGGAATCGAGTGTTATCTCTTTCGAAATATCTTCTAATTCTCTATACGACAGCAGAATTTTAAACAAAAAAAAAATTATTAAAAAAAAAATGGCAGTACATATGTTAAAACTATCATAAAGTAATCCCACCCCTGTTATCTTATGAACGGATGGGATTATTTCTTTTGAATTATTTTGGTAAAATGGGAGTTCATAATATTCGTTTTGACAGCAAAAAAAGTATTGTTTTTAATGACGTCGGTCCGCTATTTTTTTTTTAATGGCTCTGGGGGTCGACTGATAAATCGTTTCAATTGTATTTCAGTTCTCTACATTGTCATGGGAAACGAAAAGCCGGTACATAATGTTAGAGCTCTGCTGATGAGGATTCTTCAGATACTTTTGTTCTAGAAAACTCATCAAATCTTCCAAGGTACCCTTTTACAAAAGTTCTCTGTACTTGTAATTGATTTAGTATCAATAAACAGATAATAAAGGAAAATGAATAATAACAATATCGACCCAGTTAATCGAGGCAATCAGTTATAATAACATCCTTTAATTATAAGGCATTGTCTCTTTATGTTCCAGGAAGTCAATGGCGAACATTTCAAACATTTGATTTTATTCTCTTTCGTAATTACTCAGATATTTATGTGAAATAAACATTGTTCTTTAGACGATTTTTTTATTTTGCCGAAATTCAATAAACCAATCACCTGCCTTGTCACTTAAATTTCATTCGAAGATGGCATTCTTTTACAGTTTTTGGAAAAAAACCTTCATTTACTAAATGATAGCGAAAAAGATTTGATGATTTTACTACAGCTCATTAATAGCCATCGAAAAGATTCTCTTATAGCAGAGCTCTAACATTATGTACCGCCATTTTGTTTTGAACGAATTTTTTTTTTTTTAATTTTTTGATGTATCAATTGAACAAGTTATAAACTGAGCTTCACACCAAATCAACTGGTACTCATTTACCTAAAGAAAAGGTAGTGCGTCTTAATGACATGATTTATTACTAATCAGTTAGTTGATTATTGGAGAATAATACAGGTCTATCTGGTAATCAGGAATTAAATTGATACTATCATTCAGGTAGGTTATTTTGACCTCTATGGACTCCAATATGTTTAATTTCAGACCTTTAGGTTGAATGTGCCAGATTTCCAGATTCTGTCTGAAGTTATCATCACTTTTAATAGTTGGAATAGTTTGAATCCAGTTTATTCAACCTGTAACTTCTAAAATTCTCCCGAATCTTTCATCGAAACTGCGGCCTATCTGGCCTATGTATGGTGCATTGCAATCCTCGCACTCAAGTTTGTTGCCCTGGACTTTTTGGATTTTATTCATAGCAGAAATTGCGTTCAGCGTTGTTGATATATTAATAGAGGTTATTGCTATATAGTTTCGAATGCAACATTTATATTCTGTTTCTGAAGTAAACGAGATATATTGTTTGTTGACCGACATGCTAAACGTAGGTATATTAAATTTAAAGTTTTCTTGTTGTGTTGTGTGAGCAGTCTACCTATGATAGATCTTTCATATCTATTATTTACGGCATTCTGTTAAATTCTCTTCAATTCACACCTGAAATAAGAGTCACTTTGGGTGTATTTACTAGTCTCTGAATTATAAAATGATACCTACGCTGCAAGTTCGTGTATTTGTGGATGCATGGATTATTTGTGTATTGTAGTATCTATATAGTGAATTGTTTCTGCGGAAGACAGTTTGATCTAAAAAGTTTAGTGAATTTTAATCGTGTTCTATTTCTGATGTGAATTCTATGATAGAACTGAGGCTGTCCAAATGATTGAGAAAATTATTCAGTTGACGTACCGTTCCAATCCAGAAAACGAAAATGTTATCTACATATCGATACCAATATTTAAACAAATGTTTGAATTTAGATTTATGAATATTTTTTTCCAAGTGATTCATAAACATTCTGGCAAGTAAAGGAGATGACCCATGAGGATGCCTGTTTTCTGCAAATAAAATGTATTATTAAATTCCAGGTAATTCTAATCTATGAACATTTTGGTTAGGTAAGGATTTCCTCTGTGATTATATAAGTGGAATAAGCAGTGGAAAGTCATTCCAGCAGTCCACAAGCCCCAAGCTATTCGGTTAGATCAAGAACTGAAGGATCTCATGTTCAATGGGCCTTGGTGGTCATTATGGTAGAGCGCTTGCTTCGCAATCACAGGGGCGTGGGTTCAATTCCCAGCATGGTCACTGGTCTCGTGCATGGCAACACACGTTAAAAGGTAAGGGCTACGTCTTTCCTAGCTCGCACAAGCCTGTCGATAACTTTGAGGGTCATGCGAGTCATACTTCATTATTATATGAAGACGTTGCATTCTTAACTCACTATGTAGAATTCGACATATAGGGCTTCCAGTAAGGTAAGAGATACAATTCTTTCCATAGTTCAAAAGGAATTTGTAAAACAAAAGAAGAAAATCCAGAAACTGTCAGAGATGAAAAACCGCGATGAAATCAGCAAAACCAAACTATAAGCAAGTGCAAACACAAAACTTGATTGTCACAATAGGTTTATAAATTTAACTGACGTGTCTTTCAACCAATCATAAATCGATATGTTAAATGAAAGTTTTGAATTTATCATTCCTTTCCGTATGAAAACTGACCATTTCGAAACCCTTGCAATAAAAACCAAGATTGCTTTAAAGAACTTCGATACAGAAACAAATCATTTGGCATACGTTGTCCTAAAACATTAATTCAACCCAAATTCGAAAAATGGACCCATACATATATAACTCAAATTGCGATAAAAAAGCATATTCTCCAGCAGTTCTTCAGGTTTTGCATAAAAATTTGTCAAGATAATTATTATCGCGAAAACTGTTGCAAACAGGTATACGAAATTATCAGGGAGTGTTATGAGTTATGAGGATTCAAAAAATTATAATAATATGTAGTATTTATTTGGAATTATAGAGTAACTACTACTTTGTAATGGGTACAATTGGCACACTGTATTGATGAAAATATTTTAGATAGATAAATCATGTGTGACTATCATTAACGTCCACATACACTCAAAAGCCAATTTAAGAAGAAAAATTCAGTGAGTTTTTAGACCCGGATAAAATCACAGAACAAATGAATTCCAGACACAAGTCCGAGCTTTGCTGAAAAAATACCAACTACATCCTGAATGGTTATGAAATAACTAGATCAACAATCATAAACCCAAAACCAACTATATAGTTTATTAAAAATTCATATAGGAAAGAACCCAATAAAACCAGTGCGCTCCTATATTGATGCTTCTTGCCAGAAAATAGCAACCAGGTTGGTCAGTTGTATTATTTTTAATTAAAATATAGCATTGAAAACTCATCAAGTTCGTAACTTTTAATATCAGAAACATCATCCCAAGTAGTCCCACTACATTAACAGTAGACAAACTTGAACACCATAACTATCTCCCATAAAATAACCGAGGAAATTATTGGCAGTGCGGCTGATATTGAGTGACTGTTTGATTCGATACCGCTTTCTTTGTTCAGTATATTTCAAACTGCGGCCACTGTTTGTTTTGATACCCATTTCTGTGTTCAAACACTGAACACGTTTTATCTGAGTGAAACCGTTCAATATACTCAGATTGATGTTGAAGATAGATGCAATGGTAGAATATGTTGGCCAAAAAACTCTATCCAACAGGATAATCCCCCATCCGTTCTGTCATTACGATAAATTGATGTTGTGTCGAGTCATTGAATTCTACAGTGTGCACTTATTTATTTGTTTTTCGATTTCAGTATGGTGGAAGAGAGCTTAACTTTTCAGGCATTTTACTCCTGATCATCTTGCCAATTGAGATTTGCCGTTATCTGCCATGAAGAAGTGAATGTCTTCCATGACTTCTGACACATCGACTTTCACAGAATCCTTTTGAAACGACAACAAAATGATTGTGACAGCTTTCTAAATCACTTAATCGTTGACTGAACAGAGGGTTCCAACACAGTATCACCTCAGAGATCATAACTTTTTTCTGAAAATTTTGTTTCCTGTCGGTTTTTCGAAAAAAGCCCATTAATTATTCAGATATATCCAATGACCACACAGAAATTTTAGTTTTTCCAAAGTTCTATAAAAACAATTTAATATAGATAAAGGGCAGTGAACATAAACTCTCCCTGTTTTTGAGCAAAGAATTCACTGGCGGTGAGAAAAAATGGTGTAACTATTCAAAAAAAAATTATGTACACAATTTCCGAGATGGCCGAATCTGACGCCAATCCTCATCACACCGTATAATTTTTCTGAAAAGTTTAAATTTTTTTATGAAACTTCAGATGTTATTGAGACCAATTCTGGCAATTTTTAACCTGACACAATTTTTGTGAGGGATGCGTCTGTCAAAATTTTCAATAAATTTGAATTACCTGAAAAACGGAGCCCTTTAGACATGTGATGTTTCAAATGAAGTTGTATTGAAATTCATCACAGATTGTAGAAATGGAATAGAAAACAGGATATTCCTTTCAAAAAACAAAGTTGGGATCCACTTCCGATATAACTGGAAGTCGTAGAAAACTGAAAACACCTGTTTACAAATTTTCAGAAAAATTCTGCCAGCAGGTTCCCATAATCAATATATACATATCGACTCAGTTATAGTTAATTTTTGTCGTGGTGTAAAATAAGGGAAGTAATTGTTTGAAGATAATATTTCGACATTGCAATAATAAAAGATTTCACTATTTTGTTCTTCACATAAGTTTCATCTGAACATTTTTTTACGTATGAATTTTTTTCATGTTTCAACTTTGATATAGGTTCCTGATAATATAAGCGTGTTTCATCATTTGAGATGAAATTTTAGATGCATTTTATGGAAAAATCGATGTAGGGAAATTCTATGTTTTTAAAATTATACGGTGTTAACTGTACAATACTTTCGCTGTTAGGAAACAAAGTTCACCTAAAAACGTACTGCAAAATATTAGTTTTCAGAAAACGTTGATTTTTACATGGATAATCGCTTAAATAGTTAGAGATGAAAACATCTCAAAGTAAACTTTCAAACAGTTACAGTATTGCAATGGACAAGTTTTTTATTACGACCATTTGTTCAATAAATAGAGCTGGAAATTTTTGGTACCATGATCACCAGTAATCACCAAACCAAATACCTCTGAAAATTAAACTTGTATAAAATTTTTTGGTCTGTAACCAGAGACTAGTGTCTATTATTGAGATTCCAATTGTACTTACAGAATTTTCCGGTATTCAGATGAAAAAAATGCTCAAAATGAGAATCTCTTCTTTTAGAGAGACCTGATGATGAACTTTATTTGACAAGATTCACATTTTCACAAATGAAAAGGATTGGACACATCTAGTGACAATTGGGATCTGTTTCCTTAGTAACAGTAGTTTTTTTATTGAAAATGCTAATTGAAAGAAATGACGTTTTCAGAACTTAGTCCCAAAATCTTTGGGAATTGTGAGAGAATAAGGAATGTCTACAGGAACTTGGTTTCATATAATAGTCACCTATTTTCCAGTAGGTTAGTCAGCGTAACACTTTCACATTCGCTTCACGTAGGCGTTCACCTAAAAGTGAATTGAATTACAACTCGCAAATTTCAGTTGACATGAATAAATAAATATTACAGCAGACCTAACCTACGACAACTATCAAGGTCATTGCGGAAACCTTATTATTACTGGCAATTGTTAAGGTAGCATTAAAGTAAATGTTGAAGCTGGCTCAAGATATGTTTTTTGAGTAAACAAATCTTTCAAGAAATACACAAACAGCAGTCAGTTCGTGAAATGGATGAATAACATTTTTGACAGGTGTCGCTACAAATTATATCAATTGCGATAAGAGTAGTTAAAGTTATTTAAACTGTGATAAATTCAAGACTAATTGCTGCATGTAGGTTGATAATTAGTTATTTGTTTGAAATACATTTTATTATATTGAATAAATAGTTTTTTGGGTTATTCACTGAGCTCGTGTGATGGAGCGACGACATTTCAAAATTCTATTTTCGTTTACCTATTAGCGTAAGAGAAAGAAATAGAACTAACAGCGCTTTGGTAGATTTTGTGATCTGAATGGAACACAAATGAATATACGCAAGCACGGAAGCGCCAAAGTTTTTCCCTATTTATAATTCTGACTTTATGTCTTTAATCTCGGTATCCCGACTTTACTCTCGAGATCCTGACTTAAATTTCGGCATCTCGACTTTATTAATATCGAAATCCAGATTTCAATCTCATGACCCTGACTTCCCGACTTTAATTTCATGATCCTGACTTCACTCTTGGGATACTAACTTCAATCTTTCTGTAGGAATGTATGCTTTCACGGCTGGCGTCAATGTTTTGGTTGGTTTCCGGGTTTTGTCGTGGTCTTCTTTGGTTTAAATCTCCAAACGTTTCGACTGCAATTGCGGCAGTCATCTTCAGTAGAAGAGTACTTCGACCAAGATGATGAAGATCAAATTCACTTCAAAGTCCAAAGTCCTTCGAGAGTTATATTTCAGCTTGTATAACGGTGTTATAGTCTAACAAACTATTTGAAATGAATGATACTTTAAGGTCATTATGAAATGGGGCCTTAGTTGAATTTATATATGTTCAATTTGTTTTTCTTAGTTTTCCCGCATCAAGGTGGACCAAAGAATTTTTTTTATTACATTAATGTATCTTTTGTTGTCAGCATTAAATTAATTTATCGTCATATTTTTAATTAGTATAATCACGCAAATACGCAAACAAGCAAAATTTCAAATAAGGCATCTAATGCATATTAAGCTCAAGCTGGAGCAAATGAAAACGCTGGCTGGAAATTAAGCGATGTAGCGGAAGGTTGCAAGATAAAATATCAATAACAAGATTGTGTTAAGGGTCTGTGATACACCCCCAAAACTCAGGAAAAACCAAGAAAATTAATATCATCGCAGTAATTCAACAAAACCTTTGCTGGATTTGAATATTACTAATTTCAATGTGTTCAGTTTTGAGCACACTATTCAAAATGCAACCACCTGTATGTACATGGGCTTGAAAATAAAATTATATCAAATAAAAATTATTCAAGTTTTAAATGAAGTGTGAAATCGGGAGACGAAAACATCATAAAACAAAATAGACAAACTATTATAAACATAATAATATACATCTCCCTCATCCTTCGAATGGAGATTTCTAGTGCTCTTAGAATTACCGGTGTTATACTTCTGAAATCAGTTATTATCCTTTCCCTCATATTTTGAATGGTAGTTTTTCTATCTCCTCCATAGAGGAATTCTCTCGCGCATCATCTGAATAATCGTTTCAATGAGATTTGGGGATCCAGTAGGACTTCGAAATGATTTCAATCAGACACTCCTACAACAATGATAATATCAACACCTTCCTTCCTAGAAATCAATTCAGCTTACTTTGAACACTTGAAAATGATAACTGACGAAGGATTACTGCGATAAATGTGCATTCAATTAATATCACACTCTGGCAAACCAAAATAACGAACCTGTAGAACACCGATTCACAATTGAATTATACAATATCCATAAATGAAAACAAGAAATGAAGTCCCTGAAATAATCATGCTATTTTTATTTAAAAAAAACGACTCAGTAAAAAAAGGCAATATTAATTTTCAAAATTGAATAAATCGATAGCTACAGGGATGGACATACAAAAAATATCCTGTGCAAATCCTACATTGTACAAAGAGTTGCGAATTCATGAATAAGGTTTAGCCACCCTGTACAATTTAAGGGCATTAGACGCATCTATCTCTCAAATGACATCATAATTATCCGTTCTAATTCCATAATTGCATTTATTTTCGGAATGCATCTGCAGATGAGATCATTTCGAAAAAAAACATTGCAACTTTCAAATGGTTGGAAAAGTCAATAATATTGGCGCAGTGATGTGATGTGATGGATGTAACTAATATATTTAAAAATATATGCTAATAGGTATATATAGCATTTCATTCAAAAAATAAATTGACACTATAGATTGTCCTTGGTGTGCCCTGTGTATTCTGAAATAATTTCTTGTTATAGACTCTTTTGTCCAGTTTTCTTTCGTTTTTGAATCATTCCCCCTATAACTCGAGCAATCGTACTCTGACTCACTGTTTCCCCACACTTTTCATGGCGGTTGTCTGTTAAAAATATTGTGCTAGTCTGGATATAGTATTATACAGTGCTTCGCAAAAGTTCCCTCCCCCCCCTCTTATCTTTGGAACGATTATACATGAACAAGTGAAATTTGGAAACTGAATATTAAAGGTTGTAAACTTCCCTACTAGATACTGATTCTTGAATCTGTAATTAATATCGTACTGAATGGAATTTAAATTTCATCGTCTACTATAGAGCCATTAAAACTGCCATAAACACAAACAAATTAGTATCACTGAAAAGGTTTTCTCGATACCTTTCAAAAGAGGTGTCGCATGCCGTAGGTTTCCATTTACAATTATTGCTCACAATGGTCTTGTGACGTCATTTTTGACGATTTTGTCATCTATCATCACTAGTAGGGAAGTTTACAACCTTTAATATTCAGTTTCCAAATTTCACTTGTTTATGTATAATCGTTCCAAATATAGGGGGGAGGGGACTTTTGAGAAGCAATGTATATCTTCATGGCATTTGGTCGCCTTTGGCACCAAAGAGTCCTCACAAAGCTTCAATCCTCAGTTGTGAGCTTTGCTTTCATTCAGACAGATCTCTCATGTTTTCTATCACCAACACTATTTCAACTCTACTTGTTCAGAGCTCCAGTATGAGCTCGTTAAAGAGAACCAGACGGGAAAGGGATGTCAACGACAATAATATTGATTTCCAGAAGGAGAATCGAATACGTTGCTGGAATTCAAAGTTGTTGTTGTTTTCCATTAACTGTCGTCCCTTTACGAACGACAGCCCTCAGAAGTCGAAACTGTTGCGAGCCAAGGATTACCGAGATCTCACCTCGTGCGATTCCTAGCACTTTCTCAGGCCATCAGAAAAATTAACTGAAGTCGCTGGGCTTTGAACCCACGACCGGCAAACTGAATGATTGAAAAGCATTGATTTCAACAACTCGGCTATTTAACCTCAAACAGAACCTAAGCTTGTTTTTTCACCAGAAAATGGGATTTTGTTATACACAGC
Organism: Chrysolina americana; assembly: GCA_958502065.1. Classification (NCBI taxonomy): domain Eukaryota; kingdom Metazoa; phylum Arthropoda; class Insecta; order Coleoptera; family Chrysomelidae; genus Chrysolina; species Chrysolina americana. Next base: position 39,211,254 of record OY293419.1, read on the forward strand.
GAAGTTATGTCAGTTTGAGGCACGGTTTTACCATCAGCAATAACCTTTATCAAAATAAACATTTGGGGTCCTTCAAAAAAAAGCTTCTCCAAAAAATGTGTTTTCTTGTTTCTTCAGACACAGATCTTGTAGTACTTTTCCTGTGTAGCTAATTCGTTACGTTTGGGTAAGGGGTGAGGCCTCCTCTGTCACACACTTGCTTTCTTCTCTGGAGCACCTCAGGTAATTTGGTAATCTGTCTCTTTTATAGTTAGTTTCGTGGCAGCTGATTTTCTGAAAAATCGTCATACTCTTTCACGTGTCCTGTAGTAATCGTAGCGAAATTAAATGGAAACCAAAAGCAGAATGACGAGTTAGGAGTATGTCACATATGGAAACATATGTATTTGATTCAACATCTGCCAGTTGTTAGAAAGAGCATTGCAAAGTGTGATAATGATCTCTTGAATTATCATGTGCGATGCTTGCCAACGAAACTTCTATATTATAGAAAATTTGCGAATGGCTGGATTATTAGATAATAATACAATATATTTTTAGCTTTTTGCGTTAGCTTTTGCCATTACACATGTTGAAATATTCATTTATTTCAAATGTTGAAACAAACTTTCAACAAATGGCAAAGCTATGGAATTCATAGCGAAGAAAGCATACAGAAATGTCCCTTTGATATCATGATGTTCTTAAAGCAAAACAGAATTTTTCTTTTTCGTGGCACAGTAAGATGAGAAAGTAACACCTGTGGAACCTAATGACGTTGGAGACGGTTTATCGTGAATGACTGTTCAAACTCAAATCGACAGAGTTCTCAACAAGCTGACTTTTAACAAATGTTTTCAATTAACGTTCAGGGGGGCACAATCGGTTTTCTGCGAGACAAACTAGCAGCGCCTTCGCATTCCTTATGTTGGGCCTCACGGTGTTCTTTCAGTATTGTAGGATTTTCCCTTTAGATGAAAAATACCCAATTTCAAAGCGAGAGTTCAAAAACTGCTTCCGATAGAAATTGCTGTGGTGGAAATTCAATTCGTCAAGTTCCTCTGTCGTAAATATTAATCAATGATTGAACCACGCTGCGGTAGTCCGATAATGCCGAGATCTCCATAACAATGCATTCTGCTCATCCCCAAATTTCAGAGCTCACTTTGATATGATAATCAGGATCTGATAGGGCGACTGAATCGTTCTGCTATTGCATTCTGTTATCACAAACGTTTGATTCCTAATGTTTTATTAATTTGAGAAGGGAATTTTGCGAAGGTTTTCTCTCTGGCTCACCATTTCAATAATAAGTGATGAATGGTGAATAAAGATGAACATTATACACTAAAATAGCAGATTTTTGTAGTATCTCCTTGTATTCTATTATAAGTATAACTAATAAAATGAATTTTGAATGCAAGTAAAAATCTGGCATTTTATTTTTGACAACTTTTGATATCTTTCTTCAAAAATCAAATTTCAAACTACTTGATGAACATACAGGGTCTATAAACGATTCGTGGGTAGACGATAGCTGCTTCCCTATTCAAGAAAGGAAAAAATGTTTCAAATAGTTGTAGGGAGCAATAAAAGCTATGAATATATAGGGTTGTATGGGTTTATACCAGGTGGTTCTGAGGTTATGATGACATTATGTCCCAAAATGGGTTCATTCAACACCAAATATCACAAAATCAATAATTAGGAGTAAGAACATTTTTTCACCAATATTTTCGAAAATGGTGTATTTTCATTTCATTCACAAATTTACCAACCGGCATTTTTCCCATACAGGGTAAACCAAAACTCGGAAACAATTTTTTCTCACTTTTTTTTCAAAAGGAACTCCCCATAAATGAGACCATATCAGAATATTCCACACTATGAGCTTCCAGAAAATGTAGAGTTTGCCTAATTGATTTCCATGGGAAATGTATCGAATTCTTAAGGAAAGTATCAAAAATGTCTTCGAAGCAATAATGATATCTGAATTCAATGATGGACAAACACTACACCAAAATAATCTCAAAAAATGTTCAAAAGCATTGATTCACAGATGTTCAAACAATCTCCCAATCTGAACTAGGCACAGATTCTGTCTATCTGCAATGGCTCTTCGAACTTCAATATTAAAGTTGATCTTGTAATAGTGCGAAATACTTCACTAATTCTATTCTTCATGTTTCGTATCCATTTAATGATACAGAGTCCTGCCGGCAGTACGAAAACAGGTCATTTGAGTACGCTTGGACTATGAGGCCTAACTGAAGCCCTGAAGGACAATTTGTACACATTCCAGAAGCAAATGACATGCCCTAATAGCGCATTTTTGTCCGAGTTCCAAAGTTATGCGAGCTTGAACTTGTCAGGCAGATACTCTTAAATATGAAGCCAGGCACGCGTATTTCCACGCCAGCAACGGCTTTTGATACAAAACATGTCCATTCGTAGAGTATATTGCAATTTGGCGATGACTGGAATACCGTCAGGTGTTTCGGAGAAATAAAAAAATATTTAAATCGAAAAATCTGGCGAGTGTCGTGTGGGACAATGATAGAAACACCACGAAGATTAGTTGTAATTCTCTTCAAATTGAAGGTAAGTAAATGTGTCTTTTGTATACTTAGAACCTGTCGCAGTAACCCTTCGGCAGATGAGTGAAATAATTTTCTATAAGCATGGGCGTACTTTGAGAGGTAGATGATTCGAATAAAAAAAAATTGAAAGCCCGAAATGTTGGGCGGTTTTCACGCGCCCTCTGGTAGGTTTATAAGCAAAAGGTCATTTTATATTTCATTCAAAGTAAACTTTTTTATTTTTTTTTCCACACACCTCGGAAACCGGGGATATTGGTTTCCGGTTCTCAAATAAATGTAGTCAATGATCTGTCAGTGAGCAATAAACGTAAACTGACGGATGAAGCTTCATCAGATAGTTATAGATCACACCCAACCAGTTCGTCTCCTTCGTCAGATTCCGATTCAGATGAACTTGCGGATAATTCAGATGACCTTGGTGGCGAATTTTCTGTCTGAGTCAGAAAATGCTGGAACCCCAGTAAATCAAGAATCTGTCTCTGTTTTAATAATAATAATAATAATGTTATTCATAATGTGACGGTCCATGAAACTACTTGACCTATAAATATTTTAAAAGAGACTTCACAAAGAATTCAATGGGCTGGCATTGTATCAGAAAATCCACCAGTTCTGCAGGAACAATAACCTCCTTCTAGACAAAATTGGTTACCGGGAGTACACACACTTATCGCTCTAAGTAGGGAAGATGTTCGTCAAAGAGTGCAGAAAAAGTGTATTATTTGTAGTCGAATAAGAAAGACATTTGCAACAAAAGGCAAATTATAGGTGCAGTGCTTGTGGCGTATGCGCGTCATGTGTTCGCCAACAACAGGAAGAAATTGTTTCACCCACCATATCCAGCATAGTATCCCAGCCTGAAGGACTAGAAATATATTTTTGTAACGTTTAATTTCGTTTTCTCCTCTAGTTTCAAATTCATTTTTTTTTTTATTTTATGTTGTTACTTAAAAAATGCAAATTTATTTTTATGAAATGAAATTAAAATCTTTATTAAATAGGAAATCCTAATATACAAATGCATTACATACATTTGAATACAATTGTATTTTTGTTCTTAACCTATTGACAAAACACACACACACACATACCCCCACACAAACGTCATTCACTCTCCCAGACATAATTTTTTTATCAGTCTCTGAATATAATACAAAAATATCTTTCTTGATTGATAATTTTTTTTATTTTTGTTTTATTTAATTTAATTACTATAATCTCTAATACATACAAGTAGCATTGATTTGAATGAATCTAATATCGAACAATCTTTTATGTGTTGTGGAAGTTTGTTATATTTTAAATGTCCTTGGTGAAATAACGAATAGTTTTATCATAATTAGTTCTCATAACATACAAATCTCTATTGTTTCTAGTGACATAGTTGTGTATTTGATGACAAAATGTTATATATTCTTCAAAATAAGCAGGACGTAAATTATGCAGTATTTTAAAAATGAAAACCATTGACAAATAGAACAGTCTGTCCTTGACAGATAACCAATTTAAAACATTCAGCATCAGTTGAATAGGTGTAAACCTATGGTCCTATAACCTGATCCCCGATAACGTCTCCCCAAACATTAACCGATCATCTATTTTGGTTGGCAATTTATCTAACCATCCCATTACTCAATGTAGACTCGTCACTAAACAAAGTGTATTTGAGAAAATTTGGATCCTCGCGAATAAAATTAATTATATTTTCAGACGTTCGAGGCTCCGGTACGCGAGAATCTTTTTTCTCAAGAGCATAGGTCTCTTTAGGTGGTCGCATGCCTTGTTGTAAATCAAGTGTCAAGTGAGTTGCCTAGATGCCAATCCCGACGTCTGGTACTAGCTTGAAGTGAGCACCGACCACCCGGGGAGGTGCTGTAGGTTTTCTGGGTTTTCCTATAGCTGAAAAGTGAGTACATCACCAAAAACATCAGTAAGGTGCCCGGGAGCACCACGGCTAATAATTATAATGATAGCCGCCCTCTAGCCTTCTATGCCTTTTGATACACTCCATGAGTGTTTATGAGGGAGAATCATTATTATCATTATTAATAGCGGATTCTGGTATTATTTCATAGAGTTTTTGCTGTAATTCAATTCGGTATGGATGAAGTTTATTTTTGATTAATATTCTGTTATAACCAACTCTCTTTCAATTCCCTGTTACTAACATGAGGATTCTCAACTGTTGAAAATATTACCACTAAGTCATTTTCTTAGTTAGTGCAATTTTATTCACTACTTGCCTCTTCTTGTGCTTGTCACTGCCTGATTTTCAAATCTTTCTTTAACCCTCCGGAAACTTTCTGGTCATATCCTTCCAGTACGTTATTCACTGAGTTGAAGATATTTGATATTAGACAAATTCATGCCAAAACTATATTAACATTTACGTTCCAGAAAGAAAAATATAAAAAAAAATTGAACACGTTCACCAAACAAGATCGAAATTATACTGCCTAGAGTAAATAAATCTATTGACAAAAGAACATTCACTTACCTGGCGCCCAAGCTCTTCAATCAAGTCCCTGAGAATGTGAAAGGGTTAACAGAGAGACATCTGTTAAAAAAGAAATTAAAATTTGGATTTCACAGCACGACAGATCATTCTTCCATGATATCATTGATCCTGTTTAGAGTATCTATATTTCAGTCCATGTTGCAGTCAAATTCACATGTCTGTAATTCTCAAATATGTATCACCCGTTCCTATGAAGATTCAATAATATCGCTAGTTCTTATTCCTTCAAATATTGAAATCATTTACACATTTCTACAACTACTGTAACTAAAAACCTGTATACCGTTTCTGCCTCATATGATGAAATGGCAAAAGTTAAAAATGTTTGTATTTGTATAATAAATTTGTAACCAGTGTTTTGCCATAGACAGGCTCTTAAAGAGCCTAAATGGAGTAATTCTATTTTACAATATGTTATTTTATCTATGTATTATCTTATGTATTTTGTAATGAATTATTATTATTTATTATTTTTATTAACAGATCATAATGGATTCAATTTTAACATTTTTTAAACTTCTGTTACATTGTTATCCATTTATTTACACGCACAAGCAGTATCTACTGCTTCCGTGTTAGATAAGTATTATTACCATTTTTATTGTCAAAAATCACGTACAAGCTTCTCATTGCAGCTTCTGTGATATTCCTTGTTTATTCTAGACATTTAAAAAAAAATCTATACCTTGTAATACTAAGGATGTTTACACTCTTTATGTATTTTTTTACGAATAAACATTATTATTATTATTATATACATCTTGAATCGGAATATTGAACTTCATACGTCATCGTTCTACTGACTAATAAACACTTTCTGTCACAGTTACCCAAAAGATACAGGAGATGGAATATGACTATACAAATTAATGTGCGCGAAACCTGCCAAATATTTAGAGTTGATGCTTAGGAATGGGGAGCTGCACAGAGTCGTATTCAGAAGAAATTTCAGTTTGTTTCTCATTTTACTGTCGCAACTGTAAAATTGGAATTTTATGTGCCGGATTTCTATTAAATTTTCATCATTTGGTGGTGGAAGTGGTCGTGGTGTTAGAGCGTTTGCTTCCCACCTAGGCGTCGTGGGTTCTGAGCTAAAGTGGTTCGAAATCCACTTTTATTTAAGCTGTAGGTCCCGGATCTCCCTTGCTCACACAAGCTCTGCTTTAAAGGGTTTTTTTCCGAAAACCTGGGTGATTCGAAACAACAAATTATTTTTTTATAGAATATGTTGCAATGATCAGGAGCGTGCAATTTCATAATGAATAGGAGTTCATATAAGTATCCAGCACCATCAAAAAAACTAAAATACCCCAGGTGTGTTTTGGCCAACACATTTTTTCTGTAAAGAGTTACCCCAGGTTGAAAAATCATTTTTAATTCAACTGAAGATTTATTGGCACAATGCGATTATTCAACACATTTTAAAATATGTGTTAATCCTCTAGTATGCTATTGCAAGAGGAAAGAAAGCTAGTACCCGGTTGTGATACTTGTGGAAGTGAAGACGCTTCAACTGCAATCAGTTAACATAATTGAAATCCATTAATCAAAGTATCATAAAACTTTTTTTAAGATATACGAAAATAATATAGAAACAGCGTTTCTCCTTACACAGCGTTTTTTCTTAACCCTTTCAAGGCAGATTTAACAAAATTGTACTTCTTTTAGGTTTCACTAAAAAAATCAACTTGCTGTAGCTTAAGGAATACAAAAAGTATGTATATGTATATGTATATATGTATATAATTTTTTTCTTTGTTTTTGAAAAAAAGATACAGGCCAGTTTCACCAGAGTACCACCAAGCAGGGAATACAAAGTAAACTAGCTTCAAGAATAAAACATTTATTTGGTAATATTCGACAACTGTGAGGAAAAATTTCAACTATATTCAACAATATTTGTTAGAAATCATTGTTTTGAATGTAACTTCACAAAACAGTTATTTTTATGTAAGGCATAGCCCCACCACACAATTAGAACAGGATCACCTTGCTCTGTGTTGACTTGCTTTCGAGCTACACAACGCACATCTGCGGGAATTCCCATGAATGGGCATGTGTGCCGCCTGGTCCCACCTTTTTTTTCAAGGGTACGTTTTTCTTGAAATTGTCCGGAACATGTTCAGCACTAGGCCTGTCCCTTCTGAGTTTGTTAGCGCTTGCCCCTACTAACCCATTCACAATGGCAATTCGAAAGTTTTTCAAGTCCATACCCACATGTCCAGTTCTTTCTGCAAAAATTATGAAAGAGTTGACTATAGCCACATCCAGGAAGTGCCATACGATCCTATGCCACCATATTCAATTTTTTCTGTTGATTTGATATGTGGTTTTCAGTTGATCGGCTATTTCAACAAAACCCTTATTGCTGTTTTAGTCTTTCACGATAAAGGAGCACTGAGTAGTCTCCTCTCCATTTTTCTTCCTTCTATCTACTGTACCAGCAAGGTCGGGTCTATGGAAATTGCTGGGATACGGTCTTCGTCACTAAAACCATCATCACCATTTTCCTGACCCTGAACTGAATTATTATCGATGTCCAGGCTCATTGCGGCAGCCTCCTCAACATTACCAACGGTTGCACTGATGGAATTCTGAGCACCATCATGTTCGTTGTTTTCTCCGTCGTCATTTTCCTCATATACTTCCGACTCGGTCCCAAATGGAATTTCTTCGAAAATTAAATTCTCGAAATCATCGTTATCCATTCGTTCCTAGTCCACGTAACTCCAATTTCTCCGTGAAACCACATAATATTAATTTTTAAAATTTCAGAATATTCCGGTGTTCGTTGCTTAGTGGTGTCGTTTGAAACCACTACAATAGTCTGAAAAATTACTCGTAAAAAACAAAGAAAATATGGATAACGGACAAATTTGATAAATATAATTCATTATCTACTAAGCAACCCTTCTTACAGCTCATTTATTTCCAAAAACCGGTTTTGAAAACTATCAAATCACTTGCACCTTGTAGAAATCATGAAATTCATCGACAGCGGTGAAAAGGCAGAGCACTGTGACCTATGCGCCAGAATCGCCATGTCGTAATTTTTTTTCAGAAGATAGCACCACCGCACAGCTACAGACTATAGGGTATCGCGTTAAAACCACTCCGCTGCATCCTCAATGAATTTTAGAAAGGTGGTATCATCGTGATACCACAAAGCTTGAAAGGGTTAAATGTAGTCGAAACAGGGACATTTCGAAATCAAAGGAATCTACACTGAAGCATAACTGGCATACACGAGAATTTCATGTCTCGACTGCCAAAGCACGACTCCATAATTCTTTTCTTTCACGATCGCGCGGAAAACTTAAATAGGTCATGGTAGTGAAATTATTTCGACTAGCGGAACAGTTGTATAAAGATCTGATAAAGAACCAACACAAAATCACATTAATAAACTAAAAAATGTATGGGGGATTTTGTGTTTATTCTTTTTCGGATAACTTTCAACTCCATTTTGAGAAAATTATAAAAATTTGAAAGAATCCAGTTTCATCGGTTTTTGTATATATTATGACAGCGAGTAAAAACTACGAGAAAATTTAGGGAGGAATAATCTCATTACGTTATATCTGAATGTAATGTGACGTTATCGTTGTTGTTTACTTTTGAATAAATTTAGATTTGAAAACTAATGAGACTCCTTGTAATTTTTTCTATTTATTCGCACTATTTGAGATTGCTTGTGGCAATCAAAACTAAATATTCGAACGAAAAAAATACCATTACGGTTTATCGGGATATGCAAGAAAACATGAAATGTTGTCAACTTCGATTGTGAAACAATTACGGTCCTGGTACTCTGGTCACTCTCATCAAAACCATAACAGACTCACTGGAATAGATGAGCAGTTTTTATATCCTTCTTATAATTTGCTCTGGGGTAGTATCTGTGTTGCTTATCGATGAAGTTCGCAAAACACATGAAAGAATACTTTTCTAGTTAAACAAAATTTCACTCCAAATTCAATATAACCTCCAAATTGTGAAATCTGACAAGCATGCACATCCTTCAAAGCGGTACGTTGGTAGGGATAAACGGTTTGATTGGCGAATAGTCGAAGTGGGAATATCAGGGGAAATTGGCAGGGTGCGCTGAGGACCATGTTCTATCTCCTGTTTCTTTAATGTATGCAGCAATTCAAACTGTAAATCATGTTTACCATAACTTCTGTAGATAATTTCGTTTTGAAATGAGGAAATATTATATTTCAACTATAAGACTGACCTGTCTTGGTCTTGGTCTCGAAAAATAAATCTGGTCTTGGTCCTGGTATTGGTCTTGATAGTCTTGGTCTTGGATCAAAAGTGACCATCTCTGTCATTCTAGTCCCTATTTTAAAACTGACTTTACTTTTATTTCACGCTTTTTCTGTTAATGTTTTCATCAATATCAGTCATTTAGTGTTTGTTGTGTTTGTTGTACTATTCTGTTACACTTTGTAAAATCCTTATATGGGCTTGTCCGTATAAATAAATAAATAAATAAATAACAAAAAAATGTTTTTAGAAATATGAATTATTCAATTCAATTGTCCAACAGTTTATATGCATATAATGGGTATTTCGTATTTCTCAGTCTCAAACAATAATCAATTTGTACGGGTAGAGTAAGCGAAATAATTTTTTCATTTCACCATAAGAATATAATTTTAAAGAAATCCTCAATAGTAGTATTCTGCTACTTGATACAGAGAGCATTTGTGGCTGTCTCCCAGATTCTAGGGAAAACGCTGCACAGATATCTGTCAGATTTAATTCAACGTCCGTCGTGGTATTAGCCAGGGAAGTAGTTGTTTTCTGTCAAATATCTGCCTAAATTAAGGAGAGAATAAGGGGTTTTTACTGAAATTTCTGTCTCTCTCCTAAAGCCATCAGACTTTGTCTGATATTTTCAAATAAACTCTACCCCGAGTTACTTTGGAGTGCTTTCTGAGGTTTTCTAGAGGTGGCGCTCCGACTGTCCTCTTACGAGACTCCGCATCCACCTCAGAGAATCATTTCAAGTATCAGTGATGTTGCATGTCATGACCAAGGACGTCGGCGACTGCAAATGTTGTCGTACCTACCATGCACTGAAGAGAGGCAATACACCTCGAAACCGGTATGTAAGTGGGCAAGTCCTTGATCATGTTAGGCAGGATTCTGCTACTTGATACAGAAAGCATTTGTGGCTGTCTCCCAGATTCTAGGGAGAACGCTGCACAGATATCTGTCAGATTTAATTCAACGTCCGTCGTGGTATTAGCCAGGGAAGTAGTTGTTTTCTGTCAGATATCTGCCTAAATTAAGGAGAGAATAAGGGGTTTTCACTGAAACACACCTATTTGTTGTGGACTGAAATACTGCAATACTGAATTTGAAAAATTTATTCTTGATTTTGAATGGACAAAAATTGAATATATACCATATGAAAAATAAATAATTGAAATAAAATGCCATAAAACATAACATTTTCCTTCAGATTTTTCTTAATATTGAATACATTTAAGTTCATTATTTGTTGTAAACTGTAAAACTGAAATACTGAATACAAGACCAAGACTTTTCTCTTGGTCTCACGAAGCCCTACCTGCAACATTCAAATATTCCAAGTTTGATTTGATACGTCACACCGTTCAAAAGTTAACAGAGGGGGGCATAGTTGAAATGAAAGAGTTGAAAATCATAAATAATTCATTTTTAGACACAAACTTTTTGTTAGTCATTTTTTATATAATAAAAGAATAAATACGTTTTTAAACATTTTAATATTTCATTACTGACAAAAACAGCCATCTTTTTGAATACTTGAGATAGTGTGCCCCGGGGTGTTGGTTGTTTAATATTATTATGGAATTTTATCTATACAGGAAGTACTAAACAAGTAGGTAAAGTATACACCAACCGTTCCTGCACTAAAGAGGACCTAGCAGACTTCAAAGTATAGCAGAGAAATATGCCCGATAAGTGATAGAACGAAAGTTACACATCCACAGGATAGAATCCACACCCTGGATGTCTATATCACTCTCTAAGCATTAAACAGATTCGCTTTGGGAAACTAGAAGGAGAAGTTTATTACTTTGTAACTGGTGATTCGAAAGTTAGACTTTATGGATACCTAGGACAACAGTGATGAACTCAGTTCACAGATTACACTTCTGTAGTCGTAGTAGAATCTTTTCTCAATAAACTGACACTATAATCAATCACTCTTCAGGACAAAAGGGGGCACAAAAGGGTTTTTTCCAAAGACTGGTCCCAAGCATCAGAAGTCAACAATCCGAGTTTTCCAACTTTCAAGAGGGATTTGTGAGTAAATGCGGCATTCCGCTGATGAAGGGGCTGTCCTTGAAGAAAGATCAATTATTTTAGCACCTTTTTCTGTGAGTTCCAGATTCAGAGCAGGATTCCATTTTTGGGCAAAATCCATCGAATTTCATATCTCGAAGCGGTAGTTATGGAAACCATTTTTTACTATAAATACCAGGACGAAATCCAGAAGGCAGTTCATCTGGGACCTCCAAACAGACAAGAACTAGGGTTGAACCTAAATTCCTCCGCGGTAAGCATATTTTTCCTTGGGAATGAAAAATTATTGAAACTTTGTCCAAAGTAATACAACATTTTATTGACATGCGACATTTTCGAGGTACAGAAGACAGAAGTGACAGAACATAAACATTCACAGAACACAGAAATATAGGTTGTTCTGAAGAAGTGTGGTTACTATACGTTTATGCTTATGACGTTGCCTTTGGAAAAGCGTTTTTTCGAAGTAAGCGTTTATATCATTGATAATGACCTTTGGAGTTATAACTCTTTTTGATTTTTTTATTTATGAATACAATATTGTTTTCCTTTCAGAATAATTTGAATTATAATTAACTAACTTTTTCTTCCTAGGAATGTTTCTAATATTGTTCTTCTTCCAGGTTTATGTTAGTATTAGAGGAATAACCACTAACACATTCCAATAGTATGATCTCCGGAACTACGCCGTTGAGACAGTATTAGAGGAACAAACCTTTACACATTCCAATATGATCTCCGGAACTACGCCGTTGAGACAGTATTTGAGGAATAAATATTCACTCATTCTTATAATATTATTTCCGGAACTACGCCGTTGAGACAGTATTAGCGGAATAAACCTTTACACATTCCAATATGATCTCCGGAACTACGCCGTTGAGACAGTATTTGAGGAATAAATATTCACTCATTCTTATATTATCTCCGGAACTACGCCGTTGAGACAGTATTAGAGGAAAAAGCCTTTACACATTCCAATAGTATGATCTCCGGAACTACGCCGATGAGACAGTATTAGAGGAATAAATATTCACTCATTCTTATAATATGATCTCCGGAACTACGCCGTTGAGACAGTATTAGAAGAATACACATTTACACATTCTAATAATATGATCTCCGGAACTACGCCATTGAGACAGTATTAGAGGAACACATTCCAATAGTATGATCTCCGGAACTACGCCGTTGAGACAGTATTAGAGGAATAACCACTTACACATTCCAATAGTATGATCTCCGGAACTACGCCGTTGAGACAGTATTAGAAGAATACACATTTACACATTCTAATAATATGATCTCCGGAACTACGCCATTGAGACAGTATTTGAGGAACACATTCCAATAGTATGATCTCCGGAACTACGCCGTTGAGACAGTATCAGAGGAATACCACTTACACATTCCAATAGTATGATCTCCGGAACTACGCCATTGAGACAGTATTAGAGGAATACCACTTACACATTCCAATAGTATGATCTCCGGAACTACGCCGTTGAGACAGTATTAGAGGAATAACCACTTACACATTCCAATAGTATGATCTCCGGAACTACGCCGTTGAGACAGTATTAGAAGAATACACATTTACACATTCTAATAATATGATCTCCGGAACTACGCCATTGAGACAGTATTTGAGGAACACATTCCAATAGTATGATCTCCGGAACTACGCCGTTGAGACAGTATTAGAGGAATACCGCTTACACATTCCAATAGTATGATCTCCGGAACTACGCCATTGAGACAGTATTAGAGGAATATCCACTTACACATTCCAATAGTATGAACTCCGGAACTACGCCGTTGAGACAGTATTAGAGGAATACCCACTTACACATTCTAATAGTATGATCTCCGGAACTACGCCGTTGAGACAGTATTAGAGGAATACACATTTACACATTCTAATAATATGATCTCCGGAACTACGCCGTTGAGACAGTATTAGGGGAATAACCACTTACACATTCCAATAGTACGATCTCCGGAACTACGCCGTTGAGAGAGTATTAGAGGAATAACCACTTACACATTCCAATAGTATGATCTCCGGAACTACGCCGTTGATACTGTATTAGAGGAATAAACCTTTACACATTCCAATATGATCTCCGGAACTACGCCGTTGAGACAGTATTTGAGGAATAAATATTCACTCATTCTTATAATATTATTTCCGGAACTACGCCGTTGAGACAGTATTAGAGGAATAAACCTTTACACATTCCAATAGTATGATCTCCGGAACTACGCCGTTGTGACAGTATTAGAGGAATAAACCTTCACACATTCCAATAGTATGATCTCCGGAACTACGCCGTTGAGACTGTATTAGAGGAATACACATTTATACATTCCCATTGTAGGATCTCCGGAACTACGCCGTTGAGACAGTATTAGAGGAATAACCACTTACACAGTCCAATATTATGATCTCCGGAACTACGCAGTTGAGACAGTATTAGAGGAATAACCACTTACACAGTCCAATATTATGATCTCCGGAACTACGCCGATGAGACAGTATTAGAGGAATAAATATTCACTCATTCTTATAATATGATCTCCGGAACTACGCCGTTGAGACAGTATTAGAGGAATAAACCTTCCCACATTCCAATAGTATGATCTCCGGAACTACGCCGTTGAGACAGTATTAGAAGAATACACATTCTAATAATATGATGTCCGGAACTACGCCGTTGAGACAGTATTAGAGGAATAACCACTTACACATTCCAATAGTATGATCTCCGGAACTACGCCGTTGAGACAGTATTAGAGGAATACCACTTACACATTCCAATAGTATGATCTCCGGAACTACGCCATTGAGACAGTATTAGAGGAATATCCACTTACACATTCCAATAGTATGATCTCCGGAACTACGCCGTTGAGACAGTATTAGAGGAATACCCACTTACACATTCTAATAGTATAATCTCCGGAACTACGCCGTTGAGACAGTATTAGAGGAATAACCACTTACACAGTCCAATATTATGATCTCCGGAACTACGCCGTCGAGACAGTATTAGAGGAATAACCACTTACACATTCCAATAGTATGATCTCCGGAACTACGCCGTTGAGACAGTATTAGTGGAATAAACATTTACACATTCTAATAATATGATCTCCGGAACTACGCCGTCGAGACAGTATTAGAGGAATAAATACTTACACATTCTAATAATATGATCTCCGGAACTACGCCGTTGAGACAGTATTATTAAAATATACACTCTTTCTCTCAGCTATTTAATCCTTTTATCACTTCGTAAGCACTCAACAATAAATGATGATTTGTTCGTTGTTTTGCCTTCCTCAAAGAATTGAACGGGAAAATTTGAGTGGAATATATTTTCATATAGTTCTCTTTCACAGACACCGTATTACCGAAAGATGGAGTCACCAACACGACCGGAGGAATCACTCCTATAGCACGAAAGAACAGGTCCGTAAGAATTAGTAACCAGGGATCCGGAAGACAGTCATTATACTCTACCTTATTAGTTTCTCTCAGAAGTTTAAATAGTAAATTAAATTCAGAGTTTATTAATGGGATAATATCTAATCACAAATTCATTAAGAACTATTTGATGTGTATGTCTCCAGGGTGTAAGGTCTTGAAAACCCTTATTGCAATGAAATATTATCCGGGTTGTTTTTCCTATCTGCCGCTAAATTGTGAGATGGTTGATCTAAGTATGTTTACGTTTACTGCAATGTTACTCTCATACATAGTTATGGATCCTTCCTCACAATTTGAAAATCAAAAAGAAGCATGAACAGAATTCGCTCACATTTTGCAGTGCACAATAAGTCAAAAAGATGGGTTGGACGGTATCGGGTTGGTTACAGATGGCGTGCACCCAAAAAGATTTTTTAACCTGACCAAACTCCATGGTTGTGGGAATTTGGATATACTTGATGCCCATTTGCACAATTGGCAACAATCTTATTTCATCGAATCTTAATAACTATTCAGACCTTTACATATTGGAGATATTGTACATATTTAGCTTAAAAGCTCTCAGATATTTTTTCAAGTTAGAGTTTGCTTTTCAGAATTCGATAGTTTGAAAATTCTCGTCTCAGATGAAATTATTGGAAATATAATACTTGAAGTTCGATTATAAAAATTGATAATGTATTTCCAGAAGTTGTAATATAAAATTTATAATCTTTCCGCATTTCATTTCTCTTCAGTTGTGCAGAACTTTGTATTCTAAAAGAACAAGAAAAAAACACAACGTGGAAAAAGGGTGTTGAATCGGTAAGTGGCTTTCCTTCATAAGGCTGAGTGTCTGGAAAATAGGAGTGGGCTTCTTTGTGAAACTAGGCTACATGCTTACTTCATACAGGGAGCTCATTTCTCTCCAGAACAGCAGGAGAGTCAGACGATCAACACGACAGTATTTTAGACGATCAGATAGGGCAGGGTTACGTTCGGTCACATACTTTATGTAATTAATCCAGTCGTTAAAAATTCAAATTAAATGTTATATTATAGCATTTTTGTTTATCAAGCCTGAATAATAACTTATTTTTTTTATTTTCAATTTGATATTGAATAGTATAAATAGTTGCTTGGTTTCCGCAATTAATTTTAAGGCAGGACGCTGGCATGAAAATTAAATTATTTAAAATATAGATGCAGTTCCGGGAGTCTACATAATTTTTCAGCAATATTCTCCTCTTTCTGAACCTTTTTTTTTCTTTTCATTGTAATTAAGTAGTTAAGTAAAACGAAAGTCATGCAAGCACGAAAACTTCTTTGGAAATGAAAACACAAAGATAAAAATGAGTATAACATAAAGAAAGATAAGCGAAAGAAACTTTGAACATTTTAATTTTCATAACAGTTATCTGAATGAAAAAAACGTGTATCTACTCCAGTAAGAAATGAAAAATATTCAAAATTAAGTTATTATTGATAATAATACCTCCAACTAATAATGTTTTAAGCTAGAATTGCCATTATTAATGGTTGTGTTTATTGTGCAATTCGTATTATCACTTTCAAATTATTTTAAAGATGATTTATTTTAAATCAGTCTATGTCGGATAAGTTGGAAGAAACGTCGAATAATATTACAAAAATGTGGCCAAATAAACATTCACGAATTTAAATATAAAATTAATTAACTTAAATTCAGTGCACGGAAAGAATCACAAATTGAGAAAAGCTATTTCTAAAGCTTGCCCGAAAAAGCCAATTATACATTACTAATACCAATGAAATATGTGTGAAAATTAAACAAATGAATATTATCATGCAACCCGATGGGTATATACTGAAAACAATTTGATGGATTTTTGACACCAATGACAGTTAATCTCACTACTTGGCACTTGAATCAGCAAACGAACGTCACTTCGTTTGACAGTTTATAAACATTTTCGCGATTTTATTCGCCCCACGAAAAAATTAGTATTTTCATCTTTTGTTGAAAATCCACTATTTTCTATAATTTTTGTAGATGATATCTTTTTTCTCCAAATGACATTAAAAGCGGCCTTTTAATGACACTTGGCAGGCTTAGAAGTTGTACTTTTAATGCCTAGGCAGAAAAAGTCCACTTTTACTGCATAGGCAGAAAAAGTTCGTTGCTAGGCAACCTTCCAAGTAATAATTTAAATCAAACTGGATATTAAAATTGACAATGACAAAGTAAACAGTAAACAAATAAATTCAACAAACGTCATCAGCGGTAAACATAGTAACGCAGGGCATAGTTACCTTTGATGAAATAATTTAGTTATTTGGATATTGATAATGAAACGCAATTCAAATATGAAAAAGTCGATTTTGCGTGGAATTGGAACAAATTTGAAGAAAAAATTATATGTTTCACACGGCAGAAAAGCAGATTTAATGCACTGGCTGGTTTCATAGCCTCGCTACGCTCGGCTATGAAACACCAGCCGCGGCATTAAATCTTGTGCTTTTATGCCTAGTAAAACAAATAACTATTTTTGACAATCTCAAGACGAAGTCAAATTGGCCAAGAAATTTTTCATGGCGGCATTTGCTATGTTGATTCATAGGGTGTCCGGTATCAATTAATGTGATAATAATAATGATACTCCCTCGTGAACGCTCATAGAATGTACCCAAAATTATAGCTTGTGCGGCTAGAGGACAGCTATTATTATTATTTGACGTGCCGCTCTCTGGTCAATCAAGCTGATCGCCAATAACATCAATATCAGCAAAAATAAAAGCTGCTGCAAAAGTTTGTAGGTTATAATACATTTTCCTCTCCCTGTAAGTATAAGTTCATTTACACAGTGTATTTGTGTAAACTTTTCTGACAACCTTATCCTTACCTGAGTAGGATATGAGTTTGCCTTGGACCCCATTTTATTTTTTCATGAATGAAACTGGGTTGGTTTGGCTTCAACGTACTATCCAAAACAAATATTTACACAAATATTTAAAATTGAAAAGTGTCAAGTTGTTCCCAAACCAATCATTTTTAAAACGGATCTAATCATCACTTGACCAGATGCAAGGGTTTGTTTATTTCCCTGTTTAATAGAGCACATAAAACGCTCATTGTTGAACACCCTCTCTTTGGGTGGTCCTGACCACTTAGCAGAATACTTGGCATACTTGTGGGGATTTCAAGTTGTATGGCTATTCACACATTTTTCTCCTACAATGTGTTTGAAAGGGCATGAGTTAATAAAAAATATAAAAGTTGGTAGTGGTTTCAATATAATGGCAACTTAGTACCTGTCATTGCCATGAGAATTTGAAAATCCCTGATTGTTATTCACGGTAATATAAAACTCAATCGAGGAATTATATACCTGTTCCTAAATACCGATATTGATCATTCCATTCCGGTTTTCACTTCAGCAATAAAATCTCAACTCTCCTATAATCTGGTATACAGGGCATTGCGATGAAAATTATCCACCCTCAATAACTTCTGATCCGATTGTTTTCAGGAAGAACAAAAATAATTTAGAAAGCATATACAGGGATACATCTTGCATCTTGTCCTCCTATGCGTATGAATAGTCGGTATAGCATTCACCCCTTAGACTTCAATGGAACACCCTGTACATTTTTCGAAATCTAGATTTTTTTTTGGGCTGATTCCACAAATATACTTTACTAATGGTCTAGATATAATAATGTTTATATGGGATCGACGACGCGGCGTTTCCAGGGAGAGAAGAGAACAGTGATACGTTGAGGTTGTTTTTGAGATTTTGAAAAACTTCTGAATTGTATGTGATTTTTTCAGAATCAATCTGTTTTAACTTGAAACCAAGAAGCTATCCTAGGAGATATTAGAAGCAAATAATTCCAACAGCACCATAGTATTTATACGGACTAACAGAATTGATTGAATTATAATGATAATGATGCGGTGAAAGGGTTCGGTTGAAGCGCCCAATATCATACCCTACCAAAATAAAGTTTAAAAAAAAAAATAAATACGTAATGGGTTGTAAAACATTGAGCAAATGCTTTTACTCAACTTCCTTGAAACAGACTTATTTATTTTGTCGAGGTATGAGAGAGACAAACTTGAAGTATAAGCATTTGCTAGCTTTTATTCATATACAATCCAACGATAGTATAAGATAAATAATGAAACAAATGAAGGCTAATATACATGAGAATAATCGAACATAGCTTTGAAAGAAAATATGTTCTTGGAAAATTGAAAAAGTAAAGTTTTTTGTTTGAGCGTGAGGTCAAACAAGAGCTTGCATAATTTAGATCTGAATGGAATGGTTAAAATCGTTTTGAGTGAAGTGCTGTCTTTCTAAAATCAATGATCTTTTCACTAGACAGTAACTAACCGTGATATTATTTCCAAATAACACTCTTTCGGAAAGGTATGTGGGGATTTTGTTTTGTAGATTCTATGGAATAATGCTACTCTCAGACATATTCAGCCATCCCTATTCTTCGATCTTTCTTCGATTTATATATTCTCGTATTCCGAATATGAATGTTACGCATATATTTTTGACTTTCAGAATTCATAGCTAAAAAAATTGTTAAAATTGTTAAAATTGTTTTTTCCGTTAACCAGCTGTCATCCCCCTACGAAAGACAGCACTCAAAAGTCGAAACTTGTGCGAGCTAAGGGTTAACGAGGTCTCACCTTTTAACGTGCAATTCCTAGCACGGTCATATTTATACTAGAAAGGTAAACAGTATCCATGAAGTTGAAGTGGCATAAATTTTAAGCTTCACAAAGGATGATTTTTTATTTACGATCCAGGCAATAATTACAGTCATACAGTTTTTTCAGATTTGCCCTGAAAATCTAAGAGAAACATTGTTTTATAAGACCTTAATTTGTTGCCGAGTTTACATAGGTGGATGGTTAATTATTGAGAAAAATTACTCTTAGTACGAGAAATGCAATTCCTAAACGCTTCAGAGAGGTCAAGAAGGATCAACTCTGGTGAAATCTGGTGATCAAAGAGGCCACTCCACCATTTGATCTCTTCTACTTATCCAACAACCAGGAAATTTCCTGAAACTATTATATGTTATCAGTGGAAAATGGAGTTCATCGTATTGAAACACTGATGGATTCATTGAATTTTCTGAAAATTCAACGTCATTTCCAGTATTTTGGTTATTTCTGAATGAATTGCTTCTCTGAGTAATTCTAAATAAAATTCGCTGGTTGAATTTCTATTGCAAATGAATGCTCCAATAATTGAGTACCTGAAATACCATACCAGGCGTTTAACTTTACTGGAATTCATTTGAATATGAAACTCTCTTATTAAATACAATTTTTTTTACATCCACAGAAAGTGGAATATTTCAAAGAGATTGAAGCAACTCCATATCAATTTTCTGCGAATACTGATCGGAATTTATTCTGTTCACTTAGTTTTTAATTTCTTTTTATATATCTTTACATGTTCAGACGATTTTTCTCTTCACGTAGTTAATTATTTTAGAAATCACAACAGATGTTTATTTTGCTCACAATATAATATTTGGATTGCTTAGTATTTACTTGCTTCAAAAGTCTCACAAATATTGCAGTTCTCTATCGAATACTATTGCATGGATAGTTACTGCCTACTATCCCTTGTTTATTGCTTTTATTGAGAACTAATTGCCAAAATTTCATTGTCATCTTTCACATAATTCACATTATTCAAAATTTAAGTAAAACATTGATATATTTGAAAACCGTATAATTGACATTTCTTGCAAGAAATTTCATTTTTTCTTTATCAGATGAGTACATCAAAATATCTGGTTTATAATAGCGTCATAATATGTATACAATTTACATCAAATGATATCATAGACGACATGTGCTCCCGGGATGAGAACAATTAGTAAACAATTTATTTCAACAAAATGTGAACCTTTTCCTTACTCAGTGTGTTTTATTTCCATTGTGTTTATAGTGTCACAGAAACAAGGAACTTCTATCGGATATCTCGCCCGACTGAATGTCACCACACTGTAACTTCTGCGTTTTCAACTTTCTATGTTGAAATTTGAAAGGCAAGTCAGTTACACTGGATAGAATTCGTATTTTTCGCATGGAATATGAATGAATCATTTGAAATATTATTTTTACCATTTTGAATACAATGGCTCTTCTGTCGGAAAGTATAATTGTATTTGGTAACGTAATCAGCTTTTTGGTATCATAAGTTTCTGTTATTCCTAAATGGCAGAAGTGTTTAGAGTCCTCATCCAATACATACCTTAGTATGAATTCAATGTATCTGCTGTCTCGACCTTCAGTTGTTTTTTCCAGTTCAACAACCAATTTTATGTACAATTGTGGACAATATATAGAAACACTAATACTAAACAACAGTTGAGGTTGGTTATATGAATGTTCTTTAATAAAGTGTTTGAATAAAACAAATTGAATGGAAAACCACTTCAACACGTCCATCCGAGAATTAAAGACCAAGAGAAGTTTGGAGACATTACATATATTGGAGAATCTCAGAGAATCTAGTAACGAAATTGGTTTTATTTTGAAGAAGCAATGTCTAATATTGCTTTAGAGACAAATAAAACGTTGGCTAAGGATATCAAGAAACAGTAAAGATGATGTTGAAAAATTATAAAATTTACTTCTGGTACTCGTCCTATGTTTTATATTGGACAAACTGGTGAAACGTTCCAAAAAGAATTGCTGTGAAAACGAGAAATAAACAGTTTAAAGATTTGTTGCTTATCTGCTCACAGATAATAATTATTTTGGTCATAATTTCAAAATTCTTATTGTTGAAACCAAAGGAATGAAATTAAATCTGTTCTAGAAATTAATGAAGGAAACATTTCTCAAAACTTAATTGCTACAATTCACTGGCAGAGCTTGATTCTATAACAATTTTCAAAAACTGCTACACCATATAGAATAATATGACGAAGACTCCTGCAGAAGGCTTCTAACTGCGCTAGGGCTGGAGTATCTACGTTGAGTGGTTATGGAAACTCATATATGTTCTTCCAGAAGGTTTCCACCCGATCAGCTGCCGGCGGGTTATTCACAACACGTGGAGGCTCTTGGAATAGGCGGGAAGATTTATCGCGGAACTTCATGTTTTCCGCGATGCTTCTTGGCCGCCTAACTAGTAATTTTTTTTAGCCACTAACATTCGTATCCTATCAAGACAGTGCTGTTTGATGACAAACAGTACGCCTTGATTTAGTGTGTTGTGAAATATTAATACTATTATTTTCATTTGATATGCATTTTTCAATACTGGTTTTGTGGAATTGTGTGTACAATTCATACAAAAAATTAAAATACATTAGAAACAATCCAGCCTTTCGCATATTTCCAATACAATTCATGCCAGTAGGGCCAGTTGACAAAACTAATTGAAAATCGATTGCATTTTGTGACCAGGTCTGTACTGATGATGGGGTGAACCGTGAGATTAGTATGACAGGTGTGACTATACCTGTTTTCGTTTATCATTTGATTTTTGTTACAGAAATTGTTGCAAAGTATGTATATTCTTGAAGAAAAACATTGCCAGACGTAATGCAGGACTGATTCGGCAGTCGTATGGGGCTGTTGAATTATTTTCTGTTCGACGTTAACCGAAAATCCTATTGTGTAGAAACTAATCGAAAAAAAGGATTATTTTTATTTTACTCCAATTTTTTTAATAGTAAGTGTAATCAGAACAAACTGCTAAGTAACTACCATATGGATGCTTTCATCATCAGGTTCTCATGCAGCTCATCATTAGAGTCTTTTATTCGACTAATTTATTTCTAGATAAATTCAATAATGATACTCACAAGATTATAGCGTACACAGATGACGAGTCAATATTCATAATAAAAACAAACTACATAATTTCAATAAATTGGTAAACATATATAGGCGCCTTAAATGCTAGAGTGAATATAGTGAAATTGCACCCGCTACAGTTGGGATGTTTTGATGAAACAGCAAGACATGTAATGCTGAGTTATTCGGTTGAAAACACAATTAAAATATCAGAGATGTATATTTTCATGCCACTCTAAGACTCAACAGTATTAGAGAACTTGACATAATAACTTAAAGTTGATACATAAACACAAATCTATTTGAAATTTGGTATACAGCACTACCCTTGAAAAAGACGTATAGTGAAAAAATTGGGTAATAACGCGAGAACAAGAATATTGGGATCAATTAGATAAAGGTAAGAATACAGGAATCGACTTCCTTTTTGAATTTCTTCCATGGTCTGAGATTACAAATAAAACGCATCTTAATTCTGCATGGAATGTGATATTTGATAATCAGCAACACAAGGTGTACACGTGAAAACATTCAGAAAATCATATGAGATTTGATAAAAATTCTCGTATAAAAGCAAAGACCTTCTATGAAATATTGTTGAATCAACAAGAAAAAGCTCCAGCTATCGAAAAACTACCCGCATTGCAATTGGAAGAGAATACGGTCAAACATACTGTCAAATCAACTGATACCCACGAAGTGGAAAGCATGAAGTAATATATAAAGCACTTGAAATAATAATATTAGTACCTGAAAAATTAAAAAGACCTTCCATGAAGTCTACAGATATTTGTGAAAAATACAATGTTGTCGAGGATATCAACCATAGAATAACTACATGTGGTATTGCTGGAGAATTTTTTTGGTTATATTATTTGATGATTCAGAACTCAATACAGAATCTAGGTGACTTTTTCATTAAGATAACGTTTGAAAAGTTGAGGAAATCAG
Source organism: Chrysolina americana (assembly GCA_958502065.1). Lineage (NCBI taxonomy): Eukaryota > Metazoa > Arthropoda > Insecta > Coleoptera > Chrysomelidae > Chrysolina > Chrysolina americana. Next base: position 39,234,902 of record OY293419.1, read on the forward strand.
TTTTCTCCAACATTTTCCTGTTCAGATATCCGAAAAAAGTTTACAAAAAAAACAATCTCACGTGCTAGGAGTGTATGAAAGAAAGGAAACAAAATAAATGCATGTGGAACATCATAAACGAAAATTTAAAAAATTAACAAATAATTTAAGATGAAATAATTGAGAAATTTCACCTAATATCTTCAATTATTACTATATAAGTTAAGAAAGAAATCTAATTATGGAAATAGAAAGCTAAAGCCTAGACCCTTCAGATAAAGTCCAGAATTTGAATCTAAAGAATTTTCCTCTCACGGAAGTTAGTAACAATGACGTAAGAGAGGTAATAGTCTCTTTGAGAACCTAGTCATGATATATATGGCCTCAATGTTGAAGTTATCAAATGCATGAAAAATATGATTTTTAACTCGCTAGAAAAACTGTTGAACCAATGTGTTAATGACTGTATGTGCTGAAAGAAGCACTAGTAATGCCTATCTTCAAAACTGGAAATCCAAATAATCAACAAACAATATCCAAAAATACTTGAAAAACGAATTGCTCAAAAAATTGTTTGACCAATTTGTAAACAATAACACATCTACAGATTTCCAGTAGGTATTAATTTCGAAAAATAAGAAACACTGAAATGGCCGTATTAGACCTCAGTACCAAAATAACAAAAAACTTTGAAAAGCTAAAGTTTACAGATATAAAATTTTGCGATGTTAGTAAAGCATTTTTGTATCATATGAAATAATCTTGAAGAAATTAGGAAAACACAATTTTTCCGACAACAGTGTGAAGTTGGTTCTCTTGTTTGGACAATATTTTTCGAACTGCAGGGATCCATTTTAGGACTTCTTTTGTTCATTATTTTTAATAATGATCCACCACATGATAGAAGGTAACATAATTTACTTCTATGCTGACGATACCACAATGCAATCAAATGCAAAAACTCTTAATGAGGTCCATGCACATTCTTCAGAGGCGAGATGGCGAGATCATAAACTGAAAAGTGTTCAATGCCAACGAACTCTACCTAAATGAAGAAAAACTCAAAATATGGTATTCACTTGATGAAATATGGTATTCATTTGATGAAATATGGAAAATTACTTTTACTGGTGTGAAATTTTTGAGAATTGATATTGACAGCTAATTAAAATGGATCAGCACATGTATATGAAATATCAAAAAACTAAGTAGAAATTTATTTTTATTACGACACCTTTTGAGACAAGTTTCAGAAGTAATTCTTCGAGCAGCATATTTTTCACTGCATAAATCCATTATTTCTTTCGGTGTTGTCGCCTAGCGACATGAATCAGACTGTGATAGAAAATTTCGCCCCACAACCCACAACGCCAAGTAATTAGAATACAGGATACTATCAGTTGTAGAGATGATTGCCAAAACTCATTTGTGACACAAAAAATACTAACTTTTTCGCCCTCTACATCATGGAAAATTTAATTTCCTTTTTTAAAAAATATCCTATCCAGCAATTAAAGTTCTGAGAATACATAACCGTAATACTGGAATTACTGAACATAAAAATTATTCAAGTCAAATTAATGCCGCCTAAAGAGATGTCAAAATGAACCCAACTTCTAGGCTTTGAAATTCTTCAATAAATTGTCACGAACGATAGATCATTCCCAAAAATGAGGACAAAATATTTTTTGTTAAAAAAATCCTCTATAAATACTACTGAAGAAATCCTGCACTGTGATGCTAGCTTTTCAACCTAAAACATTTTTTATTTGTATATTGAGTTATCCGTTACCTTATTTCAATATTAATAAGTATCATAAAACAAAAATACAATGTAGAATATTATTTTAAAGATATAGTAGTTGAAGCTTTTAGTTTTTATGACTTAATCATATATATGCAGAGTTTTGTCGAGCCGTTCATTAAATATTCGGCGTTTCCGGAACTTATGGAAAACCCTTATGTTTCAAGTTACATGCAGTGTGAAACAAAAACAAAATAATAAAACTTTAAATCTGATAAACCCCCACATCAAAAAAAATACAAACAACGTTTTTCAATGTCTAACATATCTCGGGCACCATACGAGTAAAATACTGATGACCATGGAACATTAGATACCTAAATAAAAAAAAATATTCATTGGAGTGCAAATAGTTTCTACTCACCTTAAAATTATTCACATTGTTACAAGATTATATAACATTCTAAACAATACCAATATTTCATTCTTTTAATAATGTTCAGACAAACAAAATTCGACAAACGCCCAGAAATTGAAAAGACCTGTACATATTCATCAATTAGCAACAGTAAATTACCAATAATTCTCCCTACACACCAACAAAAAGTTTACATAACTTCATCCAACGCTCCTCTATGGATCTTAACTGAATCGTATAATAGCCATAATAGCCTGTGGAAAGGCCATGTGATTGTATGAATGTTTGCTACAGTACATCTCATTCAAACTCTATTTCACAGGCGTCAACTTTACAATAGACGAAGCTGCAAGGCATCTGATAAACCCCTCTCAATGCATACAACGAACTATGCTTGGGGTGGTTCTTTAACCACAATAATCTCCAACAGATTGAGGACCACCGTAGTGGAAGGGATGTTGCAAGGGTACAAAAAAATTGTGTTCTACAGAGTGTTTTAACAATGTGAAATTAGCAAGAAATATTTTAAGGGTTGATTTAACTGACAAGGTACATCGACATTTTTGTAGAAAGTTGGGAATCACCATTATTTCAGAACATTGTTGAATTCACCACTTTCTTATACTGATTAGAAACCCTGTTAATGAAGATAACGCAGTTATCGAAATGCGTATCTAGTACAAACAATTGTGTGGTAAAGGGAAAACATATTATTTGTTCTAATACCCCAGGCAACCAGAATCTAATTTTTCTCTCGATATGTGACACATTTGTTTCCAACATTGAATACTAACTTCAATATCAAGAAAACAAAGCAGTATTCAGTAACCAACACATATTTTCATTATTTTGGTATTCTCAAATTCGAAAATTATACCAGCAAGCCGTGATACGGCAGAAATCTTAGTCAAACGAATGCAGTTGGTTTACTTCTTCTGCTCAGGGCACATGATTCTCGGGCCCAATAGTCACGGATGGGGGTGTCGTTATTTTGGTAAATGATACCAGCGCGGTCTCAGGATGATTAGAGCTCCGGCCCCAGTGGAATATTCCATATAAAAAAAATTAATAATATTAGTAATACAACAAAAAAATAATATAGGGCACGCCAAGAAAATGAATATAGAAAAAAATATCAACAGAGTGATTAAACATCTACAAAACATGCAAGAAATATGCACCAAACATCTGACAAATGAAAGTAGACGAGGCATTATTGAAATGAACTGGAAGAACAAGTATAATAATGATATAATAATAACAGGACTCCGTCATAAACAGTCATAGTGTATAGAAATGGATAGTCTGTTATTATTATTTGCCGTGGCGCTCCGGACGACCTACTTATGTTTTTGCTTGTGTATAAAATTTTCAGCTGTAGGAAAACTTTCAGCACCACCCCTGATGGCCGGTGCACACTTCAAGGACGTCGGGATTGGCATCTAGGCAACTTACATTAACACTTTTGCTTTACAACAAAGCATATGGCCGCCTAAAGAGACCTAGGCACATGAGAAAAAAGATTCTCGCTTACTGAGACCTCGAACGTCTGTCCAGTGCCAACCAGAAGCTTCATTGCCAGATACTTAGCTACTGGTCCACAGACCACCCTATTTATCATTACTGCTATAGATCAACCCTTACGGAGGAATATCTTGAGTTTTATTGTGAGAAGTCCACTTCCATAAAAAAAACAAGTGAATGATGACGTTAAATCCCTTTGACAGCGTTATGAAAAATGCCTAATTTCTATAGTGTGAATAAGGACTTGGTAGATATTGGGAATAAATCCACATCACATATCGCTCCAGAGACTCCAACCCCTCCACCCCAAATAAATAGACGAAAAACATCTATCTCCTCTCCGATTTCTACAATAACAGGTTTCATGAAAAAATATTTGAAAATACTAGAAACACATCAGGAAAAAGAAAAGGAAAGAGAAGAAAAAATAAGACCCGCTTCACCATAAACAAAAACGGTTCGATTTCATCTCTCAACAAGTCTTAAAGGCAGATTCACGTGCGATTTACATGCATAAATATACATTTTTGACCCTTGTGCCTAAAAACTGCATGACCATTCATATAATATGAGCCCTTTACTTGCGTTTTCATGACAAAATCATATTTTATTTGGTTCTGTGATAACTTTGTTAATGCTGGAGTAATGCCATTACAGTTTTTCAAATAATCCTGATGTATTCTTCACTGTATCTGTTATTATTTAAACTAGAACATGTCCTAATTCCGTACGTGCTCACCCTGCCTTTTCATGCACGCCGACTAGGTGTAAACGTCGACAGGCGTGCATTTCTCATGCAGGGTTAATAATAATGCGGGGTATGCACGCATGTATCTGACTCGCTCTCAATATTTTTGTAATTCTTTCTTTACTTTTTTGTCACGTATAGAATTCCAAATATTTTATAAATACTTGGCTTGAAATCACTTACCTGTCACATCCAATCTTGAAAGTGGTATACTGGTATTCAGTAGATCATGGATCAATTAATACATGAAGGACTTTCATATAGTGGAACATTATCATTGCAAAATAACATAGAAGCCAAAACTATACTCAAGTAGAATGATGAAAAAAAAATCAAAATATTTCAAAACACTAAAACATACATGAATTCAAAATACTCATTGAAAATCTTGAGGTTGATGTCGACTGTTGGGTATTGACTAATACATTGATACCCCATGATCCAGATTTATTCAAAATCACTGATTATAATATGATTTATGATTATGGAGAGATGATGGAGTAGTGGTGTAGTGAAGTTACATTTGAGATATCAATTCAATTTTAATTTCAAGAAATCAATATAATCTCTAGCAATACCAATGAAATCGTCATAATGAGTGCATTATATAGATCTTCGCCAACAAACGTGTAGATGAGTTTGATCGCTACTTGCAACTTCAATTTGTATTGTATTGAAATTGATGATCAAACAGATGATTACTTGAGAATATTAGGTGAGTTTGAATATGTTTCCATAGGTAAATACTCGAACAATGGCATACAAAACTAGAGCCGTCCTTAAAAAATGCGAGGCCCGAAGCAAATCATTTTCGCGAGGCCTCTTGTAAGAAAGTGATTATGTCGCTGCGCTGCATGCCGAGGGGTATGGGGTGTAAGGAATGCCCCCCAGCACAAAGGGGACGGAAGGTCTCCCCCGGAATTTTTTTAAATTTTCGCACTAAAAAATGTGTTTTAAGCAATTCTGATGGAGTCATATCTAAAAACACACCAATTATTCGCCGATTATCGTTATTTTTTATTCATTTGCCAGGATTGAACCTATTTTTATTTTTGATGTATACAATATGTAAATTTTGTAATCAATGAACCATTAGTAAAATTATATTAATTTAGGTTTGACAGGAAATAAATAATCACTATTTTGGTTCGGGCCACTTGCGCTAGCGAATAAACGTTAGGAAACTATTCCAAATCACGACAGCCTTCAAACCTGAAACAAAATAGTGCATGATGTTGAAAATTTCGACGGCGGAAGCCTTAGCCAATTCATCAGGAAATAAATAAATTCGTATAAGAAATAATATAGTACGCAAGCCATCTCACAAAATCTGAAGTGACAACCAGTAAGTTGTAACTTTGTATACTGTTTAAGTGTGCCAAAACTGACAAGATGTCACAGAGGGGAAACTTTGAAAGTGGTAAGTTTTCCTATGTCGTCAAATCGACATCTATGGAGCGTCGGACTGCTGAAGATCCTTATTAATTTGTCAGACGATGGTGCCATTGGAAATCCCATTTAATTTTTGTATTTTTCTAGTTTCAGAGAGGCCCGAATGGATAAGTAGACTTTCTGGTCGGAACATTTAACGGAAAGACTTAAAAAATATAGAAAGTTCTTGATGGATTTGACATTACAATGAAATTGGCATGACAATCGGATGTGACCAAAATGAAGGCTTGCGTGGGAAAGTTGCAGAAAAATTTTATGGAATTTGAGACTTTTTTCTCATGACAGCCGTTTGGCACATGCTTTATTATGTATAATCAATATGTTGACCATGTCCAACACTAAAGCCTTTTGTTTTTAGTCGTAATCACGTTTTCTAAGCATTTATGCCAAACGACATGCGGGAGAGAATGGTGTCAATTTCATACAATTTTCCTGGAACTTTTTTATGTTCTGAAAATTTGAAGGCCGCGCCGTTGATGGGAAAACAAATGAAACATCGAAAAGAATTTGTGTTGGAATTTTCGATCACAAAATCTAGTTATCCATTCGCGCCATTGCGTTTCGTTCTGGTGACGATGTAAGTTTTCATACATGATATGAGCTCGATTTTTCTTTACAAGATTATGCCCTTATTTCAACCCTTCAGCCGTCTACGACACTCAAGCCTTTGGTATTCCGAAGTCAGCTTCTATCAATTAATCATTCAGACAACACGGCTTGCGTGTAACTCTGTGCAACATATATTTTTTTTTATCTGAAAAATTGAATTTTCGATATGTTATCCCTAGGGGCCACTCGTAAATTTCGCTCCATTTCATTCAATATCGATAAAGACTTTTCATCCTTATTCGAGGCTTATATGCGAAAATGGTGCACCTAAATCTATCACTATCTGACGGTCTATAAATTTTTTTGTTGCTTTTGTAATGAATAATTAATCATAAATAAAATATTAATATTATCTGCATATATTTATTTGTTTAGTATTCTCAAGTGGAAATCTTGTATCGGGTTGAGATTTTATTCTTTGCTGTCATGAAGCGGGGAAAGAGGGGTCATCTGAGCGTCATTCTATCTCAGGTAGTTCACTTGTTCTCATGTACGGTGTCCGGTATCAGCTTGATTTGGTTGCGCAGTAGGTCGGTCAAGAGTAAAATTCGAGTAAAAAGCGTCGCCCCGCCGCCGTCATCGAACGATGTTTTGCATTGTTTTGGTCGCAACTATATCTTTGGTAGGTTTTGTAATTAATCAATAATTTAACATATTGCGCTGGTAATCAAACAAATAGGCACGTATATTTATCTCTGGATTATTATATTATTTTCATTCAACCAAAACTTTTTACTTAATTCTTAGTGCGAGTTGGACCTCGCGGCACGAGGCCTTCCTCAGCGCGAGGCCTGGAGCGACCGCTCCACTCGTTCCACCCTAAAGACGACACTTGGAAAAGGAAATCGTAGCTCATGTATCAATCATATCTTCAAACTGAAGTAAAATAATATTGAGTTTGAGGAAACTGGCTCTGTTGAAAAGGTAGATATTTTCTGCATTTATGCAAGTACTACGAGAAACGGATTATGACAGTCGATTTTATTTTGGTGCATGGTCCCAGGGAATGTTAGAAGATAATGGTGATATTTCAGAAAATTTTCTGACTAAGCAACTTTTTCCTCAAATGTTGTACTCAGTTCTCAAAATTGTAGATAGCGGGCAAATCATAATCCTAATTTTATTAATGAATCCAAGGACCAATATAGTCTCAAAGTAAATGTATGGTGTGAAATGTCAAATGAGCGAATTGTAGGTCCCTTCTATTTTAGACAAAGTTTAAATGGCGAACGGTATTCGAACTATTTACGGACCGAGATATGTACTTTTATCGATTACCTACCATTACAAGAGCGAATTTGTTTATTCTTTCAATAAGATGGGGCTTTTATTCATTCTACGAATGGAGTGCGGAAGTGATTGAACAATGAGTTTGGTGAGAAGTGGGTAGGTCGATATTCAGGTAATCCTTGGCCTACTAGGTCTCCAGACGTAACACCGTGTGATTTTTATGGAGTTACCTGAAGAGCAATGTTTATAAACAGTTATACAAAAAAATTCAAAAAATTTCGAAATTTTTGTCTTTCCTATATGTATTTAGTTTGCGAATTTAAAATAAAAAGTTATGTCCAACAAAAAATTCGATTCTTCCTGTATAACTCCAGAACTGAAGAAGCTGGACGAGATTTTTTTCAGTATCGTAATTCTCTCTGAATTACGTGACTTCGTTATATTTCATTTTTTACCGTTACCTAAATCCCAATGCATACATTTCAATAGCCATGTATAACAGATATTTCATCAATTGAAAATTAGAGAAAAACTACAAAAACTCGAGCACAGTCCTGGCCAGCAATCGCTTGAAACGCATCTTTCAAAACATGAAACGAGCAGCTCTTTATTTTTTCGGCTAATTAGTGTCAGCAGTGAAAAGTTAGGTTATGTTCACCTCTTGAAAATGACCAATTTTTGCGTAGAAACTTCAATTTTAGGCTCGTGAAATGAGTAAGTGTCTATAGATTGAATCTTGAAAAGGAAGCTGTTACGTTCTATGGTTGCTTTTTGTGACATTTGTATCTTGAAATATGTGTTCAAAAGACGACAATACGTAAGTGATACCAAAAGGTTGTCCCTCCCTTCCATAAACCCCCTAATCTTATTTTTCATGGGGTTTTACAAATTCAAAACCGTTCGCATGAGTTGAATTTTGTCAGTGGCTTCTGAGTAACCTACCGATACAAAGCTAAAAATGGTTATTTAACGAACAAGTGTATTAATAAGGGCTATTAACAATTGAGATATTTTAAAGCGTAAGCGAGCGAGCGCGTTAATGTTCGAGACTGTTAATCGCCATTTTAATTCACGAGTTCGTTACAAAACTTTTCCGTTGACCGTAATTTTCAAAAAAAAAAGGTACCTCTTGGAAACCAGCATTTTACCAGCCGGCTGCGTGACTATCTAGCTATTAATGCTACTTTCAACTTTACTGATATATTTTATGTTTTCTGAATTTTTTTTACAGAACTTCGTCACTATCCATCTTTTGATTTCAAAATAAAAGTAGAATTTTAAGAAATTAAAATGAAATAAATAATGACAAGTACTAACACAGCTACTTGATTTCAAAATAAATGTTTTAGCGGGTAAGTATATTTGGTTGCATACGACACAGGTCACTATATAAATATATGTATTGGAGCAAGTACGTTGGGTTCCATATAAGTGAATAGGTGATTAATAGAAAATCATTCATTAACAGGGGTTATTAATCAACGATTTTGAGTGCGTTAAAATACATCGTAAATAAACGGTCGACGGAAAAACTCATTATAACTAGAAATGATGATACAACATTCTTTACACAAAATGATTTGAAAAAATTTGGGATGTAGGATATCTCCAGGCTGTACAAAGAACACATTTCACTTACTGTTATTGATCTATGCCAAAGAGTTTATAGCACAGAATACTTCAACTACACAGAGGCGCCACTAGAAGGAGGCCCAGCAACATTTTAAGGTCAAATTTCTATGAACTGAATTTAAAATTAGAGCGGTAAATTCAAACCGTCAGTTGAAATAGATTTCAGTTGATCCGCCTTTGAGAATATTCGTGGTGTTACCTCAAAGCAATTTGATCGAGTTTCAGATTTCTGGCAGAATTAACGATAGTATTGTGAGCACGAGTTGTATTTATTGAGATAATTTCAAGAGACAACGAAGTCAGGAAAACATATATTCTTGTTCATTTTAGTTCAATGAATAAAAGCTGTCAGACTGACATTTATAGTGTCATCCTTGCTAGCAAGATATATCCTTCATTGGTGTTTGCATGCGTGGTTGCCCATGACGACGTGGTATTACCGGCTCAAAAGGAAGGAACTGTGTACTATCAGTGAAGCACCGTTTTTATTGGTTCTCATATCGCAGGAGATGCGAGTTTCATATAGCGAGTGAAATTATCATTCTCATACGAATGACTGTGATATGTGAATATATTTCTTGCATATTGCTTTGATTTTTTAAGGTACTTCTTGGTATATTGAGAGACATTTGTATTATCTATCAAATTTTATATTTTTTGACGTCAATTATTTCAATGTTATTTTATACGACTTGAGTTTTCCAACTATTTGAAATGAAAGCTTCAATATGAATCTAATCTATCTGTCCATTCTTTTCTCCCACATCGAACGGCAAGTGAATACTTTTCCATACAAATGATGATAGATAGGTGATAACTTCAAACAGTATATTTTCTTAACATACTGGTATCGTCATGGGCCCCTATTTGGTGAGTTTTGCAACTTTGTAATATTTTTCTAAGTGGGTGATTTTTGGTAAAATTTTCCATTTAGCGTTCTGTTTAAACGCTTTGTAGGTGAATTTTTAATGAAATTAGGTTAGAATGAAACCACGAAAATTGGAAGGTAAATTCTGTCGATTAATTTTCTCGGCACATGAACATCTTTCAGTAGAAATACTTTGGTTGAACATATTTTCCTGTTGGCAACTGAAATACCTATCTGAAAGATGTTTTTTGCATGAATAGACGTTTTGACAGAAATAAAAATCATATATTTTTATGAGTTTACGAAAAATGCGTACCTATTTATCTCTACAAAAATTATCTTGAATTATATGTAAAACATATTGCGAAAACATTCAGATAAATGTTTCTTTTAATAACTGACGAACGATTTTTTCATCATTCAAATCGAAACCTAATTGCCATTTCGAAATAAATGTCATCACACAAATCCATATCCGTCACAGGCCGCCATAAGCATGGCAGTGTTTACAAAAACCCTTTCAAATTAAAATAAGCAGATAGTGGCATATTAGCGGCCAAACACATTTCTGTCACTAAATGCCTATGGCAGTCTTCTAAGAGATGGATGGACATGTTTCTAAACGTATTTAAAGATAACTGACAGTTTCGATCTCTGGCGATTAGTCAGTAAAGAGTGAAAGTTATTTATAGAGAAACCCACAGGCGTCTCGGAGCTTATTATCTGGGCGGTGTTGGATGGAAATGCGATATTTCAGAATTTCACACATTTTTAAATTGTTGCTTACTTATCACGGGTGCTTATTAAACGATAGGAACATCGTGAAAATTTAGTTTATCAAGCAAATGGTTTTGTAAAATACCGATCTTTCTTAGAGGCCCATGGTTCGGTTCAGTTATACAAGGTGTTACAAATTCGATTCTCACCTTGGAATCTCGGAAACTATTAGTTATACAAATATGGTTAAATTGGGGCAAGGTTGCGCATTCACCTGACTAACAATATGCCGTTGAGAAATCTCTAAAATTCCAAGTATATCCGGAGATTCCAGAAAAAAACAAAATTTTGGAAAATCGTTTTTGTTTCTGACTTTAATTTTCAAAGTATTTGAAAATGAATCACACTTTCACTTTTACCACTTTTCCCCTGCTACATAATAGTGATTTCAGATTTGCTATCCGAAGAATATTATTCATTTTATATACGATTATTTTCCCTCCTTCTCAATCTTCCGAACTCTCTAGCAATACTGTGTTGAAGGTCCTCAATATTTTGATATTCCCTCTGACCGTAAGCTCTATTTTCCAGAGTACCTTATAAGAATGTATTCATATTCTCTATCCATTTGTCACCAAACCCTTCAGTCAGATAATTAGATAATTGTCTGGTACTGTGAGTTGGAGCACCATCATGTTGAAGTCAGATGTTGATATAGTTAGCCAATGGTAGATCATCGTGATATTCTTCGATTATCGACATCAAAAACTGATTATAGGTATCCATTCAGAATTCCGTCAAAAAAATGAGGCCTCAAAATTATTCTATCTTTGTAAATACACGTTAATACTAAATCGCACTTGCGGTCAAATTTCTCGAACTGCCTGGGGTTGTTTATGCTTCAAATGTGTTCGTTATTTTGATTCGACAATTCGTAGAAATACCTTCATCTGTTCAAATTACATTTTCCAGGAAAACATTTATCGTCATCAGGTCTTCTTTAGCCTATAGCAAAATTCTAATCACCTTTCGGTATCACCTTGATGCAAATTTTGAGATATGAGTATTCTGTAACATTTGAAACCACTTTTGAATGACAAGCACTTGTATTACAAACAATCATGTCGGAGGAAATCTGACGTGTAGATTTTTCCGGGACACAATGTCTAATTAAATTCATATCAAATCAAATCAAATATTCTTTAGTTTCCTGATCGATTCTGTCTACATATTTTTTCCTCAGCTTTTCGAATGAACTGAACTCGGTAAGATTTTGATCCAATAACTTGAACATTATTTCGATGTTGTTTTCGTCTTTTGGGATACAAGTTTAAATACATTTTCGATGTCCGAACACCTATTGTATTCGTAATAAATTTGATTCATATCTCTTTTTTCTTCATTCGTTATTTCCATTTTTCGCAAAAAAATTCAACAACCGTTATGTAGCAGGAAAATAGTGGTAAACGTAAAGGGCCATTAATTTTCGAATCCTTTGAAGCCAGAAAAAAATTAAAACCATTTTCCAGAATTCCGGTTTTTTCTGGGTTTCTCCGAATATATTGGGAATTTCAGAACTTTCTTAACGGCATAGTGTTATTCAGCAACTTTGCCCCAATATTAAATCAAAATTAGAGGAACAATAAATATTTTGAATCCAAAAAATTAGAGTATTTTTGGGACATGAAAAGGTAAGTTTTCACCAAAGAAGCCCGTAACATTCTTATGCAAATTGGGTCCCGGTTAAAGTCGCTGAAAGTGATATTGCTTGAGTCGAGTATATCAGAAGTGTCCATGCATGCATGGGCCCAACCATGAAAAATGAACAGTTTCTTGTCTACCGGATATTGAGGGATTCTATCAGCTGAAACTAACTTAGTGTAGCTATACATATTCCAGCTATACATATTCCAGCCAGCATATTGACATATTTCTTACTTTCAATGCTCAATTTAGGAATTTCGTGAAAGATGTTTCTAATGTATAGATGTTTGTATGTAACGGCGAAAACCAGGCACCATTAGTGAACCAGTACATGTAAAATATCATCAAGTATCATTTGATCATATCCATTTTTTAGTGGATAAGTAGTCGGGAATTATTTCAATTATTATCTGCGTTTCACATTCGAACTAAGGAGGAAAAGTTCTCTATGTGAAAACAATTGTATCATAGAGGATACTTTTTAAAGAATACTAAAAAAACGTTCTATTTCGAACAATTATACTGATAGTTCAATTCCAAATAGAACATTTCAACAGATATTTGAAAGAAAAGAATAAGTATATAAAAAGAATGGAAGTAACGGTAGACAAAGTAGACCTGAAGCAGCTAGATCAATTATTGGGTACAATTTGTTTGAAATATGACAAATAAAACAAGATATCAATGAGCTCTAGTAAGTAGTGATGATTAACTTGGAGTTGTCTTTTAGCAGCATCAGAAATAACATTTGTGAGTATTGTAGAGGGATAAGCGAATTTTTATTCATGCATATCCCATGAACCACAAAACACTCATTATATAAGAGCATGCAACGAGAGTTCGAACTCCAGACTTGCAAGTAAAATAATACCCTTGAATTTTTGTATTGTCACTATCTTCTTCTGCATCGTCAATTTCATCGATGTTTTTGGGACGACATGTAAGCCATAAATGATATATCATGGAATTTTTAAATCGGGAGAAACTCCTTACCCTTATTAGGCCAGGTTCTGGTATTCTGTCTGCGTTCATCAACTCCTAAAGTCGAAATTCTTCCTCATATTTATTTCTCTCTCTGGACTTGAAGATAAGATGGAGCTAGTTTAATTATTTGATGAACACCATTCGACAGTTTCCTCAGATAATCTAAAGTTAACATGGAAAAATCTAGTACTTGTTGGGAATTTAAACGTACCCATCTTCAAGCACTTCTGTTGCTTTGATTTTCAATATCTGCAAATTCTAATTCTGAAATTCAACATATTCATCCGCTATTTAAATAAGTTTGCTTGTGAACTTCGCCTCCAGTGACCATTAGAAAAAAGAAGATATTATTCGATGAAATACTTTTGTTATATCTGAAATAATAATAATTAACTAAAAGACATTCAACACCTGGTAGAAAAAAACTCGATTCTATATGATTATTCAAAGCAAATTTCTCAGTTATTGAATGGTGCTGAAACAAATATGCACAATTTGAATACTTTGTTTTATGCACCCGTTTTGGTTCGTTATCAGTTAACAGCCTTCCTACTTTTTGCGAGAATATAAACCCATCAATTATTGATCACTGTTTGATTTTGTTTTACGATTTCTTTCAGCGAAAGGAGTCTCGGATAATTTATTATGAACGAACAGTAGGCATCATAATAGTGTAACTCGAGTTATAGCTCAGAATTTTAAAGCATTTTTATTTTGAGTGTCCCTATGGAGTACTTATAGGAAAATAATATTATATTATATATTAGGGGACTGATGTGGCCCATTCATTTCCGCGAGTGGAGTTTGTTACTCGAGGGCTGTGTCCGCTAAAGTTGATAAGTAGGAGTTAAATGTTCAACCAGTTTGCCTTAAAAAATTTCAAGTCACTCAACTATGTTAACTACAAACAAGACATGGTCTAACTAAACAAGTTGTCAGTGTCATAAATTTTGTGATTTTTGAGATAAAAAATTTCGACTTTCCAATGAAATTAAGGATAATATATGAGTTTGTAGGTAAGTCCCTAGAGATTAAATGAACCACTTTACTCCATGTTTGGAGGAACTTAAGGATGCAATTTAATGTTGGAAGCGAAAAAACTAAAAGATCCTTGCCATTCCTTTCAGGCACGGACATTTATATTATAATAGTTCAAGAAACACAACTGATGAATAAGCATATCTTGCAGATGAGAAAAAACAACTGGTACACCATATGTACCATATGCACTTAGTGCTTGCCTGTGTGAAGGTTCTTCCTAAAGTAGGTATATCTGATATAATTCTCATTCACAGAAGTAGATCATTAATTTTTTATTGAATATTATTTATTATATGAAAAACTAGAAATAGACCGGGAGATGGTGACACAAAATATTAGGTCATTTGTACGAGTATGGCGGTTCTTCCGGGGTCTAATTACGGAATGATAAAAAAGAAAATGATGGTCATAGCACTGGTACCGGCGGCCCAATCGCATGGGCGTTAATCGAACGTGTCGGATACATAACGAGTGTCGAACGATTTGTTCAAAACGAAGTAGGCGGTAGCGTAATGCCATACTTCTCCGGTGGGACACGAATACATAAATTTAAAAAAAAAAACAATTCAGCCATTTGTACCAGGCTAACTTTTGAGCAGCTTATCATCGTCGAGTAGCCGTTCACGGAAATCACCTTGCCATACGTTCCCGACGGTTCCTAATGGCCGCCATACCTCCGCAAGGGACTCAATTTTTTTTTGCTAAACGATTTGCACCAGCCAAAACTTTTTTTAACAGTTTTCTGTATAATCATAAATAGAAGTCTGATCATGCCATACCTGTGGGAGGTGGCGAATATGTACAATATTTTTTGAAATTTCTAAAATTTTATACCAGTATGGCGCCACTTCTTTCCTTTACTACAAATATAGCAAATATAATAATGGTCACATTGTATCATATAATTTTCAAAAATCCAAATGCAATACTGGTACAAATCGTCAATTTTTTTTTAACATCTTGGCTCAAGTCCGACAGTCGTCCGCCCCTTGGTTACAATCTGAAATAATTTTTTTTTGTAGAATTACATCCAAACGAACAGAATGCAATGATTCCATAATGTAAAAAATGATTTTACGTATTTTACAGTCAAAACGTGTCGAAAAAATAAGATTTTCAAGTATGGCAGCACTCTTTCCCCCTACTAGACGTAACGGTCACATTTCATCAAATACTTTCCAAAAGTCCAAATGCAATACTGGTACAAATCGTTTAGCGAAAAAAAGAATTTTACTCCCTTGCGGTGTTAGGACGGCCATTGGGAACCGTCGGAAACGTATGGAAAGGTGATTTCCGTGAATGGCTACTCTACGATGATTAGCTGCGCAGAAATTAGCCTGGTACAAATTGTTGAATTGTTTTTTTTTAATTAATGCATTCGTGTCGGTATGGCGGGCTGTAAGTCACACCGGAGAAGTATGGCATTACTACTACCGCCTACTTTTTTTTATCGACTATTGGAAAATACAAACATTTTTGTGGAACAAATCGTTCGACACTCGTTATTTATCCGACACGTACGATTAACGCCTACGCGATTGGGCCGCCGGTACCAGCGCTATGACTATCATTTTCTTTTTTGTCATTCCGTAATTAGACCCCTGAAGAACCGCCATACTGGTACAAATGACCTAATATTTTGTGTAACCATCTCACGGTCTAAAATGATTACCCTAACAGAATATTCGAGAAAAATTGGTCAAAAACTGAATGTCGAGACTATAAAATAGACAAGCGCGACTATTTGAATAATCAATTTCGATACTCAGTATTTTAAGTTCTGAAAGTTAACAAATAATTCCAGTTCCTATTTTTATTTCTTTAATTCTAATCTTGTTTGTCTGAACATATATATATAGAAAAACTGCAAAATCCTATGAAATATTTCTCTCAAAGATGAGAATGCACTAAATAAATTGACCACCCCATGCATGTACCGACAACTTACCGACGCCAGTGATTATAGTGAATTAGTACACACGTGGTATCAAGAGACTCTTCCCAATATAAATTCTTACTTAAGCCTCAGCCACATAAACAAGACATTTTGATGAGGAGTGTTTACTCAAGGGACATATTCCTAATTTATGAGACAATAATTAAGGTGCATTGAGAGATGAGGAATGCACATTAGATCTTGAATGTGTGCACACTATTTCCTTCAAATCATGATAACAGAAGAAAGCCGCGTTCGTTTCTGAAAGATGGGGCATGGAATTCTAAAAATTATACCCTATGCAAAGAAATGTTTCTTTACAACGCAGAATTTGCCTATTGCACTGCACCATGCACCACTCCAGATTGTATCGCCAGTAGTCACCAAAGTTGACTTCGTTATAAGGGTTTCTCTCGGGGACCGACTCTCAAAATCCCTGCATGCCCTCGGTTCGCTAGAAGTGGAGATGGTCGTGAGTAAAATATATGCGAGCGTTGAGGTGACTATAAAAAAACTATTCACCTCACTCATACAAAAAAATATTGTCACCTCGTATTTTCCTTCGACAGCAAGTTCAATACTAGCTCCTTCCTGAATTACTAGAAAACCGGAAAAAGAAGAGCAAATTTTCAAAGTTATACATGGTGGCCAACTGAAAACAAAAAGCCATTTCTAGGACCTGCGTCAACATTTTAGAAAAACGTTTAGACCCGTTGATTTTTTATTAAATGGGGACACTCATTTCGGCATATTTTATTCCGCCATTTTCACTCCCAAGCGAATGTAATAATTACCCGATAATATTTGAATGGCAATGGTGCTCGAATAAGATGTCTTTTGAAAGCTCTTCCAATACTCTTTATTATAGTCGTGATGGCAGCAAGTGAGAAGGACGTTGCGAACAGCGTCTGTAAACACTGTTATAAAATAGTGAAAAATTGCATCAAATGTAGTGTTTGTAATTCTATTGCACATCCCAGCTTTGCAAAAAAAATGAAAAATGTGAAGTTTGCAGGAGGTGGAATGTTTTGTTGTGACAATATGGATGATCTATCTAAATCCACAGGTGATATTCCCGAAAACTTATTCACAGATAATCTTCTAAATTTAGATGAGAATCATACAAGGAAAGAAATCATATATCTCAAAACAATAATCAGTCACAAGAACTTTATAATTCGCAAGCTGCAACAAAAAATAGACTCCCCACTCTCCTCTTCCACAAATGAACATGCCTGATACAGCAATACCAGCCCAAACGAAGATTAATGACATTTGTGAGTTGAAATCAACTGAGTCGGCAGTGGCGAATATCCCGTCCACATGTACTCTGACGGGAAATGTTCAGCATAATCTGAATTCGAATGACACAGAATCAGAAGTAGTCAACAATGAAACATGGTCACAAGTTACACAAAAGAAGAGAAGATAATTTTTAGTTGGTAGAACAGAAACACCTTGTCGAATCTAAACTGTTCCTAAATTATTATCTCTGCACGTGACAAGACTCAAACCTTCAACTGAACCGGAGGAACTGAGAAATTTCCTAGAAGTACATATTGACGGTTTCAAATGTGAAACTCATCAGTCGAAACAACCCGAAATATATGGATCAATGAAAGTAACCATTATAGGCAGGGACAACTGAAAACCGCATGGAGACGTGAAATCTGGCCAAATGGCGTTTTAATATCATTTTTTATGAGGAAAGGGACTACAACGACGTTGCGTCCCCAAAACAGTTGAGCAGTCCCTTGATCTCTTCTACAGACCCACTGTCGATACCCACACATCCTTCCGCTCTAAGAAAAATTTCAAGTAATCTGTTGGGAATTACATCCGTAATTACCCACTCAGTAATCGTAGGTAATATCCCGAGACCATGACAAATAGCCGACTATTATTTTCTTCATAATTCTATCGAGAGTAACTTGTTTCTTGACAATTTAATGAGACCAGATGAACTTTAATAATCTGAATAACTCCCAAGAGCTTTAGCTCGAGGGAGTTTACTCTTCACGGTATTTTCTGGGATGGATTTGATTATATAAGCAATGATTTCTGTAATAGAAGACAATCCAAAACGAAACATTTCTATTTTGAGCGACTGAGTTGTCAACGTTTGACACTTATACAAACAAAAGAAAGCTTTGTTTACATGAATAGCCGTGTTTACCTAAATATCCGGTTATTTACCTAAATAGCCGCTCATATCACATATCATGTGACTTTAGTCATGAAAATTCATTGGTGTAGCAATGTGTGAATGAAATAATCAAAAAAATTATTCGTATTGAAATAGTTTTAGCTTTTGATATGTCAGATATATTATGTGTATCTGAGAGTTGGTGCGGTTTTGATTCACTAAACTCCGTTAATCTAAACGGTTACACCATAGCTGATACATATTGCCGATCTAATAAAATACACGGAGGGACCATCATGTATACCAAAAATTCATTACCTCTTAAAAATATTTCATTTCTAAAAAACGTTCAGAGGAATATCATTCTGAATGTTGCGGAATATACTTCAAAGTAAGTAACAGCAGTTTGTGTTTATTCAATGCACATAAATCTCCTTCTGGTGATGTGGATTTATTTATAAAGAAAATGTCCAGTGTTTTAACTAAAGTTTTTAATTGTTATGACTATGTCATTTGGTGATTTTAATATAAATCTACTGACAGAGTCTCGGGACAAAACATTGTTTGTAGATTTTATGGAAAGTTTTAATATGTTGTGTCAAAATAATGAACCCACTAGAGTTGCGATAGACAAAATTGACTATTTTCTCATGCACCACTCAATGAAGTATGAAGAATCAGTCGTTTACCTTCATCTCGGTGACCATTTCGGCCTTGATATAAAAGTATGATCTCATCAGGAGTCCTGAAACTCCTAATAGTAACAAAGAAAACTTTGATGTTCGAAACCTGTCAGACTGGCTAGCCTATCTATAAAATTAAAAAATGAAGATTTTCTCGAATTATTTCAGTTTCCTGATGACATTGATCAATCTTTTGCAACGTTTATCAATATTTTAAAATTTTATTTTGATCTTACCTGTCCTGTAATAACTGGAAAATATAATCGCACAGACTCTTCTATTAAATGGATTAACAATGAGATAGTGAGAATGGGAGATGATTTGAAGAAATTATACTGGTTATCTAAAAACACATCTTATCCAAAGGTTTTACAAACCTACAAAATTCAGAAGAAACAATATGCAAAAATAGTAAACGAAACTAAAATGGCGGCTTTTCAAAATTCTCTGGATGAAAAAACCCCAAGACACAAACAAAAGTTTATCTGGAAAACAGTGAACAAAAAAACTGGTAAGCAAAACTCTCGAAATGTCCAATCGATAGAAATATCTAATAAAATTGTTGACAACAAAAAATATATAGCAAATGCTTTCGTGGAATACTTTGCATCATGTGCAAGCATTGCTATCACTAATCATTTAAGGGATGCCACTTTCTCAAATCACACAACTTTGTTTATTCAAAATACTTTTCATTATATAGAAATAGATAGTCATGAAGAAACATCTGCCATATTGTCCCTAAAATCGTCCAACGCAGTAGGTATTGATTGCATTCCTACAAAAGCCATAAAACATATCAAACCATATATTAGTAACCCTTTAGCGTACTTAATAAATAAATCTGTCGAGTTGGGCAGATTTCCATCGGATGTCAAAATTAGTATTGTAACACCAGTCTTTAAAAAAGGTAACCAACTTTATCTCGAAAACTGTCGACCAATCATCGTCCCCACAGTACTCTGTAAAATTTTTTAAAAATGCATTTATAAACATATGCTTTCATTCCTATTTAAATTTAATATAATAACAAATCACCAACATGGCTTTCTTCCCGACAGGTCTACAGAAAGTGCCACAACAGGGTTTTTCAATTACATTCATAGCCAACTTGATAAAAAGAGGTATGTTGGCGCTCTTTTTCGATCTCTCCAAGGCTTTTTTGATTTCATTGATTTATCAATAATAAAAAATAAACTATATGCATTGGGTTTCAGAGGAGTTTTTCTATGCTGGTTAACCTCTTACCTCTATTTGAGGAGAATTTGTGTTAAGATTGAAAACAACACATCAGAATTCAAAGACGTCGAGCGGGGAGTACCCCAAGGATCCATCTTAGGTCCTCTGATATTCTTACTATATGTCAATGATCTTTCTTTACATACTAACGCTGATTACACTGTATTATATGCCGACGTCACTACTCTAGCAGCTGATGCTGAAACCCGTACCGAGCTTGCCTATAAGCTTAACATACTAGCTGAAAAATTCATAATGTGGTGCAAAAAAACTCTCTAAAAGTAAATTGCAATAAAACTGTAGGAATGCAGTTCTCTTCTAGGAATCAATTAACTAGCCACTTCACTGTCAAAGTAGAAAGCGAGAATATTCATCTATTTACTAAAACAAAATTTCTAGGCGTAATACTGAGTTGGATATCTAACGTTGACTATGTCTGTAAGAAACTAAACAGTGTTTACTATACTATACTGCAACTAAAAAACATTTTCAATACTGAGCAGCTTCTCCAAGTCTACTATTCACTCGTGTATTCTACTATATCTTATAATATCATGCTATGGGGAAATGCAACTAGTGCATCCAGAGTATTCATTTCACAAAAAATGATCATCAGGTTGATATTTAACTTAAATTTCAAGCAAACACATAGATATCATTTCAAAAACCATGAAATTTTAACATTACCTTCAATATACATCTTTAATGTATTTTATATGCTAAAAAACATTTTCTCTGAATTTTCTGAAAACCAAGATTTTCATAACTATTTAACAAGATTTGGCCAACAATTTTGTGTTCCTAAGCATTCAACAACCCTTTATGAATCAAGTCCTCAGTATAATGGCATAAAGTTCTTCAATCATCTCCCATCTGCTCTAAAATATATCACAGACCATAAAATCTTCAAAGGGCGCCTGAAGAAATTTTTAATAGAAAAGTGTGTGTATAGCATTTCCAGTGATTTTATGTGCTGATGTATGTATACTTTTCATAAATTTTATAAATTTTGTACTATTTTCTCTCATGATATATCATCATTGTATAATCAAGAAAGATGAATAAATGTTATTAATATTATTAATTTGAAATAATATTTAAATTTTACAATTCCGCCCAATACTTGGAAATACATGTTAAAATTCGAATTGTATTCAGTCCTAAAACAATAAAGATTTTGTTTGAAACATTCGCGCACATTCCGAAGCATTTCCAGAGTGATTCGATGGCACTCATCCTTGATTAATTGACGCAAATCTTTCAACTACACTGGTTGTATTTCATAAATTTAACTTTTAATTCGTCAACACAAAAAAATCAAGAGTCTATAAATCTGGTGACCGTGGAGGCCATTCTATGCTGCCTCTTCTCCCATTTCAATGCCGTGGAAAACGTTTGTCTAATTACTGACGAACAATTAATGCTTAATGCCGAAGAGCACCGTCCTGTTGAGGAATTAAATTATCTTCATATCAGTCAAGGCAGGGTCAATAACGTCGTTCAGTAATTGCGAATATATTTCACCAGTCAAATAACCAAGTGGAAAAGAGGGACTCACCAATCGGTCACCACAAAATGTCAGATCATGAACTAGGTTCGAGCCTAGTTCAAGTACAATAATTACCTCAATGTAAATTTAACATCAACTATACAGTGAAAGACTTGTTCAAGGCACAAAAGTACTGGAGTGGGTACTGTGATTAACTTATTCAGACGTAATGGGCCAGCATCCTTCAGTGTCACCTGAGGCAACAGCAAGACGGACCAATGGGGGTGATGTTCTTAGTGAGTATGCATAATAAGGAGACTCGTAGTACCTAGACCAAGAGATATAAGGCTTATAACTTCCCCAAAAAGCTTTTCTTCACCTCTGCATAAACTGGTGTAGTGATGATAGTATTTCGGGAGAACATCGATCAAGAAAATATCTATGAAAGTGAGGCAGATCGTCAACTTTCTGCGATGTTCCAAAGAAGAAAGCGATTATGTCAAGAAGGCATCATCGACGAGAAGAACTGCTCTTTCTTGGACATAATCTAAAAGCTGTAGTATAGGGTTTGGAGTTATACTGCACATATGGAAAAAATATTCCAGAACTTATATAATTGAGAAGTCAACTGCAATGGATAAGTCGTGTGTACCATGATAGTTGTAGTCAGGCAACGCTGACTACAGCCACCTCTTAGATGGATTACTCTGCCGTCCTAAGCAAAAAAGCCGTATCTACAAAAAATGTGAATATGGAGATATTGGTTCCTGTAGTCTTGAAACACTCTAGGTTTAACTTTCTCCAAAGAAAAAATTACGTAAACTAGATTTAAATAGCCAAAGTGAATCAAACATTTTGCCTTACTGACGTAGAATGATGGACTTCAAATAATTTAATTGTTGACTTTGTTAGGAATCACTCGATAAAAGGTAAGGTCTTTGTCTTCTCTAGCTCGCTCAAATCTCTTTCTAAAAAGATTTTCCGCCAAACAATAATTGCATTTCCATTAGTTAATATACCTTCTAAAATAGCCAAAATTTTCATCCTCCGAAGGGTTGTCTGTGTAATAAACTGCTTAGCGCTAAGGCAACCGTCATCATACACCATTGATCAAACAACGACATGTTTGATTTTTATAATGAACCATTATCAATCCTCTTATTCTCAACAAACATTGTATTCACTTACTTTCTGTCTTTAAAAATTTTCAATAATTTATAGCTCGATGAAATTTTAATAAAAAATGCATTCATATCATGTTTATACAGGGTACTCCACATTCGATGGCCTATTAGACGTTTCTGGAGAATGGAACGACAGATCATTTTAAAAATTTGTGTGCATGGATAATTAAACATGCTCTACCCGTATTTTCATCAATACAATGTTGCCACTTGTATCAGAAAGTATTAGCTACCTTGTTATTTCAAATGAAACACCCCATATATTATATAATTTTTGGAATCCTTGTAGAAGTCCTTACAACTTTCCCTATACCTATCTGTAACGGTTTTCGAAAAAAAATAATTTTGTCAAATTTTTGTGTAAAACCTGACCATTGAAAAATTACATTTTTGTCATAATGCAAATTTACAAAATATTGAAATATGGGTCATAGCTGCATGAGGCCATTAGGTATTCTGTCGATGAACTGAATATCAGTTTCATCATACAGGGAGGCTCAGAAGTAACTTCCTTTCGGGGACAAAATGACTGAAATTAAGTTTTTTCAAATGGAACACCCTGTATATTATATTATTTTCGAATTCAACCAACCAGTTTCAATAAGTTTTATGGACTATGTCCTATACCTATCTCTTACCGCTTATGAGATATAGATAATTTCATGATTTTTCTTCTTTTATTTCAACCCAGAAATAAAAATGTAGGGGAGTGGGATCTAATCAGTGAGATCTCTGCTCACTTCAAGTGTACAATGTCAACTGATACCCTCAATTATAATATAAGTTCTCAGAATATCCAAATATTTTTGTAATTCAGTTTTCCTCATGAATGCAAATTGAAAATTCATCAACCATAACTATACAAAACACCCTTGATTATCCATGCCCACAAATTTTTAAAATGATCTGTCATTCCATTCTCCAGAAACGTCTAATAGGCCATCGAATGTGGAATACCCTGTATATGTGGATCAAAATGAATAATTTCAAGCTCAAATCGGCCAAATGTAAGGATTGTTTTTTTGTGCTAGTATATTATACAGTGTGCCCAAGATAAGAATGAACAGCATGGGGATATCGGAAACGGTAAGTGATACGGGGTCGATTAAATTAGAGAAAAGTAGCGCATTTATGTGCCTAATAATATGCCATTTAGAAAGTTTTAATATTCCGAGTAGTTTCGGAGATATCCGAGAAAAACCGAAATTTGAGAATTTCGTTTTTATTTTCTCCTAGCTTTATTTTCAAAGGAAATGTAAAACAAATAGCACTTTGCCATGGCCACTTTTTGAGGACTACACGATAACGTAAGCAGAATTTTTCTGCGACGTTTCGTCTTTTAGAAAACATCATCAACTTTGTATTTTTATATGGGCCGAAACTAAAGTATACCCTGTATACGACTCCATATTTCATTGTGAATACAGCAACGTATCAAACAATATGATTTCGGAACAATTTCTCGCGCAAAATGTAATTTAGTGATTACTTAATATGTTTTTCTTCAATTTTAGATAGTAGGCGCTGGAAAAAATGACATATTTTGGTACATGAAATAAATTGATTAGTCCTATTTATACTAAATTTAAACTTACCACTTTCCAGAATTTTTGCGTTGTTGAATACAAAGATGAGTCGCCAAATCAAAAGTTTACTTTATAAATGTAATTGTAATGTAATAACAAGGAGCTGATATGTATTACAGGAAACAAACAGAAACTTATAACAAGTGTTCAAATAACCCGCCGTTATTTTCTAAGCACAAGTACGCTCGTCTCACAGACGAATTTAAAACTTGAGTTAACATATTCGGACAAATATTGTTAAAGGAAGCAGTTACCAATCTTAGCAAATCTTCTTCATTTTGAAAATTATGATTAGAGTACACTTGATTCTTGATATGTCCCCAAAGGAAAAAGTCTAGTGGGGTTAGGTCGGGGGCCCTTGCAGGCCAGGGTGTATCACTATGAGTACCTATCCACTGTCCTGGGAAGCGACGGTTCAAATAATCACGAACAATTATAGCGTTATGTGCTGGAGCACCATCTTGTTGAAACCAGCAGCTGTGAGTAACCGCTAAAGGCAAATTATCTAGAGCATCTTCCAAATCATTTACTAACAAATTTATGTACCGCTCTTTTGTTAAATTGTTTCGGTAGATAAAAGGCCCAATTACATTCGTACCGAGAATCCCAACCCACATGTTAAAACCGAAACGATGTTGGTGTCTGGACACTTTGTGTACCCGCGGATTTTGTTGTGACCAATAATGAACATTCCGCCTGTTAAAAATGCCATTGTTGGTGATCATACTTTCATCAGACCAAATTATTTTGAAAGGGAAATTTTCATCGTCTTGGCATTTTCTAGTGTACCATTCACAAAAGGTTCTTCGCCTTGCATCATCACCTGGCCTGAGTCCATGACAAATCCTAAATTTATAAGGATGATATTTATTTTTTTTTAAAATGAAGTGAGCGGTGGATTTGGCAACTCCGGTATTATCTTCAATGGTGCGAGTAGATATCTCAGGATTTTCAACAACGGCCTGTAACACATCACGCTGACTTTCTTCATTAGATTGCTTTTGTCGGGAAACCACAGGTTTTTTAAATGATCCGTATTCTTTTAAATTAAAAACTAACCGTCTAAATATTGATTTACCAGGTTGTCGCCTCTCTGGATACTTATTAGAGTACGCACGTTCAGCATCAACACAATTTCTTTGGCACACAATGTAACATGACAACATATCAAATTTTTCAGTATTCGAAAAGCTGCCGTTTTCCATTTTTAACACAAATTAGGTAGGTAGCGAGATGTAAAAGTAGGAACGAAAATGTGTCAAAAATTCTACCAAACTACAGTATTATTATGACAACGGAACAATATGTGTCATTTTTTCCAGCGCCTACTATCTAAAATTGAAGAAAAACATATTAAGTAATCACTAAATTACATTTTGCGCGAGAAATTGTTCCGAAATCATATTGTTTGATACGTTGCTGTATTCACAATGAAATATGGAGTCGTATACAGGGTATACTTTAGTTTCGGCCCATATAAAAATACAAAGTTGATGATGTTTTCTAAAAGACGAAACGTCGCAGAAAAATTCTGCTTACGTTATCGTGTAGTCCTCAAAAAGTGGCCATGGCAAAGTGCTATTTGTTTTACATTTCCTTTGAAAATAAAGCTAGGAGAAAATAAAAACGAAATTCTCAAATTTCGGTTTTTCTCGGATATCTCCGAAACTACTCGGAATATTAAAACTTTCTAAATGGCATATTATTAGGCACATAAATGCGCTACTTTTCTCTAATTTAATCGACCCCGTATCACTTACCGTTTCCGATATCCCCATGCTGTTCATTCTTATCTTGGGCACACTGTATATGTTGGCTTAGTATAGTATTTACTCAGTTATGCAGGGACATTAATTTATTACCCCAAACGTGGGGTCAGGAAGAATATATCTTTTTTTGAGTTGACTTAGTTGCATTATAACATATTCATGAAAATCTGATATTTTTTAAATATAAATGTTACCAGGCATTTCGTGCGGCTTTAAATGAAGAACATAAGAGTTAAAGTAAAATAGTAATCATCGTTATGAATTTACAGCTTCCCTTTGAAATGATCTGTTAAAGAGGCCGGGTATATTTATTTATGGTTAAACATAGTTTTGAGGCTCATTTTATCATCCTTCCGCTTATCCCTGTTATGTTGACACGTAACGGTCATTATCGCCCCTTTGTCAACCCAGCTTATCTATATTGGTTAATCCAAAACAGATTCGGTAATTTTAATTCGTCGGGACTCAGATGAATACAATCAATTGGAAAATAGTCATCTCAGCAAGCGAATTACAGAAATTATAGATACAACAAAACTGTAATATTCATTTTCCATATATTATTTTATATTTCAACACTTTTACATGTTTAATTTGTTTACTTTTATTTTATATTATGGTGTCTTTGATACCTGGTAATCACAATATTTTGATTTGTCTTTATGAAGAAGTTGAACGTTTTTTAAATAAGAATTATCTTCCTCCTACAATAATTTCATTTGATTTAATATACTCAGTCAGCCATAATTTTTCCTGGATATAAATAATATCGAAATAGTAGAAGTTCTTTTTTTTCAGTTTTGTGTACTTTTTCGGTTTTGTAATATACCTAATGATAAGAAACATGCATATACGCAGGTTATCATTTTCCACAAAATGAAGGATGATATTCAATGGCTCTATCACAATCAGCACTTGCTAATAGTGTCCTCCTCGAGGACCATTTCACAAATGGATGACAGATATAATTCAATATCCGTAGGATGGAAGTAGTTGTTTTCTGTCAGATATTTGCCTTATTTATCTACTTTGTGGAAATGTGTGAAGAGAAGGGGATTTTCGATCTGAGTCGGAATTATTTCTTTTCATTTATTCGATTCCTCTCTGACACATCTCGAGAACTTTGTTCGATTCATTAATTTTCTTTCCTGAGTAATATATTAGATAAATTGATAAAAAAAAAATTGTTGATAAAGAATTTAAAATTCTTACTTGGCTGATAGCTGCAAAGAAGGAAAAAAAATAATGTGGCGTACTCGCGTATAACACATAGGATGAAGAAAATTTCCAGAAAACAGCTTGTAATAAAATGTATGTACGAAGTAGACATTGGTAATTTTGAGCATTGCAAGGTTTCACAAATGAAAATAATTTCAGAATTGCAGTCCAGTTATGAATATTCTTTATCTATTCACTTTCTAAAGAAATATATTGCTGTTTGTTGATGATATCAGAAAGTACCCTTGCTGATAAAGAGAAATAATGGGAATCTTGAAAAAGTTGATTGACGTGATAAAAATAATAGACAGCGTTTCTATACATTTCTGTATAAATACGAACAATCTGCTTGTACCTCCACCAATAAGATCTATATTCTGGTTACAAACTCAATTTTTGGTTTAGTTAAAAAAAAATGGTGTCTGTCTTTACTCTAGGAATAACCTATTTCGAACCCTACCCACTTTTTATTTTTTTTCAGCTTCACTTCAGAGGAAAAATACATGTGTATTATATGTAACCACATGTGTAAACACATGGTTATCACTAAAGTAAACATTCCGAGATTTTCTTTCATCAAACGCCATTATTGCCTCATCATAAGTTAATAATTTGGTGATATCGCTCTCAACTGACAAAACTGAGATCCAAACTTATTTTCATCGCAGTCCTGGACTTACTTTTCTGATTATAGTTTATTTTAAAAACGTCGTTTCGCTTACATTTTTCCCTATATGTTGCAAACATTATGGCCCACACTGTATGTCTCAGCTATCCTTGAAAAATTATAGTAGATGTTGATAGTGACATTGAAATCAACCTCCCTTTCTTTCATTTCTTCGATGGGATCCCGCGAAACCAGAAATCAACGGCGAAATAATATGGTGGATATTAATATGGACTTGGCTAAAATTATAAAATGGGATGCCAATAACTGAAATTCACTGCACAAAAAATCCTAGTTTGTAATGTCAGTAGAAAAACCGGCTAACAGTACCTATCGCCATATTTTTGTAATTCGATGTTAGTACAGGAAAGTAGTTGTTTTCTGACAGATATTTGACTCAAATTTTCCACTTTGTGGGATAGTATGTAGAGTAGGGGATTTCGACTTAGTCGAAATTATTCTTTTTATTTAGGTAAAGGTTGAATATTATTGGTCCAAAAATAGTTCCCTGTGGTACACTCATTTTATTTTATTAATGTCGCTATTGAATTATTCAATTTAAACGCATTGATGTCTATCATCCAAAAAGAAATATGAATATTGACCCCGGAGAATTTTTCTTTTGTTTTGGGCTCTCATAAAAGGGATTTTTGACAATTTTACCTGCTAGTTTTTTACCAATATTTGTCTAGTGTTCATTGAAAGCACCCACAATTTTTTGCTCATATCTTTCGCTTTTTTCCCTGTGGTGTTCATATGTTTTATTTCAGTAGTGTTACCCTTTTCTCGACAAATATTCCTTACTATTTTCCATAATTTATTGTAAGTTCTTTGATTTTATCTCAATTTGGCCTTTGTATTCCTCAGGATATCATCAAGTCTGTTTCTGTACCACGGCAAATGATAATAAAGGCCATTCACTACTCGCACAGGTCATGCCTTTGGGTAGACTCCTTGAGTATTTAGGAAGTAGTATTATTATTATTCATTTATTAATTGAATAACAAACAGGACTTGCCTAAATTACATGTTTCTGTTACATCATAGTGTTGATAGTTTTTCCACAGAGTATCATTATTAGGGGTTTGAATAGTTTCCAGTTTCCTTTTTTCTATAGTGTTACTGGATTTGATTATTCCGTTAGTGTCTTAATTTTATTGGGTTTGTGCATCCAATAATGTTATCATTCAATATTTTTATGATTTTTTGCTATCACTGCGTCCGGTATTTAATATATTTCCGTCCAGTCTACCTGTCGAAGTTGTGATTTTTTTATTTTGAATAATAAGAACAAATTCCTCACCAAATATCAGAGTGGATTATTATATAATGAATTATTGCTATGGAATTTTAAAACCATAAAACACATATTCAGATCCGTAGAGAAGGTCTGATCGCATGCTCTTTCATAACAGCTAACGTATTATTCCATACAGAACTTCTAAATTACATTTAATAGCGTGAAAAGTTGTGCTTGAGTACTTACAGTCGAAAATCATGTGTCGAAATGGAAACTTCCTCATTTTTTGAAAAGGAGCAGTAGATATAACATCATAGTCACAGTAAGTCGTATATTTTAATTGAAGTTAACTGAAGTTAAATTGTTGTTTCGACTTTTTCTAGTACCACTCATTGTGATAGTCAAACGTAATTATATGTCAAACTGGATATTGATAACTATAAATCAACAGTATTTTAACTGACCTAGGTCAACTTAAAAACATTTTTTTTTTCTGTTACACTGTTGACACTGCCAACAAGCAGTCGTCGGGGCTTCTTCACTGATATATTTATACGAAGTATTACAGATCCGTGCAATACCCCAATGTTCACAAAATTAGGATTTATATAAATAAATATGGTTAACCTCTACTTTTGTTTGTTTTCTTACTCAGAGTACAGGAGGTTTGTACGACCATAACAAACCATAAGAAGACTATCTTATGTGACATGTATATGTATTTTGAAAAACATATTTCGGTCTGTAGTGAAGCATTGTCTGTGAACTAAAACAAACGATACTGTGGATAAACACGAAATCTTGTGTTTGACCATCAATGCAACAATTAGGAAAAACATCTTAATTTGTAGAAAATTGGCAATATAGTATTGTAGTCATCCTCAAAAAGGCAATACAATTTTCTATGAGCTAGGATTCAAACCGAATCTAATCTAATAGAAAGTTTATTTTTGCATGAACGCATTTTGTAAAAGCAAGATGATTTCGTATAAGTGATTTTTTATGCAAAAAAATAAAAAAAAATCTATTTCATGGGTTGCAGATTTTGGGTTGCAGATAGTAAGCTTCCTCAAGACTTAGTGGCATTTTGAAGCTTACTAAATGCGCTCAGACGACATAATATG
Source organism: Chrysolina americana (assembly GCA_958502065.1). Taxonomy (NCBI): domain Eukaryota; kingdom Metazoa; phylum Arthropoda; class Insecta; order Coleoptera; family Chrysomelidae; genus Chrysolina; species Chrysolina americana. The sequence goes on from OY293419.1 coordinate 39,265,833, forward strand.
ACTCACGTCTTCTTTGACATTCCGTTGCATTCTCAGAATAGAAATTTGGTTACTTTTGATTGAAGCCCTATTTATGTTCGATACCCAATCCCTTAGATTGAATTGACCTATCGCCATAACTTCAATAGATTTGTTGACAAATTTCTCAATTTCTGTTTCAGAATCAAAACTGGCAATACAATTGTCTACATAAAAAGAAACTTTGAGAATTTGAGTTTTTTTTTTCAAGTTATCTGATGCTCGGGCTAAAAGCTAAAGGATGATTTATTGTTGCAGCTAATGAAAATGGACTGGGTTTCACCCCAAACACTACTTAGCAGCGAATCTCTGCCCACAGTACTGGGTACAGTTGCTTGCAGTAAGTACTGGAACTTGTCTTCTGAATCTAAATCTTCATCATTGTGTATCTTCTTGGACTGGCCCCAGAAACCTATCCAGTTCCTCACGTTGCCATCGAACTTTTTAAGTTCCAGTTGCGGAAGTTTGAATTATTGATCTATACTTTATGACTTCTCTGCAGAATTCCCCTTCGTCAAATTCTTTCGTTATTCCTTCTTCGCTGGGATTCGATAAGAACAGGAGGAGTTTGCGTTCAAAAGCGGCTGAATCCATTTATAAAAAATGTTCAGGAATCGACAAATACTTCTTATCAGTTCGCCTTAATGCACATAGAAAGCAAAAAAAGTCATTTGTAGTGTTTTAGGAAGTAGTTCGATGTTATTTGAAGTTCCGTCTCAAAAAGTAAATATTTCCTGAAAAAAAATTGAAAATGAATCTGGATATAGGTGGTTTTGATAACAAAGCTTCAAAAATTCTCAACAAAAATATATTTTTGTTATAAAACTGGAACACAAAATATATTTTTATTATGGAAAGTCAACAAAGATAACAAAAACAAAAAAACGATAAACATAAAATATTTAAATATGAAGAGCAGGTTCTTCATCTAAACAGTCACATGGCACATCCTGATCGCCCTCATCTCCTTCCTGGTCACTAGTTTCTGTATCTGCGTTAACCAGTCAACGCGCGGGATAGCCGAGTGTATCGTTACAGATCAGTGTTGCTAGATGCACCACTATGTTGTCGTATTTCTGAATAATATGAACACATTTGATCGTAGAAAAAGGAAATATTCAGCTTTGTTGCAAAAGGCCGAGTTTAATTCAAATTCACCACTTAGTAACTCTCAGGAGTTTGTAAAGATAATCAGATGCATTCTATTATCACCCAGTGTATATTGACGATATTTTGATACCCTCTTCGTCATATGAGGAATACTTACAACATGTTGAAATGGTTCTTAAACGTTTACATTCTGCAAGGATGACCATCAATTTGGCTAAGTCAAAATTCTTACAACAAGAAGTCAAATTTTTAGGCCACCAACTAACACCCGAGGAAATTTGTCCAGGCCCAGACAAGATCGAAGCTATTCAGAAATTCCTGAAGCATACGAAGGTAAAACAACTCCGAGCATTCCTAGGGTTGTGCAATTACTATCGCCGATTTTGTAGCCAGTACAGTAACTTCACTGAATGATTACAGCATGAGAAAAAATATTAGTTGGAAATGGGATTCGACAGAATACCAGATCTTTGTTGGTATAAAAGAACAGTTTTTAAAAGAGGTGCAATCTAGGGTGCTCAACTCTTGTACTTACTTTCCTCATAGCATGGCCCAACCTAACTCCTATTACACATACTAGTAATTCTAATCTGGGAATCTAATCGGGAATTTTTTAGTGCAATTCACGATTTGGTTTGCAATAACTGGACGGAAGATATCCCACCCATTTCGATTCTTATGAAAGCACATGTTGCATAAGCAATTTTGCTCGCATCTGAGAATATATGAATAGTGGCATTTTCCAACTTATACTAATTACTCAAGAATTGAATTTGGTTCAATCAGCTATAAAATTTTTGTTATTGTCATAAGATTTATGGTATTAAAGTGAATGGGCAAGTGGATCATTTGGAATAAAAAAAATTTTGGGCTGCAGATAGTAAGCTTCCTCAAGACTTAGGGGTATTTTGAAGCTTACTAAATGCGCTCAGACGACATAATATGACTTACGTCTTCTTTGACATTCCGTTGCATTCTCAGAATAGAAATTTGGTTACTTTCGACTGAAGCCCTATTTATGTTCGATACCCAATCCCTTAGATTGAATCTACCCAACGCCATAACTTCTTCAGATTTGTTGACAAATTTCTCAATTTCTGTTTCAGTATCAAAACTGGCAATACAATTGTCTACATAAAAAGAAACTTTGATAATTTGAGTTTTTTTTTTCAAGTTATCTGATGCTCGGGCTAAAAGCTAAAGGATGATTTATTGTTGCAGCTAATGAAAATGGACTGGGTTTCACCCCAAACACTACTTAGCAGCGAATCTCTGCCCACAGTACTGGGTACAGTTGCTTGCAGTAAGTACTGGAACTTGTCTTCTGAATCTAAATCTTCATCATTGTGTATCTTCTTGGACTGGCCCCAGAAACCTATCCAGTTCCTCACGTTGCCATCGAACTTTTTAAGTTCCAGTTGCGGAAGTTTGAATTATTGATCTATACTTTATGACTTCTCTGCAGAATTGCCCTTCGTCAAATTCTTTCGTTATTCCTTCTTCGCTGGGATTCGATAAGAACAGGAGGAGTTTGCGTTCAAAAGCGGCTGAATCCATTTATAAAAAATGTTCAGGAATCGACAAATACTTCTTATCAGTTCGCCTTAATGCACATAGAAAGCAAAAAAAGTCATTTGTAGTGTTTTAGGAAGTAGTTCGATGTTATTTGAAGTTCCGTCTCAAAAAGTAAATATTTCCTGAAAAAAAAAATTGAAAATGAATCTGGATATAGGTGGTTTTGATAACAAAGCTTCAAAAATTCTCAACAAAAATATATTTTTGTTATAAAACTGGAACACAAAATATATTTTTATTATGGAAAGTCAACAAAGATAACAAAAACAAAAAAAACGATAAACATAAAATATTTAAATATGAAGAGCAAGTTCTTCATCTAAACAGTCACATGGCACATCCTGATCGCCCTCATCTCCTTCCTGGTCACTAGTTTCTGTATCTGCGTTAACCAGTCAACGCGCGGGATAGCCAAGTGTATCGTTACAGATCAGTGTTGCTAGATGCACCACTATGTTGTCGTATTTCTGAATAATATAAACACATTTGATCGTAGAAAAAGGACATATTCAGCTTTGTTGCAAAAGGCCGAGTTTAATTAATATTCAAAAAAAAATTTTGCAAAATGTTACTAACATGGACATACGAAGATCCCAACTTTTTGAAAAAAATTATATAATATACGGGGTGTTCTATTTAAAATAACAAAGTAGCTACTACTTTCTGATACAAGTGGCAACACTGTATTGATGAAAATATTTTAGACGGGTAGAGCATGTTTTATCCATGCCCACAAATTTTCAAAATGATCTGTTGTTCCGTTGTCCAGAAACGTCTAATAGGCCATCGAATGTGGAATACCCTGTATATGGTGTAACTTTCGTTACACGTATCTGCGTTTATATCGAGGGCTTTGTTCGTAAAATTGTATAAGTTTTCTAGAAATTTTCAACAAATTTAAACCCTTTATATCTCTTTTTATCAACTTCACAGAAGGGATAGTAATAAATACGATAATAGCGCAACAGTGATGTGTCATTATTTTTTGAAAATATACCCTGGAGATTTGTATTATGTGGTGGTACTGCAGGTTATCCACAAAGAACTCAAAAAAAGCATGTAGATGTAGGAAAATGGCGTCTAAATATCTTTCAGTCACAGATAATTACATATCTGACTTCATGAACATCCTATTCATATTTTCGAAGAAATGGAATCAACTACTTATATCAGAAAGCATCCATGAAGTTTCTAGTTGTCATAATCTATGACCTGGTCAGTCAGTCAATCAGTTAATCAATGCAGAGAAATGCCAAGAAAATTTCAAACCACTTCATAAAAAATTATCCGGGGGTGATATGATAACATTTGGAAGATTCTTTCGCCTAACAGTCCTTTTTAATACTTCCCGGAGACTAGAGATAAGGATGTAGACCTGGATTTGAAATCTCCCAAACCGACAAACACCAAACGAGGTGAAATCAAAGAATAAGTATGTCCGGAAAATGTTTTTGGTTTACTTACCTTCTTGAAAACACCAAACGCGGGTACTGAGCCATCAGAACCGTCCTCTGAACTTGGAAAGGTGGAAGCATCTGAAAAAGGCAAGAGAGGCAGAAGGGTGGTTTCTAACCTTCATGCTTAGCCGAGAGACCAAGCTTTGAAGGAGCAGGGTATGACAGACACTCTACCACAGAATATCAATATTTTGTGACTGTACTATGAGCTAGTCATTCTGACGGTACGCAAGTGCCTGATACAACAGAATAATTGGAAAGAATACTAACTGGTAAGTCTGAGATAGTTTCAATACGGGAACCCAACGCCTATAGGAAGAAAGTGAGAGACTTGGGAGGAAGCGGCTATCAGGTACTAGAGGGCAATGCAGATGAAGAGGAAGTTCCAAGAAAGAAGATTCTAGCATTCAGAGACTTCAAAGTGGTCTATCAAACGACGATATACACTTGCCTTCAAAGGAGGAATTAATGATAAATCTAATAATAAATCTTCATTAAATTCTTCTAGATCACAATATGATATAGGATACGTCAGTAAAATCAGATAAAATCATTCAATAATGAAATCAAATATGTATATATAAATTATTCACAGTAACATACACCGATCACATTCATTATATTTATTGAAAATAGTGTAATAAAAGTTGCTCCTAACTCTGTCCATCTGATTCCTTGTAAAAATATTTTAGTTAATGTACCCACACCACTTAGACCAGGCTAACTTCTGTATTCAATGTTAGTTGTATACTTACTGACTGTCTTGAAAACTTCCCACCTTTAATATTTCCCTTCCAGTAAATAATACCAGAAAAAACATAATACACTTTCAGAGGGGAATACTTTCAATGAATATTTTTACTTGTTGGGCTATTTAACGATGGCTTCAATAACTGTATGAATGTGTGAAAATGGTTCAAGATTTGTAATAATTTCAATTTATGGAAAGGTGTTGGAAAGTGTGCACGAAAGGCGGCATGCTTGATTTGGTGACAAAGTTCTTCGCAACTGGATCGGTGAAAATAAAAAAAGAAATATCCCCAGAGTACTGAATAAAAAAGCTCAAACTGAAGTTTTGGGAACATTTGCTGCAGAACCTACGAGCTCCTTACGAACAGTGACAGAACAGACGGAAATGTCATGCGAGACTAAGAAAATCACTAAAAGTGCGTACCTTCAAGAACTCCATGAAGATGAGAATGAGGATGATGATGATATAAGAATAGAGTTTTTCAAAATTGATAATGTATTTCCAGAAGTTATAATATAAAATTTATACTTTTTTCGCGTTTCATTTCTCTTCAGTTGTGCAGAACTTTGTATACTAAAAGGGCAACGTACCTGACTGAGGAAATACCAATTGAAGAAGAAGATGCGGCAGAAAAATTAGGAGAAGAACCAAACAGAATTCATGAGGAAATTCGAGAGAGAAGGAGGAGAATCAGAAAATGTTCAGTCACGATCTCTCGGAGAAGGAAACACAACTATCGGGGACATCGGAAAAATCAAGTAGTGGACCTAGAATGGCTAGCGGAAATGGAACTCTGATGATTGCACAGGCACCAGCTATTCCTAAATTTGGAGCGGATGGAAGCAAAAACCCGGTAAAATTTTTAAAAGAACTGAAAAGATATTTTGGCCGTGTAAACTTAACCGGCATACATAAATTGGATGTTCTGAAAGACAGTCTTGAGGGATCTGCCTATGGTTGGATGGGACTCTTCAATATCCAGTGGGGAAGTTTCGAAGACTTCCGCAAAGCATTCTTGAAAAAAATATTGGTCAGAAGAACGAAACTAAGAGAAGCCATCAATTGTACCTCGTGAAATAAACAGATGGGTAAGGGCTTCGAAAAACGGAAAATAGTCGGATTGAGTGACTGTGACCAAGACCGGACAATTTGGCCATGACCGAGGAAAACAAGGGTTATGTCATCATGAAACGGATGGGATGGAAACAGGGAGAAGAATTGGGGATAAGAAGCAATGTAATAACGGAACCAATCAAGATAGGAGTGGATCATGTTATATTGCAGGGAAAACTTCCAAAAATGAACAACTCCCAGAAATCAAGATCCGTGTGGGAGATAAAGAAATAACAGCACTCATAAACACGGGAAGTGAAATCACCTGTATCTCCGAACAACTATACCAAGAATTACAGACGGTTGTAAACCTCCGGACACTTCCGATGAAAGCACTTCAGATTAGTGGAGCCTTCCATCAAAAGAGTAAGAGGGTGAAGAAACAGGTTTGGTTGGCTGTAGACATCTCTAAAGAAACTTTCCACCTATGTTGTATTGTGATTCAGGATCTGATAAGGCCCTTCATCTTTGGGATAGACTGTTTTCATAGATACGATTAAGATATGTTTTCAGAATGAAACTTTCCAGATCAAAATGGATCAGAAAATGATCGAAGTACCTTTCATGACCGTCAAGGATAACGAAGGAGCAAGTTACCTAGAACCAGATGACGTTGAGATCTTCGGTAAGCAAGTTAGAAAGAATAAGAGTTTCGACATAAAGCAGACTATTAGAGAGAAGGTGAGGCAGTCGCTATTGAAGGTATCTCAAAGGGAGAAGTTAGAAAATTTACTGCTGTCATATCCTGAATTATTCCGTAATCGTCCTGGACTAACACACTTGTATAAACATCAGATCGTCATGAGACAATATACGCCATTTGAGAAGAAATCCCATTCAGTTCCCTTCTCACTGAGGTTTTAAGTTGAAGAAAAATTGTGATCACTAGAGCGTCTTCTTCGTATTCAAGCCCAATGACAGTGGTAAGGAATAAGGATGGGACTATTCGAATTTGCCTGGATGCGCGAGAACTGAATAGCAGAATGGTAGCAGAGGTTCCATAATTGCTCGTGCCTCACTTCCTTGGACTTCAATTCCAGCTATCAGCAGTTACCCATGGAACCAGGAAGTTGGAAATATACCGCTTTTTTGTATAATCGGAGAAGTTTTGTATATTTGGGTTGAAAACCAGAGGTGAGGGAATTTATGTACAATTATATTGACGATATTTTGATACCCTCTTCGTCATATGAGGAATACTTACAACATGTTGAAATGGTTCTTAAACGTTTACATTCTGCAAGGATGACCATCAATTTGGCTAAGTCAAAATTCTTACAACAAGAAGTCAAATTTTTAGGCCACCAACTAACACCCGAGGAAATTTGTCCAGGCCCAGACAAGATCGAAGCTATTCAGAAATTCCTGAAGCATACGAAGGTAAAACAACTCCGAGCATTCCTAGGGTTGTGCAATTACTATCGCCGATTTTGTAGCCAGTACAGTAACTTCACTGAATGATTACAGCATGAGAAAAAATATTAGTTGGAAATGGGATTCGACAGAATACCAGATCTTTGTTGGTATAAAAGAACAGTTTTTAAAAGAGGTGCAATCTAGGGTGCTCAACTCTTGTACTTACTTTCCTCATAGCATGGCCCAACCTAACTCCTATTACACATACTAGTAATTCTAATCTGGGAATCTAATCGGGAATTTTTTAGTGCAATTCACGATTTGGTTTGCAATAACTGGACGGAAGATATCCCACCCATTTCGATTCTTATGAAAGCACATGTTGCATAAGCAATTTTGCTCGCATCTGAGAATATATGAATAGTGGCATTTTCCAACTTATACTAATTACTCAAGAATTGAATTTGGTTCAATCAGCTATAAAATTTTTGTTATTGTCATAAGATTTATGGTATTAAAGTGAATGGGCAAGTGGATCATTTGGAATAAAAAAAATTTTGGGCTGCAGATAGTAAGCTTCCTCAAGACTTAGGGGTATTTTGAAGCTTACTAAATGCGCTCAGACGACATAATATGACTTACGTCTTCTTTGACATTCCGTTGCATTCTCAGAATAGAAATTTGGTTACTTTCGACTGAAGCCCTATTTATGTTCGATACCCAATCCCTTAGATTGAATCTACCCAACGCCATAACTTCTTCAGATTTGTTGACAAATTTCTCAATTTCTGTTTCAGTATCAAAACTGGCAATACAATTGTCTACATAAAAAGAAACTTTGATAATTTGAGTTTTTTTTTTCAAGTTATCTGATGCTCGGGCTAAAAGCTAAAGGATGATTTATTGTTGCAGCTAATGAAAATGGACTGGGTTTCACCCCAAACACTACTTAGCAGCGAATCTCTGCCCACAGTACTGGGTACAGTTGCTTGCAGTAAGTACTGGAACTTGTCTTCTGAATCTAAATCTTCATCATTGTGTATCTTCTTGGACTGGCCCCAGAAACCTATCCAGTTCCTCACGTTGCCATCGAACTTTTTAAGTTCCAGTTGCGGAAGTTTGAATTATTGATCTATACTTTATGACTTCTCTGCAGAATTGCCCTTCGTCAAATTCTTTCGTTATTCCTTCTTCGCTGGGATTCGATAAGAACAGGAGGAGTTTGCGTTCAAAAGCGGCTGAATCCATTTATAAAAAATGTTCAGGAATCGACAAAATCTTCTCATCAGTTCGCCTTAATGCACAGAGAAAGCAAAAAAAGTCATTTGTAGTGTTTTAGGAAGTAGTTCGATGTTATTTGAAGTTCCGTCTCAAAAAGTAAATATTTCCTGAAAAAAAAATTGAAAATGAATCTGGATATAGGTGGTTTTGATAACAAAGCTTCAAAAATTCTCAACAAAAATATATTTTTGTTATAAAACTGGAACACAAAATATATTTTTATTATGGAAAGTCAACAAAGATAACAAAAACAAAAAAAACGATAAACATAAAATATTTAAATATGAAGAGCAGGTTCTTCATCTAAACAGTCACATGGCACATCCTGATCGCCCTCATCTCCTTCCTGGTCACTAGTTTCTGTATCTGCGTTAACCAGTCAACGCGCGGGATAGCCGAGTGTATCGTTACAGATCAGTGTTGCTAGATGCACCACTATGTTGTCGTATTTCTGAATAATATGAACACATTTGATTGTAGAAAAAGGAAATATTCAGCTTTGTTGCAAAAGGCCGAGTTTAATTCAAATTCACCACTTAGTAACTCTCAGGAGTTTGTAAAGATAATCAGATGCATTCTATTATCACCCAGTGTATGTGTACAAATTATTTTTGTGAAAATAAACATAAATATTCACATAACTTTAGAATTGAAGTTATTTCGGGGAAAAATGATTCGAACATTATTATACGGCACCAGTATCATGATTTCACTATTGATCCAAATGAATAGACGATAATTGGGGAACAAGTTAAATAATGCATGGTTTAAGATAGCTTGAACGTCCAAATCTTATTTTAATAAATTGCTTCAACATCCTAAACGCCTGTCATGTTTTATTTTAGGACTACTGTTTGTTTTCTTTATCATGACAAATTAAAATTGTCTGAAATAATGCAGCACAGGGTATTCATAGTAGGATATTCAATCTATTTTTGGAGTAATCTTGTAAACAAATTACTCATTAAGTTTACAATATGGATTCCACTAAGATAATGTTTTCCTCGAGACACTTAATTTTTATAGTTTTATGTGGCGAGGATTGAGAAAGGTGCTAGATTTCGTATGACAAAATTTAATTTTACCCAAGAGACACTGGAAGTGACGCAGAACAGTTATCATAAATTCAGTTCATTTGGGACATCGGTATGATACTTAACACTATTAAGATATTTACACCTCATGAATTAATTCGAGAATCTCGTACAATGTACAATGAGAATTTAAGATATTTTTGGTTCTACGAATCGCGGTCACGTATTTTTGTATGTCAGCTCTGAGACTCTTTCATAATCCGATCAAATGATTTTGACATAAAAGTCATTTTTCAAATTATCAAAACCAGAGGTATTCGTTAGCTAATATATGATTTGTCTTCTTGAAATCGTATAATTTTTTGTATTAAGCATAACTCAACTAAAGGTAATATGAAGAAATATGTCAGCAGTATAACAGATATGAAAATTTGACACTGAGAAACTGAAACAAAATTGTGAACCAGCCGGGATTCGAATCCTGGCTCCCCAATCTCTAGTCAGGTGCGCTTAACTACTGGTCCAATATGTAAACTACTGGCAGCTCATACACTCCTATATTAGCATTTTCAAGGTAGTAAATTTCAGCCAGTCCTCATCTCTAGTCAGCTGCAGTTTTTCAATTTCAATAGGACCGGTAGCACAATTGGTTAACTTCACCCGACTAGAGGTTGGAGAGCCAGGATTCCAACCCCGGCTGATCCAAATTTTTATTTCAGTTTTTTAATATCCATATTTCATGTCTGCATTGCCGCCATCATATTTCTCCGTATTGATTTGAAGGCACAAAAACTTCTTCAGTAACTTATAATTATAATATTTATTCACGACTGAAGGCATAAAGAGAAAATAGTTCACATAAAGAACGTAAATGAATCATTAACCGATGAATAAATTAATACTTGTTTCTGAGAAAATATTATAATAGTGCGTTAAAAGGTTCGCACACGTCTGTCAAAGAGTTTTGAGGGTTGCTCGTAAGGGTGCTGCCATGCAGTTGAGGGAAAGAATAAATTTTGAACAAAACAACGAAATCAAATTAAACTGTGTTATTGAATTGACTACCATCATTATCTGTTCCCTAGGTTTGTGTAGAACTGAATGTAGGTACTGTATTTTAACTACCGCAACTCACGGACTTTTTTGCGATGAGATTTACCCATTCAATTGATTCTGTTTCCACCAATTCTTTGTAAACTCTCGAACATCGTTTTACATATGTATACTTCAAAGAATAATATTTAGTTTAGTCAATCACTTCGTCGTCAATCACTTTACTTTTTTTTATTGCCTATACTATATAGGTACTTTATATGGGTAACAAGTTTTTCCAGACCTCAAAAGATACAGGCGTAATTTTCTTAATTTCCTCCTTTCTGATTTATTTTTTCCTCTCACATCGAGGAGTATCCAATCGTGAAGTCAAAATTGAGAAAAAAAAATAAACAATTGCCACATATTTGGGGTCACCAAAAAATTATTCTTTTAGATGATCTGCATTCCTTTCAGTCGAAAAAGAAGAGGCGATGTGAATATCTATCATTAAGTAGTAGTGAAAGATTTGGTGACAGTAAAAGATAGAGAGGTGGTTAAAGGGGGGAAATCTGGCGTATTTCAGGGGTCAATTGAGTGAAACAAAAATTCTGATATAGTTTTTTAGTTATGGAATTATACGGGAAAATCTCTATTTTTTGCCAATAACTTTTCATGTTGTGGAGATTTTTTGAATCTTTGGCACTTCGCCACAGCAACTTTTATTAGACTATCCAAATATGCAAATAAAAATTATATACAAAGTACCCTACAAATTGCGCCACCCTCAACTTTGTATTTTTCATTACATTTTTTCAAATGCCAAGAGTCATGTTACATACTGGCGTAGAATTTTCATCGGAACTACAGAGGGTTTTGAGAATATTAAACCGTTACTAGTAACATTTCAGCAATTCGAACACGGTACAATACTTAAATGTCATGATGACAGGTTAAATATCATAATGACAGAAGCTATGTTATTATACAGTGTGACAATTTAAAAACTTACAATGGGCTATATCTCACGAACGAAAGATGATATCAAAAAATGCTCAATACCGTTTCTAGGATAGGAAGGGGGAACTAAAATGACATAAAAAAGAACTCGCCCCCATCAACCCCCTAGGCCCCACCTACCCCAACTGAAAAAGTTTAAATGGCAGATCCCTACTTGTGATACATCATTGAAAAGCCTATAAAAAATGCTATCCAATGGTATGAATGATAATTGTACAGGGTGAATAAATAATTCTGAAACCTTGCCTTAAAAGGAAAGTTTAATAAGTATTTGTTGAACTACAAATTTGTTGAAAATGTCAATAAAGTAAATGTTCAAAGTGGGTTCCGTTGTTTTGTAAACAATAGTACAGCCTATTTTGAAATTCTTCATGAACTTTGACAAATGTTGTTCTAGTAATAGCGCGACATGCTTGAGTAATTTTTTCCCGCAAGTCCCCAAGTGACGCAAGTTGAGTTTTATACACAACTGACTTGAGGTAACCCCATAAAAAAATATCAGGTGGCGTTAAGTCTAGTGACCTCGGTGGCCCCCTCAATAGAACCTCTCCTTCCAATCCATTTGTTCGGATAATTATTATCCAACCAGTGCCTAACTGCAGCTGCATAGTGGGGAGGTGCTCCATCTTGTTGATAGTGCATCAAATCTTCTTCTAGAGCTAGATTGCCTTGGTCATCCCTTTGATTCTCTAATTCATGCACAATTAAAGGTTGGATGGTGTTTTCCAGCATATCCAGATAAATGTCGCCACTTAAATTGCCTGGTATAAACAAGGGACCAATTAAAGAATCCCTTAATATCCCTGCCCAGACATTAAGTTTTTCAGGATATTGAGTGTGACCTTCTCTAAATCGATGCGGGTTCGTATCACTCCAGTACCGACAGTTTTGTTTATTCACATTTCCATTCAACATAAAAGTACATTCATCACTGAAACAAATATTTTTCAATAGTCTAGGTTCAACGCGAATTCTTTCAGTCATTAGTTCACAAAACTCAATTCGTCGGTCTGGGTCATCATCGCCCAGTTCTTGAAGAATTTGCGTTTTGTACGGGTGAAACTTATGTAATTTCAACACTTTCCTGACCGACTCACGTGAGAGTCCTGTCATTGTAGATACCTGACGTGTTGATGCAGTAGGCTTTATTGCAAATTGCCCAAGGACCTCAACTTGGCTTGCTTCATCCAGTAATCTTGGGGCATCCCTATTTTTATTTTGCACTGATCCCGTTTCTCTAAATCGCGGATGTACACGTGACTTACATGTTTGTCCGGATGCCTCTCATTAAATATTTGAGCTGTTCGTAAATAACACTGGTTCTGGGAGCCAAATATGAAAATTATCTCCACACGTTCAGCTATACCGTAAACCATCGTGACAACTACAGCGAATGACAGTACTGATCGTACAAAATGATGACACTAATGACATTTCAATGTCTCAAATAAACAAAAAATTATTGACTGCGACAGAAACCGAAAAACAGATGTTTACAACTTGTTTTTGCAAAGACGGCAAATTAAAGTTTTTTATTCAACAACAAAAAGTCCCCTCGGACACTTAACATTGAAAATAAGGTTTTATTGGCCTTTAAAGATTTTTAACATTGTATAACAAGTAGGGTTCCTACGTTTGTTTTTAAAATTGTTAGATAATAATTTGGTAATTATTGATACACCCTGTACAATTATTATGTATACCATTGGATAGCATTTTTTATAGGCTTTTCCATGATGTATAACAAGTAGGGGTCTGCCATTTAAACTTTTTTAGTTGGGGTAGGTGGGGCCTAGGGGGTTGATGGGGGCGAGTTCTTTTTTATGTCATTTCAGTTCCCCCTTCCTATCCTAGAAACAGTTTTGAGCATTTTTTGATATCATCTTTCGTTCGTGAGATATAGCCCATTGTAAGTTTTTAAATTGTCACACTGTATAGTATGATGAATTCCAAACTCATAAATACCTTGCATAGCAACTTCAATTTAGTGTAAATAAATATTTTCTCAAGTAAAATAATTATGAAAACTAATTTCCATATCATATCAATAGTTCTTTCTGTTTATTGGATAATAAAACATTTCTCAAAACGTTATAAAAAAACATTACAAGCGCCGATGCTTAGACTAATGTCCTGCCTTGGTATCGATATTCCTATTACCTAATCCATTGCTTGCCTTTCCCATCGTGTATAATGGTAGTGTATGTTCCATCAACTTGAGAGAAGAGTTTTGACGCTGGGAATTCGATTGAATGAAATCTCATTGGAACAAAGTGCCAAGACAAAGACAAGTGAAAAGGTTAGTAAGCCTATCGCCAAAGAAAGCTAAACAGCTTCTCGAGTTGGACAAAATATTGTTGAAATTGGTAACGGGACTACTCACTGGGCACTACCCTCTGGGGTATCACATCAAAAAGATGGGCAAGTCAGAGAGTGATAGTTGCCACTACTGCAAGAGGCTCAAATTCCTGGAAGTAGCATTCTTAACGCCCTCTGACGTCAGGAACTCAACTCCCAGGAAACTTGATAAACTTCGTACGAAGTCTCATATTCTCGGATCGAGGTGCTTGTGAGGCTGCACAGCCTGCACGACCCCCCTACAATCTATCAGAGAAGTAGGCCAATGACAAATCGAGATATGGTCGTGATCTGCAATGGATCGTCATCTGATTTGAAAACTGTTAAACTTGGTGTGCCGCAAGACTCTGTTTTAGGACCGTAACTGTTTCTACTCTTTGTTAACGATCTTCTTCAACACATAATAGAAGGCTTCGTTACAATGTTTGCTGATGATACTACGATAACTATTTCGGATGAAATCGCTGAGCAACTTATTAGTAAATCACAACGCATTATTGATCAGTTCAGTATCTGGTGCCAAAGTGTTTATTCTAAATACTACGAAATCAATCAGTGTAAATTTCCACTTCAGACGGAATGTTCCAAATGGTCTCAGCGCAAACTATGATATTCAAACTTCTGAAGACGCCAATTTAAATTGGGAAAAACAAGTGGACCATATTTGTGCAAATTCGAATAAAGCATACTATGCCATAAAGCAGTTGAAATCCAGTTTGGATGAACCTGGCTTACTCAGCATATATTATGCCATGGTCTATTCGCACCTAAGTTTGAATGCTATGGCCTGGGTCGGAGCAAGAGATTTTTCCAGAGTTTTCATAGCCCAGAAATGAATCGTAAGGCTGATTTTCAATATGGGCTTCCGAGATAGCTGTCGGCTCGTTTTTGTGGATATGACAGCCCCTTCCATCTACATACTGAAATGTATCAATTTTGTCAGGCAGAATCCACAATTGTATGAGAGGACTGCTACGGAACACAATCACAATACAAGGAATACTGGATCTTTTGAGAATCCCACATCATCAGATGACAAATTATAAAAAATCTCCTCATTATAATGCCATTACTTGTTTTAATAAATTTCCAAGTGTAGTCAAAATAATCAGAAGTGACAAGATATTCCATAATTGCATTAAAAAATTCCTTTCAGAGAAATGCTATTATAGTTACCAAGACTATTTAATTGACAATCTCACAAACAATTTCGATAATTGTGTTCCCAACTGTATTTTGGTTTAATTTGTAAATTTTGTGAAATGCTCACTTAGCTCTTACTTGTGTGAGTACATTTGTGTATGTGTGTGGGTGTATATATGTGTATACTTGTGAGAATGTGCTCGTTTCTTTTTTATAAATATATTTATTTCTTTTTAACTATTTACAACTGACTTACCATATATACCAAGTGTATCAGACATGGCAAATAAACATTATCATTATCATTATAATTGTCGAATCAGTCGCAAGACCTAAAATTGGCATATCAATAATCATCAGACGAATAAATGCTAATACCGAAAATTAAAGAACCGAAAATTTTCAGAAATAAGAGAGGTTATAGAGTAGCGAAACGTCGGTTGATCTATTCTCCCAGAGATGGCGTAGCGTGTGGTTAATATACTCAAATTTATTCTCATGTCCCCATTAAATTCTTTCTCATTTCTGTCTCAGCACCTGATATTACTGAAATGCTAAGGCTCACATTGAATTTCATTACCAGTATTATGTATCACGAAAATAATATGATTCCGCCTCCAAATGTTTTGTGGATTGACACGCTACATCCTCCGAAAGCGTCCTTATGGTATGTAGGTAGTAGATAGTATTTTGCCGATATATGGTAATAATTGAGATATGACATATTGCTAAGGTTGATCGTAGCATGATGGGATTATGAGTTCAGTGACATTCAATGAATAACATTGGCTGTTTTCTTCGAAATTCTTGAGAATCACCACCCACTTTTCGGATTATAAATCAGTTCTATACATTTCATTCTGCTATATTAAAGTCTTATAAAAAGTTATTCTGATAAATGATCTTACGAATACTCCAAAACATCAACACATACATAATGACTCTCCACTCCAGCACGTCGCATGAAGACAACATGGCAACGTGCTTTCGAGAATGTTGTGACATTAATTCGATTTATCGATATTTTTGAATAATTAATGATTAATCGTTACACACGCCTCTCCTGATAGCCAAATATGATCATGTGCTCTATCAGGCCGTGAATGGTAGAGTTGAAATTTCTTGACAATTATCTGTGTCAGATTATTTTCGAAATTTCAATGAAATCAAACTTTAGATATATAATTGAATCTTCTGTCATTGGGGTTGATGTTTTCATAATTAAACATAACCAAATGGTATTGAAATCATACTTTTATCAAAACATCTTGAATCGCTAATATAGGAAATCGTTTGCGAGTAAGTTCTCTCGTTATGTTCACTCCCTTTATTTTCTATTGTTTAGCATGAAAATAAAATCTGCACACAACTGAACAACGTACACACAATTAAATAATGTAATCATTCATTGATAAAATAATGTCTTATGCCTTTTATTTTTCCACTTTGTACAAGTTGGTCTGGAATTTGTGCGTTTCGAATGAGAATAATAATGACCACACTGTTATTATTCATTTCATATTGGTGTCAAGAGATGAAACTCGATATGACAAAATTTGGATAAGGTCATAGACCTATAATAAATGTTCTAAAGATTGCATTGGTGAAACATTCCTTCAAATGACTGATCGTCGGTTATTTGAAAGAATTTTTTAGAAGAAATCTCAAGAAATACTAATTTTACTTAGCAAATTCGAGGGAAGAAAATGAAGTATTTCTGACACTTGTTTTGCAATGCTCGACGCGGAACGAAGTTATGAAAGACGGGAAGAAATGCGTTTTCTTCCGAGTTGAACAATAAATACTAAATAGTTCAACTGCTACTACTCATGAGAATGAAGTTTGCGAGCCATACGCGAGAGTGGTGAATCATTCCAGTGAATAATAGCCATAACACGCAGTAGAATACTATGATTTGAATAGTGTTCACCATTCAATTTATTCAAACAGGTGATATGTTTCTTTTTGTAGAAGAAATTAAAAATTAAATGAGTTATTATTTTTCACGTAGTAAGAACTGAAGAAAAAATCGCACTAAAGTTGATATAAATGGAGACACCTATTTTAAAAAAAACTAATCATTCATGTGAGATTAAAGCCCACACCACCTCGCTAATATATTGGTGTGACTATCTTATCCAACTGAGCCACGTAACTTCACTATACTGGCCATATTCCGTCGGTCATGATTCATTACTTAAGGGGTGGGGCTTTTTGTGTGCAATTCATTCTCTCAATCGAAAATAAATATCACCTTATACAGGCCTTTTTTCAGCAGTCATAGAAAATAATGTTTCTTTTTACGTTACATATATTGTTTTTAAATTCTATTCGCTTCTACAATCCAATAAAGCAAATTTTCGCAAGAGATTTGTTTACCATGAAGAAAAATATTGCCTAGCAGTCATGTAAACATAAGCCAATATGAGTAATACAATTGAATACCAGTGGAGTGAAGGGACATAGACGTGATTTGATTTCATTATAATATCAATTTTTTATAATAATTGTTCTCTAATGGAGTTCATTCAGCATCAAAATACACACTAGCGATTCGTCTCGTCGGTGATATCTCGCTCATGAACTCACTGCTCTGGAACAAAATAGATAAATTTGTCATCTTTTCCTCTTTTATGGAGACTGTCGAGATGAATTATCCTATCTGTTATTATGATGGTTCTTATCTGTTACTATAATCGTTTCTATCTATATTATTACAGTCGTTTCACCTCCAGCAATTTCATTCAAACTGACTAACAAACTCAATTATCGAACGCTTTTGTGATCAATCTAGAGACCGAAAGGACCCAATTGGATGAGATTGAAACAGAGATTAAAATGTGATTTGTTTCCTACTCTAATAATCATTTTACATATAACGAAAATCTAAATATTTTTTTTAATTTTTAACCGATTTTTTTTTCGATATTTTGTCCATGTAAATTTTTATCTGAGAATGAACAATTTTATTTTTCATGTAGGTATTCATTTTAACAATTCTATTATTAGAAAAAAAATACACCATCCTTTAAATTATTGAGGTAACCGATGTTTCTAAAATGCCCAAAAGAAAGTACCTAATGCGTTAACGATATTGCTTTTTACTTTTTAAAAATATGGAAGATTTCAACAATATAGTTCAATAATTAAGTTTATAGTGATTCATTTAATTTAGGAAATGTTATTTCTGCATGAATTTGCACCTGTTTTCTCACTATACTCAAGCGACAATAATTTCAGTGCTGACTAGCTTCCGATTTTAAATTATACACAATGTTTCGATACAAACTCTCTGATTCCCAGGAAGTAATTCGACGAAAATATCCTGCAATATGCCAATACTCCAATTATTTTAGAAACGTGGACGCAGAAGTGTGTAATAAATTTTGCTTTAATGGTAAATAGATGTCTGACGTATGAGATCCCGCGTTTTAGAAAACAACTGTTCATGTTAGCAAATGATATACTCCAGCATTCCGTATTCTGTGAAAACCAACCGCATGTCTTATATCTCTTTCATGGGATATACATCCAGCATTAGTCAAGTCAAATGGTATTTCATTGAAAAAAAACAGAATAATACTTCATTCAAATAATATGCGCGTGAATAAATAATGAAACGATTTATATAGATATGTAGTGTTTTCCAAAAAAATGCTTTCAAATGATAGGCCACTTCACCACTTCAGTATACTAAAAGTCAGAGTTCCACTCTAGGTCTAGAAGGTTATTCAAAAAGAAAAATCAGGAGTTTGAATTGAGTTTGATAGAACTCTCAGTAAAACCAAGCAGATGACTTGAATATAATGATGTTTGGGGTGTGGAGCGGCTGAAGATCCCAAAATAAGTACCTGGGAGTGAAATGAATTTTTGTATCACAAATTATGGTATTAAATACATTCTTGTTGAAATGGGCTGATTGAGCACATGGTTGGAAGCTCATGTCATTCCCTACCAAGAATCATCTACAACCGCAAGATCATTGCTATATAACTTGTTAATGATACTTTATGGCAAACATTCATTCAAGTTTCTTCCATAGCTGAGTCGTTAAAGTTCGTGATGAAGTAAAAAAAAAAATCCTATTCCTAATTTACCATTCATGTTTTATTTTGAAATGGGAAAATGATTTAAGTGTAGTTAATAGATTGAATGAATTACTTTTCTATCCAACATGATAGCACAAAAGTAAAAATATTTTAACTATTACGTCATGATATTGAATAGTTTTTAAAGTAGTGATAGAACACAGAATTCATCAGTTCTGAAAAGCAATTAAATGAAACTCAAAGGGGCGAAAATATTATTCAGAAAAATTTTTGATGAAAACTCGGGCACAATTGCACTGATACTTGCGCATGCTTGGGCAGATATCAGATATGAACAAGATTTACAGGTTCTAATGGTGAATGTCCATGCAACTTAATTTCAATATTTCGATGTGGAATGTGCGATAATTATCTATTTCAGTAAATTGCATTTCAGCAAAACAAAAACAATGTAATGAGTCGAAAATGTAACGAATAAAACTGCTTGGGAAAGTAATTACAAAAAGGACCCCGCACATTTCTTATGGGAAATGGCTTTCCGTGAATTTGGCTGAGTTTTTGGTATTTTGCAGTTTGTTATGAGCTGATCAAAAGTGTCCAAGCTCAAATATTGACAGTTTTCGTGAAGCTTTGAAAATGGATTTTTTCCATTTTTTGGGGTATTTGCTCATCCATCAGAGAGCTCTCTTTTCTTGTTGGAATGGAATTTCAATATTCGATGCCTAGAACCCGACTGAGAAATGGTCTTCCTCAGTTGTATTAGGCACAGTTACCAAAAATTTTTCATACACTGCTCTACAGTGCCTATGGAATGAGGTACAAATTCCAAGATCTTTCAAACACCTTTCCATGCTCTGGATGACGCTAGAATAATGCTAGAATAATTTTCGTAAAATGACATATTTCAGATATTTTTTGAAGAGAAACGATAAGAGCCGATTCCAAATATATCTGATGGTGATATCGGCAATGTAACCAAATCAAAAGTTTTTCAGATACTGATAGGAATCGCACGTTAAAAGGTAATACCTCGTTAATCCTTAGCTCGCACAAGTTTCGACTTCTGAGGGCTGTCATTCGTAGGGGGACGACAGCTGGTTAACGAAAAAAACAATTTTAAATTTTAAAACTCAATTTTTCCAAATGGAAAACCCCATTTTTCCAAATGGAAAACCCTATTTATTTTCATTGCAATCAATTCAGCGCCCCGTCGTTACTTATGTCTCCAAATACCAGATTGTGAATTAATGTGGTTTTTGAAATATGAGAACATGGGTCGTTGAAATGTCTACGAACGGTCCAATATTTTCAAATGGGCTCAAAGAAAATATTATGAAATTTCATACAAAATGGTTTTTGTTAAAACAACTTTTCAATAATTGAATTCTTTTCCAATAGAGTTTTGAATCAAATAACAGAAACTGAAAACTATCTGACCAAGTGCTCAAAATGATTGCCATCATTAATTTGCTAAACAATAGCCCAAGTGGTCATAAAATTCCCTCAAGGTATTAGTTATAGACCGGGAGATGGTAACACAAAATATTCGATCATTTGTACCAGTATGGCGGTTCTTCAGTGGTTTAATTACGGAATGACAAAAAAGAAAATGATGGTCATAGCGCTGGTACCGGCGACCTAATTGCGTGGGCGTTAATCAAACGTGTCGGATAAATAACGAGTGTCGAACGATTTGTTCCACAAAAATGCATGTATTTTCTGATAGTCGATAAAAAAAGAAGTAGGCGGTAGCGTAATGCCATACTTCTCCGGTGTGACTTACAGCCCGCTAAACCGACACGAATACATTAATTTAAAAACAAACAATTGAACCATTTGTACCAGGTTAAGTTTTGCACAGCTAATCATCGTCAAGTATCCATTCACGGAAATCACCTTACCATACGTTCCCGACGGTTCCCAATGGCCGCCATACCACCGCAAAGAAGTATTTTGTTTTGCTAAACGATTTGTACCAGCCTAAAAATTTTTTTAACAGTTCTCTGTGTGATCATGAATAGAAGTCTGATCATGCCATACCTGTGGGAGGTGGCGAATATGTACAATACTTTTTTTTAATTCAAAGATTTCATTCGTAATTCGAACGATTGGCACCAGTATGGCGCCACTTCTTCCCTCTACTAGAAGTATGGCAAATATAATAATGGTCACATTGTATCATATAATTTCCAAAAATCCAAATGCCATACTGGTACAAATCGTCAAAATTTAGGTATTTTTAACATCTTGGCCTAAGTCCGAAAGTCGTCCGCCCCATGATTACATTCTGGAATAATTTTTTTAGGTAGAATTACATCCAAACGAACAGAATACAGTGATTCCATGATGTAAAAAATGGCTTTCCGTATTTTACAGTCGTATTTTCAAAACGTGTCGAATAAATAAGTATAGAAAATATAATAACGGTCACATTTTATCAAATACTTTCCAAAAATCCAAATGCAATACTGGTACAAATCGTTTGGCAAAAAAAATTAAAATTACACCCTTGCGGTGGTATGGCGGCCATTGGGAACCGTCTGAAACGTATGGCAAGGTGATTTCCGTGAAAGGCGACTCGACGATGATTAGCTGCGCAAAAATTAGCCAGGTACAAATGGTTAAATTGTTTGTTTTTAAATTAATGTATTCGTGTCAGTATGGTGGGCCGTAAGTCACACCGGAGAAGTATGGCATTACGCTACCGCCTACTTCTTTTTTTATCGACTATCGGAAAATACAAGTATTTTTGTGGAACACTCGTCGACACTCGTTATTTATCCGACACGTTCGATTAACGCCCACGTGATTGGGCCGCTGCTACCAGCGCTATGGCCATCATTTTCTTTTTTGTCAGTTCGTAATTAGACCCCTGAATAACCGCCATACTGGTACAAATGACCTAATATTTTGTGTCACCATCTCCCGGTCTATTAGCATTTGAGGTGTGGTTGAAAGAGCTGCCTGACATATTTTATTTTTTAAGATTTATAAATTTGCTGGTAGCTCAAACTACATCTATTTAATATCTGATATTTGGAGACACAAGTAATGAGGCGTCGCTGAGTTGATTGCAATGAAAACAACTAGGGTATTCCATATGAAAAAATTGAGTTATCCTCAATATCTGATAAACTGTTGATTTGGCAACAATGCCGATATCACCATTGAATCCGACATCATCAAAAACCAGCATGTATAAAATTTCACGAATTTTTCTTAAATCGTATTGAAAATATTGAAACGTTCCCAGACTTTTGAACGAAAAAGCCATGTTGTCATATTTCTAAAACTGCATTGATTTAAAATCTGATATTTGGGGACATAAGTAGTGAGGCGTCGCTGAATTGATTGCAATAAAAACAAATAGGGTATTCCATCTGAAAAAATTGAGTTACCCCCAACATCTGAAAAACTGTTAATTTGGCAACATTGCTGATGTCACCTTTGAATCGGGCATAATCAAAAACCACACTGTTGAAATTTTCAGTAATTTTCAGTGGACCGTTTCTGAAATATGAGACCGTTCCGATACTTTTGAAAGACACTGTATAAAGATGATGACCAATCACAAATTTTGAAAATTCCGACAGTAGAACATATTCACCAAATATGTGGTGGTGGAAACACCGAAAACAGAAACTCTGAACTTAGTTCCAGAAAAATAAAAAAGCAATATTCGAAGGCATGTATGCGGAGTTCATCGGATATTGGATTAGCAAAACTTGAAATAGACATACCTACCTATTTATTTTCGAAAAATTTCCTCGCTTATTTCACAAACACTTGTTATAGTCGTGGAGGACTTATGATCTTCTACTCGCATATTATATATTTGACTTCATCAAATGATTCTGAAATACAAAGTGAATGAACTCATGTTCATAGAAGTTATTCAGATTGCATAGAAGACTATCGTATATTCTTTTTAAGCGTACGCGAATCACCCTATACCCGCACGCAATTTAATTTGAGAGGTGTATTTTTCCCGCACGCCAAAGTCACTTCAAGTAAGTTATTCCCGAACAAGTGCGGAAAAAATCTTTCCGCACGCGACATCTGTTCAAGACCGCTCCATAAAACTTTTTATGCGCTTGTAAAAAAAATCTTGATCCTACCTCATACTGAAAGATTCACTCCCGCATTCTAATGCATACCCGAACTCCGCTTTGCGTCGTTCGGGTAACGGCAGTCGCAGGATTTTAACTATTTTCCTACAAGCGTGTGTGTTCCGCCCTATTCCCGCACGTTATTTAGTGTGAGAGGTGTTATTTTCCCGTACTAGTGCGGGAAAATTTTTCCCGCACGCCAATGTTTGTTCAAGAGCGCTACACTAGATGTTTCAATGCGCTTGTAGAAAAAATCTGGATCCTTACTCATACAGAAAGGTACTCTCCCGCACTCGACTGCTTACCCGACCGCTTTGCGTCGTTCGGGTAACGGCAGTCACATGCGGAAATGGCAGTCTTTCCGTACTTGTTAGGATACTTGCTATTTCGCCCTCATTTATCTCGGTTCTCGCGAGCGTTATTCTTAAAAATAATCTTATATACTTACCTAAAAATATAAATATAAAAATCCAACCGTACACTAGTTTTGAATAAAATTGCGATGTACCTTGAAAAAAAAAATACTGACTGATAATACATACATATTACACTCTTTTCACGTTCGATCAAAGGATGCCGTTGTTAGGTTGATCAATGAGAAAGAATCAGATGAATTGGAAATTCGCTAACAAAAAAACATAGCATTCATCAAACACCATACTAACGTATAAATCTTTCACATCTATTTACCTTTTTTACCTAGCCTGTGAATTCGAAAACAAACAATCCTGAACCACAATACAAAAAATCTTGAGATAGGTTAACAACATTTTAACTAGAAAAATAAATCCAGACGAAATTTACTTCATACAGGGCGCTTGAAATAATATTTTCCCAAGAAGTCTATCGATGACCGATATATTTTGATAGTCGTGCAAGGGTGATGAAAACATGGGAAGGCAGTCTGTTTTTGTATCGGAATCGAGACCGGAAACTGTATTTTTCCTTGCAATTTCTGGAGAATAACGCTCAATAGTCTGGATAAATTTAAATCGTTTCAGGAAATTGCGATGAAACAGCGTTGAAGGAATGTTTGACTATGGAAATATACAATATGGGTTGAAAGTTATATTCTCGAGAAAAAATTTGTAGGAACGAAAAACTGGATGTGGCTGTCATGAGAAAAGGACAGTATAGTTTCAAAGTTTTCTCGTTTGTTAAGTATTTCCATCTGGGTGTGAATTATCAGCAAATTTCATTTTTGGCAAAATCAACTCGAATTGAATACAGTGCATTCCATTTAAAACGAGCCACCCTGAATAACTTTTGGAACAATGATTTTCAGTAAGTAAAAAACACCTCAACAATAGTATACAGGGGGGCACATTTTGACAGATTTGCACCCCCAGAGCATGTTACCATTTTTTATTTACAATTGGAAGTTACAATTGGTGTTTCTGTTTTAGTGAATTCTTATATATAAGTTAAAAGGTATGTGCACGAATTTAACGCTCCTACAAAATTGCAAATAAATCGAGTTCCTCTTGAAAAAAAAATATGCAGTGACCACTCTCAAGTGTATGTTATGAAGTCAGGAAGGTAGTCCCAGTGAAAAAACGTGAATTAGTAACAACAAATTGTGAAACTAGACATTTGTTAATAAAGACAACGAAACTGGACCAACGCGAAGAAATAGCACAGGTGCTTTACACAAAAAAACTCACAGTTTCTCCCGATTGTTGTAGTTGGTACGTACACATACTCTATTGCAAATATAAATAATACGCATAAAATGACTGATGGAAAAGAAATAACAATACAACAATTATATGAAGAAATAGTGCGAAGTAAAACAGAACTAAAAAATACAATTGAAGCAAGTGAGGCTAGAGTGCTATTAGAAATCGGAACTTTGAAAAATAAACTAAAAAATCTAGAACAAAAAAACTGTGAACTGGAAAAAAAGATTGAGTTCTTAGATAGAAATGATAGAAAAAATAATTTGTTGATATTTGGTCTAGAGAAAGCTCCACAAGATATATCGCTTCAATTTTTATGTGATACTATTAATGATTTACTCAACGTAGGCCTTGTAGAATCAGATATCAACAATTTTTACGGATTAGGTCGTTCCAATAGAAGTCCACTGAAAGTTGAATTAATCTCTTATTTAAAAAAACAAATCATTCTCAAAAATTGTTTTAAACTAAAAGGTACTCGTATTTCGATTGCCAATGATTTAACCGAGATCCAAAGAGAAGAAAACAAGGCGCTACGTGCAGGGCTAGCCAAATATAAAGACTCCTATGAGAAATGCTATATCAAAGGCAACAGGCTTTACATTGGTGAAACATGATACACCGTAGAGGAATTAGATATATTAGAAGACAGAGAAAATATCAAGTCGAATAGCGCTCCTTCCACACCGATCACTCAACAATTTGAAGAAATATTTTTCGATAAACCAGAACCTACCGCCTTATCTACGATTCTTCCAGAAGCCGGTAAGCCAGTCGAATCCAACAACAAACCAAGGATCAGAAAAAATACCACACTACAGGAAACCCCTAAGAAGAAAAATACCGAAATTGGAGCTCACCCTCAAGTCATTAAAGAAAAATTGAGGTTGCGTACTAACAGATGAATCCAATACCCACCTAATCAAAAAAATTTGTTCCTAACATAGTTTTGTATCAAAATAGAGATCCAACATACCAAACATATCTCCCGTACTAAACATTAATTTGAATAGAGGCTGGAAATCATAGTTGTTTTTATCTTATCTCGATGTTTTTATCCTAATCTTTTTTAAATATACAAAATAATATTAGTCTTCATTGTCTAGTATGGATCCTTATATTAGGGACTATGAAAACGATTCGATTATAGCCGAAAAAGTGTCTGACATTGGTGAATTAAGGAAATACTTCAGTCACAATTTGAACATATTACATTTAAATATACGCAGCATAATAAAAAACATAGATGAACTGACCATATTTCTTCGAAAAATTCCCGGCAAACTTGATATTATTGTGTTAACAGAAACATTTATAGTAAAAGATCTAGGGGTTGTACATATGAATGGATATCAAACATTATATAATGAGGGCTCCCTGAATAAAAATGATGGCGTTATCGTATTTATAAATGAATCACTAGATTATTCTCATAATATCAGAGAAATCGCGGAAATAAAAACTATACAGATCTACATTAATAAAAATAAAAATAAAATATCAATCACTGCAATATATAGATCACCAAATTCCTGTACCATACAGTTTAACAGAGAACTAGTGAAATACTTAGAGACGATAAAATCAAGCGATATTAAAATTATTACAGGCGACATAAATATAGATCTTCTATCCGAATATGATTACGTGGAAGATTATAAAAATATATTGAATTCATTTGGGTTCGTATCACATATCAATGATGTTACGCGGCCCAGTAGCGAATCTTGCTTAGACCATTTTTTTGTAAAGAATACATCCGAGATAGATTGCAAGTCATTCATTATAGACTACAGTATAACAGATCATTTTCCAATTGGACTATCAATGAATCTGGGAAAAAATCAGACAAGCAAAAACCCCATGATCAGAACTAAAAAAATTACAAACCATAGGAAGTTAAAACAAGAATTAGGAGAAGAAATGTGGCTAGATATATATAATCAAGAAAACACAGAAATAATGGCTGAATCATTTATAAAAAAACTCAAACTTTACATTGAAAAAAATACAATTACAATAAAAATAAAAAATAAAAATCGCTCTAGATCTAAATGGATTACATCTGAAATCATCGAATTAGCGAACACAAAAAATGAACTATATAAAAAGCTCAGAAACTCATATAATAACTTAGAACTCCGCGAAGAATACAAACAACAGAAAAATAAATTAAATAGATTGATAAATACAGCTAAAAAGGCATATGCAAATAAAATCATTGAGCAGAACAAAAATAATACAAAAGGTCTCTGGAACAGTGTCAACGAAATTTGCAGTAAACAGAAAGTAAATACAAATATAACCCAAATTAAAGTGAATGATCAAATAAAACATTACAAGAACGAAATCTCAAACAGTTTCAATAAATACTATAGTGAATTATGAGAAAAATACGCAAATAAAATCATCGAACCCGACAAATTTTTCAACAATGAGACAAAAATTAAAAACACTCTGTATTTATACCCTGCTAACGAATTTGAAGTTGAACAAGCAATAAAAGAGTTGAAGCCAAAAAAATCTCCAGGTGATGATGACATCCGCGCTGAAATACTAAAAGAAATAGTGAATGAGATAAAAACTCCATTAACATATTTAATAAATCGATGTATGGATACAGGCTGTTTTCCAAGAATTCTAAAAAAAGGGCTTATCAAACCATTATATAAAAGCGGGGATAAATCAGAAATGATAAGTTACAGATCACTTTCTCTGATATCAAATGTGGCAAAAATAATAGAAAAGATACTGAAAAAAAGGATATTAAATTTTTTTAATAAATATGGAGTCATTTCGAACAGACAGTATGGCTTCAGGGAAGGTAAATCGACAGAAGATGCAATACTTGCTTTAACTTCTTATATTTATGATGCACTCGATAAAAAAAAATCAACACTATGCATATTTGTCGATTTATCCAAAGCATTCGATACTGTCTGTCCTTAAAAAAATGTCGTCCTATGGACTAAGAGGAAAAATATACAATATACTGAAAAGCTATCTATCTGGAAGAGAACAGCGAGTAAGTATTGATGGAACAATAAGTGGATCTAGGACTGTTTCCTATGGAGTCCCACAGGGAACGGTGCTGGGACCGTTATTGTTTACAATTTACATAAATGACCTGCTCGAGATAAAAACCAAAAGTAATATATTAAGTTTCGCCGACGACACGGCTATTCTCTATGAATCCAATACATGGCAAGAATTGAAACTGCTAGTGGAGAATGATTTCCTGGAAATAGAAGCATGGTTCAAATATAATAAACTGACCTTGAATTTTAATAAAACAAAGTACTTGCCGTTCTCCTCTTATGCCAGCGGCTTACCGAATATGGGTCCGTTGAAAATAGGAGAGAGCTACGAAATCCCAGAAGACACATCAATAAAATATCTTGGGATCGTAATTGATCGCCATCTGCGGTGGGACCTGCAAATTAAAAATGTTGTAAGGAAAGTAAGGGGATTATTTCACAAATTCAAATATCTGAGGGACTTTCTTGATATTAGAAATTTAAGAACATTATACCATGCACTAGTCGAGTCACCGTTGCAGTACGGAATAATTGGATGGGGAGGGGCGACTGATACACATCTAGAAAATTTGAATACTGTACAAAAATATATACTTAAAATAATATATCGAAAAAAACCTACTTACCCTAGCGATGATTTATATAAAGAGTCTTATATACTCGACTTGAGACAACTCTATTGTCTGAATATTTTAAAAAATATTAAAAAAGGTTCCATAATTTTACAGCATATGAACCATTGCCATGATACTCGAAACAAAAAGAAAAATGTATTTCATCCACGTTGCGAAAAATCTATAGGTCAACGTAACGCATATTACCTTGGACCTCGTCTTTATGACATTCTACCTATACGCGTAAAAGACACTAAACATATAAAAAGTTTCAAGAAAAAAGCCAAACAATGGATGTTGAAAGAAAATAGATCTTTTTTTGGAGATTTCATAAATCAGGTATGATCCGGACATTCATCAATGTTCACTGGTAGATGTGATCGAGTTATTTTTATAAAACTTGAATTACCTACAATGTCACCATCAAATTTTATAAAACCTATGTTATTGATATAATTTTAATGTGTTATGTATACATGTGTATATGTGTGTATATATATATATATATATATATATATGTATATATATGTGTATACATTTATTCCTTTTAAATTTTATTAAAAATCAATTGTGAAATTATTACTACATATTTTAATATTTTACTATATATGTTTAAATTGTTACTACTTACCTATTTTTAAGTTTCTTTTTTTTACCGATGCCATGTACCTATGCTTTATTATTCCCCCCCTTTTTTGAAGATTTTTACCAACTCAGTATATGTACCTTCCCTTTATTAGTTAACATGTATAGAGATAGGAATTATTCATACTTATGATCATTCATTCACAATAGAATGAGAAGTCACACACAAGTGGTGTAGCAACCTAGAGTTGTTACACACACTTCAGTGATCTGTTCATGTTTATTCGCAATGATATCACTGTATGGAAATATTATGTAAATTTTAATTTGAATTTGAATAAACATATATTATTATTATTATTGAGAAGCACTGGTTTATACGCTTCGAAAACGGATTGAAATAGTGAGTTTGTACAACCAGAACGGAAATAGTGCTAGAGCTGCTGCCCGTATGTTCAATGATAATCATCCAGGAAGAAATGTACGACACAAATACGTTTCGGAATTATTGAACTTTATGGAAACTGGATCAAGCATAACCGTTAAGGAGTTGTCTATTGCAGTTTTAGGGCACGTTGGACTATGGAAAAAACGCAATCTCTTACTAAGTTATCTCGAGAATCAGGAATCAGTCGTACAAATGTTTTCAGGATTCTTCATAAGTACAAATTTCATCCATATAAGATTATACTAGTTCATGAGTTGAACGAAGATGATTTCGATAGACGTATCGAGTTTTGTGAACGTCTCACTGAACGGATCAACTTGCATCAGAATTTCTTGAATAAAATTTGTTTTTTGGATGAAAGTTTGTTTAGTTTGAATGGAGAGGTGAATCCTCGTTTATACCGTCAAGTTCATACCCAACGACCTCAAAAACTGATTGTTTGGGTAGGACTTTTAGGTGACCACATCATAGGACCTCTTTTTATCGATGATAATTTGACTGATAAGAATTATTTGGATATGTTGGAGAATCGAATAATACCGTGCATCAATAGGGCAATTGAGGAAGATATGAATTCATTCGAAAGCGAAATAGTTTTTCAGCAGGATGGTGCACTATGCTGCTCTAGTGCGACAATTTTTGGATGATCATTATCCTGGTCCCTGGATTGGCAGAAGAGGTCCTGCAGAATAGCCACCAAGGTTTTCGGATATCACTCCTTTAGATTTCTTTCTATGGGGTCATTTGAAGTCTAAAGTGTATAAGATAGAATCAACAACATTAGAACATTCGAGAGAGAATATCATGAGGCATTGCAAAGAAATAACTCCCGATATTCTCAACAATGCGAGGGAGGCAATGGAAGCTCGTTTGTACCATTGTATGGGAGTTGGTGAAATCGTTTTTGAACGTTTAATAAGAAAAATTTATTTCGTCACATTATCATCAGATTTTGATTCAAGAATTTAATAAAAAATCCCCTTTTCTGATTTATTGCTTCCATATTTGTCTCTAGAACGAATATTTCGAAATGTGGGCTCCTGTTTAATTGTTGACATGTTTTTTCATTTTTACTGCAAATCATTGTTTCAAAAGTTATTTAGGGTGGTTCGTTTTCATATCAAATAATTTGTTGTTCCCGAACCATAAGCTTCAGACTATATGTTATATACTTTGTTGAAATCTGCTCATCATGGAGCATCTGGTAATGCGAAACAATATAGGGTGGTCCATTTGAAGAAAAATGGTGACATGCTCTGTGGATGCCATAGGGGAAGTAACATCAAATGTGAATATGTCAAAATGTGCCACCTGTATACTATTGTTGAAGTGTTATTTCATTTTTCCTGAAAATCATTATACCAAGAGTAGCTCAGGGTGGCTCGTTTTAAATGGAATGCACTGTATATAGCAAACATTCAGTTATTCAGTTATACTTATTAGTTATTTTTAGAATATCTTTTTTTAAGTAGATTCAACTGTACATATTATTATCTAAAAAACAATCTCTGTTGTTGACAGTCTCCTCTATATTTTTTAATAATTCTTGCATGCACCGCAACTGAAAACTGTGATACCGCCATAACAACTAGAGATTAAAGAGGGAGGGGAAGACCTATGGACGTAATAAACGTATTGACTCTCTCATTGTACTCACTCCCCGCGGTTGTATTGTTTTTGTTTACAGTTCTCATTTTCTAGGTAACTCCACTTTGTTACAATTCAGTCATATCTAGGAAACGAGATAACATTTATGGGCCCTGTAACACAAGCCGTACAAGTCCTACAATTGTTAAAATATATTTTACAGTTGTAACTTTGACATAACACAACTCATCTTGTAATTACCCGTACGGGGATACACCCTACACTCCTTACTATTATCTATTTGTTTCAAAATACGTTTTTCAATTGCTATTATTCAAAAATCACAATCACAAATTTCAGAACAATCTGCAAGGGCTTCTCTATGGGGCGCGAATAAATTATTTGATTGTTTTTAGTCCGTTTTGAAATCGTGAAATATTTTTTTTATATATAAAGACATTATGAAACTTAAATGCGTTTATCGAATCAGCACCTGCTTGGTTGGCAACGTCAAACTGTCAGACGAAAATTAATTTCAACTGAATTAAAACTGAAATAATTTATCTGTGAAAAAATAAACTAATAGGAAATTTTTAATATTTCATCATTGGTATCAACCTCGTTATCAACCAAATGTTTCTGATATTTATTTTTCTCAAAACTGTTTTTCTTTCAATATAAAACCAATAATGAATGCGAAAGTAAAGAAAAATTAGTAGATATATTTTACACGTTTCATAACACATGTTGTCGCAGTTGATACCTTGGAGCCTACTTGGTTCGCTTATTGTACTCCAGAGAACACGTGCGACAAAATAATGACTTATGATACTTGTCCAACAAAATACTATTTTGTTGGGTTGCCATGGAAACTCAAAATTATCAAAATTTTTGGTATGAAAATCTTTGAAGTAACGTCATACCTATCGGTTGAAGAAATAGTACCAATATTGTGTAACTAGTGCGGAAAATATATTTTCCTACGATGACATGGGAAAGTAACGTATACTGCACTGTATAGTTACACGGAAAGAGGCTTATATCACAAGCGTGCGAAATATTTTTCCGCACAGGCGCGGAAAGTAACTTTCCGCACGCTCCGTTAGCTCAGTTTGTAAAGCAGCGGGACGTATTGACTTCTGACGAAGCCTCGACCCGGTTTTTTGCCTCAGCATTTTCCGAGGTTTACACGAAATAACCACCTCTGACCAAAATTTGGACAGAGCAGTATCTACATCGAATGCTAATGAACGACATGCATAAACTTTGCAGGAGGCATGGATTATCCGAACTACCACCACTATGTTGAAATGTTCGACCTACCGCCAACATCAGCGGAGGCGGATACCAGCGCCCTTTTGCCGGGACCCTGTGTGCCCCTTGGCACAAGCGCTCCTCCTGCCATCGACCAGCAATGACCGGGGGGAGGCAGCTTTCAGTGCGTCCTCCCGGACCTCTCCTCTCCAGAGCACTCCTCAGGCGAAGTATTGAGATGAGGGTGCTGGAGTTAAGATCATATCAATTTTGGCATAGAATTGATCGTTTACTATGTACAATAAACCTTTATTTATTTATTCATTTATTTTACTTCTGATGAAGAGTACGCGGGTTCGATCCTCGTCCGCGGATACTTTCTTTTCATTATGATATTGAAAAAAATTACACATTTCAAATAGATTACTTCAAATTTAGTGTATTTAGAAGTAATTAGTAAAAATAAATGAAGTCGGAATGGTTCTCAGTCGAACTATTCATTAAATTTTCTTGGACATTAGATTGTTAGATAGTAACTTCTTGCACTAAGCCGGCAAAATATACACTTCAAAAAATTCTGAATCATCTAAACAGCAAATAATTTTCAAAATGTATGTTCCTTTTCGTTAAATAGTCAGGCCACAAGCATATACAGTAGTCCGACTCAGCGTCGGAACCTTTGATGTTGGTGTCCAGGAGTTTCGTTTTTTATAATGCTGACATTTCTCCCTACCACAATCCCAACCACAGCGTATATACACTGCTCGACATAACCACAATTGATATAAACTGCTCGAAAAAATTCAGATGATGGAATTCTCGTTAGGCATATACGAGTAATTGAAAAAAAAATATATTGCGTAGTATTTAGGTAACCCAGGGCATTTGAAAAATCATAAAATATAAGTCAAAGAGATTCTGAGAATTTATGATTTTGGCAGATGTTGATATTCGGATGTAACAAAATGCATTGCTATTTGAATAAGAAAAAAAAACAAGTTTTGTAAATCATTGTTCGATTCCATCAAAATTGGTTTGTATTATTTTTTGGGGCCAAATACGTAGCATATTTGTTTGTTAATTTGAGAATTCAAGATGGCGAACGAGGGTGCTGATTCGATTATATTCAAATTTGATCATTCATCAGGGTCGCAACTATAAAAACTACGTTAATTTCACTCAACACTCGTTTTTCCAACAAAGTAAACATCGTCAGGAGCTGAAAGTTTCAGTTTTACTCAATGCGCGTTAAGTGAAATTAATGTAGTTGGTTTGTAGGAGATTTCTTTTTAACTTTGTATTCACACCACAGTTTCCAAATATGTATTACTTTATTTGAGGTGCTTCATAGTTTTTTTGGCGAGATCTTAATGTTCATGAAAAATTCAAGATGTTGAACAATTATTGTGATCAGTTTTAATTCTATGTATTGTTAACAAGACTGGTTGGGGTAGGAAATGAAAAAAATCACAAAGAAAACAATATATCTTGATTTTTGTAAGAAAATTGTATCTCTGATAGATAACAAAATAGTAATAAGGCAATGTAACCTTTTTTTTTCTATCATGGGCTCTGGTCGCTTGGTGTCCATCACGAACCAGCAGTGCCGGACTTATACCGGCAAAAACCACCCCAGGCCCTTTCTTACACTCGGAACTGTCTGGGTGACATACCTTTGAATGCAAGCGGCTTCTGCTTTTTTTATTAGTCTATGTGTGTTCATGGCCCTTGAGCCCTTTGCATCTCTCTTTCTTCCCGCTCCTTTTTCTCCATGATTTTCTCTATATAACTATGTACTTTCCTCCATTTGTTTTCTGTGAGAATCATTATGTTGATTATGCTACGGGCATTGATTTGCTCTCCAATATCGGTTTCTAATTCAACTCTGGCCCTTTGCTATCTGTCACAGTTCAATATTGTGTGCGCAGGACTGTCTAACTGGCTACAGTAGACGCAGTTCTCGTTCTCTGACTTACCAATTCGGTGAGTATAGGATCTGAAGGCCCATGTCCAGAAAGAAACTGTGTTAGGAAGTACTCCGTCTTTCTGTGCGGGCAGGTTGCCCATGGTATTATGTTAGGTAATAATAATAATAATACTCCCTCATAAACACTCGTTGAGTGTAACCAAAGGCATAGCCTGTGCGGGTAGAGGACGGCTATTACTATTATTTGCCGTGGCGCTCCGGGGCGACTTACTGATGTTTCAGGTGATGTATTCACTTTTCAGCTGTAGTAATACCCGGAAAACCTACAGCACCACCTCGGGTAGTCGGTGTGCACTCCAAGCTAGCACTAGACGAGATTGGCATCTAGACAACTCGCCATATACTTGCTTTTCAACAAGGCATGCGGTCACCTATCAATCCGATATAAAGTAGTTGAGAAAAATTATCATACCTACATCGGACTCGAACCGACTATCGAATGGCATGTGCCTCAGACCGCTGATCCACCGACCACAGATGTATTAGACACAAGTATTAGACTTTTTGTCCATTGGGCTTTATCTTGGTTCCTTTCCCATCTCTCCTGCCATAATTCCATCGTTCTTTCCATCTCTTCTCCGGCTCTTCTACCTTGTTCATTTCTTCTTTCGTATTCACGCGTCCTCTCCCTCGCCATCGAATCTATAGGGGAATCCATACAATAGGATGGACTGTGCGACGTTATTTAACAGAATCCTTTTTTTGTATTTGGGGCCCCTGATGTTTGGGAGTAGTCTACCTAATGCATTTGTTAGTTTGTCTGCTTTAGCTACAGCTACCACAGTCCTAATGTGAGCATTAAAAATCAGTTTGTCATCTATGGTAATCCCAAGGCACTTAATAGTTTTCTGTGGGAGAATCTCGTCATTGCCTATTTTGAAGGTGATGCCATCCCTTTTTCTCGGTCCTTTAACGATGACTGCTTCGGTCTTGCTGGTGGCAAGTTCTAGTTCGTTCTCTGTGATCCATTGCAGGGCCAGCTTCATGGCCTCGTTTGCCGATCTTGTTGGCATTTCAGGGTTTTTGGCGCCGACCACCAGTGTTAAATCATCAGCGTATGCTATCGCCTTGCAGTTCGTAGCGGTAGTTTAGTTTTAGGATTGGATCATACAAGACGTTCCACAAGGTGGGTCCGAGGACAGAACCTTGCGGAACTCCCTGGGTGATTTCTATTTTCGTTTATCCGACCGTAATTGTTCTGTTGCTCAGGTAATTAGCTGTGATGTTTACCAAGTATTGGCTCACACCTTCGTCCACCAATCTACTGCATATCTTACTCCAGACTGCCGTGTTAAAAGCATTTTTAACATCTAGTGCGATTATCGCTATCCATGTTTGGTTCATGTTCTTTACATATCTTATTATTTTTGAGACTGCATCGATTTATTTTTCCTAAAGCCGTACTGGTTTATTTTTATTGATAGGCTGTTGTTTGCTTCCAGTTCGTTCTCTAGCCTGCCTTTGATAAAATGTTCCAGGGCTTTGCCCGCTGAGTCTAATAGTCATATTGTTCGGAATTTTTTATTTTCCAGTGGGCAATTTGGTATAAGTGTCACATTTGCATTTTTCCAGGCTCTGGGGAATATTTGTCGGTCCAGGAGGTCGTTGTATATATCTGTCATCTTGGTATGATTATTTTTAATGACAAGTTTCATTACCTCATTTGCCATTTTTGAGTTTGCTAGCCGCAAGCTGCAGTTCATTAGTACTGAAGTTCTCGTATTCGGCTGTTGTGACGATCTGGTGTGTTGTATCTATATTCATCGGGAAGAGTTCCCTAACTATACTTAATATCTGAAACTGAAGGCATTTTTAAAAAGAAAACACGATGGGTATAAACCAAAAAAGTCGAATGTTTTGAATGCCCACTAAATTGACAAATTCATAGTAAGTGCTCCTGATGATCGGTTTCTGTTAAATAAGGTGAGTTTGAAACAATTTCTTACTTAGGTATTTTACTAATAGGTGCATGTTAATTTTTAGGTTGTTTGAATTTTTGGAATTTCGGGAGCATGTCGCAAACAAGAATTAGTGAGAATTACTGTGGATGATATAGATCTGGGCTCTGCTGCTTTAATTGAGATTAGTAATACAAAAAAAAAGTTTTATAGAAAATTCAATATTACATTACATTATTTTATCAGCAATTTGAAGAATATGCAAAATTAAGACCTGTTATACATGAAAAGAGATTTTTCTCAACTACAGAAATAAAAAGTGCACCAAGCAAGTAGTAGGAATAAACAAAATAGGTTCTGTATCTGGCTCAATTGCAGAATTTTTTAAACTTGATCATCCAGAAACATATACAAGTCATTGTTTCCGCAGATCATCAGCTACAATCTTGGTAGATGAAGGAGGAGAGACTACGATGGAAGTCCTCTGCTGTTGTTAAGGGGTAAATCAGTGACTCAACGACAAACAGGATGAATGTTGCATCTAAAATTGTAGGTGCAGTGCGAGAAACATCTGAAGGAACTATCCAGTCAGCAACATCACAAATAAATCTACAACCATCAACGTCTAACACGATTACAAGCAATAGCTTTTCTCAAAACATCCGAGAAAATATAGAATCTAACCTTTCACACACGTCACTTTACAAACTGCACCAATAACAATTTTAATTTTAATTTCTATAATAATGCAAAGAAATAATTTGAATTTTCAGCCTAATATTTTTTAATTAGAAGAAGTTCTTGTTCTTGTTTCCAATAATAGTTATCGTTACTTTTTAAAATAAACTATGTCGTCCTTAATTATAATATTTTTATAATTTGGTAAAATTATTATGTGGTCGTAGGAAAACTAGTGTACATTACTCGTGCGAAAGTGATTTTTCACACTCGTGTGATTGCCGCACTCTTGTGAAAAATTTCACTTTCCGCACTAGTAATGTAATATACTATACTTTGTCACATCATTATGAAATAACCAGTTTCCACACGAGTGAATATATACTATACATGAGATTTAACTCAAAGAACATTACCAAGTGAATCTGCGTGACATCCAGTATATGAAGTAACATATAATTTCCACAGACATCCTTATTTTTAGGATTAGAAAATGTGCTTTCAACTATTTCCCAACATTATCAAATAAACTAACTAACGAAGCATATTAGATAGATGTTTTACG
This sequence comes from Chrysolina americana, assembly GCA_958502065.1. Lineage (NCBI taxonomy): Eukaryota > Metazoa > Arthropoda > Insecta > Coleoptera > Chrysomelidae > Chrysolina > Chrysolina americana. The sequence goes on from OY293419.1 coordinate 39,303,572, forward strand.
TATATAGAACGAATTTGATTAAATATTAATTGACAATACGTAGGTGAATTGAATAAATAAATAGCAAAATAGGTTTTTATTATAAAATTATTCCGAATTGCCCCTACACTCTTATTGACATTTTCATAACTCCTTCACACTACAACTCAATTCTTCGCCCAAGAGGGCTCAGGAGAGGGAAGGATCGGAAGGACGCACGGAGATCCGCCTCCCTCTCCCCCTAACCATTGCTGGCAAGAGGGGTATACACATAGTCCCGGCAAGGAGGCGCTGGTATCCGCCTCCGCTGGTGTAGGCGGGAGGACAAATATTCCACCTGATAGCGGTTGTAGTTCGGATAATCCATGCCTCCTACAAAGCTTATGCATGTCGTTCGTTTGCATTCAATGTAGATACTGCTTTGTCTAAGTTTGGTCAGAGGTAGGTTGTTTCGAGCTGACCCCGGAAAAGATTGAAGCAAAAAACCGGGTCGAGGTACTTTGTGCACTATCTAAAGGCGTCTTGGTTCCCTATGGAACCGGTTCTTCCTATCTTTCCTGAAAGATGGCTAATATCAGCCTGCCGTGTTTGCGGGGCTGATTATCATGAATTCTGAGACTGATAAGGTCTTTTGTTAGCGTACTCTTGGAGAGGTGAAACCTGTAGAATTTCTCGGACAGGTTTTTAACATGAATCGGGATGGAGTCGACGCCAGCAAGAGCGCATCCAGATGAATATATCTGTCGCTCTTGGTGATGAAACGAAGTACTTTCTTCTGCATCCTGTCGAACCTCATAAAAGGAGTCTTGGGCAGTCTGCAAAACGCTGGGCAAGCATACAACATCGCTGGCTGAATGATTTGTTTGTAGATAGTCATTTTGGCATCTAGATTCATGTGGGATTCCCTGGCTATTAGTGACTACGTGCGTTTTAATGCGGCCGCAGCCCTCAGAATAGCCAGACTTATATGCTTTTGCCATATTGTACGCTTGGCCAGCTGTACTCCCAGGTATCGCACAGGTATCCCAGGTATCGCACATTAGTCTTTGGGCTGTCTGATTAGAAACTATTTTATTTCGTAATAAAATAAATAAATAAATACAAGTTTATTGTATAAAGTTTGCATTTCGGTCTACACAATATCATCTGACATATTCAAAATTTCGTTACCAAATCTTGCCGTCGCCCAAGAGGGTTCAGGGGAGGAAGAGGATCGGGAGGATGCACTGAGAGCCACCTCTTTATAATTGACTTTAAGCTATAAAAAGTAGTTTGCAATAGATGAGGTTTCATAGAGACAACTGTATTTAAAATTTGAATGATTTTTTTCATTAAACTCAATAAAATTTATTATTTAAGATGATCCTCGATATCTTCTTGGTTAACATCTACAGTTTCTTTAACGAATCTGATTTGAATGGTAATTTCGTTGATGATGGATTTTGGTTTTGCAACAATAGTTTTTGTTAATTGGTACCATATTCAAGAGTTAAAGAGGCACAAGGCTACTTCGAACTAGCATTAAACTTTTTACTATCACTTCTAATATCTCATATTTTCTGCGAGATAAATCAGCTTCCATGAGTCTTGAAAGAGCTGCTAACAGCGTAAGTTGTTTTTCTTTGTCTTCTTGCGCCTCTTTGGTTTCGTCAACTTCGTAGCTCTTGTTGGGGAAGTAATAATTTGTTTAAATATATTTGAAGCATTTCTTTTTCTAGATGTTCAAAATTTCGGTCGTGCAACTTGTATCAACTCGTCATCATCTGCCATAATACAAATAACTGCATTTTTCTTTTTCTACTTGATAATAATAATAATGTCGTCTTTATTATGTGGAAATGTAATTTGAACAAAACTTGTAATGAGTTGTCGACGTTCAGCTGAAACCACTTCTACACTTCATCTTTCGCTCAATTCGGTGAACGATTTTGATGTCCGACTCCAGCTTTGCTGCTGCATTTTCGGTATTTGAATATTGTTTTCAGCCATTCATCATGGTTTTGAAGGAATGTTGTTTCTATTTTACATTCTTTCTTCCACCTTTGTTTGAATTCCGACTCAATATACGAAAATTTGTACTTCAACTTCTTTATTTCATCATCAAAGAAGTTTCCTCAAAACAAAAGATAACTCTCCAAACTGTTGAATATTTTTTCAAAATCAGAAAAAAATTCCCTTGCATTTCATCATACAGTGATCTACGGATCACTATTCTCACACCTGATACTCCAGCTGACTCTGAAACAGAATAATTATAACGTTAACAAAATGTGAGTATTAAATTGAAATTGTCCATTTTTTCACTATTATGGTTAATTACCCCTTACTCGTAAAAGTGCGATATTGTACAAACTATCTTCCCACAATACCAATTGAAAAAATAACCGGAACTAACCCGTAAATACAACAAAATCCTTTTTATATGTAAAAATTCGAAGGAAAATTTGATTATCCTAAAGTTAATTTCCGAAAGACGATAAAACAATATTTTATTAGAAATAGCAGAGCAAATAATTTCACAAACATGTGTTTTACCTTCTTGATTCAAATCTATAACAATATTTTCACAAAAATCAGTGTTCACAAAAAATTTTACTTTTTAACTGAGATGATCACATTTCGAAAGCCGAAAAAGATACGTACCTTCGCAGAGATGGTAATGTTCCGACCGATACTATAGCGTCGAAGCAGTCAATGAGAATCGGGGATGAGTTGCCTATTAATATTCTGTATTCATTTAGCAATTAGTATATTAAAGTATAAGTGGATAAAAAGGTCTTTCAAACACGCGCGATTTTTCGAGTACGACGGCGCAGCCGGAGTGCTCGAAATAGAGCAAGTGTTTGAAAGATCAGTTATCCACGAATACTTTACGTTGATTTTTTCAATTGGTGTACTTTGAAATCATAAATACTGGGTTTCATTATTACAAATAATGGAAATAAGAACTTATGATGTAAAATGGTTGAATTCGTGATGTGACATCAGTATTCCTTTCGTTAATGTCTGAATAAAAGTTTTGCATTTGTTTGTAATATTTCATTGGACGTACTCCTGTCAGATCAATAATCATAACATTGTCATTAAATTAGACTTCACGGTTCTCGCGTTATTGATGTAGCCATGGTAACTTAAAAAAACGCGCGTTTTTGAAAGTTCGATTTGCACACGCTGAGGCGTGCTTTAAATAGACAAAAAGGGGCACCGATTGAAAAAAATATTATCCAGTTGTTTTCCACCTTCGTGAATATCTTAGAATTTGATTTATGACCTGCTAGATTGGCAAAATATCCGTATGTGCGACGGCAAGATTTACAGCATTTCATTATTTTCAAAAAAAAGTCCGCCCGAGCAGGGACTTGAACCCTGGACCCTTGGAAAAAAATATTAGCCAGTTGTTTTCCACCTTCGTGAATATCTTAGAATTTGATTTATGACCTGCTAGATTGGCAAAATATCCGTATGTGCGACGGCAAGATTTACAGCATTTCATTATTTTCAAAAAAAAGTCCGCCCGAGCAGGGACTTGAACCCTGGACCCTTGGAAAAAAATATTAGCCAGTTGTTTTCCACCTTCGTGAATATCTTAGAATTTGATTTATGACCTGCTAGATTGGCAAAATATCCGTATGTGCAACGGCAAGATTTACAGCATTTCATTATTTTCAAAAAAAAGTTCGCCCGAGCAGGGACTTGAACCCTGGACCCTTGGATTAAAAGTCCAATGCTCTACCGACTGAGCTACCCGGGCTTCTTATTATAAAAGTCATCATTGCATTATATAATATTTCTCCATTCAATCATCATTCGAATGAAGTTTACTCACATAGTATTTTAGGGTGATGCCTAAGGTACCAGTGAATAAATACTTATTATAATAGAAGCAAATATAAAAGAGATAAATTTATATTCTCTGAAGTGCATTACATCCTAAAAAATAAAATAAGAAATTTTAGAAAACTGTAGGTACTTATTGGTATTAGGTACCTACCTAAAAACACATAATGAGTCAAGAATGTAAAATACTCATTCTTAATAAATACATTTCGCCCCAGATAACAAGCTAACGTAATTTATACATCAATATTTTAATAATATTTTCATTTATAGTCATTAGCGTCACATGACCCGAAAATGTCATCATTTTGACGTACTATTCGACGTCTCAAATACCTATGTTGTCATTTTTACGTCACTCATGGGTCATTGTCATTTTTTTATGAATGATTATTACCCTTATATACATTATATCCACAACTTCATTGCATAAGATTGTCGGTCGTATCTTGTCAAAGCTTTGAGCACCTGAAGATGCAACTTTCTTTGCGAAACGCGCGTCGAGTGAAATAGTCGATATTTGAGTTTTTTGTGTTTCTATTTCTTCAATTCGATTCATACTTATGGTTCCAAATATTCGTTCATTGGAATAGTGAATGTGTTTTTTAAAATAAAAAAATAACAAATTTGTTCTTTTATTTGTGTGTTTGAAGTTGACCTTACGATAGAATTTATTATTCAGAAAGATACACTGACGTCAAATGAACATTTTGTTACTTCCTCTGAGGACGTATTTTTGACGACATCCTGAAATCATCATTTTGACGTCATAAAAATTACGTCAAATGGAGATTTTGGAGATCAATAATATGACATGACCAATTAATAACGTACAGATGACCTCAGCTTTTTACCTACCTGGAGCAGGTGTTAAATAAACATATAAGAAATCTCAAAATTATTCTTTCTTTGCATGATTTGATTTTCCGTTGTTATCAGTTATCAAATTACTCGTAAGCGGAGAGGCATATCTCATTTCTAACAAGCAGGGGGGAGGAACTCAATCATTTCTGTAATGAATCTCAAAATGAAATTAATATATTAATATGAAAAAAGTTATTAACGAAATGAAAAGGAAAAAAGGAAAATTTGATAGTGACTTACCTAAATAGTTTCCATACATTTCCAAAATAAGATTCAGACTAGTATTGTGAAAATTCAATATTTCATGCTATGAGAGACACAAAAAATACCAAAGATGTACATGATACGAAGAAATTAATGCTGGATAATTTTTTAATCATCAACAAATACATTCACCTTTCAGAAGCAGAAACTTTCGAATGATAGAAATAGATATGTCAGTGAAAGTAATTCGTAAATAAATGGGCCAAAGATTCAACGAAATGTAAATGAGGAGTTGCAGTATTGTATGATGTATTCTGGGTGTCGGCTCTGGGCCAAAGTACACAACGTCCAGACGGAGTTCTCCTTCGACGTCAGTTTTTATCCGTGGACGCTTTGTCTGATAATGCACTCGACCAAATAATTGAAATGTGAAAACTATTACCTGGTAGGTATATTCGTCTTTTATGTACTGGGTATATCACGATGAACTGAGTCGATATGTATGTGGGAAACTACTGAATTTTTTTTGAAAATTTGTTTATTTCCAAAAAACCTACTGATAATTCAGATATCTCTAAAAACCCGACAGATTTTTTTTTACAAAAACCGTTCAATTTGTAGAATCCACTGTGAAAAAAATTAGTTACCTACACAATTTGCGATACCCAGGTATCACCTTATATTGGCTGAATCTTGATTTCATATTGGGCCATAATGGATATATTGTAAATGTAAAGATAATATTGATCCAACCGAAATTCAATGCCGGATCTGAGTACCAACTTGGAGGAAGTTCAAAAAGACATCAAAGATTTCAAGGTCAGTACGGAACCAGGAAAGCTCTCATTGAAACCGCCTCAGTTTGACGGAAATACTCCATGGGCAAACTACCTACGACAATTCGAAGCTGCTGCGAAGGCAAACGGATGGAATGCTGGGGAAAGAGCTTTAGCATTGACACTGGCATTGCGTGGCAAAGCAACAAACATTTTACAGACCCTCACCGCCCAACAACAGGAGGACTATGAACAGCTAGTAAAACATCTGGAACTTCGCTATGGTCAAGCCCACCTTGAACACGTATATCACACGCAGCTGAAAAACCGATGCCAATAATCAAGCGAATCATTACATGAATTCGAAGCAGACATTGCACGCTTGGTTCGCCTTGCATATCCAGCTACACCGAAAAATGTAATGGAACGACTAGCGGTTCAGGCATTTTTGGATGGGCTTCGTGACCAAGAAACGAGGCAGGCATTGACGCTAGCTCGCCCCGCACATCTCGTCGATGCATTGGCACGCGCTCTGGAATTCGAAGCAGCAAAGCAATCCCTCAAAAGCCAGAGTAGAGTCCGGATGATCGAGGAAGACCGACAGGAGCCTACTAATATGGAAGCTGTGATGCGAAAAGTGCTAAAGGAAGTTGTACCTGAGAGAAGACTGATACGATGCCGAAATTGTAAAGAACTTGGGCACGTGCGTAGCAAATGTCCAACATTGAAAAAATCGACATCAACGATGAAGGTCAAGAAGGAGCAATCGTGAGCCCGTATCCAACAAGCCCCAGTTAACAATGCATATGTCGCTGTACTTCAAAGACAAGACAAAGGGGTCTTCGTAGACGGTCTCATTAACAACGAGCCTCGCACTATGCTCCTTGATACGAGTGCGACTAGGACAATCCTTGGACCTACTTTTGCCAAAACACCGGCAAGAATCGAATCGTCGAATTGGAAGCTGCGCAGAGCAACAGGAGAGCCGGCAACTGTGTATGGTGAACTTCCAATTGAACTGACTCTGGGCAGCACTACAGTGAAACACCGGGCTCTATTAGCGGATATCGAGGACGAGGTAATAAATCGAATGGACATCATGAATTCTAGAGGATTCGAGCTGAATTTTAAAGACGGCGTCCTTCGTGTGAACGGAGAAGAGCTGGTCCTTCATGGGAGAAATGAAGAAATGGTTCGAGTTCTGCTGGCTGAAGACGTAAGCGTTCCGAAGAGGGCTGAAACCATTTTGGAGGCTCGCCTCGATGGAGGTGCGAGCAGTGGAAGCTTTTATCATCGGCTCCGGATTATGGCAGTTTACAGTTATGCCATTCGGCCTCTGCAATACTCCAGCCACGTTCGAAAGATTGATGGAGACGGTTTTGAAAGGACTATCATGGAAGACGTGTCTGGTGTATCTCGACGACATTATTGTGGTTGGCAGATCGTTCGAGGACCATGTAAAAAACTTGGAAGAGTTATTTCAGCGACAGAGAAGCTCCGGACTGAAACTGAGCCCTAAGAAATGTCATCTGTTTCGAAAAGAAGTACGTTATCTCGGCCTCGTTGTCTCTGGGAAAGGAGTGGCAGTAGATGAGCAGAAGATCAAAGCTGTTAAGGAATGGCCCGTAACGAAAGACATTCACCAGCTTCGAAGTTTTCTTGGCTTGTGCACTTACTATCGCCGATACGTGCTGGGATTTGCTAACATCGCAAAACCACTGACCAGGCTCACGGAAGGACAAAGTTCCAGTGGTCAGATGAATGCCAAGATTCATTCAGGAAGTTGAAAGGAGCTTTGATCAACGCACAAATCCTGAGCTACCCCCTTCCAGACGGAAAATTCATTTTGGACACGGACGCCAGTAATGTGGGACTTGTAGTTGTCCTGTTTCAGATCCAAGAAGGACAAGAGAAGGTCATCGGTAACTTCAGCAAGACCCTCAGTAAACCGGAGCGGAATTACTGTGTCACCAGGCGGGAACTTTTGGCTGTTGTCAAGGGAGTTGAGCACTTCTACAAGTACGTGTATGGACGAAGATTCCTACTGAGAATTGACCATGCAGCTCTCAAATGGCTCCTACAGTAAAAGAATCCCGAGGGTCAAGTGGCACGCTGGATTGAGAGGATCCAGGAATTCGACTTTGAGATCGAACATCGGGCGGGGACCAGCCATAAGAATGCGGATGCCCTATCACGAAGACCATTTCCAGACGATTGTTCGCACTGCCGACGAACAGAGGAAAAGGAGTCGACACTCTGCAGAACCACGGCGGTCGATGATAACTGGAATGACCACAAGGTCCAGAAAGACCAAGAGAAAGATCCAGATCTTGGTTTAGTCATCGGCTGGAAGAAGAGTGAGCGAAGACCGTCGTAGTAGGAAATAGTCAGTTGTTCCCCAGTCGTTAAAACTTACTGGGCCCAATGGAACTCTTTCACATTAGACAATGGAGTCTTGAAGCGTGTGTTGGAGTCGGAGGATGGCGGGGAAGAAGGACGTCAGGTAGTAGTTCCCAGGAGGAGAAGACAGGAAGTGCTCCGAGAAATCCATGATGGGGTCACCGGAGGACATCTGGGAGTGACGAAGACCCTCCAGAAAGTTAGGCAACGGTTCTACTGGGCCAATTGTCAAGCTGACGTCAAGGACTGGTGCAGAAAATGTGCTGTATGCGCTGCCAGTAATGGGCCTCGAACAAGACCTAAGGCCCCGATGCGCCAGTACAATGTGGGCAGCCCATTCGAAAGGATCGCCATTGACATCGCTGGCCCGTTCCCACAATCTGAACACGGGAACAAGTACATCCTTGTGGCGATGGATTACTTCAGCAAGTGGGCCGAAGCCTATGCCCTGCCCAACCAAGAAGCCATCACCATTGCCGACGTCTTGGTGAAGGAGTGGATCTGTCGATTCGGTGTCCCGTTAGAGCTGCATTCGGATCAAGGCAGGAATTTCGAGTCAAACCTGTTCCAGGAGATGTGTCAGATGCTGAACATCCGGAAAACGAGGACCACAGCTCTACATCCACAGTCCGATGGAATAGTGGAGTGGATGAATAAGACGATAAACCGCCACCTGTCCAAGGTAGTCTCTGACCACCAGAAGGATTGGGACCAGTACCTTCATCTGTTCCTGATGGCGTATCGTTCCGCAGTTCATGAGTTAACCGGCCAAACCCTTGCTAGTGTTATTATGGGCCGAGAGCTGCGACTTCCATGTGACCTGAAGTTTGGGACGCCACCAGGACAAGACACTGCGGGAGATGACTACGTTAGCAATCTGCGACAGAGAATGGACGACATCCATGAACGGGTCCGTTTGAAAATCCAGAGTGCCAGCGACAGAATGAAGGAGACCTACGACATCAAGGCGGATGGTGGTGGATATCAGACAGGTGACCTTGTATGGCTTTACAATCCTAAACGTCGCCGTGGACTATCACCGAAACTTCGGAACTCGTGGGAAGGTCCATATAAGATCATGAAAAGGATAAACGACCTCGTCTACCGCATATATAAGCCACCACGAGGATAACCTAGGGTAGTCCACTTCAGTAGGTTGTCCCCTTACGACGGAAACCACGATCAAGTCCACACAGTCAGATCACCGGAGGACGAAATGACGTTTCAGAGGTTCATGTCCCTGTACTCGAACGGACAGAAAGTTCAATATGGGGTAACCCGAGAGGAGTCACGAGATCTTTTCAAGGTGCCTGCTGATTACGCGTTAGCTCACTGTGTGGCAGAAGATCTCCAAATGTCCAGAGGCATTGCAGTAGTTTTCTCCAAGAAGTTTGATCGAATCCAGGAACTGAGAGAACAGATCCCGGAAGTTGGAGGGGTGTTACAGCCGAGTAAAGGCCAGAGAAACATCTACTATCTGGTTACCAAGAAGCGTTCTCGAGATAAGCCGTCTTATGAAGATATTTGGAAGAGCCTTACGAGATTGAGAGACACGATGCTGGACCAGAATATTGTAGACCTGACAATCCCAAAATTGGCCTGTGGGCTTGATGGGCTGGACTGGAGAGTTATAAGAAGCATGTTGGAGACAATATTAAGATCCAGCGGCATCAACATTCTGGTGTGCTGCAACCATCTTCCTCGACCCAACTTGAAGACTGTGGAGTGCTACTTCCATCGAACGTCCAGGTGCAGATATGGAGAATCTTGCAGATATCTTCACACTCCAAGAATGACGTTTCGGGGCGAAACGTCTTTAAGAAGGGGCGATGTAACGATTTCGAGACCGGCCCCGAGACCGGCCCTGATCTAATTAATTATGCACCCTCGTTCAACTACAACAGCATATCTGCTAGCCTATCGCCGAGAACAAGCTGGAATAAAATCGATCAGTTCGATACTGTTCGAAGAGCCATCCAGATGAAATGTTCTATACTCCAGAATAATCGAGAGAGCCGTGGATGGAATCTGCTTGCGACTATATAACCGCTGGAGGACAGTCAGAATTCAGAGAGTTAGTTACAGTTCCAGAGTTCGCAGATAGAGACTGACACTGTAGAAATAAATTTGAATCTAGTGAAGTCTATGTTTTAGTGAATAATTGTTGTAAATAGTGTTTTAAATAAATTAGGAAAATTAGTTAGTGCAGTTTTACTACAATATATTGGCATTGTATTATTGAGGCGATATTGGTTCAATGATTTTTTAAAATATTGATAATACAATATTGTCTATATATTGTTTTCAACATCTATAATAAATATTGCAATCCCAATATTCCTCTCATATCGAGTCTAGGAATAAAACCAATATTGTGTGTCCAAGTTTAATAACATATTGGTTGAATAATATTTCACCAATATTCAACAAATCAATATAACTTATGTTGGGTCAATATTGGTTGAATAATTTTTGCCAATATCGATAAAGCAATATTGTCTACATAAACTGGAATAAAACTGGAATCCTAATATTCCTCTCATATCGATTCTAGGAATATAAAAAACAATATTGTATATCCCAACTTGATAGTACATTGTTTGAATATTATTTCACCGATACTCAAAAAATCATAGTTACCTATGTTATATTCCTCTCATATTGATTCTAGGGGTATAAAAACGATATTGTATATCCTAGTTTGATAGAACATTGGTTGAATATTACAAAAAATCATAATCACCTTTGTTGATTAATTTGTTAAACGAAAATATCATTCCAATATTGAAATAATTATATTGATACACTATTACAAAAACATTCTATTACCAATATTTTAATTTGAATATTGGTCGAATAATCAAAAAACAATATTGAAATGAACTATAATAAAACCAGTGTAACAAACAGCTAAAGGGCTCTAGATATGAAACATCAACTGAAACCTAGGAAAATATATGAAGTACTTTCCACAACTTGTTTTTAAGACAGTTTACTGAGTGGTTATGACGAGCAAAATGCAGACTGTGTTGACTTCTTTATTGAAGGAGAACTGTAATTTCAGAAGTTCCGAGTCATTACACATTTTTATGAAATAGTTTACTTTCAATATTCCATCAATATATCCAAATGATATTGTACCAATAGTACTTCAGAATATCCCACCAATATTATTTTTATAATGTCCAAACAATATTGGACCAATTGTTCACATTTTTTCTCGCCAATATTACGTTTTAATATTTTGCCTTTATTTTCATTATATCATACCAATATTATTCCGATATAAGTGTACCAATATTTTGACAATATTACACAAGAGATATTGACCCAATATCACCGAAAGTTCACATTTTTTTCTCGTCAATATTGCATTCGAATATTTTGCCAATATTTCCATAATATTGTACCAATATGACTGTGCTACCTGGGTAGAACCAGCTCCTCCAGGAAACTATATCAACTAAAATACTTCCTAACTGAGGAATCCGATTAGTTCAAATAGAGTATCGTACATTCTGTTTGTGTACTTTTCCATAAAGAAGAATCGTTCATTTGTCTGAGAAACATACACGTTTTGGGAAGCCCCTTTTCTCCTTCAATGGATCTTGTCAATCATTCACAAAATTCAACTCTCCGGTTTGGATCATTGATACTCTGTGAGAGTTTGAAGATTTTTCATTTTATAGGGATGAAACTTTTCTTTATTTGAACACTTTTCGAACTCACCCCATAGGATTCAGCACCTGCAGAACTCGATTGATAATCATTTCAATAACAACTTCTACTTTTTTTTCTGAAAGAGATGGTCTTCCTGATCTTGCAGCATCTTTCAGCGTTTCAAAATAGGATTCTCGGGAAATCTATCATTAAACATACGGACAGCTGAAAATTTCTTCCAGTTTCTCCAAAAATCAAAACTGCTTTTGTCTAAACTCAAGCCATGCTCTCATTTTTCAGATAATGATTAGGCGATCAACAGATTATTTGACAGCAGTTCAGTTCGACAGTAAACAAGATGTTGCCGCGACAACGATTTTTTTCCAATGCAAACTGGATTGAATGAAGCAGCAGTAGTGAAAGTTTCATTTGTGATTTTTTCATGACAAAGTAGTTTTTTATCTCTTATTCAAGCCCTCCTAATTCGGTTGCGATAAACCAGGTGGTTCAAAAATCAAACGGGCACTGAATAATATTTTGAGTTTTATCTTGTTCTTTCTTGTTGTTCTTTTTTATTATAGATTCCAGTGAGTGAGCAGAAGACGTACTCAAACTGATTCACTCTAATATTTGTGAACCAATACAAGAAACCTCCATGAGTAATGGTAAAATGGTAATAATGGATGGTGACTAATGCGCTGCGACCTAGTTAGATCTATTGTGCCCCATTATCTTCTGCTATTTCGAAGTGTTCTCGTTTACAGGAGCCCCTCAATCCCCAATTCCTTCAGGAATTCAAGGATTTTGAGTGGGTCTATTTGTGATATTTCTCCCACAGTCAGCTGGTGTGATCCCAGTATATTGAACCTTTTGTGATGTACCTACAGTATAACACTCCATCAATATATGGAGTGGTGTTTTTGGATGTTCCCCACAGAATCTGCAGGTGCTATCCTCATCTAAGCCTAGCTTCCTTATGTGTTCTTTGAATCTGCGGTGCCCCGTAACAAATCCCGTGATTGTCTTCAGACTAGTTTTGCTGATGTTAATCAGTGTCTTCGATCTTGCTCGGTTGGAGTTGCCAAGGAGATCTTTGGCCTGCCTTAGCCCTGGAAATCTTTGCCAGTATGTTGCTCTCATTGCTTCTTCAGTTTCATTGAGTTCGTCTTGAAAGTGAGATTTTCCAAGTCCGCAAAATGGTTCTGGCACGATCAGGGTATCTGCTTGTTCATTGCCCTCCACTCCGACGTGCCTCGGCACCCAGAGGAGGATCACCTTGTTGTTCTTGCCTAGATCATTAAGTTTGTCTAGGCATTCCCAAACCATCTTTGAGTTGATGTTATATGAGCTCAACGCTTTGATGGCTGCTTGACTATCGGAGAGGATTGTGATTTCCTTGTTCCGGTATTTCCTGTCGAGGTTGAATTGAATGCACCTTTGTATGGCGTGAATTTCCGCTTGAAAAATACTGGGGAACAGGCCCATGGATTCGAAGTATTTGGTGCGAGGCCCAAAGACTCCTGCTAACCTCCATGGGTGGAGCAAAATGATGTAACTAAAAGAATAAAAGCGATGATTGAAAACCAAACTAGAAAAAAATTTCAATGCATCCTCACTGATAACAGTACAGAATACGTTACCTGCAAGTGCTCCGGTGGCTTGGACTGGGCTGGTGACTCAGAAGACAGAAATTCCACATCTGGCTCCACTATTTACATTATGTGAAGGACTGTTCCATTATCCATTACAAATGCGGAATATATACCTCTTATTTATGCTACTGAAGGCGCCATATTTTTGAAGAATTTGCTCAATAGCCCCATTTACAATATTTTTCATAATTTTCTTCGCGGAAAACAGGCTCTTGGAGATATCGATGTTCAAACCATTGCTACCCTTGATATCGTTACAGAATATGCTCTAACCGACGAGGATATATCTGGTGAACACTTGTTGACTTCTACTGGAATAATGAGACATTATTAGAAAATACCACATAAAGTGGGTCATGTCAGTTCAGTTGTCACATGAATAATATTTTGACTTTCATCGTTGTCCATAACCTGGTCTATTTTAATGTACATCCCATTCAAATTAGCAATCAACCAACGCTCTGTTAACAGACTGCTTGGTAGGAGCCTAGCTTCCCAAGCTATTCGACAGCCGCTGAGTTTTTTGTCCAACGTAGAAAGTTATTTCAGTTGATTTCAGCTTTCACGAAATTACCAACTATAAACAACGGTTGCTGGGTCCCAGGCTATGATTTTGCGTTTATACTTTCAATCCGCTATCAGTTAGCCACGCCTTCAGTAGAAACAAAAACGCTAATATCAGCGGCTATAACGCGCTGGGACTGCCCCCATTGTTTTGATGTTGGAAATCAAGAAATATTGTCGAAAGAACTTGTTTACTTTGAAATTCACTTGAAACATAAGTATCTTTTTTATTCATAATGAACCCGCAACACACTTGCGAGGTACCTCACTATCTTCAAGATATATTCACCTAAATCGTATTTTATAGAATCTGAATAACATATTACAAAAATTCATGAAAATTGGCGGTGGCAAATTGGATTCTGGGATGATAAGTGAAAGAGGGCGAATGTGAACCGCAAAATATTCATTATGACACACAGCGTCAAAGCACGAGATGGAGCTCTTAATTAATCGTTTTCTGTGTTTTGTTTGAAAATAGCAAATGTATTGTGGGCCCGCGGCAACGCGTTCGACCGAGCTATGCTATCACGCCAAAATCGCGCCTACCACCCCCATCAAATACCCCATTTATGTGCCCACAGGCTGCGTTCGTGTATGTGGTGTCAGTGGCGGGTATATCGAGAAATAAAACCTATAGATGCATGTACGAATCCCCATAGGCACACATTTTTATTATTTTATATGGTGTATAATGTGTCCAACAAAATGATACAATATTAATTATCATACACTGAATATGAATTTCTTGTTTTCATGAAAAACGATTTCAATTAATGAATTTTCAATTTCAGGAGAATTGTAGACAAACAAGCACAACATAAGCATTCAATACTTTATAATATTTTTTAGTAAATAAAATCTATAAATAATAAATCGGACAATGACTTGGTATAATAGAAACATTGCCCTACTGAGTTCAGAATTTATTAGAGTTGTTCCAATTTACAAAGAAGTAGATGTTATAAGAATTGGTCAATTATAGACCAATATTTCCATATTTGGTTTTCCAGAAAATCGCTTCATGACTTTTGCAAATCTCAATATAGGAAACCTTTATGAAAGCTGAATTATTATGGCATTAGAGGGGTATGCTTTGAAGTTAATTAGTTCATACATAGTCAATAGAAATCGATATGTTATTTTGAAACAAATAAACCTTGACTTTTTTCACATCGAGCTGAGTCGATATATTATTAGCAACTTTGCTCTTGTACTTACAATACATATTACCGGTCCATATTTCTCTTTCACATACATCCAACACTCCCTTTCAACCAACGGAGGCGATATATCACATACATAGTGGAATTGAGATGTAACCAGTGGGTAGGTAAAAAACTTTCAGTCAACTCAACCAAAAATCAATCTTCAATAATCAAGAGATGTAGACGGAAGAATTATATCAGTTCATCAGACATGTTTCGAAAGAATAATCCTTCATCATCATCAGTAATAAGGGTTGGTTACCTCGAGATCTACAGAAAAGTCAAATATTACATTAGGAATTAGAATAATGATAGTATATAACGTAATAGTTTGTAGTGAAAAAATATATCAAAAAATTAACATCTGGGAAAAAGTTGAAATAATTTAGTCCTTGTCCTAATTACGACCAGGAGGGTGGTCCGCAGCTAGTGCAACGTCCACCTATGTTAGGGGCCATGATTGGGCCACTAGAACAACATAATTTGAATATTTACAAAAGGGTTGCGACCATGCTAGTGTCTTAAAATAAAAGTATGAATATCAGTCATATGAAACCATGAAACGTTACGATTCAAGGTGACAGAGATGTGGCTGTTCCATGCTTCCATGAAACAAGAATTAAATCAATTAGACCAGCCACGTTATAGAATAATGAAATAGGTATATTTATGAGTGTATCGTAAGTGTTTTGAAACTGAATATTATCAAAATAGAGAAGAATTTCAAAGTTTAAGGCTGTCGAATTGATATTGAATATTAGGTTCAGTCCCACCTCTAAATTTCACATTCAATGTAAAAAAAGTTTTGTGAATTGGATGACACTTTACTTCACTTAGGTAACAATAAATTTTTTTCTCTACTATGAACCCCTCCACCCCAAGATTATATGGATTACCTAAAATTCACCAAACTAATATTCCAATTAGGCTAGTTGTTTCAACTATCCGGCATCAGTTGTTTAAATTAATTCTATACTTCCCTATTAACGGATTTTTTTATTTTCAACCTTTCCTGTTTAAAAAATTCTCCTGAACTTACCAACAAAATCTCACATATCAACATTCTTATCAATTGTATCTTAGTCTTTTTTGACGTATCTAATTTTGATCATTTCCCCATCATAGATCCTAAAAACTGACTGATGTTGGTAAGACAATCACTCTTTTCCAATTTTAATCTAGCAACCTTTCTCATATTGAATATAAGCTTTCTAGTAAATTTGGTTCTTAGACAGAACTCTTGTCAATTTAAAAATTCTTTTTTTCTTCAAAAATCAAGTTTAGCCTTGGGCTCCGCTCCAACCCCAGTCCATTGTTAGCTGAAGTACCTATTCATGTGAAATTTTGAATTCACCATTCCTGAACATCCCATTTTCTCAAAAATCCCAATCTGGTACCGATATGTCGATGACATACTAGCCCTCTTCAAGGGCACCCCAGATGAAATTAACAATTTCTCAATTTTTATAAATGCTTTCAACCCAAGAATCCACTTTATCGTGGAAATTGAATCAGTCAATAAACTACCCTCTTTGGACCTCATTCGTGATCCAAAAATCGGACACCGTTGAATTCTCAATTTACAGAAAACCTACCAGCACTGATAATATCATACATTTTCTCTTATAATATCCCAAGGCTTTTGATAATTTCGAAATAATTTGTCGTATCCAAAAATTGGACACCGTTGAATTCTCAATTTACAGAAAACCTACCAGCACTGATAATATCATACATTTTCACTTATAATATCCCAAGGCTTTTGATAATTTCGAAATAATTTGTCGTATACTTTCGAAAGCGAGTTGCTTGGTAACAGCCCGACTTCGAAGGCGGAGGGCTGTTACCTTAAAGCACGCCGCTTGAGAAAAGTTAAGACAAATTTTGAGAATTTATCAATAGCCGAGGGATATTCAGTAAGAAAATTTTTTCATAGAATTGTCACTTATAAATATATCGATCGACTCATTTTGGATATTTCCATATCTACTCGAAAGGACTGACATCTTGAAAATTTAATTGAGTAAACGTCAAACTTTGTCATAACCATGGTGACTCGATTGTTCAATAGTGATAATTTACCGAGGCACTTATCAGTTTAATGTTTGTGGGATTAGCTATTTCTGGTCACGTAGATATGATAGGTTCAAATTACATGAAAAAAATTTTCACTGTAACCACCTTGTAACTAGAAATTTTCAACTTCATTCACTTTTTCACCGGCTATTTACGATACCTCTTCCAATTCTTCAACAGAACTCAACATCATCAAAAGAATTGCCTACAATAATAGTTAACCAATCCAACAGATTATATTACTGATTTGTTAACAAGTTTTCAAATCATAGATTAACCCATTCAACAACTCCACCTAAATATTTCTCTCTATCCTATTTTGGTTCTCTATCATCAAAATTAAAAAATACCTTGCTAATTAAACTGAATGCTAATTGTATTTCAAATTTCTCTATTTCATTTAAAACCTTCAATAATCAATTTTTTTTTTCAATTCTAAAAACAAAATTCCAATGTTGAATAAGCTGTAAGTATATAAATTGACTTGTTCTAATCCTGATAGTAATGTATGTTATATTGCTCGAACAGGCTGCAAGATTAGAACTCGGCTTGCTGAACATTAGACTAATAGATTTCGAAGAACAGATTAATTCCAATTGAGTTTTTT
The DNA here is from genome assembly GCA_958502065.1 of Chrysolina americana. Classification (NCBI taxonomy): domain Eukaryota; kingdom Metazoa; phylum Arthropoda; class Insecta; order Coleoptera; family Chrysomelidae; genus Chrysolina; species Chrysolina americana. The sequence continues at coordinate 39,321,399 of OY293419.1, forward strand.
CTAATCATATCATAAATAAAAGAACACAATTTTGTTCCTAACTGTGACTTAAAAATTTGACATATTTGCAAGAAAGGTAAAGAACTCATTCTTCCAGAAACTCTTGAAATGAACGAGGCTATTACTAATTCAGAATCAGAATATATTAATGAACAGACTCAGTTTGACAGCCTAAAACTTTTCAATTCTTTATACCATTTTGATAATTTTCAGTTTCAAGACAATTACGATACATTCATAAAGAAAATTCTACCTATTTCATTTTTCTATAAAGTGGCTAGTCTCATTGATTCAATTATGAAAGTATGGAACAGCCACATCTCTGTTATCCTGAATCGTGACGTTTCATGGTTGCATATGACTGATGTCTGTCACCCCATAACCTGTTACTTTTATATCAAGACAGGTGCATGGTCACAACTCTTCCGTAAATATTTCAATTAGGTTGTTCTGGTGGCCCAATCATGGTCCCTAACATAGGTGGACCCCGCACTAGCTTCGGATCACCCTTCAGTTGTAATTAAGACTAGGACCAAATTTTTTCAACTTTGTCCCCTCTTTTTCCTGGTATGTTATATACTATTATCATTCTACTTCCGGTACATATGACTTTTCTGTAGATCTCGATGTAACCAACCCTTAATACTGATGATGATGAATTAATCGTTCGAAACATCGTTCGAACAAGCTGATAAGCTGATGTAAGTCTTCATTACATCTCCTGAGATTTTGGGTGGAGTTGATTGAAAGTTTTTTATCTACCCCAGTTACTCCTTTAAAACTATTTATGACGCCCTTCTTATGGTACATGGTAAACTATTGAAGAGTTATTTGCATATTTACTTTTGGTATAATTTCTTAGGTTAGACATGTGGATGGCATGTTGTGCTTCAATTTGTATATGAGCACTGTGTGCAATTCTCTGTTTTATACTCATCAGCGATGATGTAGCAAGCATAAAGTGAATATAGGTGTTTTCTTCTATTGTACATTAGAATGGCACGATTTGAAAATATTTACGGTATTATTGACTTATTCATTGGAATTAATCTGGACTACTTTTCTGGGGAATTGAATACCTCTGAATATACCGGATATGATAAAAATAATGTACCGGATAAAGGATGCAAAATTGGACCAGCAACTCAGCGCCTACAGTAAACTCAATGAGGGCCGATTCCACCACTTCAGCTTGGTACTTTGAATGACACTTAAATTTATGAATCCGGCAGAATGTGGATATAATTAATATATTTGAAATATTATTTAAGATATTCTATCGGGTTCTCAAATTCAAATGTAACTTGAAGCGTTACGTGTATCACTGAAAAAAATAGTTGTTACCATAACCAGAATTCTAGTTTGTATAGGCACAACCAGATATGTTGTTGACATTGTTTATTGTAAGCCTCAAATTGTTCAAATAACTAATTCTGCGTTGTTAGAGTCATCTCATAATTGTATATAGTAAGTAACTTTAACCAAGTCAGTTATATCCTACAATACAATACTGCTAACTTCTAACAATATCAGGTTAGTAACCTTGTAATATTACATGCTGACTTATTCCTCTAATTTTGTCATCAGCACAAAATAAAATAGTTTCCTCAACAATATCATGTCGGTTTTCTTACTGATATTGTTATTATGACTAGGTTGTGCAGTTACTCTTACACTCAATGTTGCTGTTTACAGTATTACATTGCTGAATTTACAAGGATATCTTATTAGCTTGACCAGAATGAATATTTTAGCAAACTGATTTTGTTGAGTTGATGATATGAAATTGTTATGCCAACCATAATATTATTATCCTACTATTACTACATCGTTTTACAATATATTATTGGTATCTCAATGAAACAATGGTATTATACTCTCAAGGTTATGTAGAAATCATAACATTATTATTGTTGAAATGAAACATGAAACAAAAACACAATTCTATCACATTTCATGATTTGAGTAAGTAGCAAAACATCTGCCTTTTCAGTAGATATTCGGGCTAAAAAGATAAACATTGTTTTTCTCGAAACTGAGCAAATTCTTAAATGTATGACATCGCCAAAACGTTTGAGGTGATGGATACGAAAATTGAACATAATATTAAAGCTTAGAGACTGTACTTGCAACTCACACCCATTGACAGTCATAAGAAAAGGAACACTTTTTGGAAGTTCGAAGATGGAAATACCAAAACTAATATTTGAAAGGTCACTGAAAAATCAAGTCAACGGCTCTGCATGGGTCGTTCACAATTTCATCCACATTCGCAACACAACAAGCATGTTGTGGTTTTGGTTTTCAAAGAATCAACGGATTTTTTCTTTAACAAAAGGATTCGATGTATACTCTTATTAGTATGTGAATTTTATACTACCTAGGTATCATGAAAATTCTTCCGATTTTTGTATAATAACCTAAAGGTTAATCTTGCAGAAAATCGTCATATACGCTGCCACTTGACGATGAAGTTGAAGGGGTGACAGCTCTGATACTTTCAGTATCTGCTTCTGGATCTTTGAGAAGACCCGATATATTCGATATATCGAAAAGAACAGGTTGCTTTGTTGCTTGATATATCCAAAAGTTGTTGTTGAATTTCCTTCTATCGCCAACTCGGGTAATCAGCTCTTTAATAACTTCCTCACTCCGATCAAATAACATAACCTAGATGAGTAACTCGCCGCACACGCATTAAGATTTGTGTGTAAGGGACATCTTCCCCCCAACGGCAGTGTCGTGCGTTGTTAACAGAAATATCGAGGTTCAATAAAATAGAAATAATGGAAACCCAATATGGAATGGAAACCTGAAATTATGATGAAATAATCTCCACAGGATTTTGAGAACATCCAATGCTCCAATTGACATTTTTTTCATAATTCATTCACTTTTCTCTTTTCCAATTTGGTTTCCCTTTCTCGATAGTTACGACACTGGTAGCTTCAAATGATTGTTATGTCAAATATCAAATGGAGCGTTGTCGTACTGACAAGACTATATCGATAACCAAGAATCTCCGTTCGGCGATGGAAATACTATCGTTTTTACATGCTCCCAACAAGCTGCAATGAACGTTTCAATTGCCTTCTTATTGTTATATATTTTATACAAGACAGTATTTTTGGGTTTTCGTGTTACCATGAATCTACCCGACAGATATCAAAATCTAGCTGACGTGCTTATTGTATCCTTAAAAAATTGCGACATGGCAATAATGTCACGATTTGAGGGATAACATTATGAAAAGATGTTACCTTCAGTTCTATTTGAGTATTACTCATCTAGGTTGTGTTACTTGATCGGAGAACAAACTCAGAAATGAACATTCTTAATACACGTAGAAACTTTGTAGTTCGTGATTCTATAATCTTCCAAAATTCATCACTTCATATGTAGCTCACTGATCCATTTATTATCATTTATATAATGCCTACTAACCTGCGAATACAGGGACAAGATGATCTAGAGACCATGACTTCAAGAAGTCTGCTACACTATTATTATTCTCCATCGTTGAACTATTTAATTAAGGACTAATAGATATAGCAGTTGCAAACATTATTGCACCAGTATACAATTGCCAAACTCCACAAACAAACGAGAAAATAGTTGAGTTGCATACACCGTGACCTCGACCGTGATACTGACCGAAGGGGTGAAGGGCTATTAGTTCATAATTATTCTTCTACAAATATTATATTATTAGGTTGACTACTTTACGTCTGTTGACCATTTATTTCAGTTATGATTGACTATCATAATTTTTTCCGTGTAACCTGTGGAATTGGTACTAATGCTCAGTTCCTACAACACTAGGTAGGTATAGGCTACAACAACTCACCTCATCGGACTAGGTGTCCACGGCGAGGTGATGAGGCCAATATCGAAGACTTGCTTGAGGACAGCGACTGCAACCCAAATGGATGCTTAGAGAAAGGGATATCTCAATACAAACTCTTCAACCGAGTAAATGTCCTGAAAAGACTAATTATTCCTAATTAATTCAATTTAAAACTTTCCATAAATTCTTGAAATAAATCTGTTTGCATGTATTGATAGTGGGTCTTGATCTCATCGATACATGCCATTTATTTCAGAGGACTCCATTAACTCATTTGTAAAATATATTCTTCTCGACGCAAAAATGTATTTAATTGGCGAAGGTTTTCCGAAAGCAACAGGAAGGGGCCGAAATCTCATAACACACTCAACAAATCAGCGGTAGTAGCTGGTTCGCGATCTGCGTTTCCATTTCATGATATTTGACCGTTTGAGTTAGGGGTTAGTTTTCGATCTAATAAAGATTGTTCCTATGCTTTGAATACAATATAGAAGTTAAATCATTTTTAGGATAATGGAATAAACGTTTATATAATAGCACAACGAATATAGGAGAAAATAAGAAATGTCAATTCCTATGAACGAAAAGCTAAATTCAATAACATTTGGCTCCTCGGTATATGAATCATTGGTGATTGTTGAGGAAACATTCCTGCAATATTGCCATATAAATGAAGGAATCACATCATGGCAATCTATGGTCTTTGAAAATATTCGTGCAACTGATTTCAAGTTTGTACAGTAAACCAAGAACCAAAAATCAAAGCGAAAGGAAATTGCATATAAAAGGACTGAGAGAGGGTTCTATAGTAAACAAATTCTGCAAGGTTTCATAAAAGTGATTCTAAACAAACTCTGTACCTACCAGATTACTCTCATCATACAACGCATTCAGACTTTACCTACAAAGTTGGAAATCATCAGGTTTGTTTGTTTTCATAACTGTGACATTGCGTACACATGCCATCAGCTTGCCACACATCATACGGGTGTAAATACTCTTTCTGTACACCTATCACACAATCAGTTAGAAAATCAGGTAATTTCATACGTCAGCTGTCAGTGTTGTCTTGCGCTCTGTTAGCTGAGGTTCGGCAGACAGCTGTTCACAAAATTTCGGAAAGTTTTAAAAACGAAATTTAATTCATCAATACTTTTTTTGTTTTGTCCACTGTTATTCGTTGTAAAATGGAATGTATACACCTGTCATGCACAATAGCGCAAGAGGTTAGATTATACCCTTCATAAGGTATATATTAGAGGGCAAGCCTGGAGCCAAAGAAAGCTGGACAGAAATTTTACACCACCACGTACAATTATTCCTAACACTCTCTACAGAATCGCTCGAGTAGTCAATGTAAAATGCCATTTATTTTATCATTCCCTTCTTGGGAAATTCTGTGATAGCCCCTGTACGAAATCAGGTGAGAACTTCAGGAGCTTTACATGAATATGCACTTCTCGCACTATGACATTCTGAACATGCAAATCCTTTGTACAAATATAATTGTACCTGGTTGCAGTTATGAAATGTGATAACTTCAATCATGAAAAATGGTGGATTACGTAATCCGAATCTTCCGCAAATAATACTATACAATAGGTATGGTCGTCGGCAAGTATTCAACAGAAAACAACTACTGTCCCCTACGACCGTTGGATGATATTTATTTAATACTTGGTAAAGTTTTCTACAAGAACTACTTCGCAATGCCTTTTAAATATCAAAGCTGATATTTTGGCTTCAATATGAAGCCAAAAACATCATGTTGTGACGAATCTTTTTTCTGGGACGTGAATTGGAGGGTGATCCAATTCAGCAACCTCGGTTGATGCGACGGAGATCCCTCACCAGTGGCCCCGGAGACTACGGCGGACTTTTGTGTCCTTTACGGTGTCTCGGGCGCCAGATTTTTTTTAGTGGTTCACCTGGGTAGCAACAGATCAGATCGGTCAGTATCCAGGGGTCAGATGTTTTGACCTGAATTTAGGGCTTCGAACGGATGCGGGCTTCAATCGCTCCACTCGCAAACCTGAACACCAGTTGCTTTATTCCTCGGTTAGCTTTGACACTCCTCGCTCACGGGAGCACCTCCTGAAGTCCGAAAGAGGAGTAAAAAACTATTCCAAATTAAATCACCCAAAGAATTGTTTATTCAATCTCAGGTTAGTTTACTTCGACCTTAATTTACACAACAATATCAAATGAAAAAAACAATAAATCAGTCTGTTCCAAACAGTAAACAAATATAAAATTGACAATTCTAATGACAGGGAAGGAAATTTGACACAGAATGCAGGGAAACAGTGTTTTACGCCGAAATTCAATAACTTTGTGTAGAGATACCAACTCACGGGAGAAGGAAACGAAACCTAAAATGAACGTCACTAGACGTTAAGGACGGTTTGCAAGGGTCTGTCGGATTTCGCTACCGTTTCGGTGCTCGCACTAAAAGTTTACTTGTTCTAGTAATACACCGGAGTATCCCGTTCAAGTGAAGCTTGGCTATTCAAAATGGAAAACAGACTTTCAACGCAGTTAATCTGAAAGGATTTTTCGATTCAATTGGGTCAAACTAGCCTTCCCTGAAGATTGGCAAGGACCATGACACCGGTACGGAGGTTTTCCCCCAATTGAATCAAAAATTAATTTCAGTTTTGATACTCAAAATGCATTGCAAAGTAGGTAGTTCTTGTGGAAAACTTTGCCAAGTATTAAACAGGTATCATTCAGCGGTCGTAGGGGGCAGTAGTTATTTCCTGTTAAATACTTGCCGACGACCATACCTATTGTATAGGATCATTTGCGGAAGATTTGGATTACGTAATCCACCATTTTCCAAGATTAGAATAATGGTTTTCCGTAAAATAGTGCCATAAAAATGTAACAGCATATAGAGAGTGTGACTAATCTTACGAAAAAATTTAGAAGATCCCCCCAGAAGCAAGAGACACGTCTGAATTACATGTAATATGCGCGGCCAACTATTAAAATTTAAATATGAGCAAATATTTACTTCCACTTAATTTATGTTTTCATTTTTAATTTTTTTATTTATTGTTACAATGGCCCAAAATCAAACAATTGTGAATTGAACATAATATAAATCAAGGAGTTGATATTTTATCATATTTGAATTTGAATAGTCATCCGCGCATTTTTCCAAGTTACCAACCTACCGTAAAAATGAAAATACCGAAGAGAAAGGAAGTTATTCTTGTGATTATAAAAGGTCGAATTTTTGTGTAAATCATTTGTTTTTTGGTGCTTTTAGGTACCTACTTGTGAAATTAGGTAGATGAGATTCTAAAATAAATTTCGTCAAAAAGAAGGAGGCATTATGTGTGATTTTCCATAAAAAAAAAATTATTTGAAAATGAGTCATTTTCAATATCCAGGAGGGCATAACTCGAAAAGTAGTTCAGGAGACAAAACTACGTAAGTTAAGTCACTTGTTTTTTATTTCAAGGCGGAGCCCAATAAACTTACCTCAACTCTAAAAAACCCAAAGTCCTGAGAACGTGAATTGAAAGTACGTTTGCCATTGCCCCTGTATGAATTTTTAGGCTTAAATTATCACCATTACTTTTAAACACCGTATGAACAACCTTCGAACAAGAAATCTTGACAATTTTTCGTTATGGAATCGACAAATTCAGAAGTTGCATTAACTTCTTTCATTTTCGTTAATTTCGAGTATTTTTCCTTCACACAGACGGTAGCAGAATGATTAGGAACTTCATAGAAATTGCGCACACCCTACTATGAGCAAGATATATTTGATAGCATGTTCCTTGTAGCCACATTTATAACATTTGTTTGAAGGTTGTAGACGATGTACTTAGTAACTTGATTACTTAGGTTTCGGACGTTCATCGTTGGATTGAAAAAGTTTTACTCGCGTCTTTCATGTTTTCACATTTCAATTTCCTGTATTCCCAATCGTCTTCAGGTGAATACTGACAATTTCAGATGCTTCGTGGTCTTATATAGGTCTGTTGATATGGTGTAATAATGGCGGTGTTGTGGCGCGTGCATGTTCGCGCTTTTTATTCCCTAGACCTCTTTGTCCAAGTTATCTTGAAATAGTATCTAGTTCAGTAGTTTGATTTAGTTCTTGACTATAGAAAAGGAATTTGTACCTTTCATAGGTTGCCGATTAAGACGGCTGTGCTGAAGTAGATCTCCCATGTTGGTACTGTTAAACAAAATTAACCAGTTTCAGGTAGTAGCTGAACTTAATGATTTTTGCAACATGTGATTCCAAGCGTACCTATCTTCATTTTGATAGGTGACCACATCATTTCTCGATCTTTTTTTCACATATCCTAACTTCGAAGTTAAGAATATAATAGAATACATTTGATACTTCCAAATGTTAGGTATGGAACAAATCCTCAAAAATCTTGTTATTCTATACTTTCACGTACCTACCTGTTTCGATGCTTCGTATTCAGAATGAAACAAAAGGAAAGCTGAAATTTATACATTTATTCAAATAAGACAGTTTTATTCTCATAGGCGACGGCAGAGTAAAAAGCCCTTTCGTAGAATTCCTACTCCCGAAACACAAGATGAAAATTGCATGAGGGAGCAGATTGCTCGAGGCACTGACTGCACTCTGGTCTTTTTTATTTTCAGACTGAATAAAGTAGATTAGAGTTCTTGTCTGAAATATATTGAGGCAACACGAAGTATTTTTGAATACATTACCATCCATTTTGAACTGATATTCATGGTTTCAGATCAACTTATGCTAAATGTTTGTTGATATACTTCACGATCCGTTAAAATGAACAGTGATTTCAGAAAAAAATATTTCGCTGTTTTTAAATTAAATCGAAATATTCCAGTGTATTATTTTTCGAGTTGAAACAAAAAATTCAGAGCTGCCCCTATGACAGTCTGAGTTGCTATAGATAGCTGTTCATCAAAAAATATGAAAATATGAAGAAAAGTGGGTCCATGGCTGTGTATCCTGCGCGGGTCGGGTACTAGGACTAAGCCCTCTGTGCGGCCAGGAATTATATTATTCATAACCCGTATAAAATATTTAGTTATCTTACGGTGAAAACAACTATTTCAAACGATTCTGGATCATATTTCCACGAAATACATTATCTACATGTTGCATTTTTGGATTTGACCCAAACAAATATACTTGACCAAGACCAAGATCAAGACTCTCTGCCAAGATCTTGGTCTAGAAAGAAAAATAATGAACTTAAATTTACTCAATATGAAGATAAAACTAAACTAACTTTTAGCAAGAATACTGGTATTGAGAGATTCAAGCTCGGCTCGTTAAAAATGAATACACATCATCATTCAAGAATGCTCTAACCACATCAAAGAATGAAAAAGCAATCTAAATACATCTAGACCTATCCTTGCACTGATGAGAGGAAAATAACCTCGAAACATGCATGTATGCAGGTGGTCATTTCCAACAAAAATGAAGGGTTAATATTCAATGGCTTTATAACAAGTAGCATTTGCAATTATATGTCCGTGAGGAACGGTTGCACAAAGAGAAGACAGATATAATTCAATATCCGTAAGGGGAAGTAGTTGTTTTCTGTCAGATATTTGCCTTAATATCCACTTTGTGGAATTGCTTTATAACAAGTAGCATTTGCAATTATATGTCCGTGAGGAACGGTTGCACAAAGAGAAGACAGATATAATTCAATATCCGTAAGGGGAAGTAGTTGTTTTCTGTCAGATATTTGCCTTAATATCCACTTTGTGGAATTGTGTGGAAAGACAGGCATTTTTCGGTTTTCACCGAGTGTTCTAAAGTGTTGGAAACGGCGACCTCTATCGTCTTATCTCGGCGTTTCCGGAATAAATAGAAGCATACTGTGAGTATAAATTCAGAATACTCGACGAAATATGTCAGATTACAGTTTGCAGTTTTCAGTTGACAGTTGACAGTTGACAGTTTACAGTTGACAGTTGACAGCTGTCAGTTGTCAATTGACAGTTGACAGTTTAGACTTTACAGTTTACAGTTTACAGTTTACAGTTTACAGTTTACAGTTCACAGTTTACAGTTTACAGTTTACAGTTTACAGAATTGGTTCGTCAATAGTGATATCGACAGGTGTTTGAAATCAATTAGAAGTTATAATATATTTGTATAAGCATAAGTGCATTTCAACTACAATACAATCTTCTGAGGAGCTAGAAAAAAAATATATGTATTCATGACGGACACTATACCTATATAAACAATCTATGAGGAAAATGAAAAAAATTGGAGAGACGAAGTTATTATCTATTGTATTACCAGAAGCCAGAAGTGTTCATATCCCTGTATAAGTAAACGCATACTATGGAAAATACTTCCATTCTGATTTTTTCCTTGATTCAAAATACGCCACGCTGAATTTCCAGACAAAAATTATTTGCTTTTTACCTACTTCGTTAGCGAAACAACAGTTAAATTGGTTGATTGACAACTGGATGAAGAATTCCAATGCAGGAAAAACAGACGTGCGGTTTGATAGTCGTCTATAAAACCCCTCGGTAACTTTATTGTACTGCTAGTGTAAATATCGGTTCCCGTATTTACTTTCAAACGCGTACACGCTGGTGCATCGTGTGAGGTTTCACACACTTACTCTTTTTAAAACAAATCATAAAATTCTATAAACAATGTAGACACACCGTCTTTTAATAGTGTTTGAATCTAAACTAATCTTCTCGTGAAAATTTTGTGGTTTTGTTATTGTTACGCGCCCTATAGAAAAATATCGTTGATTTTCAATCGGTATATGTGAGCTCAACAACTTTATTTGGACAAGTCCAGTAACAGATTTATTATGCTGGGTTCTTGGTTTTTATTCGAAATTTGAATCCGTCTTCATGTGTGGGATTTTGTTATGGAGTGGTATGTATACTGTTAGTCGAAGAGGAAACATAGCTCTATCTATTCTGGACTTTGTTTATATGGCAATTATATCAAGCGGAGAGACAGTGCAAATTCACTAATTTTGGATCTCAATCCATAGAGTGAAAATGGACACCTTGCTGTTGGGATGGAAATTACATGAATTCAATGTGTTTGCTGAAGGGGTATTTTAATTGAATTTTCTTTCACGTGTATTTTCTGATTTTACTGCGGAATTTGGAAGTACAACTTGTGCCACCGCAATGAACAAATAATTGGTATTTGCATGTTTGTGCATTTGTTAGTTTTTTTGACCAACCAAATACACCCTTACCAAAAACCATCTTTGAAAGATTTGTGCGTGGATTCAAAATTTGGAAACCATCCCAAAGTAGCAGATAGATTTGCCGCACAATTTTTTCTGTAAAGAAATGTTGGATGATTGTGATAATATTCAAACCATTTCAAAGTCGATTAATGAAGTAAAAATCTCTAAAACCGAAAGGAATATCAGGAATCACAGGGGAATTGTTCAATTTTTTATGGAAATATCTATACGAAATCTTCACCATTACGGTAAGTATACAGTGAGGGGCAATATTATGGAATAAATTCATTTTTACGAGAATAGGCAACTTTTGAGACAAATCCCGAAACACGTCGATTTTTATTTCCAAATTATGATTTTGTGGCAGATATGTCATACTAGTGACGTCATCCATCTTTGCGTGATGACGTAATCGATGATTTTTTTAAATGAGAATAGGGGTCGTGTGATAGCTCATTTGAAAGGTTATTCAATTCTCTATGCAGTGATATGAACATTAACATAATTATTTATACAGGGTGGCCAAAAAAATATTTAATTTGTAAATGAAATTAATTGTCACAAAAAGAAGTATTATCATTTATTTAATACAAAATTACATTGTACTACTGTCGGAAAACAGAAAAACAAATTAGTTGACAAATAAAAATTGCTTTTCGCTTAAATTAAATGTTCAAATTGCCACCCACCTGCCTCTTGGCAGTAATTGAACGGACGAATACATTCTTCTTGAACATTGTGGATCATTTCTGGAGTTGAATTACGAATTTCCAATGTAATGCTATTTGTCATATCTTGGAAATGTGTGGTCTATCGGCGATGTGGATCATCCTCATTGATTTTGTCTACTATTGAAACACTTGAAACAGTTTATAAATAAATGTTTAGAACTGCTGTGCTTTCTACTACTATGAAGAAACAAAAATAAATTCCGATATTAGGCAAATAAATAATGAGAACTAAAAAGATAGCAAAAAGTATAGTTTTTACAAATCGAGTTGGCTTGGGTCAAATGTAAGTCAGTTCTTGACATTTTCTCATAAGGACTAGTTTATTTCATGAAATAAATAAATAATGGCCCCATTAACTGAAACACAAAGAATCGAAGTATTAATTATGGTTGGATATGGAGATAGAACCAGAACACAACAAGAAGTATGTAATTTATTTACCATAAATATCCTAATACGCCTATCACACAATCCACTGTTAGTAAAATTGAGAAGAAATTTAGAGAAACTGGACACGTGAAACATGTTGCAAATGCTGGTCGTCCACCAATGAATGAGGATGTGAAACTGTCTGTATTATTAAGTGTGGCAGAGAATCCTCAAATTAATTCTAGGCAAATTGCAGCTGATACAAACATTTCTAAAAGGTCTGTTTTACGTGTGCTGAAAAAAGAGAAATATCATCCGTATAAAATTCATAATGTCCACGAAATCAATGAGGATGATCCAGATCGCCGAATGCAGTTTTGTGAAGTAATGCAAGATTTATGTAATCAAAATCCACGCTTCATTCGTGAAATCCTTTTTTCTGATGAAGCAACCTTCTGTTTAAATGGAACAGTGAATCGGCAAAACTGCAGATATTGGAGTCAAGATAATCCCCATTGGATGACTGCGGTACACACTCAGCACCCTCAAAAACTAAACGTGTGGGCAGGGATAGTCGAGGATAGAATTATAGGTCCTTTTTTCTTCGATGGGTCTCTTACGGGGCAAATATATCTTGATTTTTTACAAAATGAACTTATACCCGCCCTTACAGACATGTTTCCAAATGAAAATGATCGTAATTCGCCAAATGAAAACATATGGTTTCAGCAAGACGGTGCACCTCCGCACTTTGCACGTCCTGTTCGTAATTTTTTAAACAGATGTTTCCCTAGGAGATGGATTGGTCGACGAGGAACAATAGAGTGGCCCGCAAGATCTCCAGATCTTACACCACTTGATTTTTTCCTATGGGGTTACTTAAAATCAAAAGTTTACATCGATAGACCACAGAATTTACAAGATTTAAGAAATAGAATTAGATTGGAAATTCGTAACATACCTCCAGAAATGATCCACAATGTTCAAGAAGAATGTATTCGTCGGTTCCATTACTGCCAAGAGGCCGGTGGGTGGCAATTTGAACATTTAATTTAAGCGAAAAGCAATTTTTATTTGTCAAATAATTTTTTTTTCTGTTTTCCGACAGTAGTACAATGTAATTTTGTATTTAATAAATGATAATACTTCTTTTTGTGACAATTAATTTCATTTACAAATTAAATATTTTTTTGGCCACCCTGTATAAATAATTATGTTGATGTTCATATCACTGAATAGAGAATTGAATAACCTTTTAAATGAGCTATCACACGACCCCTATTCTCATTTAAAAAAATCATCGATTACGTCATCACGCAAAGATGGATGACGTCACTAGTATGACATATCTGCCACAAAATCATAATTTGGAAATAAAAATCGACGTGTTTCGGGATTTGTCTCAAAAGTTGCCTATTCTCGTAAAAATGAATTTATTCCATAATATTGCCCCTCACTGTATTTGAATTCTGTATATACTTCTTCAATTCTTTCAAAATTAAGTTGAAGGACCAGTATCATTAATGAGTACAGATTATGGACATTCTTGTAGATAACAATACGTTTCAAACAGCGAGCATTTCTTTTGGCATAAATCACAAAAGTAGCCATGCACAATTATTTATCTGACGTGCTTCGTCACTTTTGATGAGTGAAAATAGTGACGCATATGAGAGTATGTTGAAAACAAATTTCTGTAGTATAACTGTTAATTTCCTAGCGAAAAAGAAGAGATGATTTACATCTCCAAGTGAAGGTCCTGCTTTGAGTTGGGCGTTGTCACATCGAGTCTGTGATAATTCTTCATCAACCGTCAACACTAGCTTAAACTCAATTGCCAGCGAATTCCAGTCAGTAACTGAACATTCCGATCCGTTTATGAAATTGAAGTCGGCATTATACATTCCAGAATCAAAACTAGTGAAATTAATTTGACAAATCGATGCGAACTTCCAAAAAATGCTGTGCTGTCTGCTGTCTGTTGCAATGATACACGTGCGGCAACGTTGTTGAAGTCTAATCATTTTTTGGTTGTTTACAAATTTCACCACTTTATGTTGACATTGTCTGTCATATACAGTATTTGTGAAAATATTGGTGTTTTGTTGCGTTTGGATTAAATAGTGAAAGAAAAATAGATAGAGACTAATAATGGTGCATTACTGTTGGGTTTGCAAGCAATACAATTGTTCTAACAACCAGAATCTCAGCTTTGATAAGTAAGTACATAGATTGTTCACAAATATTAGATTGACGTTCATATTCTTCATTGGCGTCAAAGTGGGTATCAAATTTCTATGCATACAAAATGAAATGGTACTGAAATTCTGTTACTTTATATGAAGGCAATCACATATGGGTATTTTAGGAACACATCAGATCGTATCTCACAAATTTTGCTGAAATTTTCATAATCATATATGAAATTCCATACATATTTTTGTTATTATCAATACCTATATCAGTTAAATTGCGTGCGTCACTGTCGTTGAAGGGTAGGTTACAGTCTATCGCAGGTCTCCTCCTTCCCCGCAACCCGCGCACCGACGAACCGAGCGACTTCAAAACAAAGTGTATTGCAAGTATAGGATTGCTGAGTCCATTATTCATTTATACCTACGTCCATGGTCAAAACCGATAAAGCCTTCTATTTGAAAAACAGTTGGCACCGTAGTTTGGGGCGAAATTGAAAATCGGGGGTGAAATTGATAAGTAAATCCGTTGGTGATGTTTTTGATATTACCGCCAAATTCAATTAACGGTCATCAGTCGCGTGCCCCAATATTGTTCAGTGAAGCTTTGGATATGTGTGTGATCGCGTGTGCCATTTTTACCTTGTTTTTGCTTTTAAAAAACGGTTAAAACTCATCAAATAATATTAAGGTTTCCAAGACTGTTGCAAACTTTTACTGGTAAGTACTAGATACACGTTAATAATTTGGGTTAGTTTGTCACCATACTTCTGTTTGTTTATGTCTCCTTAAACGTCATGTGCGATTGGTCGGCAGCAACTATAATAATTTCGCGGGAATTTCAAAAATTAAGTGCCGGGGCCAAATTGTGTCTGATAATTTTTTTTGTCTTGTTTCAGATCGTTCGAAAATGGTACGAGTATATGAAAGGAAGCTGGGAGCTAGAAGATACAAAGACTACAATGCAGAGACCGTTGAAGAGGCCCTAGGAAAGGTAACTAAAGATGTTTGGAGTCTACAACAGGCTGCTCGAGAATACAGCATACTTTATGGAACGCTAAATAATAAATTCCATGGCCACCCTATAAGAAAAAATGGGGGGCAAACCTGTTTCACCAATAGCGAAGAAATCATTTTTCTTTCTGCAGCAAGTGTTTGTGGAGAATGGGGTTTTCCTTTAGACATGATTACTTCTGTTTCAAGACAAACTATATCGGATTATTTCAACGGGAGTTTGCATTTTGGGCACCAAGGCAATAAATGGACTAATTCAACATGCATTTTGGGCACCGACCCAAAAGGTCCTCATTGCAAAAATTCCATTTTGGGCACCGAGCCTTATTTTTCATTCGTCATTTTTATCATTTTGGGTAGGTTAATAGGTAAATAATACAAAACTTTTTTAAAGCATACGAAAATATGTTTATTATTATATTATGATTACATTAATTGTACAAAATATCTTAATCTAAATATCTTATTCATTCACATAACCTTGCAAAAAGGCGAATCTGTCACCAGGTTAGTTCGTTCAGGAACAATCGAGTCATAAAAATATAAAAAATCGTCTTTTTTGGTCGTCGGCGATGAACATTCTAATAAAGGGCGGAGAAACTGCAATTAGCATTTTTTTCATTTCATTTTCAATATTATGTTCACTAACAAGAGACAAAAGTTCCTAATTATTAGAATACGTAGTAGCCGAAGAAATTGGAGAAGAGACGGAATATTTCTCCGTAGAAAAAGAATATCTGAAAAAATTTGCATTTTTGCTGGTTACAGTCTTAGCGGGGAGTCGAAAAAGTACAGGTATGTCCCAATAATTCAGGACATAACCGACGAAGGAGTGGAAGTAATTGGTATGAAATCCATCAATACCACGAAAAATACATTTAAAGCAGTGGAAGATGATCAATTTGTCATTGATGAATCCGACATTGTAGCAGTGCTTCCAAGCCATAAAATTGGAGACGATGACGGCGTAGTTATATACAGTGTGTCCCTAGACCAGTTGGGCAGTTAAATATCTCTTGAACCAAAAGAAATTTTCATAATATTATTATTTCACATCATATTACATTATGAGAACTAACTTCAGGGATGATTATTTTTTATACGAGGGGCGCAAGCTCACAAAATCGAACATCAGTTTTTTCAAATAGAACACCCTATATATTTCAACACATCAGAATTCTCATTCATTTAGGCTAATTATTAGTTTTTTTATTTTTGAAAATCCGACAAGGCGTTGCCAAGTTATAGCAGTTTTTCTGTAAATGCAGACATATTTGAAGATAAACCCATTGTCAATACTACGAAGAATTTATGAAATCATTAAAGGCTCTTGGTAGACGGTAGCATATTCTATCATATGAAATACTCATCTCCTTCGAAAGTTATACAGGGTGGTCGGAAAAATGAAATGCACCCAACAATATGCATGATTTTATATCCCATTGGTGGTTCGATTGCTTATGGTCAATAGTTGTGAAAGATTAATGTGAATTCCAGTATCAACAAGAAACCACCTCCTGTACGAATAACTAGGCACGATAATATCCAGTAGATGTCTAAAACTGCCACTGATAAATGTTCAAACTGCCTTCGGAACTGCTTTCAGAAAGACAAATAATTTTTGTGATTTTTTGCAACACTTGCATTTTTATACTTCATCCTTGATGTGTATAATTGCTTCTGAAGAGCCTGCTTTCCAAGTCTTCCATTCTCCCTGATGAGTATGGCAAAGCGAAATACATTTTCGTCGACAAAAATGTAATGGGGATTAAATGCGAGAGAAGCGAATCTTGCTCCAATGAAGTTAACGATTTCTGTGAGTGATATTTTTGAATAACATTCTCCCTATCTAATTATTTAATGACTTTTCCATTAGAGATAATTTTAAAAAATCACTATCTGAATGAAAATGGGAGTTTCAACTTTCAGATTTTTTCTCTTCAGTTGGAGTCTTTTCACAATATCTATAGTTGTACTAGTGTAGTAGTAGTAGATATTACAAAAAAGTCACATTTTTCAATGTTCATGGGCCGCGGTGGTGTGCGGGTTGAGTCCTCGCCTCATAAGCCAGAGAGCGTGGGTTCGAATCTCAGCATTGCCACCGGTCTCGTGCATGGCATCACACGTATTAAAAGGTAAGGACTACGTCTTCCCCTAGCTCGCACAAGTCTCTGACTTTTGAGGGTTGCACGTAGGCGTGCAACCGGTTGACGGATATAACAATTTCAACAATTTTTTTTTAATGTTCTCCTTTTTAACATGAATACCTACCTCACACGAGGTTATCTTGAACGATGCAAAATAGCGACTTAAGTTTGTCTTTCAGCCGCAGATGATTCCACAACAGATTTTATGAATATTTTATTCATATTTTCCCCAAATTAAACTTTTGAGTTGTATATTCCTCTACAGGTAATCACTTTTGTAACTCTAGTAAAACAAATTGATAACCAAAATTTCCTTCAAGTTTGTGTAACCTTCACGATCAAGGATAAATTAATAACTCAAGCGGTCCGGGGTGGCTTTGGAACATTTGAAGTCATGTCAGTTATATGACATTTGCTCATTCAATAAAAATACATTAGAACATCAATAATTATTGTATTTCTCAAGATTATATCCACTAAAGTAGTTTCATTGTCCAAAGCCTCTTAAGACGGATTTAGTTGCTGCCCCGTTATTTGTGAAACAAATCAAATTGAAATGCAACAGTTATTTTCACCCGATGAATACGTTGACATGTTGCTCATATTTGGCGAAGCAAGAAAAAACTCTCGCAGACCGTGTGTATTGTACAGATCGAAGACAACCAGGAAAAAATACCTTCATTAGACTTGAGGCTAAACTGCAAAATTATCAGGAATTACCATCTAACAAACAAGCAGGACATTCAAAGTCAATCGTGATTGATGATATATCGATTAATATTTTAGCATACATACACCAAAATCCTCATTCATTGGTACGAGGAGTTGCTGAGGAATCAGGGATCTCGAAGAGTTCTGTACACAGGATTTTGAAGACCCACAGGCAACATCCATATAAATTAAATTTAGTCCAAGCTTCAAAACCAACTGACTATGATTGGCGGATAGATTTCATTTTTGAGATGATGGTAAGAATCCATGATGATGGTGATTTTTTGGCAAAAATTATATGGTCTGATGAATCCCGCTTCCACAATATTGGGAATGTAAATCGTCATAATGTACATTACTGGGCTGCAGAAAATCCGTAAATGTTTGGTGTGGAATTTTCAAGAATAATTTGATAGGGCCATTATTTTTATCAAGGTACTCTTGATGGTGAAAGATACCTTAATTTCCTTCAAAATGAACTCAATAATCATCTTGATGAAGTTCCCCTTGGACACCTAAGAGAAATATTTTTCCAGCAGGATGGAGCGCCGCCTCATAATGCTGGGATCGTGACAGACTATTTGACGTTCTTTTTCCTCAAACATGGCTCGGAACAAACGGACCAATGAAATGGCCGGCTTCTTCGCCAGACTTGGCCACTTTAGACTTTTTTTGTGGGGGTATCTAAAATCAGAGGTGTATACTACTCAACCAGTGAATTTGGAGGATTTGCAAAATAGATTTTTTAAGGTTTGTCAAAGTATAACATCGCAAATGTTGGAAAATGTTACATAAAATCATGTGATGAAAAATTTTGAAATGTGCCTTGCAGCAAACGGAAGGCAATTCGAACCTTTATATGTATTAATATTATCATGCCTAGTGATTCGTCAAGACAGTTTTTTCATTTTGAGACTGTTTGTTTAGTTAAGTGCAGTTGAATAAATAGTTTGGTGCATTTTTTTTATTTGCATTTGTTGATAATGGAATTCACATCACACTTTCACAACTATTGACCATAAGCACTCGAACCACCAATGGGATATAAAATCATGCATATTGTAGGGTGCACGATTTGAAAAATTGATGAGAGGAAAGTTTGAATTTCGTGAAAATCATATCATTTTTCTGACCACCCTGTATAACTTTCGAAGGAGATGAGTATTTCATATAATAGAATATGCTACCGACTACCAAGAGCCTTGAATGATTTCATGAATTCTTCGTAGTATGAACAATGGGTTTGTCTTCAAAAATATCTGCATTTAAAGAAAAACTGCTATAACTTGGCAACGCCTTGTCGGATTTCCAAAAACAAAAAATTAATAATTAGCCTAAATGATTGAGAATTCAGATATGTTGAAATATATGGGGTGTTCCATTTAAAAAAACTGATGTTCGATTTTGTGAGCTTTTCTTGCGCCCCTCGTATAAAAAATAATCATTCCTGAAGTTAGTTATCAGAATGCAATATGATGTGAAATGATAATATTAAGAAAATTCCTAGTGGTTCAAGAGATATTTAACTGTCCCGGTTTAGGGACACACTGTATATATTTCAAAAAGACATTGATATCAATGAAATGTACTTTCTAATAGTTTGTATATTTTTCACTTCTTTTTTAGAAAATACATTTTGGATTTCATTTGATTCTTTAACGAGTTCAGTTAGTTATTATACCTTAATTTTGTTTTACACATCAACTTGAGAATAATATGGCTTGGTCTGGAGAGGACTGTGCCTATTAAGATTTTTTTGTTAGAAACGTGTCCATTTTTTATTTAATAAAAATTGTCAACAGCAATTACTAGATATTTCTGTGAATGTACAATTGCATTGATGAATTTCACTCATACGGTCAGTTTCACTCATTCGATCAATGGCAGGCATGGACGATATCGCTCCCGCCAGAGAGCGCTAGTGTGAGTGGCGGTCATGAGTGACAGTAATAACAAGTAATAATATACAATAACACTTCAATTAGTTGCTGTTATGGAGAAATACGGCCCTATAAGTGTAAAAAGCCTCATTTATGAATTGAAAAAAGGAAAAGCAAAAACTTCCAGCCGTAAAGAACAGTTGATACGAAAATGAGTGGATGGAATCGGTGCATAAACGTCAGTTTGTAGGTTAACTTGTCTATATTTGGTGAAATTTATTTACTGGCTATAAATCTTATTCTTTCAGATTACTCGATTATGATAGGAATAAACTTTTCATGTCCGTTATGCACTTATCAACTACTCCAATCTGACCTCCACTAACAATTGCGCCATCTACATTAAGCTTGCCAGAATACATGCCATTTCACCCATACGATCAATTTGACCCCGAGATCTTTTAGGGCGGATAACTTTTGAACTATGAAAAATATTTAATTCTGCAGTTTGTCGAATTATCGAAAGTAATCCCTCCTGAGGAGCCATTTTCCACTGAAATATTAACCACT
Organism: Chrysolina americana; assembly: GCA_958502065.1. Taxonomy (NCBI): domain Eukaryota; kingdom Metazoa; phylum Arthropoda; class Insecta; order Coleoptera; family Chrysomelidae; genus Chrysolina; species Chrysolina americana. Next base: position 39,342,083 of record OY293419.1, read on the forward strand.
TCTTCTTGATGATTACTTATTGACGTGTGTGGCTGCTTGCAAGGTTGCTTTCGACACAAAGTTATCAAAGTGATCCCAAAAAGAACTTACCACTGGTAATGATATTATTTACAATTTCCCTTTTTCTTGACAATGACTCTGCGACATATTCCTTGGCAGTCTTCCCAAACTCCCCACCTTCATGCTGCTTAAGTGTCTCCAAGTCTCATCTGTATTGACGAGCAGTGTAGCTGAAATTATTCGGAAACAATGGTCGGTATTACTTAGGGGGTGCATCTTCAAGTGAACATTGCAGGCCATTATTAATGAATTATAATTTATTAACGATGCATTGTTTGTATATTTACCAGACTTTGATATATTAAAAAAAAATGAACTCTTCAAAAAAATTAACAAATCCATGAACATTTCACAACTACATCAACCTTAAAGTAGATTGACGCAATCGCAGAATCATCCCATGTGCTGTAGGGTCAAGCTATATAATAAGGACAGTGACGACATTAAAGCCTCGAATACAGGGTCTTTAAGAGGCGAGTAAATTTTTTTTCACAACAAAAAGGTTCTACTCTATTGCAGAGTTTCTTCTCAAATCTTAATAGGTTTACATAAATTAACAATTTTTTCTTTTTGAAATTTTGTTCTTATTCGTTGATCAGGTAATTTATAATAAATATGTTTTTATATGAATTATCCATGTTGGAAATTTTATATCTTATACCCTTTTAGATGTTTGACATTACGATTTTTCTAGTGTGATTGTAAAAGAAAACTGTTCCAATAAATTGTTGAATGATTGATCGATTGATTGACTGATGATTTTCCTCTATAGTAATTAACAAAAAATCTAGATTGCGATGGTTTGGGCTGTCTGGAATTTTTATATTCTGTTTATGATAACAACAGAAACGATAAATGTGCGTTTTTTCTAGGTTATGTAACTGGAAGGATAACTATCACCATATCACCAAGATTATCAAGGTCTTTCAGGACCATTTTAATTATTTATTTGTATCTGCGAGCCCCACAGATGCCAAAAAGTAAAGCGAACTGAAAAAAAAACATAATTCACCGAAAAAATACATTTTTTGAAATTTGCTGTAACCTGATAGTTATTCATTTATGATTTTAGTGTTAAAAGTGTCATTTTATTTTGTGAGAAGGAAAGCTATGTAAGTAATTCCATTCTTTCGAAAGTGAAAACACTTCTTACCATGAACATTATACAATGTTTTTTTATGCAAGCACTATTGATAGATGGTTTAAAGCGTTTACTCAACAAAATGGTCTAGGTACGTACTGAAATAAATGAAGCAGCAAGATTTGCTGCCGAAAAGCCCCGACAACAGTAGGAATTGCTTACCAGAAATGTCTATTGTTGAAAGTAATACTTATTTCTCTTAATACTGGTGTCTTAAAATGACATTGTTGATAAAGACTGCTGGTGTTAAAAAGCCAACTTGTTTGTAGAAAAACTATTTTATTCCCAAGCGAACGGCAAAGTGCATTTTATTGCCTGGGTTTTCTAGTATAAAGCGGGACTTTACCGTCTATCAGACCATTTTATCTCCCGCGGGCGGAATTTTTTTTTTATAGGTATTTGTTTTATGTAGGTACGAACCAATGTAAATTTCAATCATTCTTTCAACACGAAAATAATTTTACAAACAGTTCAGTTATTCAAAAAATAAGACCTGCACTTATCACAGTAAGTAATATTTCAATTATTGAATCACTAAGATAAAATTAATTATCTCTAGTAATTGCACTGGAAGGTTCTTGAGCGTATATTTGCGCCGACTCAAAAGTAAATAGTTGATTTGGTTACTATGGCCATGAACTAGGTAATAATTTACAATATGATTCGAATGAAATTGAAGCATCGCTATTGTCAGTGTCAATGGACCTTTCCATGGACTATGAGAAAACACTGTAATTAGAAAGTATATATTAATATCATTTGGGATTTTCCATTTATTTTTTCTGACCGCCAGTTTTTCTATAATTTGAAAAAAGGGGTTTCGTAACGTTCATCAAAATTAAACTTGGCAACGTCGTATAAGTTGTACACCATGAAATCTCATATTATCATTGCATCTGGATTGTGTTCTATGATAGTTGTCATAGTTCTATGATAGTTGCCATATAAATATATATCAATAACAATTTTTTCTCTATTTAACTCCTTTGCTTACCTTATGTGACAAGATATATGCTAATAGATGACATCTGTATGCTGGAAACTAACAGACTCTTGAATATTTTATTATCTGAGGTTAATGCGGTTTTCAAATTCACAGTTTTGTTGTTTGTGTTGAGTAATTTCTGTATTCCTTATAACCGTGAAAATGTCTAAAAAGTGCTTTGTATCCAGTTGTCTGAACACCAGTGAAAATTCAAATAAACTGTATGTGTTTGTGGTAATAACAACAACTTTTGTTCCATAAGAACTGTTATTATAATTTGCGGTGTTGCCGCCAACAATAGCCTTTCATCAAAAGGCAGGCTCATTCAGAAAATTTTAAAGTACCAAATACCTAATACAAAAAATAGCATTTTCGTAAAATTTTTTGTGACAAAGTTTCAATTATTTCTCGTTGGGAGAACGATATTCCCTAGTTTCGGAACGTGGATTATGGTGGGGGATGTTTCCGATGAACGTGACGTCAAAGGCACACTTTGAAATGTGATATTTTTCTGAAATAAAGAAGTAGAGTGACACTCGTTGATAAATAGACATTTTAGACTATTATATGAAGCAAGTTTCACAATTAATTTTTTGTAAATGTAAAGGTCCATTTATTGCTGCCAATCAGAACAAATATACTGGGTGAGTCAAAATTATTATGATTTCAAAAATAATTTAAAGAAATAAATACTGGCTTTTGCATAAAATTACGTAATGTATTTAGGTCGTGCATAGCACCTTTGGTGTGTAATTCATACTTACATAAATAATTATTTTATTTTCGATTCAGTCTACACTGCTCGTGAATGTTTGGTGCCCAAACAGTAAATATTTTTTTAAGCTCGCTCATGCACAAGGTAAGAAGGACATGGACAGAATATCCGACACCTCAAGCCATCATATTACACCTATTCATCCACCGGTGAAATCAATATTCTGTCATTTCCGACTTACGTAAATAACTTAATAGCAATGGCAAGCCCGGAAAGCCATGCAAACATGCCGTTGTCAACACAAATTATAATGAAATTGGTTTTCGTTGTCGCCTCTTCCTGACAGTTGCCGTGGTAATTTGTTGGGGAGGTGCGGGAAGGCGTGGAAACGGTGGGTTTTATTGTGTTGATACTGGCTCTAACGAAAGTGCTCAGCAAATATGTCTTTCGTATTAACTTCGCCCTTCTATTGCTACCATAGCCGCGCGCCTCTGAATTGTGTAATGGTTTGGATTTGTAATGGTGAGCTGGGGAACAAATAATAAAGGGTCTTTCTGTAACAAAGAGGTATAAAATGAAGGCAATAAATGGGATTATCAATAAATGTATCTCTGAGTTTTCTGGGGTTATTCAGTTCAGCACAGGAAAGGGCACAAAATTGACATGAAACATTTGACACGGGGACGGTTTATATAGAGTTTAGGAGGAACAAATTCCTAGCCGATAGAAAGATAGATATAATAATTTCGTTTATCACATTTCTTACATAGATACACATGCATTCAACACATGGTAAAATATCATAAATTCAGTATCATAATAACATCAAAATTGATAATGGATACCTGAAAATATTTTGGCACAATGATATTCTCAAATACAAGAAATCCTCTCAATGATTTTAATAAATATTATTATTTGTCACTACATTGCTATCGTTTTGTTTATTATGTTCAGCTTCGATATAGGTACTTCTTTCGCAATCTAAGATACATACCTACTAACTACAAAAATATTTTTAATTGAATCGAATAGGTCGGAGCGCCTCATCGCCACTCATTTTCATATTCATCCCTATCTTTTATAAATCACGCACTTTCATTTTTGTTTGGTTAATAAATAATATTGAATTTACTAAACAGTCTGGAGAGATATGAAGAGAAAGAAACCAAGATTCATAAATCCATAAATGAGAATATCAACCTATGTACAGGTAAATAATTTAATAATATTCTCCACTTCATAATTACATAGAAGTATTTGATGAATTAATAATATTAATAATAATAATACTTTATTAACCATTTTTGGTATGGGTTGTACATATATGGTAAGTCATATAAACACAATTACCTGAATAAATAAAACCATCGAGATCACATAATACACGTATGTGCATAAGGTAAGTCATATATAACACAAAAATATAAATATACAACGATTATAATATGTTAAATTAAAAATAAAAGTTACCACAAAAACAGAATAGACAACCTAACACAAGAAACATATTAAAATAACTTTTTGTTTTGTTAAGAATATTCTTTTTCTGTCAAATCAAAACCATATTTATCACAAAGTAAAAAGACAGCAGTATAACATCGGAGACAAATTTAAAGCTAGACAAATTACAATGGATCGTCCAAATATTCTTGATGAGAATAATAACATTTTTCAATGAGCAGGCATTTTATTTTGTTAAAAAATATTCTGTCACATTCATAATTCTTAATAACCGCTGGCAGTTTGTTGAAGAAACGTAATGCATTGTAGAGAGGAGAATCTTCGAGTTTTGTGGATTGGTAATCTCAAGTAACTACCATGACGTGTGTGATTTCAAGTTGTTTCGTATGAATTTTACACATTAAAATATATATATATAGATGGAGCAGTCAGCAACTTCTCTCTTATGAATACTGGTTTGCAACTGTCTCGATAGTCCATGTCAAAAATCAGTCTCAAAATACGTTTCTGACTCACGAATACTCTGTTAAACTCTCTTCCACAACCCCATGACATAATGTTGAGAGAAATGTGTGAGTATGCCATTACAAAATAAATGCTCAACAAACTTTCTACGGCTGCACAAGTTTTCATCTGCTCAATTGCAAAGAATGCTGAATTCAGTTTTTTGCATATGTGACTGATATGAAGATCCCAGTTTGATCTTTCATCGAGGAATGTTCCCAAGAATTTTACCTCTTGCGACATAACTATGTCATCAGTCTGCATAATTCCATCAGGAATATTATCTTTTCTATTGTAGAATTTCATCGATACAGACTTTTTCGTATTTAAGATTAGTCGATTCCTATCTCACCATGATGTGAATGTGTCAATGATTCTGCCCACATTTGCTAATGAATCGTCTGGTTCAGGACTAGCAACTGTAATCGTTGTGTCATCAGCAAACATAGTTATGTGGCAATCAGTAACATTTTCGGGCAAGTCGTTGACAAATAATACAAAAAGTAAGGGTCCCAGGACTGACTGACAGTCATACTACGTTCATCCATGTATGATTCCAACCAATGCAATAGGTTATGTGGAAAAGCAAGCATTTTCAACTTATTACTAAGAAACTCTGAAGATACTATGTCAAATGCCTTTGACAAATCGAAAAACAGACTCATTACACAGTTATTGGAATCTATTTCAGAGTAAACAAAATTTAGAAACTGGTATGATGCTGGTTCAACAGAATGTTTTTTCCTGAAACGATGCTGGTTACTACACAGTAGGTTGTTTATTTCCAAATAATTCATCATTCTAGTGGTTACTACTTTCTCGAACAACTTCGAGAGTGAGCAGAGCAGGGATATTTGTCTATAGTTATCAACTCTCTATTATCTCCTTTTTTGAGAAAAGGAATAACTAGTGCCTTTTTGAAAATATCCTCGCTGGTAGGACTGGTTCAGTAAGTAAGTGAGTGGATATATTATCAAATCTATTATACCCTTGATTGTGATTATATGTAGAGAGTTCATCTATCCCAGATGATTTTTTATTTTGCATCATATTGAGTGATTCGATGATTACGCCTTCTGTAATGGGTTCATTTTGGAACTGGTGAAAGACATCGTCATTTATACCAGTGGTACAGGGAAGAGTTAAGTTTTGACCGAAGTTTTCGGCCAATGCCGATTCGGCAGCCTTCGAAAAGTGATCTGCGAACAATTCTGCTACCTCCAGTGCATTTTCAACAATAATTAAGTAGTGTTTGAGGGAGATAGCATCTCCGTTCCATGTTTCTTTCGTTTTATTTTGAGCGTTTTTAATCTTATTGGAGAAGTATTCGGTCTTTGTTTTCCTAATTACAGACTTGTGCTCCTTTAACTTATTTTTATATATTTCTTTACACTGTGGATCGGCGTTCGCAGAAATTGTCGTTAATTCGAATAATTCTCTAAGATATTTGCCCTCCTGGATATTTTTTTCCGCAATCCAACCCTTTTTAGGCTTTTTAGCGGTAACGGGCTTTATTGGGCATGATATATCAAAGCACCAATACAGCGAATCGAGAAAGAAAGAAAATGCTTCGTTTATGCCCATGTCGTTGGAAACCAACTAACATTACTCAGTCTGGTTCTGAGTTCGTTAACATTGCCCTGAGTGACTTGCCGTTTCATAGTTTTAACATTTTGTTTATTATTAGATTCACACTTCTCTTCGTTGAAAGTTATCAGTGTGGTCGGTGGATCAGCGGTCTAAGGCACAGGCCGTTCGAAACTCCAGCATAGGGATAGTCGGTTCGAGTCCGATGTAGGTACGAGAATTTTTCTCAACTACTTTATATCGGATCGATAGGCGACCGCATGCCTTGTTGAAAAGCAAGTGTATGATGAGTTGTCTAGATGACAATCTCGTCTAGTGCTAGCTTGAAGTGCACACCGACCACCCGAGGTGGTGCTGTGGGTTCTCCTACAGCTGAAAAGTGAATACATCACCTGAAACATCAGTAGGTCGCCCCGGAGCGCCACGGCAAATAATAATAATAGCCGTCCTCTACCCGCACAGGCTATGCCTTTGGGTACACTCAACGAGTGTTTATGAGGGAGTATTATTATTATTATTATTATCTGCAATATTTGGTTGGATCAATTGACAGTCGTAAGTTTGATTCGAAAAAGTAGTTACCATATAATCTATACAGGTGCGACTTGTATGTCCATTCGTATTTGTGAATATTCTGGTTGGGCCCTGCAAATTGACACTCAATCGAAACGATTGGAAACAATCCATAAGAGATTTCGTATTCAAAAGACAGTCCATATTGAGATCCCCATGCACACAGTATAATATAATGTGACTTTGTATCGGCAATTTTCAGTGCCTGCAGTAAACAATCAAGAAATATGTTGACATTACCATTTGGTGGTCTATATGCAGTTATAACAACAACTTTGGAAGAACTACTCTGCAGCAGATCGCACAAATTTCAATTTCACATTCTCTAGATAATTTATTTATGGAAATTATTTCAGTGACATCAATGAAACTCTTAACAAGAATACCTGAACCACCACGGATATGCTTCTCTCTAGTCACTGAAATAAACACTCCTCGATGAATCGCTTGTTAACCAGTGTTCAGATAAACACACAATATCAATATCATTACTTTTCAAAAACAACTCCACCAAATTCAAATTATTCAACAATCCCCGAACATTTACATGACAGGCTTTAGTGATGCTTGACCGCCAAGTAGTTGAATTGCTACAGTATCTCGAAACTATACAAATAACAAACATGGAACTATGATATTATTTATAGCGAATCAACCTATAAACCAACATGATGGAATTATAATGTATGTAAGATAACTTGCCTTTTCTCAGTAATGAAATTATCAGCACTAAACTTGTTAAAAATTGTCGTTCAAATTAGACAATAATTCTTTTATAGTAACTGCATATTAGTTATAATAAATAGACCTCCCGCCTCAAATCTAGATATATTCCTCACAGATCTGGAAATAATTTTTTACGAATATGTGAAAAAGTGAACTTTTTCAATTACTTTTCCTTACGATTTTGAAATACTCAGAATTATTCAAACGACTAGAAACGCTTATTTTGTCGCCATATCAAGTAACTGAATGTGATACTCTTCGATTGATCACAACACGGTGGTACTCCTGTTCATAGACAATTTCTTTTTTATGTGAAACCATAGTAATTGACTTGTATTGCTCATACGGGGATATTCGAATGAAACTGCAATACTCCGATGTGTCATTGAAGTAAAATGTAAACTGAGCTCATAGTGGTGTATGCGTATTCTAGAAATAGAAACTACTCAAAACAACGGCAATTTCAGTCAACGATAGAGATTTCGAAGTACCATAATACGCGGACGACGGAGTTATCCGAGTCAGCGGACGATTCATCGGAGTCGTTTGCGACAGTGTGCAAGCAGCTTTAGGTAATTGAAAGATGGTGCGGTGATGTAGGGCTCTCAGTAAATCGCACAAAAACAGAGATGATCCTTTTCAACAAACGAAGGAAAAGCTAGTCCAGTGATCAAATACCTAGGGGTGGTCCTATAGACTCCAAATTTCCATAGACGCCGCATATAGATAGTGTTCTGTAACGGCTTATCTATTATTATTATTATTATTTTTATTTTATATTCTAGTTGTTTCATATATTTTGCTAAAAATCTCTTTCTCATATATTATTTTTCTTTTCTATTTATTTATAAAACCGAAGATTGATATGAGTACTCAAATAATAATAATAGCCGTACTCTACCCGCACAGGTTATGCCATTGGCCATTGGCCAACGAGTGTTTATGAGGGAGTATTATTACTATTATTAATATTATTTGAAACATGCTATTGTAGAACAATGGCAGATGGAGTGGGAATGAACCGAGTCAAAATTGAAAGAGATAAAGCAAAACGTTCAACCCTATACACCGGTCATACTCATGTAGAAGGGATCAAGTTATTATTACCCGAGCACGTATAGGACATACGAATAAATCCAATCTATTCATGCTGGCTGGAGATCAACAGCCTAGATGCCAACACTGTAATAGAAGACTTACTCTCAAACACATACTCACACAATGTCCAGAACACCAAGAAATCAAACAAAGAATTGGAATAACGAACACCTTACAAGCATGCCTGGAAAATAAAATGAGCTCTTTAACCCGAACAATTTTATTCCTTGGAGAGATTGAGATTTAAAAAAAATATGAGAAAAATCACATTTGATATTTACAATAAGTAGTCAATAATAATACATGATGGAAATTTTGAAAAAGTACTAGAAGGCTAATGACCTCAGCAATCGATGCCTTGAAAACAAAAAAAAAACAAAAAAAAACAAAAAAACAAAAAAAAACTGAAGATATATATCGCGTTAGGCTTAGATTTTCATTTGACAATTCTGACCTCAAGAAAGGAGATCGCAGTCAGTAGCTTACAAAACGTGAACAAGGTCGTATCTAGCCCTGATCGAAAACCTTGTTTCGCTCTCTCTCTCCCTCTCATTCCCAGTGCAAAAGTGTAGTATGCTTATCAGACGATCCGGCCGGTTGCATAAGACAATTTCACCAGAAGCTACTGTGCTAATCATGTGCTAATCATTCGGCATCACATCGAGGACATCACAAGAATTGGTAAGGAAATCTCAGCTCTCGTTAGAAAGTCATTTCTGATCTAATTTTTGCTCATATATAAGTCATAAATAAATATAGTCCACAAGAAAGTTATCGAACAGATTTATACAAGAGTCGGTAGCAATCCTATGGCAATGGAGAATTGTGGAAAGCATCTGAGGAACTAACCCAGAGATTATGCGCTGGCTACACACAGCTGTCGTAAGACCAAATATTCAATATGAGTCAACTGTGTGGTGGCCACGCGCACAGAACAGCACAATGAGCAGAAGTCCAGAGTAAGGTCCAGATGTTGGTCTGTTTGGTTATAACGGGTGCAATGAGAACGACTCCAACCGCAGTGTTGGAGGTATTGCAGAGGCTGCCACCTCTTTTGGTCTGGATCAAGAAGGAGGCATGGCAGCTCATTTGAGGATGCGTGATTCTGAAGTCTGAAAAGCGAAACAGTAACGATAGGTCATGCGAAAATCGCGAAGTGGGCGGAGCGGGTATTTTTATTTCCGTTCTCAGAGTGAAAGGCGCACAAGATATATTGCAGTAAAACAGTTTCCTCTCACTATTCCGAGCAGAGAAAAACGAGAAGGAAATACAGTGGAGAAGCCCAATATATTATACAGACGATTCACCTCTGACTGTCAAACAGGCTTCGGGGCAGGCATCTACCTGGAAGGAAGAGACATACGAAGCAGCAACATTTTGGGTGAACAAACAACCGTTGTTAAAGCTGAAGTGTTTGCCATCCTAACCGTAGCCACGAAACAAGAGGGGAAATTTAAATCTGTTAAGTCAGTCAGACAGCGCTCAGAGCCATCTGTCATCATAAACCAAGCCCAGAACTCATACAGGAATGCGTAGATGCTCTTTAAAGAAACGGAGAAAGTCCAGCTGGTATGGGTTCTGGGTGGGGAAACGAGGTGTCAGGAGAACTTGCCGGTTGCGCGATGCCGTTCTGTGGGACGAAACCTGTACTAGGCATCGTAAGAAGCCAAACCTCTACAGCTTTAGATAACTGGGTAGAAGAACAGCTGTACAAACTTTGGAGGGATAATACCAGCTGTAGGCAGTCGAAATACTTTGTGGTCTTCTTCAGCAAGTCAAGGACGGTATGGCTCTTAGGCAGAAACCGCCAAGCACTACGCCTCCTGTACGAATACTAACAGGGCATAATAGGTTATGCAGACACCTATCACTAATAGGTATACAAAACTACCTCACTTTCGGCAAAAAAAGACGAAGGAACTTCATAGCACTTTCTCGGTGAGTGTGAGGCGTACGGGAAGTTGAAATTTGAAATCTTTGGAGCTGAAAAACTAACCATCCTGGAATGGACGGACATACTGACCTTCATCAGGCAGGAAGTTACGGAAGTTTGAAAAAAAAAAAAATATCAGGATGAACTGTGGACATATGTCTAGCTGCGGCAGCGGCCTCCTCAAATTACTACTACTACTCTACCTCACAGATAAAAAGGAAATCTTCAATCAAATATATACAAACTCTTCAACAGAATACTCTTCTGAGTAGAATAATTATTTCTAATTGATGAATTGAGCTGTTTGCTTCTTTACATAATTTCTCTTGGAATTAATTTAATCGTATCAAAACATTCTAACTCTTCAACCTAGAGAATGCCAACATTGACTCATCTGCAGAACATGTTCCTCTTGATTCAAAAGTATAATTCTTTAGCAGAGATCTGGAGGAAGCACGTGATACAGTCAACCAATAAGCTTAAGCCATAGCGGGTGCTCGCGAAACCCTGCGAACCCACGCAAAAGCGAGAACTGCTAACGGGACCTCCATCTTGTAATCGTATTCCGTTTGATTGACTGTTTGAGGGGATGAGTTCGAATATAAAAGTTGTTATATTCGTCATAGTATTTTGTGTGCAGATGTGCCACTAAGGAAGTACAATATGGAGCTTGAATTATTCCTGCAGAATTGAAATTCAGATCATTTATGGGACAGTTGTGAAGGTAGGTTGAATTTTTTTTCTGTATTCGATCGCATTGTTGTGCATCACTGCTAACGGTTTTCATTAAATACGTAGGTATAAAATGAATATTACAAAACTATTCTTACATATAGCCATTATACATCAATTGTTTGTAGTTGTTAATGCATTATTTTCTATTCAATTGACCTTTCCCAGGTAGCACCTAATATTGGCTGAATCTTGATTTCATATTAGGCCAATATTGTAAATATAAAAATGATATTGATCCAATATGGTTGAATATTATTTTACAAATATTCAACAAAAAATTATGACCCATATTGGGTCGATATTATTTGAATAATCTTTACCAATATCGATAAAACAATATTGTCTATACATTGTTTTCAACATGTATAATAATGCAATCCCAATATTCCTCTCATATCGATTATAAGAATAAAACCAATATTGTGTATCCAAGTTTGATAACATATTGGTTGAATATTATTTCACAAATATTTAAAAAAAAATTATGACCCATATTGGGTCAATATTGTTTGAATAATCCTTACCAATATCGATAGAACAATATTTTCTATACATTGTTTTCAACATATATAGTAAATATTGCAATTCCAATATTCCTCTCATATCGATTATAGGAATAAAACCAATATTGTGTATCCAAGTTTGAAAACATATTGGTTGAATATTTTATCACCAATATCCAAAATATCATTTCACCTATGTTGACTCTGCAGTGTGTTTCACTTCTCATGGAAACACCCTCGTATCTTCTGTAATTTTTGACGAAATATCATGAAATTCTCAGGATCGATGAAGGATGAACTTCCTGCACGAAAGGGGTCATCCCACGTGATATACACTGCTCGCCAGCAGCGATGAAACTACCCATTTTTCCGGAAAGTAATATTGGGGAGTAAAATTGGCCCAAAATTCCTTCGGATTCGTGTTCAGGATCCCCAATTTACTACTAATTCACTTGTCTCCTGAAAAAAATTCAGTTCTGAAAAATTCAATTTTTTTTTCAAATACTTCACGGATGATGACCCCTTTCGTGCAAAGAGGTCATCTCTAGTGTATCTATCGATCCTGGAAATTTCATGGTTCTACGTCAAAAATTACGGAAGATACGGGGGCGTTTCCATGAGAAGTGTAACAAGTTTGAAATTTTCAAGATTGAAAATTTTTCAAGAGTTAGGTGTAGTAGCAGTGATCGGGGATCCTAAACACGAATCCGAAGGAATTTTTGGCCAATTTTGCCCCCTAATATAAGTTTCTGGAAAAATGGGTGGTTCCATCGCTGTTTTCGTGCAGTGTATATCTCGTAGGATGACACCTTTTTTGCAGCGAGTTTATTTCTAGTGAATCTATCGATCCTGAAAATTTCATGGCTCTACGTTGAAAATTACGGAAGATACGAAGGTGTTTCCATGAGAAGTGAAACACACTGTATATTGGTTGAATAATTTTCGCCAATATTGAAATAATTATATCGATACAATATTTCAAAGAAATTCTATTACCAATATTTTAATTTGAATATTGGTCGAATATTCAAAAAACAATATTGAAATGAATTATAATAATACCTGTGCAACAAACCGCTAGAGGGCTTTAGATATAAAACATCAACTGAAACCTAAGGAAATATATGAAGTACTTTTCACAACTTGTTTTAAGACAGTTCACTTAGTAGTCATGACGACCAAAATGCAGACAGACTCTGTTGTCTTCTTTATTGAAGGAAAACTGTACTTGTAGAATTTCCGAGTAATTACACATTTTTATATTATATTCTACCAATATATCCAAATGATATTTTACCAATATTACCTCAGAATATCCCACCAATATTATATTTATAATGTCCAAACAATATTGGACCAATTTGGCCAAATGTTTTTTATTTTTTTATCGCTAATATAACGTTTCAATATGTTACCAATATAAGTGTACCAATATCGCAGAATAATTTGAGGCCAATATTTTTTCTAGAATATTTCGGTAATATTACACATCTAATATCGGACCAATATCGGCGAATGTTCACATTTTTTTTCTCGCCAATATTGCATTCGAATATTTTGCCAATATTTTCATAATATTGTACCAATATTGTCCCAATATGAGTATGCTACCTGGGTTGTTATGAACTTCGTGCATTATGCGTTACAATTCACAACAAACGATATTCATCAATAATTATTGGTATTCCCAATAGGCCAAAACCAACTCCTTTTCGAACATTTCATGCGAAATATCCTAAGTATTTGAAAATTGTCTTCATGGCATATTTTTTTACCAAGTGCAAGCACAGTCCACATACTCAACCCTCAACCTCCAAATGCAGATAATCTTGAATCAAAAATATTTGTTTCATACACCTATCTCTCATTACTTCAAGATTATGTCAACTCCAAATCCCTTTAAGTCATCATACATATTTGAGTTCAGAAAAAAAGAACTTAACGAAACTTTTATTCGAAAAAAGGCAGAAGGTATTTGAAGAATATAAGTTGATGGTTTTCCTATAACGAAACGTCTGACATTGAAACTGATATCATGATAAGAAAGCCTATAAAAAGTTTCTGTTTCTGTACATAATTAATTTTTATATTGTCCCAGTTGTGACGAGAAACTTTGACATAATTGCATTTTTCAGAAATTACTTCTTCTTTTGACGAAGGCTAGTTCTTGCACCATAAATAACACCGATAGAGACAGATTGGCAGAGTTGGCAGTTACTCATTTCATCAACAAGTATGGTCATATGAATAACAAACAATTGAAAATGTTTGCTAATCTATATTATTGTAAGTAAAGTTAATTTTATAATAAATTTAATTTTTATTCCCTTGTTGAAATTGATATTGTTGAAAATTGTTCAATGAGTATTTATTTAATAAATGTTATTTTTATGAGTATTTCATTATTTCTTATGGAATGAATACATACATATTTGAAAAAAAAGTGTTGAGTTTTCATGGAAAAATACCAAATAATTAATAGAAGATGTTTTCATCCTGATCAAGAGGTTCAACGCTCACAGGTGTTAAAGGATCACATTGATGGAAGAATAGTGTTCATTATTGAAGTTGAAATATTCTTGCCTCAACCAACTCCCATCCTTCAAAGAAAAAAGTGATCTTGTATCTCAAAACATTTTCTTTTCCTGTGGTGAAGAGAATTCTGTCGAAATTCGCCATTTCCGTTATTTTGCTATGATTGGTAATAGCAAAATAACGGAAATTGCGAATAATGGTGACGTTATTTTTAACGGAAGTGGTACAGCATAGGGCTGATTATGTGCCATTTTGAGGAGAAAAAGCACTATCGCGAATACCAAAAAATTCTTTTTCATTTCACCAATGATGCCACACCAAACTTTTTTTTTTCTGTGAACTTCGTTTATCCAATGTGAATTTTGGTCAGACCAATACAACAATACCTACAGTTGTGTCGGTTTACGTGCTTGTTTAAACTAAAAGTAGATTGGTCAGATAATAACATGTAGTTGATATAGTTTAATTTTCCTTTAATTCATTCCCAATAACTCCACAGAACTCCTTCACTCAATACTTGTAAACAAATGAACTCGCAATTTGCGATTTTTGATAAATGAAATATCGACTCATGGTATAATTCAAAACCCTCTGTTGTTTCAAACTCATTGGATTTTTCCACAACATCTCACATGACATTCAAGAATTTTCTCCATTTGTAACGCTTACCTGATCTTCTACTTTTTGGAAAAAACGTTTATCAATTTCATTTGAAACGCCTATTCTGTATTCTATTGGTATTTTTCAGTTGTTTCATACACATCTCTTGTTGAAGGTAAAAGAATGTTGCTTGGAAACGTTCATTAATTTTATTTGGATAACCAATTTCATTCTTATTTTATCGTCATTAAAAATATGTTTTTCGGAAATCAAAGAAACGCCCAGTTTGCCAATTTTAAACTGCTCTACTAACATAAGGTTGATCTATGAAAAATAATAATATAAGGATATATCAGATGCTTTCTTACAGACTCGTATTTAAGCGCTTAGAATGTTTTATCAGCAGATCTTCTTTTAAAACGCACATCACACGTTGAGTTGGGACATTTTTCTTTTGGTGTTTATGTAGTTTAATATGTTTCACATTATATTCCCACCACATACTGGATGATGATTTTCAATCAACTCAAACTGGGATTGATAATATTTGGAATCATCTATCTGATAACGTATTTGGTGGCTATCTCGAAATCAGACTCTTGTATATCGAAGATATTTTTAGATGCAAATTATGCCCAGAATGATCAGGAATCGTAAAATTTATTGTGTTTATTCTGAAATTGATACCGGTACACATTCATAGGGTCATAAATTTCAGACATAAAACAATCGTGCAACATGTTAATTCAAAATTAATATTCTCTTTAATGTATGCCTCTTACCCACATCATAAATGGAATCGTGGAGGTTTTCAGATTCGTATTTAGTCAAGTAGTTTTTATTGGCTTCTTATTTTATTTGATTTGGCAGAACTCATGATAAACTCATACATCAGTTCACATAAGATTTAAAGAGAACTGAAACGAAGGTTCTTTTTAAAAAATATATTCCAGCCTTCTTGGAAGTTTATAATAATTTCATGAATTTCCTAAGCATGGGAATCGCTCGGAATCAGGAATCGCATGTTTAAAAGTAAGATCTCGCTAATCTTTGGCTCGCACAAGTTTCGACTTCAGAGGGCTGTCATTCATAGGGGGACGACAGCTGGTTAACGGAAAAACCAATTTTAAACAAAAAAAATTGAGAAGGGAAAAAATGAAATGGAAATACTATTAATCATCCACACTCCATCATTTATATGGCAATAGTTATAACATTTATACAGTGTGTTGTGCGTAATTCTTCGATACCACCAGAAAATAACTTTAAAAAACGAACTTCTTCAGTTACTGATGTGGCCTATTGGTGTTTTATGAAAGCGGGACGACTCAGAGACCAGTTTTTTCAAATAGAACACCCTGCATTTTTTATTCGAAATTTATTCTGACAAGTTTTACCTTCACATCGTTGTAAAAAAAATTATCAGTTGCGACGTTGCCAAGCTATAAGCGGCATGTTTCTATTTAGGGGCTCAAATTTAGGTGTTGAATATTATAAAATTCAGACAAATTCATTGGAAATTTTCAAATGAAACATCCTGTATTTTTTATCAGAAGTTTATTCCAAATTCTGTCGTCTTCCCATCGCTGAAAAATCGGTTAGGGCGATGTCAAGTTATGTGTAATTTCCTTATATTTATCACTATTTATAATGGCTATTTATGAGGCATGGTTCCTTCCTTTGATTCAATTGTGGGAATAATACCTGCTACAGGACAATCACACACTTTCTGTGCGCTTGAATCTTTCTTCCAATCTTCTGAAGCATATATCTTCTGGGTGTCGTCTTTGATGAAAATTTTGGGCATACATTCTAAAGGCTAAGAGATAATTACCATAATGGAAGAAAATGGTGTAATTTATTGAAAAATTCAAATATTCTAACGAATTGAAAAGAAAGTGTATATAAAACCATTAACGAAGTTATTTCAGTGGCTCAAAACTGAAAGTCTTGAATTCATCCGAAATATGTACCAGATAATAACGTGGTGGATGATATAGCTCATAGACTCACTATTTGCGAAAAGTCTAAAGAAATATGAAAATGGAGTAGGTTAATGTTGGAAAAAAAAATAATAAAACAATGTTGGATTCAGACCCCAAGAAAATGAAGTTACTCCAGATTATAAAACTGATTTAAATGTCCTTATCTGGATGAATTGTGGATTGATTTTCGATAACATGGAATGTTCTAAGAAGCTAAACGATTTTAAAAATGTCTTAAAATAAAATCGCTACCAATCAGGGAAAATTAATAATTTTTCTAATAAAATTTTTCTTTTAGTGTTATAGCTATCCTTACTTCGTCTGTGATATAAACAAATTAATTAGGTGTAATTGTATATTTTAGGCTATGAGATGATATTTATGAAATGTAATAAGTTTAATTTGAATAAAGGCTTAAAGAAAACATGAAATGTATTTTCAATTTGATGATGCATTGAGAAGTTCGGGACAATCTTAAAGAGCATGTAAATAATCGTATTGTGAAAATACATGAATGGTTCATGTAGAAATGTGATTATAACGTAGGCACGCATTATTTTTATTTCAGAAATAAATGAAAGAACTATGAAATTTTCCTGAAACAGTGGTGGAAATAAGTAAATAGCCCATATAGATAGTAATATACGAAAACTGATCATATCTTGACAACGCCCAAACTTATGAAATAAAAAATTATAGGGTGATTTATTCGAAAATTTCCAATGATTTTCGACATAACTTTACAAAATTCAGCATCCAAATTTTAGCACCCTGTATAGAAACATGTCGCAAGATTACTGGATTGGTATACGTGGGACCTTGCTACCACTGTGTGCCATAAATATCTAAAAAATTTGAATAAATGAATATACCATGCACAATTAAATATGACCCTTTGGAAGTGGTGAAAGAAGGTTTATCAATTATATCTTGTAAACGCCGCAACTAATTCCAATTTTTTCACAGCAATGTAAAGGTAAAACTTGGGCGACATCAGTAACTACTGAGTTTATTCCAAGAAGTTTTTCTCTAGTGGTTATGGTTTTCGAAATATGGAAGACTATCGCACTAAATGGACACACTGTACATATATGTTCAAAATAGAATCAAAATGAATCAGACAATGACCGGAAATTAATCATGTCATTCGCTTTTTTCCATCGAAAATAATGAAGTTGTAATTTTTTATACATTTTATATTGATATAAGAATATTGGAGATATCAATTATTGTGAATCAATTATTATGAACTTATAAAAATATGTAATTATGCATAGCCACCGGAAATATTTATATAACAGCAATTTTAAATTTACCACAGACTGACTTCTAATGAATTCATAATATTGAGAACAAAATCATTTTTAACGTGATTTATTCCGTAGTGACGAATTTAAAATTGTAATTACGTGAGTCGGAAGTTCGTGATTGTCCTGGGGATGTTCGAGGTAGAATACCGAAGCCTGGTTATCGTTATTGCCAACGATAGCACGAAATAATAAAATTCTAGATGTCATTTTGCAATGAAGAAATGGATTCTCATGAACTTGAAAATTACGAAAACTCTACATCTTTCTTAGAAAACATTCCAAAGTGATTAAAGGAACTGTAATATGCTACACTATGCTGAATACGTCCTCACTTTGTTACGTTCCAACACTAACTGTCGGATTTGTACGAAATTTTCACAGATGGGTTAAAACATGATAAAAACACTATCAAAGTAAGAATTCAATTCCAGAAATATTCGAAATAGGAATATTTTAGAACAAGAATAAAAAAATTAGAAGCATAATTTGCGAAAATTCTGAAAACAGGTGAAGATTTGAACTTCATGGAATATATCACGCCACAACCTGACTTGGCACAAGGAAAGAACAGCGTTATGAGGGCGAATACTGCGAGAAATTGTTTTCGGTAAATCTTCGGTTCAGTAACTGGTATGAAAAAGTGAAATAAATCAAAGCAGGAGCTCGCAAACAACCTGCCGATAAACTAACGTTTACCTTCCTTACCGACTAGACCCGACAAAATCCGAACAATCCCATTCTCATTTTAGGTATTTTGTTTTCCGTTTAAGTGCGCCATGATGGTTCCGATTCATTCCAATTGACCCGTCTAATGCTAGAAAAGTCGAAATCCCGTCAAAAATACTAAACTGCGTTTTATATGAACAAATAGATTTTGTGGTAAAACTCAATTTTTTTAAATGAATCCTTATTGGTACCGTGGTTTCATTTATTATTACTATTAATGAGGAATTTATTCATACCTGGTAATAAAATATGCAATAAATACAATCAAAATTACATGTAAAAGAAAAAACAATCATTTTGTTCTAATTTAATGCTGAGAACTTACTAAGGTGGCTTTGAAATACAAAAAATTAACACAAAACATTACAACAATTGTTCGAAATGCTGTTCATTAATATCAATGCACTTCCGAAATCGCACAGCTGTTTCTTGACTCCAGGTCTTCGCGGGTTGTAACGGCGGTTGCATAGACAATATTTTTTAAATGACCCCAAACAAAGGAGTCAAGACGTGTCAAATCAGGTGACCTTGGAGGCCATCGCACAGGACCACTCGTCGAAATTAAGTTTTCTTCGAATGTCTGTTGAAGGTGATCAATTACTATTCTCGAATTATGGGGAAGATCTCCATCTAGCTGAAAGTACATTCCCTGTCGTAACTGGACAGGTGATTCAGTTAACTTGTCCTCAATTTAATTTTGCAGAAATCCCAAATATCTAGCTCCAGTCAAGGACCCTTTATATAGTATTGGACCAATGATTGATTCTACGACCGAGTATTCCAAGCCAAACATTGAAACTGAACCGCACTTGAAAGTTACCCTCCCGCAATAAGTGTTGATTTTCTTGTGACCAATAACTTGTATTTTGTCGGTTAAATTAATAATCCCATATTTGTAAGCCTAGAATTGTCCGAAAATAAAATCTTTCCCAAAATAGCATTGTTTGGCTGCACATTATTCTGCAAGATCCAATTGCAATATTCTATCCTTCGTTCATAATCATTTTCGTACGGGTGCTGGTGCAATTGATATATGAATGATGATTAGGTTTGTGCAAGATTCGGCTTACCGTTTGATGAATAATTTCTAATTCAAACCCAGTTTGCTTTAAAGAAACAGCCTTATCAACTTATTTTTGAGCTAAAACATTAATTTCCGTTCCTTCGTCAATGATAACGTTTTCTACGGGATCATGGTTAGGCTCTCTTCAGGATTGATTCTCAATAAGATTAAAATAATTTCTCTATCAGGATATCGGTCGGCATAAAGGTTTCTAGCCGCAGCGGCATGTTTTCTACATTCCTATACTTAAATAATTACCATGTAAGAGACACTTAAGAGATGGATTATGGACAAACCCCGGATAGAAATAAAAAGCATGGTTGATTTGAAAAATAAGTTGCAATCACGTATTGAAATAATGAGATGTAAGTTTATTTTGAGTACATATTTTTTTTACATGTTCTACATTTTACATTTAATCATTTTTTAGTTTTTTAATATTTTACATTTATATATTTGTAACGTTTTTTACATATTTACATATTTATATTCTTCATGTCAAAGTCATTACATTTAATCTGAATTTGTTCAGATAGTTCAAATTGCTATCAGATGTTTATGCTAAATACTGAATAAATTCATTATTATTATTATAATGTCCACTTTTTCTTCCCTTGTATAAATGTGCGGCATTTTGAACACAAATAACAACAAATATTAAGAATTTTCTCCAAAAAACACCGATAAACCAACAAATAATTATTTGACAATCTGAAGAAATGATACCGAGAATAATTTCATTGTTTTCAAACCCTCCTTAGTAACTTCTTCAATAAATTAGAATAAAATTATTTTATTTTCTCATTTCTTTTAGCTGTAATTTTGATTTTATTACCAGGTATGAATAAATTCCTTATTAATAGTATTATTAAATGGTACCACGAGACCAATATGGTTGGTTCCATTTGAAATAATTGACTTTTACCCCAAAATCGATTACGATGAACTTTATTTGCTCATTAAAAATGTCATTTGGTATTTTTGATGGGAATTCGATTTTTTGAGCACTAGACGGGTAAATTGAAATAAATCGGAACCATCATGGCATACTAAAATAGAAAACTAAAAATTAAATTATCAAAATTTTTGACCTTTGAATTGTCATTCATGTAGTACCTATCATTGGATTCAGAAAATTATGCAGATTTCAGAAATGTAATAATATACAGGATTTTCCATTCTAAAAAATCATTTGGAAGTCAAAAAGTGCCGCTTATTATTTATATGGGATATCCCAAATTTCAATCAATTACCTTCAAAACTAACCTGATCCTGTTAGACCCGGTATACGTAATCGGAAAGAATTCATCTTGGATATTATGATTATGAAAAAAAGCGTGCTAAATAATGAAAGAGTATTACAATTTCTTTTCGAAAAGCTCGAAGAAGGGGTATAGAATTGTCATTCAAGGTCACTACACAGAGAGTCGACTAGAATGATAGGAGTGGAGAGTATTGCGTCTCTCTTGACTATGTGGTATTATAGTATAATAATTGCGTCCCTAGTTATTATTCTTGTAGATTTGTCCATACTCAACATATATTTTTGCGATTCTGTATATAGAGGAAGGTTATTTGTTGCTGACCAGTTAATAAACTCAAAATAGTGGGGTTGTGCAGCAAGTAAAAGAGTACCTATGCTTCCGGGAATTGTTATTATTAAGTTTCACCTACAGGGAACTACAATATACAGTTCGATGACTATATCTTTACCCATGCGTCATCAATTATATGTATATGAAATAAGGCGAGACGTTTGAGCCAAATTACGTCTAAATGTAGAATGCCGTGGCTACTATCCCGATAAAATTACAACGTGTAGGTAATAAGATAGGATGATGAATTATTGAATTAACATTTTCAAATTCATGGAAATGGCGAACCACCGACAATGAGTGTTCTTTTAGTTCCAACAGAATACCATGTGACACACTCATGGGTACACCCCCTTTTCCCCTTTCCTTTTTTCCTTTATTTTCCAAATATGTCAAAAAGTGCCGTCCAGTGAGCATATTCAATGTTCCAATTTAAAAAAATATTGCTGGAGATACAAAGGCGAAAAGTAATGAATCTTTAAAATTGTGACGACACATTCTAATGTTTCACTAAATATTTCATAACATATGTCTTTTTTTATCCATGATTATTCATTATGTATAAACCTGCACGCCTGCACTGCTGTTAGTCGGCTATATTTCCGTATTTTAGTACTTTAGAATTTTAAATATTTTGTACATGTTATTAATTTATTATTACATTTCATAATTCAACTGTGTTTGTCAACAAGAAATTGTTTTTATGTACAATAAACATATACTCACATGACTAAAACTCAGAAAAGGAATCTTCTAGACTTAGGTATTCAAACTTTTTCAATTACCTATTCGTGCATGGATGCAAGGACTCACTATATAATGATAAATAAATAAATATCTAAGAAATAAAAAACACCAGTTGAAATATATTTGGTAATAAAATACTCAACACATGATTAACAAAAAATGTATTCATACATTTATTTATGTAATGCGAGCATGTAGAAGTATGTACCATTTATGAAAGTAAAAACAAAAATAATATATTTAATCACTTTCTGATTCAGAACTGTCACCAATGTTTATAATAATGGGTTCAATAACCATATCACAAAGGAGTTTTTCTGGTTCATACCATTTTTCAATGAGCGATTCGGTGTGTTTTACACATTTTGCCGAGGATTAAGTGTTGCAGTTCTCTAATGCTTCATTCCACATACCCAATACTTTTTCATCACTGTATCCATCTCTGCCAATATGATTGTTGTAGTATGTCTTACAATTAGCCCAAATTAATTCAATAGCTTTAAAGTCTGGGTGATAAGGTGGTAATCTTAATACTTCATGCCCATGTTCTCGTTCCAGTTCATCTATAATGTATATGTTTCCCTTTCGTTTCTTCTTAGCCAATTGCAATAACTCTGGTTTAGTTAATTTCTCATCAAAATCAATATTATTTTCCTGTAGCCAACAAACAATTTCCGATTTTCTTGAAGAAGTGGTAGGCTGTTTATTCAAAATATCACTGTGGTATGGTGCATTGGCCATTATTATCAAAGATGGCTCTTCCAAACTGGGAATCAACTCTGAAATGATCCACTTGATGAACATTGTACTACTCATTTCTCCATGATAATCTAGAGTCAAAGATTTCGAACAGAACTATAAACTGGCTTCTGGAACAAACCCTTTCGCAGAATCAGCATGCACAACAATAAATCGTTTACCATCATATCCTTCGGGTTTGCGTACACTTTTGACATTATCATCCTGCCAAGACTTGGTTTTATTTCCTCTAGAATAAATCCATGTTTCATCTAAAAAAACCAGTTCTCGTGGATATGAACTTTTTCGGTGTTCTTGGTATTTCAATGAAAGCTCTTCGATTATCATCTTTTTTAAATTCCAGCTCTTTCAGTAAAAGTTCAAGGATTGATACTTGTCAAAATTCATACGATAGGACTGATATTATAACTGCATTTCAAAAACGACATACAAGTGAAGTTTCACATTAAAAAGAAAACTATAGATGTGACAATAAAGTTTGACTTTTCAACTAATATACATAAATCCAATGACTTTCCTGATGAAGTTGTGATTGATGAAAATGGGGCGGTTACATTTGTTCCGAAATTTTTCTCACTATTCAGTGTCAAGTCCATCGAATGAACAATCAATATTATCTTCATTTCCCTCACCATGTAATAAGGAGGTTACTCACTTTTTTCGTTCGTACTGCCATTTTCTGTTCTTCAGGTAAATCAGCTGTTTTCTTGTTGTGAGACGACGGCAACTTTTTTCTGGGAATGGGTTTATTTTCGTTTCTTATTTTGATGTACACCATTTTTCGAGATATTAAGTGCACCTGCAACTCTCTAAAATACAGTAAAGAAAAGTTATGACATTTCTTTTGTTGTTTTAATTTGTTTCCTCTTGAACAGATGAAAGTGGTAAAAAAGGTCCACCATTCGTTCTTTCCCTTTCAAAATACTCGCACAAGTTCAACACAAATTGTTGTGCTTGTGAGGCATAATCTAAAAAAGAAGAATTGAAATATATTATGAATAGGGAATAGGGAATAGGGTTTTCACACTATGAATAATTGTTGTGTTAATATCCCGGTAGTACGGAATTATAGTCATAAATGTCAATTGTGAGGTTAAAAATTTTGAAGATTATTTGTGAATAAAACACATTGTATTGTACTTACTTTGAAAGTAATGATTCCAAGAGACGTTCAGCGTTGAAAAAAACTGTTTTTATAAAATATTCGACTGCAAAACAAAGTAAAACTGGCGACAAATGATACCCCAATGACAGAAAACAATGACGCAATTGATGGTACAGGCTAGCCAATACAATGTTTGGCAAGTCTACTTGAAATGTAGAAGACTGTCGGTTTTTCACTGTTTTGAGTTTTAATCGATCATCACAATACCATAATTCTTAGCTTAGAAGACAAATGTTAACGAACTTGGATTCGCTTATAGCGGTTGTTAGAAAGACATGTTCGATAGAGGGTGTGTGATTTCTTCGAACACAAATTGATGACGCATGGGTAAAGATATAATAATCGAACTGTAGCTATTTATGTACCAAGTGCGTTATATACAGTTTCCGCCAAAAACTTGGAACCATATGGGAAACTTTTTAACTAAGGTTTTTCAAAAAATTTCATTCCACATTAAAGTTGGTGCATTTAATTAGATTAAATATGCGCATAGCCGTTTTTATCAGTGGCGTGCGGTGAAGCGGGAATTGGCCGATATTCTCATTTCACTATGGAGTAAAGTGGCATTAGATACTATACAAAATATCGAAAAATGTTATTGGAAAAAGTTGTTTGCAATTAAAAGATATTTTTAGTTATCCAGTTTAGTCTTCGAATTACTAATTAGAATAACGTCTCAATGAGTTGGCCTCTATTTTTAATGGGAAATATATCGACAATAATTTTTGCGTAGTGAATTACTGAATAAGCATAAATTGTATGTCATAGCTCCTGCATACTTCTCCATGGATAGCAATAGAGGTTTCTGTACTCACTTAAATAAAGTCCATTGATTATTAAAATATCCACAAATCGATTTTGCTGGGGCCGACAGCAGGGTTTTCATCTACGAACTGTCTTTAATACACTTATTAATACACTTGTTCGTTACATAACCATTAGCAGGCGTTATGATTCATAATGCCCCGGGCGTTATGAGCCTGTTAATAGCAACCGTTGCCAAGGTATTATAAAGCAGTAATGGACAAGTGAAAAATAAAATATTATTAGTTATGATGTAATATATAAAGTTGACTAAATATAATGACTTATCTACATCTTTGATGAGAATGGTCGATATGATGTTAAAATGATACATTATTGCAGAAGACATTGATGAATTTTCACAAATAAAATTATGATAAATGTGTCCAAATGAATAAAAATTACAAGTCAGTAAATATGATAGAAACTTGATTTTTGTCCGAAGGCTCTCTGAGACCAAATGACATTGGATGCCAATTTGATATTTTTGGCTTATTAATCAAAGTTACTAAAGAAAAAGTTATATCTGAAAAATTCTTCTCTAAAGTAGTAAGTCGGAATATATTTCAGTTAGATGATTAATGTCTAATTTTTTTATTCATACTACTGCTGTTTTCAAAAATATGGTCAATTTATAGGAGATATCTTTGGTTACTAATAACTCTTTGGATAGAGGTTTGATAGAATATAGTTCCATATTTCCAATTTTATTTTCTTTTAATCAAGGTATACGGAATTCGCTCGCACCCGAAAGTTGGCGGTATAATTTTAACCATAATTCTAAAAAAATGTTTCTGGAAGAATGTAAAATATGTTATATGAATAATGTCAGGATATATTGAAATAAAACTGACAACACTGGTTCGCTGTCGTTCATCACCAAGTTCTGAATAAGATGAAGCGGATTCGCTGATGATCGAATAGCTTTCTTCGCTAAAGAAGCTGTCTCTGATATGATTTTAATACAGTGCATATTATACAAAACATAATATTATTGTTTCTTAAAACCTTTGAATCAGTTTTCTCCTCAAGGAATTATATCATTTTACATTTTAATAGCACGATCTTTACCGAAAGATATGAGGATTACGAATGAGAAACATACGATTGGTAATTTTTTGATGATTTTGAATATAAAATGCCTCAAATAATAAAAACATTTCATTGTCAACGCTGTGTTGATCATTGATATGGTCCTTTGATTAGTCAACAAATACTTAACGAAGTAATAATTCAATTTCCAACACTTTCTGATAATTCGTTAAGCCGTGGGGGATTAGTTCACCGATTCGATAGAGAACTTGTAAGGAGACAAATACTTCAAAATTCACTTCTTATAATATTTTCAAAATCAAATAATCAAAGAGTGGATGCGGAACAATATCAACTTTTAGAATATTAATTTTAAAAAATCCAAAAAACAACCTTATAGTTTCAGTTGGATGGTAATTTTTTTTTTTTCCATCAGGAATGTACCAGTCAGGCTCTGTCGCCGGAGCTTCGATACTACCGGAGGGCGCGCTGGTGTGTCATCAACCCCAGCAAACACTCCCCACGACCGTGGGGTGAGTGATTACTGGGTCCGAGAATCATGTGCCCTGAGTAAACGGAGTGAACCAAGAATTACGGCCTTCTGCATTCTTCCGGCTAGGTTTTCTGCCGCATCACCGTAAGCCGGTATGATTTTTAGATTCGAGAACAGCGTGTCCATCATTCCACCAAGTACTCCTATGATCAGAACCACCATTTTGACAGAATGGTTTGGGTAAAGCCTGCGGAGTTCAAAGAGTAAATCTCGATATTTTGTCCGTTTTTCCTCCTCTTTTCGGACGATATTAGTTTCGCCAGGAGTCGAGAACTCTATGACGAAAACCGTCCTATTTATTGGTCGAGGAGGACTACATCAGGCGTATTGGCTTGTATTTGCCTGAGAGGGGTAATGAGTAGTTCCAATAGATTCGGCACTTCTCATTCTCCCCAACGGACTCAATATCCCCCGGAGCATAAGGCAACACCGGTGTCTCGTCTATACCGTACGAGTGTCGTAGGTGGTAGTACAACACTCGTAGGGCCGCGTTATGCCTGTGGATATAGGCTGAGACTGCATAAGCTAGACAAGCTGACAGCAAATGCATTATGGTCTCGGCTGTCCCACGACACGCTCTGCATCTAGTGTCAGGGACCTCTATACCCATCACGCGACGGTAGACGAGGGTGTTGAAAACACCATCTTGGCAGGCCATTATGAATCCCACGGTTTCCGACTTCAGCCCACTTAACCTGAGAAAAGCGAAGGTCAGGTTTCTGGATAAGCCAAGGTCTTCAATGTTCTTGAAGAAGACCCCCTGCATTGGCTTATCCTTATGTAGCTGTAGGAGCCTCTCACACTCTGCAGGCACGTGGGCTTTTTGCTGAACGGGTTCCAACTCGGTGACAGAGTTTGGGTTCGTCCGTTCAGTGTCAAATACGAGACCGAGTTCATCGGCTGCACGGGTTGCTGCCTTGAAAAGAAATACTCCAATCCCTGCTTTCTCGTTTTCACATACCAAGCAGAGACGGGGATCTGAACTCCTGATGACTTTACAGGCTCCATCCAGTACCATTCTGTTGTATAGACACTCCAAACTCAAGAGTCCACTGCCTCCCCGTTGTCTTGGGAAGTATAACCGTGGAACAGACGATTTAGGATGCAAGCTCCTATGAAGATGCATCATTTTGCGAGTTTCCACGTCAAGTTGTCGCAGCTCTTCTTGAGTCCATTTCATTACTCATTACTCGGTTATTATTATTATTTTTATTACAATATATGTTCGAAAATACACTGTAGTCTCTATTTTACGTAGAACTAGTTCAAGTGTACTTTATTCTCATTCAAAATTATTTGACTTCTTGGCTCACGCTAGTAGAGCCAATCTCTTTGTGCTATGTATATACAGATCACCCAGTAGGTATGGATGGTTTCATATTTCTGAAAAAAATTTAAACTCTTCTCAAAATATCAAATAAGTTTGTTTTGACAGGGGATTCTGAAATTTACTTGAAATATATAATTTATCCATGCACAGAAATGGTCCAATTCGGTTTTCACAATTTTTGGAAATCCAAATCGATCACATATGCACGAATTTCAGTAAAGAGGAATTTTCTTAAATATTCAAGGTGTTCTGACACATAATGAAACTCTACTGTGATCATTATTGACTATAGAATGAAAAATACTTCGAAAATCTGGTTTTACTGAAACAGGTCTGCATTAGAAAACCTGAAATGGATGATGGCTGTTCGAAAACAAAACTTCCACACGCCAACAATTCTAACTCATCAAATGAAAGTATTTGGTTGAAACAAGATGGCGCACCCCCGCACTATGCACGTGATGTTCGCGAGTTTTCAAATAACTGTTTTTCTTAGAAGATGGATTGGTAGACGCAGACTGAAAGAATGGTTATTTGAAATTGAAGATCTATGTAGATAGACCATAAAGTCTACAGGACTTGAAAAATAGATGTACAGTCGGAATTAGCAGAATTACTCCAGAAGCTAGGTATTCACAATGTGCAAGAGAAATATGCCGGAGATTGGCTTATTGTCAAGATACTGCTGTGGCTGACATTTTGATCGTGTTTGCCGGATAGAAACTTATTCTTTAACTGGAATAAAATATTAATGCATGTTTATCATATTATTGTATATATCCAGTTTGAAACTGCAACAACCTGTTATTTTAGAACCCATTGACTGATCTTTTATAAATTCATATTTCAAGTTATAGAACTCGGCGAGCTCTATCCAAAGATCGAACGGATATGAATTATTCTTATTTTCAAGGTCTACTGTGCTCTGCTGAATGGGTCAAAATTTCGAGAAGGACCATTAGGATTTTCGTCTCGAAAAAGTGAATAGCGTAGTTATTCGATTTGAGCATATTTTGAAAACCTATATACGGAATTTCAGCCAAATATTTCATGTAAGGTGTCATCTTGGCCATGGTGGTGTGCGGGTTAAGTGTCCGCTCCATAATCCAATCATCCGTAGGAGCATGAGTTTGAATCTCAGCACAGTCATCGGTCTCATACATGGCATCAAAAATTTAAAAAGGTAACGGCTACGTCTTCCCTAGCTCGCACAAGTCTCTGACTTCTGAGGGTTGCTCGTGAGGGTGCAACCTGTTTACGGATATATCAATTATAAAAACAACAAAAAACAAAGTTATATGATGACAAATTTCCAAATTCATGCTTTTTTGACTGACCCTTGAAAGACAAAGTAGAAATTCATTGAAAGAATACTTCGCATACTCGAAGTTACATGGTTGTTTTCAATCGTTTCATGGAGTTGTCTATAATTTATCCAAAATCAACAAATTAAAAGCTGAAAACGTGTATATCATTTAAGAACAATAACCAACAACTGAAATAAATGGGACAGTTTCTTCATATATTGGTGTTTTGAATATATCCCCCTTCGCGATCTATACATTTTTCATAACACCGTCTCAAATTTTGACTGGTCTTCCTCAATTGGTCTGGTGTTATTTCATCACACTTTTGCCTTATCCTCTCTTTCAATTCGTTCAAGTATTGTGGTCGGTTTTTATAAACACTTTCTTTCAAATACACCCGCTGAAAAACATCTAATGGAGTCAGGTCTAGTGAAACCTGCCTCAAGCTATATTTCGGGTTTGGTTTTCTTGGACATATTGTCCCTGTTAATGTTTTTCATTAACTCTCCCGGTTCTATTGAATTCCTGAAGACAATGGGTATGGTGAATTGTTTCACGATATGGATGTCTTCTGTTGAATTCTTGCACCAGCATTATCATCAACTGAACGCACAATCTCAATTATCTCGACTAAGTTGAGATTTACCATTTTGAAAACTCGCAAACCCCGTACATAACTTACTTCACTAAATACTCGTGGAAAGCTAAGAAAAACATAGTGTCTGGCTTATTGATCTAATCTTATGAATTGACCGTTATTGTTATTTTCCTAAAAAACTAAACGGTACGGAAGATAACTTTTCAACTTATGATTTCTAATTAAACTGGGAAAATCTATCGGTACAGATTCTGGTAGAGGTGCGATTTTATTCATACTTATTTCAAAGAAAGAAATTGTTTTTGAAGATGGTGCTGCGAGACATGACTTAGTCAATGCTTGACTTAGCAATTAGGTGTCATTGACACATTTATCATGGATGGACTGGAAATCCCTTTAATTGTTGAAGTCATTTGTTCAATTTCAGGAACATTAACTTCGATATCAAATTGGGTATTGGACGCCTGTCACTGAATGAGAACAAAAAATAGTTTTTCCTTTCATCACACTAGTAATTTCATTTCTAGATGTGCATTTCGTTAAACAAGTTAACTTCATCAGTAGGATTACTAAACTCCTCCAGTAATCCTACTGATTCCTACTTGGTTAACGAAATGTGCATCTAGGAATGAAATTACTAGTGTGCTGGAGAGGAAGCCAATATTTTGTTCTTAACAATATTTCCTTCTTATCTATATTTCCGAAAAATAGTGCTGTAGCCATCGTCGGATTGGTAAAGTGTAATGAGCAGGACATCCGTTCAATTGGAACCATCTCTTTTCTCTATTCATTATATGCATGTCATCTATAAGACTTGTTCAAAATCATTTTCTAAAAATTAAGGAAGCTGGACCATTTAGTCGCGGAGACATACAGAAAATATGAACCGATGAGTGAGTCCTCGCATAACGCCAGCCAAACACTGCACGAGAATTCATGTTGGAATTTGTTTACTCTTACAGCACAAGGATTTTCGTGCACCCAAATGTGAGCATTATGCTGATTAAAGATACCAGCCCGAGTGAAAGTTCCTTCGTCAGTCCAAACCAGCCTCCGAGAGTAGGAAGCGTCATTCAGTATTTGCCTCAGGAACCTTTCAGAAAATTCTATCCTTCGTGGCAAGTCGTTAGGTAAAAAATTCTGAACTCTCCGCAAATAATTTGCGTGACGACTATCTGCTTTCAAAGTCCTGTTGACAGTGCTCTGCTTTTATCCTAATTGTAAAGAAGCCCTTCGCATGCTGGTGGAAGGCATTTCCTCCAAAATATTTTGTGTTCTGCTCTTATTTTGAGGGGGTGTGAAAATTCCATCTGCTCGAGATCGCAATATGGTTGATGCTGTTTCTCTCAAACTTTGAAAAGTACTGGCAAACACTGATCTGCCAAGTAATATCCTAATAAAAAATCTACAGGCGTACTCAACCACTGAAGCATTACCATCACAGTACCCGGAAACAAACATAATATCCGTGTATTTAGCGGTACTGTAAGTACTTGGCCTAATGATTCCGCAGACTATGCATACACGCACATGAAATTTATCAAAACTCGAATTAATGAATTGATATGTCACAGGCTGTCAAACTTTGACACAAACTCTCAATTGTTGTCGAGATTGTGCCTGGCTACCTTTCTGATTTCTGTTGAAACGACTCTGTTACATGCAGGAAAATGGTTTTTTCTACAACCGCTCACCAAAGTAGCCTTTGACGCTTTCAGATCTCAACGCAAATTTGACGTTTTCCGTGAAATGTCATTTTGTGACAGCTTTTTCGCTTCAGAGCGAAAATATTGAAAAAACGCTCGATCTCCACTGCTTTTTTTAAAACGGACCTATTCTTGCATGATGGAAAGTGTTGTCAATAAATTCATAGCCATCTAAATAGCTATCATGGTCCAGTGGTCAGCTTCGAAACTGAAAGTACCTTGTTCAATCGCTAGAGACGGTTTATTTTTTTTTCTCAAGCAATTTTTTTAATTTATATTTTTAGAGATATAAATTATTATGAAACAAGATAGATTATCCTCTGGGAAGCTACTGGAATTTTCTACCTTGAAAATTGCCGCGAGAATTTTTTGTGGTATTTTGTTCTTATTGTGTGAAAACTGATATTTTTGAATTGACATCTGTCATCAGTTTCCATGAAAAGTGAAAAATTATTCAAAAACGGTATAGTTCATCATCATTCGATGGAATTGTAAGAAAATCAACGTAAATGCAAGAATACTATTTTGAGTAACGTGTCAATTTGGAAATAATTTCAATTGATGACCTAAGGAACAGAGATAAAGCAATAACTTCCAATTCAACAGAACAAAACAATGTTACGAAATCCTCCAGCCAAGGACAAAACATCCTTAATAATTGTACATTTCATGCTGAGAACTTCAAATTCCATACTTCATTCTGTTTATGGTAATTCAAGTAAATCGTTGAAATAAACATGTTATATAGAGAATGGGTCTATGATTGGGGCATCAAAAAATAATCTATCGAATACCACACGAGAGTTATTCGATAAAGTAGAAAATAATTATCCAGATTTTTTCTCAAACCTGTTGCCATTTGGCAATAGTCACTCGAGCGTTTCGGGCTCTCGTGTCTATTGCCTGGCAACAAGTTTTCGAAAAATCTGTCAAACTATTTTCACTTTATTCTCACTCTCTTGTGATATTACAACTGACCATAAAGTATATTCTCTCTCTCTCAGTACATGACTGACATCCGTCAGATCTGATGATTTCTATCTCTGAGTTGGCATTCCGAAATTTAGTAATATCATCTTATATATTATATTATATTATTTCCTTCTTTGAAGCCCTTCAATATCGAATATTAGTATTTGAAGTCCATTTTGAATCGATTGAGCGCGAAGTATTATGCCATTTTCAGGATTAAATTAAACAAATACTCACAAATCCACAAAGTGGAAAATTTGAGGCAAATATCTGTTGGGAAACAAATATTTTCCCCGACGAACATTGAATTACATCTGACATCTATTTGTTTCTCCAAGAGGATACTATTGCAAGTGCTAATCAATTGTACTCAAGCAAATCTGGTTGGGAATGACCACGCCTGCATACATCACAGGTTTCAAGGTTGTTTCTTCTAATCATTGATTATATATGTTATGAAAGTTTCCTGATAACGGAATATTATCGTATTCCAATTCTTTTTTGATGTATTGTAAATGTATCTCTTCATTCTCCTTATTTCCTTCTAACCCTACTCTGTCAATCTGCCAACTTGACTTTATTCGATTTGCTGTTGGAGCCGTTTCATGGTATTCCTGTCAATCATTTCTATTCCTTCATTTCTAAGATTGACATTATGATAGTTTTGGTTGTACGTTATAGGTATCTTTTCATTTTATCAATACTTACTTACACTTCTTTACACATCATTCGTCTTTTCTTTAGTTGTCTTTCTGTGCGGAATAAATAACTTATCAAAAAGTGTCTGATCACTTGTTAGAACAAATTGTATTCCATGTCTTATGGACTGCAATACCTACATATTTTATTTATTCCACCTATCCAACAAAACCCTTCGAAATGAATTATTGACACGGCGACTATTGAAATATCTTCAAAGTTTCTTATAGGAGCAATTGTATTAACATTCCTACCTAAGCAAAGAAGGAAATCTCATCCGCAATAACAAATAAATATCCGAGCTGTGCGAAAATAAATAGTTGAATAACTTTATAGCGAATATGTGTGTTCAATCAAAATACATTAAATTAGTTATTTATTTTTTATCGCCCCCTTATAATAATCAAACCTCCAGTAATAAAACAAATTATTCTAACGACTGTTTTGTCTTTTCTAGATTATTTTCATTAATCTTGAAGATACATCTTAAATTCACTTCTGTTTATTTGGTATAGCGATAAAGAAAATTGTAATATATCAGATTTAATATTTTGACTAGTTGTGTATGAAAATCGTACTCGATTCGATCCTAAGAATGAAGAAATTGTAGGTAGCTGCACGAAAGATGGATAATAAAATTGGAGAGAATCTGAAAATTTGTTATACCCAAGAATGTGTTCAGAGAGTACCTACCAGTAGAGTTCAACTGATAATAACTTACATATTTGTTATAGCTGGAGAATGTTCTGAAAAATGTAAACTCACACTGGATGGTTACAGAAAAAGTTGATATTTCTTGAACAATCCATTGAAATGTGATACGGAGAAGACAAAAGATGGGGATTTATTGATTCGCTGGCACTCTCAAAGAATTATCGATCCCATTTTAAGACCGAATGGAAAATATGGACAGTATATTATCGATCATCATTTGATTGAATGTTACTTGAATCTTCGAAGTGATAAAGTATCTCATATCTTTCGTACCTTTAATTATGATTTTTTGCAATGACCTTTTATCAATTAACTGGGGTGTGATATATACAATGTTGATCTTGATCATATTCTTGAATTTTGGAATACCAATATGTTTCGTATATTTGACATTCAAGCACCATGCGCCTTGGTTAACTTATAATTTGAAACTCATGATGCAGAACGAAAGAGAAGTCCTTTGAAGAGAATAAATCGGAAGCATCTTGGAATTATTATATGGAACTAAGGAATATAATTGTTAATATGGCAGTGAAATCTGAAAAGAGGGCTTACCTTCAATTCAAGTCGAATTCGATACCCAGTGAATTCTGGAAAGCACTGGAGTACCTCAATATCACACCAAAGAGAAAAATATTTCATAATCTTAAGAACGCTGACGTTTTCAACGATTATTTCATTGATAGTATCCCACATACAACTAATGTTATTTATTTCAAATTGTTCAACATATACAACCATACTGATGTCATTGAGAATGATCAATTCCATTTTCAACCAACTAATATCGAGGAAGTCGAAAAAGTTAATAATTCCTTCAGATCTAATGGGAAAGGGTGTGATGATATCAATTTGAAAATTATATTTTTGGTCTTCCCTTATTTAAGTGAAATACTGACTAAAATTAATTATGCTTGATATATGGTGTATTCCCTGATGCCTGGAAACTTTCTTACATTATTCAGGTTTCAAAAAATAATCGTCCCATCGAAATTTCACGCTTCAGGCCAATAAGTCAATTGCCAACATTATCTAAACAATAACATATTAGCCGGTTTTGTGGGGAGCACAGTACAACAACCGCCAAGTACAGATGATTTATTCAGAGCACAAGACTCTAAATTAAATAGTGTGTTGGTTCTATTAGACTTCAGTAAGGCCTTCGACACCTTAAACCATGAACTCTTGGAATCAGTGGAGACGTTGTCGAGTTCTTCAGGAACTACCTGAGTTCGATCTCAAAAACCTCTGCTTGATGACAATTTGGTCTCTTCCAGTCGGAGAATTATGCGAGGAGTACCCCAACGGAATATTCTAGGGCCAATTCTGTTTTCTCTCTATCCCGCGGATTTTCCACAAACTTTAGGATATTGCACCACTCATAATATGCGGACGATACGCAACTGTATTTATCATTTTCAATCAATGATGTGCATGTTGCTTGCGAAAGAATAAACTCTGATTTGAGCTACATTTCTGCACTCTCAAATGTGCACGACCTCATTCTCAATGAAAACAAAACTCAGTTCATGATTTTTGGTAAAGATAATGAGGCTCTAACTGCCAGTAAGCTATTTGAAATCAAGATCAATGATTCAATATTAAAAGCAATAGATACATGTAAGAATCTGGGCCTTCATATGGACAATAAATTGAAGTTCAATGGACATGTGAATTCTCTCATTCAGAAAGCGTATCGAAAATTCAAACTGCTCTATATGCACCATGACGTGCTGAGTACCGGTTTAAAATTGAAACTCGTGCATTAGACATTGTTTTGGCTTACGTAAATATGACCACATTAGCAATATGTTTCGTAGATCAAACTGGCTCAGTCTTGATGAAAGATTTACCCTCCTCATGACTTGTCTTATTTTTAAGATTAATCTGAGTCATACCGTGAGATATCTCTATGCCAAGATGATTAAAGGTTCTCGGATCCACAGTCGTCCTACTAGAACATGTAATCCATACAACATACCTATCCAAACCACCACCACATTTCAAAAATCGTTCTCATATGTTTCAGTAAAAATATTCAACTCTATTCCTGAACACATAAATAACAAAAATACACATTCTCTTGCCGAAAACATATGAAATCCCGCTTACTGTCTTTGAGAACTATTTAGTTGTTACTTGTTGGAGTGCAATTTTTTTAAATTGTTATATATTTTCTCATTGAAAAAAAATTATTGTTGTTATTATTATTCATTTATTTATAGGTGATAATCCCCATTACAATGTAAAATGTCACAATATGGTCATATTACCTACTACATACAACCCTGAGTAAAAGAATTAGCGGACCCATGCTTTGGATCAGATGGAAGCGGGTAATTCGGTCTATGGTTCGGTTTATCCACGTGCAGTAATGTATGGTGATATCTAGATTGACATTTTTTACAAGTGTAATTGGATTTGCTGGAGCGTATATGATGCGCACTACTAAAGCAGTTAAAACAGAGATGAGCTGATCTACAAAAGGAATACCGTTCAGGAGCGGATTTTGCAGTGAAAGCAGTATACAAAGAATGATTCTCTTTGCAGAAAGTGCAAGTATTTGAAGGAGATTTATTCACAAAAAATGTAGAAGTGCGGATAGGAGGAGTAGTCGAGGCGAGCGGTTTGGCTATAATAGCCCGTTTGAAATGTGATGGAATTTGCGTTAAATTAGGCGGCGCAATGATTCTTCAAAAAATCGACAAGGACGGCATAGGTAGGAACACTCGAGGAAGAATGCTTCATCTCAAATCGAGTGACAATTGTGGCATCAAGACGCTTCAACAGCATCATTGGCTTAAAGCGACGGGGTTTTCAGACATAACCTTGGCCGAATTCTCAAGCTCAAGCCAATGAGCTTGAGCACGAGGACGAGTATGAGCGTATCTCTCTTCTAATGCCTTGTACGCGATATCATAATTATCCAAAAGTAATTTTAACATGCGAACTAGCGATAAGGGAGCACCCTGTAGCGATGAAACTAAATTATTAAATTTTTCAATATCAGTTAACGCAGAATTTGTATGAACAAGAGCGTTGAATAATTCTAAATATGACGGAAATGCCCCATCAAATTTTGGCAATACAATTTTCGGTAGGTTAAAACCGTGGTGTTGAGAGATACAAATATATCGCTGTAAACACTTTTTATATGATAATAATCAGCAAGAAAACCTTCGCGAACACCGTCTTCGTTCACGTCGCTTCTGCCTCCGTCAAGAGGGTAGATAACACCGAATTATGCTGTTTCAAAAATTCTTCGCGAACAGCATCCAAATCAGAGCATCTCACTTTGAACAGGGTTCGAAGAGATTTATCGGTTTTCGCACGATCTGCCAGATTACGAGTAATATTTATTTCATTTATTGCAGTTGTCATATAGGTCTGATATTTTTTCAATTTATCGGCCATATTATTCGAATAAACAGTTTACAATATTTACGCTCAAGGAATTCCTAGACCGGAGCAAAACAAATGTACGAAAAACGATAAACAGCAAACCTGCAAAAAACGTCCAAATGATTGAAAAAGCAGTACGACTATCGATTCTGATTGTCAATGTCCACTTCCAACCTTGAGACCTTTTTAAACAGCAAAGATAAAATTAAAACGGCAAAGACAAAATTTTGCGTGATTTGGGCAAAGGAAATAAATATAATATTGCATACATAAGATTCTTTCTTCGGTATAGTAATTTGGTGAATGAAGAAAATTCGAAGCAATTGAAATGTCAGTTTTGCAAAAATTAGAAATTTTCCATATTTTTTCTTTTTTTTTCATGAAAAATTTGAAAAAAAAAATAAGGCAGAATGTTACGTAATCGTCTGAGTTATCCGGCTCGAAGGACCAATGAATCTAATTCGATAGCCTTAAGTGTGTGGTCGTTGGATCAGCGGTCTAATGCACAGGCCGTTCGAAACTCCAGCATAGCGATAGTCGGTTCGAATCCGATGTAGGTACGAGAATTTTTCTCAGCTACTTTATATCGGATCGATAGGCGGCCGCATGCCTTGTTGAAAAACAAGTGTATTGTGAGTTGTCTAGATGCCAAGCTCGTCTAGTGCTAGCTTGGAGTGCACACCGACCACCCGAGGTGGTGCTGTAGGTTTTCCGGGTTTTCCTACAGCTGAAAAGTGAATACATCACCTAAACATCAGTAATTCGCCCCGGAGCGCCACGGCAAATAATAATAATAGCCGTCCTCTACCCGCACAGGCTATGCCTTTGGGTACACTCAACGAGTGTTTATGAGGGAGTATTATTATCATTATTATTATTATTACTATTATTATTATTATTATGCTGACTTCATCCAAGTAAAGAAACGCCTTACCAGTCCCTCAGACGATCTGTTGGTATGTCTGTCTTGATGTCCCTTCTTCTGTTGTCTTCACCCTTTTGATGGAAAGGCGAAGAGGGTTCCACTGATGTTCTGCATGTGTAGTTAACCGGGAAGATTGAACACTCCACGACACTCAGATTATCGAAGGAGGAACAGCGTGCAATTATTGATGTTGTAAGCAAAATAGTAGGTAGTTATTCCAAACGGGAAATAACTTTTTAACACTTAGCGAAATATTATGGCGAAATACATCGATCACCGATACACGATGAACCGATGCTAATTAGTTACTGAAATTGTTCGCAGTTTTCTCGGGAGACAAAAACTCACCGAATGTCTCTGCGTACCGACTATACAGGGCGTTTGATGGCAACATATCTGTTCGCGGTACAATGACAATAATTAAATTAAATAACTCTCTGACTCTTTCCGTAACAATCAGTACCCCACCTCCTCTGATTTTAGTGCTTGATTCACAGCTACGAGCACACCTGAAGACGTTGTATGTGGTAACTTCCAATTCAGAATCCAATATATCTTGAGAAAGCTAGCTATCAACTAGGATTATGATTTAAAAACTAGAACTGGCCACTGAATTTTAGTTCATGTAATTTTGTACGAATACCTCCAATATTTTGACAATAAACTTATAATGGGGTGTTATCTAGTTTACTTTTTCCTCAATTTTTGGAATACCTCTCCTATATTTGATTTATAATATTTCCTTTGGACAACTTATCCTTCACCTTTCGGAACATGTCCTGCTGCATTTTTGTTTGGTCATCACTAATTTTGATATCATTTCCTTTACGATTTGGCTGTTTGAGAATATAACTTTAATAGGTCTTTGTCTTGGACCACCTGAACAACCACTTCGAAGCACTTTCTCAATATTATTAACAGCCTCACTCATTTCCATTGCCTTCATGACTTTGCTGACCTCTATTTTATCCTCTTTAATTCTTACACTTATTGTCGGTAGACCAGTGGCTAAGGTATCTAGCAGTGGAACTTCTGGCTCGCATCAGGCAGACGTTCGAGGCTCCGGCATGCGAGAATCTTTCTTCCCAACTACACGGGTCTCTCAAGGCACCACAAGTGTGATGAGTTGCCTAGATGCCAATCCCGACGTCTGGTGCTAGCTTGAAGTGCGCACCGACCACCCGGAGTGGTGCTGTAGGTTTTCCGGGTTTTTCTACAGCTCAAAAGTGAATACATCACCAAAAACATCAGTAACTCTATGACGGAATATTATTATTACTATTATTATTATTTCTTGATATGAAAACATTGTGAATCATGACGTTTTTCCATCTCATTTGCCTTCCGTTCAGTTCTTCGAACATGATTTCGAAGAAGATATTCATTGGTCTTTCAATTGACTTTTTAGAGACTCAACCTCCGATTGATCTTTGACTTTTATTTAAGTAACTGAATATGTTTGTCTTCAGCTGTCTAACTTCAGATTGCAAATATTTCATCATTGGTTTCAGAACCGGTATTTGTAATGCAATTTTCACAATCAACACAAACAAATTTCAACTTTCTATCTCCAGCCAGTCGACCAAATTCGATTGGTGGTTAATACAGGAAGTATTGCAAAGTATATGCTTGTAGAAAAACTTTGCCAGGCAGTTGTATGGGGCTATTGAATTATTTCTATTTCGTATAGTAAAGGAAAATATGCTTGAAGCTAGATTATTTTCATAATCAAATTTCATTTTGGAATTTATTGCTTTCCGTCAAGTACTCCCAGTTCTATATGAAAAATATAAATATTTTTCATGATGAAATTGGTCTCTTCGGCTTCAAACGAAGTCTAGGTATTGGTCGGAATATTTTTGTGGTTTCTATAGATGGCCCTGTTGCTCACTTCTTTAGTGGGTGTTGAAGTTATCGTAGTACCAGTTAATAAAGACGATATTATGGCCGAGTTTGTACTGATGAGCGAGTTAAATCGCGAAACTAGTCTGCAGATGTCTCATGTTTTCAATTGCCAGTTGGTGGTTGTTAAAGGAAGTATTGCAAAGTATATTCTTGTAGAAAAACTTTGCCAGGCGTTGGGTAGACGTGATTCGGCAGTCGTATATGGGGATTATTTCTGTTCAACGTTTGCCGTATAGTATAGGAAATTATGTGAAATGCTGAATTATTTTTATAATCAAACTTCATTTTGGAATTTATTGCCTTTCATCAAGTACTCCCAGTTCCGCATGAAAAATATGCAAATATTTTTCATAATGAAATTGGACTTGGTCATGATAGTATAAGCAATTTGGATTCACTCTGTAGATCAATTTGTTGTAGAGAACAAAATAAATGAACTTAGCAGGCAAGAAGTTCAATGTTTTTTGTTGCTGGGCTGATTAGCAGTGGTATTTTTGTTTGGATTAACCCAATTCTTGATTGAGCACAGGGGACTTTCCATTATTTATATGCACTTTCACAGCATTTTCCCGATTAGTTTCAACTTGATTTATAACTCAACAGGTTGTTTATACCAGCCTGATTATGACAGGGAAAAGAAAAAACGTGTTATATCACTTTTTCATAGTGCTCACAGAATAGTTCTTCCAAATTTTACGAATTTAGGTTTTCTGGAACCTATTCGATTAGAAGACGAAATTGAAGTAGAAAATACTAAAATGGCCCGGAGTATAAAATAGTATAAAAAGAGAGAGGGGAGCCCATTATGAGACATCGAACGAAGAATGTAATGAGAAACTATAGATATAGGTACTCAGGAAGAAGTACAAATAAAAATTATGTCAACTTCAACAATCGTTTTAACAATCGTACTGTTTTGGGACAGTTTGTGTAATTGATATGAAAATGTGGTACGACTAACTTAATTCATTAATTTAGGAATATTCGATAATCGTTTCGGAACTTTATTTGATATCTTCGTAATTTGGAGTACCTAGCTGTTATAAAATTGTTGGGAACTCTTGTTCCCGATATAAATAAAGTTCTGTAACCCACATACTTTTTTCATTTTTATAATTTTTTTCTTCGTAGATCCGTGGGAGCTTGGAAGTTTTCATACATTTTTTTAAATTTTTGTTCGTAGCTGGATTGTCGGTCCTAGTCGGTCAGTGTGTTTCCTATCTGATAGTGCCGGATTATTTGTTGACGTTTTGCAGACTAGATCTGTCTCCGTTATCAAAACTTATAGAAAAATCAGCTTTTTCTATGAAGATCTGTTCTAATGATGTCGATGGTGATAAACGATTTACGGAAATATTCAAGACGCTATACGCACTAAACAACGATCATGTATGATGACGAACGACCGATTTACTAACAAATTCAGTCATTGAATAAGAGTAATGTACCATAATAATTTTCAATTCCTTGTTGAAGCCCTGCGAAGTGAATAAATATATGCAATAAACCTGAGCTGAAATCGTAAGCCTAATCGAACTAAATTGGGTATTCCAAGCTTTTCTGAGCAATATCAATAATTCAAAAACTATACGCAGACCTGGTGATGCAAGAAAAATCTTCCTAATTTCAACGTACAGTTCAAAATTTTTCAATGCCCTGTGAAATAAAACGTTTCAGACTCTATCTATCGGCACATCAAAGCATATTAAATGAACAAATCACCGCCATTAACACCGAGCACACACAAACAAATACTTTGATGAAAAGTGTATGAAATTGTTTCAATTCAAAGGCAAAGGTTAGCAGCGGCGTAAACAAGTCCGGGACGGAACATGGAAAGTTTATAAAGTCAGCAGCTTATCATCTGGTACCGATCAAGCAGATCTAGAAGGCTCGGAGTAAACAAAACAGCGTTTGTGATGTGATTCCATCAAACATTCTCAGAGTGATATAAGTATGTCATTAAGTTCATAATAATTTAAAATTAGGCGGATGGCATCAAAGAGATTTAAACGAACTTTTACTGGGAAATGTGATCATCATTCTGTTCCTGGCAAATTTCAAACGTCAACTATGATTTTATACGGGTAGTGTTCAGAAAATTCACAATTTTTTTGGTGTATGGAAAATACATCCAATAATAATAAAGGTTATTTATTCATTGGTGAAGACTGAAAGTCCTCCGACAGAATACATCAAATTGTTATGAATGATATTGTGAATGAAAAATACATTATGTAGTATCCGTTTAGGGATTTGGTCAGCAAAATGTCATTGAATTATTTATTCTTTCCCGAATTGTTTTTGTTGATTGATTCTGGAATTTATTAGATTGAGTTGATTCATAAAAAACGTAGCTTTCTGATGACAAGAGCTTCCTCCAATTCTGAATGTAGACTCAAGTTTATCAAATCCATCATAAAAACATTTCGTTTCGCCTATGATTTTTTGACATGAGTTTCGATTTGTTCGTCTGACAATTTATCTTAAGAGTGCAGCCGGTTGCGGAAAGAATAATCATGGTGCTGTGGAGAAACTTGGCAACCACCAAAATCCTGGAATATGGCGAATCACATAAACTGCTCGTGTTGTGATAAATTGGTGGAAGAACATAAAGTAGTTAATTGTGTCTTATGCAAGAAACATTTCTTTCACCAGTGCGTTGATCTAACTACCTCAGAAACAAAAACCGTCAAATCAAAGAAGAGTTTCTCTTGGACTTGCCCAGGCTGTATAGACATGGGTGGTACATTGAATGAATTGTATGAATTGAAATCTATAATCATCTCCCTGAAGAAGGATGTCGCTGAGCTGAAATCCACACTGGGTAAAACAGAAGGTGATGATGAGACTTTCAACTTTGAAGAACTGGTACAAGAAGTGTCAGAGAAACAATTCAGGAGGAAAAACTTCATGAGCGTCAAGAGTACGATAAAAATAAGGCAGTGTCTATTTTGAATTAAATGCCTAACACTAACTTTGGCCATATAAATCCTGTGAGACTAGGCAAGTTCGATCCTACGAAATTGTTCCCGCGTCCGATCAAAATAAGACTTGACGACGAAAGATTAGTTCACGAATTGGTTCGTAAAGCTAAGAACCTAAGAAGTAAT
The DNA here is from genome assembly GCA_958502065.1 of Chrysolina americana. NCBI lineage: Eukaryota > Metazoa > Arthropoda > Insecta > Coleoptera > Chrysomelidae > Chrysolina > Chrysolina americana. The sequence continues at coordinate 39,385,652 of OY293419.1, forward strand.
AACGATTTTTCTGGAATCAACATGTCTCTCGATCGGACTCCTCGACAAATAGCCCACTGTAAAGCTCTCAAAGAGGAATTAAATAAAAAAATTGCTGAAGGAAACGATAACATCGCAATAAGATATGTTAAGGGATTCCAAAAATCGTATCAACAAACTAAAAATGCCCAGCAGATCGACGTTACCAAAAAATGTTTACTTTCAAAATGTTAGAGGCTTGAACACCAAAATACAGAGGTTTTATCCAAATGTGACACTTGCCGGGTACGACTTTATTGCTTTGGTGGAAACATGGCTCTCGAACGATGTTAACAGCTCTGAACTCTTTCCCAGTGACTATCATGTTTACCGCAGTGACAGAAACTTTACTGAAACGCACACTACGCGTGGGGGAGGTGTTCTTCTCGCTGCCAAAGCCGAGCTCATTACAATGTCTCTGGAATTGAGTAAATTGAACAGTTTGATTTCACTTATCGATAATACTGTCGGGTGCAAGTGCCTATTTGACTATTTTTTTATTTACATATATGTCGTTTATATCCCTCCTCAGGTAAATAGTGACAATTTATTGTTGTTCCTGGAGCAATTTGAACAAATGTGGCACTCCAACAAAATGTTATTTTCATAGGTGACTTCAATGTTCCATCTCAACTACTGATGTAAATTATCAAAAATCTCAAGTTATTACGAGTTTTCTAGACTTCACGAATATGAATCAATGTATCTCTGTTTTGAATTCCTCTGGTAGACTTCTGGATTGGGTGATTAGCGATTTTCCACTTGAAGTTAGTAGAGAAACTGTGACTCTGGTCGATGAGGATCAATATCACCCTACTCTCCTTATAAATTTTCATGTAAATGAAATAAACTCGCACCCTTTTCCTACCAATTGTCAAAATAGTCCTACAACTTCAAGAAAGCAAACTTTCAAGGACTCTATCAATGTCTTCCCTCAAATGACTGGTCCTTCTTAGATCACATATCGAATATAGATGAAATGTGCAATGAGTTTTATGGTAGAATTTATTGTATATCAGACACTTATGTCCCCCGTTACCAAAACACAAAGAGAAAATTTCCTAGTTAGTACTCACAGGATATCATTTATTGTCTGAAATTAAAATTACATTATTCATCACGCTACAAAAAAACTAGCAACAACATATTTCTCCAATATTTTTCTCGTTTCAGAAGTTATATCAAGAACCAAATAAAAGTGGCGTATGATGACTACCAACACTCTGTTGAATCCAACGTTTGCAAAGACCCAAAAAGTTTTTGGAATTTTGTTCAACGTCAAAGAGGTACTTCCAGAATACCGAATCAATTATTCATGGAAAACATCAACTTGGATGCTCCCCAAGAAATAGTGAACGGATTTGCCACGTTCTTTAGCAGCGTTTTCTCCCCTCATACGGACTACGAGTCAAACCCCTACACTGTATCAGGCCAAAATATTTTTGTATCACAATTATCACAGGTACAGGTGAGATCTTCACTTCGGAAACTACCCAATAAAATGACTTCTGGAAATTATCTCATTCCTAGTTTTCTAAGGGATTGTGCTATAGACCAATATCTATTCTGTGTAACTTCGCAAAGGCCTTCGAGATATCTGCGTATGACCAGTTAATGCCTCAAATCAAACCCTTGATTTCAGCTAACCAACATGGCTTTCTAGGAAAGAAATCCACTGTATCTAACCTTTGTATAATAAAGCAGTTTCTGTCAAATGTGATGATGGAGAATAAAGGACAAGTCGATGTTAAATACACAGATTTTGCGAAGGCCTTCGACAAAATTGATCATTCAGTCTTACTGGAAAAAATTAGTAAAATGGGTTGTAACCGATCACTAATCCAACTGCTATTTTCTTATATGAACCAAAGAACCAACTGTGTATTTCATAATGGGTTTGCATCTTCCCCTTACATATCATCATCTGGAGTGCCACAAGGCTCCAACTTAGGACCCCTACTCTTCCTCGTGTTCATAAATGATGTCAATGCCGAGCTGTCCTGTGGAAACTTGCTTTTCGCGGATGATTTGAAGATCTTTTCTTCTATTTCTAGCCAAGAGAGTTGTTCTTATCTTCAGTCGCAAATAACTTTGATAGAAAACTGGTGTCAACTGAATAAATTAATGATGAATGTTAAGAAATGCAAAGTTTGCTCTTATACATGAAATGTAAATATTATCGAGTACTCATACACATTCGAGGATGAAACACTCTCTCGCGAACAATCTGTCAGGGACCAGGGTATTGTGTTCGACGGCAAGTTGACCTTTGTTGGCCACATTAATAAATAACATAGCGGCATCGGCCAGAAAAATGCTTGGTTTCGTTATATGCAACTGTATAGATCATTCACAAATATTCGTGCCTTGAACTTCTTTATACATCTCTCGTTCGCTCTAAGTTAGAGTACGCTAGTTTGATTTGGTATCCGTTTTGTAATATACATAAAGAGATCCTGGAAAATGTGCAAAGGCGTTTTCTGAAATTTCTTGCATATAGATGTGATGGTGTTTACCCAGCCCGAGGAACCAAACAGTCCACACTACTGCAAAGATTTGTATTGTCTTCTTTAGAAAAACGTAGAATCTCATCAAGTATAATTTTTTTATATAAAATTTTGCATGGTCTTATTGATGCACCATTACTGATAGAACAAATTAATTTCAATGTCTCTAAAGCTAATACACGTAGTCAGATTACCTTTTACCTCAATTAACCAGATCCAACCTTGGGAAGGTGTCTGCTATAATTTTGATGTGTGAGAATTACAACACTCATTGCAATCAATGCGATATTAATTCCGATTCGCCTAAAATAATCCTAGAAACCATTGAACACAATATCGTCTAATTCTAATGTCACATCATTGATAAGTAATAAAGATGATCTTTTTTTTTCTTCTCTTTTTAACCTTGTCACATTACTGATAGTATTAATATTATTATCGGATTTTTGTTTGTACTTATTTTTTTCATGGCAGATATATATATATATATACTATACCATATTTATTTTACTGTTTATTCAGTATGCAAACGAAAATCTGTCTGTATTTTCATTACATAATATATACATGTATTTAGGCTCAAGCGGCCATCACAACTTTGTCCTGTAAATTGATTTATCTGTTGGGCAATAAAATTTGTTTCTCTTTTCTCTTTTCTTTTCTTATAAGAAACGTTTTTCATTCCGATAATGGGGCCAGTTCACGAATTAACCGTAGTAACTGTTGACTGTACTGAAAGAAAAAAAAACTACAGAATGGATACCTTTTTAGGTGAGTCCAAGCACTTTTACTAATTGTACTACACATGAACGAATGTTCAGTCATGCACGAAGATCAGCCAATGGTACATCAATTTCATATGGAATAATGGTTCCTGGCCATGTCCTCCTCAAGAAACACGCATGCAAGGACTAATAAATACAAACCGTTAGTGGAAGAAGTGGAGTCAATTGAAGAAAATCCAGACTATGTCACTGTATCTTATTGTAATGCGAACGAAACAGCAGTTTTGGAAAAGGGAGACAAAAAGGCTTGGAATCACAAAGCTCAAAGCACCATTTAATTATCTGTTAAAAACACCTGAATAGTTGACATTTGTAATTGACAAACAATATGATGGGACTTCTCCAAAATGTACAAGAAGGTGCCAATGTCACCAGCAACAAATTGTATCTTCGAATAAAAGTATCAAAGTTGAAGAGTAGACAGTCAATATCACAATTTATTAGTAGAGCTCTGGAGGTAGAACTTCTCTGATGTATTTAAGTAGAAATCAGAGATTTTCATCAGAATGGCACAGTATTGAGAGCTTTCAACAGGAATAAGAAATATTATCCTGATGTAGGAGTTTTCATTATAAAAAATGCTTACCAAAAGAAAAATTGATATTCAAGTAATTGAAAAAAGTGGAATGTTAGATGAGTGACGTTTAATATGTGTTATTGTGCTGATTTTTCTGAAATTTTGATATGTTGTAGATATTGTCGTCCTTATTATAGGTATAGTCACTTCACAGATTGATCCGATTACTACTTTTCGACCTACAGGGTATGAAAAATGCGACATCTGCTGTTATTATAGATTGATTTGAGTTTTGTGCTCTAATTTAAAATAATCTGCCTCAGAAATGAACACAACACTTCTAAGTTGTACCTCATGAATCCCCCCATTCAAATAAAGAATAATATTTCACACAGAGGGTAGCAATACCGCATGGTAAGACATTGTTCTAGAAATCAATAAGTATCAATAACATAATTTTCCCTATTCTCACTGAATCCATTAAAACTGGTAAACAAACGTATGGGTATTCATCAATAACATGAGGATTCATTTAATTCCCTATCCAATAATTAAAAGGTTTCCATATTCCGGGTGACAATTTTAATGCTCACAACTATGCTGTAGGTCATGATGACAATGATATACAGTACCCGTCTAAAGAAAAAAATCCTACTAAAAGTTTTAAAATGGTGGCTGCGCTCCATCTTCAATTTATTTTTGATTGAACCCCGTATATATCTCAAGAGTTTTTTATAAATATACTTTACGCCTAAATTCAATTGTTTTCGGAATAGTAACGTTCGAAAAGTGACAATCCGGTTTTAAATGAAGTATAGATTTTGGACACTTCCAGTAAAACATTCTGCTAACTAGTGGTTAAATTTTTTTATGAATTCTACCAATAAGTGGCTCAGAGAGATTTTATTAAGGATAAACGATACGTCTTACCAGAAAATCTCAAAACCTATGAATGTGCTCTGTAAATTCACAATCCAAACAAATTATCTGAGTAAAAAATTATAATTATAATTTCTCAACAACACTTTTATTCAACCCAACAATTATTTCATCATGCTTTCAAAGTTGCCCTCTTCTAAATCTTGTGGATGAAGTGCCCTATTATAAATAGCTTCTTTCACGTTGATGGAAGTCTGTTCATCTGTTTCTTCACATGTATCTATTATTCTGTGTTCCAACTCTTCTATTTTTTGACATTCAGTGACGTAGATTTTTTACTTCAGATACCCCTGAAGGAAAAAAATTATTGGTTATCAGCTGTTTTCTGAATGTAAATAATTCACTTGAAATGATTTCACAAAGGTCAAATTCAGCTCTACGGTGTTGGGTGACCTTGACACCAAAACTGTGGTTTTTTAAATAAAAAACTGATAATTACTTTAGGTTATATGTACATTCCCTCTCACCGAAACTAGTCGATGAACTACGATCGTTTTCTCACTGTCGGATGAAACATTTTTGAAAATAATTAAAATAATCCGGCTTGAAGGACCATTAATGACTTCGCACGTGAAAAAAAAAATTGAATGTTGGTTTGGATCGATTCCAGGAACAAACGTACGTGACACTATGTAATTGAAATAAACACTCATACACATACAAAACCGTTATGGCGCTCACCTGGTGACTTCCTGGTTCTCAAACCCGATCCTGGCACTGCAATTTTGTTGTCATGAAAACTCTCATATGAAGAAATAACGGATAATTTCCTCAACTCAATTTTTACCGACTCGTCACAACACACATTCGTATTGTACTTGCGCATCTCGTCCTTCAGGTTGGCCAACTTTGAAATTGTATGCGTTTTCGACCTTCTGAAAAATTTAAATTCGTCCATAGACAAATATAAATTCATTTCATTTTCATTTTCCTCCGCATATCGTCTGTTTTAATTGAATGGTGTGCACTGGTTGAAGTAATAGAAGAAGTATTGTATTCTATTTGCGTGTAATGGGTATTAGATACCGAATCGAACCATTAACAGTATCGTCAGTAACGTACACCATCATGATGGTGTCTGCCTCGACCATAAGAACATATTTTCATATCAACATCAAGAGAGGTTGGAACTGAAAGCTTTCTATGAGATTTGATTAAAGGTTAAACAAATGAAATACTCTGCTTGCTTCACCTAACAATTGCCCACCTTACAGCGACCACTTCGAGTTTCTATCACTTTATCTGCCCTTTTTTTAACAGAACCATTATACCTAACTGAAATTATCATCATCACAGAATACCATTTTGTACAAATCGCTTCCTGACTCAAATAGTCCATTTTTCGTTGTGTTTGTTTTCGAATGAAAGTGAAGGAACTTGAACTCTCTGATTCATGGAGTTTGTTCACGCGACTTGAAAATTCTCAGTGAGAATCGGGATTTGTTGATTCGCATGTAAGATATTTCAAGACAAGTGAGAAAACGAATAACCAGAAGCTATTCATGATCAGGTAGTGTTTACGCTGAACTCGGTCACATCTCTTCGCACCCATTTTATTGAAAATTATTTACTGGAGAACTGGCATTTTGCTTCTAATTTTAGCTTATTTTCATAACAAATTTCGCCAAAATGAATCAATTAGCAATGATGAGTACTTCTGGATTGTCGTTAAAGAATATTACTCGTTTAGTGCAGAGCTGAAGTTTTAATAGTCCTACACAGGCCCGGCGTTCCTGGCATATTGAGAACGATTCTAAAGAAACCCCAAAATCTAACTCTCTTTCACATTTCAAAGAAAAAACTTCCTCTAAATAGTGTAAAATATCGTGAGTAGTTGAAATAAAAAAATTGGAATGATATAGGTTTTACGTTACCTTTCACTAGTCGATGAAGTTCAGTGGGTCTGGTATGTAGGATTTTGGGTCCGGTTTATTTCCCTCGAATGTTTCTGGCAACCTTCCATAGAGTTTGTAGAGACTGGACTTTTCAAATTCGGGTCTAGGCATTGGGATCTCGGTAACGGTAAAAGATAGAGGAGTGTTTAAAGGGGATAATGTTGCATCATTGTAGAATATCTGAATATGCGAGCAAAAATAATATAAGACTTTATTAGGAAATGGTTAAAATAAACATATAAACAAATAATATGAATAAGAAAACAGACATTGACAAAAACTCACAAAATCTTCTGTCACAAGATCATCATTCATCAAACAGTAATCGCTGAAATTATTACTCTGTATACAGGGTGAATCAGAATAAGACCGACAAACTTCGTACACAGCTTCCATACCTCATTTCGAGGTAAAAAGTTTCTACCAATGTATATTCAAAAATGTATCCCCTCTTAGATACAGGGTGTAGAAATTCTGATTGAATTTTTTTCTTCAAAAGTCATGAAGAAAAAGAATTGAAATTTGGTACACTCATCTAGGTTTATCAATGTGATAATTTGATGTTATAGCGATTGATTTTCGTGAAACAATGACATAATTAAGGTGGTATGTTAAATATACAATTAATAAAAAATATTCTTCAAGTATTAAATGAATGAACAGTATATTTCCACAAATTTTTGGGCATTTTCGTTCATTGCCACCATAAAAACTAACGGATATATTTGTGTGGCTTTATATATCTCAATATTGAAGTCTATCATTCACTTAGTTAAACGTCCATCTCAGGGAAATGAGGGAATGAAGGAAAATATACTGTTCATTCATTTAATACTTGAAGAATATTTTTTTATTATTTTTATCTCCATATACTCATACATCCCTCTATGAAAAAAAATCGTTTCTGACTACCTTCTTTCTCAGGAATGAAGACCGTTAACAGCCAAAACCAAACTAGTCTGAAATGTTCGACTTTGCAAATAGTCATCAAGAATCAGCATACAATTTTCCAGGAAACTACAGGGGCGGATCCAGTCGATGTTTGAGGGGGGGGCATAGAAAATAATAGCTCATATAGGTTAGCAAAATAGCTGAATTTTTTGTTTGTCTACTGAGTCACAGTCAAGTGTATTTTCAGAGAAAGATTGATTTTAGTACACGGAATATCATACTTGGTTTCTTTTCATATGTAAACAATTTTGTAGTAAAAAACAAGTTTAAACTGATTGATATATTTCATTAATATATATATATATATATATATATATATATATATATATATACATTTATTTTATGAGAAAATTTGGACAGAAAAAAGTAAATAAAAAATTTTTTCTGCTTAAACACAAATAAAACATAACCAAATATAAAAATATAAAAAACAAATAATCAAATATGTAAAACTAAATAACATTTCCAGTCTCCCATTCTTTTGACTAGGATATCTGAATTTTTATATTTATTGGGTTCACGAGGGGGAGAGAAGGCCCCTACGGCCCCCCTTGAATCAACCCCTGGGAAATTATGATCACATACCAGCGTATTTGCGACACTAATTGGTGAGAATTAAGGATGAAAATCCTGAAACGAATAAAATATTATTTGAACTCAAAGTAGTTTATCGTAAGTTTCAGTTCGTAGTACACGTGTGTTCCAGAAAAAAAGGAAGCTTACATTTTTGTCAGATTCAACATCTTGTTTCAAACAGGTTGGAGATCAAGACTCAGCTTGAAAAACTAATCACTTTGAAATAATGTGTGGAATGAAGATAAGCAGTTTGGAGTTGTAATTAAGACTCACCCTTGCCATGTTTTTAATTCACTATTCAAAAATGTTCAGGTAGATGAAAATACTCCGATATGATATAACAAAATATAATTCGGTGATGGAGGCATGGTGATGGACCATCTGAAAAAAACTAGGATTAAAACTATATATATCTAATAATATGAAAATATACACCACTACTTCACGCCAAGTAAATAATTAGCCATTGAACCTTTGAAATAATGTGTGGAATGAAGATAAGCAGTTTGGAGTTGTAATTAAGACTCACCCTTGCCATGTTTTTAATTCACTATTCAAAAATGTTCAGGTAGATGAAAATACTCCGATATGATATAACAAAATATAATTCGGTGATGGAGGCATGGTGATGGACCATCTGAAAAAAACTAGGATTAAAACTATATATATCTAATAATATGAAAATATACACCACTACTTCACGCCAAGTAAATAATTAGCCATTGAACCATTCTCAAACATTGTGAGAATAAATATTTAGAATGTCCATTTTAGATTAATAATGCGTCAAATTTAATAGTTTTGAAATCTATGTGCGAACTGAAAAGTTCAAGCACGATTATCTTCTGAAGTTGATGATAATCTAGAAAATACGATGTTTCTGGAGTGCCATATAGTCATAATAGGTATGAAGTTCGGATATAACTGTTAGATATGAACCATGTTTTTTATTTCGTGCTATCCGATGTTGACAAAATGAGAGAGTTCTGTCATTGTCATTGGTATGGTAATGTTTCAGTATAGTCAAGCTATTTAGAAGAAATTGTTGAGATCAGAAAATTAAACAAAAAATACGATTTTCAATTTTCATGACTTATCAATCAAAGCTTTGTATGATATGAAACTAAATTCTAAGCAACTTTCAAAAAACTTTTCTCGATATATCTCCATCCGACCCCACTTTTTGCCCCTTTATAGAATTATTTATTCATTTTGCCGCCATACCAACGATCACGTAACATGAATCAAAATCGATTTTCAGGTTGTTAGACGTGCACAATTGATGATTGAAAAAAATCCAATTATAAACTTTCTCCCCATATGTTAGGTACTTCATGGCAGCCACTGTATATAGATACTCCTCATACAATGTCGCAGTCTGTATAAACAAATTTTTTAAATTAAATACAACATTTTTAGGTCTGTCCCGCAGATGATTTCTTTTCAAATACAAATAGCATTTACTCAATACCTAGTAAGATCAACCCAAGATCAGCTCATAATAGATGCTCTAACTTTCAATTTCGTCTTGTCCCTCTCTTTTGCTCTTTGTTTTCGTCTCTATTTTCTACTCACTTCTCTGAAATAGTCATAACGCTGTCTCAAGCTATTTTTTGGCGTCGAACCGCATTCAATAAAGTTTTAAAAACTTATTCAATTTACGTCATAGATTTGACTATGTGTCAGAATATTGCATTAGGTTTTAAAACATTCCGTCTATGACGTCAATGTTTCAACGCTAAAACGCATAGTTTTTAAAACGGACCAAATCATTTTAAAAAAGTGGTACGCCAAAAAACAGCTTTAAATTCATTCTTATCTGGATCAGCCTGCCATTTATTTATTCGCCTCATATACTCAATTTCTAGATTTTTTTTTGTTAGTGCTCACTATGGGCATATGACAGTATAATATTGTTTTGTAACATTGCTCTAATGTACTTTTTGTATGGTCGGTAATAAACTTGTTATTATTCATGTCGGAGGTTAGGTGGAATTGAAATGACTATGAGTTGAAAAATAAATTAAAAGTAAAAAAATTTAAAAACAAGCTTTCATTCAAATGCGCTATAAAAAATTAAAAAAACCTTTTTTAACTTTTACTATCAACTCATAACGTCATTACACAATTTATATGATATAAAAGCTTGAAGTGGGATTTGAGAAGTCGTATTTACTCAGTTTGAGAATTTTAAGATTTTAAATCAATCAGATCAAGTTATTTCATCAACTTGTTTATCTACATAGGTACATTTCGAGACAGGCTTTTATATCATTTAAATTGTGTAATGACGTTACAAGTTGATAGTACAAGTTTGAAATAAAAAGTTCATTTAATTTTTTTAGGGGGCTTTGAATGAAAGATTGTTTTCAACAAGGTATTTTTACTTTAAATTTATTTTTTCACCCTTGGTTATCGCTGGACAGGTTTCTCAGTCTCATTCAACGCATCAATGTTGCAAGGTTGATTGCCAGGTAATTTCGAACAGTCTAACTCTTCAATAAGAAGACTTTAGTAGATATACAATGCCGAAGCTGTGACCGAAGAGTGTCACAGGATCGGCATTGCTCCACACGGTGAATCTCTCGATGGTCGCGTCCATCAAGTTCTTGCCGTTGGTGGAGGGTTGGTGCTGAAGAAGATGACGTGTTCGCCGAAGAGTTTCGGGGTGGGGGGCTTCAAAACGTTTCACCCTAAGTGGCGCGCGTCTTTTCTGCAAAAAAACATGGCGGCGATGCAGCGGAAGGCAAAAAAACATGGCGGCGATCGAGCGGAAGGGGCGGCGATGGAGCGGAACGCAAAAAACATGGCGGCGATGGAGCGGAAGGCAAAAAAACATGGCACGATGGAGCGGAACGCAAAAAACATGGCGGCGATGGAGCGGAAGGCAAAAAAACATGGCGCGATGGAGCGGAACGCAAAAAACATGGCGGCGACGGAGCAGAAGGCAAAAAAACATGGCGCGATGGCGGAAGTTATGAAAAAACTTCTTTCCCTCACGTGATTCGCTGAGAGCAATTGGCTGGAAGAGAAAAAAACATGGCCGCCGCCGCCGCCACCTTAATTGACAAAACAAAAAAATTAAATATGAAAAATGTCTCTACTGTCTTAGAACACACACACAACAGAAAATTATGATGGATGACTTATTATTAATTCACTCGCTCTCGAATGAAATTCCAAAAGAAAAAAAATACGTCTCCGCGCGCTGTAGTCGTAAACAGCGATAAGAGCCACATCTGGTGTTTACTCTCTCTCCAATGAAATTCTAAGAAATACGATTTGGCATTGGACTTGTTTACTGTCTGCTCTCTCAAGCTGAACGAAATTCTCAGTAAACACGACGATGATCCATTTTTGACCTTGAATTTGTTTTTCAGATTTATCTCACACATCCGGTATCTGTTTACGCTGCTCGAGCTATATTGACCTTGGAGTTGTTTACTGTTATTGCGCAATTTGGGTTTTCCCCAGATCGACCGTTGCATACATTTGCAGCGTGGGTTACGCGAACTCGGCGTGGAGGTGGACGGCGTGGGTCACGTGACACAGAGAGTTAATACGTACGTTCACAGCGAGCCTGCGTCATTTCATTATCTGCGTTCGAAGCAACAACAAGGGCCTCTCTGCCGCTCATCTGTCTCTCGCTTGTTTTCTATACAAGTGCATTGTTTTTTTATTGTGAGTGCCATTTAAATCGTGATTTGCAAAGGTCAGTAGTAGTAGTAGTTATTCTTTTTTATTTTTCGCGATTGTTTCAAGTGTGCCTATTTCTTCCGATTCACTTTTTGTAGTATTTCTTTTTCAAAAAAAATCAGAAAAGTTCATTTGTCATATTTGTTTTTCGTCTCATACAGAGTGTCTCTCTCATAAAGCGTCATATTTTTTTGTTTTTCATACAGTGTGTGTGGATTGCATTTTCTATCATAATTCCTTCTCATACAGGGTGTCTCTCACAAAGTTCCATTTGCTATATACAGTGTGATTGGAATATTTTATTTTTATCATATTTATTTCTCATACATAAAAATCATATTTCATTTTGAGTGAGTGAGTGAGAGTTATAATACAGCGTGTATGAATTTTTTTTCATTTTTCAAATGATTTCGCAGATGTCTCATCTTCTCGACGAAATTAACAAGATTTCGTTGACTTGCAGGAAGAACCTGCGGAAGTTGTCTGAGCTACCGAAGGACGAACCCCATCTGATCCTCGGCGCTGAAGCGAAAACAACCAAATTTGGAGAGTCCATCCTAGTGGAGTTGGAGGAGTGTAAAGTATTCCTGCCAAATCGAGTGACTGGTGCATTCAAACCCATCCTCGACAAATTAACTGATTCCCAGCATATGCTCATCTACAGGGGCGAGCAGAAAATTGCCAATCAAGATCATCCGCAGCAGCTGTTTGAGATCGCTAAAGCCTGAAGACGCTGACGACGCCGCCGCCGCCGTTGGAAACAAAGAGTGAGTTTCTTGTATTTTCATTTGACATTATCTTGAAATTTTGTGTGTCTGTTGAATAATCATCATCATCATCATGTCTTCTGACGATATTGTTGCACACAGTATGGAGATGGTAGCCAAGTTGCGTAAGGTCAAAAAATCCTCAAAAAGGGTTGTACTGATGAAGAACACAAACATTGGCTGGCCCATTGCAAGTACACCGCCCGCCTGATCAATAGTGCGATCGCGGTAGTGGATTGCATAGGCTCTCTGAGAAAATTACAAAATTTATGCGGACACATGAAAATTATACGAAATTCAATCAAAAAGTCAGGTCAACAACAGCCAGGCGTCGACGTGGTGGTGGGAGAGGGAGTCAAATCAAAATTAACATCTCGAGTAAGGTGGGAGGACTTGAAATCAGCATTTTTTTCGCGTTTACGCACCGGTATAATTATAAATTTGAAACATAAAGATATTGGACAATTTTTTGGTGATGCATTCATTCTATTCAAAAGCAGAATTCAAAATTTATTGAAATAACATCCAAGCATCAAAGTCAATGCGACATTTTGTGGTAAATTCGTGAAAAATTCCTTGAATCAAGAACAAATAATAAGCGACTATAAATATTTCAACACTGAAAACGTTGTTATCGATAGGGGTACAACTTTGAAAAAGGGGTTCCTAGAAAATGTCATCGATCAAATTCAAAACAAACTGTCGGAATTCGCGGACAAAGAAAGTGGCTGGAGTCTTCAGAAAATTGTTAGTTTGGAAATCAATACGAATAAATCGGACGTGGGAAACGGTTCGTCTTTCATCGAGCTGCCATAATCTATTGCGAATAAAAAAGCTTGCATTAATTTGAAAAATGAAGATGATGCGTGTTTCGCTTGGGCCGTCGTTTTGGCCTTGTACCCTGTTGAATCGGGTAAAAATCCATATAGAATTTCATCATACCCTCACTATTCAAATGTACTGAACTTGGATGGAATCGACTTCCCTATGAAATTAAAACAAATTACCAAATTTGAGCGATTGAACAACATATCTGTGAATGTGTACACCTTGGAATTAATTCAGCCGCAGGCGAACAAGGAGGCATTTTTCGTTACTGTTCCGAGCCGACTCACGAAACAAAAATTAGACAAACATGTCAATCTTCTCCTCATTCAAAATGAATATCACCCGAAATTTAATGATTACGAGGCACCACCACTGGAAATCGCCGACGCCGATGATGCCGTCGGCGATGACATAAAATTCCATTATGTTTGGATAAAGGATTTATCTCACCTACTCAGTCGCCAACTCAGTAAAAATGGACATGAAACATTCATTTGCGACAGGTGTTTAAATTATTTTACGAGTGAGGAGAAACTCGACAGTCATACTGTTGATTGTAAAAAATTAAACGAGAGCAAAATTTCATTTCCTTTGTATGATCATGTAGAATTTCGGGATTTACGCGGATTTTGAGTCGATTTTGGAACAGTTTAATAACGAAGAATGCACCTCACATACGACAAAGTATCAAAAACACATTCCTTTCAGCGCTGGATTTTATTTCAAGTGTGCATATGACGATACTTTGTCATTTTATGATAGTCATCGGGGCCTCGACTCTATGGATTGGTTTGCGGAGAGAATGGGGGCCATAGCCAAATTTGTGGAAGCCAAAACTTTGGATATTGTCCCCATGATCGTCTCACTTCCAGATAGAGCGACAGCGCCATGTTGCCACATCTGCGAAAAACCTTGGAAAACTGACGACAAAATTGTAATAGATCATAATCACTACACGGGAGCGTTCCGTGGATATGCTCATGCGCATTGCAATTTGAACTACAAAAAGTCGTTCGTTGTGCCAATCATTTTCCACAATTTATCCGGATACGACAGTCATTTTATTATTCGATATATAGCAAAAAGGGGTCGAGTCATCCTGTTACCTGTCAACAAAGAAAAATACATTTCTTTCACCCAGTACGACGGCAACACTGACATTAAATTTCGATTCATTGACTCTTTTCGCTTCATGGGCATGAGCTTGGAGCATTTGGTGCAAACACTGACCATCCATGACTTGAAGATATCAAGGCGCGAATTTGCCCATTTCGATGCTGACCGGTACGAGTTACTCATTCGGAAAGGGGTATTCCCATACGATTTCATCGATTCGATGGAGAAATTGGAATGCCCAAGTTTGCCGGCGCGCGATCAGTTCTACAACAAGTTGAACGATTGTGGCATCACCGATGCCGAATACGAGCATGCGCAGAAAGTGTGGCGGTCGTTCAACTTGACAACACTGGGCGAGTACTCTGACCTATACATGAAAACTGACATATTGCTCTTGGCGGATATTTTCGAAAATTTTCGAAATATCGGTCACGAGACGTATGGGCTGGATCCTGCGTAGTATTACACCCTCCCGGGATATACGTGGTCCTGTATGTTGAAGTACACCCAGTGCAAATTGCAGATACTGAAAGACGTCGACATACTTCTCTTTGTCGAGCGAGGAATTCGTGGCGGCATCAGTCAGTGCTGCAACAGATTCTCCTCGGCCAATATCAAGCACATGGGTGAAAGGTATGACGCCTCCAAACCGTCGACCTATTTGCTATATCTCGACGTGAATAATCTGTACGGTTGGGCCATGATGGAATATCTTCCGTACGATGGCTTTAAATGGCTCGAAAATGCAGCCGATTTCGATGTGTCGGAAGTGTCGGACACCTCGCCCATCGGCTACATTCTCGAAGTCGATTTGGAGTACCCCGAACATCTGCATGACAAACACAAAGATTTATCCTTGTGTGCCGAGCACCGTACACCGCCAGGCTCGAAATTACCATAATTGATGACCACGCTGTACAACAAGGAAAATTATGTTGTGCACTACAGGGTGTTGAAACAAGCACTCAAACACGGCCTTGTACTCAGGAAAATCCACAAGGTGTTGCAATTCAATCAGTCGGCGTGGCTGCGTCCCTACATTGAATTAAATACGAAATTACGCTCTCAAGCAAAAACTACTTTTGGCAAAAATAACTACAAACTAGCCAATAAAGCAGTGTTCGGAAAAACCATGGAAAACATACGGAAGCACCGTGTGGTGAAAATGGTCTCCAAGTGGGGGGGACGATATGGCGCAAAAAATCTGATTGCCAGTCCAAATTTCAGGAGTCGCACCATTTTCGACGAGAGCCTCGTCGCTATCGAGATGGCAAAGACGGATTTGTTATTCAATAAGCCCTTGTACATAGGAATGTCGATTCTCGATATTTCCAAGGTATGCGTGTACGATTTCCATTACGACTTCATGATGGAAAAGTACACGCACGATCAGTGCAAATTGATGTATACGGTAGGTTCCCGAAAGCCGGGGAGCTGAAATCACCAGAGGCGGAGAGAGAAAGGGACAAGATGCAACGAACAGAAAAGGTACTGGGAGAACTCGTAAATCAGGCAGCCGGAGCAATGCAGAACGCTATGACTGACATCATGAACAAGTCGGTGGAAAAGCTGCAAGAGATAGTAGCAAACCAGCTATCATCTACCATGCATGACGAAGGGGAGGGAACTGGGAAAGAGGGAGAACGGGATCTGGAATTCAGTGAGGAAGAGGATAACGGAGGACAAGGAGGCGAACAACAAGAAGCAGAAGAGGACATAATTAGCTCGAGATGGGAGAGGATCAAGGAGTGCATGAACGCCGTGAGGCAGGCCACCACTAGATACGCGGGCGGTAAAATTCAGTTCAATAAAGATGAACAGACGATCGTTGCTCAGAAATTGCAGGAAATGGCACTAGGGATTGGAGACATTATGTTGGAAGTTGGAAGGATGAAAGGTGATGGAGTTAAAATGAGAGTGATGGAAAGAAGAGTAGAGGAATGTGAGGACAAACTAAACGAGATGGATGGGATGAAAGTAGTGATCGAGGGGTTGGTTGAGGAAACTAGAAGAATGAATGTTACCATCGAAGACATGGGTAGGGCAATGATTACTAACAGAAAGGAAGCGGAGGTAATTAGAAGAGGGGGCGAGTCGACTGGGAGCCGAGTGAGGGAAGGAAGAAAGGAAATGGAGGCACCAGTGTCGACGGCTAACGAGGAGGGTTTCGATACGGAGATGGAAACTGACTCTGAACAGGGAGGACAGTTCCAGCAGACTAGGCGTAGAAAAAGGAGGGGAAGGGGCGACAATGGACCTAGAACCTACGCTAATATGACCAGCATACCCATGCGAGGAGAGAGGCCAAAACCAAGTGAAGGATGGACAACGCCAACGCGGATACAAGAAATCAAGGTAGAGGGTGTGACCGAGGAAGCGAAGAGGACGGCCGCTAGGATCATCAAGGAATGTCTGGAGAAGGAAGGATGTGCGGATGACGTGCTGGGCCTGACGAAAGTGAAGGGAGGTACGCTATATTTGGAAAGTAAGGGCGTGGAAGAAAGGGAGAGAGTGAAAAGGGCGATAGAAAATGATGACAGGGTGAGAGTTGAGGAAATTAAGGGAAGGAAACCGTCGCTACTTCTTACAGGGGTGGAAAAGGGATATAAGGATGAAGAGCTACCGAGGCTGATAAGGGAACAAAACTTGGATTTGAATAATGAGACGAATGATGAGGACTGGGAGGGGATGATTGTGAGAAGCAGGAGAGAATGTAGGACGAATAGTTGGAAGGAGAACATAGTGGTGGAAGTAGGAGCGAAACTGTTTAGGAAGATGATGACTGTGGGAGTTATATTTATTGATTTAACGAGAATATTTGTGGAAGAACATGCGAGTGTAGCAGTATGCTACAAATGCTGCCATTATGGACATACTGCTAAACACTGCACGGAGACGGCGGTATGTAATAAATGTGGAGGTAGACACGAAGGCAAGGAGTGCTTGGGTATCCGGCCACTTGACTGCATAAACTGCAAAAGGGCGGGGGTAAGTGAAAGAAGACATCCGGCGATAGACCCGAAATGCCCGGTATATATGAGGAGGGTAGAGCTTAGCAGAAGGCGGACAGAGTATTAAAGTCCTGCAATTCAACGCAGGACGGGGCAGGGAGGCCACACACCTCATAAGAGGTATGGCAGAGGAAAAAGGGGCGGATATAGTATGTTTACAGGAACCGTGGCAGAGAGAGGGGAACTGGGAAGGGTGGCATAAACATGACGGGGGTAAAGGTACCAAGGTCAGAACATGGATAAGGACAAAGATAGACAGCTCTGCCCTCATGGCAGTGAGGAGCATAAATGGGGTCGGAGTGATATTAAGGATGCAAGATGGGCAGGATGTCAAGATAATGAATGTGTATGAGGAACCTGGAAGGAGGAGGAATGATGAATGGAAAAAGGTGAGAAGGAATTTTGATAAATGGGCAGGCGGGAAGATCATCCTAGGGGACTTCAACGCCAAGCATGTCGCATGGGGAGGAATGGTGACGGATGAAAGAGGAGAGGATATACTGGACTGGATAGTGGAGAAGGGTTATCAGATTGAGAATGATGCGAACAGCCTGGCGACGTTCTCTAGTGGAAGAGGCGAGAGCTGGATTGACCTAACCATTTGCAGCAAGAGCTGGGTGAGAGACTGGAAGGTAAGCGAGGATGAGTCACTGAGCGATCATCGAGTGATACGTTTCCTAATAGCCGGAGAGCCGACAACGCGAAAAAGGACATTTTTGAATGTGGGAAGGACAAATTGGGCCGTGGTGGAGGAGATACTCTCGACATATGATATGGGGAAAATAGATAGCAGTGAGGAGGTAGAAGCAGAAGCGGGGAAACTCCAGTCCTTGATTGTTCGGGCGTGTCGCAAGGCAATACCCAGGAGTACAAAAGAGGAGCAAGAGGAGAGAGAATGGTGGAATGATGAGTTGGGTAGGATGAGAAGAAGAGTGAGGAAACTCAGGAGGGAGTACCAGGAAGAAAGAATAGAGGATGAAAGAATCAGAAAACAGGGTATATTTAGGAGAGAGAGGAATGAGTACAAGAGGGGGATTGCAAGGGCAAGAATCGAGTGGCTGAAAGAAAGGGTCGAGAGGTTGCAATCGGAGAAACCGTGGAACAGAGTGTTTGGGCTCCTGAGGAAAGAAAGGGCAGAGGAAATACCGGGCACGGCTAAGAGGGAGGATGGCACATACACCGAGGGGAAGCACGAAACCAGCAGATACCTGCTGGACAAGTACTTCCCGAACGATGACAGGGGAAAAGACACCATGGGTAGACGCTGCATTAGGGAGGACGGAGATGAAGGATGGGGACCGGAGCAGCCCAACTTCACGGTGAGGGAGGTACAAGAGGTAATGGAAGGATTAAAAGACAACAAAGCGACGGGAACAGACGGCATACCTAATGAGGTGATGAAACACGTGGCGAACCTAATAAGCGAAGATCTTACGGATATACTCAACGCATGCCTTAGGCTGAGGTATTTCCCTGCAGTATGGAAGGTGATGAAGGTTGTGTGGATTCCTAAGAAGGATAGCCTAAGGCCGATCAGCTTGCTGACCGCGTTAGGGCGAACTTTCGACCGGCTTCTCAGCGGAAGAGTACAGGTGTGGTGTGAAAGAGGACAGAAGTTCTCGCCCTGCCAATTTGGCTTCAGGGCGGGATTGGACACATCGACTGCTGTTGAGAATATGGTGGAGAGAATAAAGAGAAGTAAGAACGAGGGTATGCATAGCATGGTGATGGCGCTGGATTTGTCGAACGCTTTCAACACGGCATGGGGACCTGCGATAGGATGGAATATGAGGAAGATGGGGCTACCGGAGAACATTGGCAAGTTGTGCATGGAATTTGTAGGCGAAAGAAGAGTCAAGAGTGGAGGCGTGGAAGTAATCGTGGACAGGGGGTGCCCGCAGGGATCCAGCCTGGGACCCACGCTATGGCTTATTGTCATGGAAGCGTGGTTCGAGAGGATGAGGGCAGTAAACGAAAAGGAATATGACAGGATAAATGAAGGGGTGCCAGTGGCGCACAGAGTAAGTAGTGGGACGAAGGTGTGGGCCCAGGCCTACGCCGACGACCAACTGATAGTGGTGGTTGGCCCGTCGGTAAAGAAAATAGAAAGGATGTGGAAGGAGGTGTGGAAAGAATGTCAAGAATGGGAGGATGAAATGTGGCTGAGGTATAACGAAAACAAGACCGAATGCATGTTTGTCCCGGCCAGGAAACTGGACAAGGAACCGGTGGTTAGGGTGAGAGAGCAACGGATTGAGTGCGGCGGTAACATCACATACTTGGGCATGATAGTAGACAAGGGCCTACTGTACATTGATCATCTTAAGGAGGTAAGAAGGAGAACGGCTATAGTTGCAGGAAAACTAAGAAGATGGACGGGCCGTGACGTAAGGCTAAGGAGAGGATGTGTCAGACTGATTTTCGAAAGAGTGGTTAAGCCGGCGGTGATGTATGGCGTCCAAGTGTGGGGAGCAAGAGCGAAGGACTCTAGGGTGATCAGACAATTGGGG
Organism: Chrysolina americana; assembly: GCA_958502065.1. Lineage (NCBI taxonomy): Eukaryota > Metazoa > Arthropoda > Insecta > Coleoptera > Chrysomelidae > Chrysolina > Chrysolina americana. The sequence continues at coordinate 39,405,768 of OY293419.1, forward strand.
GCGATACAGAGACCGTTTACGCTATCGGCCAGCGGGGCATATAGAACGGCGCCGTCAGCTGCGTTATGCGTGCTGACTGGGATGGCGCCTCTATACATAGAGGCAGCAACGAGGTATGAAGAATGGAAGGCGCACGGAAAAGAAAAAGTAAGAGGACGGATAAACGGGTGCGACAGAATATACCCATGGATGATCGGAACAATTCTGGAGAACCGAGAAGGGCTAAAAGAGGTATTTGTGGACGCGGTTAAGAGAGAGGATGGACGAGTGGGTATAGGATGGGCGCATAAGGAGGGGAGCGAGTGGAGAATGGGTCGGGAAAGAATCAGTGAGCTGGGAAGCGTACAGGAAGCCGAAATGGTGGCTATAGGTAAAGGGGTACTGATGGGTGGAGAGATGGACATAAGAATAATAAGTGACTCGCCTGGAGCAGTGGAGACCATTAGGAATGCGAGATCGAAGAGCAAAAGGGCAGCTCGTATTAGGAGAATGCTTGAAAACAGAAGGGTAGCGGGATTGGTGACGGAAATTGAGTGGAGGAAAGGGCATGTTAGGGAGAATGAGGGTAACAGAAGAGCAGATGAAGAGAGTAGAAGAGGTGCGGAACTGCAAGAGATCACATGGCAAATAGACTTGGGACATAGCAGAATGGAGGAGAGGGAAAGGATTAGGAGAATGGTGATGGAAAAATGGCAGGGTGAATGGGACAGCGGCAGGACCGGCAGAAGCGTACATGGTATGTGCAACAGGGTAGGGATGGGGTGTATACCATTAGCAAGGAAGGCAGTGCAACTGGTCACAGGGCATGGGAACTTTCGGGGTTACCTGGCAAGGTTCGGAATTGCACAAGAGACCCCATGCCAGTGTGGAACTGGCGGGACTGACACGGCGGAGCACATCAGGAACGATTGCATGCGGAGAGAAAGGGTAGAATGGAGAAGGAGGATCGAGGAAGAGGAGGATAGACTTGGAACGTTACAGCTAAGGGATACGAATGGTGTGAAGGATGAATGGGTAAGGATATTGAATGAATGGGCGGGGGCTGTGGTCGAGGATGAAGAAGTATGAGAACCAACATAGTGTCAATGCGACGGTAATAGTGGCCTGGCTTCGAAATAAACGAGCGACGAAAGTAAATCGGGAGAGCAGGCGCTCGGATAGAATAAGACTGCCGACCAGGGAGGGCGCTGTTTGAATGTGGAGGATGAGCGGAATAAAGAAGGAAGGATCTTCCCCGCTGATTGCCCGCCCGGTATTCGGTGGGTCACGACCCAACGGTGGTGGGGGGGTGTGGCGGGGCGGAGGAGCGAGGGATATCGTGACGTGGACGTTGGAATGGGATGTAGGTGCAGCTTTATGGCCTAACGGCTTGGCAAGTGCAGCACACCTGGGGTGGTTTTAGTCAGTAAGAGTCTGACACTACTGATACGCGATGGACACCGAGCGATCAGAGTCCATGAGGATTTCCACCCCACTGAAAAAAAAAAAAAAAAAAAAAAAAAAAAAATTGATGTATACGGATACTGATTCGCTCATTTATGAAATTAATTGCGATGATATTTATCGGGATTTGATTAGCAGTCACATTGAAAAATTCGATACGAGCGACTACCCAAGCGACAACCCATTTGACATCCCCCTCGAAAATAAAAAAGTACCCGGCTTGATGAAAGACGAAGCCAATGGTCGTATCATTACAGATTTCGTGGGGCTTCGATCAAAGTTGTACACCTATAAAATACAAGGTGGAAAAACCGTAAAAAAATCCAAAGGGGTCAAATACAGCGTTGTCAAAAATCACATCACTTTTGAAGATTATGTGGAATGTCTGAAAATCAATGTGGAAAAAATTACTCCGCAACGCTGTATTCGATCCTTTTCACACAAAGTTTTGTAGAGCAAACAAAGATTGCTCTCAACCCCCACGACGACAAGCGCTGTTTGATTGTCGGCTCTCATGACACTCTGCCGTGGGGTCATTACAGTCAGTTAGATATCTAAAAGAATTTAAATGTTTTTTCAGAGAGCACATACGCACACACGCACACACACACACACCACCACCATGGTAGACACTTTGAAAAATGTATGCTGTCTGCAAGTAGTCAGATGTACATCATCAATAGTTGAATTCATCGAGGCCTCACCTCTACCATGGACGCTCACTGATCGAATTTTGAAAATGTTTGCCGATGAAAAATGGGTACAAATCTATAAGCAGGCTCAGACCGTCAAACGAAATTTCAATGATTTGAGTCACTTAGAGTACACGAGAGAAATCAGCTTTGAAGATAGGTGTGAAGCTCTCAAAAATCAAGACTGGGAGGGTCATTTGCACGAAGACCAATACTGTGTGTGGGCGAATGCATATCGTATTCCAAAATATAATTTACGATTCTGCCGCACTTGCTATAAAGCATTCAGAAGGGCTATGCAAAACCATCCGGTTCACAGCATCAGAGACCATCAACATATGGTGTTCGGTGTAAAGCACATGGACAATATACCGGGTGGCTACGGAAGTATTGCCTACGGAATATCTCAGTTATTGTATGAAGTAGGTTTGTGAAATTTGGAGCGTCGATATAATGACATAAGAGCTAGAATTTGAGCATATTGACATGTCGAAGTTAACTTCCGGTCTGACCGGAAGTAACATCAACTTTCTTATTTCAAATGGAAACCCTATTTTATTTTCTTTTCGCTTTATTCAGCATTCAATTCCCTTTCTAATGACATATCACAAGTTGGTATCTAACCAGAAACTAGATCAGAAAAAAATTATTATTGAAATTCACCGAGTAGGCCGTGGAAGCAAAATGAAAGCCAAAAATTGAAAAGTTGGCTATGGAAACCATACGTCACTTGATAACAGTTGCTACTACTGTGATATTTTATTTTCATTCGTCGGCGTTATAAAAAGCCGCCAAAAAAAATATTAGAAAAATTGGGAAAAAAACAATACTCTGTAGGTCCATAACAAATAGGAACATACAACTTTTTCTTGCCTGTACTATTCAGCATAACCATTCCTTTTTAATGATATAATAGAAAGTAATTTATGGTGAATGTTTAAAAAATTCTTATGCCGCTGAACGATTGTATTTAGAGCGATATCCAGGGAGGCAGCAACCGTCAAGAAGGTATTTCCAGTGGCTTGAAGGAAAATTAAGAACTGAGCCTGATGTTCACGAAGACCAAGAAGCATTTGTTATTTATGAGGAAACTGAAATTAATGTATTATCTTTAATACAATATGATAGCACAATTTCCTCAAGGCAGATTGGCGCCGTATTAGCTATAAGTAAGGACTCTGCTAGGAAAATTTTGAAAAAACATCGATTTAAATCCTTCAAGTATCAGTTGCATCAACATTTGTATGAAAATGACGGTGAAAGGCGCCTGGAATATTGTAATTGGTTTCTTCGACAAAATGCTGAGAATCACCTATTTAACTATTATATCTTGTTTACGGACGAGTCAAGATTTACCAACAATGGATTATTTAACAGGAATAATACAAGGTAGGTACTGTACTTTATTTGGATTATTGTCGATAGTCGAAGTGTAAAGTGCTAAAAGTGTGAACGGTCTTTTGTTTCAGGTACTGGGCGATAGAAAACGAGCACCGGTTTCAACAAGGTGGCTTCCAGGAGAGATTTGGTGTGAATGTTTGGGCAGGAATAGTTGGAACTCATATTGTTGGCCCCATTCTTTTTCAAGGCCAACTAACCGGAGAGAGATACTTTAATTTTTTAACGAATGAAATTTCGGAATTCATTAACAACCTACCAGCGGAAATAACTGAGAGAATGTACTTCCAGCAAGATGGCGCCCCTCCGCATAATTCAAGAATAGCGAGAAATTATCTTCAAAATCGCTTTCAAGAGAGACTTATAACAACCCATGGTCCAGTCAGGTGGCCACCAAGGTCACCTGATCTAACTCCATGCGACTTTTTTCTATGGGGGCATCTTAAAAATAGGGTATATTCCACACAGCCTACAACTCTACATGAGCTAGAAGTAAAAATTCGTAGAGCTTTCCAAGATATCACGCCCCAAATGTTGAGAAACGATTTACATGAAAATATCACCAGAGTCAATAAATGTATTGACGTTGAGGGAATGCATTTCGAACATTTGTTTTGAATTTATTTTATCTTTAATCCTATCAATTTGAATTTTTTTTTTTCGATAAATCTGTTTTTTTGTTATTTGAAAAATAATAATTGGATTTTTTGGTATTTCATTTCAAAAAATTACTTTCTATTATATCATTAGAAAGGAATGGTTATGCTGAATAGTACAGGCAAGAAAAAGTTGTATGTTCCTATTTAAGTTATGGACCTACTGAGTATTGTTTTTTTCCCAATTTTTCCAATATTTTTTTTGGCGGCTTTTTATAACGCCGACGAATGAAAATAAAATATCACAGTAGTAGCAACTGTTATCAAGTGACGTATGGTTTCCATAGCCAACTTTTCAATTTTTGGCTTTCATTTTGCTTCCACGGCCTACTCGGTGAATTTCAATAATAATTTTTTTCTGATCTAGTTTCTGGTTAGATACCAACTTGTGATATCTCATTAGAAAGGGAATTGAATGCTGAATAAAGCGAAAAGAAAATAAAATAGGGTTTCCATTTGAAATAAGAAAGTTGATGTTACTTCCGGTCAGACCGGAAGTTAACTTCGACATGTCAATATGCTCAAATTCTAGCTCTTATGTCATTATATCGACGCTCCAAATTTCACAAACCTACTTCATACAATAACTGAGATATTCCGTAGGCAATACTTCCGTAGCCACCCGGTATATCAATGTGACAAATTTTGATGTCACAACAGATTTGATGAAGTACTGTTCACTTTGAAAACGAGCAGCCAATGCTACTGTGACCTACATCTGCGTGGTGGTGGTGAGCCCTACGGATTAGATCTCACATTTAAACGCTTCATAGGCTCAGGGGATGAGGATTCAGAATTCGATGAATGAGATTGCCAAACACACACACACACACACGAAATTTCAAGAAAAATGTTAAATGAAAATGCAAGAAATTGTGCTCTTGTTTGTTTCTTTCCACACACACACACTACATTATATATTATTAATCAAATAATAGCCGATTATGTTTTATATTTATGATTGAATAAAATCAATATGTAATCAGTGTCTGGATATTATTATATTTTGTTTCACCCTTCCAATCTCCCATTCAAAATCCCACATATTTTTAGAGATCACTTTTGCATCAAAAAATTGTCATTTTTTTCATGCAAAAAGTGTCACTTTTTCATGCAAAAAAAGTGTCACTTTTTCATGCAAAAAAGTAACACTTTTCATGCAAAAAAGTAACACTTTTATTGACATGGTGGAAAAAGCTGAGTGAAAGCTGAGTGAAAGCTGAGTGAAAGCTGAAAAAAAATGACCGAAAATTGACATGGTGGAAAAAGCTGAGTGAATGCTGAGTGAAAGCTAAGTGAAAGCTGAGTGAATGCTGAGTGACTCAAAGTTCACTGAAAATGCTTCACTGAAATCCTTCCACCATGTCAATTTTGGGTGTTTTTTTATCGAAAGAAGTGTCACTTTTTGCATCAAAAAAGAGCACGTTTTTGCACCAAAATTGGAAGAATAATTCAATCAAAAATGTCACCTTTTACTTGTCGTTCTTCTGGAGCAACATCAGCGCCATCTGTCGGTGGTGGTGGTGGTGGCGGTGTCATCTGTCACTCTGCTAATGACATCTGACACTCTTGGTTCTGGAGGGACATCAGCGCCATCTGTCGTCGGTCTGTGTCTGTGCTCAGAGTAATAACTACGAACGAAATCACAATGGGGGCTCCATCGACGATGGTCAGCCATAGGATCGTCATTGGGCAGCCATCTGAACCCTTCTACTTGACACGAAAGACATGCAACTACATCTTCCGAACCGGTATACGTAAAGCCTGCTTCGGCTAACTTACTTGCAGGAAATGTCGAAGTCCAGCTTCGATACGAGTCGAGTCTTGTTTCGTACTGCTGCATCTCTCTCTCTCTCTCGGCATACACACAGACACACTGCACACTGCATACTGAATTAAAACGCCAACTCTGCTCTCAATATATACATTTATTTCGTTTCGTAATCAAACATTACTTTATCCGGCAAATAGCATAGGTATTCACGAAAACATAGATGTTTATCATCTTTTGATGATATAGTACACTAGTTTATAGCCTCATCAAATGACAAACCATTGTTTTTAGCTAGAGTTTTTGCACTGCTTAATAAATCGTGATAATATTGACTAAAGTTCATATTCAATAGATATTCAAATCTTGTCGCCATCACAGTAGCATCTAGATGTAGGATTTCTTGAACATCCGCTTCCGTCAGGTAGAAGTAGGTGTCATTCTTGGAAACTCGCACTTGTTGACTCTCTGCATACGTGTGTAATTCCAAATCCATAACATCGTCCCAGTCGAGTTTGATTCGAATAGTCTTGGCTGCTGCTGCGGCTGCTGCATTCGGGCCATTTCGGCTAGTGTAAAGCAACTGATTAATGGCTGGAGCATATGGTGTATTGGACCTTGCACACGAGTTTCACTGCAGGCACGAAACTCCGAGCAAAACTTATGCCGCATTGCAAGCTCAAAACGTCGGTGTTGCGAAACTCGTAGGTGGCGTTGCACGCGAAGAAACGTTCCGCTTTGATAGCCTCCTTGTACATGTCACATATTCGATCTAAATCTGCCATTCGATCTGCCCACTCTCGGTCCGATGATGATGATGATAATGATGATGATGAAGCTGACGCCGCCGACGCCACCGACGCCGACTCGTAACCAGAGGACTCTTCAGAAGACCCGACAACGACGTTGTTCACTGCACCAAACATGTTGACTGACTAATCTCTCTGCACCGTTTGGCATCGGTTTATTTCTCCGCTGCCGCCGCCGCCATCACCCCCCACCCTTCCCCCATACACCGGCTCAAGTTTTTACGTCGTCGAGAGCTGAGAGACGACGACAATGAAAGGCCCCCTCTTCCAGTTGAGATTGTGCCCATTTTCCATTGAATTACATGCGATTTGTCGCATCAATCCAACTATTGTGCGTACTATCGAACCCCAGCCATTTCACAAGTACTTTACGACCCTTACGCCTGAGGATTTTTTCCACTAGATAGACTTCGGGATTTTTTGTTTTTTGTAGTTCTTGTTCGTAGAAAGCGCCGCTGATTGGTCGCCCTTCCAAGTCCTCCAGCAAATACGTGATTCGTTGGGTGATTTTCACTTTGACAACTTTGAATAGTTCCGTAGTCCAATTAGGCGTATACCCTTTTTCGAAAACATGCTTGGCCTTGCTAATTCTCACGAAATCGCCAATTTTGAATTTTTTTCGACCAGCACGTTCGGCATAATCATACGTTGACTTATAAACCTGTTTTTCATTGTCTTTGGTGACGTCACACGGTTTCATGCCGATCGTTCGATGTTTGCGCTGGTTGTAGTTTTTGGCAATGTCCGGCAAAATGTCCAGCCATTTGTAGGTACCGTTCAAACTGAAATACTTGAAGATATTCTCCTTGAGAGTACGTATAACCCTCTCTGCGATCGCGGCTTTCTTCACGGAATACGTGCTGTAGTGTTTGATGTTGTACTTTTTCAGGAGAGTCTGAAAGCTGGAATTGTAAAATTCAGTTCCGAGATCTGACTGGAGGAGCTTGGGACATCTTTTCGCTTTCGACAATATGTCACTCATCGCTTCGGTGACGTCTCGACCAGTTTTGGTCTTCAGGGGGCGCACCCATAGGTACTTGGAAAAGGTGTCAATCACCTCGAGAATATAATTGAAGTTTTTATTGGCTTTGGAGTATTTTTGAAGATCAGCTAAGTCCATCTGCCACAGATCGTCGAGTCCTTTGATGATGGTACGTCTGCGAGGAAAATTCCTTCTGGCTGGAGCATGGAGCTCATCAACCAATTGTTTTTTCTCAGATGATGATGATGATGATGACGTCATTTCGCTAATGGCGGAGTCAATACACTAACTGCACTGGGCGTTACACCTTCTACTTAAGAGGCTGGAATATCAACAATATCCAGTGCCAATTTATCCAAGCGTTTCTTGGTATTTTCACACTTTTTCATCGAAAGTGACATGAATTTCATCACTTGAATATCCAAGGCTGTTAGATTGTTTTTGGTGGTGTCCAGCTCGTCTTTGAGTTTGTGTATGACGTCATCTTTGAGCTTCTGTATGACGTCATCAACGTATTTTTTGTTGGCAACATCATTGAGTGCACTTGGCGTTTCCACATTACATATTTTCAAATGTTCAGCATCAATGTCCCCATTTGTCGTATAGTTGAGTATAACACCAGGAAAATGATAGGGCTGCTGCTGCTGCTGCCGTGCACGGCGAGCTGACGAAGTTTGACCGAACTTGTTGATGCTCATGATGCGACTATTGCATGCAAAAAAACGTCTACGCTTTTATTTATCGAATATAGCCTGCTTCTCTCAATTCATCACGATCTCGTTGTCGGTAGAGGTGCTCCCGGCATTTTTTTCGACTACCAGAAGCCTATACCTGTCAACGAGCTCGTTCACATCGTCCCAGTACACGTATTCTATGGGTTTCGTGTTGTATGTCAACTGATCTGGGATACCACTGCCGTCGGTGAAACGATCTCGACCTCGACCTCGACCTTCACCACCACCTCCACCACCACCTATTTTTGATTGAGGATCTTTGAACATTGGTCGAATCAACTGTTCGTATTTGGCAGTATGAGATGGATTCAACCTACCTCGCTCATCTACATGCGCACCTGTAGCTGTCAAAATTTGCTTGTATGCCGCCAAATCGGCTTTAGCGTATTTGGGATTTTTGTAGAAAATCAAACTATATAGTCCCGGAGTGCCCCCGTATGTTACATCATCAATGCGAATGTCCCCCGTATCTTTGTCGAAGTCCATCAGCTTTCTACCGACCATTGCGCTCTTGGTTTGTAGTAAATGGGACCGTAATTCACATCTATTTTGCCGGATTTGGCGCGATGGTCATTCACGAATTCAGTTGCTACTTCGGGATAAACTTCCAAGTAGTCATCCTCATCATCATCATAATCACCATCATCTGTGTGGTAGCTTTCTTCGTCTTCTTCCTATTTCATAATGTCTGGAGTCGTTGGTGTCGACGGTTCCTGTTTCTCTTCTTTTTTCACTGTCAGTCGTGATCGCTTGGTGAGTGGCGGCACTGACGCACTCAATCTTTTCAGCGGCACCGTAATGGGTTTGAATAATTTACTCAGTGCTTCATCATGCTCGGATTTTCCGAGTTTCAGACTCAGATACTTTTTTCGCACAATTTTCGACAACTGATTGACTTGACGTTTGCGTTCAGCTTTAGCAATCTCCGTCTCGATGCGGGGTGATGTGGTCGGCGCCATGGCTTCGGTACGAATGCCGTGCCACCTCGCATCACATTTGTATATATTTGTCAAAGCCCAGGCGGTAGCGTCCTTTGTTCACATCATAGTCTTTGACAATTATCAGAGATCCGCATTTTTCCTTCCAACAGGCGGCGCACATGCGGCGAAATTCCTGAAAGGTGTAATCCGGAGAGACGTGCTCGTCGAAGGCGTGCTTCAAATTCATATCGTCTTGCCGAAAAAGCACTATAAAGTTGCAATTGTCCCTGATCAGTTGTTTGGGTATTTTCGAGTAGGTTTGACACAAGTAGGTTGGGTCAATACCCTTGTGGCGTGCCACGGCATAGAACTCTCTGATTTTATTCTGTTTGTCACACGCCACATCGTCAAATATGAAAATTGAGTTTTCTTTCGCCTTTGACAGATCGATTACCTCGTCGTTGTCCCTGTATGGAAAATAACCTACGCCCTTGACTTGTTTGAGTACATCGTGCAGTAGCTGATATTTAAGTTGGTACAGCGACTTTGAATAAACGTAAACATTCTCGAAGCGTGCTCCGTTCGGGCTGAACAGCAGACTGAGTACAGCGTTTGTCTTGCCACATCCGCTGGGGCCACAAAATATCGCTCGGAATGAATTCGGTAGCAGGGAGCCGTGTTTACGTATACCGTCGTCGTCACCGCCAATACCTCCTCCACCTATGGTATCCAAATTGACTATTTCCAGAGCCGGCTCTTGTTGCACCACTTTCATGTTTGAGTTGATTGACTTTTTGCAGAAGTATGTGTGAGTACAGTTATGTAAGTAGGTGTGCAACATCATTCGCGTCAGTGTCATGCTGACTGTCGTGCACGAAGGTCGTCGTGTGGTGAACTCTCTGATTAATCATCTGCCATTCGTGTTTCATTTGCCTGGATACCAGTACTGTGGACCGGGTACCAAACTACAGAAGAGATTGGCACGTCGAGACCCTGGTGTGAACCCTTTGGATTCGGCTTGTAAGACTCACAATATTGCATACTCGCAAAACAAGTCTTTGAAGGAGAGACACAAGGCCGACTGGGCGCTGGAAAATCGAGCTTGGGAACGTGTCAAATCAAAAGACGCCAAATTTGGTGAGAAAGCTGCTGCTTGGCTACTAACCACAACCATGAAGGCAAAACGTAATTTGTGAATGGGTCTGAAGAAGAAGAAGAAGGCTGCTGCTGCTGCTGCTGCTGCTGCTGCAAAGCCAAAGTCTTTCCGTCGAGATGTGGTTAAGAAAATCACCAAGACTCTGCGAAAAACACTGAAACCTGATCAGCTGAAAGATTTGAGTGCGAAGGCTCTGCGAAAATCCTCCTTGGTGGCACTGCGTGCTGCCCGTGCACAAGTGAAAAAATTGGGTGGTCGCAAAAAAATTAGAGTACCCCGAATAATACCGTTCGAAGCGAAGAGCGGTGGTGTGCTGCCTCTGCTTCCGATATTCGCTGCTCTGGGAGCGCTGGGCTCGTTGGCAGGCGGTGCCAGCACCATAGCCAGGACCATCATCTCCTCGGCCAATGCCAAAAAGAAATTGGAGGAAGACAAGCGTCATAATACCGCAATGGGGAGCATTGGTGGCGACAACAAAAATGTAGGAGGTTCCGGTTTGTTTCTGCGCAAGACCGCTAAAGGCGGCTATGGTTTGTTTCTCAAGAAGAAATTTACAAAAAACTCCCGCTGAAGCTGCCCAATAGAGCGTTGTACGATGAGGAATTACTTAAATATGTGAAACGCTTGAAAATACCTCATTTTATTGGTGTTTTCATGCGAGACAACTTACCTCGATCCTCATCATCATCATCATCATCATCATCGAAATTTCCCAAGTATACAGAATGCGCAATCATCAATCTGGACTCGAGCAGGAATCGCGGAACGCATTGGGTAGCTTACGTGAAACGCGGACATGTGGTGAAATACTTTGACAGTTTCGGCAATTTGAAGCCGCCGGTGGAATTGGTGCGATATCTGGGTAAAAAAGTGAAAATCTTCTACAACATCGATCGCTATCAGACATTCAACCAAGTTAATTGCGGTCATTTGTGTTTGAATTTTCTATACGAGAACACACTCTGAGTGTGTGTGAGCGCGCGCGCGCGCGAAAATGAATAGAAAAGTGGTGACCTTTAATGACGAGCGCAATGAGGTTCATTATATGGTGACGTGGCGTTTTGCATACAAATCTTCGCGCAAATCGTATTGGATGCAAGTGGCATGGACAGGATACGTTTCGCTAGATGAATAGCGCGAGCCTCACGCGTCTTGAATCCCATACTAGACTCTGAGCACAGAGCGCGCATATGGAATGGTTTAAATAGAAGTACATAACCCCATCCAGTGTCAGTCATGTCTTTGCTGTTGACAGTGACAGGTCAAACGTCAACGCTAACCGCAGACTTTTCTCCGCCGCTCCAATTGGACGAAGATAGCACTTACGGCTTGGCATTGATTGGTTTCCATTCATACAACAGCATACCGAACATATCGAGTGGTCGATTCTATTATTCTGTCAAAGGAGCGCCATCGGTTAGCATCATCCAAATACCGACTGGGTGTTACGAAATAAGCGACATTGCCAAGTTTATACATAAACACATCGAGAGGCCGAAAGAAGCAAAGAAGAAGAAGAAGAGAGCCGTAGTGTCTAGTGACGTTGGCAACGTCGACGACGACGACGACGGTACCAACAAAAGCAAGGCTTTGTTCTCTCTCAAACCCAACACTCATCCGACCTACCTGTGAACATTATCAAAGTTCGAACTGTTCACATCGATAGTAACATCACATCGGGTGCCTTCTTCAACAATCGTCCGGCTCACACCATATACGAGTTTGCCGTTCGAGAAGACCCCGGCTTTGCCATCGACGAAACGCCCTCAAATTTGATTTACCTGCCTGTGAACAAGACGGAAATACACAACATAACCTTGAATATTCTCGACCAGGACTGTTGCAGTGTGAAGTTCCGTGGAGAGTCCATCATTATACGACTTGTGCTGCGCAAGCTGTCATAAAAATGGGGTTGGTATTTGATCAGAATGATGATCATGATGCCTTTGGGCATAAAAGTGCAGAGGGTGCTGGTATCAATTCAGTCGCGCAGACGCAGTCGAAGAGAGCAGACGCACACACTCTGTCTCACTCCAGCATACACTTTCTCCAATCGCAAGGAAATCATGTTATCAAGACAAGTGTTCGACGTGTACAATCATCCAAAGTTCGATGAATCCATCAACAGAGTTGAGACTCGAACGCACCACCCGTACGTCAAGTCCTTTCAAAATAATGACATCATCGAAATTGTCATTCAGCAGAGCGATGTGTGGATACTGATGAACGATGCCCTTGTGTGCATAGAGGGCTCTCTGACTCGTACCGCAGGAACGGGCAATGTTAGATTTATCAATAATGCCGGTGCATACCTTTTCGAGGCCATCTACTATGAAATCAATGGCAAAGAGGTGGACTCTGTTCGATCGCCGGGTATGATGAGCACTCTTTGCGGCTATACTTGTTATGAGGAAAATGATGTGCGACACTTGAGCACAGCCGGCTGGACATATCCTGGCGGAACGGTTCACAACGCCCCCGACGGTTCGTTCGCCATGTGGATCCCGCTTAAGCATTTGTTGGGCATATTCCATGACTATAGATATGCCACCATTGGACGACAGTGCATTCGCTTGGTGAGAAGTAGAAATGATAATAATTGCATGCTGATAGAGGAGGTGGCGAATCCACAGCCACACTGACGATCACGAGCGTTGTACTCAAAGTCAAACATGTGGTGCCCAATGACGACATTCGTCTGAAATTGCTGCATTCCATCAAAACAGACGCTCCTGTAGTGATTTCGTATCGCAAGTGGGACATACACGAGTTGCCTGCACTCACTCAGGGTTCCACCAAGGAAGTTTGGGCTGTGAAAACTTGCACGGCCATGGAAAGTCCCCGATTCGTCATTGTGGCCTTCCAAACAAATCGGATTGGCAATGCGGCTCGAGATGCGTCCTAACCATGAACAGCGATACTTACCCGCATGAACGTATGCACTTGGAATTCAACAGAAACAACTTTGTCGAAGCCCATCGAGCCTACACGGAATTATATCCGAGCTATGCCAATTGTCCGAAGAAGCGCCCTCTACTCGATTATGGAGCATTCAAAAGCAGAGCGACCGTTTTCGTAATAGATTGTTCCCGCAGAGCGGAATTCATGAAATCCTCCACTGTCGATGTCAAACTTGACATCGAGGCCAGAGTCGGATTTCCCGCCAATACTCGAGCCTATTGCATCATTATTCACGACTGTATGCTGGAACACATGCCCTTGAGCGAGATTGTACGCCGTCCGTCATAAAAAAAATAGTGACATACAGTAGTAACAGTAAGTAGTGGGGAAATCCACTCTTTGTTTATGTGTATGCATGTAATGCAGGCATCGACAGGTCGAGAGTGTCAGTTGTGAGCCAAACGTTCAGTTGTTTAGTCGGTGTTTATTAATCTCGCTCTCCCTCTCTCCGAGTGTGTGTCTCTCAGTTAATCAAAGCAGTGAATCAGTTCAACAATCATCAAACAAACAAAAACGCAACAAGATGAAACTCGTAGCCTGTGACATTCAGGGTTTCACTGTGGGCGGTGAATTCCAACCCAAAGAGCTTGCCATCACCGACGGGCATCGCACAAACCACTTTTTATTCAAAGCCGTAGTGCCATTCCATGACCTGAGCGAATCAGATAAACGGCAAGTACGATATTTGGAGAGAAATATCCACGGCATTCCATACTCTGATGGCTATGTCGAATTCAACGAGATCCAGGAAGTGCTGCGCCCCATCATCGAGGCTGATGTGGTTTACGTGAAGGGTAATCAAAAATTCGATTTTTTGCTGAAGTGTGTGCTCGATCTGCCTAAGAGACCACACATCGTCGATTTTGCGGCTACTACAAGTACAGTCGTCACAACGCCTCCACCGACACTCGAGAAGCAAAGCCCGCTCTGTTTGAATCATATAGCATCCGGAGAAATAGAAGTGCATTGTGCCGTGAGACACTGTTTCGATATCTGGCAATGGATATCGTCACACCTGATATGGTGAGGCCCCACGGCAATCACGACGACGACGACGACCACGACACTCCTATCAATCGGCACTTTCGGCAAAATTTGCGCGAGCTCAAGGCGCACATAGCAGAGTACGAGCACAAGCTGTGTATTTTCAAACGCTTCCAAAATATGCAAATTAACGATGGTAAATGGATGGGGCAGCAGCAACAGCAGCAGCAGCAGCATTCACCGATCCACCACGTTCCGCCGCCGTCGCCGCCAGTACCAAGTCCATGACGTCAGCCACACCAAGACTAGCCGAAAAACACACACGAAATATTATTATTCATATTGTATTATTATTCATATTGTATTATTATTATTATGTATTAATAGATGTATAAAACCAATTTTTCTCGATTTATTTTGCGGATCGAATGAATGAGAGAGAGAGAGAGACTGAAAGAAATACGAGTCATGTACATTGAGCAATGGTGTGTGTGTGTTCCTCTCAGTGTATATATTTGAGTGACATATACGCTGTTTCTCAGTGTACATTGAGTTGTCGTCACGATGACAACAAATTATATAATTCTAGCAGCCGTTCTGTCGAACTTACTGTATATTAGCCCGCCATATGAGTACGGTGAGGTATTGGTATCGTATTTGCACGACGATGATTCGAGTACTTCGAATTGGACGAAAATGACTCAGACGCTAGCCAATGATGGATATTTGCCTGTGTTGAGAGCCGAAATCCCGATGAACACCTCATCGTACAGACTGCGGAAGATTTATACAAATCTCACCTATAGCGATACGCAGTGGTTTCCGCTGAAGATGTCTTGCCCCTCTAGCAGCAGCACTTCGAGACCATCGTCGTCTTCGTCGACGCCCCACCCAACTACCCAACCAGTGGACGTCAAGATGCAAGCCCCTGCTGCTGCTGATCGAGAAAGTAAGGATTCCAAATGTGAGCTGCCGCCGCCGCCAACACTGCACGATTGGTTTATGTTTTCAAATATCCGAATCCATATATAGATTTATTAAATCCATGCATCAAAAATATTTTTTAATCGATAATGATAATGTATCTTCATATTACGCCACTGGCACTGAAGTGTAATTTTTTATGTGAAAAATAAATGTATTTTTCTCGAACTGACGTTATTCATTTCAATAAATGCAAACAGAGACAAAGACAAACATACAATGCCATGGGTTAGAGTGAGACATTTAAAATGCCTTGAATCGATCAATTTGGCTTCAAACTCGACTCTCTTATCTCTTCCTGGAAAACAAACATCTGAGACAGTAAACAACTCCAAGGTCAATTTAGCTCGAGCAGCGTAAACAGATACCGGATGTGTGAGATAAATCTGAAAAACAAATTCAATGTCAAAAATGGATCATCGTCGTGTTTACTGAGAATTTCGTTCAGCTTGAGAGAGCAGACAGTAAATAAGTCCAAGGCCAAATCGTATATCTTAGAATTTCATTGGAGAGAGAGTAAACACCAGATGTGGCTCTTCGCTGTTTACGACTACAGCGCGCGGAGACGTATTTTTTTTCTTTTGGAATTTCATTCGAGAGCGAGTGAATTAATAATAAGTCGTCCATCATAATTTTCTGTTGTGTGTGTGTTCTAAGACAGTAGAGACATTTTTCATATTTAATTTTTTTGTTTTGTCAATTAAGGTGGCAGCGGCGGCCATGTTTTTTTCTCTTCCAGCCAATTGCTTTCAGCGAATCACGTGAGGGAAATAAGTTTTTTTATAACTTCCGCCATCGCGACATGTTTTTTTGCCTTCCGCTCCATCGCCGCCATGTTTTTTGCGTTCCGCTCCATCGCCGCCATGTTTTTTGCCTTCCGTTCCTTCGCCGCCCCTTCCGCTCCATCGCCGCCATATTGTTTGGCTTCCGCTCCTTCGCCGCCCCTTCCGCTCCATCGCCGCCATGTTTTTTTGCCTTCCGCTGCATCGCCGCCATGTTTTTTTGACTTCCGCTGCATCGCTGCCATGTTTTTTGCAGAAAAGACGCGCGCCACTTAGGGTGAAACGTTTTGAAGCCCCCCACCCCGAAACTCTTCGGCGAACACGTCATCTTTTTCACCAACCCTCCACCAACGGCAAGAACTCGATGGACGCGGCCATCGAGAGATTCACCGTGTGGAGCAATGCCGATCCTGTGACACTCTTCGGTCACAGCTTCGGCATTGTATATCTACTGACTTTCTGATGATTTAACCCTTTTTGAGGCCACGTATGCTTAACCAGCAGCGAAGAGCTTCGAGCCTAATTATGCAACGGCATAGTCGACAGTACTACCCTGCATTTTGTATACGGTGCAAGCCCAACATAATATAATTGACATTCTTCGTTTTGTAGTTCCGTGACTAAATTTTGCTGGAAATTGCACAGTCTTGTGTTGAATGAGATGAACACCGTCTTTACCGAAGTCTATATATCAGGAAGCAGGGCCATTTGATATCTGTAACATTTCCAATGGCGCCATTCACCAGACCTTTGGACATATTTACATTGTAACGCAGTATCACCTTGGCCCCAACGAATATTTTAACTCCTTAGGTAGCCACTCCAAAAACCCTAGTACTAACTAAATAACTAATGATTGTTCAATCATTCAGTCTTGAAAACCTCTTTTTGATGAATCGGTGTATGTATTTCAAGAGCTGCAAGATACTGAAAATGAGGTTGAACTCAGGTCGAGAAAAAAGTTTTACTTTCTGCTTCCAATGTTCTGTGTTTCAACCCCAAAAAATTATTTGTGATTTGGAATGAACAATTTATGAGGATTCAATTAATGATTCAATTGAATATCCACATATTTCATCGAACACCCGATATGTCGCGACACTGTAGCTTTCTCAAAAGTTAATGTATGAATTTATTTGAAAAGGTGCGAAACAGGGCATGACTTCGGTAACATTTTTATTGAAATAATATCGTTTATAGGTACCTGAGTAGGTATTCAAAACTCATAGTTAATTTTTGAGCGGACTTGGTTCGAATATTTGAAATTCCATCAGTGCGGGAGTACTTAGTATATCATACAAGTGAGAAAAGTAATTTTGTATGATCATACCCGACAAGTCATTTCTTTTTAGTAAATATTCTGTTAAATCAATCGTATAAATTGAGGGTTGATCATTCATATTCGGTGCATTTTCTGTCTCTATTTCAGTATAGAGTTCGAGTGGTTTTCCATAATAGAATTGACGATATTATTAGCAGCGTTAGTTTAATAGCTAGACTACCAGACGTACCTGTCTGCCACGGTGGATTGCTTTCTCCCATAGCGCTTTAAGGTGAATATGTTCCTTCCTGCATTTACTAAATTTAATGCCGAAGAACGTCTGAAGCAGTGACCTGTATATAGATGGAAATTTTCCAATTTTAAAACAATTGCAATTATTTTATCGTGCTAGTAATTGAAAAAAAAAATGCTTTTCTGGCAAATCAATAGGTCGAAGAGCAGCATATTTCTTATATATATATTATAAAATTCCCTCGTTACAGTGAACGTACTTGGCTTTTTATTTCGGTGTTATCTAATTTCACCTGTAAAACCGAATTTAAATCCTCTAAGTTATCGATTTTTAATATTCAGAACTCTTCTCTACGATATGCCCCTGCTACGCCTATTCTGCCGTCCTTAGCAAAAGTGCCGTATATACAACAAATATGAATATTGAGATATTGGATTCTGTAGGTTTGACAACCAATAAATTTTGTGTTATACCAAGTAAAATATATGTACACTTCCGGTTTATAGACAAAGTTAACAAATCATTCTGCCGTAGGTACAGAATTCTAAGCAAGATAGCAGATAGCAATTAAAGAATGTTTGCTAAGGACGGCAGAATAGCCAATGTAACCTACAAATAAAAATAACATTAAAACAGTCCAGCCCGGGTTAAAAACCTGGTCCGCCTAAGTGCCAAGCGGATTCACGAACCACTGCACCACTGAGCCATATTTTAAAATTTTTGTTTAAAATTACATATACCTATCTAGCAGAATTTCAAACAGAATTTTCAATATCTATCTAATTCTTCTCATCTACCTACTAAAAAAACTCACTAATAAAAAAAAAAATTGTTAACGCGAAGAAAATAAATAAATATTTTAGCACGAGGCGCATGTACGAGTGAGGATAGGTCGGTATTAATCATTTGGCAGGGACAGAACAATTATAATGTTGACAACAACAACAAATGATTAATACTGACCTACCCTATCACTGATGAGAGGCAATAAACCTCGAAACATGCATGTCTGCAGGTGGTCATTCCGAGCCAAATGAAGGATAATTTTCTGTTTAATTACGAGACAAGCACTTGCAATTGGGTCTTCTAGGAAGAACATTGCACAAATATCTGTCAGATGTAGTTCAATGTCTGTCGTGGTATGAGCCTGTGAAGTAGTTGTTTTCTGACAGATTTTTGCCTTTTATTTTTCACTTGGTGGAAACGCTTAGAGGGAAGGGAATATTCTTTCACACTATAAACTGTTATCAAGTTTAACATCTCCTGAACTACCAGCTTCAAAAACAAACAATGAACTTACCTATAACCTTACTCAAAAGACATCTCACACCAAAACAGAATGTGCTAGCTGAGCAACACAAATTTGTCTCAAGAATTCAATCTGCTGGTGAATCACTGTCTAGTTTTGTAGCCGCTCTAAAAGATCAACTTAAATCCTGTAAATTCAAAACAGAATGCAATTTAGAATGCAGTGCTAAATGTTCCAAATCAATCATCAATCTTTTGTTGAGAGCACAGTTTATCAGAAGGTTGCATGATACAGACAGAGAGAAGATTTTGCAGCAAGCCGATATGCCATTTGAAAAAACCTTGAAAATGGCTCTTGCTATAGAAGCTGCGAAAATTCAAAACAGAGACGTATACAAAATTTCAGTTTCAAGTAGTATACAGCAGATCGATACTCCACTTCGACCTCAATCTTCAAAAAATCAGAATAGTAGAAGTTCCTGGAATAATCCAAGAAGAGTACATCTACAGAAATTGGGCTTATCTGATGTATGTTTGAGATGTGGTCGCCGTAATCACCAAACTTCTGAATGCGTCAGTACTGGAAATTTATTTTGTGGACATGTTTCGAAAGTTTGTATCACATCCCTCATGAAGAAATCAAAACAGAACGTTCATGGTATCGAAAATTATTTTGAAACTAATTCTCCAGACGAATTCTCAATAAATAAAATTGTATACATCATATTCAAACAATCATCTTCTATTTATGAACCAAAAATGTTACTAGAAGTAAAAATCAATGATAAACCATTCAAATTTGAATGCGACACTGGCAGTCCTGTAACCATTATGTCTCAAAAAGACTTCGAAAGCCTGAATATTCGTATACCCTTGGAGAAGACAGATGTTTGTTTTCGGTCATACACTAAACACATTTTCAAACCTTTGGGCATTGTGCAGGTATCAGTGTCTTTCAAACGATAAATGTTCATTGGAGATTTATACATAGTTCTGGATTATGATAATGCTATAACGGGGAGACGTTGGATTCGACTACTAAATATTAACCTTCATGATATTGATTCCGTTTCCACTCAATTATCATAAAATTGAAGATTATCAGTCCAGAAATAGGAAAAATTCCCGGTTTTCACTGTGATCTTCTTTTACGTCCTGATGCTAGACCGATATTCCTCAAACCACGTCGAGTTCCATATGCTGTACTAGAAGAAGTAGATTGAGAATTGGATTCATTAGATAGTCAAGGAATAATCGAGAAAATGGACCATTCCGAATGGGGCACACCTTTAGTTATTGTACCAAAACCAAGTGGCAAGCTTAGATTGTGTGCAGACTATAAAGTTACTGTGAATTGTCAATTATAAAATAATAAATATCCAATTCCAAAAATTGAAGATCTTTTCAACGAAATGAAAAATGGAAAATATTTTTGTACATTGGATATATACAAGGCATATCCTCACCTTCCTGTCAACGAATAAAGTGCCAAAATTCAAGCAATTTCAACCCACAGAGGAACATATTCAGCAAAAACGTTATTTTTTTGAATTAAAACTGCTTCTAATGAATTTCATAAAATCACAGATCAAATTATTCAAGACCTTGAGGGTACGGCAGTTCATTTTGATGACATTCCAGTTCAAGAAACGACAATGGAAGAATGTAGGAAACGACTTATCAGTGTTCTGAAAAAAATGCGAAAATATAACATTCATTTGAATAAAGAAAAGTGTAAAATTTTCGAATCAAAAATCAAGTATATGGGACATGTTATTTCAGAAAATGGAAAAATCACGATAAAATCAATGCTATTATTGATGCACCAAAACCAAATTATTTGAGTGGAATACATATCACAGAACCATTTGTATCGTATCCAACGAATCTAACGGAGCTCATGGATACAATTAAACAAGTTAAAAATAAATCCTCCTGTGGAATTGATAATATTTCAATAAATATTCTTGAAAACATGCCCATCTTCTCTCTTGAATTGTTGGTACAGCTCATTAATGACTCTTTCGCAAAGGGATTTTACCCAAACTTTCTCAAAGCAAGTCTTGTGATCCCTCTTCATAAGGGTGGTAATACAAAGGATCCCTCTAATTTTCGACCGATTTCTCTTATTCCGACCTTGGCAAAAATTATAGAAAAGCTAGTCAAAACTAGATTAAATGATTTTATCAATGTCCACAACATTCTCAATCCTCAGAAATATGGCTATCAGCCACATAAAAGCACAGGTGATGCTGTCTTCTCCTTCCTGAGAGAACTATACTGCAAACTGAATCAGAAGGAAGTTTGCGCGGCGGTATTTTGCGACCTTTCAAAAGCTTTTGATTGTGTAAACCACCAAATCCTGCTGCAAAAACTCCAATACTATGGGTTCAGAAATCTTAGCCTTAGCTGGATGGAATCCTACCTGGGGGAGCGTACCCAAATTGTGAGAGCAGATACGTTTTCTAATACGGGTTCGATTAGTCATGGCGTACCACAGGGTTCTGTATTGGGGCCTATCTTGTTTCTACTTTATTTCAATGATAAAGCTAATCTAAAGATTGACGGTAAATTTACTATTTTTGCGGACGACACAACAATCCTCTGGCATGATAGTGAAGTAAAGAACCTGCACGCAAAAATTGTCAAGGATATTTCCGTTGTGAAGGAGTGGTGTGACGCAAATTTGCTTTCGTTTAACATAAATAAAACCAGCCTCTTATCGATCAAGTGCAATCTTCCAAAGATTCAAGTAGGTACTGACATGTTCATTGAACAAAAAATGAATACCAAGTTTCTTGGCATTCATCTAGATGATAAGCTCAACTTCGAAAGTCATGTGCGAACACTAAGAAAAAAACTAGCCTCTGGTTGTTATGCCGTGCGCGTAGTGTCCAGTGAACTGGGTGTGGTCACTGCAAAAGTAGTTTATCATGCTTTGATTGAATCTCACATCAGATACGGGTTACTTTTCTGGGGTATCTGCAATGACCACAATTTCCATTCTATTTTCATCCTCCAGAAACGGGCCGTTCGCTACCTCCTCAATGTTGGACCTAGGGTATCATGTAAACCTCTTTTCTTGGAACTCAAAATCCTTACCCTTCCAACTTTATTTATTCTAGAGACTGTATGTTTAGTGCACAGCAATAAATCGTCATATGAGACGGTTGTTAGTTCTACTCGCCAAAATAATAATCTAAGAGTTCCCATTCCATCATCGAATTTAACAAAAAAGTCTCTTATTTATAATGCTTTGATATTATTGAAATTGCTCTAACTTATCTTAATCTCAGACACTCATGCTCATTCTCTTCAATTTTTATGACATTCGCTTCTTGGCGTAATCCAATTTTAACTACATGTAGTATTATTTTACACATGAACAAAACTGATACCTATGTTATTGTTTTTTAACTATTTTATCATTATTGTACAATGTATGTAGCATTATTTTCTCCTATCATAGGTATGCTTTTACATCATACTATTATGTTTTATGATGATTCTATGATGAACCTGATCTTCCTTCTTTTGACGACTCATGTTTTTATCAACACATATTTACGCTTACCATTTTTATGTTTCTTTCCGTCTTTATTTTTATATGTATAAAAGCTTTGTCAATAAGAATTCATTCTTCGGACAATAAAGTATATTTTGATTTGATTTGATTTTGAAAGAACGTAGAAGAAGTTCAACAATTTTTGGGAATGGTGATGTATTATTCAAAGTTTATTCCAAATGCATCAGATATTCTTTATCCATTGAAGAGCCTCCTGCGAAAAGATGTTAATTTCAAATAGACAACTGAATGTGAAATAGCCTTTAACCGAGCCAAAAATGAAATATCTAGTGAACGAGTTTAGCAACTGATGCCAGTCCTCATGGGTTATCAGGAATTTTATCACAGCGACTTCCGGACGGTACTGAACGACCAGTTGTATTCATTTCAAGATCAATATCAAAGGCAGAAAGAAATTACAGTCAGATTGACAAAGAAGCTAGAGCAATTTTCTGGAGTTTCAAAATGTTATTCCAATACATTTACGGAAGAAAATTCGTTCTAGTTGTCGACAATAAGCCTCTAACAACTATCTTGAATCCAAGCAAACAAATGCCTCAGTTAACTGCTTCTAGACTTCTTCGATATGCTCAATTCCTCTTTGGATTTGATTACTCAATTGAATACCAGAAGTCATCCGAACATAATAATGTTGACTATTTATCAAGAAATCTAATCAAGATTAGTATCAACGAAGAACAGAAGATTGATGACGAATATATTCATAATACCAACACTATAAACCAAATAAGAACTGATATTGTTACAGCTCGAGAAATATCAGAAGAAACCAGGAAAGATCCAGACCTTTCAAAATTGAAATCATCAATAATTCTTGATGGAACAATTCGAGATCCAGAGTTATCACTTCAAGATGGTATATTATTTCGTGGTCATAGAGTAATGATTCCTAAGAAAATACAGCCTGCTATATTGAGAGAGCTTCATTCAACACATTGGAATCGTCGAAATTGGTTCAGAGTTGTCAACCATGTTGCGATATAAAGAAGAATCCTATGAAAGCACCAGTTCATCAATGGGAACCTCCTACATCAAATTGGCAGCGAGTACACATCGACTGTGCTGTGCCATTCTTGAATCATTATTTCTTTATAGTCGTAGATTCTAAATCTAAATGGCCTGAGATATTGATGTCTAAACAAGCTCCATCTTCTGCTAGTACCATTTTGTTCCTACGGGAAATATTCAGTCGCCATGGTTTACCCGAAACCTTGGTAAGCGATAATGCATCGATTTTCAAATCGACTGAATTCCAAGAGTTTTGTATACGCCATGGAATCTCTCAGAGAACAATTGCCCCAGGTCATCCCGCAACTAATGGACAAGCCGAGCGTTATTGTCAAGCACTTAAAGCAAAACTGAGATATATGATACTTGAACCAGGAACTTTGCATTAGAAGTTGCATGCATTTCTATTACGATACAGGGTGACACCGTTATCATGTGGAAAAACAACCTCAGAACTGGAGTGAGCTCTGACCACCCGGGGTGTTGCTGTATGTTTTTCGGGTTTTTCTACCGCTGAAAACTGAATATGCCATAAAAATCAGTAAGTCGCCCCGAAGCACCACGGCAAATAATAATAATAGCCGTCTTCTACCCGCACAGGCTCGTTTAAGTACACTTGATGAGGCATACGGGGAGGACATTCAGCTCGTAGACGGAAGCATACTACATCATCTGGATGCCGGAGAGACGTATATCTACCTAGGAGTGGAACAACGCCACTCCCAAGAGGTAACTACTGTTAAAAACTCTCTCCGCCGCAAGTATCAGCAAAAACTCCGACAGGTCTGGTCAACAAATATGCGTGCCGTTCCGATTCTACTTTACTACGTTGAAGTAATGAAATGGACTCGGAAACAGATGCGACAACTCGACGTAAAAACTCGCAAAATAATACATATTGCATCCTTGCATCCTAAATCGTCCGTTCCACGGTTATACTTCCCCAGACAACGGAAAAACCGTGGATTTTTGAGAATGGAGTGTCTACATAACAGAATGGTACTGGATGGAGCCTGTAAAGTCTTCAGTTCAGATCCCCGATGAACCCGGTTTCATATTCGACACTGAATGGACTAACCCAATTTCTGTCACCCAGTTGGAACCCGTTCAACAAAAAGCCCACCTCATAGCTGCGGCAAGTGAGAGTCTTCTGCAGCTACATGAGGCTAAGCCAATACATGGAGTCTTTTTCAAGAGCTTCGAAGACCTTGGCTTATCTAGAAACCTGATTTGTCAGGTCAAGTGGGCTGGAGTCGAAAACTGAGGGATTCATAATGGCCTGCCAGGATGGTGTCTTCAACACCCTCGTCTATCGTATTCGCGTGATGGGTATAGAGGTCCCTGACACTAGATGCAGAGCGTGTCGTGGAGCAGCTGAGACCATACATAATGCATTTGCTGTCAGCCTGTCCAGCTTATGCGGTCTCAGCCTATATCCACAGGCATAATACGGCGCTACAAGTGTTGTACTACCATATGCGACACTCGTACGGTATAGACGAGACATCGGTGCCGAATTTTTTTCAAAAAATTAAATGTGAATCAAACAACGTGGGAGGTTTCCACGTTGCTGGGTGGAAAGATGTAAATGATCAACTCGAACACTGTGCTGTTTGGTTGTATTTGTGAACTTTCTATGAACATTTTGAGTGCGTAGGTCGCCATTTATTTTATTTTTGGATTATAAAGAAATAAAACTAATCTATTATAATTTCACAGGTGTATTTATTTTTCATATTATGTCAAATAAATAATATCATACATACATACGTGCTCATGACACATTTAGCAGTAATAATTGTACATCTACATATTTTACAGAGAATATGTACATCGCATACTTTATTCTATCATAAGTAGGAGATTAATTTGTAAATGCTACTCCACTGAAGAAAAATAGGCAACCGGACTATGGACACATACCACAAAAATTGTTTTATGTGAAACATGAAAAACAGTATTTTACAGGCTTTTGAACATTTGGAAACATCATGTTGAACAAGTACAATTTAAATAATGTAATTTATTCACAAACATTTTTACTTTTTGAACTCGGTAACCTAATAATTACCAACTTGATATTAAACTGGTTAGGAATGTGACATACTAGCTGGTAATGTGCTATTGATCGACACAATTCCTATCACAATTAGATATTCAACAAATTTTTTATTTGAATAATTTACATCGACCACTTTGGATACAACATTATTGGTTAGTTGAAATTTTCTATATGACTGAATGTTCGTGAATAAAATATCATACATATACCTCAATATAATATCAACAGTGTCATACAATAGTTATCTCAGTTTGTGACAGTACTTTTACATCTTTCAGAAGGTATGTAATGTACTATTTATTTTATATTTGAAAAAATAATCCGGATGCCCAATGGGAATAATTCGAAAAATAAATAGTTATAGGAACATGGGCAGTAAAATATCATACATTATTCGAAAATACGTTATAAGCTACATAAACATTATTCAATCTATTATCACATAAAAATAAAATAGTTGCAGAACCATGCTGATATTTGAAGGGAACATTTGCGGCGTAACAATAATAAAAAACATGTTTTGTTGTAACTAATAGTGTAATATTTATCTTATAACAGATTAATTTTTATCCATCCTGTCGCTGAGAAATTTGATGAGTAGTCAGCTTATATAATATCATCTATATGAATATAAATGATGGAATTTAATTTAATTTTTTACAATTAAAAACGATTATTTGAAAGAGTATTGAGAGTTCCACTCAAATATCTATACAAAAATGTATAATCATCAACCCGTTCACTCATCTCAGTTCCACATGGATCTACAACAACTGTCTCATCAACACCGATAGAAAAGTTTATTCACAATAGAAATTCAATCAATATCTACAATATACAGACAACTTCTTCGATTTTCCTTATATGAACCGGGGTGTATAAATGTGAACGTGTTTTCTACACCAACGTACAATATTAACTTAGTTTTACAAATGAATTTTTTGGGTATGACGGTCAAAAATTCATTATCATGCTTTTGACGTATGATGGAAAAACTGCGTTTTCTTGCATGTTTGAAAACTTCAAAGTGAATTGATTAATAATGACTTTTTATTTTCTTCCACCTCTTTATTTCATATTTTAGTCCAATCATCCTATTGTTACAATAGATTTCCACATCTTTCCCAATACGTTATATCCCCTAAACTTCCTCAATCAGTTGTATCCTCTCAATTATATTTACAAACTTTAAACTGGACACAAATCCAGGCAAATACAGAATTACATTTCAGTTGCAAAATAATGTTATTTGTCTCAAGAATTGATGGCTTTGAACAATAATCAACCAATCCGAGCATGGCACGTTCGTATACAAGTCTCTAAAAGGCTTCTAAAGATTGTTACTAGATATATTAATCAAATTCAGTGAATTTTTTAAAAAACCAATAAATATTCCTCACACAGAATCGTAATTTAAAATTGAAATAAATTTTCAGTTACGAAATAGTTGTATAATTTGTATATGAATTATACTTGCTTTACCACACATATTTACTTAATAGTTATTTTAATTATGATATTCATAACAGAATATCCAAAATGTGTACAGGACTGTCTCGATATGTTTTTATAATTTTCAATTTATTCATCTGTCACAATCATATAACCAATATTCAGCCCTATGCTGTATCACTTCCGTTAAAAATAACGTCACCGTTATTCGACATTTCCCTTATTTTGCTATTGCTTGGTAATAGCAAAATAACGGAAATGGCGAATAACGGTGACGTTATTTTCAACGGAAGTGATACAGCATAGGGCTGATTATAGTATTTTAAGGGATATATACCGAGTCCATTAGGAATGATATGAATAATTTGATAGATTTTCGTTCTTTTTTATTTTTAAACAAAAAAGCGTGTACCTTTATGTATATTTCAGGATGTTAGAATTGAATTGATTATCTTCTTTGATGTATTTTTGAAGAGCTAAAAGAGTGATCGTATCTGTTCTGTAGGTAAACACGGAAATTGTCGATGGTACTCATTCACCGATGATGAATAATTTTAAAATATACCCTTCTCTCCAGTAATTCTACAGTGTAAGTAAGACAAGGAACAATATCGGACAAATTGCAACAACATCCTTAGCTACTACCACGACCTAAAACTTCTTGGACTTTACCTCCGTATCCTTCGTGAAAGACAAGCTTTCCCTTGAATGATTTAAGGAGCTCTGAATTGAAAACTACTTCACAGACTATTTTACCCCGCTAAACTTCGAAATACATCCAACCAACCAATTTTTACGATACCCTACGCAACTTTCCAGGAACGTGACGTAAAGTATTTCGAATAATTCGAGAAAATGGTCTGTCCATCCGCTGCACAATTCGCAACGTGTCGCTGATTGGGCAAAGTTAGCAGATTTCGAGTATCAGAGTGAGAACAAAGAAAGTTGATAACCAGCGAATAGAATCCAGTAAAATCCAGAGTGTATTCTAGCCATGATTTAAACTGATCTGTTGCTTTGCACTCGTTGATTAATGTTAATTGCAACGCGTAAATAAACGAACGAAATTTATTCAAGTGATTTTGTAGCGACTCGGGTTTCCAAGGAATTTTTAGATTGTCAGAAGTAGTGATATTATTGGATAGAGGCAGTTCCAAAAAAAATTGAGGAAGCCCAAGCGAATTCGTAACAGTTTGTATCGGATGCCAGGATATCATTGGATAGATACTTGAGGACAGTTATAGCGAATGCGCGCTCACTAAAACAGAAGCCATATGGAAATTTCTCAAGTTGCAGTTTGCCAACAACTTGTGGAGGAACGGACAGTAATTTAATCGAATAGAGAAAGACGATAGATTCAAAGAAAGGCAAAATTTACGGGATCGGTTACGGAAAATAAAAAAAAACAAGTGGAAATTTCACAAAAAAAAAAGATAAAGGTGGGAAATGAACATAATCGTCTAAAAAAAAGCTTACATAAATAGAACAAGAAAAAAACCTGCTTTGATAGATTCTTACTAGAACATCAGAATACTGTTGAAGAAAGTTGAACAGCCAGCTAATAGCATATAGAGAGTTACACATAAACAAATATTTACCTACTTCAGTATTTCTCTACATCCATCTCGTAATACAAGAAGTACTTTGACAAACTCCAGGAGGTGATTCCTCACAATAGTCTAATATGAATTGTCCAAATAAATATTGATCCGGAAACGCTTCGTTTCCGAAATAGAGTGTTATTTTACTTTCGTTTTTTTAATAATTTTCGAAATACTGGCCTCAATTGAACGAGGTGTCGAATTTGGAACCTGATGTTATTATTGCTCTTACTCGTAGGGGGCGCCATCTACACGTCTTTATCTTCTTTGAATACTCATAATTTTTTGAGCGTACTTCCAGCATAGAATCGATATCTCGTAAAAAAGCGACCCTTGTTAGAAGTCGCTATAAGCAACCGATTTCTAGATATTTGGACTTGAAAATTTCAAGTTGATTATTTGGTAATCGATGTATGTTGAAATTATTATCATTATTTTGCATTTTTCAAAAGTATACTTAGGAAATGAATTTGACGTTTAAGTAAGAAGTATTTGATGGTAATTACATATTATGTGACAGTTAAACGTTTTCTTGGAGTTTCTGTGAATTTCGAAACACACATTTTTAAAAAACATATTTTTAAACAATAATGCTAATTTATCCGATATACAATTCCAGTCGTGGTCCCTAACATAGGTGGACCCCGCACTAACTGCGGACTACCGTCCTCGGCCGTAATTATGACCAGGACCTAAAATTTTTTGTCTCAACTTTTACCATTTTTTATGTTTATAACATTTAAATACTTTGAGACTTTTTTCGACTACAAACCGATCTGCTTGATGTAACCAACCCTTTTCACTGATGATGAAGGATTATTCCTACGAAACATGTCTGAGCTGATGCAAGTCTTCCGACTACATCTTTATTAAAGATTGATTTTTGGTGGAGTTGAGTGATAGTTTTTTACCTTACAGTTGTCATTGATAATTGATAATTACTACTTTCTTACACTCCGACTGAATGGCGCAACTTACAAAGAATTTTTAGAAAATGAATTGCCGAGACTACTTCAGAATGTACCATTAGAAAATCATATCCGCACATGGTTTATGAATGATGGGGTTCCGGCTCATATTAGCGTTGTAGAGGGAATTCCTTAACACTGTCTATTCAAATTAATGGATTGGTAGGGGTGTAGAAGAATCTAACCAGGCGTGAGCACCAACTTCTCTGGATCTAAACCCGCTAGTTTTTTTTTTTGGGGAACATTTGAAGTCACTAGTTTATAAAACTCTAGTAATAAACGAGGAAGATCTAAGAATCCGAATAGTAGACTTCTGTGAAGCAATAAACAACACACCAATAATTTTTCAGCGGGTACGAAATTCAATAACTAGAAGACTAAATGCCTGTATCTTCGCTCGAAGTGGACACTTTCAACATTATAATGATGATATTTCTTGTAAATTTTATTAAAACAAATCCTGATTTTGTAATAGAATAGGTTGCGCCCCCTACAAACAAAACAAAACTACTTGAACGTAATTCATTTCCTAAGCATTCACGTGAAAAATGCAAAACAATGGTAAATAATAATAATAATAATAATAATACTCCCTCATAAACACTCCATAAACACTCGTTGAGTGTACCCAAAGGCATAGCCTGTGCGGGTAGAGGACGGCTATTATTATTATTTGCCGTGGCGCTCCGGGGCGACTTACTGATGTTTTAGGTGATGTATTCACTTTTCAGCTGTAGGAAAACCCGGAAAACCTACAGCACCACCTCGGGTGGTCGGTGTCCACTCCAAGCTAGCACTAGACGAGATTGGCATCTAGACAACTCACAATACACTTGCATTTCAACAAGGCATGCGGCCGCCTATCGATCCGATATAAAGTAGTTGAGAAAAATTCTCGTACCTACATCGGATTCGAACCGACTATCGCTATGCTGGAGTTTCGAACGGCCTGTGCATTAGACCGCTGATCCACCGACCACCATAACAATATGAACGGTATTACTCAAAATGGTAATAACTTCAACATGCATCGATAATGAAATAAAAAAATTTATTTTCTGAGTTATAACTCGGAATTTTAAATTGAAGATTCCGAGTTGCAATTCGGAATTTCGAGATATAACTCGTAATTTAGATATTTAAAATTCTGACTTATATCTCGGAATTCTACTGCAAAATTCCGAGTTGAATCTCAAAATTCCGACTTATATCTCGGAATTTCAAACTTCCGAGTTGTAACTCGGAAGTTTGAAATTCTGAGTTATGACACAGAATTTAAAAAATATATTTATTTTTCTATTCCAGGTGTCGCTTCCAGGGCTTCGTAAATAATCGACTTGAAATTTTCAAGTCCACATATCTAGAAAACGGTTCTAAACTTCTAACAAAGGTAACTTTTTTACGTCTATATGATGGAAGAATCGATTTATTTACTGTAAAATGTCGTAGAAGTACGCTACAAAATGTTATGAATCTTTTAAAAAGAAAAATCAGTTTCGAATTCGACAACTCAAAAAATTTCTCAATACCAATTTTTCATCGATTGAGGTCAGTATTTCGAAAGTTACCTATTTAAAAATAACGAAAATAAAAATTAATATTCAACACCCTGTATTTTGGAAACGAAGCGTTTCCGGATTTACATTCATTTAGAAAATTCATATTAGAATATTGCGACGGATCCCGGAGTTTGTTAAAGTACTTTTGAATCACCTGTATTCGTAACGATACGTTCTCGAAGCAATTGTTCAATGAGTCTCCAGTCAGAAAGCGATTATTTTTAGCTCCTGGTGATTGTTTAAAGTTTTTAAGGTGGCTTGAACATTTTAACTTCCAATGAATAAAACATGAAGTTTCCCCAGGCTGGGAAGTCGAGAGTTTTGCTGAAAGTTTATATTCGCTCATACAAACCAGCTACGTGCTACAAATAAATGTTTGGATAGATATAAAAATAACAAAATATCACGACTGTTAATTGATTCACAAATTTTCATACATGAGTTTCGATTAATCGAAATAGTGATACAATCGAAAGGTTTTCCATATTCCTGCGACAATAATACCTAATGAAAAAAAATGTGGATATTTAAGATTAGAAATGTGAAATCGATTAATGTCAAAATCTGATTTAACTATTAATTAATAATGCATGTGCAAATTTTGTAATGTTCTGAGATGATCTTGAAAATCAGTAGGAATGAAACAGGATGGGTATTATTCTCAAATGTTTAGAGGAGAGGTTGTAAACGTCAGGAAAAACAACAATGAGTTTCAAGAGTACATGATGGAGGTGGATCCTGTGCAGAAGGTGTCCAAAAACTGTAATACTGTCCACAACCATTACGGGAGAATTTCTACAGCTCCACCTTTCGAGTATCTTCACAACTTGCATTTTGGCTACTGTTGTTGATCAGCCCCATCATGGAAAAACTGAGAAATAGATAACAGAAAGGGATTTACCGCCCTAGGATATTCTTACGATGTAACCCAAATGTACCTGTATGGGAAGAGGACGTCTATAATTATTACGTGACGTGGCGCTTCTTGGCGACGTATTGATTTTTGGTGGCGTATCAATTGTGCAGCCGTAGAAAAAGCTTTATAACCTACAGCACCACTATGGGTGGTCGGTGGGCATTCCAAGCAAGCATTTTATACCAGGATCTAATAATAATTATGATAGGTCTTCATTTCCCACATGCACCAACAAAAAAATAGAAGCACAAAGAATAAGGTCTATATGCACCTAGGCAACTCACATCACACTTGCTTCTCAACAAGACATCGCTACGGATACAAAGGAGAAGAATTTTTCTTTCCCACCGGTTTCGAACCATGCAGGTTCTATACTAGCAACAAGTTTCAACGGCCGACACCTAGACCGCTGAGCCACCGGCCACCTAATAAGATGAGAAAGGACGCAATAGCTCAGAAGCATTTGCCAAGAAGAGGATAAGAAGAAACTTCAAGGTGAATAACTGACTGTATCATATTGATAAGTTGGGAGGAAACGGCAATCAGGCTAATTTATACCAACATCTGGGGATTTTAACTCAGTATGACCCATTGGACGTGTTTGCATGATACTGCGTCCTTCAATAACATAATATGCAGTATGGTGGCAAAACTCAGCAGTAAACAATCTCAACCAGAAACAGAAAATAACGTGTTGGGAAATGCTTCGAGATTGAATTCGATAGCAGGAATTATTCCACTATTGTTGTGCAAATAACGTGATGGGGACATGATCAATCCTGAGGACAGTGGACGATTTCAGGTCACAAGGTATTACTAATGTGTTAAAATTTCATGTTCAGGTCGGCGTTGGAAACCCTGACGAACCTGCTTGGCAAGAATTAGCCAGTGTATATCTAGCTTCTAAACAATCCATCACTTACTAGGAGAATGGGCGCTGTTCAAAAAGCAACGGGAAAATATCTATTATAGAATCATGCGAGAGAAAAATTCAAAAACCACGAATTCCGAGCAAAAACAAAGTAAAGGTTGCAAAAAAATCTAAACGTTATTTTGCAATATTAATACTATGCTTCTCATTTACAAAACACTTTAATAGGTACGTAAACTTCCTGAAGCACATTTCATTTTATCAGTAGGATTTCTAATATCTCACTGATAAAGATAACTTGGTTATGAAAATGTGCATTTAGGAATAAGTATAAAAAGTGTTTGGTATTTTATTTATTTTTTATTTTATTGTTGAGAGTTGTAAGATTGTACCAAAACTCTGTGTAGGCTGTGATTACTTAAAATAAAACAATGCCCAATTTGAACTCAAATCCAACTAGATGATAGTTCTTATATCTTTTTTATCGAATATATTGTAAAATATATTTGCTCCCTTATTGGTAGATTCAATCAATCAAGTAGCAACTGAAAGTTATTTTGTTCGAATTAACCAAACAGCCTATGTGATAATTTTTTGTAGTTTTCTTGATCACACTTATTTTTTTACAACTTACTGTGGGCGATATTATTAATAGGATTGTGTTGTCAAAATGGTTTCAACGACTTATTCGACTGAACACGATTGAAGAAGGCGGTGGTGTGTTGTGCGAGGGGCCTACTTGTGATAAACCAATTGAATAAATGTGGAAATTATTTAACGGTTCCTTTTGATTGAGCAATATGATGAAGTGAAGAAAATAAAACGTTCGACCATTTAAATCACTCCGTTTACATGGTAGTTCATATAAGTTCAATCCTTTCAGTTTTTCGAGATTTGAAAAAAAAAATCTCGAAGCCATTCATGGTATTTCACAATTCCGAAAAACGATGCTTGTTATTTCAGACTAGCGAATTCAAGCAATGTGTATACTCACAATTATTATATCATATATTTCACCAATTGCACATAATCGGGAACACCTTCAAGTTAAGTTTTCCGCCGAATAATCATTTTAAATATCAGTCTTTATATTTACAGCATCTAAAAACATACACCCTCAGTATTTCTGTCCCACACAATCCGGTTGATAATATGTGGCTGGTGATCTATAATTAGGAGGGCTGGGAGGCACTCCCGTATGTCGGAACCCTGATAGCTGACAACTCGGAGCTGCACCGTTATCGAATATAATGTCCCTATAACCCGTCGCCGACTCTGGGGACGTTTCCGGGCTGTACCAAGGGCTGTAGCGAGGCGTTGCCTCGTCGGCTATGCTGTACTGGTGTTGGGGTGTCGCACTGGGGCAGTAAGAGTACATGCCTGTAACAAAAATAGGGCATTTTTATTTATTCAGATACAAAAAATGGCATATTTTGAGTTATACTTAACAACGAAATTAAAATTTGATCACCTGCAGAGATCTATCGTTCTCTTTCACAAATTGTTATCAAAATTCATGAATTGATATCGCCGTTACAACAATTGGAAATGAAACAAACTTATATGCATATCAATGATGCTAAATTGTGAAGAGCTTTCGTGGCCATCGTTACTTACATGATGACTTTTTGGATTGTTAGGCCGACGTGCATAACGAGTCAGCCTTGACGATTCGTCAACATGAGTAGTTGGCATTCTAATTTCTCGAAAAAAAGGACGTCTGGGTAATACAGTATATAGAAAATCAACACACACTGATCGGCATCTCCACAAGACATCAAACCATCATCTATATGCCAAAGACAAGGTATCAATAATTGAGACATTAGTAGATCTATTCAGAAGAATTTGCGAACCCGAATACCTGGAAGCAAAACTGAAACACCTGAGAAATGCTCTTCTTTCTAACGGGTACAAATTAGGCGATATCTAGAGATGTATGAAACACAGAAGAGAGGATGAACACGAAAGAATCGATAGTAAACCAAATGACTGCCCAGATAGTGAACCGAGTAGCAGTCAGACTAACACCATCAAAAGAAAAGTATTCCAACCGTATGGTCCCAGATTTACAGATCGGATTGGATGTATTATACGGAAATATGAGATTAAAACTATATAAACCTTCGAAAAAACTGAAATCTATTTGAAATCATGAAATCAGCGAAGGACAAACGAGACGTGCTAAGCTCTTCTGGGGTATATTGCGCATTCCATGTTCCTGTGGCAGCGTTTATATCGGAACCACAAAACGTTCCATTGAATCCAAAATCAAAGAGCCCAAGGCCAATTGTCGGTTAGCACATGAGGAAAAATCTGCTATCGCAGAACATACTCTCAACAACGATTATCACAGAGAAGTGAAATTTGAAGCAACCCAAGTCATCTCTTCAACATCGTTCATTACCCAAGACTCTTCCGGGAAATAATTGAGATCCAGAAAAACCACAACTTCAACAGAACTGAAGAAGGACTATAACTGAAAAAAGTTTGGCTACCAGTTCTCAAAAATACTGCAGTACTACGGTACGAACGACTCGATAAGGTTATCTAACGCTATGGACCAATCAGAAGTAAGAATCGCAAATCAATTAATAAGTAGCTGTTATCTGAAAAATCTCTTATGAGAATGTCACTCACTCGTGTAGGTGAAACGTCGAGTCTAACCAGTTGTGAACGTCGGGCTAAGAACCTTAAAAGTCATCATGTAAATCAATTATGTTCTTCACATAAGACGTTGTCATATTGGTATTAGGTACTTGATTTTTTTTGAGAAGTATATGGGCTCATACCATTTCTACTTGTTTTGGTTCAACTGAGTCCAACCTCGTCCAACTCAAAACTGGAGTAACTTCTTGAAGATAATCGTGTGTTGATTTTTTATGACTTTCGACGTGGATTAATTCGAAAATAGTGCGACCATCAACGTAATATAACTTTTGTTAATAATGTCCCATACTCAGTTACTTCATGTATGTTGGTTCAATGCATTTGGGCGTGGTTCGTTAACAATAAGTATATCGTGAGCGAACTGATATAACAAGATCGTTATGTGAGTCATTATGAAATCTA
Organism: Chrysolina americana; assembly: GCA_958502065.1. Taxonomy (NCBI): domain Eukaryota; kingdom Metazoa; phylum Arthropoda; class Insecta; order Coleoptera; family Chrysomelidae; genus Chrysolina; species Chrysolina americana. The sequence goes on from OY293419.1 coordinate 39,441,897, forward strand.
AGCACCCTTTTACATTACATTAGTCTATTTAGACCTGACAAAACTTGATGCGCTTGTGCGTTGGATTTGGCATTATCCTTCAGAAAAACAATTGCTCATGTTGGTTAGTCATGACTCAAAATGAATTCCCAAGAAATGCAATTGCGTTCCATCCAAAACTGTTTACATTCAAGTCCAACAAAATTAGTTTGCGCTCAAAGCATGCTGAGAAGCATATGGTCACCTGTGTTTCCGAAAAAATTGGCCATTTTGCAATTCTAGCTTCAAAGGTTTGTTTTATAACTTATTCTTTTGCAGATATAAGAAAAAACATTACGCGATGCCACATCATTACTAACAATGGCAGCACACATATCGATGGAAACAATTGCCTTTTTGAGTATTCAAAACATTGATAGGTCTTTCACCCTGTAGTCCTGACTTGGCTACAGATGATGTCTTTTTGTTTTCTCGCGTTAAGAGAACATTATGTGAACAACAATTTTTGACGCCCGATGAGTTCAAAACCCATGCTTTGGAAATACCTCATTCGTTATTGTGATATGAATACAGATGCCAGGGTATGTAAAAATATATCAAATAACTGGGTAGGTAAAAAACTTCCAGTCAAATGCACGAAAAATCAATCTTTAAGAATCACGAGATGTAGTCGGAAGACTTACATTAGCTGTTTCTCCACTACAAACCGATCTCAATGTAACCATTACTGATGATGAAGGATTAATCCTTCGAAACATGTCTGATGAGCTGATGTAAGTCTTCCGACTATATACATTTCACAATTATTGAAGACTGATTTTTGGTAGAGTTGATTGAAAGATTTTTACCCACCCACTGTAAATTATGGATGGCCTCCGTTGGGTATATTGAACATCAAAAATAATATTTTGAAAAACAAATTTCCAACAAAGTTTCTATGCCAAACATCTGTTTTTGTCAAGTTGTCGCAATTCAATTACCAAGCAATAGCAAAATAACGGAAATGGCGAATAACGGTGACGTAATTTTTAGCGGAAGTGATACAGCATAGGGCTGAATATCCTAACATATTAAATTGTAATATACAAAACACCGTACCAACATTTAAAAAACTTGGTATTTACACACAGTTTTCGTCCAATTAGTGGAGGCGAAAACTTAAACTGTTATAATTATTATAACTTTGAAAAAACCTTCAAGGTATCAATCAATCCAATATGTTTTTCTCCGTAACTAATATTATCACATTCACTTTCTAACATTTACAGGAGCTTTACACAAATACTGCAACTTCAATAATCTTTATACGATCATTGATGAAACTATTTGACGGTGATCCACGGACTTCAAACACACGATAACGCTCATTTATGAATGTTTCAAGACCAAACTACGTAACGTAAAAAAAATCGAGTTATGTTTTATGGTGCCGCTTTGTGCAAGTAATATTCGTGAATTACACGTTGAGTTAACTATTCATTTTCAAAAAATTATTAGAGAATAATTTTGAATTGATTAATTTCTGAAACATTTTCATGAAAGAATAAAGAACAATTTCAGAAGTCGAATAAGAGTTCATTTTACGAAATATTTGAGGTGATTAGCAATCGTTGAGGGTGCAAATTTGAACGAGTTCTAAGTTTCTGAGAATGAAAGATTGAGAGATCTAGATGAAATGAAATAAATAAATTTGATATACAAACGAGTCACCCAATTATAGATATTGAATGAAGAGGGTTATATCAATTTTTGTATTGCCATTGCTTGCATGCAGAAGAAGGTTGCGTTGGTGATTTGGGACAAAATTATATTAACCTCAAACTAGTACCAGTAATGGTTAAACAAGAGAGTGAATGAAGTATTCGTGACTAAAGTCTAGGCCAGCGGTAAACATCATTGAAGTTTAAGAGGTATGGAACCAGGAAGCAAACGATGGTGCCATCAGAATTGTTCGTTGGAGAATCAATCACAAATAAAATTGAGATGGTACTTAGATACAATTTTGCGATAAGAGTTACAGAATTATCATTGAAAATTGTGTTGAATGCAAAGTAGAAATATATACTGTTAATGGTGAGTAATTGAGGAAATGATGCCTTCAATGATTTCTATTTGAAATTGAATTCAAGAAAATTAACCACGCATTAAAAACTTTGATTGAACAGTTCATAATAAAGTGGTAGGTAAGAATACTTTTTAAAACTAGAAATGAAATAACTTTTTTTTTCCTTTGCCGATTGAGATAAATGACGTTCTATTCAGCACTAGCGTACCCAAAAGTTTCTTTATAGGAAAGAGGAAGTTCAACATGTAACATGTGAAACGTGTATTGTTACAATTATTAAAAACATATCATCTGTGAAATATATTAATCTGACTGAAAAATTAAATATTCTTAAATAAAAATTGAAAAAATGTTTTGATTATTTCAAATAGGAAAATACCTACAGATGTAGTTCAATGTCCAACGTGGCTTCAGTCGAGGAAGTATTTTTTTCTGTTAGATATTACAAAAAAGTTTCCATTTCAGTCGTAGGTATTTCTCAATAAAAAAAATCAAAACAGTGGAAAGTTGCGGCCAAAGTTTGTATGTCAGTCGCAGATGATTCTATATCTGACATTAGGGACATCATGTTCATATTTTCATTAAAATCATTTCTCTGACATATTGTCTTGGGATAAGAGCCCGACCTCCAAACAAACTCGTGGGTGCGTCAGTGCTTTTCAGTGCCCTTTGTTCTCAAAAATATTTTCAGCAACTTCTTAAACAAGCTCATCGTAACATTTTCTTTGTTTTTTGTTGATGTACCTAAGTTAATTCTAATTCTATCCGACAACGGATCATAACATTTGTATAAAATGATGAGACTAATTTAGATATTTTTATGAAACCGGCATCTATCTCTGTTATTCCCACTGACTGTACTTAGTTCAATGTTTTGATGTTGTAACCAATATCAATTAGAACGTATTCTCATTCAATCACTTTATAATATTTTTCATTGGCAGCAAGCGACCTAATAATTTGGTTCTTGTGTCGCAAACAATGCGTGACAAAGTATTTGTCCAGGAACCGCATTCTCAATTCTTTCGAATGAAAGGTGAGAGTGTTTTTTTTAAGATTTATAAATATAAGGTTATGTGGTATGTAATATGTATATAGTGTTCTATCATATTGTGCTATAACACCTAGTGAATCTCTAATCACGCTTCATCACGACGAGTCCATTGAAAATCATCTGAAACAATTGAATTTTCTTTATTTTTGGACCTGAGATAGAATTAGAGTGTGACAATCGTTTTTATGAAATATCATCATTTGACAGAATAATGACGTCACTTTGAGATGTTATTAGTCTGCCGAACGATGGGTTTCCACAAACTTTGTTCAAATCAAATTGTTTGTAAGTTAAAATCAAGTTGTTTGTAACTTATCTAGATGCCAATCATAGTGAGAAGGGGTTCTTAAAACAATTCTTGATTGAAACATGTTTGTCCACAATGAAGGTTGATTTTAACCTTATCTCATAAATTACACGAAGTTTTCGTTCTCGAACTTTCCAGTGTAATAGTGAGTACAATGTTTGTAGACGACTCCATAGTGAAAGTAAGAGTTCACATAACAGTCGGTTGAAAAAATAAAACCAAATGTATGGACGACATTTTGAGCTGATGCAAGGTTACACATTCTCATAAGAAAACAATCGTTCGATCATTTCAACTACTTATAATTAGGTATGTTTATCAGTATTAACAAAATGTGATATATGCTGCAATCGTGGTGAATTATATTGCAACTGTTACATATAATTTATTTATGATAATCGAAAGATGGTGAGACAAATGAATTATTTTTCCAATTCAAAGTGGATGAATTTCGCCTTCACCATTTTCATCGTTCAATTAGGACTGACAACTGTGGGAACAACGAATACGTCGGAAGGTTGAAATATCCGTCTTTCCTATAATCCCTCAAGGTATAAGATATAGGACACATACATTGTGTTTCACTTCTAATGGAACACCCCAGCAAATAGATTTTCCGAAGAATTCTAAATTTGATAGAATCGACGAATGAACCAAAAATGTTCATATTGAACTAGAAGGAATCATTTCAAATGACATGCACTGCCCACCAGCGGCCTGCAAAAGAACCACAGACATTTCCAAAATATCATAGCAGGAGGCAAAATAGATCAAAAATGACTTCGGATTCATAGCAACCATTTTTCACTACTATACACTTTATCTTTACCGAAATCAGCTCTAAAAAATGCAAATTTGTCTTACTTTTCATGAAATCGTCCCCGTAACGCCCGCAACTGCCGTAATTTTGAAAAAGAACTTTGAAATTCACAGAATTTATAGGAATGCACAGTGCTACGTCGAAAATCATAGAAGTTACCAAGACATTTCCACGAGAACTAAAACGAATTGATTTTTTAGGATTTTTCTTTTTCAGGAACAAAGTTGATCAGTAGTAAAATATTGCATTGATTATGACTCCGCAGACATTTTCGACTTATATTGCCTCATATTGTGATTTCGGGAATTCACCCATACGTGGTCATTTTGTATATATTCAGTTGATATATCAATTCTACATAATTCTCCGCGATAAAAATGATGAAAATTGCATGAGAAATATGACACTTTATATGACCGAAAACAACTAGGTAAGTACTCAAATCATGGATACTTGCAATCACATTTTTGAATTTTAGTCATAATTTTAAAGTGGATTTTTTATACCAATGAAATTTAATTTTAGATTATTCGGTATCTAATCATGATTGAAAAACACGGTGACAGTATTTTTCTGCAGGCGTCAAATATCTAAATCCAGGGAAATTGACATGAAAAATGTATTGAATTTCAAGATATTTTTCGAGAAAACAATCATCTTTAATGTAATTTATAGTTTTGAAAGTTAACCACTTACCACCAGAAGAGTGCAATCTCGCCGAATTTGAATAACTAATCGCTTGATCCCTACTTGTCATCAAACTATCTACACTAAAAGCAGCCGCAGTATCCATGGCTTGAAGAGACGCAGTCACGTCACTCATTATATGTTCCTGATGTACGATAACGGATTTCGGATCCCCATATTTGGAACTCATACAGTGATTGATTTCCGTATTTGGCTCCCGTTTCGGTTTGCACTCCAATTTACTTTTGGCGTCATCCAACGGCTTCTCATCTCGTTTAGCCACGGATGTTGGGGAGTCAGACTGATGCTGTTGTCGTTTGATCTGCTCTTCCTTCTCCCTGAGAGCGTCCTTTTTCTTAAAACGCCTCCTACGCCTCAAGTACGAGCCGTTGTCGAACATGTTGTACGAATCGGGGTCCAACATCCAGTAGCTTCCTTTTCCCGGCTTTTTGTCGCTTCGAGGAACCTTTACAAAACACTCGTTTAGGCTGAGGTTGTGTCTGATTGAGTTTTGCCAACCCTGTCTGTTTTCCCGATAGTAAGGAAATCTCTCCATGATGAACTGATAAATTTCGTTGAGGGTGATTTTTTTATCCTGGGCGTTCTGTATGGCCATAGCAATCAAGGCTATGTACGAGTAGGGTGGTTTGACCATATCTTTAGCAGTACTGAGAGGATGCTGTTGGTGGTGCCAAGCAGCAGCTGCGTATCCATATCTGGAATATTGCTCGTACGCGTAAGGATTGGACGCTGTAACCGCAGCAGCTGCTGCCGCGGAAGAATAGCCGCCTCCATATCGGTTGTAAGCTGTTTGATGTTCCGTGAAAATATTGTGCATGTTAGAAGAACCCGGCACCACTTGTTATATACACAAACGCCGAAAAAACAAACAAAAGTCAAAAGTTCTAGCTGGTGATCGAAAGGCGTCGGAGTTTTCTAAAACGAAAACACCACTGTTATTTTAGCAGTATGGTACGTTTCGTGTTTTCATTCCAATCAATCTTCCGAAAACAAGTTTGCGCTCACTTATTATTATGATACACAACATAGGGCAGTTTACACAGAGATTAAGTAAAAACAGAGTATGTTGCTTCTTGCCGGGACACAATGTTACTAGTGAAAACAGACCGGCTAGGGCAGGGAGCCGTTTAAATTAGGGACGGACTGCGCGCACTGGGGACTCTCGACACTCCTTCGCTACCACAACCAATAGTGTACCGCACGGTAGCTGACCCCGCCCCAAATCAATCAGGCTACCATTACAGCAGTGCTTTGTTAGAGCTTCTGTCAGGAAATGCGCACGCCTTTCGCTGATTTTTTTCAGTAAAAACGGGAAAGCAAAAAGATTCCCTTGCGACTCAAAATATAATATCAACAAACCCCTTCGAAATTATCAAGGATGGCCTTTAGTTTATTTTTGCGAACACAAATACCGACAAAAGTTTGTGTACCTTGGCAGGCTCCGGAGAGAACGGACGCGCGCCAGAGAAAACAATCGACGGTATTCAGATAAAGCACGGCCAACTTCAGCAGTAGTTCGCGGTTCAGATAGAGATTACCTCCGTTTACGGTTCTCGGAAAGATAGTAATGAGTACCAGTTGTTGAACAGGCATATATTCCAATGGTCTCATTCGCGGCAAAGGAATTGCGTGTAGAAATCATGTGAAGAAATTGAAATCAACAAGACCCAAACTGCGATGATACCTACTCATCATGCTTAAAAGGGGTGAGTCTTACATGTGAAAATTCGAATTCTGTTCAGCTGTGAAAATCATATTTCCGTTTTCGGACACGCTGCATCGCAGGTATATTTGCAAATTTCAAAATACTCGAAAGGCAAACGCAGAAGAACATTTTTTTTTTCTGCAAACTGATATTTCATTACTTATATTAACGAAAGTATCACTGCTGATTCCAACTATTATTTGTCTGAAACGAATAATTTCAATGCAGTCGAAGTCTCCTTTTCTCCACAATTGGCGCTTACGATGGTATATATCCTCCTGGAGGAGAATTGCACAAACAGATGTCAGATGTAATTCAAAGTTCGTAGGGGGAAGTAGGTAGTTTTTTCTAATAGATATTTGATTCACATTTCACACGTTGTGGAGAGAAGGGGATTTCAACTTCGTCAAAATTATTTGTTTCATTCATTTGAAACAACCCCCACAAAATTGTTTGTTCTTCATTCGAATTAATGTATATTACTTGTCTGTTCAATAAAAATTCTTTCAAACAAACAAAAGTTCAGTTGAGCTTTCCAAATTATTGATGAGAGCAGTTCGGAAGAATCATTTTGTTGTATAATAATTTGTGAACCGAAGAATGGTCAGAAATCTCCATGCTTTTTCGAAGAAAAAAACCTTTTTTTTCGTTTTTTTTTGTACGAGTTACCGAAGTTTTCGGAGAGAACCCCTCAAATATAGAGCTTGTGCAAGCAAGGGATATTCGGGACCTACAGCCTACAGCTTACGTCAAGTGGATTCCGAACCACATTAGCTCGGTGGCAGGCGGAGAGGATCAAACCCAGGCCGCCTGAATGGGACTCAAACGCTCTAACACCACGACCACTTCGCTTTACAATAAAATCAAGACATCATTTCTTCTAAAACCTCCCTTGAAAATTGAATTTTCCTCTTTTAGGGATGAAATTAAATAAATACAGGTATTTTTTTCAATCTATATTATCATTATATGTATATTATTTTTCAACAGGTACATTAACAAAAATTGATAATTATTATAGGACAATGAAATAATTAAATGTACAGCTTGTAACAATACTGAAGTGAGTTCGAGACAAGAATTCGGTGAGAATGATATTCGTACTGCAGTTCAAAGAAATGGTGGAGGGATAAGTTGTCGATAAAGGATTTCTTTTGTTGTTATTCAATTTCTGAAATATTTGATAACGGCTGAGTGAGAGTACCTACCTGTCATAAATTGATTTGCAATTTGACTTTTTTTGACAGTTGATTAATCAACATGTCATTCCGCCATGCATGTCGAGCGCCAACCACCATGTTTCTTTAATATTAAAATGTCTCCTCTCGCATTTGCTAAAAGAAACGGAGATTTTCCTCTCAAACTATATGTCCGGCAAATTGTTCTGGATTATTCATCATTAATTACTGGTATCAAGTACTGAGTAGTGCTTCGACAATGAACTTATTAATCTCCACTCTGAAAAAAACAACAGCTTTCTTGGGCTTATAAGTCTCTGATTTCTTTGATAATATGCTAATAACTTGGGGTAAGAACTTCATATCTGTATATTTCTTTATCGAAATTGTGGAACAGATATTTGACCATAATGGTCTTTGCGAGTTTTAGAAAATACGCCAAAATTACCTTTTACTATTTATTTTTTATTCTTTCTCTAGTTCATTTCACTAGAATAACATAGATAGATTTTTTCGATAAAGGACACATTCAGCAATTTTGTATGTTCCTGTAAGTCGTCGGGTATAATTTTTTTCCGGCGACCTCGTATTAACATGTCTCTTTAATATTTCTCAATGCGAAGGAAATCGACCATTAATGGCCCCTATATAACTGGATGGTTCATCATTAATGCATTAATCGACCATTAATGACGCCGTTTAATGTTCGATATCGTAGCTCAGCCGTAAAATGCGATTGTACAGTTTCTCTAATTGTACAATTACAAATATTAATAATAATGTATTCAAATTAATGAAAAATTATATATTTTTTTCAATATAGCTTTTATCTTCTGTTCATTTTGTTGATTCAATATCTTCCAATAAAGTATTCATTCGTTTAAACAGTGAGGTCGATGGAAAATATTGTAATAAACTCGTATATTAAATGGCGATTAATGATCTCGAACATTAACGCGCTCGCTTCGCTCACGCGTTAATCGTTTGATTCGTCTATATTTACACATAAATATATTAAACTCAGTATCAAATTGATATGGACGTCAACATTACATTTAAAATGTTTGATGATAATTATTCGTAACTATGGATACGAATTTAAAGTCTTGAGAGTTTCAAACTTATTTATTGTTTTCATTGAAATATATAAAACTACTGAAACACTATTTTCGTTAATAATTTACGCTGGAGGTGTGAGAAAAAGTCTTATGTTTCACACTGGAGTGTATCTACTCCTCACTTTGCCTTTGGTGCCCTCAAGCCCTATGGGCCCTCGCATGAGGGAAGAAAAGTGACGCTTTCCTCCCCAGTTGAACAAATAGCTATTTTTCTATGCTACCTGCAATAGTTGTAGCAAGCATGATTGTGAAGTTACTATCACCATATATTCATATTTCTAAAGGCACTAAATCTTTTGAGCCTCATTCGCAAATTTCCAAACACTTTTGTTAATTCTAATTTCATGTGCCTAAAAATTCGTTTCCTCAGATCAACAAACTTTATTTCTTTGTGATGATATTTAATACCACGAATATTTTAATTTTTCGGATTGCAACACGATAACTACATCCAATAACTTTATCCAATACGATTTATTGAGGGGTACATATTTGGGAAAGAAAATATACTTTTGTTGTTTTTTCTGTTAACCAGCTGTCGTACCTACGAAAGACAGCCCTCAGAAGTCTAAACTTGTACGAGCCAAGAATTAACGAGGTCTTGAACCTTTAACGTGCGATTCCTAGCTGGATCAACAAATCTCAGTGTCAATTCAAATCTCCTAGAAAATAATCGTAGGAAATGTGTGTGTTTGATATTCGAAATATAATGGAAAAACTACTAAAAATTATTAGTGTTACCCTCTCTTGGAAAAATCACTTACCAACGAGCTATTTCACTCTCCGTCAATGGCTTATGATCCATACAAATCCGATCTTCCTTGACATATCTTTTCGAATCGTGGAAGGTAGCTCCTAAAAATGTATCAAAACTTTTTCGTTCTGTCCAAAAATAAGAGCAATTCCTCTCATTTGTGATAGGGCATTCATATACTCGCTTACTTTCCAGGAACACCGCAGAAAAGTCTCTATTTTATATGTATTTAATGTAATAAAAGTAATCTTATAATAGTATAAAGTAATTTATTTATGTATACACTGAATATTATTCTAATTTATTTTCACAACTGACAATGCAACACTTTTTTGTTGAGGTAAACTGTAAATCGTCTACTATGTATAGTATATTATTTCTATGGTAAACTGTAACTGCCATCTCTGGGCCAGAACCCTGTATTTATACCCGCAGTAAACTTCTTTTGGAACATTCCAGATACTTCGAGAGACAAAAAGGGAGGTCACTTTTACCGTTATTTAGAACAGATTGATTGGTGACCCGCCAATTATTATTATTATTGAATTCTGGAGTATTTCCAACCACCAAAAAAAGTACTTGAATAGGTAAATCCAATTTCTAAATACGGAAAAGAAAACCTACCGATCATTTATAGGTTAGTCGTGTAGTTTCCTGTAATCTTCCAAGTAATGGAAAAAACATTAACATCAAAGGTCAAACGGTGATTTGCTTGCTTAGGGCTGGTTTTATAGTTTCAGTTCGAACTCAGGATGAAACTGAAGTTTAACCTTAAGTGTACGGTACAGTTCAAACTTGTGGTAATCATTACTTTGCGTTTGGCTGTAGTACTAGCTTTTGTTCTTTGAGAGTACAATTTTGTTTGGAATAGTACTATTAATAATATTCATCCATTTGGCCTTTCAATACAATTTAATCAGAAAGGTTTCGTTTGAATAAGTAAATACTCGTTCACGCTTGTTTCGAGAAAACTTTGACAGATACAATTTGAAATATGAAGAGACGAATAATATAAAAAACTAATGAATGATATACCTATCTAAATGAAAGATAAGTATTTACAGACAAACCTACCGACATACAGACACACATATACATGTAAACATTTTTTTCTCTTTATATGTAAAAATATATCTATACTTATATAATATGATTTTGTCAATAATATAAAATGTTTATATAGGTGTTATTTATAGGTTTTATTCTATTTAAATAGGACTTCGGGTCAATGAAAGCTGCTGTTGAAGGATACAGCCTATTTTCAAGATTTTCCATATTCTGTTCTCTGTTTATATTGTTGTTTGAATCCACTGTATATTATTGAATTTTTAAAAAAGAATATTTGTCATTGATGTCAATTAGAAATAAAAATATATAAGTCAGTACAAAATATTGAAATTTATTCATATTCTGAAAGTACTACTATTTGATTTATTGTCTACCTTATAGAAAGGGAAACATTCTGAACTTCAAATAGAAGAAAAAATTGTGTCTGATTTTATGAAAATCATGTTTATATTTTCAAAGAAGTCAAAATTGCTCTCGATGTACTTCTTCACAATCCTATAGGCATACAACTCCTGGTTATAAATAGTGAAATTGGCGTTGTTTTGGTGTTTTGATAGTTTTCTATGACTATGAATGAAGAGGACACTCGAAGAGGATAAACTTCATTCAAGCGATATTGAAATTACCTCCTTTCGACCAACGCAACTCATTCTTCCACGAATAAAGTCAAAGACTTGAGAATCCAATGAGATCTTCCCATTCTCCTATATAACAATGGCCACGTTCATACCGAGCGCGAATTTGGTACTCTGACGAAGTTGACCATACCAAATTCAGACCAAGAGGAAAAGTACCTACTGCCTAATTTCACCGTGTTCAATCTGTAAATAGTTCGGTTCTTATTTAGAATGTTTGGTAATCATTTATAGACAGTATATATATATCACTGAACTAAGAAAAGGTTTGCAACTCTACTATTCCTTATTTCATGACATAAAACAATCAGAACTAAATATTCAAGTGTAGATTATAAACATTATCCATTCGAGGTTATGTTGCTAGAAAAAATATATAAGGACGCTGTACATTAGAACTCAGACTTAGCAAGGATTCAAACAAAATTTTTCATCTTGCCGGAAAGTCATGGCAGTAGATGTTTATACCATCTCGTTCATCTAACTATTTTGGTCTGGTACGCAACAATTTTCGGTACCGAATCAAGCTGGTTACTTGATCAAGTGTACTTTATACACCAAGATGGCCAAAGGAATTCATTAATTAGCTTACCAAGAGACGGTATAAACGTACCAATGACATACACATTGAGATATTCAAGGTACTGACTATCTGAGAGGTGAAAAAAATAAATTATAACACCTTGTATCTCAGAAATAAAGCATTAGTTGCGGGCTACTGTTCATATGTCGACTTTTTCTTAGAATCACCCAAGATTTATCGCCCTTTAGGTTCAGCAATCAATTATGAAACCCCCTATAAACGATATCTTCATCATATGGAACCATGGAGATTTACACCTTCGGGACTTTTCCTCAAGAATAAACTGTATGAGAGATTACATCAGGTTCATAACCCCTATCAATGGCCGATTTGTCATTAATACATGATTTTTCGAAATCAACTAATAATGGCACCAGTTAATGTTCGGTTTCGTAGCACAGCCGTAAAATGCTAGTTTACAAATGTACTTTTTCTGTCCCCCTTTTCAGTTTCTTTAATTCCACCATTACACATGTTAATATATATATATATATAATAACATTATTAACTGAAGAAAGAGTTTGTAACTACCGTTCATTTCATTGAATAAATATCTTCTAATCAAGAATTCCTTTATTTCAACAAGAGTGAGGCCGACGAAAAAATATTGTAAGCAACTCGTACATTAAAATGCGATAAATGATCTCTAACATTGACACAACGCGCTCGCTTCGCTCGCGCGTTAAAATATCATTAATCATTAATCGCCTTCATTGATACACTAGTGGATTAAATAACTATATTTGCATGTCTTTTTCGATAAGTAACTTTGTACGGGATCGAGTCATTGTTAAAAGAATAAAAGGGCTACTTCTCAACTGTTGTCTCTCACAGCTAAATTCGGTTTGAAATATTTACTCATTTATTTACTTGAACTGCAAAAAGTATTATCCCAAAATAGAATTATTTATATTTTTACCATCTTTTTCTTCAGTCTGATATTTTCACGAACCTTTGTACAACTCTTACTCCTGTTATTATTATCTCATATTCATGGCGGATGTCCGGAGATGGTAGCTCGTCCGTGGAAGTGGCAGGAACTTTCGAATTTTTAATGAGACACCTTGTATATTTTTACTTATTTTTTCCACATATGGCATTCTGAACACAACCATGTATCCCTTATCACTATTTGTAATAAAATATTTTTTAATAGGTTCACAACAAAATAACGTTAACAAACCTAAAAATATTACATGATTATTTTGTAGGTTTTCTGGCAGACAGACGTTCATAACGAGATAGTGTCGCTAACACAAGTGATGGACATTCTCAGACAGATTTTGCATGTTGACAGCTACTCAATTCCCTGTCGATTACTTGACATTTGACTATCGTTGTCGTAATAAGTAACGGTGAGTTGGCGTTCTTACCTCTGATTGGTCCATAGCATTGGATTACATTATCGAGTCGTTCATATACCGATATTATGCGGAAATTTTTTTCCATGTAATTTGAACCTATCATAACTACGTTTAGTGACCAAGTGACCAGAAATAGCCAAACAAACATTAAACTGACAATTTCCCTCTTATTATATAAACCAATCAAATGCCATAATTTTCTCATTTCGAACCAATGAGAACAGGACTTTTTGAAAACACTTCCTCCAGCCCGTGGTATTTTCAAAACGGTGTTTCGCTTCTAGCTTGTGTATACATTTCCATAGTTACGACAATCACGGTAAATATAGAAACGTCGTAAGTTTGACGGTTCAACTTTTCAACTGACTCACTTCGGAAATCTGGTGTACAACATGACCAGAAATCCTTGAAATCCATGTTGAATTCCAGAAATCCAACCTGAAATTCCGAAATCTTTGATGAAATTCAGAAATCCATTATGAAATCTTGAAATCTCTCTGAAATCCTTAAGAAATCCAGAAATCTCAGGTGAAATTGAGAAATCCTACAAGAAATCTTGAAATCCGAATGAAATCTTGAAATCCTTATGAAATCTCAATAGAAATCTTGACATTCTCAAGAAATCCAGAAATCCTAAGTGAAATCTTGAAATCTTCATGAAATCTTGAAATTCTTTTGAAATCTTGAAATCCAAGTGTAAATCCTGAAATCCTTGTTGAAATCTCAAAAGAAACTTCGCAAATACTAGTGGATTCCCGCATAAATCCCCTCCTGATTGTTGAAGAGTGAAGACTGACGCAGAAACCGGCAGAACCCGGCAGAAACATGTTATTGCAGTATATGTGCCGGTAAAGTTTGCGCCTAGAAACATTTTCTGTGAAAAAAAGTTATTGTATAATTGAATCGAGAATTGAATATGGCTGCTGAGGCTACAGAGGTGAGGATATAGTAAAGTTATAAACTACATAATATCAAACTCCAAAAGAAAAATCTCGAGTGGTATCAAATAAAATTAAAAACTTAATCATTTGTTAGGTTAGCTTATGGTGTTTATTACGTGCGGAGCGAGCTGAGGAGGGTAACGAAAATTCGTGCTACAATTCAACTAAATATTATGTAACACACAGATGTACTCCTCAGAATAAACATAAATAAATTATTATTTCAAATTCAGTTGATAAGAAAGGGCACATTACGAGGCAGTTTGCAAATATCTCCAAGGATTCTATACGGAAATTTTGAAACAATGGGCTTGTTATCAATGAAATATTTCCCCGGTTTTTTTTAAGTTATTTTGTGAACCTGAATCATCAAAATAACTGGTCAAATTTTTAGCTCTTGAACGTGAGCCACTTAGATATTAAAGGTTGAAAATGGAGCTCCGTTAAAAAGCGGCAGAACTGACTGTGACGTCACTTTGCATATTGTGGTCTGATATTCGGTAGTACACCATTGCGATTCCAGCTGCAATATCTTTAAATTTCGAAAGTGTTAGTGGTTTTTGCTATTTAAGATGTATTCAGTAGATACTGTATTCTTTAAAGCATATTCTGTAAATTTACTCGAAGTCGATATCTTTATGGTGATTGACTAGGTATTTTAATAAAAACGACTTTATAAGTGTGGAAATGCGAGGAATGAAATTATTCAATATTTTGACTTATGCTTTTTAACATCACTCCTCGCGTCACTCAATACCAGGGTCAAATGAAACATTCTTATCACTTTTTTTATTAAAATACACATGACATTAATAAGTATTCTTATGGGAAAAACTCTCACTTAAATTTTTATATCAACAAATTGGATAATTGATTTTATTTTATTCAGTTAACTATCACCCAAATATTTGTTCAAAATGATCATTACTCTAGAGGTCTTATTTTTATACAGGGTAAACATGTTGCGTTCGTATACAAGAGTAAAAATATTTAAAGTATCTACATGATTTTAAATGACTTACAAAAATATAGTGCATATAAATATATAAGTTTTGTATAAAGGGTGAGTCAAAATTCATGCTAGATGTTTTTTTAAGTTGTGGAATAATCTTTATATTGTAGGAATGTAGGCTTTCACGGCTGGCGTCAATGTTTTGGTTGTTTTCCGGGTTTTGCCGTGGTTTGCTTTGGTTGAAATCACCAAACGTTTCAACTGCAACTGCAGCAGTCATCTTCAGTGGCGTGGTCGAAGTACTGAAGTACCAATTGGACTGCGTCATGCATTACTTGACCAAGCACCGTTACCAAATTTCGAGATACTGGTATCATCTAACGAACAATGGTTTAACTTACTCATGAAAAAATTCAGCCAAACGCAATAACTTGAATTTAGAAGTTATGAGGTGTTGAGCTAAACACCAGATTTCAATGTGGAAGTATTGATTTGTAATAGACTTGAAAACAACGACTTTTTAAATATAATAGCGTAACATAAAAAAAAGGCATTTTGTAACAAAAATATAATCACAGTCTAAAATTATTTGGAAAAACCTTGCTGTGTAAAACTTATACTAAATTTAAATAGCCAATAATGAATCACTCGGAACTCTCAAATATGGCTTTGGATTTTTTTATATCAAATCAAATGTTCTCTGTTTTATTTCTCTTGACCGATTAGTTTATAGATAAAATGAGTTTTTCGGATCTGACAAACTCAGTTCTGACCGCTACTGGACATTGACATATCTTCGTTAATTTGTTTTCCGACTTTTTCCATTCGCGATTTCTTTGAACCATCTCACTGTTAGTGGATTTTCTCTTTTCAGCCATTTATGGTGAAGAAAAACCCTCGCCTCCGCGTTGAATTAGAACGTACATAAGCCTTAATGCAAACCTGAACCCCTATTTCCTTAGATATAGATTCCATTCGTCTTATATCCATTTGATTTTCTTCCTCTACTTGATTCTCTTCGGAGGTTCTATTTTTTGACCTTAACAATAGAGTCTTAATGACACATTTGCTGTGCATTAGTTTATGAAAACTGTGACCGTGGCTTTGAACTATGCGTCGTAACTCTATTTTTTTAACGGTCAAAAAATCTAGCTTCTACTCCAGGTTTCAGTTTGAATTTTCCATTCTTCATTGTTTTAATGTACCTACATATAATGCTCTATATCTTCTTATAAATAATTTCTTCATTGATTCTATAACATGTAAATCAAAATGACCATTTTTCTGGAAATGATACATATCAACGAAAATAAGGAATCAATGAACAAAAAAACAGATTTAAACAATCTCAGTCAAATTTTTACCTACCTTTTTAAATTGAATGAAAATATCAATATTACACCCAGTAATCAGAATTTTTCTTCTTGGTAAGTAATCAAATATAAATTGTTTTCATCATTGTCATACATCTAACGTCATGTGTTTCTGTCCGTTTGGTTTCAATTTCATTTTAATTCTCACGTTAGTAAGTAACCACATATTTTTATATGCATATGAAATCCTTAAATCCAATAGAAATCTTGATTTGGTATACAATTTTCAAAGAAGTGAAACGCACACGATATCCACTTGATATCTAAAAAAATCGCAAATGATACTGTTAGAAACAAATCATCCCTCTCATTTACATTTGGTTGTCAACGAATGAAGAATTCCGCTAAAATTTTCCATAAGCAATGAAATTTCGATGAACCTGCACCCGTATGCTTGAATACATTACTGCGAACTGTGTTCAGCATTGTTTTGACCTTGGAATCCTGAAGGAAATCTTGAAATCCGAATGAAATCCTGAAATCCCTTATGGAATCCAGAAATCTCCGGTGAAATTCAGAAATCGTAAGGGAAATGTTGAAATCCGAATGAAAACATGAAATCCATATGAAATCCAGAAATCTATGGTGAAATCCAGAAATCTTTGGGGAAATCCAGAAAACCTAAAGGAAATCTTGAAATTTCTTATGAAATCCAGAAATCCGTTCATAAGTTCTGAAATCCAATTGAAATCCCTCAAATGAAAATTTGGTGTACAAATTTTAGGGAAGTGAAACACCCCTCGCCGTTCTTGCAATATGCATTTATTCCATAATTTAATGTATTCCTGAAATTTTCTGATCGAATATCCCTTCAAAATGCGGAATTTCCAAGATACTTTCACCTTGCCAGGCACTCAAACTGTGTTGCTTTACAAAACACCACTCGAGCAAGCTCTCGTGGTGTTTCTAAGCAACACAGTTTTCGTGCCAGCAAGGCAAAAGTATTTTTCGACAATTCTGCATTTTGTCGGGATATTACTACTGATTATTTTTTTCACATGTCAAAATCTGACATTTTGGTAGTTTTAACTAATTGCAATGCATTATTCTGACCAATCATTCGGTATTATAAAACTCCTCATCGATAATACCTCGTTTACATTGAAACGTCAAAATTCTACTCTGAATTTGTCATTATTGACAGCTTCGAAGTTTATTGAAAAATGAACACAAACCGATTCAGTGCCATCACCCAAGAGAATATAGAACATTTACACAAAAATCCACTCCACAAAACACAATAAAATCCAAAAAATGTATATGGAAGCATTTTGCAGAATCAGAAACTACCAGCTACAAAACGATACAACTTTTCAAGAGATTGCAAAAATTCTGGAAGACTGGGCAGCAAATATGAAAAAATGTAATGGCGAAGATTACAAAGAGTAAAAAATTAAACAAAATCCTTTTAAATTGTTGACAAAAATAATCTTCCCAAATACAACTCGTTCTTCTAATTTTATCAGATCATTTTTTATTTTCATCACTCAAACTTCTTTATTTGTGGCAAAAACATTCAAACAAACCGAATATAGATAAAATCACTTGTTCTAACGGACTCGTGATTTTATCAATCGGTTTGATTTCATATTTTTGCCAAATAAACAAGTTTTCGTGGAAAAGAAAAAATTATCGATAAAATTTGAAGCAGATAAGTGCCCCGGTAAATTATCACTATTGAACAAGAGTCACCGAGGTTATGACATAGTTTGACGTTTACTCAATTGAATTTTCAAAATGTCAGTCCCTTCGAGTACACAGAGAGAAATAAATGTATGTTTTCTACACAATTGTGTACAATTTTGTTACAATTGGTTTCTAAAAACTTGACAGCACCAATTTGTTCATTATTCTTCTATAATATTGATGAAAGATTGGACAATTGTGTAAAATATCTGCACAACTGTGTCTTACACAACGTTGTGCATAAGCATTTTCTCTCTGTGTAGATATGGAAATATCCAAAATGAGTCGATATAATTATAAGTGACAATTCTATCAAAAAAATTTCTTACTGAATATCCCTCGGCTATTGATAAATTCTCAAAATTTATCTTAACTTTTCTCAAGCGAGTTGCTTTAGTGTAACAGCCCTCTGCCTTCGGCCTTCGGCGTCGGGCTGTTACCAAGCAACTCGCTTTCGAATGTATTAGACAACTTATTTCGAAATTATCAATAGCCTTGGAATATTATAAGTGATAATGAGCTAATGCAGTATTTTTGATGCCTAACTAGTAGTCGAGCTTTGTTGAGTTGTAATCCTTCTTCGGTTCTGTTGAAGTTGTTGTGGTGTTTCTGGATTTCAATTGCTTCCTGGAAAAGTCTAGGGTATCAAGCAGATGTTGTGATAACTTGGGTTTCATTGAATTTTATATCTGTGATTATCGAGAGTATGTTCTGCAACAGCAGATTTTGTCGTGTGGCCTTACTAACAATTGGCCAATTGGCTTAGCATGTCTCGTTTTTTCATCACTGATCTCTAAGTTTTTTCGAACGTTCATCAATATAACTGATCTCATATTTCGTTTATTTATTTTATTTATTATTCAACGGAACAAGCCCAATTCAGGATATTATTATAAGCTGCGACAATCAGAAATACATGACCTACAATGGTTTTCAAACAATAGGAAATTATCAGGTCATACATTTCACAAGTTATAAGATAATATAGTACAATAGTAGACATATGCAGTTGAGCGAATAACTTAAAAAAATATACCAAAAAAATAAATATATCCCTTAGTTGCCCGTAGAGGAAAAACTCAAAATGAAAGTCAAAATGTTGAATAACTGTTCACGTGACGACATGCCGGATGTAACGAATCTTGAACCCTGGCAATGATAGGCTGAAGAAATCTAATTGAACATAAGTTTTTCGAGTCTTTGAATTTTGGATAAACAGCTATTGTAACCGTAGTTTGAGTGATGGAACGCGGATTGTAAAATGATTGGTGAAGTCTGGTGGTTCGCGAAGGTACTTGAAAAGGACCACGCACACTTCTTATGCAAAAAGTATTTTTGTCAAATTGATGTCTGAAATTTCAATATGTTGTTGAACTTGGGCTCCTGAACAAAAGTTACCGTGGGCACAAAAAAATTCTATTTGTAGTTTACGAGACACAGAGTGTTGAAGTTGTAAAATGTCACTTTCAGGCCATCATTAACTGCAATATTTTGGTGGTAATATCACCAAATTATTAGTGTTTTGTTTATCTACAACACAGAATTACCCTTGGCCAGTACAACAGTATATTTACCAAGCATTTTTTTAAACAATATACAGAGTAAATCATGACTTTTTCAGAGTTACGGAAAATGAAAATTATTTGAAGCATCAACGTCATGAGTCGGATCGTACACAAATTGTTACTGTGTTGAATATATCTGATGAGATCAACTGAATTCAGGAATTATTTAATTTTTTATATATACAGAGGGGATTGAAAGTATGCGTATATATTCTTTGGATTATGTGATTTGATCAATTCAGTGCACCAGTGTCATGTGCCATGTGTCCAATTGACAAAACATAAATAACGAATATTATACAGTGTGACTCAAGTATACACGAGACTAATATTTAAAACAACCACAGAAATATCCTGTATAAAGAAAACGGATCGGTTAATATTCCTGATTTCTTTTTTATTCACAGAGGATATGAACTTTTGTGTTAAATACAGAGTTTTTGTATGTTTAGCTTTCGTTTAACATAAAAAAACCACTATCATCACCTTCCAATTCATGTTTCAAACGCCAACAAACTTTATTCGAAAAAAATCATTGCCAAAAAGTGAAAAGAGATAAATAGTTGTATTCAGGATGTCATATGGAGACAAAAAAAATTGAGTTGTACCAGGTACCATTTTGAAGTCGAAAGTTCGAGTCACCTCCAGAGACACCATATACAGCCCCTCAAATTTCATTCTTTCATCTGCAAAAATAAAGTTATAACGGTGAGCTATCTTTCGCGAAAACCCGGTATTGTTTGAATGATTTTAATTATAGAATGGATCTGATGATGGAAGGGAAAAGTTGAAAAATTACACGTTTTCTTCATGTTCAAATGTATGATATGTTCTAATTCAATTCCTTCAAGTTCGATTCATGTACAAAATGCATACCTATCAGTAGTAACTACTATTGCTGATTGTCATTTATCGACATCAAAATGTTGAAATGACATCAACTGAGCAGGTGTTTTTTGTGTAGGCTTTGGTACTAGCCACATTAGGAGTTATTGACGGCAATTTAAATGCAACAGATAATCGTGCAGGCTCACCTCACTAGAACTACAAGATGTATGTTATTCTCGAAAACTGAACACAAGTTACTTATTGATTCGATTAACGACAAAGCTATGGAACTCACTGCCTCGGGTGATGTTCCCCGAGGCATACAGCCTGCAGAACTTCAAGAGAGATACTAATTCTTACCTACGTTCCCTTGTGTCTCACGGTGTTCCCTGAATATTACAGGATTTTCCAATTCGTTGAAACTAGAACATGAAAAAAAATTATTTAATTTTTCCTCCCACCGCTCCCCGTTAAAATCTTCGATTTCTTCGAAGATTCTCACTGCCATTACCTTATTTCGTTCACAAAAAGTTAGATTACGGATTTATTTCTTCAAAGATATCTTCGAGGCATTATTCCAGGTACCAACTTCCGATCAGAACTTGGACTTCCCGACTTAGCCACGTGTTTTCCGATTTAAGGAGCTTAACCATCAAAAGTTTAAACCAAACATTCTCACGCACTTCACTTGTTCCATCTGTACGTTTACATAAAAGGGTTACGCGCCTTGGGACCCAGTCGAGGGATTTTTGCATTCACACTAGAATTATGTGCAGAGGCAACTATAATCTGCATGTTATCCGCACGGTAAGTCAAAAAAATGCAGCGGGGTTACTGGGGATTTCTGTTCTTGTACTGATTGTTTCCATTAAACGATTTTTCTGTCTACTTATCAAGCTACCAAACGCTTCTAAGAAGCTCAAAATTCAATACTTATGATAGAAAGTTATTTTGACACGTACTCATAATAATTATTTTGAATCGCAACTAATTAATTATTCAGGTTATATAGGGTGTTCCAAATTAAGTTGGCACAATTGCCAACTCCGTTATTATTGATGCTACGAATTCAGTTAAATGGGCAAACTAGTAGCATTTTTAATGGCCTTCATGATGCCTATATTTTTTTTCATGCATTTCGATTCGTAATAACATTCTCAACAACAAATCTCATTTGACTTTTTTTCGTAAAGGTGAAAATAAGGAAAAATTTATAACAAACGGATTGGATAAAGCGGTATAAAATATCGAGTAAATGTTCAAAAACACCGCCTTCTTGTTGAACACATGTTTGGGCCCTTCTATTGACACTACGTGTGGCATTAAACACAGTTCGGCCATCAATTCTATCAATTATAGTTTCAATATAATTTTTCAGTTCATCTACATTATTATGTTTCATTTTGTACACCTCATTTTTTAGCAATCCCCAAAAATAAAAATCTACAGATGTCATGTCTAGTGAACGAGGGAGCCACTTAACAGGATCATTTGTAGCAATCCATCTGTTTCCAAAACAGCCTCGCAGCATTCTATTTACGCCACTGACATTACGTGTTGGTGCTCCATCCTGCTAAAAATAGCTCATCTGACAAGATCCTCGAAAAACTCTTCCAACACTCTTGTTAATAAATTAATGTAATGGGGTCCGTTCAAAGAACCATGGTAGAAAAATGGACCGTTAATTCTGCCCCTAAATAGACCACACCAAACATTAATACTAAATCGTCTTTGTGGATTGTGGAGATGGACTAGAAATGGATTATGTCAACTCCAATAATGAAAATTCTTTCTATTATACATCCCACGATTTGAAAAATTAGCCTCATCGCTCCATACAATATTTCTATAGAAGTTTGGATCTTGTCTGCATTTATTCATAAACCACCGACAAAACCCCAATCGTCTCTCATAGAATCACTAGGTTCTAGTGTTTGCACTGGTCTTAACGTATAAGAAAAAATCTTATGTTCCTTCAGAATTCATTGAATACCAGACAGTGGAACAACTATTTCTCTAGATGAATCTCTGATGGAATTATTTGGATATACCTCAGAGTAGGATAAAACGTCAATTTCTGTATCTTCAGATATTACAAAACGTATTTTAGTTCTCCTCTTCTCAAAAATTTTTTCATTGTTCCTGAATCGACGATGAAGCACAGCAAAAAAACGCCGATTAGGTAATTCACGATCGGGAAACGAATTGCTGTAGTGTTGGAGTGCTCTTACGCTATTTTTCAGGCAAACCAAGATAGGATTCTAACATATCACATTTTTCTTGATGGGAAAACGCATTTCGAAAAATATTCGAACAGTAGTTGACAGTTACAATAATTTATGATATTCAGCCCTATGCTGTATCACTTCCGTTAAAAATAACGTCACCGTTATTCGCCATTTCCGATATTTTGCTATTGCTTGGTAATAGCAAAACAACGGAAATGGCGAAGAGCAGTGACGTTATTTTTGACGGAAGTGATACAGCATAGGGCTGATTGTCATGATATTCTTGAGAATATTTCAAATACTATTCAATAGTATTTCAACAAAGTTTTAAGGTAACTTGATTGCTCATAATAATTATGTTTTATCGAATCAAACACATTTTTTCCAACCACATTCATATGACCCTCCAGTATTTTCTGTTCTGTACAGAAACGGCTTCAAAGTTATCATTACAGCAGACATATTTTGATTCACGAAATAAATGCCGCTAGCGGAATGGCTTTAAGATGGAAATTATCGTTTTGTACATTAAGCTCAATTGTGTCAATTGAGTAGTGCGACATGATTATCACGGGTTTCACGAGTTCACATCCCAGCGCAATTTTTTTCTTTTTACTGTCTTATTTTGCTATTAGTAACAAAATATTGTCATTCTTATGAGTACCAAAATTGGGTATTTGGACAATCATGAGGTTTTATTCGCCAAAACAAAGAAATTTTTGGTACTAGTAAAAGAAATAAATATTTCCACATAAGTCGCTCATTTTCCACTTTAGAAAGAAAGGTGATATGAACTTTGTTGTTGAGAATGTTATTACGAATCGAAATGCATGAAAAAATATAGGGTATTCCATTGAAAGAAATATCATTTCATGAAATATTCTGAAAACGCGACTGTCAATTTTTAATTTTTTTTGGCATCGAGGCCTTTAAAAATGCTATTAGTTTGCCCATTTAACCGAATTCGTAGCATCAATAATAACTGAATTGGCAATGGTGACGACTTAATTTGGAACACCCTGCATATGTATGGTGATTAGAGTATATTAGGTAGTTGAGTTGGGCCGACATGAATATCTAAGACAACAAATTGATTCGCTGACAGGTCTTGCTCAGGTTAGAATTGACTGTAAATGAGCCGCCAAAGGCCGTGCGGCTCAAGCGAAAAACTTTCTCTCCTTCAATAATATTATACTGCATAAAATGAATTAAATATAGTTCAGTTTATCACATCCCTTCTTTGGATTCATATAGCAGAAGACTTGCCCTAATAACATTATACAAAATTAAACCAAGCAGACAGTTAGAATGATTTTTCGAAAGTCATAATTTACTTATTTTCCACATGATATGTCATGATAAAGCACTGAAAGCTGACCTCACAACATGGCGGTCATCAGCTGATGGGGGGACAAACAAAGCATTTGGGTTTGAGAAGAAATTTGGTTTTTTGTTGTTGTTAGTGTTGTTGTATTTGCGATTCTAAAATTCGTTACCGACATTCAGGGAACGTACTATTTGATAATCTATTGTAATACTCCCTTTTTTCATATGAGAAATGGACTAATTCTACTGAAAACTTGGCTTTTGTTTGGTGATCGTTGGCGAAAATATACATTTTTTCTTGTTCTCTTGGAAGTTTTGTGATATTCGGCACTGAAATAGCGAGTTAAAACGTTACTTTTCCTAATTACTTATAGTAGGGGAGCCCAAGCGGGGATTTCGGGATTTACTAAAGCGCGGCAGATTAATATACAGGGCGATACCTTGTATCCGGTTAAGTACCTCCACCAAATATGAGCCCCATATATAAGGCCGCCCGTGAAGGATAAAGGATCAGATTAGTTAAAAAAAATTGATCAGTAGAAATTCTCGAGCGCGTCAGATTAAGGTAGGGTGAGTTAATTACATGCTAAAAAGTGTATATTCCACTAATCTGACAATTTGAGAGTGACGTAAAGAAAGGGGAGGGCAGCAAAGTTGTAAAAAAAAAACGTTATCTCGACATTCTCGAGCGTAGCCAAATTTTTTTTTATTTTGAAGGAAATAATTCAAGGATAACGAAAAATATATAATCTGACGATTTCCGCAAGCCGAAATAATAAAAAATCGTCGATAAAGTTTAATTCGTGCAGCTGGGTGATACCTATATTTCCCTCTCCGCATTTCTACTTCTCTCTCACTTTTTCTCTATCTCTTACTCTCTCACTCCGTCCCCACTCTGGATTTTATTGCCACGACGCCATCACAGCTGATCACAGAGACTCGTTCGTAGCGTGATATTTATCAACGTGTTTCCAACGTTTCGATTTATTTTGTTAATTTAATATTAGTAATGTGACTTAAAGTTTATAAACATTTAATATGAGTGATATTAGTTTAAAGTGCGTATTTTGTGGTGAAACAACTTTACAAAAAACAATTAAATTTACATTAGAAACATTAAAAAAATGTGTAAATAGTTTAGAATATCGTCGGAGCAAACCGGTTCTTCGAAAATCTCGATCAACGTACGATAATCTCGAATTGTCGATAGAATCTTCATTAAATAAAGCTTATCACGCACAGTGCTATAAATTATTTACAGCAATTAAAATACCGCCAGAGGTTCAGTATTTAAAAGAGCAAAGTGTAGTGGAACGTGACAATGCATCGGAAGTTTCCGGAAATAGCTCCGAAATACATGCTGTTTCTGGAGAGTGCTCTGAATCACGTGGTACTGTTGATTCCTTGTCTACTGAGGTTGCTGGTACATCGATAGATGAGTAAGTGCTAATATGACTTCATATAGTAAATATTTATGATACTGAAATTGAGAGACATTTGATAATTTTTAGAATTTTTTTAACAAACAAATTATAGCAAGAAAATTTAATTTAAAAACTTCATCTTTAGAAGCTCTGAAAAATTATAAATGTGACTTTTATAAATGATTTTCTATGTCTAGTTTATTTAAGAAAAAAACAAACAATTGTCAAGTGTCTGTTAACTTAGTCTCATAAGTATTTATAAAAATTTTTTTTTCATTGATTAAATTGTTTAGTTAAACTTTTAGACAAAGAAAATTATTATTTTACGAAAACAACATTAATTATTTCTTGCATCGACAAAACTATTAATCCGTTATAAGATACGATATGAAATAATCTATTTTTTTTTACCAATATTTTAATTATATATTATACTTATATTATTATTATAAAATTTTCAGAGCGGGAGGATCTAGTAACGTTCAAGAAGGCTTTGAGGATTCCAATAATTCATTTAGCACAGATGAGCCTGTCGCTCATAACGATTCAGCATCACAAGTCTGCTTCATTTGCGAAAAACAACGTAAACGGCATCATGGTCGTGAAGTTCGCTTAGCTGTCAACAGATTAAAAACTATTGAGAGTTTGAAAAACGTGGCCACGGAGCAAAAGCGTACGAAGATGTAGTCATAACACCTGATATTCTTGAGGATACTCCAGAATCAGGTATTTCTTTTCTTCAATAATTAAAAAAACACGTTATTCATAAAAAAAAATATTGTTAAATATTTTCATGACTTTTTGTTACAGATACGCAATCTGAAGATGAATTCGACCCAGAAGAGGAAGATAATTCTACTGGTGAAGATGATGATTAATTAATCAATTAATTATAAAAAATTAAATTTTTTTGGGCATTTTTTTAAAAATTATTTTCTTATAAATACAAGTATTCTACTCAAAAAACATACACTTATTTATTTGCATGCTATTTCCTGAGCTTCTCAATTAATTAAGTTCAATGATTTAAAAAATTGAAAAAAAATTTTTTTTTTCATCAGATTAGGCGAATCCCTTTAGATAATCGTCAGATTATGAGACAGCACGTCTAGAACGCAAAGATGAACAACATATATCTTAATCTGACGCGCTTGAGTATTTCAAAATGGCGAATTTTTTTTGCACATTATAATAATGGCCGCGAGTTTGCGTCAGATCGAAATCGTCAGATTATTGAATGAGAGCTTTTTTTTGGTGCACTTAACACCCCCTTAGAAAACCTGACGCGCTCGATTAAATTTTTTTTTTTTTCATTTTTAACCCTTACGTACAACCACCCGCATTATGCAAATGATCAGATTAACATACGTACATTATTAAAAATACGTAGGACATTGATGCTATCAATATCTGACGCGCTCGAGTATGTCCATGCAACAGTATTTCTTTACATATTTAAAAATCTATAGCCGCTTTCCCCACCGATGAAAAGGTATATATTATATAACATTTTTTTCTTTTTATCATCTAAACTTTGCAACCTAATACGTCACTATGACGCTCGAGTAAATCCCCATTTAGCATCGTGGGCTCCCCTACTATTATTTATATAAATGAAAATTCCTGTATTTAGAAACGGCCCGATTACATTATAAAATTGGATTTTATACATACACCTTGAAATCATCTAATTTTGATACAGCGTTAGACACAATATCAAGGATTTCAATAAAATATGATTTGATATTATTTTGTCTTCAGAATGAGCCTTCCAACATATTTTAAAATTGAAGCGTAAGAGATTGGACGCCTTCGCACATTTGGCATGGAAATGGTATAAATATCTGCAAATTGAACAATAAAATTTGTTATCATTGGAAAATTGAAAATGATTTTAGTTGTCTGAGACTTTACTTAATATGGGTTTGCCATTCCCAAAGACTTTTCAGTCAATGTATCTGAAAACGCCGGGTTAGAAGTAAGTATATACACATGTTGCTCCAATACTTTTTGCATTGAAGATTGTTGGTTCCAGAACTAATGAAAAATCAATAACAGTTTTGTTGAAAACTTGTCCTTTCCGTTGAGCAGTTGCATCCTTATAAGCAACCCTCAGAAGTCTCAAGGAGACTTGTGTGGACTAAAGAAAATATTAGGGCCTTACTATTTAATGTGATCTCACACATAGTATGTGTGTTGACTTTATTTGACTAGAGTCCATTATGAAAGTATAATCATCAATAAACTGAATTAGTAAGATAAGTTTTCGTTTTAAAGTAGAAAACAAAGTTTTAATTCTGATTCGTATCTATACATAATAGATTAACATCATTCAACTTCTTTTATCAATAATAAACACATTACATACAATACTTGATTTCCTCATTTATATTTGAACAAATGTGAACTTTACAATAAAATTTGGATAAGTTTCTTGTACAGAAATGAATAGAGTAGAAAAAGTAATGTCTTAATAAATTCTTCAGAATATTGACTGTAACTCCCCAGCTTTTAAATATATCAGGAATTCATATCAGATATACACCAATGAAAGTCGGCACACAGTTTAAAATCAGTGAGGGTAACCATTTTCTAATGAAATCAATCAAAACCAATTCCAACAATATGCATGCGAAACCTGGAATGGGGCATCATTTTCTTTCCTCATTTTAACAAATAGACATTTTGAAGATTTTCGAAATGTCAATTTCTATGATTCCAAGCGTATTTCTTATCGTTTCAGACCTTCACCAGTGAAAGTAAATTCGGTTTCTTAGCAAATTTTCTACCCAATTTTAGATTCTCATCATGCAGTATTTTATCAAAGGCGGAATATCATGTTAACGGCAATTTAGGAAGAAAACCTTAGTCAAGCAGTTTCAGCTGATTATTCATAATTGACACATTAAAGGAGGATGTGGAAGCTCTTAAACAAAATGAAAAACAAGAAGTCAAATATATAGAACAGATAGTGATGGAGCTGGAAGACAGAAAAAATAAATCTAAAAACTTTATTATACTCAATATAAATGAATCAGTTAAAACAAATATAAAGGAAAGAATAGAAGATGAAATGAACACAGTGAAAACAATTTTGTCAGAGACAGAAGTGGAAAATCTAGAATTTAGAGTCCAACGTATTGGAAAATATGAACCCTGGAAAAAACAGACCCTTAAGAATAATGTTGGCCAAGCCAGAAGCAGCAAAGGCAATTTTGCGAAATAAAATCAAAATCAAAAGGTACAAAGTTACTATCAAACCAAAGCGCAGAGAGAATATTATAATAAAATATAGAAACAGTTAGCAGAATTTAAGAACAGAGGGGAAAATAAATATATAAAATACATAAATATTATTCCCACATTAGTTGATTCGCCCTCTTCAAAAAACTCTAAACAACGATAAAAAAATATCCTGAAGTGAATGACTGTCCGCATTTCAATGAAGACATTATTTATTTAAACAGAAAGTTTTCTGCCACATAAATCGGACATAATTGCTTATATTGTGTGTTATAACCCTACATTAATAATATTAAGTGAATCGAGAGTCACTAAAGATATAGAAGAATTTGAAATACAAATTAATAACTATAGTGTAGTCCGCTGTGATAGCGATAGTCGACATAATGGAGGTGTTTTAGTTTTTATAAAACAAGGAGTAGACTACAGAATTCGAAAAAACAGTATTATTCCTGGAAATCTTTGGATGAGATACGTTGAAGTGAAAATATCAAATAAAAAGTGGTTGATTGGAGGACTCTATTACTCGCCCAGTTCAAGTGATGCAGTGTTTATTGATTGTTTGGATGAATTATTTGAAAGCTATTTTCTCAAAAATAATTTTATATTGTTAGGAGATTTTAATATCGATTTTGAGGATAGCAATGCTTTTTACACTAAAAAAATTTAAAACTTGTTAAATATGTATGGCTTTGCTCAAATAATTACGCAGTATACTAGAATTACAGCAAACTCATAAACTCTTATAGATTATGTGATAACAAATTGTAGCGATGTGCAAGCATCTGTATTTCATACACCTAAGATAACTGACCATTCGATGATATCTGTCAGTTGTTTCAAATCCAATATAAATGTTCCTGAAAAAAAAATAAATATATGTTCGAAATATGACTTCTGAGACATATTCAAGCATAAATATTGAACTTATTGATCAAACGTGGCTATTAAACTCGATTGATGTCAATGCAATCTTGAGTGAAATAATTGTTAAAACTAAAATAATAGTAGATAATCATGCACCTAAACATACTATCTCCATAAAAAATTATAATTTACCTTACTATGATATTGAATTAAAAATAATGCCAAGGAAAGATACTCAATACTTACAATATATAAAGAATTTAAAAAAGTTACAACTCTCCTCAGAGAGATCAATTCTGGGAATACTATAAAATTGTTAGAAATCAGTATGTTAATATGTTGAAACATAAAAAAATTCTTTACTATGAACAGCAAATTGACTCAAATCGTAACAATCCAAGAAAAATGTGGAAAAATCTTAAATTATTAATAAATCCAGTAAATAATAATGCAGTTAATAAAATCATCTCTCGTGAAAACAATTCAATAACAGTCAGTGAAAATGAACAAGAGATAGCCGAGAATTTTAATACTTATTTTGTTAACAGTGTTTCGAATATATCTGA
Organism: Chrysolina americana; assembly: GCA_958502065.1. Taxonomy (NCBI): domain Eukaryota; kingdom Metazoa; phylum Arthropoda; class Insecta; order Coleoptera; family Chrysomelidae; genus Chrysolina; species Chrysolina americana. Next base: position 39,472,234 of record OY293419.1, read on the forward strand.
TAGTATTCCACAATCTGAGGAATGGTCATCTGCAAATTATGTAGTTATTAACAGTTCGTTTTCTGAATTTTAATTATTAACTATGACTGAACTTAGTAGGATTATTCATTCTTTAGATAATAAGAACACGTCCGAAGTACTGAATAGCACATTTTTGAAAGAAACATTTGAGGTTTTTGGGCATGTGTTATTAAACCTTGTAAATACATCTCAGGAAAAAGGAATTTTTCCGGATCAACTGAAGATAATTACTGTTGTTCCTATACCAAAGGTGAATAATACAATTGAAGCAAACGAATTTCGCCCTATAAATACTCTACCAACTTTGGAAAAAGTTCTTGAAATGGCAGCGTATGAGCAATTAATTGAATACTTTGATCATAATAAATTATTCTTAGGTCAGCAATCAGGATTTAGAAAAAATCACTCGTGTGAATCAGCTATTCAGTATACTTACTCTAAATTGAAAAATGCTTATGATGACAATAAATATACTGTTGCTGTCTTTCTAGACTTTAAGCGAGCTTTTGAAACAATTGACAGAAACAGTTTAATTAAAAAATTAAATTATTATGGAGTAGCAGGATCTACACTGGCTTGGTTCATGAGTTACCTCAATAAAAGAAAGCAGAAAACAAAAATCAGTTCTACAATATCTGAAGAGATAGATATCAGCATTGGTGTCCCCCAAGGAAGTGTTCTAGGGCCACTTCTATTTATAATTTACTTAAATGATATTTATTATGTTCCTGGGGTATATGAACTTAATCTGTTCGCAGATGATACATTATTTTATACTTCGAATGTGGAACTGAACAATGCTGTAGATGCTCTTAACGGTTCTCTGAAGAATATTGAGAAATACTTGAAATTGAATGCTAATAAAACAAAAGTTATGGTGATAACAACTAAATATAAATTAAACTCTATTAACTACAATGAAATAAAATTCGAAATTGATAGCACTGCATTAGAATATGTGTCTGAAATTAAATATTTGGGAGTTATTATAGACAACACTCTGAGTTTAAACAGTCATGCTGAATATGTGATAAAAAAGATCTATAAAATTTTTTTTTCTAGATTAGCAAATAATCTTACTATTAACTCCAGAATATTAACATATAACGGTATAATTAAGCCTCATTTTGAGTACTGCCCAACTTTAATGCATTTAATAAACCAAAACAGACTTTCCCAACTTCAGAATAGAGTTATGAGAATCATTTTGAGATGCAGTCGTTATACTTCCATTGATCAAATGTTGAATATGCTGCAGTGGCTGTCAATTTCAAATCGATTATTTTTTCTAACGATGGTTTTCATATTCAAAATAACAAAAGGACTCCAACCAACATATTTTAATGAATTTATTGTTTTCAATAATCAAATACATGAACACCAGACAAGATCAAATGCTTATTTTCATATATATATAGAACCCACACTGGTGGTGGTATGAAAATTTTTTTCTTTAAGGGGCTACAAGAATTTAATAATTTACCAAATGTTATCAAAGTGGAAAATACTGTGAAGGGATTTAAAAGTAAATTGCTAGAATATCTAGAGCGTTAATTGGTTGGAATATATTTGTTTATATTTGTGTATGTAGGTATATCTATATTTTATATTTTTGTTATTCTTATTTCCATGTATTTTTTTACTAGGTAATCTCAATTACTATGTTAATTCTATTCACATTTGAATGTTAACATTTATTTTTGGAACTATGTAATTATTCATTATTTCTATATTGTAAGATTAGGATATATCCTATAATAAAGATTACTACTACTACATAATTCGTAAGGAAATTATCGATTTTTTTTTTCGAACATACGGAAATGGGATACAACGTGGGACACCTTTGTAACTAGGGCTAGTCAAGAAGTATTACATCTAACGCTCGGCAGCCCGACCATTATTAGAATGGTAAGGAACTGGAGGGTCTCAGACGAACCCTCTCTTTCCGATCATCGAATCATTATGTTCAACGTGGAAGGGCTTGTGACACAAACCTTCACCAGAAATCCTAGGAACACAGATTGGGAAACATACACCACCAATCTGAAATGCAACCTAGAACAGATCAGTAGTAGTAGAGATGGTTAACGGGGCAATTATGGATGCATACGAATCCAGCTGCCCCAAAAAAGAAAAGAAATCACACAGTGATACCATTTGGTGGAACGTACACCTGTCAATTCTGAGATCCGAAGTCCGCAGGCTATTCAACAAAGCCAAGCGGGACGGAGATTGGCAGGGATACACCGAAAGGCTGACAAAATACAATAAAGAAATATGGAAAGCCAAGAGAAACAGCTTCAGGAGCTTATGTGAGACGATCACATCAAGCCCCGCAGTGGCCAGATTGTATAAAACTATGGCGAGAGGCAGAGAGCAAGGACCAATGTCACTCAGAAGAACAGATGGTAGCTACACAGAGGATGAAAAGCAACGAGCTCTCCTCCTATTGGAGACGCACTTTCCAGGTAGCATAGCATTTGAACCCGACAGATCACTGGAAGAACTAGGTAGAGCCAGACGAGAAGAGTGGGACATTGCGAAAACCATATGCACTCCCCAAAGAGTGAAATGGGCAATTGACTCCTTCCAACCATTCAAGTCACCCGGAATTGACGGTATATTTCTGGCCATTTTACAAAAAGGCAAACGGAACTACTGCCATTTATTATTAAAGCAACCAGATTCAGTCTGGCGCTCGAGTACATACCGAGCAACTGGAGGAGAGCACGGGTAACCTTCGTTCCGAAAGTAGGAAAGAAGGGCCATCTCTCATCCTTCTGACTGAAGACACTGGAGAAGATGGTAGATAACTACATTAGAACCGAGATACTGGATAGGGTGCCATTACACCCCGGGCAGCATGCATACAGGGCGGGCAGATCAACGGAAACCGCTCTGTACGTGCTTATCGAAAGCATCCAGAAACCACTCGAGCATGAAGAAATGGCCCTATGCGCCTTCTTAGACATAGAGGGGGCATTCGACAACACCTCTCACGAAGCAATAAATAGGGCCCTAACGAACAAGGGAGTGGACAGAACCACATCCAGATGGATGTGCCAAATGCTGGCTACAAGAACTGCTGAAACGAAAGTGGGCGATATCTGCTTTCGGATCAGCACAATCAGGGAATGCCCACAAGGAGGTAGACAAACTACTCGGAACACTAACCGGCAACGGAGTCACTTGCCTTGGATATACTGACGACATAGTCATCATGGCCGAAGGCAAATTCGTAGGAACCATCTGCGATCTCATAGAAAGGGAGCTAGAGACTACCAGAAGATGGTGCCTTTCTGTGGGGTTGAGAATTAACTCATCAAAAAGCACAGAGGTACCATTCACTAGAAAAACAAAGTTTCAGCACCTAAGGGCTGTTTGCCTCGATGGAGCAGACTTAGATCAATACGGCGATGGATGTACACCATGATAGTGAGGTCTATGCTCACCTAGTAGTGTGGCACGGCAGAATCGAATTCGCCATAACAAAGAAGAAAAGCCTGGAGAAAGTGCAAAGACTAGCATGTCTTTGTATAACAGGAGCAATGAGGTCGACTCAAACAGTAGCAATAGAGATCATTCTGGACCTCACTTATCTCCATATGATGGTGAGGAGAACTGCTTGGGGAATAAACCTCAGGTTGGCTAAAGTCGGACTCAAAGGGACAACACACATCGTAAGGGGCTCAACCTCCATCGAAAGTGCACACCATGCCGGTCTCCCAACTGACGAAATTACCAGGAAATTTAGTTTTGAGAATTTTTTTCGAACGGAATTAAATACCAAGAGTGGATGGAGCATAGAATCCATTCGAGCACTGGGGAAGAATACCATAACATGGTACACGGACGGGTGCAAAACTCTCGACGGAACTGGAGCAGGAGTCTTTTGCCTCGCACCAAATACTCCGAACCCAAGGGCCAGTTCCCCAGTATTTTTCAAGCGGAAATTCACTCCATAGAAAGGTGCATCCAATTCAACCTCGACAGGAAATAACGGAACAAGGAAATCGCAATCCTCTCCGAGCAGCCATCAAAGCGTTGAGCTCATATAACATCAACTCAAAGATGGTTTGCGAATGCCTAGAAAAACTTAATGATCTAAGCAAGAATGACAAGGTGGTCCTCCTCTGGGTGCCGAGTCACGTCGGAGTGGAGGGCAATGAACAAGCAGATCCCCTGGCAGGAAAAGGGGCATCAACGCCATTGATTGGGCCAGAACCATTTTGCGGACTTGGAAAATCTTACTTTCAAGACGAACTCAATAAAACTGAAGAAGCAATCAGAGCAACATACTGGAAAAGACTTCCAGGGCTAAGGCAGGCCAAATATCTCCTCGGCAACTTCAACCGAGCAAGACCGAAGACACTGATTTACCTCAGCAAAACTAGTTTAAAGACAATCAAGGGAAATTCATACGGGGCACTGCAGACTCAAAGAACACCTAAGGATGCTAGGCTTATAGGAGGACAGCACCTGCAGATTCTGTGGGGAACATCCAGAAACACCACACCATATATTGATGGAGTGTTATGCTGTACATCACAAGAGATTGAATATACTGGGATCACACCAGCTGACTGTGGCAGAAATACCACGAATAGACCCCTTCAAAATCCTTAAATTCCTCAAGGAATTGGGGCTTCAGGGGCTGCTGTGAAAGAGAACACCTTGAAATAGCAGAAGAAGATGGGACACAATAGATCTAATTATGTTGCAGCGCATCAGCCACCATCCATATTTACCATTACCATTACCATTCGCACCTTGGATTATTGAAGTATAGGAAATTTTTTTGCACGCCTGTCAGACGACAATAGATATGACGACATGATATATTAAAAAATCCATTACTTACATGATAACAATAATCAAAGCATAAAAAAGTCTATAAATCATAAAGCTGTAAAAGTAAAATAGAAGCAGTACCTACTTACAAACAGCGAATCAATACAGTTTCAGAATTTATTTCAACCGATTCCTCTTGAATCACAAATACAAAACATAATACTTATATTCGAGAAATATAGCTGAATCAAATGAAATAAAATATGAAAAAAAAAATATTCGTAACGTACAATACACGGAAAGAGCAGCTCTTATGTGCATATCTAAAGAACCTTAACTATTACTAGTAATACCTCAACAATGTTATTTTCGCATAAATATCTTGTCTGAAGCTGCACACTGTATACCAAGAAATTTAATGATTGCTACAATCATAAGGCGTACTATTCCAGCTATAGCTTCTTCAGTGACACTCATCCATATCTAATATTATACTTACCCTATTATTGTAACACTGATTCAAATAAAAACTTGAGTTGATATCGTTATTGTGGTCGAACATATAGGGAACATCCGATAGCAAAGAAATGAATAAGTGTACTGTGGGAACGTTGCGTTGTAAAATGACGTCACGTGAATATGGCGCGCTCGTCGAAATATTCGAAAAGGAGGGAAACTTAAATTGTCATAACTTCAACACTACTCGCTTGATTTAAATGAAACAAAATCAAATGTATTTCTACACATTCAGGCTACACGGTGATAAAGTTTCAAATCATTTAAGAGACACACTGACATTCTTCATTTGAACAGTTTGCACATCCCTCAATACATTGTCACGTTGTTTATTATGGAACAACTGATATTCATGTACGTGTATTTTCGGACTTCTTTGAAATAAGTTATGGCTGATGTTTGATGTATATATGTACGTTCATCTAACGCGAACAGTGGAGTTTTTGTTAGTTTATTCATCTACAGGAACTATGGTATTATGAGTTATCGCGTTTTCACATTTGAAATTGAGTGGTGAAGGTTTTGTCTCGCCTTGTTCACGAGGTTGCTAATTCAGCCAGTTTCAATATTGACAATGGTATATTTTTATCCTCCTTCAATCCCCAACTTCATCGTATAAATGAAGACACGTGTCAAGATTATTCAGCAGACCTATTATCGAATCCAATCCCAATCAAATCGACAATTAACAATTTTGGAGGCACAGACCTGATTGCCTCAAAAATATTCTTTACCAGAAATTTAAAAACACTTCAAGTATGATGTAATACGAGAATTTCCATTAGAGAAATTTCAAGTTGAGGAAGCTTTAGTGTTGTCTGACCGGCCTGGCCGTTTAAGTCAAGCAGGATATCTGCTATTTGATTGCAAGAATCACTTGTCCTTGTCGAGAAATATTGCGTCCAGCAGAAGCCATACAATGTCCTTCGTGTCATTGACCAGGAAAGTCGTTGTTTTCTGTAAGATATTTCCTTTATGTCTTATTTTGTAGACTTAAAGGAGAACAAAGTATTTCAATATTTCTAAGGACAGTTTTATGAAGATAATTTGAATAGTCCTCATCAAAAACATCAAGTGATCCCAAAAAATGAAATTATGAAAACGAATCCATTTTTCATATAATACAATGAATCAATCATGCTGGTACGTAGACTATATGACAATTCTGATTTTCCTGACAGTAAGAATGAATACATCATTTTGAATTTATTTTACATCTTCTAATTCTCCTCATTTCGACGTAATCTAGCCTCATTGTTTGAAAATAGTTTATTTTATAGAAAAGCTTCAACAACAGAAATTCTCAAACAGTTCCCATAATCAATATGCAGCACGCTGTAAAAAAATATAGGGACAACTTGTAGAAGGAACCCTTATGTTGGTCGAAAGAGACGGTACTTTTTATTGGACAAGCATTGGAACACAAGTGCTCCATATTTGTCTAAGTCGGAATAAAATCAGAAGTCATTAAACGGGCACTTTTTAAATATGTTCTCTTTCTCTAAAAGAATGATTATACTCATCACCCTTCTTTGGGAGAAAATTGTGAATTATTACCATTTCCACAGTTACGATTGAAATTTCATTCAGATACTGTTGAAACCAGTGTTTCGAATTATCGTCTTCGTATTGAATTTATCAACATACAATATTATATAGAAAAGAAAAATCTTGTAATTTACATAGCTTGACTACTGATGGTCGTCTATAAACTCCAAAATGGGTTTTAACCTCTGTTGCTCTCAAAATGTCATCTTCCTTTAGTCTATAGTTTCGCGAGATGTCAACATCAACAACGATTACTATGTCACCTTCTTTGACATTTTCTGTACCAAGTAGACAACACGAGGCAAACATCTAAGAGAAATCAACTAATTTCCTGGATAATATCACGACGGACATGAAAATCTAACAGATATTTGTCCAACGTTCTTCCTCTTTATTCTTCTTTGGAGAGAAGGGTCGTACTTCTACATTTTCGATTTTTATTCGTTTCACTTCTTGATAGTGCTGTAGAGATTAGAGTGAAAATTTTCCAGGCAAATTAGTGCTCTTGACCCTAAAAACGCACTAGAAAACGGACATCATTGTCCTTTCGAAAGCTTTCGATACTATTAGTCGCCAATTGCTCATTGATAGGTACACTGGAACGAGTTGGGATGAGAGGTAAATGTGTAAATTTACTCATTAATAACCTCAGCAATAGAACTCAAGTGGAAGTGGCTGAAACGCTGAGCGATCAGAGAGAAATTGAATATGGTCATTATACAGCCAAGGGAGTGTCATAGGATATGCTGATGACACCGAAATAATATATTGTAACGATTTCGAGACCAGCCCCGAGACCGGCTCTGATCTAATTAATTATGCACCCTTGTTCAACTACAACAGCATATCTGCTGGCCTATCGCCGAGAACAAGCTGGAATAAAATCGATCAGTTCGATACTGTTCGAAGAGCCATCTAGATGAAATATTCTATACTTCAGAATAATCGAGAGAGCCGTGGATGGAATCTACTTGCGACTATATAACCGCTGGAGGACAGTCAGAATTCAGAGTTAGTTACAGTTCCAGAGTTATCGGATAGAGACTGACACCGTAGAAATAAATTAGTGAAGTAAATGTTCAGTGAATAATTGTTGTAAATAGTGTTTTAAATAAATTAGAACAATTAGTAAGTGCAGTTTTACTACAATATGAAGCGAAAACATGGTATGAACTAAAACATAAAAGTTTCTTTTTGACCAAGTCAATAATTTCTACGGAAAAATCAGTCTACTGGATAAATTTCAACCACATTTTATCTACATTCCCCAGATGTGACATCTCATGGAGTTGTAGTTTGATTTTTTGTCTGAACTTCACAATTCTCAGAACCCAGGCTAGAGCCCTGACTAATTTTAATCAAAGAACAAAAACAAGTTATTTCAGGTAAGAAGTCTATACTTCGGTTTGTATTGAAACCGCTATCATTTATTTTCTCTTAATTTCTTGATGTCCATCTCATATTGTAATAGTATGTTCGAGTTTTTCACAGTATTTTTTTTAAATTTACCTCCCTACCAGTTATCACGTGACGTATCAAACCAATTCCCATGTTGTTGGACATGCAGATTCGATCATCCAAAAACATTTATCTATTACCGACACCTTACATACTTTGTGGTAGTAGAATGTAAAAGTTTTTCATTATTTTCTAATTTTTCAACTATTCGAGTCATTTCGCATTTATTCAAGTTCCCAAAATAAAAAAAATCAAAAATAAAAAACAATTTAAAGTTTTCCTTCGATTTCTCCTAATATTAAGTCGAATAGATTCTTCTTCAAAATTTTCTTCGGACTAGTCATCCAATTCCTAATGCGAAATCCACCTCTCCTATGAATTTCAGTCTAAATAATCATCTTCATATTGTTGATTGCAAATGGCAACACGAGCTTCTGGGAACTCGTAAAGTTTTTCCAATATATTTTTTGTAGGCATACATTTATGAAGATTCTTAATTCAATGCTAATATTATTTATAGGGCTAATCACGTACAAACCTCACGATCTCAAAAACCGCTTATTTCATAAAAGAGATATTTTTTTTATGGACTTGGTGGTCTCATAAGAATTCGAGAACTTCTCAATTTTTTTTATTCTTCATACCATTCCAATTTTTTTCTTTCAATTATCATGACTAAAGATCACCGAAGAAAAACATTGAATCATTTATAAAAAAAAACTGTAGGTGTAAAGCGAATTCACGTTTTACCAAGGTAGTATTTGCTCTTAAACCCAGCCTACTGCGAACCCTCAAAAAGGGCAAATTCTCAATATTCTGCTTCGCGTTAAGGCGGCACTTCACTTGTCGCAGCGTATTCGTGTAGCGGTTTCGCTATATTTTGCCAAATATTTGCTGTATCTTCAAATATCACAAACATGCCATCCACACATTGAACCAAACTACCAAAGAACTCAAACATGCCAAATATATTTGCTCACCAGTGAACGCAACAGTAATGGAGGTGTCGACAGCGGCAGCAGCTTATTTTTACCTGAATGCATCTTACCAATACATTCGATATCTACATAAGTACAAAGTTACCAAAAGACCATGGAAAACAAGGCGGTGGTGGACCACCGCTAAGTATACGCTACTGAGCGAACCAAATATTCGGCTCATTTGAGTCCTTTGATGAGTGATTAAAAACCGACAAGTGGACGGAAACGCTTTTTTGTCTATTCGCGTTATTTGCCTTATTTGTACATAAAAGAAAACGTACCATATAGCATCTCTACACATCGTCGTTTTTGTCCAAATAAAGCAAATACACAAATACGCTACGCCAAGTGGAGTGCCGCCTTTAGAAATACCGAAAAAAAGTATTGGAAAAGGTTGCTACATACCGAATTTCAACGCAAAAGTCGAGTTTTGAATTTTTTGTAATTCTTATTCAAATCCAATTCTCAATTATTCTGACTAAGACGCAGTAGCAATAAATGATGAAATAATCTCCTTTACTAGCCTGTCTCCTATTTTGAGTAAATAATCAATTTTCTGGGTATATAATTGGTTGCGAATGTTATCTACTATTTGCCTAATTTTGGATGGAAAATCGTCATTATCAATGTTTCGAAGAAATCTCATGTTTTGTGTTTCAACAGTTTTCAATTTGGGCAAGAGTGTCATGGAAACAAATGAACTATTTTTACCAAATGTCATTGAACGGCCTTATTTACAAGAAAAAATTTAAATAATAAGGTTATTTGGTGATGGTGCTCGGAGTAGCAAAGTTGATTATGAATTCAACAGGAGACATCCGCAACGAAATCGTATTCGACATGGAACGGCAGCCTCCGTGAATAAACTTGTTACTCAAACCGAAAGTGTATTGAAAAATCGTCCATATTGAAAATCAAAATCGAGGGTATACCATGATGATGATAATATCTCAGCTTCAGTTCAAAGTAGAGACAAAATCAGAAGATGTATCGGTCGTCATAAAATCAAACTTTTTAACCAAAGTTCTTTCTTGCACACGTTGAAAGAAGGCGACCAATATTAACGATTAGATTACTGCTTTTGGGCACAAGGAAATTTTTTAAGTGATAGAAATTTTGTATATTGATGAGGCTACGTTCACTACCAATAGAATAGTATCTGCTCAAAATTGCAGAAACTGGTCTACCGAAAGTTCCCACTGGGTTATGAAAGTTAATGTACCTATGGTGTGGTATTTTAGGCGACAGAATAATTGGACCGTTTTTCTTCAATAATACCATTTACGCTGAACGACTCCTGACATCTGGTGATAATAAATTATGGGAAATCATTGAAAATCAAACCCTCAATGTGTGACAAGAGACGTACGTTCAGCTAGACGGAGCTTCCGTTTATAATTCTTGGATGGTTCAAAAGTGGTTAAACGAAACTTTTTCCATTACGTTGCTGGATTGGTAGAAATAGCCCATACGAACATTGGCCTCCTCGCTCTCCTGACATGACACCAATGGATTTTTACTTCGGGGTAACGGTCAAGAAAAAGGTTTACAAGTCTGAGCTACGAAATCCACAAAAACTTAGTAAGAGAATAAGGCAAGCCAGCTGTGAAATAAGTATTCCAGAACTCAGGAGAGTGGCCAATAATGATTGATCAGAATTGAGGGCGGGCCAGTTAAGAGAGACAATAGTTGGAACTGATTTCCAATATTAGTGTTTATTTTATTTTCTGTTCGAACTCGGTTCAATAAATAGTTTTTCAATAATAGTCATTCAGTTTTATTGTCTCTGTGGCTTTTTAGTAACAACTAATAATAAGAATTTTAATTTTTTCATAATAAATAGTAGGTTTTTCATTATCATTCCTACATCATGACGATTTAATTGTTTTTGTAGATTCTTATTCAGAATCATTAATATAAAATCGAACTTGAATATGATAATTACAAATAATTTCATGATTCGAATTGTGCGTTGAAATTCGGTATGTTGGGGCAAAATCAATTTCTAAGCAACTTTTTTAAATAACTTTTTCGGTATCTCCAACGCGAAGCAAATATTCTAGAATTTGCCCTTTTCGCGGGATCGTACTAGGTATGGGGTTTAAGGATGTCACTCGGGCCGTGTATTGCGAAAAGTGCGGCCCATGAAGGTCTACGTCTGTACCAAAAATCAAATATCTGCTTTCGAAATTGACTGAAATACAGGGATGTCTTTATCTTAAGTATGTCACACTGTATAACAACATATAGAACTTATGTAAATACAATTCATAAAAATATAAAAACCACCAAAACTTGTGAATTATTGTTATTTTCACTGACACGATTGAATTATCATTCATATTTTCAAAGGATGTTGATGAATCATTAAAATATCAAACAGTTATTATGTATAAACTATTCAGAAACATAAAAATCCCTCAGACACCTGCATTACTTCCGAGTGTTCCATATTTTTGGGTTATATTATCCTCTGTAGAGAGAGACATATTTTTTTCAAACGGTGATACTGCCGTCCTAAGCAAAAGTACCTTATCTACAAAAAATATGAATATTGTGATATTAGATTTTGTAGGTTCAAAAACCTATAAATTTTCGTTTTTATCGAACAAAGAAGTATACTCGGTTTAAATAGCCAAAGTTGACAAATTTTATTGCCGTATATACGAAAGTTGAAGAATTTTCTATGTAAGAAGGTCGGACCTACAGAAATCTAAGCAAAATAGCAGATAGCAGATACGGTACTTTTGCTTAGGACGGCAGAATAACGAACATGCGTATTAGAATGTGGGGTGGAGTCTATGTCTATGGTTCAGAGACGTTAGGAACTCACCAGGATCAGGGTTACCAAAGTTTCATCAAACGAACTTTCTGTAATACCTACTAATGGAAATAAAAATTTGTGACTGACAATCCGCCTGTAAGCCACTGGAAGGAAATAGGGATCCATAATATGATAAAAATATATTTTGATGAAATGTATATTGACATTTCTTTGAATACTTCCCATAAAAAAAATTCCATGCCCTGTATATTCAAACCAGCAAATTTTCAGAAAAAGTTCCGTTCTCAAAGAGTTGTCGTTTTTAAATACACTGTACATCAACCATTTTTGCTACCTTTCTAGTATCATTTCCGGAAAAAATAAATCCCAATTTCAATCAAATCCAATTGCGGCAGTTTGTTATCATATGTTACAGTATGCGAACAACCCATGTGAGTTTTTGTCGGCAGCCGCCTTAGGAAGGCTTGGATTAACTTTTCCCTTCTTATGTTCCTCCTCCTGAAGGCATCAATATTCCTCTGGATGTTGTTATTACAGTTTGCGGAAGCCACACATCTCTCGCATATTTATATCCCCCGCTCTTATATCAATCACCGGGTGAGGCGAAACTGTTATTCAGTTCACATGATATTCTGCTTTTGTTGGGAAGCTTCTGAAAATAGAAAGATTGGGCAATAATTCATTGGTACGTACATTATCTGAAAATGTTGTATGAGGAATGTAATTCATCACAGATCCTCTCAGGGTTATAACGAGAAGGTATGCAATCAAATGAATATAAATGCTGTAACAAATACTAAATCTCATACATTTGATGACAATTATAAACTGATAAATTGTAATTTGTTTTAATAGAAATTATATAATAAGTACTAATAATAATAATGAGCAACTTTATTTCAAGGTAGATTATAAACATTTTTTTTCAAAAGTCGGTAACAAAGAAAACGTTAATAAATAATTGTTAAGGTGAGATATGCGTTCAAATCATAGGGTTCTAAATTTACGAGATTTTTTTATTTCTCTGAAATCTCCAATTTTCTTTATCAGTTCAATTGTTGAAAAAATGGTTAAAAAGCTTGATTGCCATATTGTGAGCGGTTTTTTAAGTTGTGGTTAGTCGATGATGGGGAAACATATATTCATTTGTTCTAGTAGGATACTTATGTGCAGGTATATTCCCAGTGAAAAGTAGTGTATTTTTAAAAATAAACATTAAGCACTCGTAGATATAGATTGCATAAATATCAGTGGATTTGAATACTGTTCTGCAAGTCTGGTTATAATTTAAATTGTTGATTCCGCTTATTATTCTTTTTTGTACTATAAATGTTTTTTCGATGTTGCGATTACTGCCCCAAAAAATAATTCCATATCGATCAACTGACTCAAAATTGGCCATATATATTATTTTTGTAGTCTCGTTATGCAGATATTTAGATATTCCACCAAGTTTATTTGCGAGGTTATCGATATGAGAAGCCCAATTCATGTTTTCATCGATGTAGATTTCTAAAAATTAGGTATTATGAGACAGTTCGAAAGAAGAATTATTCTACCCTAACTGAATAATCAATATTGGTTTGTTCTGAATAGAATAATATTTGTTTTAGTTTCATTCAGTACAAGTTTATTTCTTTTGAACCAGTCCTTAGTGGTGTTGTACAATCCGGTACTATTTAGAATCATTTCTGGGAAAGTTTCGCAAATCGGGTAACAGACTTGTGTCATCTGTTGGCAAAAATGATTAAAGTACACAGAGAGAAAAGCTTTAGCAGGTTTATGCACAACGTTGTGTAAGACACAGTTGTGCAGATATTTTATACAGTTGTCCAATCTTTCATCATGCGCGTGTTGTGAAATACAATAAATATTCGTTCAAGGCAATTTGTATAGTATTCATACACTTCTACATGACCGAAAAATTCACAAAAATATGCACATCTATCATTACACAACTTGTATGAAAAAATTACAACGCATTGAACTCAACTTACACCTATTGTGCACTCTCCAATACATTTGCACAAATTGTATTCTATTTCAACACAATTTTATAAAATACCAACGCTTGGCAGGCGTCATCTCACCCTACTAAATGTACATGCACCTGATGAATCTTGAATATTCTGCATATCCACCATTTTTTTATGCTGATCGTAGCGTGAAACCGGCGAAGTGAGACTAGAGTCAAAAATACCTACTTATTATTCAATATTTTTTGCTTATGTGTATGGGGTTTAGTGCAATTACCTATTCACGAATCTATTGATGAAATGGAAGTGCTAGAATACTTGCGAGAACTTCCCGAATTAATACCAATATTTGAAGGTAAGTCTCACCATTTTTTGTTATAACATGAATTACCTACTAATAGTTTGTCATTTGTGAACGTTTGATAAGGGCATCGTCTCACCTACTTCCTTCCTACTTGCATTAGTATAGTTTGACACGACGATCACTTTAACTTTATTATTCAACGTAAATATTTTTCTGTAAAAATAAACAATTTATACGTACCTTACTTTTGAAAAGAAGTCTGGTGCTACATTCAATTCTTCGTCTAGGAATCGCCTTAAATCGATGCTTCATTGTGTTTTACGCGCAAAATACCCAATACAATATTTCCTGGTTTTATTAACTTTCTGGGGGCGACTAAATAATAATAATAATAATAATAATAATAATAATAATCTGTTCCACGGTTATACTTCCCCAGACAACGGGGAGGCCGTGGACTTTTGAGTTTGGAGTGTCTACATAACAGAATGGTACTGGATGGAGCCTGTAAAGTCATCAGGAGTTCAGATCCCCTTCTCTGCTTGGTATGTGATCATGAAAAGGCAGGGATTGGAGCATTTCTTTTCAAGGCAGCAACCCGTGCAGCCGATGAACTCGATCTCGTATTCGATACTGAACGGACAATCCCAAACTCTATCACCGAGTTGGAACCCGTTCAGCAAAAAGCCCACGTAAAAGCTGCGGAGTGTGAGAGGCTCCTGCAGCTACATAAGGATAAGCCGATGCATGGGGTCTTCTTCAAGAACATTGAAGACCTAGGCTTATCCAGAGACCTGACCTTCTCGTTTCTCAGGTCAAGTGGGCTGAAGTCGGAGACCGAGGGATTCATAATGGCCTGCCAGGATGGTGTCTTCAACACTCTCGTCTACCGCAGTCGCGTGATGGGTATAGAGGTCCCTGACACTAGATGCAGAGCGTGTCGTGGGGCAGCTGAGACCATAATGCATTTGCTGTCAGCTTGTCCAGCTTATGCGGTCTCAGCCTATATCCACAGACATAACGCGGCCCTACGAGTGTTGTACTACCATCTACGACACTCGTACGGTGTAGACGAGACACCAGTGTTGCCTTATGCTCCGGGGGATATTGAGTCCGTGGTGGTGAATGAGAAGTGCCGAATCTATTGGAACTATTCATTCCCCACCCTCAGGCAAATACAAGCCAATAAGCCTGATGTAGTACTCCTCGACCATCAAAGTAGGACGATTTTCGTCATTGAGTTTTCAGCTCCTGGCGAAACGAACATCGTCCGAAAAGAGGAGGAAAAACGGACTGAATATCGAGATCTTCTCTTTGAACTCCGCAGGCTTTACCCAAACCATTCTGTCAAGATGGTGGTTCTGATAATAGGGGTCCTTGGTGGAATGATGGACACACTACTCTCAAACCTAAAAATCATACCGGCTTGCCGTGACATGGCAGAAATCCTAGCCGGGCGAATGCAAAAGGCCGTAATTCTTGGTTCACTCCGCCTACTCAGGGCACATGATTCTTGGACCCAGTAATCACTTACCCCATGGACGTGGGGAGTGTTTACTGGGGTTAATGACACGCCAGCGCGCCCTCCGGAAGTGTCGGAGCTCTGGAGACAGGGCCTGACTGGGTAATTCCTAACGAAAAAAAAAAATAATAATAATAATAATACTTCCTCGTAAGTACCCAAAGGCATAACCTGTGCGGGTAGAGGACGGCTATTATTATTATTTGCCGTGGCGCTCCGGGGCGACTTACTGATGTTTCAGGTGATGTATTCACTTTTCAGCTGTAGGAAAACCCGGAAAACCTACAGCACCACCTCGGGTGGTCGGTGTGCACTCCAAGCTAGCACTAGACGAGATTGGCATCTAGACAACTCACAATACACTGCTTTTCAACAAGGCAAGCGGCCGCCTATCGAATCCGATATAAAGTAGTTGAGAAAAATTCTCGTACCTACATCGGATTCGAACCGACTATCGCTATGCTGGAGTTTCGAACAGCCTTACAAGTGGGACAAATTCGATATTTCGCAAGCAGTATACTTTTCACAAAAAGCCTGAACTATGTCGATTTTTATTTTAAGAGAACGATTTGTAAATGTATATTCTAAAGAGGTTATGTCACCGATTTTGACATGGTGACGTCATGTGTGATTTTTTTCAAACTGAAATATAGGTCTTGTGATACTTCATCTTGAAGGTTTTTTGATTATGCATTCGATAATAATAATTCATTTGGTTTATTTGCAGGTATACGGTGAACAGAAATTTAGCTTAGCTTTAGAAGTTGAAAAATTTTAGGAATAGGTATAATGGGTATAACAAATTATACAAGATTGAAAATATCGTTGGTGATGTGCCTGGTCGAATCTATTCAATGAATGGGAAACTAGTGATTTCTACTCGCTATGAGTAATACAGGGTGGCCTATTATGATAAGCGTAGACTACAAGTGGATCATTTGCTCCAAAATAATAAACTGTAACAAAGTATGTTGCTGTAACATAATGAGGAAGAGTGTTTATGTTTTTTGAAATATTATGTTTATTGTGTTTATACCTAGGTTCTATTATTCAGTTATTTGTTCTGTTTGATGAAATTAACATTATTTGAATTACATTTCATTTTATTTCAACCTTCTGGAAAATGAAATAGGCATCTCAGAATGCAGAAAATGACACACACACACAAGTTTATAATTTCCGAACAGAATAAGATAAAAAACAGCCAGCAGGTTGATAATATTTATTTTGAAAGTTATATGCCTTCAGTGCATCATTCTTTGTTGAAATAATAAATAGTACCTATAAAATTTGTACATGCTTTGTACAAAAATATGTACTGTAGAAAACTGCACTTACTAATTTTCTTAATTTATTTAAAACACTGTTTAAACATTTATTCACTAAAACATAGACTTCACTAGATTCAAATTTATTTCTACTGTGTCAGTCTCTATCTGCGAACTCTGGAACTGTAACTAACTCTGAATTCTGACTGTCCTCCAGCGGTTATATAGTCGCAAGCAGATTCCAACCACGGCTCTCTTGATTATTCTGGAGTATAGAACATTTCTTCTAGATGGCTCTTCGAACAGTATCGAAGTGATCTATTTTATTTCAGCTTGTTCTGGGCGATAGGCCAGCAGATATGCTGTTGTAGTTGAACGAGGCTGCATAATTAATTAGATCAGGGCCGGTCTCGAAATCGTTACAATATATTATTTCGGTGTCATCAGCATATCCTATGACACTCCCTTGGCTGTATAATGACCATATTCAATTTCTCTCTGATCGCTCAGCGTTTCAGCCACTTCCACTTATGTTTTATTGCTGAGGTTATTAATGAGTAAATTTACACATTTACCTCTCATCCCAACTCGTTCCAGTGTACCTACCAATGAGCAATTGGTGACTAATAGTATCGAAAGCTTTCGAAAGGACAATGAAAACACATAGACAATGATGTCCGTTTTCTAGTGCGTTTTGTATTTTGCTGTCTAAGCTAGTACGGCATCATCCGTTGATGTAATTTCTTTGAAGCCACATAACCCGTTATATTCAGGACCCCCAAGAGGGACTGAAACGAAGCCCAGCTTTCGAGCAATTTTTAGGGGCAAGAGCACTAATTTGCCTGGAAAATTTTCCAGTTTCACTCTAATCTCTACTGTAAAACATGGATTAAGGAATATTTTCCAGCACTATCAAGAAGTGAAACGAATAAAAATCGAAAATGTAGAAGTACGACCCTTCTCTCCAAAGAAGAATAAAGAGGAAGAACGTTGGACAAATACCTGTTAGATTTTCATGTCCGTCGTGGTATTATCACTTATAATACCACAAGAGCTTCAAAATTATCGGGTATTTCCTGATAGGTTCGTTGCAAACAAATGAAGGAGTCAAGTTTTTCAGGTTAAAAAATTTTTCCTGAAAAACTTGACGACTTTATTTGTTTGCAGGGAACCTTGAGGGAAATGCCAGATAATTTTGAAGCTCGTGTGGTATTCGGGGGATTATTTTTCCGTCCCAAATGTCGGCCAATAGAATTGCACCATGAGACGAAATGTACAGTTAACAAATAAGAATTGTTTTTATTGTACCTTCTTTATAGTCTTCTCCATCCATTTTCTTCATATTGTAAGCGTAATCTTTCATAATGTTTGCCAATTGCGCTTCACTCGTTTCAGCACTCAATGTGTATTCCCTCTCAGTACAAAAAGTAGTAAATTGGTTCCAAACTGTTTTTTTTGCCTTCTCCGTATTAATGGGAACATTTCCTTTGACTTTTTTATCGATGGTGGACAGAGAACAAACTCCAAATCGACTCATTTTCATGCAAAATCTCCAATTTTCACAATTGAATTCAACTTGTCAGTTTGACGTGTGGTTAATTTGACTGGATCATGTTTTGTTTTTTATATATAGCAACTACCAGAGAAAATTTTCAAAAAATTATCAGTATAATACCATGTAGGTTGTACCACGTGACGTCGAATGGTGCAATTCTATTGGTCGATATTTGGGTCGGAAAAATAATCCAGGAAATTAGTTGTTTTCTCTTAGATGTTTGCCTCGTGTTGTCTACTTGGTACAGAAACTGTCAAAAAAGGTGACATAGATATCGTTGTTGATGTTGACATCCTGTGAAACTATAGACTTAAGGAAGATGACATTTTGAGAGCAACAGAGGTTAAAACCCATTTTGGAGTTTATAGACGACCATCAGTAGTCAAGCTATGTAAATTACAAGATTTTTCTTTTCTATATAATATTGTATGTTGATAAATTCAATACGAAGACGATAATTCGAAACACTGGTTTCAACAGTATCTGAATGAAATTTCAATCGTAACTGTGGAAATGGTAATAATTCACAATTTTCTCTCGATTATTCTGGAGTATAGAACATTTCATCTAGATGGCTCTTCGAACAGTATCGAACTGATCGATTTTAATCCAGCTTGTTTCTCGGTGATAGGCCAGCAGATATGCTGATGTAATTGAACGAGGGTGCATAATTAATTAGATCAGGGCCGGTCTTGGGGCCGGTCTCGAAATCGTTACAGTACAATGTACTTACACAATTCATGTGTGCCCATTACACAAATTTGTAAATTTTTACACCATATATTAGCAATACTTGCACAATTTGTATTAGCTAAGTGCACAAATTGTTGCCATTTCCTACATCTCATGTTTATCACTCTCATACAATTCATGCAAAAACAGTACACAACATACTGATTAATTTCATATATTTTGTGTATACCACAAGTAAAAATGCACAAGGCGGTGCAACAATAGAATCTACGTTGTGTTGATAATATTTAATGAAACTGTTCTGAATTTTTCAACATTGAAGTGTATCGTTCATACACAATAACTCTAATACAATATTATAGAAGAATACTGAACAAATTGGTGCTGTCAACTTTTAAGAAACAAATTGTGATATAATCATTCACAATTGTGTACAAAAAATATATTTATTTCTCTCTGTGTAGATGACGAACAATAGAGGGCCAGTAATACTGCCCTGCAGAATACCTACGTCCGTAGGAAGAATTTCTGACTGATAGGCGTTGCCATTTCGTTTGATTTTTACTGATTAAAGACGATCTGATAGATAGGATTCAACCCACTTAAGAGCTGAACCTCTTATGCCATATCTTTCTAATTTTATTGGCATCAATTGATAGATATGTTTGATAAGTTGGTTTAGTTTTTATATTTTCAATGATTTTGAACTCATTTAAAATGTAACACAGACCTAATGGAACATGCATTATATTGAGTAAAAATACCCCTATTCACAAAATATATTTTCTGCGTCTTTAAAGAAAAATAAACATTCCAAGTGCCTCTTCGATCAAGAAATGTATTACATACAGATTAATTTTTCTACGACCACATAGAAATATGCCCATTTTAAGCGCTTCATCGATCAATGAAGTAGGCCGTTTATATACACTCTTTCATTTCTACATCGCGAGCTGTACTGTAATGATCATTTCAGTACAGGCCATCGTACAGGTATTGCTGAAATATAAATCCCAAATAGACCAGTCCGGTAAGGTTTTGCCCAGGACAATTTAAAATAGTGTAACGATTTCGAGACCGGCCTCGAGTCCGGCCCTGATCATCGTTAACTCGAAATGTAAACAAGTTCTCCGCTGACAAACAAATAAATCACGTGGAAGAATCGCGAACCCTCTGAACGAAGGTTCTGGGGACATCTTAGAACTCGCCCGAAAGGCTCGAAAGGCCGAGAACTGTAAATACTAGTATATAAGCCACTGGGTATTAGATGGCGGGATAATCAGAGAAAGCCACAGAGAGTTTCGAATATAATAAATAGTTCCAGAGTTCAGATAGAGACAGACACAGTAATAAATAAATTAGTGAAGTAAATGTTTTAGTTGAATAATTGTTTTAAATAGTGTTTTAAATAAATTAGGAAAATTAGTTAGTGCAGTTTTACTACATTTGGCGTCAGAAGTGTGGATGTTTAAAATAAATAAGTGTTAAAGTGTTCGCCGTTTAAAAACTGATAGACATTTATCGCGCCTGATAGACAGTTAGTGACCCGTTGAACATTTGAGTGTTTGCAAAGTGGACAGTTTTGCGCGTCGCGGGACAATAAACTGAAAACTTTTTGTGTGAAATAAATAATAGACTGATAATTCGGTTAAAAACAATTAAAGACAAAATGTTTCCGAGGAGAGTTCACCTGGTTGACCTTAAAGTTAGTGAATAGAAGCAAGAGTTAGAGGAGCGGGAGTTTGAAACAACTGGAAAGAAGGCCGCACTCCAGAAAAGACTTGCAGAAGGACTGATTGAAGCAGGAGAAGACCCCGAAACGTTCTTATTCGAAGTTTCTGGAATTGATTTGAGTTCCATAATGAATAAACTCGACGAGACCACGAAATCCTTGGAAGATAAATTTCTGGAAAATTCGAATAGTTTGAAGGAGGAACTTCAACAAAATTTGGTGAGTCTGGAAGATAAATTTCTTCAAAATTCAAAGAGTCTGGAGGAAAAGCTTCTAGAAAATTCTGTCAGCCTGAAAGAGGAACTTCTAGAAAATTCGAAAAATCTAGAAGAAAAGCTTGAAGAAAATTCGAAAAGTCTAGAAGTGAAACTTCAAGAAAAGCTTCAAGAGAATTTGAAAAATCTAGAAGAAAAACTTCTAGAAAATTTTGTCAGCTTAAAAGAAGAACTTCTCGAAACTTCTAATAGTCTAAAAGAGGAACTTCAAGAGAATGTGAAGAACCTGGAAGAAAAACTTCACGAAAATTCGAGAAACCTAGAAGAGAAGCTCCTAGAAAACTTAGAAGGCTTGAGAAGAGAACTTTGTGGTGTAGCGAATCCACGATGAAATAAAGGGCGGAATCGAGACAGAAATCGGCAGTATAAAGGAAACAATTAGTAAGTTGGAAAAGCAAATTAATACTGCATACACTAGAGAAACGGGCAACAAAAATTCAATGCTGGACTCGAGTTTGGACTTAGACGAAGTCCAAAGAGAAATAAAAGATTTCAAGAATAGTGCCGAACCTGGAAAACTCGCCTTGAAACCGCCCCAGATCGACGGAAATACTCCATGGACAAACTACCGCCGACAATTCAAAGCTGCTGCCAAAGCAAATGGATGGAATGCTGGGGAAAAAGCTTTAGCATTGACACTGGCATTGCGTGGCTATGCCACAAATATTTTACAGACCCTCACCGCCCAACAACAGGAGGACTATGAACAGCTGATTAAACATCTAGAACTACGGTATGGTCGGACCCACCTAGAACACGTGTACCATTCACAGCTGAAGAATCGATGCAATATCGGCTTCAAATTCTTGCAAGGATTCGCTTGGTTCGTCTTGCTTACCCAGCTACACCGGAAAATGTAATGGAGCAACTAGCGGTCCAGGCATTTTTGGATGGACCAGGAAACCCGGCAAGACCTAACGCTTGCTCGCCCCGCACATCTCGTGGATGCACTGGCACGCGCTCTGGAATTCGAAGCAGCAAGGCAATCCTGCAAAAGCCAGAGTAGAGTCCGGATGATCGAGGAAGATCCACAGGAGCCCGCTAATATCGAGGCTGTCGTGAGAAAAGTGCTGAAGGAAGTTATGCCTGAGAGAAGACTGATACGATGCCGAAATTGTAAAGAACTTGGGCACGTTCGTAGCAAATGTCCAATATTGAAAGAATCGACTCATACGATGAAGATCAAGAAGGAGCAATCGTCAGCCCATATACAGCAAGACCCAGTTAACAATGCATATGTCGCTGTCCTTCCAAGACAAAGGGGTCTTCGTAGACGGTCTCATTAACAACGATCCTCGCACTATGCTCCTTGATACGGGTGCGACTAGGACGATTCTTGGGCCTACATTTGCCAAAACACCGGCAAGAATTGAATCATCGAACTGGAAGCTACGCACAGCAACACTAAACTGAAACACCGGGCTCTAGTAGGGGATATCGAGGATGATGCAATCATAGGGATGGACATCATGAACTCCAGAGGGTTCGAGTTGAATTTCAGAGACGGCGTCCTACGAGTGAATGGAGAAGAGTTGGTGCTTCACGAGAGAAGTGAAGAAATGTTCATGTTCTGCTGGCTGAAGATATGAGCGAACCGGAGAGGGCTGAAACCATTTTGGAGGCTCGCCTGGATGGGGGTGCGAGCAATGGAAGCGTGGTGATGTTCGAGCCCAAGCTCCATGATGAGAAAATTGGAGGATGAATCGCACTAGGGAAGACCTTGTTGCGTGTTGATAAATTTGTGCCGGTAAGAGTAATGAATGTCAATTATTACTTTGAAGAAATGAATAATTCTGGGGAACTGCTCGTCAATTTCCTCTGTGATAAGGAGTGTACACAGCACTGTTATTCAAGCCAGTAACTTGCCAGCAGAATTGGAGAAGTTGGTTGCCATCTCATCCAAAGACATGGGACCCGCACAGCAGCCCAAACTGAGAGAATTAGCCAGGCAGTATCAGGACATCTTCGATACTGGAGTGGGTAGAGGTGGTAGAACAAAGGTGGTTCAGCACAAAATTGACACTGGAAATGCCCGACCAATCCGTCCAGCAATCAGACAGAAGACTTCCTCTCGCAAAAAAAGGGAGAGGCTGACAACATAGTCTGCGACATGGAGAAAGACGGAGTCATCGAGCCATCGAACAGTCCCTGGTCCTCTCCAGTCGTATTGGTGAAGAAGAAAGATGGATCAACACGGTTTTGCGTAGACTACCGTCAACTAAACAACGTGACGAAAAAGGACAGCTACCCTCTCCCAAGGATAGACGACACGCTAGACACGCTGGCTGGATCTACGATTTTCTCGACCTTAGATTTGAAGAGCGGATACTGGCAGGTAGAACTGGCTCAGAAAGATCGAGAAAAGACAGCCTTTACCGTCGGTTCAGGTTTGTGGCAGTTCACAGTTATGCCATTCGTGCTCTGCAACGCTCCAGCCACATTTGAAAGATTGATGGAGACGGTTCTGAAAGGACTCTCATGGAAGACGTGTCTGGTGTATCTTGACGACATCATTGTGGTCGGCAGAACGTTCAACGACCATGTGAAAAACTTCCAGCGACTGAGAAGCTCCGGACTGAAATTGAGCGCCAAGAAATGTCATTTGTTCCAGAAAGAAGTACGATATCTCGGCCACGTTGTCTCTGGGAAAGGAGTGGCAGTAGATGAGCAGAAAATCAAAGCTGTTAAGGAATGGCCCGTTCCGAAAGACATTCACCAGCTCCGAAGTTTCCTTGGCTTGTGCACTTACTATCGCCGATACGTGCTGGGAATTGCTAATATCGCAAAACCACTGACCAGGCTCACGGAAGGACAAACAAAGTTTCAGTGGTCAGATGAATGCCAAGATTCGTTCAGCTAGTTGAAAGGAGCTTTGATCAACGCACCAATTCTGAGCTATCCTCTTCCGGACGGAAAATTAATTTTGGACACGGACGCAAGCAATGTTGGACTTGGAGCTGCCTTGTCACAGATCCAGGAAGGACAAGAAAACGTCCTAGGTTATTTCAGCAAGACCCTTAGTAAACCGGAGCGGAATTCCTGTGTCACCTGGCGGGAGCTGTTGGCTGTTGTCAAAGGAGTAGAACACTTCTATAAGTACGTATATGGGAGAAGATTCCTGCTGAGGACTGACCATGCAGCTCTCAAATGGCTTCTACAGTTCAAGAATCCCGAGGACCAAGTGGCACGTTGGATCGAGAGGCTCCAAGAATTTGACTTTGAGATCGAACATCGAGCGGGGACCAGCCATAAGAATGCAGATGCCCTGTCACGAAGACCATGCCCAGATGACTGTTCGCACTGCCGACGAGCAGAGGAGAAGGAGTTGACACTCTGCAGTGGATGATAACTGGAATGACTACAGGTCCAGATACTGAGGCAACGGTTTTACTGGGTCAATTGCCAAACTAACGTCAAAGACTGGTGCAGAAAATGTGTTGTATGCGCTGCCAGCAATGGGCCTCGAATAAGACCTAAGGCCCCGATGCGCCAGTACAATGTGGGCAGTCCATTTGAAAGGATCGCCATTGACATCGCTGGCCCGTTTCCCCAATCGGATCACGGGAATAAGTACATCCTTGTGGCGATGGACTACTTCAGCAAGTGGGCCAAAGCATATGCTCTGCCCAACCAAGAAGCCATCACCGTTGCCGACGTCATGGTGAAGGAGTGGATTTGTCGATTCGGTGTCCCGTTAGAGCTGCATTCGGATCAAGGCAGGAATTTCGAGACAAACCTGTTCCAGGGAATGTGTCAGATGCTGAACATCCGAAAGACGAGAACCACAGCTCTACATCCGCAGTCAGATGGAATGGTGGAGCGGATGAATAAGACGATAAACCGCCACCTGTCAAAGGTAATCTCTGATGACCACCAAAAATATTGGGACCTTCATCTGTTCCTGATGGCGTATCGTTCCGCAGTTCATGAGTCAACTGGCCAAACCCCTGTAATTGTAATTGTAAATATACTTTATTGTCCGAAGATGAAAATCTTGTTGACAAAGCTTAGATAAATGTATAAATAAAATATATAAAATGTTGTAAGAAAATAGACAAAGTGCACATTTATAGAATAAAATAAGTAAGTAAAACAATCAAAACAATTAATCTATTGTCACATCATCGTCAAAAAATTCCTGCAAAGTATAATACGGCCTAATACACAGTAGGTTTTTTATGTTTTTTCTAAAAATCTCTATATCTACATTATAATCTTTGACTTCGATTGGCAAACGATTATACATCTTGATTCCGCTATAAATAAATGAATCTTTGATCAGAGAGGACGAAGGTATAGGTAATTTCAAGATATTTTTGTCGTGTGGAATAACGAGAAGAAACGATTTCAAACTTCTGAATATGTTTTCTTACAAGACAAACAGTTTCCAAGATGTAGAGAGCTACAACGGTCAGGATCTTATTATCTATAAATAGTTGCCTGCATGATTGACGTGGTCCAATTTTGCCAATATTTCTAATTGCTCTTTTTTGTATTTTGAGGACCGAGTCAAGTAAATTTGAGCTACACACTCCCCAGAAGGGTATACCATACCTCAAATGTGGCTCTATCAAAGCATAATATGCAGTTTTGGCAGTTGGAACTCCAAGTTCTTTAGCAATTACTCTAACTGCGAAACATCCGGCTGAGATTTTTTTTTTCATTAGTTTTATGTGAGTGTCGAACTTCAATTTTTTATCTATATTCAAACCCAGAAATTTGATACAGTCTTTATTCTGAATGATATCATTTTCTAAGATCACTTCTTGAAGAGTACATCTGAAGGAGACTATGTTCGTTTTTTTGATATTGAATGATAGAAGGTTTGAATCACACCATGACTTGACAATTTTTATATCTCGATATACTTTTTCGTTCAGATCTTCAATGGTCTTACTCCTCCACAAAATGGTAGTATCGTCTGCAAATAATGTTATTTCCCCAAAAATGTTGAGATTAGAAAGATCATTAACGTATAATAAAAATAGAATTGGGCCCAGAACCGATCCTTGGGGTACCCCCGAACCTATCTCAGCTGTCCTTGAAATTTCATTAGTCTTTACTATCTGTCTACGCCCTGTGAGATATGACTCAAACCAACTCAAAGTTACTCCTCTACAGCCATAACGTTGAAGCTTCCGCAGAAGTATTCCGTGATCCACGCAATCGAAAGCCTTCGTAAGGTCACAGAACACGGCAGCGGAAAAATCCCCGGTATTTATATTAGAGTAAAGCTCATGCAGAAAGGAAAAAATTGCATCATTTGTGTTCTTTCTACTTTGAAATCCAAATTGTGTTGAGTGAATGATATGTATTTGCTAATGAACTCATTGAGTCTCTTTTTTACGAGTTTTTCAATGATCTTTGCTAGGGTGGGTATGAGCGATATTGGCCTAAAATTTGAGGGATTATCCAGGTCCCCGCCTTTGTGTAATGGGATTACTATGGTCATTTTTAGAAAAGATGGAAATGCACCCTCACGAAATGACAGATTTATTAGTGCTATTAATGTATTGATGGCAACTCTTGGAAGGTTTTCGAAAATTTTTATTGAGATTTCATCAAATCCAGCTGTTTTTTTATTTTTTATTTCTTTCATTACCTCCCACAATTCGTCAAAATTCGTATCATACAATATCAAATGATTATCATTTCCATAGTCTTCTAGATGTATTAACGGATCATATGGTACTATAGTGTTTTCGTTAAGCTATTTGGCAATTGAACAGTAGAAATCGTTCATTTCATTTGCACTTATTGGTATTTCTGAATCGATTCTTTTTTTAGGTTTATCCCTCAAATCGTTTATTATGGACCATGTTTCTTTCATTTTATTATTTGATTTGTCTATTCTATTCTTGAAGTGATTTTCTTTTGCTAGCTTGAGTACTGCTCTATAGATTCTTCGGTATTTATTGAAGTATTCATGAAAATAAGGGTTGTTAGTGAATTTTCGGATATAATGTAAGGATCGTATATTCTTCGAGGACTTTTTCATCCCCTGTGTTATCCATGGTTTCTTTCGTTTCATTTTGATTTTCTGAATGGGAATCGACCTATTGAAAACTTCTATGAGTTGATTGTGGAAAGCATGGAAGGGCTCTCTAAGAAGCATAATATTCCGCCAATCGAGTTCAAGGCAATTTTGGTTAAACCTTTCATAATTTTTGCTACTATAAAGTCTGCCGTATTTATACTTTTCTTTTTGAAAGCCAGTAAGAGGCATTGTGAATTCAATGGCGCTATGATCAGAAAGTCCAGATGAGATCACTGAACAAAAAACTTTTTCTGGATCAAAATTGCTACAGACGTAGTCGATACAGGTTGATGAATATTTACTAATTCGAGTGCTTGAATCAACGTGCATATTTAAATTGAAAGAGTTGATTATACTCAGTAGATATTGTGTATCATTTGAATCACTGTTCATATAGTCGACATTGAAATTACCTCCCAGTAGAATATTTGATTTTATAGGAAGGTCATTGAGTATCAACTCCAAATTCTCTAAAAATAAATTAACATCTGAGGAAGGAGATCTATATAAGCACAAAACATATAGATTAATTTTTTTGAAATAACATACTGAACATTCAAAATCTTTTTCTGCTAACAAGTGATCATATTTTGTTATTTTCACAGGATTATGTTCCTTGAAAATAACTTCTTCGATTTGTATCATTGTCCCACCATACCCCGCACTTCTACAGTATTTAGAACAAGTCCTATAGTTTTTTAAATGGCATGGTTCATCTTCCGCCAGCCAGTGTTCCGTCAATGAAACAATATTTGGCTTTTTCCTTTCTTCAAGAAGCACTAAAAGTTCATCTGTTTTATATCTTATCGATTGGATATTCAGTAGAAATAATGAAATTGACGGATTGCTAATCTCTCTAGACTCGAAAAAACTGACATTACAATCTTCCGTCTGTCTAGTGAAGTTCTTTAAGCTTCCTTGCTAGTGTTATTATGGGCCGAGAGCTGCGACTTCCATGTGACCTGAAGTTTGGGACGCCACCAGGACAAGACACTGCGGCAGATGATTACGTCAGCATACTACGACAGAGAATGGACGACATCCATGAACGGGACCTATAACATCAAGGCGGATGCTAGTGGATATCAGACAGGTGACCTTGTCTGGCTATACAACCCTAATAGTAGGGGAGCCCACGATGCTAAATGGGGATTTACTCGAGCGTCATAGAGACGTATTAGGTTGCAAAGCTTAGATGATAAAAAGAAAAAAATGTTATATAATATATACCTTTTCATCGGTGGGGAAAGCGGCTATAGATTTTTAAATATGTAAAAAAATACTGTTGCATGGACATACTCGAGCGCGTCAGATATTGATAGCATCAATGTCCTACGTATTTTTAATAATGTACGTATGTTAATCTGATCATTTGCATAATGCGGGTGGTTGTACGTAAGGGTTAAAAATGAAAAAAAAAAAATTTAATCGAGCGCGTCAGGTTTTCTAAGGGGGTGTTAAGTGCACCAAAAAAAAGCTCTCATTCAATAATCTGACGATTTCGATCTGACGCAAACTCGCGGCCATTATTATAATGTGCAAAAAAAATTCGCCATTTTGAAATACTCAAGCGCGTCAGATTAAGATATATGTTGTTCATCTTTGCGTTCTAGACGTGCTGTCTCATAATCTGACGATTATCTAAAGGGATTCGCCTAATCTATTGAAAAAAAAATTTTTTTTCAATTTTTTAAATCATTGAACTTAATTAATTGAGAAGCTCAGGAAATAGCATGCAAATAAATAAGTGTATGTTTTTTGAGTAGAATACTTGTATTTATAAGAAAATAATTTTTAAAAAAATGCCCAAAAAAATTTAATTTTTTATAATTAATTTATTAATTAATCATCATCTTCATCTTCACCAGTAGAATTATCTTCCTCTTCTGGGTCGAATTCATCTTCAGATTGCGTATCTGTAACAAAAAGTCATGAAAATATTTAACAATATTTTTTTTATGAATAACGTGTTTTTTTAATTATTGAAGAAAAGAAATACCTGATTCTGGAGTATCCTCAAGAATATCAGGTGTTATGACTACATCTTCGTACGCTTTCGGCAATTGATCACCTACAAACCAGATCATTTTGAATTTTCCGTCGACAACTTTCCATCCATAGTCCGTTGGTAAAAGATCAGTAATTTTTGCATTATGGTCATTACTCCACAAGCATGCAATGAATCTTGTGCGTAACACTTGCTGGAGTAACTCCGATTCACAGGGTGGCAAGTTGCACGCATCGTAATTCCGGACACTCAAGGAGAAAGCTTGTGATTTGTCTTTTACCTTGTACGTCCTATCGAAGATGATCATCCTGGCTTGATTGACATCGTCTAACTTTTTCAACCCATACAAGTGGCAAGTAAAAGACTGTATGATGTCAAAAGAATCCTGCACATTATGTTCCTTTGATCCCAAATCCAGAAATGCTTCTTGGAAAATTTCTGAATTCATCAGATATTGCAAAGGTTTCTTTTTTCCTCGTCGGTACAATGCTGGGTTGAAATCGCAACCAGTGAACGCATGCAAAGCTGGAAGCGCCTTCGAAATTTTTGGGCCTAATTTTTTGTAGAGAGCGGATACGTCGATGTATCGGCGTGCATTGCCAACTCCAAGATCCATCCAAACTTCTACTCTTGCTTGCAGGTGTTCCATATTCGCTAACATGATGACCACTATATCAGTATCAGAAGTTCTGATAGTAATAGTAGAATCTTCATTTTGTTGGCAAGCAAGAAATGCTATCTTCGTATCTGCTTCTTCGTGATCAGGGCATGACAACTCATTATTAATGATGCCTGTTACTTTATTATCAGTAACAGAATATTCATAACACAAATCATGTATTATGTAAATTACCTTACTACCAATAATCGTTGCCATCTCCTGATCAGCCCAATGATCGATCAAAAACTTAACAATAGCTTCCTTAAACTTTATATTTTTCAAGTCTTTCGTAAAATCTGCTGTTCTTGTTTGTTGAGGACCGGAAATGTGGAATTCCTTGTCGTCTACACTACCTCGAAGAGAATGCTCATAATCTTTGATAGAGGGTGTGAAGTAGCGATCAAATACAATGGCAACTCTACTTGCAGCGTTATTAACAAGGCATTGTAATATCTTCTTTGACACACCTCCAAAACTACGGGGCATTTCTTTAAAAGTATTTAAAAAAAAGAAGCCATCTACAATTACAAGGTCAGTTTGGGGTAGCGGTTGCTCCATATCTTCGACTTGTTTCTCTAACTCATGAATTAGTACTGACTTATCAGTCTTGTTTAAAGAACCATCTATACGGCACAGTGATAACGGCATAGGAGTTATGGGAAAACAAAGTACTTTTTCCAAGTCTATACTCGTGTCAAGAGATAGAGCTAATAACCGACCGAATAAATCCCGCTGCAATGTAACTTCGTGCACTTTTCCACCAATTTTCATTTTTTTTTTCTTCTTGAGGCTTGCAAAAGTCAGCACCGTATTTTTTTTTAATGGCTGGTGAAACCTGTCTGAATTTAAATTGCATTCCATTATGAATTAATCTCGCTGCAATGTTCCTCCAGACACTGTCTTTAGTAAACAGTTTGTAATTTCTAGAGAAGCAGCTTGCCCTGTTGAAATGTTAAACAACAGATCATTATCAATTGAAGGAGAGAATGGATTGATGGTCTGCAGGACACTGTTCGAAAAAGCTTCAATTTGGATGTGTTGTTTTTTCATTCGATCTGGGTGTAGATCAGCAGCAATATCATTGTAGTTTCTGTCAAGCCCTGCACGAGTAAGAACATGAGATATGATTCTTGTTCGCGCTCCATGATTTTTAGCCCAACGTTGTCTAGCAGAAATTGAATTTGTGAGGTTAACGATTCCAGTAAGGCGACGAGCAGCATCACCATTTATCGTCTGCTCTAACGTTAAATCCACAGGAATTCGTGAGAAAGGCTTGATGGTTCTTCTGATTCCAAACGAACCTTTAGCCATTTCAGTTCGGAGGCCTGGATGTGTGTTATCTACATGTTGCAATAAATTAATGTAGTACACTAGCCATCGACTATAGTTTGGTTGATTGTAATAGAAGAATAAGCTGACAATTTGCGCAATGGTATATATGTACAAGTCTAAATCTCCAACTCTAATACTTTTAATGAATAAGTGGTAAAGATTTATAAAATCGATGTACATTGCGTAAAATTGCGCCGTTCTTCCGTGCTTGCCGTCTAATGTATCTTTTGTATATTCTTCATAAGATTGAATGAGCCGTTGTGTTTCTGCATGCTGAACTTGAGGAGAAACATCTTTATAAGCCAAAAATGTGGTGAGATATTCCAACACTGATTCGCCAACTGTCAATTGTTTGTTTTCCAAAAATGCTTCGAAATGTAATTGTTGCAATGCCAACGCCACGAGAGAATGTAACCGTTTACATCTGTTATAATTTTTTCCGCCAATAAAACCTGGAACTGAACCATTAGCGATCAATTCACATTCAGTCATGATATTGCTCAGTCCACAATCTTCAATAAAAGTGCCAACTGCCTTGAAGAAAGCCATTTCAATATGAAAGGCTCCTAAATGAATAAAAATATTGTCAAATCTTGGAGATTCTTGAGCTTGAATACAATAACTAGTGCGAGCAATAGCTAGATCATAGGTGATCTGGATGTAGGGAGCTTGAAATTCATTTGCAATATCCTGACTCAATTCTAGAGTTTTCAAGACAGTTGAATTGTTGGTGGGAGATTCATTAATTGGAGTAAGATATGAAACTTTTTGAACTCGTGAATCGTCAATCAACATCTTGCTGTAAAATCCAACCCACATTGGAACATTCGATATTTTATACTTATGTAATAACATCCACGTAACGTCCAGCTGTTTGGACATACTCAAATTGTCTGGAGCTTTATTAAGCTCTGAGATGTCCAGCTGACTCCAGGTAGTAATTTTTAATTTTTTAGTAAATGGACGCATTTCAAAAGTAACTTCGTCAAAAGTCCTGCGTTTTCGTTTTCTTGTTTTTGCGGTGGTAATGGATAATTCTGAAAAACTACCATGCACAATCTCATCGATTGATGAATTTTCATTTACATAAGGGCTAGAAGATTCCACAGACACCGGATTCGGATTCTGCACGATATCCTGAAAAATTATTCCCACCGTATCATGTAGAGTATCTTTGCCGTTGAGAGTTTCTACGAAGCGGTCGAAATCGTCGAACGCGACACCAGTATTCAAGTCCGGGCGACGTTGAATATCTTCAGGACATACGTGATCACTATTTACCGTCGAAAATGTCAGCTCAGTCTCTAGCTCTTCTAAAGTTGTGTAAGAGCAACAGTGCCCATATTTTGAAAGTATGTTAACAACTTTCTTACTGTTGCATAAGCTCTTCACTGCCAAACCTAGGGTAATTTGCTTTGAAGTTTTAATTTTGTGACCGAAAGCTGCGTAAATCAAATCTTGCCCAATAGAAAAAATAGAAAGTTCTTTTTTGTTTTTTCTATTTTCACGTGCTTTTTGGGATAGATGAGAAACATCACCACAAATAAAGGATTCCAAAAAACAAGTAAGAAGCTCTGGCACGTAATCGCACTCTCCCAATATCAAATCTTCAGCCGTACAATTTTCAGGCAATTCTCTTCTGGTTGAGTTAAGGATTTCGTCACGAAGTTGTGTTGCAACTGAACGAATGGTTTCTTTTACTGCCATCGTTTTAAATAAATCCTTGTAGGTTAAAAGAGTCGCGGAAAATGGAGCAAGAAACTTTTTCTTTTCAGAGTAAATAATTTTGATCTTATTGTCAAAAGTTTCCATTAATTTTCTTTCCAAGTGACGGTCTGAGAACGAAGAAATAGTGATGGAATTCGATAATAAATTGCATTGCTGCTCTAGCAATTTTTGATATTCTTTTTTTACAAAATCAAAAAACAAGCATTCATTATTTGTGACCACTATTTTTTCCAGCATATCACAAAGAAAATTATACGCAGTATTATAAACCTTTTTTTTCTTTAGGAATTCGCTATTATCATCCTTATAAATGTCTCGTAAGTATTGATCCTTGCAACATTTATGATAACGAATTTTGGAATCATCAGAGAAAGAACTAAGTTTTTCCAACATTTCTATATCATTTTGCTCCGTGGCCACGTTTTTCAAACTCTCAATAGTTTTTAATCTGTTGACAGCTAAGCGAACTTCACGACCATGATGCCGTTTACGTTGTTTGTCGCAAATGAAGCAGACTTGTGATGCTGAATCGTTATGAGCGACAGGCTCATCTGTGCTAAATGAATTATTGGAATCCTCAAAGCCTTCTTGAACGTTACTAGATCCTCCCGCTCTGAAAATTTTATAATAATAATATAAGTATAATATATAATTAAAATATTGGTAAAAAAAATAGATTATTTCATATCGTATCTTATAACGGATTAATAGTTTTGTCGATGCAAGAAATAATTAATGTTGTTTTCGTAAAATAATAATTTTCTTTGTCTAAAAGTTTAATTAAACAATTTAATCAATGAAAAAAAAATTTTTATAAATACTTATGAGACTAAGTTAACAGACACTTGACAATTGTTTGGTTTTTTTTTTAAATAAACTAGACATAGAAAATCATTTATAAAAGTCACATTTATAATTTTTCAGAGCTTCTAAAGATGAAGTTTTTAAATTAAATTTTCTTGCTATAATTTGTTTGTTAAAAAAATTCTAAAAATTATCAAATGTCTCTCAATTTCAGTATCATAAATATTTACTATATGAAGTCATATTAGCACTTACTCATCTATCGATGTACCAGCAACCTCAGTAGACAAGGAATCAACAGTACCACGTGATTCAGAGCACTCTCCAGAAACAGCATGTATTTCGGAGCTATTTCCGGAAACTTCCGATGCATTGTCACGTTCCACTACACTTTGCTCTTTTAAATACTGAACCTCTGGCGGTATTTTAATTGCTGTAAATAATTTATAGCACTGTGCGTGATAAGCTTTATTTAATGAAGATTCTATCGACAATTCGAGTTTATCGTACGTTGATCGAGATTTTCGAAGAACCGGTTTGCTCCGACGATATTCTAAAATATTTACACATTTTTTCAATGTTTCTAATGTAAATTTAATTGTTTTTTTTTAAGTTGTTTCACCACAAAATACGCACTTTAAACTAATATCACTCATATTAAATGTTTATAAACTTTAAGTCACATTACTAATATTAAATTAACAAAATAAATCGAAACGTTGGAAACACGTTGATAAATATCACGCCACGAACGAGTCTCTGTGATCAGCTGTGATGGCGTCGTGGCAATAAAATCCAGAGTGGGGACGGAGTGAGAGAGTAAGAGATAGAGAAAAAGTGAGAGAGAAGTAGAAATGCGGAGAGGGAAATATAGGTATCACCCAGCTGCACGAATTAAACTTTATCGACGATTTTTTATTATTTCGGCTTGCGGAAATCGTCAGATTATATATTTTTCGTTATCCTTGAATTATTTCCTTCAAAATAAAAAAAAATTTGGCTACGCTCGAGAATGTCGAGATGACGTTTTTTTTTTACAACTTTGCTGCCCTCCCCTTTCTTTACGTCACTCTCAAATGGTCAGATTAGTGGAATATACACTTTTTAGCATGTAATTAACTCACCCTACCTTAATCTGACGCGCTCGAGAATTTCTAATGATCAATTTTTTTTTACTAATCTGATCCTTTATCCTTCACGGGCGGCCTTATATATGGGGCTCATATTTGGTGGAGGTACTTAACCGGATACAAGGTATCGCCCTGTATATTAATCTGCCGCGCTTTAGTAAATCCCGAAATCCCCGCTTGGGCTCCCCTACTATAAACGTCGCCGTGGACTATCACCGAAACTTCGAAATTCGTGGGAAGGCCCATATAAGATCATGGACAGAATAAACGACCTCGTCTACCGCATATATAAGCCACTACGAGGAAAACCTAGGGTAGTCCACTTCAATAGGTTGTCCCCTTACGCCGGAAACCACGACCAAGTCCGCACCGTCAGATCACCGGAGGACGAAATGACGTTTCAGAGGTTCATGTCCCTGTACTCGAACGGACAGAAAGTTCAATATGGGGTAACCCGAGAGGAGTCACGAGATCTTTTCAAGGTGCCTGCCGATTACGCGTTAGCTCACTGTGTGGCAGAAGATCTCCAAATGTCCAGAGGCATTGCCGTAGTATTCTCCCAGAAGTTCGGTCGACTCCAGGAACTGCGGGAACAGAACCCGGAAGTTGGAGGGGTGTTATAGCTGAGGAAGGGCCAGAGAAACATCTATTATTTGGTTACCAAGAAGCTTTCTCGAGATAAGCCGTCTTATGAAGATGTCTGGAAGAGTCTCACCAGATTAAGAGACACGATGTTGGACCAGAATCTTGTGGACCTGGCAATCCCAAAATTGGCCTGTGGGATTGATGGACTGGACTGGAATAAGGAGCATGTTGGAGACCATATTCAGATCCAGCAGCGTCAAGATTCTGGTGTGCTGCAACCATCTTCCTCGACCCATTTCGAAGACTGTGGAGTGTTACTTCCATCGAACCTCCAGGTGCAGATATGGAGAATCTTGCAGATATCTCCACACTCCAAAAATGACATTTCGGGACGAAACGTCTTTAAGAAGGGGGCAATGTAACGATTTCGAAACCGGCCTCGGGTCCGACCCTGATCATCGTTAACTCGAAATGTAAAAAAGTTCTCCTCTGACAAACAAATGAATCACGTGGAAGAATCGCGAACCCTCTGAACGATGGTTCTGGGGACATCTTAGAACTCGCCCGAAAGGCTCGAAAGGCCGAGAACTGTAAATACTAGTATATAAGCCACTGGGTATTAGATGGAGGTATAGTCATAATCAGAGAAAGCCACAGAGAGTTACGAATATAATAGTTCCAGAGTTCACAGATAGAGACTGATAGTAATAAATAAATTAGTGAAGTAAATGTTTTAGTTGAATAATTGTTTTAAATAGTGTTTTAAATAAATTAGGAAAATTAGTTGTGGAGTTTTACTACAATAGAATGAGGAATTCAATAGAAAATAGAGAAAATTCACCTTCAACTCTAAGGATTGGAAAAGTCAGGAAAATTTAACAGTGGAAATTGAAACTAATGAAAGTCAAATATAACTGTCAGTCATTGTGGAAACGTAAAATAAACGAGTCATCATTGAAATATGTAGAAATGATGAAAGTGATATTCAGAATTTGACACTAACTTAATAACCTTGGCGATTTGCTCAGAAGGATAATGAAGGTTTGTCACGTCGGAGATTGGGGCTCATTCCGATCATGTTATTCTTTCAATAATATATTTTAATATTTCTATTTTCAATGATTGAATGGGAGATTATGATAGAAAATGTAACGAAAAAAGCAGTTCTTATATGATATGATCAAATACTTAGTCTTATAAAAAGTAAAGTTCAATTCAACAAATGTGCATTATTTAAAAGACGCACTTTTCAGACCAAATTGTTAAAAAAATTATTCATTCGACGGTAAAAACAGAAAATTAAATCTACTGTAATAACCAAAATTTTGTAAAAGTAAGTGCTCGAAATGTCCTCCTCTTGCTATAATACAGCCCTCCATCCTCCTCCACATAGACTGATGGACGCGTTTTACAACTCCAGGAGTATTTCTTGTATGGTCAAAGCCATCAATGATCCGTTGGCGAAGTACTTCAATAAAAGGAACTGTTCCTGCATGATAAACTAGACTCCGTCGCAGTTAAATTTAGCCTCGTCAGTAAAAAGGATGCAGGATAAAAAAATCGGATATTTTTCGCACTTTTCAAGTACCCACCTCGAGAACTGCATGCGTCGCAGAGAATCCTTGACCACGTGGAACATGGTATGGGTATGAAATATTTCCATGCAGAACCCATCGAACAGTTATATGGCAAATACCTTAATCCAGGGCCATTTGCCTAGTGCTCCATCCAGGATTTTCATCAATGCTGTTTAAAATTTGTTCCACTATCACTGGGTTATGGACTTCGCGCGGTCTCCCCGCATCGTTTCTGTATGTCCGGAATTTACCATACTCGCGAAGAATACCATGAGTGTTTGCAAAAGTTCTGCGTTTAGGGAACCTTATACCGTACAACCTTCAAACTTTCACTGAATGACCGTTAGCCAGGCCATAAACAAAATGGATATCATTGAGATATTCATTTGATAATTTTCCATTTCAACATACAAGAAACAAAACAAAATTTACACTAAACCGAAAAACACAAACGTCACACTTACAAGTGAATCAAAGTGCCATAATCAAATTACATCTTCATTTGAATAATTTTCCATTTCAACGTACAAGAAACAAAACAAAATTTACACTAAACCGAAAAACACAAACGTCACACAAGTGAATCAAAGTGCCATAATCAAACTAGATCTTCATTTGAATAATTTTCCATTTCAACGTACAAGAAACAAAACACAAAAGTCACACTTACAAGTGAATCAAAGTGCCATAATCAAATTAGATCTTCATTTGAATAATTTTCCATTTCAACGTACAAGAAACCAAAAAAAAAATTTCACTGAACCGAAAAACACAAACGTCACACTTACAAGTGAATCAAAGTGCCATAATCAAATCAGATCTTCATTTGAATAATTTTCCATTTCAACGTACAAGAAACAAAACAAAATTTTCACTAAACCGAAAAACACAAACGTCACACTTACAAGTGAATCAAAGTGCCATAATCAAATCAGATCTTCATTTGAATAATTTTCTATTTCAACGTACAAGAAACATAACAAAATTTACACTAAACCGAAAAACACAAACGTCACACTTACAAGTGAATCAAAGTGCCATAATCAAATTAGATCTTCATTTGAATAATTTTCCATTTCAACGTACAAGAAACATAACAAAATTTACACTAAACCTATAAACACAAACGTCACACATACAAGTGAATCAAAGTGCCATAATCAAATTACATCTTCATTTGAATAATTTTCCATTTCAACGTACAAGAAACCAAAAAAAAATTTTCACTGAACCGAAAAACACAAACGTCACACTTACAAGTGAATCAAAGTGCCATAATCAAATCAGATCTTCAATTGAATAATTTTCCATTTCAACGTACAAGAAACAAAACAAAATTTTCACTAAACCGAAAAACACAAACGTCACACTTACAAGTGAATCAAAGTGCCATAATCAAATCAGATCTTCATTTGAATAATTTTCCATTTCAACGTACAAGAAACATAACAAAATTTACACTAAACCGAAAAACACAAACGTCACACTTACAAGTGAATCAAAGTGCCATAATCAAATTAGATCTTCATTTGAATAATTTTCCATTTCAACGTACAAGAAACATAACAAAATTTACACTAAACCGAAAAACACAAACGTCACACTTACAAGTGAATCAAAGTGCCATTATCAAATTACATCTTCATTTGAATAATTTTCCATTTCAACGTACAAGAAACAAAACAAAATTTACACTAAACCGAAAAACACAAACGTCACACAAGTGAATCAAAGTGCCATAATCAAACTAGATCTTCATTTGAATAATTTTCCATTTCAACGTACAAGAAACAAAACACAAAAGTCACACTTACAAGTGAATTAAAGTGCCATAATCAAACTAGATCTTCATGTGAATAATTTTCCATTTCAACGTACAAGAAACAAATCAAAATTTACACTAAACCGAAAAACACAAACGTCACACTTACAAGTGAATCAAAGTGCCATAATCAAACTAGATCTTCATTTGAATAATTTTCCATTTCAACGTACAAGAAACAAAACAAAATTTTCACTAAACCGAAAAACACAAACGTCACACTTACAAGTGAATCAAAGTGCCATAATCAAACTAGATCTTCATTTGAATAATTTTCCATTTCAACGTACAAGAAACAAAACAAAATTTTCACTAAACCGAAAAACACAAACGTCACACTTACAAGTGAATCAAAGTGCCATAATCAAATCAGATCTTCATTTGAATAATTTTCCATTTCAACGTACAAGAAATATAACAAAATTTACACTAAACCGAAAAACACAAACGTCACACTTACAAGTGAATCAAAGTGCCATAATCAAATTAGATCTTCTTTTGAATAATTTTCCATTTCAACGTACAAGAAACATAACAAAATTTACACTAAACCTATAAACACAAACGTCACACATACAAGTGAATCAAAGTGCCATAATCAAATTAGATCTTCATTTGAATAATTTTCCATTTCAACGTACAAGAAACCAAAAAAAAATTTTCACTGAACCGAAAAACACAAACGTCACACTTACAAGTGAATCAAAGTGCCATAATCAAATCAGATCTTCATTTGAATAATTTTCCATTTCAACGTACAAGAAACAAAACAAAATTTTCACTAAACCGAAAAACACAAACGTCACACTTACAAGTGAATCAAAGTGCCATAATCAAATCAGATCTTCATTTGAATAATTTTCCATTTCAACGTACAAGAAACATAACAAAATTTACACTAAACCGAAAAACACAAACGTCACACTTACAAGTGAATCAAAGTGCCATAATCAAATTAGATCTTCATTTGAATAATTTTCCATTTCAACGTACAAGAAACATAACAAAATTTACACTAAACCGAAAAACACAAACGTCACACTTACAAGTGAATCAAAGTGCCATAATCAAATTAGATCTTCATTTGAATAATTTTCCATTTCAACGTACAAGAAACCAAAAAAAAATTTTCACTGAACCGAAAAACACAAACGTCACACTTACAAGTGAATCAAAGTGCCATAAGCAAATCAGATCTTCATTTGAATAATTTTCCATTTCAACGTACAAGAAACAAAACAAAATTTACACTAAACCGAAAAACACAAACGTCACACTTACAAGTGAATCAAAGTGCCATAATCAAATTACATCTTCATTTGAATAATTTTCCATTTCAACGTACAAGAAACAAAACAAAATTTTCACTAAACCAAAAAACACAAACGTCACACTTACAAGTGAATCAAAGTGCCATAATCAAATCAGATCTTCATTTGAATAATTTTCCATTTCAACGTACAAGAAACAAAACAAAATTTACACTAAACCGAAAAACACAAACGTCACACTTACAAGTGAATCAAAGTGCCATAATCAAACTAGATCTTCATTTGAATAATTTTCCATTTTAACGTACAAGAACCAAAACAAAATTTTCACTAAACCGAAAATCACAAACGTCACACTTACAAGTGAATGAAAGTGTCATAATCAAATTAGATCTTCATTTGAATAATTTTCCATTTTATAACGTCACACTTATAAGTGAATCAAAGTGCCATAATCAAACTAGATCTTCATTTGAATAATTTTACATTTCAACGTACAAGAAACAAAACAAAATTTTCACTAAACCGAAAACCACAAACGTCACCTTTACAAGTGAATCAAAGTGCTGGTTCAATTTCAACGTCAAAAGTGGACACAACTAAAAAGTCACAGTGCACCAAGTATTTCAGTTTGTTACATTAATAATTCCCTTCCATTTCCCAGCGATTTTCTCGAAAACGGTTGAATGAATGAAAGAAATGCTAATTTTAGTTTTTTTTATTGCCAACTTAATTGTGATGTTCAAATGTGTTTTTTGGAAGATATAGAGAATTTTGACTATGAAAACTGTAGGCAAAAGAGTAGTTTTATCAACCAAAACCAAAATTAAAAAAACTCTTGTATGGTTGTCTATTCTGTTTTTGTCGTAACTTGTTTTTTTAATTTTACATATTATAATCGTGATATATTCATATTTTTGTGTTATATATGACTTACCGTATGCACATACGTGTATCATGTGATATCGATGGTTTTATTTATTCAGGTAATTGTGTTTTAGCTTTACACATATTTATTATTATTATTATTATTATTATTATTATTATGGCAAGTAAACTTACCCCTTTATGGATGACGGCAAATTGCACCAAGAATGATGAGGAGAGGGGTAAGTATGAGAAGAAGGAAAGTGGTGATTTCGACGTCACTATAAATGAAAGTTCTCGAGATAGTTTTGTTGATTTGATTGATTGATCGATTTCATTCTTTACGGAACAAAATTAGCTATATATACGTTCGCGCATCTATCTATTACTGTCGTTGTACCGGTGCTTCCATTCGCATGCCTAAAACTGACTAGCGAACTTCAGGATTGGCGGACTCATTCAGATATACGAGGGAAATCTATAAATGTTCAAGTGGCCTAAACAGCATGGTAAAAAATAAATATGAATAGGAAAACCTTACAGAAGCAAATGAATGCACACATTTTTTGCACAGCAGCAATACTTAAAGTTTGTAGATTCAAAAAAGTTCTAACTCGAAGTTGAAGATAAAGTTTTTGTCCAACATAATCAAAGTTACCTTTTCAAGTTTCTGCTGTTCAAGAATAAATGCCCTAGTGTTCGTAAGTAATTGAGTATTGAGTACATTTGGCGGCTTTTTCACCTAAGCTGAATTTACACACGTAAACAAAGTCTAAAACTGTCTATTCATACACCGCCACCACCTTAACGGCAAGCTCGTCAGAAGTATGAACAAACAAGCCAAATGAATGTACTACGACCATTTCACACTTGGTCTCTCGTAAACGCTGACCCGATGAGCAAACAGCACAGGTGGTCCTTCAGCGGGATAAACCTAACAACCACTTAGTAACCGGGGGATGAATTGCCATATAGTCAGCTTGATTTAGTGGTCCGAGGGTTCACTTAGTTTATGTGAAAGAGTTCGCTTTATAGAACTCAAGTTAGAACACGTAAAAACATTTCAGAGCTTCATTATTATTATTATAGGTAGAACTGATTTTCAGAATGGAACTATTTAATACAGGGTGAATTGAATTTATACTGTTGAATCAACCAGTGGAATTCTGCGAATTGATAAAAATTCAGAAGTGATTTCTCACCGATACTGCATTCATTCCCAAACATACAGATTGTCTCCCTCTAGCGGATGATGAATTTGATGAACCTGCTGAGGTTGATGGAATCATAGGTTCTGAACTTTTTGCTTCAGTATTGAGAAACGATAGGCATGGTTCTTCAACAGGATCTCCAGTGGCGCTCAAACTGCTTTTGGGTATGTTCTAATGGAAAAAGTTCCTATTTTCAATTCGTCATCACGTCTGGACGTATTTTGAGAAGATGTCTTTGAATGAGCTCGTAAATAAATTTTGGGAAATGGAGCATGTGCCAAAGAGTAATTTGCCCAGTCCGGAGGAATTCGAATGTGAAAAATTGTACACCAGTA
The DNA here is from genome assembly GCA_958502065.1 of Chrysolina americana. Taxonomy (NCBI): domain Eukaryota; kingdom Metazoa; phylum Arthropoda; class Insecta; order Coleoptera; family Chrysomelidae; genus Chrysolina; species Chrysolina americana. Next base: position 39,515,029 of record OY293419.1, read on the forward strand.
CAGTTAGTAGAGGTTCAGGAGGAAGATTAACAGAAATTCTCCAAACACTTCAGGTGATTCTAAAACCGGTGCTTCTCATTAGAAAGAAAATTGGCGAGACTTCCGGAATTGCGTTTGGTTTACAATGAAATAATAGAGAATCTATGGAAAAAGATCATATGCATTTGGTTAGGGATCATGGTTTGAACGATGCGGCGCTGTCGTACTACATTCCTCACAATGCGATTTTCAAACCTGATAGTTCCAGCACACAGATTCGAATTGTTTTGGATGCTAGTGAAGTATCTGATACTCATATATCTCTGAATGATATTTTGTATAGGGGTCCAAAATTGCAGACGGATATTTGTTCAATACTGTTGAATTCCAGGCTGTTTCGAATAGCGATTGCTGCAGACGTCCGTAGAACGTACCACCAAATCAAGGTAGCAGACTATCATTGGCGGTTTCAAAGGTTACTTTGGCGTTTCAGCTCTTCAACCGCTTAGCATTTGGAGTCAAAGCTAGTCCTTACCTAGCTCTACATACAGTGAAACACTTAATAAAAGATGAAGGAAATAAATATTCTTTTGCAGCAGAGGTAGTATCAACGGATTTGTACATGGACGATTTAGTTAGTAGTGTTTCTTCTGAAAAAGAGGCTTATCAGTCATTTCTAGAATCGATAGCTATGTTTGCAGAGGCTAAATTTGATTTGACAAAGTGGTCTTCTAATTCCACCGATGTGTTGGAAAAAATTACAAAGGAGAAGCGACTGTCAAAACCTGTTGTTTTCGACACAGAAACAAAAATTTTGGGTATGGTCTGGAATCTAGAGAAAGATAGTTTGTGGTTTAATTTCCTAAGAGCATCATTTTATCCGCTGTGGCTCGCTGTTATGACCCTATAGATTTTGTGGCACCATTTGTTTTGTACTTGAATCTTCTGTTTGAAGAGCTCTGGACACTCAAATTAGGCTGGAATGATGAGTTTCCCGTGAAGATTTCCCAGAAATATCAAAGTTGAAAGAGGAATGGCCGAAGCTCGGAGAGATTCAATATATGCGTTATTTAGGAACTGTCAAAACAGCTCCAGCTATGTTGGTCGCTGTCGCAGATGCCTCTATGGATGAATATGGTTCTGTGGTATATGTGCGTGCAGTAACAGAAATAGGGGATATAGGTGTCAATTTGCTGTATGCCAAATCCAAGGTTTCCCCTTTCAAAATAGTTACGATTCCAAGGTTGGAATTAGTCGCCGCTCTCCTGTTGTCTAGGTTGGTTAGACATGTTTCGGAAGTGTTTAGCAAAAAGATTTGTATTTCCAGGATAGTTGCATTTTCGGATTCTACGACAGTTATTCAGTGGTTGAAAACTGCCTTTTTAAAAGGCATTTTTGTCGCCAACACAGTTTAACAGATCAAGGAAAATATTCCTGGTGCTGATTGATGTCACATATCTGGAAAAATCAACACTACAAATATTTCATCGAGAGGTTCAACTCCTTCCCAATTGATCGAGAATCCATTGTGGGCATCGGGACCAACTTGTATCAAACTACCGGTGGAAGAATGGCCGATAACAGAGGAACGGTTTTGCGAAAATAATAATCGATTCAGTTCAATGACTTGTGTCGATTCAGGAATCCGAAATCAATCCTTTATATGATTTGATTAAGAGAACTTATGGACTACGATTTTGGGAGTCACAGCGAGGATTCTTCGTTTTGCAAAATTTCTTTCAGTGAGAGAGTTTATCACAAGTGATTTGAACAAGGCTGAAGCGGTTTTGGTGAAAATGGTGCAAAATACACATTTTGGGTCGAATGTACAACTTTTTAGGTTGGGAAAGAAAATTTCGAATCGTTTACCCAAGTTACACCCCTTTTCTCAAGAAGGAATTTTCAAGGTAGGCGGTAGATTGAAGCCCTGTTGATGCGAAAGTATTGGATTTTGAGCGGTCGAAATATTATTCGACAGCGGGTTCATGCATGTAATCGGTGTTTCAGATTAAAACCAATTGCTTTGAATCCGATGATGGCTGATTTGCCAGCTTCACGTTTATCTCAGTCCAAAGTTTTTTCCCATAAGGGTGTTGACTATTTTGGGCAATTCAATTAAACAATTAGTCGAAAACGAGCTCCTGTCCTCAAAGGGTACGTTTGTTTCTTCGTATGCATGGGTGTGAAGGCGGTCCAATTTGAATGGTGATGGAATCCATTCAAAGCAAAGAAACAAGAAGATGAAGAAGAAAAGTGAAAATGAAAACAACAGAGATTCGAAGACAGTAAACAGAATTAAAACTCAAAAAACAGTTCGACAAGAAAAGTCATCGAAAAACTAAAGCCCCTGCGATTGCGAAGGACAAAAAAAAGTTTTCCCTTCTTCTGATACTGACCAAAGTTGTTAATTCGGAGTTAGATTTTGGAGACTTCGTAATGTTCACGGATGATGATTTATTTTTTCCTGGCCGTATTATTAGTACCATTAATGAAAATGATGAGGATCTTGTTGTGAAAATGATGACAGAAAGTGGCCCAAACTGAAGATAGCCAAATAAGGACGACGTCCTTAATTATCAAAGGAATGAAATAATTACCAAAACATTTTCAAAAAGAGGGGTACATAAAATTTCGGAAATGGAGAATTGAGACGTTCAAGATTGTGTTGTATCATTAAAGAATGTATGAAAATAGCGGACGATAATTGGGGCCTAAACAATTAAGATTATTTGAAAGTTTAAAAAAATGCCAAAGAAAAAAGTTGCTCCGTTGTCAATTTTTTTTTGTCGTATCGCTCGCTCTACAGATTCGAACGAAACATGATTCAAATTTCATAATTTTGATGAAAACGATACTTCAATGCGATATCTTGCTCAGAAAATATCAATATTGGACTGTAACCAGAATAAAAATGCACCTTCAGAAATTCGTTGTTGTAAAGTTCGTCTAGTTTTTCAATTTCAATGTGAAACTGATTAATTTTCGATGTATGGACATTAATATTATGTCAGTAATCGAATAAACGAATTTCTCTTCACTTTTATTATACTCGTATTTCTTTTTTCAACAGATTTTTATCCAGTTTGATTATTTTTCTGACCAGCAATAATTCAGTAACCCGAATTATAATACTTTTCTTTAAACTAGATAATCTCCTACATTTTCATAACTATTCAAAAAACTTTCATTCTAGTGATTTGTACTAAATATGATATAAATTTTTTTCGATTCAAACAATACAAGGCTAATGCAATATCTCGAAAAGAAAATAGTACAATTGAACAAATCGAAATGAAAATGTTAAGTCACACTGAAAGTGGCTTATATCCACATGTGTGCGGAAAGTTAATTTCTCCACGATCATCGCCGAATTTGCTAATTCTGAAATCGAATTTGTTAACAAAATACTTACATTCTCTCTCTTGAGATTGAAGAAATATTCTACAATTCCTTTATCCCTGTGTAGTTTAAATGTATTTCATTCTCTCTAGGATAGAATGAATATTCTCACACTGTTGTAGCAATAATAAAGTTAGCCTTGACTGTCATCGTTTGATTTTTCAATTTTGACGTAATTTTATCATTGTTCGCTGCATTTCATTTCACTCAACTGAAATTGTTGGTTGTGGAGAAAGTATGGTCTTTTACTCGATTAGAATGAAAATTCGTTATGCTCGTGGTTCCTCGCGCTCGCCTTAAAGCTCGCGCTTGGAACTTCCCACTCATGTACGGAAAGTAAATCGCACGGGTGCAGATAAGCTGTCATATGCATAATTTCTGTTTAGATTCACTGATTCGAGTTATCAAATTTATAATTTCTGATTTAAAAAAAATATTTTTGAAAAGAATGATTTTTTTCATCTTAAAAGAAAAGATGACACCGGTACTGATTGATCCCGAAAGTCACTTCACTTCACGAACTGGTTATTGGTTATATATCCGCTTGATGTAATAATAATAATTGCACAAAATAATTATTCAAAATAGATGAAGATAGTTGAAACAGTCACACAGTTGGGTGTAAACTAAATTAAAATATATCGACGTCATCTGCAGCTAACGGGATACAAATCTGTAATTTAAAAATCCGAATCAATTTCACGATGAAATTAAAAAACTAGATGAACTCTGCAACAACAAAGACCAATTTCTGGAGGTGTATTCATTTTTTTTTTTTGGTGCAAAATATGACATCGAAGTCTCTTTGTCATCAAAATTTTGAAATTTGAATCATGTTTCATTCGAATTCAAGAAATTAAAAAAATTGGGAAAAATGTTAAGTGACAATAAAGAGTGAAAATTTTAAAAAAGAAAGGTATAGAATTGAAAATTCAACAACTTATTTCTTTGACATTTTTTATTTTCGAATTTACTGTTATTCATACTCATTTTTCATGCACAAACTAAGTGCAGAGTATTTTTTTTATATCTATTACTAAAAAAGTTCTATATGTTACGAACTTTATGTGTGACACTGTATAGTTTTGAATCGCTCTTTGATATAAATATTTTTAATTGTATGTTTCTACTAATGTATTACTTAAACATGCGGTAAACGTATGTATGTAACACATATCAAGCACAAAAGTTTAAAAAATTTAAATCCAAATATCTGAGAAATTTTCAATTTTAACACCCCGTATATAGAAAACTTGTCATAGGATTGAGTTGAAGGCACTGACACTTTTTTCAACTAGGTAGAGTATAACAACATAAGCACCTACCAAAATTTCAGGAAATTGTACGGGCTACCACATTACCTAAGACCTAAAACACTGCTGGGTCCTTTACTCGAAGGACATTTTCCATGAGAAAAGTGCGTCTTTATGAGTATTCTATGACAGCATATAATGGAACAACTGTTTTAATTCATACCAATAAATCCGTTGATATAATCAAATGGAAACCCACCTCACACAAAAATATTGATACGACAAAAAACCAATCAATTAACAAAAATGATATAACAACTGATTTCGAAATGAATTCGTTTTGCCGTTCAATTACCTCAATAATTTACAATCACATTCGAATTCGTTTCAGTCACAAATTTCTGCTATCTTCATACATTTTAACGTAATTTTCATTTGTTTTCCAAGAATGCACAAGTGGTCCTGGGGAAGTTTTTTATTTATTCTAAGCTAAAATTTGCAATATAATTTTTAATGAAACCAATATTTTGTATGACCGAAAAATGCCTGTTTCTGTACACAATTCGACAATGTGGAAAATATGAGGCAAATATCTGACAGAAAACAACTACTACCTCAAACAAACGGTTCGTAGAGAGATGTAGTTTTTTTCTGTCAAATATTTGCCACATATCTTTCCATTTTGTGAAATTCTGTAGATGCAGGTATTTTATGGTTTTGTTATATTTGTTTCATTGATTTGAACTCTTCTATACAAATGTTCGAACTTTGTTCACTTTGTTGGTTTCATATGCATTTGCCCTCTGCCTGGAGTCTATGCTTCAAGGAATAATCCACCTACAGATAGCGCTGTGGCTGACTTATTGAAAATCGCGACTTCATTCGTATTCGGATACCATAAGGCTCTTTCGTTTTGTGGAATAAGACGACAACGTTGTCTGATCCTACCACTGATAAGAGAAAAAATCTCGAAACATGCATGTATGCAGGTGATCATTTTCAACAAAATGAAGGATAATATTCAATAACAATTAGAACTTGCAATTATGTGTCTGTGAGGAACATTGCACAAGTGGGCGGCAGAGCAGACAGATATAATTGAATGACCGTAGGAGGAAGTTGTTATTTTTTGTCAGATATTTGCCTCATATTTTTCCACTTTTTGGAATTGTGTGGAGGGACAGGCATTTTTCGGCTTCACGAAATATTTGTTTCATTGATTTGAACTCTCCTAGTAGTGGTAAATGGTAGTAATAATTTGGGGGGGCCGCTGCCGCAGACAGGCAAGTAGACGGCACGGATCCTTCTTGCCATTAGAAGATAACCGACACATCATTCGAATATAAGACATGCCAGTCTCATTTCATTGATTTCAAAATAAGGCACGCTTTCGGTGTGTCTATTTCTTCTGACTACCCACGTTTTCTTAACCTAACTTTTACCCGTTAGGAATGTCCCAGGCAGGCCATGTTTCCGGAGCCCCGACACTTCCGGAGGGCGTGCTGGAATATTTATCCCAATAACCACTCCCCACGCCGTGAGGTAAGTGACTACTGGGTCCGAGAATCATGTGCCCTGAGTAGGCAAAGTGAACCAAGAATTACGGCCTTCTGCATTCGTCCGACTAAGATTTCTGCCATATCACGGCAAGCCGGTATGATTTTTAAGTGGGAGAGCAGTGTGTCCATCATTCCACCAAGGACCCCTATTACCAGCAACACCATCTTGACAGAATGGTTTGGGAAAAGCCTGCGGAGTTCAAAGAGTAGATCTCGATATTTAGTCCGTTTTTCCTCATCTTTTCGGACGTTGTTCGTTTCGCCAGGAGCTGAAAACCCTATGACGAAAATGTATTTGCCCGAGGGTAGGAAATGAGTAATTCCAATAGATTCGGAACTTCTCATTCTCCACAACGGACTCAATATCTCCCGAAGCATAAGGCAACACCGGTGTCTCGTCTACACCGTAGGAGTATCGTAAATGGTAGCACAACACTCGTTGGGCCGTGTTATGCCTGTGGATTAGGCTGAGAGCGCATGAGCTGGACAAGCTGACAGCAAATGCATTATGGTCTCAGCTGCCCCACGACACGCTCTGCATCTAGTGTCAGGGACCTCTGAACCCATCACGCGACAACGGTAGACGTGGGTGTTGAAGACACCATCCTGGCAGGCTATTATGAATCCCTCGGTTTCCGACTTAAGAAAAGCAAATGTCAGGTTTCTGGATAAGCCAAGTTCTCAAAGAAGACCCCATGCATTGGCATGTAGCTGTAGAAGCCTTTATACTCCGTAGCTTTGAGGTGGGCTATTTACTGAACGGGTTCCAACTCGGTGACAGAGTTTGGGTTCGTCCGTTCAGTGTCGAATACAAGACCGATCGGCTGCACGGGTTACTGCCTTGAAAAGAAATGCTTTTTCATGATTGCATACCAAGCAGAGGAGATTTCAACTCCTGATGACTTTACAGGCTCCATCCAGCTCCATTCGGTTGAGTAGACACTCCAGACTCAAAAGTCCACGGCCTTGTAATAAATCGCTAGGGTGTTTAGCCGACGATATCTTTGATTCAGTTTCAAACTGACCAAAGCAAACAACCACTCCTCAGTTGCCCACCCTTGGAAGTATTTTTTTATTGAAATTAAATTAAAGTATAGATGTTAAATACTTTTGCTGCCACCAGACCCAGAGTATAGTTTTGAATCCGCTCTGGATCACCCGGATTTAGGCTAAGGGGATAGCCTCCCCAAAAGCTAGAATGCTCAACCTTACAATTCACAGCTCTACTGTTTTTCGTAAGTTCATCATCGTCCTCGAAGGCAAAGATGTAGATTTGTAGGTTCGGCCACGGCTTCTCAAATGCGTGGACTTTGTATGAGGGGTTGAAGGGGTAAGTAATATTAAGAAGCAAAGTTCCACCAACCAGCTTTATTCACCAAAGCAAAAAAATGGTGGAAAATAGTAACGAAAATATAAAAGAAAATGTGTAAAATATAAAAATAAAAATGTATAATTTGTAAAAATTTGTAAAATAAACCAACTGTAAGAATTCATACACTCCGTATATGCAAATAAACGCAAGAAAAATAAAGTATGTAGTTTAAAAAAAATAGTTCACCCTCTCAAAACATGAAAGATCGCTCTACAGTTAAAAATGCATTTGTCTACCCTTTCAGCAACATTCCCGATAATAAATCAACAGCCATACTTTTCAAATTAACTCACTACTATTATAATTACAACAAAAATTATGGCCAAATTTTAACTATTATTATTATTATTCTCTCGTATTCGCCCTCATAACTACCGTCAATTTAAAATGACAAAACACCCAATTTTAGTTAGCAATTATTATTATTAGTCACATGAAACTAAGTGGAATGAGGCCTGAAGCTTATACTGATATCGTGAAACACCCCATATTCATCGACAACAGCCCAAACACGCCCCAAGTTCAAAACGAAACTAAGTATGTAATTATTATTATTACGAGACATGGAAAAATGTAAAAAAATATATATTAAATCACTTACTTTGTTCACTTATACACATACATCGGCCTACGAGACATTACACATTCGAGAGCGGCATCAGCCACTCTCACGGTTGGACCCAACCCAAATTCACCCTAAGACTCTTTAACACCGAATGAAATCTTAACATTTTGTTTCTAGGCACAACGTCTCAGACTACCCTATCTAATGTCATAAGCCATTAAATTTATCAACCCAAAGCGACCTTTCTATATGTAAAAACAATTTTTCCCTGGTTCGAGCGTAGGTATAAATTCTTATCTCACACTCACACTGAATCCAGACACGCACATACGATTCCTTAAATTTTAAAAGACCAATTTATAGTACAGGGTGCACTATTAATTAAAATAACAGTGCTCACTGTTACAATACTCCCCTCATTGAAAAAAGTTCTAGGCTGCATCTTGCCTTAACTTTTTCCAATAACGATCTGGACCGGTATCAAATGAAAAATAATCCCGTCAAATTCAAACAACCAAAGCAACATGTAAAGCCAACTAAATTCCACATAAACTATTTCAGGCCCCAAAACTAAGTCCGGTTCTGACCCTTTTTATTTCTAGAGGTTCGTATGTCTATCACTAAGTCTTATATCTACTACAACCTAACTCTAGCACACAGTGTTCAGTACGGACCCGTTCACATCGGTTGAAACAAAATGACTTCAATCTTCACTACCGAATTTCACTGATGTTGATCGAGGCTCTGATCGGTTCGGCATTGTCCAACATTGCAACAGTAACTACTCATTTGGCTGACAGATTGACATTTTGGAGTACAGCAAACATCACCAACTACGGGGTGAACAAAAACTCGTATATTCATACAGGGCGCCATTGCTCGCCTCTGCACATCATAACTCAGCATCAATGCTTAGGTACTGCTTTCTAGGTTCACTTTTGACTGTGAACTCACGTACATCATTCTCCTCTGAGCTCTTTAACTTTAGCTCATACAAGGACCCAATTCTAAGCGACACCTTCCGTTTTCAGCTGCAGCTGCAACCCTGTCATTGACTGGACCAACTCCTCAACTGCTTCAAATATGTCAAATTACTTCAGCCAACCATATTTATGAGAAAGTTACCAAATCGGACAAGTGATTCACCTACTCAAAGCCCCACTGCAACTCCATTCGCCAACTCCGTCGCAGCTTCAATTGCCTATTCCACTTGCGCAAATGTCTTAAAACTGATTACCCAGGTCGCGCACTATTAGAATTACACTTCGATTGAAGTTCAATTGTTTATCCAAAAATTAGTCCATATGATAACAAAAATTCAAGTCCATAACCAATTACCGAAAATATAAAATCTAATGGATAGTTAGATTTAAGAATAAGCAAAATATCATTAAAAAATTACAAAAAAGTACAAATCAATACCTCTATAAGCATTCAGCCGTCAATCACCCATGAATAAGAATACATACATAAAATTCAGTAAAACTCATAGCATAAAATAATGTATAAGTTCACTATTAACAATAAAAAAATTTAAAAAATGAAAAAAAAATTGTCTACACATATAGGTACTTATATATATCATCACCAAACTACATCTCGTCGGTGCCTCAAAAAAAATAATAGTAATAATAATAAAATGATTTTGAAAACGAATTTTCCATAAATGCTAACATTCTACCAAACCATTCATACCTAATCTAGTGCCTATCTGCGGTCCTATCAGATAGCCAATAGAATTATAAATATTTTTAAGAAAAGCTTAAAGGTGCTTCAACCCTTTCAACAATCTCAAAAAAAAAATAAAAAAAAATAAAAAAAACATACTGAAATTTTCAGCTCCGGAAAACTTTCCAACAAATCTCAAATGCTCGACCAACATAAGCATCTCATTTTCGCATCACAAACAAAACACATATTCCAAAAATAACATTCAGCACTTCGATGAACAATCCATTGGTTTATCTGCAGTCATCATACGAAGACATTGCAAAAAAACGGGCTCCCAAGTTGTGAGACTTTTACTCACCAGCTGGTAGGAGTATTCTGCGGCTCCTCCCTACTGAGCCTAAAAACATGTAAGATTCGCATACTATGACGCCAAAAAACGCATTTACACCGCATGTAAAAAATCGCACTACTATCGCCCGCAATCAACTCGAAGGAACCACCGTCCTATCACTTCTCTCACGGTTTCTATCCTCAGACCTCTGTCGGATAACTCGTTGTCTCCAAGCAGACAACGACCCTTTTCGCATGTCTCTCATCTGCTCCCTCTGAGCCTATAACGGCTCTCCTCGACTGGAACCTCTTACTCTCTCTCTTTCGTCTATAAGCTCGGAACAAAACACCATATCTGCTCCTTCTGCTCTCTCTCTCTCTCTCTCTGAGCATACAAAGGCTCTCTTCACATTGAACCTCTCACAATCTCATTTTTGTGTATCCCTGAACAAAACAAAATCTGCTCCTTTTCTCTCTATCTCTTTCTGTCTAGGTCTACAACGGCCCTCCTCACATGGAATTTCTCGGGCCATAAAATTCGCTCCCTCTAAACAGATAACGACTCTTCTCACAAGAATCCTCTCACTTTTTGGTTCATCCTCGAACCTCTCCCTGTAATAAAACTACAGTCTGCTTCCTACGTAGACCAACACCTCTATACTGAAAGAAAAAAAATCATATTCGGCGAAAAACAACTACTTTCCGGGCATACACCCCGACGAACACTAAATTACAGTCGACAAATACTCATTCTTCCATATATTCTCCGCAGTCGCTCCACGTTCTTCTTCTATCTACCCCTCATCGTGAGGACCACTCTCATCCTCCACCTACTTCCAGCTACTCCTGCTCATTCTCCATCAGCCTCTATTGATCCCCCTTCTTGTAGGGCCGACATGTGTATCCACCTAATAGCTTTTCAACTACAAAGCCTTTATCCTCAAAATCACACAAATCCATCATATCAATTTTCTGACTCAAAATTCTCAATTTTCAATATACTAGCATCGTCAATTTCTCCTGTAAGATCAAAACTCAAAATCCTTCGACAAAGAAAATAAAACATCGTTACTGCCAAAAATTCCACAAACAAAATAAAAGTCGATCATTATCAGTCCATAATCAAAGTCGCTTGGAAATCAAAATAAACATTCCTCCATCCCCTATAATGTCCTGGTTTGTCGTCACTGCTTCCTGAAATTTCAAATTCAATGCGAATATTTCCATTCATCTTCACTGGTTCCTGGTTGCACTCCTGTTATTATTTTCTCCTGCGAACACTCAATGTGTCCAAAATTCAATTTCATAACTGCATCGTCAACTCATATAATTGATCAATTTCATAAAAACTTTTCATAGTAAATTTTCCTGGGTTAGTAATGAGGGTGACCTTTTCGCATGCACAGAAAAAGAATATAGCGATAAAGCCTGTAACCTACCAACCTTTATTTTGGCTTCATCTCCGACGAAACTAATCTGAAAATCCCTAATCCAGTTCTCAAATCGATCAGTTTTTCCATAAATAAAATTATTCTGTATTATTCAATTGGTATATTTTTCCGAGCAAAACCTTCAGATCTCAGGCAAACCTATTTAGAATAAATGTCAAATTCCAAAAGTAAATTGAATTTACTTAAACTTTCAACGCTCTGTAATTCAGAAAAAAAAAATTAAGTACCTATGTGTTTAAAAATAACGTTCAACTGAAGTTTTCGTTTCAAGAAATGTTTCTATTTATGAAATTAATAATTAATCCAATTCAACCACACAAACAAATCTACTTTGAATTACGAAAAGCATTAAAGTCGCTTTTTATTCAAAAAAGTTCAGTTCGACTGTCAAAATGCCCATTCTTTCCAACATTCAGTAATCCAGTTTCAGTTTTATTTGTTTTAACAAAATATATGAAAGCAGTTTCTTTGCCAACCTTCTTGAAGCTTAAAAAGAAATTATAATCGCGACTCATCGATTTACTAACTACCTAACTCAGTTAATTTGATTTGAACAAAATAATTTTCAAAAATCATAATTCATCCATTTATATGAAAAATTTTACCAGTAGACACTCGAATACATTAGGAGTTATTCATAAAACGAAAAATATTTAAAAATCTCGCATTACTATACACGTTTGAAAACTAATAAAACATTTCGACCTGCTTATTTAACCTCCTCTAAAAGAACACCTCACATACCTTTTCAACCGTTTGAAAAATAACATCTTATCATTTCTCAATTTTCAACCAATTTTTACTAATTTTTCCCGACCTCTTTCTTCAACCTTTCTGTTTCGCTCTCTGGTTCACAACGTAAAAAGTTATTATTCAAATAATAATTTGTTTTTCGACCTCCTTCTTTAACACTCTCAAAAACAACATCACTTTATTCCTCAATTTTCAACCGAAAGAAATTTAAATTTTTTTCGACTTCCTTCGTTTAACCCCCTTCAGAGTCTTGGTGTTATGAAGCGCCCTGCGAGTTCTGATACCTCAAAGCATCTGTTTTCATTGTGGTCGTTGTAAGGTAGCAATCCATCGTTTTGGGCAACACCACCTTGCCAGGACCCCTAATTCTTGGGGGCCTCTTTCTCGTCCATCGTGAACCGAGTAGTTGGGTATACCGGGGGGTTAGCCTAGTAGATCCACAGACGACATCAGAGGGAATGAGCATTCACTCCAGGGTGCGCATTGGCTGCCGGTCCGGTTTTGCAACGGTTGCTCAGGAAAGTGGTGTCACAACTCACCAAGGCCTTGGGTGATGGTTGGTCCTCCCTGCTTTTATTGACGTAACCCAACTTACTATAATTATTATTATTGATTACAAGGATTTCATTTTAAATAATGTTAGCTAACTTTTTTTATGATTGGTATAAAATTAATGCCTGATGAGTAAGTAATATTAGTTACAAAAACTTAACTTTCAAGATGTTTTCCTTAGAGCAATTCCAACATTCTCTACATCGAAAACTATGTTGTGCTCATGGACACTTCTGTTCAGGAGGTCATAATAATGATAAAAATTCGGAAACTTTAATCCTGACAATTTTTCCATAAGGCAGCTGCCTGGTCCTGTATCTTTTCCTCTTCCACAAGATTTACCTTTCTTGGTGTTTCATGAAGTGCAAGAGATAATAGGAAGATTCGATGAACAATTGCTTGAAAAATTCTCGAAAAAATACCTTTTTCCTTCAGATATAAACTTTTTTTTCTCGAAATTTCGATATAACAGAATAAAAGTCCGAATAATTAACAGAAATTTCTTGTGACCTTCCTGTGCTGTAGTAATATTACCTCCATGAAACAAGACAGTAATTCTAAGAATTTCGGATTTATTCCCGGTATAAAGGATCTTTTCTATGCGCTCCACTATGACAGTCCATCGAAAGCTACCTACCACTCAAGTCCTTTTGGCCTACGAGGTACATTGACTTAATCGGACACCTTTGGAATTTCGAAATGTTTACTTTGGATTGAAGAGGTTAATTGTGCGTCCACCTCCACTATTCACTACAAATTCGATGGGTTGAATCGGGCGGGCGGGAGATGAATGGAGCGAATAGCAAATTTAATTATGGCAAGGAAATCGCCTGAAATAATATTTGGACAGACGCTGGAAGGAAGCGTTAAAGGATTCCTTGTAATAATAATGAAAGGATGCGGTTGTCTGATGGGTAGTATTGTGGCAAGAGTATCTCAGTTACGTCTTATTATTTCAGTAATTTCGAGATGAGCGATAAATCTCTTTTTAAACTTCCTTCAAAATATGAACCAGATACATTGACTGTTGGAGAACTCGATGTTTATAAATGAGGTGAATAATAAACTTTATTGTATATACAAGAGATTTTTTACTCAGCGAAATACAATTATTATTTTGTTTCAGCTAAAGTATCTTGGTATTACCGACCGACTTAAGGAAATTTTAGGTTTAGGTGCTTGAATTAGTGTGAACATGTCAAATTCTTTGTAAATTAATTTTTTCATAGGGCAAAGGGGGGAATTTTCTGTGTCTTCAAACAAAAAAAATAACATATTACTTTTTAATATAAATAAAAATAATTTTTTAAATTAAATGTCACTTTTTTCTTATGTAATACCGGCCTAAGCTTAATCTAATACCGGCTTATTACAAAAGTTTCCTTTTGGTATTCAATGAACTCGTCTAAGATTGCGACGACCAGAGTTAATTTTTTTGTTACTCGCTTTTTGCTTGAATTTGTCTTCTTTGGAAAAAAAGCATTTTTAAACGGTGTTGGAAATTTGGGAAGCGTAATTACGTAATCAGATGTTTTCTCTTTTTGCTATCTGGGGGAGTTTTCAAGCAATCAAGTGATTTTGTTACAATATTTTCTAATTGCTCTTATCACCGTTATCCTCTATATTTTCATGATTTTCTGAAACTGGAGGGGCAATCAAATGACTGCATTACATGCTCTATTCCTTCTTCAATGCTATCATCCTTTTCGTTTTCCAGTTTTTCTAAATTTCTTCTGCTGGGGTGAGTACTGTCTTGGCGCCACAATTATCATTAAGATATTTATGGTGTTTCTTGTCTTTCAAGGTACTTTTTGGTATTCCGTATATATTTGAGGCTTTGTAGGCTGACATACCTTTTGTGACCTCTTTCAGGGCTTGTTCTAAGTTTTCTTTGGTATATTATTTTTTTATTTTTGGTCGTGCCGGTGCGAGGGCTTTCTTTATAGGTAACATTATTCTGCAGGAAATAAGTTTTCACAGATAAATATACATTATATTTTCGCGAATTGACTTGTACTCTAGTTTGTTGAAAATATTAAAAAAAATTATTGAAAACCATTGTGATTGTTTTGCAATTCCGGCTTGAGAAGCCGTTATTAGATCAAGGTCTCAAATATTTATCTACTACCGGCCTATTCCTTTTTTGCGATTTGCAACATTCTGTTCCTATAAAAATCCTATATAGACTCTGAAAAATATGTTTAATGAGCTTTACTACATCAACCAAAATTGAAACCATTTCCTTATTCAACCATTTTTATCAAACAACTACTTGGTCTGAAGATTAAATTTCATCGACTCCTTTTGTTAACTCTCTTCAAGAGTGGACGAGTTTTCCTTATTTTTGTTGTAAAACTTGTAGGCCGTAAATAGTTTTAAATATTTTTAGAATCATATACGTCACAAAAATTCGAAAACTAACTTTTTCTCATTTTGAAAACTACATAAAAAAACAATTGAAAATAATTGCGATATTTTTGCAATTCCGGCTCAATGAGCCGCAACTAGATCGACGTGAAAAATATTAGTCTAATACCGGCCTATTTTAGTTTTGCAATTTACACAACTTTTTCTGCGAAGTCTGGCTATGAAAAAGAAAAATAAGTTTAATAGACCTTTATAAACCAACCAAAATCATAAACATATCTGAAAATTTTTCCTTCTACTACTTTTATTGAAAAACTGGTTGTCTTAAATTTTTTTTTCTTCATTGAATCTTTGTATAAAAATACTTTGAAATTGATTAATAAAAGTCGTATTTTTTCCTATTTCTGTCGAAAAATTGGTGGGCCGGAATTAGTTAGGTATACAAGTTATTTGGAGTATAATTCACAAGAATTCGAAAAAAAAGTTTCTTGTTTTTTGCTAGAAATATGAAAAAAAGTTGATTGAAAATAATTGCGGTTTTTTGCAATTCCGGCTCAATAAGCCGCAGTTAGATCCAGTTAAAAAAAAATTGTCTAATACCGGCCTATTTAATTTATGCGATTTTCACCGATTTTTCTACAGAATTTCATTAAAAAAATGTGAAAATATATTTACTAGACCTTTGTTAATCACCCAAAATAAGAAACATATCCAAACAGCCTTATTTCTAGGAGTTATTGGTCAGAATTGCTTAATATATGAAGCCAAATTACCCACCAGAAAATAGCAAATTTCCTTAAAAATGCAGTTCTTCCCTCCACTTCACATTTGCTACTGGCAATTTCTGCGGCGCGTGCCAGCATCCTCACTAATAATGCATTCATTTGTTTGGCGACTAAAGAACCTGTCGGAGACTAAGGTCCGTTCTCGTAATATTTTGCCCTAAATGTGAATAAATCATGCGCAAAATTGATGTTGCTATTTAGGCCGGCGTTACCTTACGATTTTGCATGAGCCGGTAATCACCCATTTTACCTTAGGCTGTTCTGATCACGATAGTATGATTTAATTGGCGCTATTAAATTACCAGTTTTTTTGTTGAAATCATCATGGAAGTAAGATTCAAAGAACACATTGCTCATATTTTTATAAAAATCGAGTGTGATCCAACGTGCTTAGGACCACGACCACCATTAGACTTCTCGATATATTTGAGAGTCTGGAAATTACAAAATGTAAGAATAGTATGAATGCGGATAAAAGCCCAATACAATACAGCCCCTTGTTCAAGTTCATATAGTACAGTAAAAAAATTATTTGTCAATAATTTTCTTTGTCATTGAATCCAAAAATAGGTAGAAGGTAGATTATAGCAGGTAAACTAGAAAAATTGATTTAGGCAGGTACAGATACATAGTATAAATAAGATTAGAATAGCATTGGTAAGTACGCTTGTTTGAGGTCCTGCGGATGCCAACTTCGTTCGCGAAACGCGCTTCGAGTGAAATTGACATTGTTTGGTGTTTTGGGTAGTTTCTATTCCGTAAATTTTATTCACACCAAAGATTCTAAATATTCATTCATTCGATTCATAGATGTCAGATATAATTTGATGTTCGTAAGGGAAAGTAGTGGGTTTCTGACAGATATTTATAATCTCCGCTTTATGAGCATGTGGGGAGAAACGATTCGTCGTGTTCTAGATATGTCAAGGATTTCGATCCGAAACAAGGTACAAATTAAATTGTGGTTTGGAAAATAGTCCAGTTAGAATAGTAGAAAAACATATGAATTCTATCAAAGAGGAGAATATTCTCAAATAATTTTTTTTTTCTGAAAACAACCTATAATAAAAATAAACATTTTTTTGTAAAATCACCAGAAAACAACTACTTTTCAGCTGAAGCCACGCTGGACATTGAACTACATCTGATAGATATTGTGAAAAGACCCTAACTAGAGAGAGGAGATATTTCATCCAAAAAATAAATTTTATACAAGAAATTCTGATGCAAGTTGATCCGTTCAGTGAGACTTTCACAAATCTCGATACGTCTATCGAAATCATCTTCGTTCAATTCATGAACTAGTCTAATCTTATATGGATGAAATTTGTACTTATGAAGGATCCTGGAAACATTTGTACGACTGATTCCAGATTCTCGAAAAAACTAAACTAAAAAGACTAAGGATACACTAAAAACCATATTTGTCTATTTTCCACGATAATTTTATATTTGTTGACTAGTTTCGGTTATTAAGCCGTTTTGAAAATGGTATAATAACCGAAACTAGTCAACAAATATAAAATTATCGTGGAAAATAGACAAAATTGTTTTAAGTATATACTTAGTGAACATGTATTTCCACAAAATAAACCAGTCGTCAATCAAAGAAAACTTAGTAAGAGATTGCGTATTTTCCATTAGTCCAACGTGCCCTAAAACTGCAATAGAAATAGCTTCATCATTGACAACTCCTGAACGGTTACGCTTTTCACTGTTAACAGATCCAGTTTCCATAAATTTGTTCAATAATTCGGACAGCAGCTCTAGCACTATTTCCATTCTGGTAATACAAACTCACTATTCCAATCCGTTCTCGAAGCGTATAATGAACTATTGCTTCTCAAGGATTCACAAAAACAGAAACACCAATAGTAACTTCACCTGGTAGGTAATCGTTATTGTAGAATGGGACAAATACAAAATGAAGAGAACATCGAATTCAAACTTAACTAGGCAAAATAAGACTTTTTTGAAGTATGCTTCGAAAAAAACACTTATGAAACCTAGGTAACAGATTGTACAGAAGTTCATTCAGGGTGGCTCAAATAATTTTTATAGCTTCCAAACTATGAGCTTCAGACCATAATGTATTTCTACTTTGTTGGAATCTGTTCATCATGGAACATCTGATAATGCAAAACAATATAGGATGTTCAAAAAAAAATGGTGACATGCTCTGGGGGTGTGATAGAGAAAGTAACATCAAAGCTGATTATTTCAAAATGTGCCTCCCGGTATACTATTTTTGAGGTGTTTTTTTTATTTTTTCTGAAAATCATTGTTCCAAAAGTTATTCAGGTGGCTCGTTTTCTACTCAAATAATTTGTAGCTCCCGAACTATAAGCGTCAGACCATATTATGTATTATACTTTATTGAAATCTGCTCATCAAGGAGCATCTGATAATGCGAAACAATATAGGGTGATCCTTTGCCATAGGGGAAGTAACATCAAATGTGAATATGTCAAAATGTGTCCCCCTGTATACTATTGTTGAAGTGTTTTCTTATTTTTCCTTATTATACCAAAAGTTATTCAGATGGCTCGTTTTAAATGGAATGCACTGTATTGTTATATAATCCAGTAGGTAAGTGAAGAAATATTTTTATTTTACACACATGAAGCAGCTTCGTTGTATGATCGAATGCAGGGGTGGGATTCCTTGTACCATAGAATTCTATAGTTGAAAAATAAGTGAGATGACATTGAACCGTTCTTGTATCAAGCAGGCCCTTGCTTAATAACGATAATGGTCCATTATGTTCAAAACTATTTGAGTTGTTACCGACAAAGTAATCAATAACATTTCGATTTAGTTGAATTATACCTGACTGTTAGGATCAACTCCTGTTTCACATTAGGTTAATCATAACAATTAGATAGATATGAATATAACTAATTTGGTACTAATCATCAGTTTAGTAATCCTACTGATGAAGTTAACTTGGTTAACGAAATGCGCATCTAGGAATGAAATTTCTAGTGTGATGAAGGGGAAAACTTCTTTTGTTCTCATACACCATTTTCTATTGTTTCATCTACATTTGAGTAAAGATTAGTTTCATTGAAATAGTTAGTAATTTTTTTTATTACATCTGTGCCTGTCTTTTCTATTTCTGATGTAGGAGCTGATATCAGATAAATTATCTGCATAGGTGGTGTACTTGCCCAAATCGATAATCTGGTCAATGTCAATCACATAAAGTGTGAATAGTGCATGTAGGACCCAATATTGAACCCTGTGGGACACCCCTCCCTGTAGTTATCAACTGTGAATAAACATTTTGAGCCATGTTACCAATATTTTGGTTGATGCTGACGTACTGTGTACAATTTTGAATAAAAGATGAAATCCACGTATTTGTAATTCCTCTAATACAAATTGTTTCCAATTTTGCCAACAGTTTCCCATAATTTACACAATCGAATGCCCTGCTCAGATCACAAAATACCATAGCAGGACACTCACCATATTCAATACATTCTACCACTGTATTATAAAAGGAAAGTAATTATAAAAATTTCATTTATAATTTCCAAATTGTATATGAAGCTATTAAGACGGTCTAGAAAAGAGTATTCAAATACTGTTTGAAAACTGAAAAGTATCATCACTGGTCTATAACTTTCCAATAGTTGATGATTTTTTTTGTGAACAGGTGTCACCTTTCCGCTTTTTAGTCCTCCTGGAAAAGAGCCTGCTATGAATAACAAATTCACCATAAAAGTGATGACTGCCTTCATCACTTTTTTTTTATCAAGAATTGAGAAACCTCATCCGGTCCCGTTGAACGTTTATTCTTGATCTCATTGTTCAAAAGACTGAATAACTCATCCCCCTGAAACGAATTTAGAAAAAGTGACTCTGCATTAAAAGCTGTATTTTTTTGTCTATTCGAGAAATGGTGTTAAATTAGGAAAACTATAAACAATAAAATATATACTCTTTTCTACCAATGAGAATACTAAATTTTGCTAACTTTTCAACAAAATCTATTTTGGTGATTCATCTGAAAGAGAATAAATCGACAATTTTTTGTTTGAGATTCGGTTGAGGAAAATTCCGAAAATCAAAAAGTTCTTGGGAGATGAGATTTCCCCACCAAAAGCAGTAAAAATAAGCGAAATTTCATAAGACTCTGTGTGTAGGAATAGGCAATTTCAAGCCTTTAAAAAATCAAGACTTGATTTTTGTAACTCGAATCAGAATTACGTAATACTTACATATCAAATTACCCGGGTTATTCGATTCAAACAAAGTGTAAAATTTGGACGTGTTGACGGGAGGTCTGGAGAAGTTCTTTCGGTCCAGCTACGATTCGACAGTGACTTTTAACATCTGGAGATATATGAGAACTATGCCAGCGGGATATCCGGACATTGCAGACTTTGAATAAACAGAGGTTGTCTTAACCGTTCCAACAGAAATTTGACCATCAATCAATTAAGGTTTGATTTCTGCTGTCATGAGTGATTGTCGGTTTTTGTTTATGTTAGGAACTAATTAATCGGAATCGATTGTCTTCCATTAGAAAATATCCAGTTCAATCACTCAAGCTAGTATTCCATATTCTTCAAGGTATTCCTGAAGATAATTAAGTAACCAGAAAAAAAAGATGGAAACCAAAAAAACAATCCAGACCATTATCTCGTAATGAACCTAATTTAGAACAAAATTATTTGTCGGTGACTATATAGTATAATTACCCCGAAACTATCCAAACATAATCCAATTATTTTTTGCAACGAACCGAAAAGTATTGAAACAAAATTGTCCATGAGGAATTTTTCTGAGCCCTACAACTCTAATCATATAAATGAATATTAGACACCTTTGGTGTGAATACAGTTCAAATAATAGAAACTACCCAAACTCATCTCATCATGAAAAATATTCAAATAATTGTCATGTGAACTTGAATAAATTCACAAAATGAAAATTGATTGAAAATTATCAAGCCTTTCGCTTCATTTCTGGACCCTTCCTACTTAAATCATATCCTACCATCGCTGGATATTTCAATTTCTCAATTTAAAAAAATCACAACTGATTATTTCTTAATGAAGTTGTATTACCTACTCTTTCGCTTATATTATCATCTATTTGCAATTCAAACATTTCCAAATATCTTTTGTGTGAATAATATTATTTCAATATTTTCCTCTAGTTAGGAGAATAAAAATCATCTGAGATACTTTAGGTACTCTAACAATTTAATTATTATTAATTATTATAATATATTATTAATTATATTATCAAAATTACATGTGAATTTTTGGGTGGAAGGGTGGAAGATAGCTTTTGGCAAATCCTTTTTCCCTTTGTGTGTAAGATTTAGTTTTTATGCACAATAAACGTTATTATTATTATTATTAATATCGTAATACCGGAACTGAGCCCCAAGTGTAAAACACACGGGCAGTTTGTTAAAAAGCAAAACAAAATTAAACCTACCGTAATCAATGGATATAAACGGATCATCCCCTATTGTAAAATACACACAGGAACAAACAAGAAATGGTTGCCCCCAACTTCCAAACATTTATGAATTCTTAAAAATCCGGCATGTGTGGCACTCAGAATTTCTTGCAGCAAAAGAGATTGAAAATATGGTTGTGAGCATGAACTCCCCCTATTCTTTTGCGTAGAATCCACCGGAGTTGAGAAAAAATGGAGTTTCTATTTGAAAATGAGTAACACAATATCTGAGCACCTCGTATGATCAAGGATTGCATCTGTCAAATTTTTCAAAAATAACTGAATAACTAAAAACTGGAGCCCTTATATAGACGTATGATGTTTTCGAATAAAGTTGTACTTATATTGTAGATTCTAAAAATGCTGTAAAAAACAGGGTGTTCTATCAAAAACATTAAATTGGGGTCCTTTTCTGGTATAACCGAAAGTCGTAGACAACTGAAAAAATTTGAAATGGAACGAGCTTCTCCGAAAACTCTCATATACAATTGTTTTCCATATACCTACATATCGACTCAGTTCATCGTGGTATATACCCTGTACTTGCCTCATAAGTAGTCGAGAACTATTTTACCTTATAGTCTTGTTAGAAAGTACTATTCTGTGTACCAACTTATCAGAAAACTGGGAATTATGTCTGACATACCGAAAATGGATATATACCAAAATTCTAAACGTACCTACTTTTTAATCTTACGCCGATATGGGGCCTGTGATCAAATTGCAGTAATCATTCCGGGAACGATTTATCGAAAAATATGCTTTTATCAATTTGTCACAATCCAATTCGAACGTGAGTTGTGAAAACTGAAGAAAACTCAACATCTATAATCTATAATAACATTTCCAAAATCCCAGTATGATACAACTTCAAGTGATACTATAATCTAATAAACCCTTCATTCATATCTGCTACATTATCCACAACTAAACGCTGGCTTGAGTTACAATCGTATTTATTTTATTTCTGAAACAATATTTTCGCAGTTGTTTGGATAACACTCTGTTATAATGTTTGAAATTGTTTAAAAAATAAATATAAATGTAAGTCGATCTATTTACACTATATATTATTGTATTTAGATATGAGGGGAGTAAATGTGTGTGCCGTATCCAGATTTTGACGTACCAGCACTTAAGTTTGAGACCAGTTTGTTTCCATTTCCTATTACAAATATACATCCTGTCAGACACCTCGAATAATTTAACAAACGCTTCCATTCAGCTCTAGTTGAAGATCCAGGAGGGATATCCTTATAAAAACAAAGAATATGACGACCTTTTTACACTGAAGTTTTGTACATAGAATCACTGGCAATTTCAGTTTATTATGCAATAATGAGATATATATTACAAAATGAAGTTATATCATTAATATTACTTATATATATTTCACGGTTACCTAATTTGGTGTGAATGGCTGTGTTGCATCTTTACCATTTTAGCCAACCTCTATCAATCTAACTGTAATTCCAAATCGAATTAGCACTTAATATATTTTTTCTACATTCATGCAAAAAGCAAAACTTTATTGAACTATATTCAGTGGAAAAAGAAGCTCTTGATTGCACTAGTGCAATAAAGTTTTTATTGCACTCATCTGTCATTCTACTTCAACGTGCTGTCATCATGATAAACATAAACGTTCAAACCCACTACATATTTAGCAGATATTCTGTGAAATTGGCCATACGTTTTAAACAGCTACATATTTTATATATTTTTTGTATTAATGTTAGCAGTCAGAGTTGAACAAACAATGCCTTCCCGAAAATAACTCTATAACCGATCCGCGTTCTAAACCGTCTACCTGCCTGTACTATGACCACACCTCGTGATAACATACGCGCTCATGGCTACTATGATTTTGATTTTTATAATGCAACTGTGGTTATATAAACGTCAGTCAAAATTTAATTCTGACAATTACAGAACTGAAAGTTTTAAAATGAGTAATATTAATAGAAAACTAGATGATGGTGATGAACGATAGTAATAATTATTTATTTAAATTGCGTATTTCATTTTCCTTTACCTAGTGCTGCACCTAAATAAATAATTTTTTGCTTTTTGCATGAAGTAGAAAAAATATTGTATGTAACTCGTGCAAAAAATGTTTATTGCACTCGACGCGTTGTCAATTTCACGTCGAGTGCAATAAATACTTACTTTTTGCACTTGTTGCATAAATAACTATAAAAGCAAACTAACTCATGAGTATAATATATTTTTCCCGCTGCCGACACTGTAAATAGTCCGTACATGCTTAGCAACAAAACAGGTAAATGGCCAAAGTATATATCATTCGCTTGCTAATTCATCTTGACAAGGGAATGTAAATAGTGTCATTTACATGCCTAGGGTAATAATGACTTTGAATCAAGTTTTAGGTTATGAGACTTTTTCAATATTATTGTTGTCTGTTTATTCGGTAACTTAGTTACGCGCACAAGCAACTTAGCATGAAATAACGGAACGAATAATCATGAAGGAAGGGTAAGAAAATAAACTTCAATTCAGGCAAATTTTGAGAAATGTCAACAAGCAGCGGGAAAAACGTAATACGTAACATGGAATATATCGATTGTTAACATCCTCGGCAAGCGACAAGCCTCGGCTAGTACTCGCTCGCCTCGAATGTTAACACGTCTTTACATTCCTTGTTACTTAAATAACTATACATTAACACAATACTTATACAATTATTTTTCCTCATCTATTTATTTAGCTTCTCATATCTGAAGTTGTTGGAGGGAGAAGGGAAATTGTACCGATGGATTTATACAAAACAGTTTTTTTTACTCGAATATATATTTGGTTTTGACTTATATACAGTGCGGCTTTCAATAGTCCCTCCTCCCTGTTAACTTTTGAACGGTTTGATGTACAAACATAAAAAAAATCGTTTGAAATAAAACACTTTGTGATTGCTCGATAGATGGTGCAGGGCCACATCGACTAAAAAATCTTGTGTCACATCGTTGAAAATATAATTCAAATAAGCAATTACAATGTGTTTTATTTCAAAACGTAGTACTGGTTATACCCTCCAAACGTTTTTAAAACGTCAAACTGTTTAAAAGTTAAAAGCCGCACTGTTTAACTTAGGTGAAGCCTTGAATTTGTGGAGACTTACATTCTTTTATTTTATTTTGGCAGGGAATTATATATTTTGGGGTCTAAATAATAGTATATTCTGTAACAAGGTTAGAATGAAAATTCGATGCGAGTGGAAAGTTCCGAGCGCGAGCCGAAGGCGAGCGGGAGGAACCACGAGCATTACTAATTTTCATTCTAACCGAGTAGCAGACTATACTTTCTCCACGATCAAAAATTTCAAAATATTTTTAAATGGAAACGAACAAAAGATAATTTCCACACGAAATAATAACTATTATTTAAAACACTGTTTATCAGAAAGGACTAATCCTGGACTAACCAGAACTAATTTTTTTATCACAAAGATGCATTAAGAATAAACTATTAAATTAAAAAAAAATGCATTGTCGGTGGCTTAAACCCACAACCTCTCGTCTACTGAGCCAATGCTATACCATCTGAACCATCCGACCTCTAATTAAAATATGTTTGATAAATATTATATTAACGGCATTCTCTTCCACGAAAACTACGAGTCTCAATTATTCGGGTGTTTTGGTAGTAAACTTTCCAGTATTATATTTGTACTCTGTGTAATCTCAGGTGGTGTATTTTCACACTCTGATTCTGGATCACTGGATAAATTCATGATACTGTTTATATTTTCGAATGAAAACGTGACAGCAATAATTTTGACACTACCTACTGAAATTTGCCACTACGGTGACAATCAACTGCGTCAAGGCTAATGTTATTATTGCTAACCAGTGTGAGAATATTATTCTATTACAAGAGAGATAATGTAAATACATTTGAATTGCATGGGGGCAGAGATGTTGCAGAATATTTCTTCAATCTCAAGAGAGAGAATTCCAGCATTCTGTAATCAAATTTTATTTCAGAATTAGCAAATTCTGTGATGATCGTGGAGAAAATATAGTTCTTTGAGTATGAGATCTGCTGAATCTAGGAATATCCAATGTGAGATCGGTTGTGAATCTCGTAGTTCTACACCTTTTTCAAATGTAATTCAGAAAGTGTAACTTGAAATTCAGATTAGTAAAATGTAATTCAGAAAATATGACATGCAATTCAGAATTGTTAACTGGATTTCAGAAACCGTAACATGTAATTCAGATTAGTAAATTGTATTTCAGAAAGTATAACTTCAATTTCAGATTGGTGAATTGTTATTCAGAAAGCGTCAGTTTTAATTCAGAAACCATCACTTGTAATTCAGAAACCGTCAAGGACTTAATCAAGGAGTATTGTTTCCGGGCTTTGGGGCCGTGGTTGGTTCACCTCCGTGGAGGCGGTTTCTATGGACGTTTCGCTCACAACTGCGGTGAGCATCAGCGAATTTTGTCTTCTCGAAGAGCAACATAATACTCATCAGTATTCGACAAAATCCACGCTGAAGATGCTCACCGCAGTTGTGAGCGAAACGTTTATAGAAAGCGCCTCCATGGAGGTGAACCAAAGCTCGGAAACCATACTCCTTGATTATACTTCCGGCCGTGAAAGCCTTCATTCTATGCTCGTCAAGGACTTGATAAGTAAGAATAGGAAATGGGAGAACAATAAACTACAGCTGGCACTCTCTGAATAACAACTTACGCTTTCTGAATTACAAATTATACATTCTGAATTACAATTAACTAATCTGAATTACAAGTTACAGTTTCTGAATTTCATTTCACCAATCTGAATTACAATTTATTATTCTGAGTTACAAATTATACTTTCTGAAAAAGGTGTAGATTGTTGGGAACGTAGTTTACTTTTTTGCTTATGAATCTACATCCAATACTAATGTTTCAGAGTAAAGTTGTTGTGTGGAGAATATTCAATTTTTTTGAGATAATCTTTAGAATGGAATTTTTCTGTTCTTTGACGTTCGTTAATTACATTTTCCGGGACTAAAGTACCAACTTAAGTCCCGTATAACATAGACTAAAATGTATCTTTTAGTCCCTAGGGAGATAAAGTTGCATTTCAAATTTTGTTAACTGTTGCTATAACGTTACCTACTGAGTAATCCAAGTACCGTGTTTATTAAAATTATTTATTGTATTAATATTGAAAGTAATAATACTGGGAAGTGCAAAAAATAGCGTATATGGCTCAGGACTAAAGAGATATTTTATCCCTTACGTGATTATTGGCCCTCGGGCGCTACGAGCCCTCAGGCAATAAACATCACGTGCGGGATTAAAACATCCACTTTAGTCCCTTGTTATATAATATACCATTTCGAGTACCCCACCCCAAGCTGTAATGCAATATCTTATAACTGATTCTATTAATGAATTGTATACTATAAGTAAAGGTTGTTTTCTTGTGATTTCTCTGAGTGAGTGAAATTTATGTAGAAGTTCCATGGAATCATTGACATAACTCACGTGTTCATTCCATCTCATATGTTGATCTGTTATGACTCCTAGGTATTCAGCCGCAGTTGTTTTCCGCTGGGTAATGTTTTTATAATCCAGTCAACTCAGTTTTAAAGACGGGGATCGGTTGTAACACCCTCAAAATTGGCATGCTGGTAGTAGGAACCATGCCAAACAAGAAAAAAAATTGTTTACCGAAAATCCTGGGGTGGAACCCAAAAAAATTGATTTGAAATAAATATATCATTTTCGTTAATATCTTGGAAGTGATGAAGTTTATAACAAAATGGCTTTAATAGGATTGGAGATCATTCAATTCCCTACAAGAATAATCCTTAGTAATTCCTTACAAAATTCGACCGTTTTCTCAGAAAACGTGATTGAACGCCGATATCAAATTTCAGGCTCATTTGTCATAATTTTGATAAAAATTATCAGAGAAGGAAAAGTAACACAGGTTAAACAATTTGATATATCTTATCTCTGAAGCGTAGAATGAAGATTAAAAATGTTGTTTTTCGTCCAACAAACACTAATTAAGTTTGGGAGCCTCCGAACTTAATTTTTAAAAAACAAAAATTACTTTCAAAAAACTCGAAAACCAAAAATTATGAGTTACAACGTATTTTTATTAGCAATGTCAAAGCCAATGGTACTGAATAAAAAATGGAAAAAGCATATATTTATAAGTTCATGTTATCTCGGATAAAAATGCAGAATTCAGCGGATTCTATGTGTCCAGCCCGATGATCTTCAATGTAAATGCACTCTGGGATGCTGTCTTCATTATCTACACAATACGGGGAATCGTTACATAACACCTCCCCCCATTGTTTGGAAATCGGGATTGATTCATCGGTCCTGATTTCCAATCCTCAGGTCTTCTATTGGTATGGGATGAGTTGATGGTTCCAATACACTAGTGGAACTTACGGAACCGTTCGTCCCCTTGTACTTCTTTATATATATTGTTAAGAAGAAGTAGGCTGCAATACAGGCTATGGCGATGTATAGCAAAACGGTCCATATGTTGGTTCGTGAAGAAATGAAAGGCTCGTCTTCTTGAAGTTTTTCCTTCACGTTATCCAGTCCGTCTCGGATGGTTTCTAGGTCGTAAAGATCCAGTGATTCTAGATGAATTGGTGGCATTTCTTGAAGGTTTCTTTTGACGTTTTCTTCTATGTCTATGTCTAGGTGTGGCACTTTTATGATTTTGGTAACAGCATTCGGGTTCTTGTACGTCTGTAATATGGTAGTGTCGATTTTCATTTTACAATATTCGGGAACTTCTATGACATAGGTGCCCTTCAGGGATGACATCTCTTCATTGTTACCACAAATTGATAATGCAGTGGTTTCGTTGGGGAATAATGCAATCCATTGATTGGTATTTATCTTCTGAATTTTCTGGTCTTCTGGTCCTGGAGTTTGAGGTGTTCCGGATGGCAGCTTCCATAGTCTTTGGTGAAACGGATGAGTTGTACTTCACATGGCGTCTCGAATTCCATTGGATTCCATTCTGGTAGGGTGCAAAGCGCTTCTCCGGGAATGACTTCATGGCATGGTTCATTCGAAAATAAGTAGTGATGCTCAATGAGAAAAAGGAATTTAGTTTTAGGTACTATAATTTGGAAAAGGTTGTGTTGTGTTTCGATGGGAAGGGAGTAAAGGTGATAGTAATTGTAACGATATTGTTCTGTAATTGGTACTTCTAAGATAAATACTATTTTAGCATTTTTTTGGTAGGCCTTTATTTTCGTTATCTTCTCAAAGATGACTATTTTATCTCTGCTCGGTTCATATGGGAGGATGGCATCATCTAAGTGGTGAGAGATGAACGTTAACTCTTCCAATAGGTCGTCGGCTTCTATGATGGATGGATGAAGCACTCCTATTTTGGCAAAGGTCATTGCTGTTTCTAAGTCTTCCAGTATCCTTATGATGGCATCTGTGGCTGCTATCATTTGCGTGAACACAGTATTTGAGTTCAGTAGTTCATATGTATCAGTATTTTGAAGGAACTGATTTCTAATGACTGTTTCAATTTGCAGATATTTTGTTTGAATATTTAATTGGTTTGTCGCGATCGAACGTATTGATGAATTGAATTTTTCGATTGCCTTTGTAGTCAGTGAAATTTGTTCCTTGTTTCGTTTGTTGTGCTTGAAGTTTTTGGATGGCTTCTTCGAATTTTTGACCATCTTCTGCATCCAAGTTTCCTGTCATTGCTTTAACAACATTTCCCATAATATTGATCAATACACGTTTTTTGCGGTGTATTGTTGTTGTTGGGAATATCTGTATTAGTTTTCTTTGAATTTCATTGGAGAGGTTGTCCATTATAGTGATATAATTTTGCTCTCTATGGTGGTTGGCCCCATTTTTTCCAAACTGGTATGTGATTTTCATATGATTGGTTATGTTTTGGATTCGTACATATTCTTGATAGATACTTTGAAAATCGAATATCCTGATGAAAGTCCAGTAGGTGATGATATTGCGGGCTGTACCAAGCTTTTGGCGTAGCAGTCCTGGGTTTTCTGTGAATTTCGTTGTTATTACTCCACTTCGTTCGGCAGATCCGAGGGTGCAGCAGGTGCAGCAGGTGAATCTGGAACAATAGGGTGTCTTAAATTGTCGAAATGTACTCTTCGTGTTTCATTTTCGGAATTCGCTATTATACAGGTGTTGTCTTCATTAATTTGGATAATTTTGCTTGGTCCTAAATAGCGGTTTTTCGATTTGTTTCTTTCACTTTCTGGGTTCTTCTCAAATACTTGATTTCCAACTTTGAAAACATTTTGGTTTGTTTGTTTCTGGTTTCGATTCGTTATGGTCCTAGTCTTTTCGTTTTGTAGTTTTTCTTTGACTTTCTCATAGGTTAAAGATATTTTTTCCGATGATCTTCCACATATTGTCCGTAGTATTGTTGATCGTAGAATATATAATATGGGTTCCTTGAAGCGGTATGTCCATACAAAAGTTCCAAAGGGGTATATCCTGTTGCTGAATGTATAGAGTTGTTGTATCCGATAACGGCATATGCCATGAGTCTTGTCGGTGTGTCTGTAGAATGTTCTTTCACGATTCTGTAATGCTCCGTTAAAGTTCCATGTAGTCTTTCAATCAATCCATTAGATTGAGGATGTTGAGGTGTAGTGAAGTGTACATTGACTTTGTGTAGTTTTAAGAGTGATGAAACGGTCTCGTTTTCGAACTCTGTCCCGGAGTTGAACGTTATAGATTCCCGTACTCCAAAGTTACGAAAATATTCTAACAATTTATCTGCATTTCTATAGCGTTCTTGCTTTGGACAGGATACGCTTGACCAAATTCAGAGAATTCGTCCATTATGGTGAAAAATGTTTGACCTTCGATTGTGAATAGATCGGCATTCAATTTCTCGAAGGGTTTCGTTGCAGTCTCTGTGATTCTGAGAGGTATCGTTGGTCGATGTCTTTCATATTTAGTTTTCTTACATACCAAACACGAATTAATGAAATTTTCAATTGATTTTTTCATGTTATGCCAAAAGTACTTTCTATTAATGTTTTTGTATGTTTCATTTATACCACGATGGTTAGTTTTTCCTTCGTGGTAGTTTTTTATTAATTCTTTTTGCTCTGCAGGGTCGTCTATGGTGATGGTTTTATTCACGCACCTTATCAAAATCGGGTGGTCTTTATTGAATGTTGTACAGAACGTCTTACAGAAATCTCTGTACATTTTTTCCTTGTCGAAAAAACAGAAATATTTTTTCCGAGGTTCACAATATTGAATCAAAAAAGATTTGATTTCATCTTCGTTGTTATCTTGCGATATTTGGGCATGGATGGAATGTTTTTGTGGCCCAAATGATGGCTAGTAATTCTTTCTCAATCGTTGAATATTTCTGCTCGGTATCGTTTAGTGTCCTTGATGCGTAGGCGACTGGTTTGTCTTTTCCAACTTCACCTTGTGATAATACGGCTCCAACGGCAACGTTACTGGCGTCTGTAGCCAATATAAATGGCCTTGAAAAATCTGGAAACTGTTATATTGGATCATTCAATAAAATTTTCTTACAATTTTCGAAGCTTTCAATGAATCCAAATGGATGAATGACCTTGGCGTTTTTCTTTAGGCATCTGGTCAATGGCTTGGTGAGTTTAGCGAAGTCTTTTATAAACCTTCGATAGTAGCCAAGTAAGCCTAGGAATCCCTTCATCTCTTTTTGTGTCTTAGGTATAGGAAAGTGTTGAACAGCTTTCACTTTCTCTGGGTTTGGCTTGACCCCTTCTGGCGTGATGATATACCCGAGGTAGGCGACATCTTTTCTTAGAAATTCACTTTTATCTAGTTGGATTTTGAGGTTGGATTGCCTTAATCTTTCGAATACTTCTCTCAGACGTTCTATGTGTTCTTGTAAAGACGTCGAAAAAACGACAATATTGTCTAGATATACCAAACACTTCTCATTCTGTATGCCTCGTAAGATGTTGTCCATAACGCGTTGAAAAGTTGCAGGGGCATTTTTCAACTCGAATAGCATGCGTTGGTATTCATAGTGACCATTTTCAGTACTGAAAGCCGTCTTCTCAATGTCACGTTCTTCCATTTGTACTTGATGGAAGCCTGAAGCAAGATCAATGGTCGTGAAATATTGGCCCAAGTTTGTCCTGTATTTCCGTGATATTGGGAAGTGGATATTTGTCGTCCACCGTTTTCTGATTGAGCTTCCTATAATCGATCACTAGTCTCCATTTCTTTTTTCCAGATGTGTCCATTTTCTTGGGCACTACCCATATAGGTGAGCTCCATGGTGACGTAGATGGTCATATGATTCCTTGTTGTAACATAGACTGAATTTGGGATAGGACCTCTTGCTGATGTATTTGAGGGTTGAGGGATATTGAAAGTGAGAGGAATTTGTTCGCAGTGAAATATATCCTTGTAGTCACGGCAGAGTTGTTGGATCGCTAATTTTTCTTCAGGATTCATGTGTTCCAATCGTATGTTCATCAAGTTTTTGTTTCGAAGATTTTCATAGTGGTTTTTATTTATCTGTACTCCTGGTTCGTCAAAAGTATTGATTTCAAATGTTTCTATTGGCTCAATTTCGATGGGTTCGAATAGATCGAAAGAGAGTTTTTGATCAGTTGGGTTGATCAATGTCGTGAAAGCCTTTTGATTTCTGACGAACACGTATGCTGCTGGCATTTCCAAATCTTGAAATTTTCTGAAAGGTATCACTCCTTCATTTAAGTTTTTATTGACAGGTATTTCCACAATGTGTTCCGTTCTTGGCCATAACTCAAGATGGAATATTGATTTTTTTTGATTGCGTAGATCGTCTTGGTTTAGCTTGATCTTTATCGAAGTTGAGTGGGATGATCGCTTCCTTCGTGACCAGGGCGTTCTTATTCAGGTCAACAGTTGCTCCAATATTTCGAAGTAAATCGATTCCAATGAGTCCATCATATTTGGGGTTAAAATCGAATATATAAAATTTTTGGTCCTGCCTTTTGAAAAGTTTTGGTAGTGGTATAGTTATACTATATTTGTGCGTAGATGTGTTGTGGGCAGACTGTATTTAAAAAGGATCTTCCTGAATGTGGCGTGGGTAAAACGTACTTGCAACGCCTGGACTAATGAGTGTTTTTGTGGATCCGGTATCGATCATGAATTTTGTTTTGGTTTCTGGTATAATAATATATGGAAGTTTGGAAAACGTTGTTGCATTGATAATTACTACGTTGTCTGATTGTTCGATGGGGTAATCTGAAAATTTTGATCTTCATGCGATTCGTTTTCATATTCATTTTGGGGTTGTGTTGTTTCGGTTGAATATCCTGGATAGTAGTTTTCTTCGATCTGATCGGTTGGATAATATTGATCGTATTGATAATCTTGATATTCCGCTGATTGGTCTCCATCTTCTTGCCAGAATAGTTCTTCTGCTATGTAATTGGGTTTAGGTTTCGGCTGCGTATTTTTAGAAAAATTTCCCGAAGATGTGTCCATTGGGGTTGATCTAGAAAGTGGGCGATATGGATTAGATTGAAAAACATTTCTTTGTGGTGGTCGAAATTGTTGGTTGCCTTGAGGTTGGGTAAAATTCCAATTAGGTTGCCTGGAAGGTGGTCTCTGAAACGTTGGCTGAATCGCAGGTACGAATGGTCTTATTGGTCTGGGTACAAAATTTTGGCGGTTTTGAGGGGGTGCTTGCATGGGTCTAACTGCTTGATTTCTTGATTGAAAGTTGTTGAAATTTGGTGGAGATGTTCTAGGTTCTCTTCTCTGTTGCTGAATCAGATTGTTCGTTCTGTTCCTGGCATATGAAATATTTTCTTCACATAAAACTTGTGCAAGTGCTGTTTCAATATTTGTGGGTCCTCTTGAACGAATTATTGATCCAAGTGGTTCCTTCAGTCCTGTGAGGAAAGCTTTCAATGTGAGGTTATCCTATAAAGTGGTTTTGACTGCTCTCACTGGTGCATTGGGTTCGTTGCATGCGAGGTTTGAAAGAAGTATGCTTCTGACGTTTTGACATCTAGATCCATATTGTTGGGGTGATTCGTTCATTTCTTGTCTCAGGAGCATGAGATCTCTGAGTAATGAATTTTCGTCGCGTTGATCAGCGAAGTTTCTTTGGAGTAAGTTCCGAAGTTCGTCCCATGACTTGACTTCTCTTGCTCCAGTAATAGTTTTGGCTCTCCCTGTAAGCTTGTTCTTGATACAGGTTACCAAAAATTTATTGATAAATGCAAGTGTTTCCAATGGTTTAGAGAACTGATTGACTATGAGGTCACAAGCTTCGATGAAATTGGCAAGTTCTGCAGGTTCGCCTTCGAATTTTGGAATAGCATCCAGGTAGCTAGTTTGAAACGCGGTCGTCATTTCGTTGGTTTCCTCCTCTAGACTATTTTCACTTGCGTTGTTTTCAAGATTTATGTTTGAAATGAGAGTGGTGAGTTGGTCAATATCAGACATAAAATTGCGAAGAAACAAGGAAATAATGATAATAGGAAAATTAGGAATTGAGCAATCACATTAAAATAAATATGATCTTCATTGGTACAAATGGATTGGTATATCCTTGATTGGCACTGGTAATCCAATAATTTGGCACTGATAATCCAATAATTTGGCACTGATAATCCAATAATGTGTATTGTTCAATTCACTTATTTTGCAATAGTTCAATTAAAGTTCAATAGTTCTTATAAATAGTTGGAAATAACTCCGACGATTTTGTTCGAAATCTTCCGGTTCACGAAATAGCACTGGATAAGCGTCGATATTAGATCGCCAAGGGCCGGTGGTATCCTACAACGACTGCGCCAATTAAGTTT
The DNA here is from genome assembly GCA_958502065.1 of Chrysolina americana. NCBI lineage: Eukaryota > Metazoa > Arthropoda > Insecta > Coleoptera > Chrysomelidae > Chrysolina > Chrysolina americana. The sequence goes on from OY293419.1 coordinate 39,549,372, forward strand.
GGGAGCCTCCGAACTTAATTTTTAAAATACAAAAATTACTTTCAAAAAACTCGAAAACCAAAATTTATGAGTTACAACGTATTTTTATTAGCAATGTCAGAGCCAATGGTACAATTATAACTGAATAAAAAATGGAAAAAGCATATATTTATAAATTCATGTTATCTCGGATAAAAATGCAGAATTCTGCGGATTCTATGTGTCCAGCCCGATGATCTTCAATGTAAATGCACTCTGGGATGCTGTCTTCGTTATCTACACAATACGGGGAATCGTTACATAACACACTCCAACTCAATCGATGACTATACCTCAGGTCATTGTAATGTATGAAATGTGACTTATAAGCAAATGCATAATATATATTCAATAATTCAATAGTCCATTTGTGATAAGGAATGCTTCCATTTGGAATATTTTATAAATTTTTTTATTGAAATTCTTACATACGTGATTTATGTGATTGCTAACCCTGAGACAACTGGCAGGTGAGCCTGATGTGGGTACTAGGTTACAGGGGCATCAAAGGAAATGAGGAAGCAGACTATCTTGCCAAAGAAGGGACAAACACACCACTTACCAGCCCAGAGCCCTTGTGTGGACTCTCCAAAGCTGGAATAAAATGCCAGGACAAAGACAAGCGAAAAGGCTAGTAAGCCTATCGCCAAGGAAAGCTAAACAGCTTCTCGGGTTGAACAAAAAAGACTTCAAATTGCTAACGAGACTACTCACTGGGCACTGCCCTCTAGGGTATCACCCCAAAAAGATGAGCAAATCAGATTGTGGTAGTTGCGCTACTGCGAGAACTTCGCGGAAACTGCACATCTGCTTTTGCAAAAGGCTCTAATTCCGGGAAAGGGGCATTCTTAACGCCCTCCGACATCAGAAACTTAGCTCCCAGGAAACTGATATACTTCGCACGAAGTCTCAGAATCCCGGATTTTGCATAGATAAAGAGTTCCGCGCACAATAGCTATTTGTATTACTAGGAAGGAAAAGGCACTTTACTCGTGATACATATGATTCATCCTCCTACCCACTCAATAAACCTCTCAACCATTTTTTTTTTGTCTGAGAGCAGCGTTTGTAGAAAAAATAATGCTTGCATTTCGAGTACAAAGTGCCATTGTCGCTCTCCAAAGATTAATTAATCTTTTTGTCGAGCGACAATCAATCACTTTGCGCTCTGAATACACAAATAGCTTTTAAAGAAGTGAAGTTGAAGTAACATTTATGTTTTATTTTTACCAGAATACAGGAAATATAAGATGCTCTAGAAATTACGGAAACAATTTAAATATAATAGATTCACAAGTTTCATTATTTACAAGTTACTTGAAATGAGGGGGGGGAAGTATGAGAATCTATTGGGGTAGGAGGAAAAAGACCTTACAGGTCAAGGTGCTTATGAGGCTGCACAGCCTGCACTACTGCTCTACAATCTATGTGATCGCTCGGAATCAGAAGAGTTCCAAACAACTTCACTCTTTTAGTAAAATTGAGTGAATGGACCAAGTTTATATTGTTTTGAGGATTCTTCTTCAAATGTCAATGAAAAATTTCTGTTTTGCCTCCATTCCAGCATAGTCTGTTTGGGCTACACCAGTCGTCAACCTCATTATATACCGTTTCAATGTTTATCAGTTCGTCAGGTGACCTCCCGCTAACTGTAAGAGTTATGTCATTAACAAATAGTGTTATAGTATAGTAAAGGAAAATGATTGATATACATGAGAAATATTTGTGGCCCCAGAGTCGATCCCTGTGGAATCCCAAGGGTCAAGTCATAAGCACTAGAAGAGGCAGTTAAATAGAATATCGATATTGTAGCATTTTTCAAGAATTAACTCGATATCCAGGCAATCATAGGCTTTGGGCATGAAGAATATTTGAGCGCAATGTATTTTCCATCATCTAATTGTTAAAATTGTTATTAAAAAATTGTTATCTGATGCGGTTTCTACGAATTTGTTTTTCCTGAACCCTTGTTGGGAAGAATGGAATGAAGCTGTTAATAAATGATAATTCAAGAAATTATGTTATTATGTTGGATAACGCTCAACGATTTCAATTATTGAACAAAGCAGGGATATCTGGGGGTGATATTCAATACTAGATTTATCTCCTTTCATAAATACGAGAGTGGTTAGTGCCATCTTCAATAAATCTGTAATGATCGATTTGCAATATATATCAAAGGAGTGATGATTCAGTGTGATATGTTCTTCAATAATTTTGATAATTTTCCATCTATTGTTTTTGAGTCGTAGCATCGACAAGTTCGTCTTCAGCAATCTGTGGTATGAATATGGAGTTAGAAATACTTACCTATTGTTAAATATCTTCAGGAAGTTTTCACAAAGAAAATTATATAGTTTTCTGAATGTTGTTTTTATTCAATAACTTATTTAATTTTTATCAATAACAACTCATGACATTAACAACTAATTTTTCAAACATAAATATAATACAATGTGATTTCTCAATATTGATCCCAACACCTATGTTACAAAAAATGTTTTTTTCGCTAACCAGCTGTCGTCTCCCTACGAACGACAGTCCTCAGCAGTCGAAACTTGTGCGAGCCAAGGATTAACGAGGTCTTACCTTTTAACGTGCGATTCCTAGCACTTGATGTGGTATAAGACAGAGTTTGCGAACTTCCATATCCATGATCTTTTATAATTGTTTGTTTGCTGCCAGAATTCTGAAAAACGTCCAAAAGAATTAGAAATTTCATGTGTATCTGTCATTGTAGGTAAGTATTGCTGTTATAAATAAAAGTATCTTGTTTGGAATGCTAACTCGAGATCAATTTAGATTTTCGTTAATAACTTTCCACGTTTCGTTTATTTCATTAGGTGCTTGTTTCTGCAACATATTTTTTCTTTGCATTGATTTTTCCAAAAAAAAAAAAAGATTCTACAATCGGAAAAATTGTACCTGATTGGCGCTGCCCCTTACAGACAGGCTCTGTGTTGATAATGTTCAGTTAGTTCATTATCTTCACACCCAATCCTGATAAGTATATGCCTACAAACCTTAGCTAGGCGGGTTGGGGAAAAAAATCGGCTGTGATTTTTATTTCGACGACAATTACCGAAACACAATATTTTTCAGTATTGCTCTGAGAAAACATTCCATCATCAAATTCGAATTAAATAATTTGGCAACGCTGGCTGCGGTAGTAACTTCATCCGAAACCGCGGCAGGGAGGAAGAGAGGGCGAAGTAAAATAGAATTAAGAGGTTTTATCTGCGAGTCGAATGAGAGAGATCCCGTCTCTGGCGAGGAGCAGCGCGCTCGGATGGCTAATTCCGGGGGTTCTAAATAAACACCGCTCATAGAAAGGCTGGAGTGTTCGTGGCCCACGGGCCCCTCTTGTACAAACACACGCCACTAATGCCACTGTCTATTTGCAATGCAATTTGCCCCACAGAAATTACAATTAACAACCGAAAGCCGAGCACGCTTCAATGCGCTCCACGGATCTCACGGCTGTTTCTCTCGGGGTAATTAGACGTGACAATGGCGGTTTAGAGCGAATGGCACTGTCGCATACTTAATTATGGATGCGTGAAGACTAAGGAGCCGCTGAATTCTTACAGAGCAATAAAGAAATTATATGATGTGGAACGTCTTGGAAAAAAGAAGAATATTCCAACAGGTGTAAAGTAATTATTATATTAGTATTCGCATCAAAAATCTGTTGACATGGATGGTCTCCAAGTATCATTCTCAGTGTTTCCTTGGAACGGGAGTTGTTTTTCTTCGTGCTTTGCTATGACAATTTCTGTGGTCATCGAAAGTTTAAGATGCTTTGTTACTGCAAAAGAAACTACTTTCTCAAAAAGCAAACTGCAATGAGACCGTTATGTCTCAAATATTTATTCATTACGTTTTTGAGATGTTTTATAAATTATACTGGGTGTTTCGGAAAGTGAATTAGATTATTCCAGTGGAATATGGATCTGACATTTCATTTTCTTCTTATAGTTTCGAATTATTTTAATTTTCTTTTGATAATTTCGACCCCTCCGACGGCCCGTCACTGAATAAGTTTTTCACTGGGTGTTTCGGAAAGTGAATTAGATTATTCCAGTGAAATATGTATCTGACATTTCATTTTCTTCTTATAGTTTCGAATTCTTTTTCTTTTCTTTTGGTGATTTCTACCCCTCCGACGGCCCGTCACTGAATAAGTTTTTCACTGGGTATTTCGGAAAGTGAATTAGATTATTCCAGTGAAATATGGATCTGACATTTCATTTTCTTTTTATAGTTTCGAATTATTTTAATTTTCTTTTAATAATTTCGACCCCTTCGACGGCCCGTCACTGAATAAGTTTTTCACTGGGTGTTTCGGAAAGTTAATTAGATTATTCCAGTGGAATATGGATCTGACATTTCATCTTCTCAATATTTCGAATTATATTTATTTTCTTATGATGATTTCGACCCCTCCGACGGCCCGTCACTGGATGTTTTTCAATAAGAATATGATTTTTCCAGTTTCCCTGAATCTGACATTTCGTTTGCTTCCCGAAGTTTCGAATCTGGCTTGTTTAGTTAGTTTATTTTTTTGTGTGCTATTTTTCAGTTTATTTCCTTGCTCATTTGTTCATATATTTGTTTATAAAATCAATTCTATACCCTAATATATCTGGGAACTAAGTTTTTCATCGAGTATTTTCTGTTCTTATACGAGAAAGTTATGTTCATTTATCATTAAACCGACCTTTTTATTCCATTGAAATTATATCATATTTATTGTAATTTCATGTTTGAAAATAATTGAAATTCCATAAAACTATTTCATATGCCAATCATCTATGAACTAATAAAAAATAAAAAAAAAAGTTGGTACGTCTATGGATGTTCGGCAATCTTCGGCATTTTGGCTGCTGGAAATTAGCTGCTAACTTCACACCGGTATAATTACCTATGTTATTCGAACAATATATCACTCAAATAATATCGACTATGGTCGAAAATATCCTCTCTCCACACATTTCCAAGAAGTGTAAAAATGAGGCAAATATCTGACAGATGTTCCCTCGCAGATGGCGCTGCGACTGACTTGTTGTAAGTCACGGCTTCATATGAAGGGGAAAACTATAGTGAATATTATCGTATTTTTGATGGAACAAGATGACTCTAATGTTGTTTGGCCTATCCTATAGCACTGCTGAAAGGTAAAAACCTTGAAATGCAGGTGGTTATTTCAAACAAAATGAAGGATAATATTCAATGGCTTATTGCATTTAACAATTTTGTCCGCGAGAAATGTTGCACATATGTAATTCAATATCCGCATAAGGAAAAGAAGTTGTTTTCTGTCAGATATTTGCTCAATTTAGTTATTGGTTTTCATTTAGTTGACACTTCGTAGAAACACTTCTCCAATTTGTTTTGATTTATTTAATATGTCATTGGTTGAATTTGATATTTCACATCATATATTCAACAACAAAATCTAAACAAATATAAAGAACAAGAACAAATAATTGAATATTTAAAAAACAGAATGTTGAATGAATAATAGGTAAATTCTTCGCAATAATACGAAAAATATTAGGAATTGAAAAGTCTGAACAATTTTTGCTGGACAGCTATTTTTAGATTCTTTTAGTAACTTTGCTTCGAATGTCCCAACTATTTCTTGGCTATTTTTTCAAACGAAAATTCTGAAGATGTTAGGAAATCTTTTTGGACTACTCCTAGCCCATGATCATGTTGTTAGAAGTATATGTATCACTACCTACCTCGTACTACGTTCGATTTTCTTCAACTCTAGAATTATTTTTTTGTCACGCCTAGGAACAAAATCATGCTAGCGGTTTGTCGTGGTCAAAAATAATATCAAGGAATAATTTTCATCCTTTCTTTGTATGCCTGGAAATATTCATAAATTATAACCATCCCGTAGTAGTTTCATTTTCAATCTGATTTAGTCTTTGATAAGACCAGTTGAAGATGATACAATAACGTTACATCCGACTTTGATTATAACGTCATAATATTTATTATTATGACGTTTAAACTATGTATTCCCAGCTATGTCATCATGGATTCAAGAACAATTATAAACCTCCCGGAAAAGTTTCTTGCCCAGTGGAAACACCCCACGATGTGCTTGGATGCATTTGTAAGCTTCTGGAATTGCTTCATGCGTGTCAAAAACCTTTTATCCTTCATAATTCAGAAGGGTTTGCTGTAGCCACAGAACCTACTCAACAATTTTTTATGAAATAGTCTAGAAATCTAACCCCATGAAAAACGAATAGAGGAAGAATAAGATTTCCTGAAGCATTGATTGCGAAGGCGACTGTGACTAGCTTTCCACATTCAGCTGATGTTAGCGAACAATCTTCGTGCATGAACTCCACGTCTAGCCACTACCCTATCTGACTTCTGAACTGTAATTATTATGCCCATCTCGTCTACGTAGAAGATATCTCCACGTTCCAAGTAACCGCATGATCGAAATCAGTTTGTGAATTGACAATATTCCTTAGGTATCGGTGATCGGTTTTTGCTGTCAGGTTGGTAATGAATTTTGGCTCTCAATATTTGAAACACTGTAATTTGATACACTGACAAGTGCCATGTGTCAGCAATGATAAATGTTAAATTATTATAACCAATCCCAGCCAATCCCTTGAATCTGACAGATGTCAGTGTATCAAAATACAGTGTTTCAAATATTAAAAACCAAAATTCATTACCAACCTGGCAGCAAAAAAACGATCACCGATAGCCTATGGAATATTGTCAATTTTCATGAAATGCCCCTACATTGTAAAGGTAAAAACTTGCTGCTTCAATTGTAGCTTGGGCTGCTCTCATGGAAAGTTAAGGATCCCTGCCACAAATGTGCAAAATAAATCTTCCAAAAACCAATTTCTTGATCCTTTTAGATTCTATTTCAGTACCAGTTCATGTACTAAAAAGAACAGTCCAAAGTTTATCAAATACTTCCACTAACCTATTGTGCTAGATTTGCCGATGTATTTCGTATTGAAGCAAAGACATGTGAATCCGGTAGAATTTTGTTGCTGAGTCCTGACCGAAGCACCTCGTGGAAATAAGGACCTGGCTTCACTCTAGTGGCCTTTCCTTTATGATGTCTTGACATCTGAAATAAACAATTATTTTATTTAACTGAACTTCATTGGGTAGTTGAAAAGTTCAATATACCCCACAAATTGTGTTAAAATGTCCCCAAAACGTGCTGAATGTGCCTATATGTCACCAGCATCAACTTCCTTGCCTCTTTCGTATTGAAGGAACAAACGATAATATGTAAAATGCCTCAAAGTCTTTGCCTACGTATGAAGCTGCGGCATCAATCGCAGATAAAGACTACAAAGCATTTTGGATATTATCGATTGTTGGGTGGAACAAGATAACTATAATTCTGTCTGACCTAGCCTAGCACTGATGAGAGACAAGAACATTGAAACATGTATGCAGTTGGTCATTTCCAAACAAATAGAGGGTAATATTCAATAGTTTCATTACGATTTCCACTTGCAATAGTCCTTGAAAAACATTGCATTTATAGAATATCAAATGTAATCCAATGTCCGTAGGGGGAAACAGTTGTTTTCTGTCAGATATTTGAAACTCTTTGGCACATTAAACTTCGTTGAATTCCAGGCATATAGTCTTCCTAATGTCTATGCTACCAAAGAGTGCTTCTTGCACTGATGAAAGGCAAGAATCTTGAAAAAGAACCTTGGAACATACATGTATGAAGGTGGTAATTTCCAACCAAATGAAGGATTATTTTCAATTGTTCTATTACAATTAGAATTTGCAATAGTGTCTACCTTGAAGAACATTGCATGAATGGATGACAGATGTAATTCAAACTTTGTTCGATTTAATGTATTTACTCTTCTTGGGGTCTGTGCTGCCAAGGAGTGTTCTCTCTCGCGGGTGGCGAGAGTTCCTTTTGCTTGTGTTTACTCATGAAATATTCCAACCCAATTTCATTCGAATAAGATATTTTGATGCTGTATAGATTTCTTTTACAGTTTTTTAATGGAACGCAGGAGATTATTAAGACTCTCGCGGATATGGCTGATGAATGGATTGTATATTTTGTCTGTGAGAAGATTTATCGGCAGAAAATACATCCCCAAATCATTATTAGTGGCAATGGAACAAACATAAAGAAAGCAGAGAAATAATATAACTAAGCTATTCGAAATGTGGACAAAGCAGAAAAACTAAATGGTAGCTTATAATATAACTTGGAAGTTCATACCACCAGCAAGCCCACACATGGGTGGGGCATGTATGAGAATAGTTAGATCGTTGAAGGGAGCTTTGAAGATAATAATAATTGAGAAACATTGTCAAAACCCAAGGTAATGGCAACATTTGGTGCGAGGCTGCAAATGTAGTGAACAGCAGACCTCTAACCTATGTATCATAGAATCCAAAGGATCCAGAGAGCTTCACACCTAATAATTTTTTGATAGGTACATCAAAAAATGTGAAAACACCGGAAAATTTTCACAACGAAACTAACGTACCATTTTTGACACAGCGTTGGTTTTATGATAACATTTAAAAATTGCCCTCATTATTTTTTGACAATTCTTGCAACCAATCGAAACCATCAATTCAAAGCATTCATGTACGTTCAGGCCGACCACAGAATTATAATAGTGGGAATTTTCTACCTTGAAAATTGCCGCGGGTACTTTTTGTTGTATTTTGTTTTTATTATGTGACAACTGATACTTTTGATCTGACGTCTGTCATCAGTTTGCATGAAAAGTGAAAAATTATTCGAATACGGTTTAGTACATCATCATTCGATGAAATTTTAAGAAAATCAACGAAAATGCATGTAAGAATACTATTTTGAGTAACGTGTCAATTTGGAAACAGTTTCAATTGATAACCTAGGGACCTAGCTTTCAATCCAACAGATCAAAACAATGTTATGGAATCCTCCAGCCAAGGACAAAACATCCATAATAATTGTATATTTCATGATGAGAACTCCAAATTCCAAACTTCATTCTGTTTATAGTGATTCAAGTAAATTGTTGAAATAAAAATGTTATATGTATAGAGTTCGATAAAGTAGAAAATAATTCTCCAGATTTTTTCTCAAACTTGTTGCCATTTGGCAACAAGTTTTCGAAAAATCTGTCAAATTATTTTCACTTTATTCTCACTCTCTTGTGATATTACAACTGAGAACATTATAGAAGTGGGCCCTTTTGAAGGTTTCATGGCTATTCTCACAGAAAAAGAATTTTATCGTATCTGTGATTGTTTGGTACTCAGAATCTTCTGAGGGCTACCATAAAGAAAAACTTTTACTTGGGATATTTTCCAAAAGGGGCTTTTCGATCAACTCCTGTGGACAAATTTCCTCATATTATACAAACCAATCATATACCATTATTTTTTTATTTCAAACCAATGACTTTTTGAAAACACTGTTTTCAACTAGTTATACGTTTCTGTTACAAGTTACAACAATCGCGGTATATATGAAATCGTCAGTTCGACGACTCAAACGACAATCATTTCACAAAATTAACCGTGTCACTGTCAGTCTATCAATCGCAGTCACGAAAACAAAGGAAGGAAATATACAAATTTTGAAATTATTCTTGGAGCAAAAAGTTTGCATAAAAAATATCAACTGACCAGTTGAACACTTATATTAATGTTATATTTTGTACTAGTCGACTGACCGGACAAACTATCAACCAAATGTATTGGGTAATATTCAACCAGATTTGTATATTTGTCAGTTTGATAAGTCATGAGTAAGTCATATCATGGCTATCCACTGAAATGTGTTACGGTTTTGGTTTGGAGTTGGGAATTGATTCCTAACTCCTTACAGACCAGGGTGTGGGTAAATCAAAAACGAAACTTCAGGTTGTTAGGGGAGTGTAACTTCCTTCATCAGCATTAAACTGTACTGGACAGTAGAAGGCAGAATTGAAGAGTCTAGGGAGAAAATAGTGATATTCCTGGATACTGTGACGAAAAAAATACTCTAAACGTTTAAAATCTAATTTATTTATAACACTTCTACTCTATTTTATGTTAACAGATAGATTTATAATTATTATTTAATGGTGACACCATCGGGTATAAATAGAGATGTTTTCTGTGCTGTTTACGAGCTCTGTTAGGACCGGCTTGAGGAGAAATCGTCACAATACCCTAGTTTCCCGAAGTTCTACTTATTCTCACAACTAAAGCACAAACTCTACCAGCAAGCATCAGTAGTTTGTCTAAAGGTAAAGCGTTACAAAAGCCACCTAGAACCCCCTTTGAGTATCGATACCTAAATTCTATCTGTTTCTGTTTCCGTCAGCGATAATTTGTCCAAAGTCGCACTCACAAAGGATTTAGGGTAAGTATCTCGCTTGGTTACTTTGTTGAGATTCCGAAAATCTACACAGAAGCGATAACGTCCATAGGGTTTTTTGACTAATAATATTGGTGATGCCCAGGGAGAATCAGACGATTCCACTACCCCATCTCGAAACATTTGATCTAACTCCTCATTCACTTGCTAAAGTAACACGGGGGAAATAGGATAATGCCTCGTTTTTATTGGGGGGGGGGTCGGTGGAAATCACGTGTTCTACCATAGTCGTAATTTATCCCCAGTTGAGTTGAAGTAACCGATCGCATAATTGAATTGGCAGTGAGATCGTTCCCACTGTTTCACATACTTGGCCATTCTCAATGGTGCAAGTTGTAGTAGAAGATTTTTCAGCCTTACAACATCCCTTCAGGACATTCCAACCCTGACTTCCTGAAATTGTCCTACTGGCTCCACTGTCCAGTAATCCTAAAAATTCTTTTTAAGAATCGGTCATTCTTAAATATGGACGAAGGTCATTTTTGGCATGCGCAATGACGAAATCTAGGAGTACCTTATTTTCAAGAGAAATATTTACAGAAGTAGCCTTGGTATCAACTGAGGCGTCTAGATGTCTAACTTACGTCTCGCTGGGCCGTTTTTTGGCCTACAAGTTTACCGTGACTTTTTCAAGTCCGCAACGGTAACAAAAAATGTTACGCGGTTTATCACATTTACGAAATCGGTGCCCCACTGCTTTATAATTCCAGCAAAGCGGCTGACTACCTGCCGATCGAGTTACCTCCGAAGGCGAGTCCCCGATAACAGGAGACCTCGTTGAATGCGAAGCAATAGCTGATATTGAGGAACTACTAGATGGCTTTTGATATGCCAGATCAGGCTCTATCAGATTTCTCAAATTAGTAGTTGGAGGGGTGAATTGCTGTACTTTTAATTCAGTTTCCTCCAGGGCACGAGCTAACTGAACTAATTCTACTACAGTATGGGTCTTATGCAAGCTGCGTTTGTAAATACGGGAAAAGATTTCGCCTGATCAATCCCACCCGAGTTTTCTCGAAAGCTCGATTCACTCCCAGTTTATTGAACCAATTTTCCATAGCAGATACAAAGTACACACTTTCTCTCTTGCTTCTTGAGTTCGCTTCCGGATCTCCTCCGACAAGCTATTTTCGTAGGTAGTCATAGGGTGAGAAAGATGCCTTGAGTTGAGCTACTAAGTCATCCCATAACGAAAAATCATTTGTGTGAAACCATATCAAGTCTTTCGTGAATAGTTCGAGAGCAGACTGAAGAAGATGCTCTTTGGTAACCCCACAAGACCCTCTGAGCTCTTCTAGGTATTCCAAGAAGTTGGTTAGGCTTGACTCACCATAAAATGTTATGTTCCATCTGCCAACCTTGACATAACAGTACCCATAAGCCGGTAGGAAGCTGTGCGGTAGTGTATAGAAATTGTTGAGTCATGTACTGATGTGGACTCGAACTGACGATTTTCACCCCGAGTTGGCGTTTTCTCTATAGTTTGCAGGTTTCAAAAATTTACGCGGAGAGTTCCTGCGTTTCCACCTATTGAGTGTGCAGATTGAACTGCCTGGTGAAAAACATATCTCTCTTCCCTAAAAGGCGTTGTGGTGCCACTTGGTATGTTGATCGGTATGCCGTCTAGCAGCCTATCAGTTTGCAGCAGACTCGACCGATTATGAGATGGTATCCTATCATTTTGCACAGGACTGACTATGCGTTCGCCTTCTCTCATTTTCCGTGAAGTTTGCTGTTGAGTTAGAAGCTGACAGAATCAGCGCAATATTGAGCTGTAGCGGCGCGTCTTGTTCCAAAATCGATTGTTCACCAACATTTGGCTCTGAATTCAACACGCGCGGTTTGCTTCCGTAATAACATTTTCCGATTTGAAACTTCTTCGATCAGTCGCATACACCAGCGAATAAGGTTTTGCCGCATTCTCTCAGTTCCTCTTGAAACACGAGTTAGTCTACCCTGAACGTGAAATAAGCGAAAACAGATACTTTTGTATTCATTGCATCTATTGTTCTCATCAAAATCCCTGATATTCCCTTCAAGTTTTTGCAATTTGTCTGTACAAATAGACAATTCAGATTCTGGGAGAAGTGGAATGGGAATCGAGAACGGAGGTACATCAGCTTCTTCACAACGTAAAACACCCCCTAGTACAATTCGCTTATCATTCACTGTCCCTCCTGCTGGGAGTCCTCTCACCAACAATTCATAAGTGAGTTCATCACCTAGGAGTCTATTCACTTCCATTTTCTCCTAACGTGTACCCAAACACCCCTCTCTTTCCTCAAGAATACAAAAATAAGAAAAATAAATAAATGACTCTGAAGTTAAATTATTATTACTCAATATTTCCTTGTTATTATCAATAATAATACCCCTTAATCGAAATCACCAAAACACTAAAATCTAGAACACCAGAGCTCCGACAAACCAACGATAAACTATCTGTATAACTAAATTTTAAAGATTAGAACTATTGAAATGAGTTAGCCTAATATCCTTCAACAACCCACACCAGTGGACGTTAATTCCCAGTTCAATTCATTTCCCATACGAATTGTATCGGTATTCGATAATGTGCTAGCTAATAATGTGCCTACTAATACTAATAATAATAATAATGGGTCTTTATTTTTTCTTTACAAATACAATATTTAACAAAAGACGATTACTCTTGGGAGGCGATGTTCAACATAGTTGTTCTTCCACATAACCCCCCCAAAATACCAACCAGCTGAGAGACCTCATAATAGATACAAAAGATAATTATAGCTACAACAAAAAATTACAAATTTGTTTTTCAAACTAAAATAGAAATTACAATTCAAAAATTTCTAAGCATAAATGTGGAAATATCACCATAAACAAAATACTCCAACAACACGACTAATTATTATTTCTCAAGGAGAAACGGTGGCTAACCAATATTCCGTCAACCAAATGTAATTATGAAAGGTCTCCACCTCGGAGTTCACTACGGAAACTCCGTTCTGTGGTAGTGAAAGTTAAATAGTAAATGAACCCACCGTACAATGTCTGTAATGTGGTACCGAACGTGTACTAGTGAGTACACCACAAAATAGTTTACTGTGCTAAGCTGACAAATGAAATTTATGAAAAATTACGCGCTATAAATGTATAAATGAGTACACCAATGAATGATATACTCTGCTGCACTGCACTGCAACTGAAAATTATGCAAAATGACGCTATAAATGTGTGAGTGAGTACGCTACAGATTGATTACTGTACTGTGCTATGCTGTCAACCAAAAATTATGGGGAATGACGTGTTTGATATCGTGCTGGCCAAATGCGCGTCCAAGGAAGCAAAGGCCAAGGAATCTGAGAGAGGAGCGTCTAATTGTAGTGCTGAAATCCAACGTTGCCAGATCATAGACAGAACTTTTGGTGGCAATTATAACCTCTGACATGTCAAAATATTTCCCTTTGGCACTTTGCAGTCTTTGCACTTTTGTTTTTTGTTTATCATTGCCAGCAACAACATTTATGTTTTTTGCAAAAATATTATTAATATGAGTGCAATGTGTCAATATTGTTCCAAAGTGTATTCAAACCAAAGTAACTTGAACAGACATTTGATAGAAACTCATAATGCAATGAGTAATATTAAGGAATAGGTATGATCTAGCGACTTATGGGTTCAAGCGTTTGGAAGAGGAATGCAACAAATCTTTTAAACTAAGACATGGACTGCGAGATCACCTCAAAACCGTGCATGAGTTCAATATGCAGGAAGAAGTTAAAGACTTTGATGATTATGAAGGTACATTAGCTTTTTCAATTTTCAAGGAAGCATTTTGACCACTTCTGTTCATTTTAGAATTTCAACACTGGTTAAATAATTTACCCAATGAGGAATTCGTGCAACCATATGGCAGACAAAAGAAGGATTGTGAGACTGAGATTATTTATTTTAACTGCAACAGAGATGGTTAGTAAATAACTACTGTAAGCAAATGTGCTTCAACCTGATTACACAATGCGTTAATAATGATTAACCCACTTTTATTAAACTGCTACAATATCTGAACTTTTATAGTTTACCTATGTTTGATCTACTGTTTCAGGGAAGCCACGTAAAATTCAGCATTGCCCTAAACGATTCAGAAAAAGTCAAAGTTATCGTGAGAAGTAAAAAGTGTACAACATTTTACTACAAAAACCACTATGGACAAGAAAAAGAGTTGCAACACTTGCATATTCCAAAAAATGATAGAGCCATTGTAGCTGGGAAATTGACAATTGGTGTGCCAAAATTCTAGATAATGTATGCTGCCACTTACTTTGTCAAATATGCAATATATGTATTCACTGCTACAGTTGCACATGTGTTGATTTCTTCATTCACACTACCATATGTAAGCATATTCACTATGTAATACTAAGTAAAAAAAATATGACAGAGATTTACCTTAATCATACTTTAAATTGTGATTTTGTCCAAGAACTCAAACCAGATATTGATACCTATTTGAAATGTCTTTCGCAGGAAAATAAACAAAATAAAGAAGAGCTCATCAAGAATGTTATATGTGAAACAAACAAGATACAACTAAATGTTGGTGAGGTAGGTGACATAGAAACACTAAAGCATGTTGTGCATACCTTACGAAAGGAAAACTCACTTATTAAGAATTCTTGGAAAAATGTAAATCCATTCGAGTCAAACGTTGATACTAGTAAAGAACCTTCTAACTTGTTAAACAGTTAACATTTCATACCACTCGAAAGAAGAGGAAACCTGCAAATAAACTTCTGCAAAAGCCAACTACAGCAGAAGCTTCTGAAATAGGAGAAAGATTTAAATGACTGTGAAAATGTAAAAATATAAATAGATTGTAAGAATCGGTGTTGTAAATTGTCATAATTATTTTATCAATAAAGATTTTGCATATATAACTACCTATGTGTTTCTTAATTTTGAAATGAAGTAGGTACAATTTGAGGTTTATAGTGCCGAGTAGCAAAGTATGCCTCAAACACTTCATTTTTTCAATCGTTTTCCAAATTTTCTCCAGCTAACCTTGATGTTAAGTAAAGCCTGAGACAATTGAAGTTTAAGTTTTTAGTATTAGATTTATAATTTTAGATTTCCTTTTAACACGTAACTTTAATCGTCATTATGATTCTGGTCACGCCCCACGACCCCACAAACACTATTGTTTGTAAAATTCAAGCTTTATTTTTCAATTATTTTTAATGTAAAATAATTGACTAGATTTGAAATCACCCGCCAAATAATCTATCTTTGATCTGGCAACGTTGGATTTCAGCCATACAATTAGACGCTCCTATCTGAGAGGGACAGAGATGTATTTACTAAATGAATTGAACTGATTGACCTGTATTGTGTCTATGTTACAAATGTCCACAAATTGTAGAAAAGTATCAATTTGTTTTTTTTTGTAAAATATGAATGCTAATACTTTGAGAAGGAAGTCACACCACTGCCCTAATACCACTAGGAGGGCGCCATTTGTTACGGTTTTGGTTTGGAGATGGAAATTGATTCCTAACCCCTTACAGACCAGGATGTGGGTAAATTAACAACGAAACTTCAGGTTGTTAGGGGAGTATAATTTCCTTCATCAGCATTAAAATATAGTGGACAGTAGAAGGAAGTATTGAAGAGTCTAGGGAGAAAATAGTGATATTCCTGGATACCCTAGTTTCCCTAAGTTCTACTTATTCTTACAACTAAAGCACAAATTCTACCAGCAAGCATCAGAAGTTTGTCTCAAGGTAAAGCGTTACCAAAGCCACCTATATAAGAATCCCCTTTGAGTATCAATACCTAAGGTGCAAATTTGAGCCACTCTCAACCCCAGGAATGCAGGAGGAATGCACTACCCTAATTTTCAACTACCAAGAAGGCAGAGATTCGGTAAATTCTAGCTTGGGGAATACTTTCAACCAATAATTATCTTTTATTTCGGAAACCTCCAAGGCTAGGTTAATGAAGCTGCTGTTGAGAATTGTTATATATCAATTCGAGCTCTGGAAATTATTTTAATGAACGGACTAGTGGAATAGTTCGGTTCTTTTCTAATACATGGTATTGAATCCGAAGTGATAATAAAGGAACATTAATCATCTTCTTAAACGTCCAATGATAAAGGCACTGTCGTATATTGTGATAAAGCTGTATTTAATTCCGATCCACACTCTGCTCCTGCGTTCATGTCAAAATAATGTAACGAGTGGGAGCCGGACCTTGTTCGAAACTATTCTAAACGACGACCTCTCACGTAGTAGAATTCTACCACAAATATAAATGGAGGACGCTCAACATGAGATGGAGATAGTTAATTCAGAGAGCCAGATTTCACAAATCGAGTTGGCTATAGTTGTTGAAAATAAATGAGTAATAGTTTACGGTTCCAAATAAATTCGTAAGTGTCTTTTCATTCCAATAACTCACTGCTTTGGAGTTATTGAGTTATGACTAATGCAATATAGGTTCCAGTCTTTATTATTCACAATAAATATTTTTGTCCAAATCATTTGCATAATATCCAACTCTATCCCTGACTTGGTGCCAAGTTTTTTTACATGAAAAGGACATAAGTCGTCGAAAACTCTGAATCAATCCGCCACGCTTAATTCAAACAAACAAAAGATGGGGATGACTGCGAACAAAGT
This sequence comes from Chrysolina americana, assembly GCA_958502065.1. Taxonomy (NCBI): domain Eukaryota; kingdom Metazoa; phylum Arthropoda; class Insecta; order Coleoptera; family Chrysomelidae; genus Chrysolina; species Chrysolina americana. The sequence goes on from OY293419.1 coordinate 39,566,451, forward strand.
GGCATAGTGGCGCGTATCCAATATGTTTGGTATGCAGGATTTATTTAATCCCTGAACTGGCACTCGAACGATACGTCAAAAGCTGTTGGAAATTGAGTGAGCAAATTGCGGGAATTTATACGGGTGTTTCATATTCGATATTGAATAACAATAGGATAAGCCCTTCACTGTGAGCTTTGATAAGAAATATCCATTTCGGAAACCGATTTGCCAGACTCTGTATTTGTAACTGAAGTTAAGCTCCAGGGAAATTTGTTGAAATTGCGACTGTTATTTGCATTGCCTATCATTCAAATAATTGGGGGTAGTTTTGGATTTGAAGACTTTTAGTGCATACACCAGCATAAATAGAATTGATCTATTGATGATATGCATGAAAACTCCAATGTCATCACACTTGTCTTACATAGTGTCAGAAATAAAAAAATAAATGATATCGTAGGAAAATCTTTCAGGTTGTTTTCGTAGTCGGTTACTTCTGCGTATTATTGTTGCCTCTTGACTTTCAGATCTTCCAATTACAAACGCAATTAGTACCAGTAAGCCTATGTCCAGTTCCAAACTATCCATGAATATTTCAATCAATTATTCCCCCCGACTTGTAATTTTCTTCATTTCGATTGTTCGATTTTTTCATTTCATAGCTTTTTCCGACTTAGATCTCGGAATTCCGACTTAGATCTCGGAATTCCGACTTAGATCTCGGAATTCCGAATTGTAAGTCGGAATTCCGAGATCTAAGTAGGAAAAAGATTTAAAATAAAAAAAATTGTGGCCCTTCTACGCTTTCGTACGATTTAACTGTTTTGGTAGATAATGACGTTTGAATGTGGGTTTAGGTGTCTGCCATTTACCGTATTTATATAACTTCGGCATCTGCAAAGTAAGAATAAATACGAGTGTCCAAAGTTGTACCGGTGGTTTGATATAAGCAACTTAATTCAGGGGGTACAACTTAGGAAACTGTGTACTATTTGTTATCAATGTTAATTATTGTTAATGGAATTATAAATAACGCAATTTCAACAGTTCATTTGGAACATATTAGGCTTACCGTAAACCAAAATTCAAGTGCTCACCTTTCAAAAGAAAGGTGTGTACTTTGGCGCAAAAATATATTTTAAACAACGACTCTTCCTATCCTCAGTAAATCTCGAAACCAACCAAGTATGAAAAGTTTTGCCACTAGATGCATCAACTGAACCATTAGTTATTGCCAGTTCTTTTCTGGTTTCGGATGTAAAGTGGTGGTACATTTTGGGAGGCAGTACAATATTGGCAACTTTCCCCTACGTATTACTAAAAATATTCATATTTACTCGCAAATGAATGACAGTAGTTTTTTTGGAAAAACTCACTTTTTATACTGTGAATAGGAAAGCATATTTTTGAAAAGTATCCCTAAATATATTACTTCGAGAAGAAAATATCGCATAGTGAATATTTTTTATACAGATTGTTTCATAGAGAGAACCGCTATATTATTGATTGATTCGGTTGATTTGGGGGAAAATTATTACCACTAATATATGGATGTCTCTAAGCTTCGAGATATCCAAGGTGGTTTATTTGTCGAAAGGTATTCTATTTTGAGATAGATACAAAAACTATAACACTCTGTATTCTAAAATTTCCCCTATCAAACATAACCATTTTCTCAGTATATGATTATTTTAATAACATCTGGAGAAGTGGAGAAATGCTGATTTAATCAGTTTTTTACCTCAAATTGAAAAACTGCATTGAGTTTTATTTGTCTGATAGTTCAATATAAGTTTCGGTCAGATGTACATTAAGAGGTTGGTCAGATGTACATTAAGAGGTAGAGCTAAAAATATTTACTGCTACAGGGTGATTCACGAATAATTCCAAATATGTTTTTCAAAAACTCAATAATTCAACATTTGCACCAGAGAAAACTTATTTCTTGAAGTTAATACTTACAAGTTCACAATTTCGAGGCTAAAAGATTCATTATCATTATTTAATAGATTGTTTTTTTCTATAACAGTAATGATGGTTTTTGTACTTATCACAAAATAGAATACCTTTCGAAACATAAACAACTTTGGATGTCTTGAAGCTTAGAGACACCCATATATTAGTGGTAAAAATTTTCCCTCAAATCAATCCATAAGTACAGGGTTTTGAATGAATTCATAAAAGAAATTATTTGATACTGCGGTCTCTATGAAACATCCTTTAAAAAAAATGTTCACCATGCGATATTTTCACCTCAAAATACTATATTGAGGGTTACTTTTCGAAAATATGCTTTCTTAATGGCACAGTAGAAAAAATAAGGTTTTTCCAAAAAACAAGTGTCATTCATTTGTGAGTCAAACTGTGAATATAAATATCTTTAGTCATACGTATTCACTTTTGTATTACAAAAATAAGTAGTAAACGTGTGTATGCAACAGAAATTCAATCTAGCGCGTAAGTTAACAACAGAAAAAACGAAAATCTGTGCAATTTTCAGTTTCACCACCCCGTATCATAGGATTGAGTTGAGCCCATGGACATTTTTGGTTACTAGCTGTCTCAGAAAATTTGTCCCTACTTCACTTAAGAAAAGAGAGGGGTCCCTTCCACTTCCTTTCCTTCTCGTTACAATTCGAACAACGACTGACTAATCTTCAAAATTCACACTGCTTTCATATCGACAAGGGTTGTGTTTCTCTCTCATCTCATCGACAAAGTTAGGTTTTGTAAAACCCCAAAATGTAAGTATATCTCTCTTCTGCAATAACGAAAGAAGGTGATAATCCTATTGTTGCGTTAGGAGTTTTCCTATATTACAGGAGAAAATTTGATAACTTCAAATTTACATTTACAGGATCATTGATTTTTTTTCAAAGTCTGCACATACCTTCCCACCTGACCATTTGTAGAGGGATGATAGGGGCAATGAGTTCGTCAGATTCTATTAGATCTCAAAAAAAATCGAATTTTCTTGATGGAAATGTCAGATTAACTATAGTTAATGGAAGGCTAAACCGAGGAAATATTTCTCGGTACTTCTCTATTGTATAGGAAGAAGTAATTGAAAACATAAGATACAACTCTGGCCATTTATATATATATATTCAGGAATGGGCCAGAAAAATCGAAATGCAATCTTTGCCAAGGTGCTGTAGGAAATTCCCAACAATGTACGATTTCCTTGTTAGGATCTTTCTTTACTTCACCACATTCTTTACACGTTCTAGTTATATTTTTGACATCCTCATCAATATTCAACCACCAAACATAACTTGTAGCCAAAGCTTCCATCTTTTTCATACCTATGTGCATGTCCAAGATGTAATGTACTGAAAATACTGTTTCTGAGTGATGATAGTACAGCAGTTCTGACTTGTTCTAAACTTAATTCATTCCAATGTCTTGAAAATTCTTTATTCTTCAGTTATAAGCCTGTTTGTAATTTGACATAAAGAACTATGGAGTTGGGATTTTTAGCCATTTCTCTTGCGATTTCCTTAAAAGTAATTGGAAAAAAAGACATATTTTCCATTTGAAAAATAGTAACATCATTTTGAAAGTTTTCTGTTCTGGTCTTGTTTTCAATAGGAAGTCCGGTTAAGGCATTAAGATTTTAGTGTTGTTTTGTTGATTATTTGATCGAAACTTTGCAAAAATTGGGCGTAATGAGGCATCCGCGTTGCTATCATACTTGGGAGGTTTTTGTTTGGTTTGAAAATAGATACCAAGGTCAAATGGATCATGCAATGTGAATTTCCTTTTCCGTAACAGTTGCATGCCATATACCAACGAAACTAATGTAACTTCTAGCCACAGCTTTCATCTTTGACAGGTAAGTTTTACCAATCATCAGGTAAAGAAGAGAGGGTTTTCATGCGGATAAAATATCTCTACTAACTGAAGTTTACTTCTTGTAATAACTTATCATCGATCATCAGTCTCGCTATTGCTCATCTATACCTCTTTTGTAACCAACCTTTACTAACACATCCTAAAGAGTATAAATAATGACCACTAAATAAGGTTATAATAAACTCTGATAACAACTCATAATCTGTATCATGCACTGTAGATCCTAAAATTCGTCTATCTTTGTCACTAACGAGAAATATTTGCCTATTCCATTCGATGGTACGAGGTACGAGCAACAGTAATGCAACCAGTTGGATTATTTTTTTCATGGCACAACCAGTGTGCAAATAATTTAAAATTTTAAGACCGAAGGTATACGAAGGCCAACAACAAAATATTTTTAAAGAGACAATTGCCACTTTGAAGTGACAATTGCCACTTTGAAGTGACAATTGCCACTTTGATCTGACAATTGTCACTTTGATCTGGCAATTGTCACTTTGGAATGGCAATTGTCACTTTGAACTGGCAATTGTCACTTTAAACTGGCAATTGTCACTGACTAAAAGACAATATTTTTGCATGGGGTTGGCCAAAAATGTGACAGTTTAAAGTGACAATTGTCAGTTCAAAGTGACAATTGCCAGTTTAAAGTGACAATTGCCAGTTCAAAGTGACAATTGCCATTTCAAAGTGACAATTGCCAGATCAAAGTGACAATTGCCAGATCAAAGTGGCAATTCCAACTATTTTGAAAAATATTTTGTTGTTGGCCCTTCTACGCCTTCGTAAAGGTATGTGTGCAAGCAAATTGAAATTGTATATTGTAAGCTCAGTGAGCTGGTATTAGTCGACATTTCATATCGAAAGGACGGGCACATGCAAATGATTAACGATCACCCGACTCCTTAGAGCTAATCAAGATTCGAGCAAATTAAGCCGAAGCAAATGTAAAACATTAATTTTCCGGCTTTTTGTCACCGAAAGTCGTGTGAAGTTAGCCGGGATGATCATCAATCATGCTGAGCAGAACAGACGATGGTATTTAGAGACACGTGTACTCGTTTAGCAGCGACAAATCAAACATACTGCTACAACGACGACAGCCTCTAATCTCTGTTTACGTCGCTTATCTGCTGAAAATTGATGTAACTATCTCCCCGGACAAGTAGATTTTATATCGTCGAAAAAACTTGATGGTAAATAAAAACTATTGGGAAAATCAAGGTAATAACTTATAGCTGATGCTCAAAAAATATCTACCTACTTATCTAGTTCAGCTGTGATAAAATGAGAATGACTTATTGGGAGATATAACTATAGCAAAACAGAAGTGTTATGATGTGAAAAGTTGTCGTGATGGAAATGTAAAATATTTGCAATTCTTGAAGAAATCGAAAAAAAAATAGTTATACTTTACTAATATATGTGGACTTAGCTCAGACCGATAGCCAACTGACTGACATCATCAATTCCACCATGGGAGAGCTTTTCTGCTGAAGGTTGTTTCGACACCATCATTACGAACAGGACAACCAGACTTTTACACATAAATACTCCTAAAATCAAATATCGGTACATATCAAACCATTACAATGACTGACAGACTAAAACACAAAACAGAAAAGATTTTTTTAAATGGCATACCACAATACTACACTAACCTTAGAACACACTGTATGACAAGTTTTACAAAATAGACAAGAAACAAAATACTATGACAGATGGAGGCAGGAAAAATTATACAAACTGAATAGAAAGAATAAAAGTATGAAATGAACAGAAAAACTTTACAATTATAGAAAAACTAAAATAAAACTTTTTAGGGGAAGGGAATAGTTGTTGAAATTTAAGAAAGATAAAATTAAGGTTGTGATCGTTGAAAAGCAGTGAAATTGTAAGTGGAAAGAAATGGTAGTAATGGAAAAGGAGACTAACGACGCCACCAGGAGGAAGCTAGGAAATTTTGAACGATACACCACGCAGAAGTTTGAGAACAACAAAACTACAAAATTATAAACTGCAAGAAGAAAGCAGACAGGTATAAAGACGAAGCAGACTATACAACAAAAAAATACTACGTACCAGACATCCTGAAACATCAACGGAAGAAATCCACAAGGTATTACACATAAAAAAAATTGTGAATATTAAAAACCGTTTGACAAGCAATATTAGTGCTTTCCATACATAAAATCATCCAAGATATTTCTTTTGAAAAATTTATCAAAATTATCATAACATAACCCCACAAAAACTTTTTGAATAAATTATCCCGATAGACAAAGTAGTGTTTCGTTCCGGACAAACTTTTATGCCCGTGAACAGTTTGGAAGAGACTCGAATTCTATAATTTATTGACATAGTATCCAAAAATATTTGTTCATTAGAAACAAGTTAGGTTTTTCGTAGAGTAGGAAAACCTAATCTCAAGAAGTTTATAATTTTTATGATTGATATTTTAATATTTGATAATTTAAGCAAGATATATTTTAAAAAAGGTAATAGATTAAAATAAAAAATTTGGTACTTGAAACTTGAATATGAATTAAATTGATTCTTTCTTTCGTTGACAACAAAATTTTTAACATCAAGAACTCCACCGAACTTCACTGGAACCACCCTGCAGAGTGAGAGTACATCATGTTCATTGGCGATTCGATCTGAGCTGGAAAAGGTAGAGAGAGTAAGCTAAAAAGGTAAACGGTAAACTTTCTTGGGCAAATACACAACAAAAATTTATATTTTTATGAAGACTATAATTTTCATCATTTCTATCAAAACAAATGATACCCAACTTATGGAGCAACTAAAATAGGTAGGTATTCCTGCTACTGAGAAGTTCCGAAATAAACTAGAGCCCTAAGAAATGTCATTTGTTTCAGAAAAAAGTACGAATTCTTGGCCATGTCTCTGAAGAGATCAAAGCTATGAAGGAATGGCCAGTTACACAAAAGATATACACCAGCTTCGGAGTTTTCTTGTATTACGCATCTATTACCGCTGGGGTTTGCTAACATCGCTAAATCACTAGTCAGCCTAAGTTGAAAAGCACAATGACAGACCAGGACCGCCCCTTCGCGACCGTCCAGCTACGAATCAAATAATTTTGTAAATCTGACATTGTTGACTTGCTGTTGTTAAAATTATTATTTTCGTCAACCGACTGCAGACCTTCAGAAATCTTTGAAAGACTGATATTGATCTGATATTCAAAAGATTATGTGAATTGCCATATAAGTTACACTAACTGTTGCAAAACAATAGGATTGTTCGTCCAATATCTTATAACGGACCCCTCTCTCTCTTGATATAATTCTAAACTTGGCCATTATAGTTATTTCTACTTTAATTCATTCTTCTGATGGAATAGGTTCTAAAAAACCTCCTGAATTCGTAAAATGGAAACGGAAAGAAGTATTCTCAGAACGTTGATACAAGATACTCACAGGGTTTTCCCCATGTCAAGTATTAGTCTACAGTAATACTCAGAAATTTGCAGTACTGACAATTCTATCATTTACAATAATATCGAGATCCACACACTCTGATGGGTTCTGATTCTCCTGACATTGTTTTTTTCAGTATTGGAATATAATGAGTTCGAACTAAACCAACTGAACAAATTACCCAAAGCTATCTATATTACAATTATTTTGCAAAAAACTATCACATTAACTTGATATCAACAATGATGTGTCGTCAGCATATGTAACAAAATGACCTTCTTTTGAGACCTTGTCTATTTCATTAACGTACAGTAATAACAAAATAGGTTTCAATATTGAGCCTTGTGGCACACCCATAGAAATATTAGAACATTATGTTGTGGCTTCTTTTACTTTGTTGTTACCTGTGAAGTTGGCAGTAACATACTATTTCCTAATACTAAGAAAACTGTTGATCCAGTTTAACGGATAACCTCGTATTCCATATTCTGACACTCTCTGACTGCTGACTGAGATCACAGAAGATCCCAATCGAGCACTCGCCCGCATCAACATATTTTAATAATTGTTCATAGAATTGATGAATTGCACTATTTGTAGATTTGTTGGTTCGAAAGCCATGTTAATTCACAGAAAAAATATTCAGACACTACGTATTTCAGTACTTTTGAAAAAGAAATATAATTGCATAAAAAATTATGGTCACCATTTTTGTAGACTGGAATAATTTCACCATTATAATAACAAGAATTTGATATATTTGAGTCACTATATGATTGAATTATTTATATTTCCAAAAACACATTTTGCTTCGAAAACAACGCGCAAGAGATTAATTAGCAAGAAGTACAGCCTGCCTCGAGAAAAGGAATAATCCAATGAATAACTGCTGGAATCATCATCCTCATCTACAATACATCTCTGACACGAAAATAGATCATCGACCAGAAAGAAAAATAAGGGACTTGGCAATATTGAGCCTGATTTCGACATTCATTGGGTTGTGTTGATTGTGTGTGCGGGAAATCCTTAAAACAACAGTTGCGATGCGTCAACGCAAATGCCTTCTCGTCTAAAATTAAATCGTCGTATGTCACTAGAGTGATAGATGGTTGACAAGGTGGGGCGGGCGCGGGCGGGTTAAATTTAACCTTCAATTTGCAGAAATGTACGAATATGAAACAGTAATAAAAACATTCTGACTTTGATACAGATTATGTTGTAAACTTTCTCTGTAAATTCTTTGAAACGTGTAGGGTTCTATCTTCAAAATTATGACTTGAAATGAGTTTTTTATTTTTTCAATAAAAATTTGAAACTGTTTTATCGTAAAATCTAATACAGAAATACTTATGAAGGAGCTCTCTCTGCCTGCGCCAGTAGATGTGCTAAAAAGTTCAAATAGACTTGTGTTGAACCCACGTTTCAATTCGAATTAGTCGGGTAGTGTTAAGCCGTAGACACATTGGAAGTTTTATGTAATAAGTTTTAAATTTTGGGATTTTGGATATCAACTGTTTATGAGACGTGATCAGAATAACAATGGCAATGATAGTTTCGCGTTAGAAAAATATCCAAAATTAGGAAACTTAAAACTAAAAACATAAAACTTCCATTGTGTTTCAGCCTTTAATATATTTCCTTCTATAATAAGATCCCTTACATTTGAGGCCAATTAGTATTCAAATGGCTCTTTCCTGAACAAAAAAATCTGTTCAGCATCGCGACTTCATCCTTAGAAAACTATCCCAAAGCCCATCATCACTTGTACATAAAATAGCTCAATGATTACGAATGAGTAGCAGGCTGAGATGAGTTCTATTCACATTTTAGATAACTGAAATCTGATTAATTTGGGCCTCTAAGAATTTAGTATTTGTGACAAAAGTAACGTTTTATGAAGCAAATGTAATTAGATTTTTTCTTGTTCAAAATTATCACATTGTTACAAGACGTGTTTTTCTCTGGATAATATCAGATGTTAAATCAACATGAAACATTATTTGTATAGTGGCACCATTTCACTTCCCTTACGAATGCCTACTGAGAGAGTGCCTAGTTCAAAGGGGTGCTGTATTCAATCATTAATTGAAAGAAAAACTAGTTTACATTCATATCTAGAATAACTTACCCCTTTTTCGTGTTGAAATTGAGAAGGGAGTAAGTCTTGAAATCATTGATATAATATGAGAAGCCTCTCAACGAGACCATAACAAGTGGACACCATGGAGTAATCTAAAATGGTGTTCTACAACTCATATCACAATATGTCGAAAGTCATGCAATAAACATCAGAACGATTTCAGTTAACAATAATTATTAGTAACCTGAAATAAATACATCCTATCAAAAATCATAAAAACAATGCTTCGGAGTAAAATAAATTGAAGTTATTTTGTTTTACACCTTAACGTATCGAAATTTCAAAGATCCTCATCAGATGACCGCAAGAAGAACCTGCTGTTCGACAGATGTATCACGCAGAACTCCGTGTATTATGAGCGTAACCTTTCAATGGCCTGTATCGATTATCGCAAGGAATTTGATAAAATATTGCATGAGCTCATCATGCATTATTTGCTTCGATACTTGATCAAATAGTGAGATGCATTGAACAGCTGATGCCGCTCTGGAGGACTCGCTTCACCATAAAGTCTGGTCAAGTTAGAGTCCAAACAGAACAGGTTATCTTTAGAAGGGGCATGTTTCATGAAGACTTCTTCAGCCCTCTTTTCTTCTGCATCTCTCTATTGTCATTTTTCGTTGCACTACTGAAAATCTACGGATACAAAATTGCGGAACCCTCAGCAACCGGAGGCTATTGCCCATCTATTTCACATGGATGACCTTAAACTATATGTCTGTAGGAAAAAGTATCTCCATCAGTCCTTAAGGGTGGTACAAGAGTAAACGCATGCTATCGGAATGGAGTTTGGGATCGACAAATGTGCCACGGTTCATCTCAAAAGAGGACGATGCCAGAAATACGAAGAGGACATTTAGCTCGTATACTTACCTAGGGCTGGAATAACGCCACGCCCAAGGGGTAACCACTGTCAAAAACTCTCTCCGCGGCAAGTATCAGCTCAAACTACGATAGATCTAGTCATCAGAACTGTCGAGGAAGAACAAAGTTGCTGCAACTAATATGCTTGCCGTTCCGATTCTACTGCACTACTTGAAGTTATGAAATGGGCTGCGACGTGGAAATTCGCAAAAGATGCGAATGCATCTCTATAGGTGGTTGCATTCTAAATTGTCTGTTCCATGTTTATACTTTCCCAGACAACGGGGATGCCGTGGTCTTTTGAGCTTGGAGTGTCTACATAACAGAATGGTTCTGGATGGAGCTTGTAAAGTCATCAAGAGTTCAGATTCCCATCTGTGCTCAGTATACGGTCATGAAAAAGCAGAGATTGGAGCATTTCTTTTCAAGGCAGCAACCCATGCGGTCTACGAACTCGTTCTCGTATTCGACACTGAACAGAGGAACCCAAACTCTGTCACCGAGTTGGAACCCGTTCAGCAAAAAGGATAAGCCAATGTATGAAGATTTCTTCGAGAACATTGAAGACCTAAGCCTATCCGGAAACCTGAACTTTACTTGGTTCACTCCGCCTGCTCAATAGTCACTTACCCCACAGCGTGGGCAGTGTTATTGGGGCAAATGATCCAGCGCGCCCTCCTGAAATGTCGAAGCTCCGGAGACAGGGCCAGACTAGTAAATTCCTTAAAAAATAGTACATGTTTTTATCGATAGGTATGAAGTTCACAGAGTAAATTATTCGTACAAACTCACATACTTCTACCTATCAAAGGTATCAAAGGTAGAAAGAAATTCAATATCTGAATATGTTGTCAGTGACATGTACCTTCGGTAATTTTTACACGGGGAATAGACCACACCTTCGAAAAACACATGTGGTGAAACTAAAATAGGTGAATTAACACATAAAGAAATGGTATATTTTTTTTTAATGTTCAGCACAATTGCAAGAAGTACAATAACTACTCTTACCGGGTAACCGGTTAACCGGCCATGCGACATTGTATGAGAAAGAGCCGCGATAAGCAAAAGTCCTGTGAGTTGGTGCAGTGAGCTGCTTTTTAAATCCCAAGTTCAGATTATGAATGTCAGTTCTATATTTTTTATGTTTTCATGTAGGTAGCTCGGTTTTTGTGTCAAAATTATTTTGTGAAATTGAAAGCACGCATGGAACACTCTTCCGGTCTTCATATTCAACCATCGTAATATATTTAAATGCTGCGACACATGTTGACGCTTTGTTGTACCGGTGATGAATCTTATGCATGAGTTTGAATTTTTGTATCCTTTTTTTATCAACTTGTAATAAATTTGGGCCGTACACGGAGTCGGCATAACTTGAGTTTTCGATTAGAATAAATTGATTTCAAATTACTGCAACCTCTCTTCAAGATTAGAGAAAAATGGGAAGAGAATCTCAAGGTGGAATCTAACATCAGGCCTAGTTTTTTGATAGACTTGGAAAGGGTTATTTTCTCATTCAGAATTCTAATATTGATATAATTTATGCATCTCTGTACCGGAGAACATAACTACCGTTTCAGAGGAATTAATGAATGAGCAATAGTTTCTGGAGATATTCACTAGATTATTGAGGTCTTCACTGATTTGCTTGGTGTATTTAAGACATTTGGAAAATCAAGAGGTACACCAGTGTTTGATATTATTTAATAACATTTCCGGGTGATTCCTGTGATTTCGAAATGGATATACAAATTAATTTCAACCTCGTGTTATGTGTGATACTGTTAGACTAAGTTTTGCACCAGTCTGGTGTAGATTACAATACCTACTAAGTAAGTACTCATCGTAAAAAACACCAGTTTATCAAAAGTCACACCTGTTTAAGTATACCTACACAATCAAGTCTGCAATAACATAAGGTGTGTACACCAGTTCGTAGCATTTTGAATCAGGGTAGTGTCAAATTATATAAATAACAGTTATATTCACTAAAATAGATGGAACGTGTTTTTTTGAGTTGAAACTGGGGATACAAATTATTCAGATTGAAAATGGTAATGTTCTACTCATTGTAGTTTAATAAATAAAACAAATCAATGTTCAAGTTATATAAACAAAATGTTCTTCAAAATATGCGGAACGTTTTTTTTTATTTTGGTAAACTTCAAAGTGTTATAACTACACTTATTCTCATTTTTGAAGCCATAATCTCATATCTATGTCATCTGTCATTAATTATTTTGACATAAATATTTCCACTTATTAGTATTGCTAAGTTGCTCTGAATGAAGAATATTTTCTGAAATAGGTATTATGTTATCCACAGTATAATAGATATAATCCTAACAATTGCGAGTACCTTTCCCGACTGCTGTTACCCGAACGACGCAAAGCGGAGCTCAGGTAAGCAGTCAAATGCATAAAAGAACTTTTTTCTACAAGCGTGCGTGTTCCGCCCTATTCCCGCACGCAATTTAGTTTGAGAGGTGAAAAATTTTCCCGCACGCTAATGTCACTTCAAGTGAGTTTTTCCCGCACTAGTGCGGTAATAATTTTTCCCGCAAGTGAAAGTTTGTTCAAGAGCATCACATAAGATGTTTCAATGCTCTTGTAGAAAAAATCTTGATCCTTACTCATACGGAAAGGTACTATCCCGCACTCGACTGCTTACCCGAACTCCGCTTTGCGTCGTTCGGGTAACGGCAGTCTCATGCGGGAATAGTACTCTTTCCGTACTTGTTAGGATAATAACTATTTCTTACTATGAGTAAGAATCAAGACTTTTTCTACAAGCGCATTAAAACAGCTCTTGAACAAACTTTCGCGTGCGGGAAAAATTCTTCCACCACTATTCAGGAAAAATTCACTTGTAGCGTACGGGAAAATTTTTCCCACACTAGTGCGAGAAAATGACACCTCTCAAACTAAATTGCGTGCGGGAATATAGGATGAATCACGCACGCTTGTAGGAAATAGTTATTATCCTAACAAGTACGGAAAGAGTACTATTCCCGCATGAGACTGCCGTTAACCGAACGACGCAAAGCGGAGTTCGGGTAAGCAGTCGAGTACGGGATAGTACCTTTCCGTATGAGTAAGGATCAAGATTTTTTCTACAAGAGCATTGAAACATCTTATGTGATGCTCTTGAACAAACTTTCACGTGCGGGAAAATTGTTACCGCACTAGTGCGGGAAAAACTCACTTGAAGTGACATTAGCGTGCGGGAAAATTTTTTCCGCACTAGTGCGGGAATATGACACCTCTCAAACTAAATTGCGTGCGGGAATAGGGCGGAACACGCACGCTTGTAGAAAAATAAGTTTTCAGTTTTGCAATTTTGGATATCAATTTTTGAAATAAAACAAGATGCAAAACAGTATTGAAAAATGAAACTTGAATTCTACCAACCGAATTGAACAATAAAGGTTCAATTCTACAAACAACATTATTTGTGTGTTGTGATTTAATGGCAATAATAGTTTCGTGTGAAAACAAAGTATAAAATTATAAAAATTTAAACTAAAAACATAAACTTTCATTGTGTTTCAGCACCAAACAAAAAACGAGTCTCTCTCTAGCTTGAAATGTAGATGTGAAATTTTCGTAGGTACACACAAAAAAAAATTATCTCAGATTGACAAAACGCATTTCTTTGAAAATTCAAGTAAAACTCTTTTTTCAATTGAGCATATTTCTTTGAATCGAAACATCTGTTATTTTCAAGCAAAGGATATAATTGTATTGAAATATTTGCTCAATCCAAGAACACCATTATAAAATTAAAAATGTAATTTCTTCAGCTTGATATGGTTGATTTTTCGGAATGAATAAACCTAATTTATTGATTTAATGCTTCCTCTTTTTGATTCAAGAATATAAATATACATTTCTTCAAATTAAAAAAACGGAAATACTTAAAGTTGATATTACTGACTCTTTTCAATTGAAAAAATATGAAATTTTATTTCAGTACTTCATTTTCTCAATAATAGTATATACATTTTGATTTCTTTCAATGAAAAAATGAAATGTCTTCAACTTCATATTACAGTTGTTACAGTTGTTGTGCAATTGATAAGGGGGGTGAGGAGTGTAATGTCTGCTTTAGTATTGTAGTTAGAAGTGTTTTTCGGGTCTCGCCGTTCGCAGGTTACAGGTCTCGTTGACGTTAATGTGCATATTGTGCCATTGTGCGTTTACATCCTTCGGACTGGAGTTGGTATATTTCATATTAATTGTGAGAAACAGTTATGAAAACAAAAACATGGATATCCAAAATCTTCTGAAACTGTGCAACCTTGATGGAAGGATTAAGTACTTGTATCAAACTTCCTTGGTAGGTGAGTATTAAAAGATGACCGGCACAACCCCATGGATACTGGATTACAAAAGGTGGTAGGCTGTTTTATAGTTTTATAGAAAAGTTAATGGGTAAATAATTCATAGTACTTCGGCATTATGCCTAACCAACGAATGTGAAGAAATAACTTTGCATCGATAGGTATAAAAAGTAGAGGAAAGTGTTGGTGTATTTTGATACTTCTATATTCTTGATTCAAAACTATAAATATGTATTTCTTTGAACACAAACATATTATTGAAAAGAAAATAAGATGTATTATGGGGATAATGAAGCCATTCTGTATAGAATCAAAATTATTCAGTGGTTAAAGAATTATTTTCATTTCTTGAGATATACAACTACAAGTTAGAAAGCTAGAAAAATACCTCATTTGAATCCTTAATTATTTAGATGAGCTCTACGTTTGAGAATTTAGGTATTCAAACTTTCATGAAGAACAGACATTTCTGAGAAACTATTGATGATTTCATTTGAATTTTGAGTTTATTAAATAAGCATTATTTCAGATATCAAAGTAACTATCGAAGATTTGCCTTTTCTGAATGAGAAATATTTGAAGAAATTAGCTAGTTCCTCTCATAGGACAACGTAACAGGATTCTACGGGATGAATAACTGAAATAAAAATTGGTATCGATAGAATTGTTGTTACTTCTTCAAAACTGTTTCATCTTCATTAACTTGTCTATCATTTTAGATAGACATGGACTTTGAGAGGCTCTACCCTGCATCAATTATGAACTTTTATGTAAAATAGGCACCATTTTACAACCCCATTATGCAATATAAGAAAATAACTGCAAGAGAAAAAGTGTTGGGAGTCTGATCGAAAAAATTGATTCCACTGAAAATACAGGTAATTTTATGTGTATTATTTATTCAGAGAAATTCACGCTCTATTGAAAGACATGATTTAGAGAACAATAGTGCATTTCTTCGTTTTATTTCAAACGAAACAGTGTACCTGAAAATATTTTTAAATTCTTTTTTCCGTAAACTTAATTGAACAAAATCAATTTTTCGGTTTGGAATTTTTGGGTTTCCAATTATTTTTAATTTCTTGTAAATGTCAAGTTTGTCAATAGTAGGTAATAGGTGCAAATTTTTTTTAGACTTCAACTTCATCGAACAGATTTTGCTGCTGCCTCAACGATTCCACCTAGGGGCAGAGTGAAGCTGAATAATTAAACAGAAATTTTCTACTGTAGAATGCCAAGAAGCATTCTTCTACATGTTACGGTATATATACAGAGCAAGGAGGAAACATCTAGCTAAAATATATACAAGACTCAAGATATTTGAAAGACTAGAGACTCGAAAGTGGGACTGAAAAGACTCAAAATCAAATCCAAGTGACTCAAAGACTCAATCAAGCCTAAGACTGAAAGACTGAGCCGATGACTGAAATACTGAGGTGGAGATTTATGGACAGAAAATTCTGTTTTTATTGTAGATCTTGATGTTTTTCTCATATTTTTGATCCCATATCGATGCCCTAACTCGCAAACCAGCTAGCTCCATTGATAAAACGTGGAGTTGGCGGGTTTGCGAATTAAGGCATCGATATGTAGAAAATTTTATTTGTGTTTATTTTTTTTTCTGGTGAAATAAGGTTTTTTTATTTATTCTCAGTTCATATCCAAAGTTACTGATAATAAGGATTTTTTTAATCATATGTTAGAATATTGTTAACCAAAGAATTGTTTTGATTCATGTAAGAATGATAATTATGTTGAATAAAACTTTTTTCATTGACCTTTTTGTTTCAATTATTTTCGTACGATGGAATTCATTATTTATAATTCATTGAATTAATTCATTGAATGTTTTTGTTGAAGGGAATGAACGAAAGATTCTTTCTGATTAGTTAATATATTTGATTCCATAATATTACTCTACATATTCAAAGTAATCAGTATTTTGTCCTAAACGCATAATTTTGTTGAAGGAAACGAACAAACGTTTTATAATAATTAATTCATATTTTCAGATCAATACCAATATTTAACATAATCTAAGTAATAGATATGTTGCCTCAAACGAGTAATTTTGTTAAAGAAAACGAACCTAAGTTTCATTCTGATCAATATATATATTCAGATCAATAATATCCTTTCATCAAGTCGAAGTAACCATTGTGTAACTAAATAAACCGTTCCTCTTGAAGTGAATGAATGTAATCTTCATTATGAGAAATTCATAGTTTCAAATCAAGAAAATATCCATCTTCAATGGATATTTTTCGTTTCTACTTCAAAACAATTGTTTTATTGAAGTAAGTAAATAATTTTCTTACTATGAATTAATTATATTTTCCACTCGAGATATAAAATGTTTTCATATAAGCATATATTTGTTTTCAATTGAGAAATTTGTTGAGAAAATTAATTTCTTGAAACAAAACAACCATCTCTTTCGTTATATACAAACAAATTATTTACTTGAGTCAATGCAGTCATGCTTATTCCAAGAAATTATTTTTTTGTGTGTAAAGCCGTAGACACAATAGATGTTTTATGTGATAAGTTTTAAGTATTGGGATTTTGGATATCAATTTTTAAAATAAAACAAGATGCAAAACAGTAATGAAAAATGAAGTTTGAATTCTGCCAACCAGATTATTTATAAGGCGTGAGCAGAATAATAATGACAATGATGGTTTCGTGTTGAAAAATTATATAAAATTATGAAAATTAAAACTAAAAACATAAAACTTCCATTGTGTTTCAGCCTTAATACAACAAGTGTACCGGTGATTATCAAAATAGAAATTCCTTAAATTTTGAGAAACAAATTATTGCGCGAGTGTGGTTGCCTAAAGCAACATAATTTGTTTCGAAAACGAGAAGGAATTTATGATAATCGCCGATAACACGAGTTGTATTTGTTAAGATTATTTCATGAATAAAATCGAAACCATTTGAACTACTATGGCCAGTGATTTTAATTATTTGTTGTTGTTCGATTCCGGATCTTGCCAACTGACTGACAGCTGTAGATCTATATACATATCCAGTAGCCAATAAAGAGGTGAACTATAAAAAATTTAACCAATCAAAACCCGCTATTTTTGCATAAGTGGTGTAATTAGTGCAATTCATAATCTTTCCATGAAACTTATATGATGGAAACATGCTTTAGGTCAAGGTTCTCAATATAGGAGGGGTTACGAAATGTCATGAATTTTGGCAGACATCTTGTTTCTTGATTGTTGGGAGCGCGCGAAATTTGAAATGTATGCTCATTAAACAATTAACTAGATCCACAGATCAATACCTACTTCACATCCGTATTGTACGATGTCGACATAAATTAGACCCACAGAACTCAAACACATTAGAAAATCTTTATAGTACTAGATTTTTTAAATATTAATGAAACATAATGTATAAATAAATCATTTTCATATAAGAGGAAAATAAAACAAACAATATAAAGTGAATGATATAATCGTTTAATTTTTCCATATAAAACTTTCAAAATTCAAGTATTCATTATTATAACAATTAAGAATTCTAGGACATTTAAATATACTCACTAAAATATAAAAGAGGAGAAATAGAAGTGACGCTGACAGGCATAAAATCTTACGTCAATATGACTTCGTATGCTATACTAAAACATCATCTATAACAAATAATGAATTAGATTTATTAACTGTTGGGAACAAATCCTTGTTGACTCGTTGGGTACCCAATAGTTAACATTTTCGCAGTATTTGATCCACGCATCCTTCCGAGAATCCTTTGGGAATCTGTGGAAACTTAAACCAAGCACGATACTTGTAGAAGTATTTCACGGCGCTTTTTGAATGACTGGGCATTTTTGAAAACTGTCAAAAATTTCAACCAAACAGAAACAACTGAAGTTAGTTATATTCCTGGTTATATTACCAAAATCACAAAGTAGGTTAGCCAACTTAATTTCCCACCAATCCCCCCTTTCCTCAGAGACCCCCTCGTCTAAAAGCTCACTTATTTCGTAACCCCCCCTATATTAAGAACTCTGCTTTAGTTATCACCAAAACATGTCTTTCAATCTCAAAATAGTCAAACCTCTGAACGGATTTGTTTCTCTTTGGGTGTAATTTATATTGCAATCGTTTCTTTTAAATCGCCATACTTATCGGAAACCTGCAAGAAAACATTCAATTTAATAATTCAGGCCAGTCTCCCTCGGCGGAAAATTGTCTTCCGCGATATTGAATTCTACCCATTGTTACAGGGCAAAAGGTATCGACAAGGAGCTCCGTCAATATGGCGGCGACAGCCAATGGCAAAAGGGCTACAACAATAGATGGGGACGTTCCATTCCGACCACTTCACGCTCGCCGTCAATATTATTCCAATGCCCCTCGCCTACTCTGATGATGGACACCATTGTCCAGATATCACCGCTTAAAATAACAAGAGAACGCTGCTTTCGAAACAGAGGCGTAGTCGCAGAAGCATCAAGGAAACCTGGCAGCTGGCAAGAGTGACTGAGGAATGGTCTGCAGTATTAGGTATTGTATAATATAATTTTAATTAAAACAGTATAATTCCTTCAATGATGGAAGTATCGAAAATTCACTTAATCGAAACCTATATATCAGTATAAATCCATAATGGAAGGTCGATAGACTCTTAATTTGAATGTAATTCCGATTCAATAAACAACCTCTACTCTGTAGCCAAATGATACCAAACAACGCCAACGGTGACTGTTGCTATTGGTTTGGATGGGTCACCCACGTATACTTGGACGATCTTGAATGGTTTGAATTCTCGTTCGTGCATGGCATCACACGTTAAACGTTAAGGGCCTCGTCTTTCCTAGCTCGCACAAATCTATCAAAGACGTTTGCGTGTTGCCGTAAGATTTCTGCAGCCGCTTGACGAATAGAACAAACAAAAAAACAAATATTATTATCACAATTAACTCAATTTCCGCTAGTATTAATACACATTCCTTTTTCAACATAGGGTTCTTGGAAGATATGTACGTTTATCATATCTTCAGGTTTACAGACAGAAGATAATTCTGCAATGATAAAAAATAATCGTGAGACTCAAGTAATGTGAGAATTAGGCATAATATGGAAGCTTGGAGAAAAGTTCCTGGTGCCCAAAGCGCTCGAATTCTTTGTATCCACATCACAACCTGAGTTTCGTTATATTTTTTGCTACATAGCTGCCCTATAGGCAAGACAAAAAGAAAATCCTTAGTTGAGTTTTGTTACGAAATAGTTATTTTCCCAACTGGTGCGCAAGTCCCGCACGCGACTGCCGTTGACCCGAACGACGCCAAGCGGAGTTCGGGCAAGCGGTCAAGGGCGGGCAAGACACTTTACGCATGAATTGGGCACAATATTTTTTCAACGACCGCATAAATATTCAAAAAGCACATTGAAAATATACATTTTATTTCAACATACAAAACTTTCGATGAAAATCCACTAATTATTATTAATATTAATGTTAAAAACACATTTTGTTGCATTCTGCAAGTGAGTCAAATTAGCCGGAGTAGTTAGTTAGTTGTCAGTACATGAAAGAATTTTATTCGAGGTGGTTTGCTTCTGTTCTACGGAGTCCTCCAAATAACATTCAGCAACAGTAATTGACTTCCAGCCTCCAAGACGTTTTATGTTGGTTATCCCTTCGCCTGAATCTGTTATAAACGTTGCCGAGGGTTGTCTAGAATTGTGACCTGTGTAACGTTCTGGGTTAGGTAGGCGGTGTGTAGGCCTAAGTAGGAAGCGATCCCTGCCGGCATTGTACATAATGTGTTCATGCCTACGTACTGGGGTGGGATCAAGGACATTGAACACTATTGGTATAGGATGGTTCAATCGCCCGATTTCATGATCCCGTAAAGTGACGTAGCGTGATGCCTCTACATGCATTAGTATATCTATATATATAGATATACGGAAGCATGCGGAAGGTATCACGGTGACGTCAAATGCGGGTTAACATTGCAACATAGTGATTGGACCATCCTTTACAAACAGTGTTTAATGTCCTTGGGGTTGGATTCCGTCTACTATAGAATTCTATAGACGAGAGTTATGTCTCTTTCTCTCCCATGGAGTAAACGATAATGACATCTCACTCATTTGATCGATTATAGAATTCTATGGTACACGGAATAACACCCCTGAACAGAGCATTTGCCTTTTTTATAATTGTTAAAAAAACGACGGTGCGTGGTGGTAGGAGGCCGTAAATTTGCATAATTTCTATAGAGCTTCAAAAACGTTCCATTATTTTTGTCTTCAGATGTAACAAAGGATCTTGAAGTATGGTTTTTCAGAAAAATCAGAAATTTTCACAAATATTAGGTTTTCTTTATCTTGAATATCGGCATAAGCTCCGCTCTGCGAAGAGCATCAGCTAGATCAAAAATGATACCTACTTTTATTAATCAAAAGATATATCTTATCAGGGGCTAGCATAAACTTGGATATGTCTTCTTTGCTGAAAATCTGCCCTTTATGTGGTGACGTGGTGGAAAAACAACATTTTGCTTATTCAGGAACAACGGCAACTTATGAAACTTGTTTATGTCCAGGATTTGTTTTATTTTAACAGAACATTTTACCCACTAGTGCGGAAAAGTGACACTTTCAAAACTAAAATGAGTACGTGCGAACTCGTAGCAACGCGTTAGTTTTATAGTTACAAGGGTTTTTTTATACAAAAAATGTTTATTTATACAAGGTGGGGCAATAGTGTGTCAGAGTCATGTTTCTCAAGTTTTATGATAACTAGGAAAACTAAAGTAAACTGGATAAGTTTTTAGCTGTAAATTATTGTCAATTACCTATACGGCACAAACCGAGAAAAAACTACAGGATCAAGGGTTTTTATTAAATGTAAGTTATAATTTTTTAACTTTTTTCGAAATTATTACTGATTATCGGATTTAAGAGGAAATAATTATAATGATATTTAATTGGCAGATGCGTGTTGCATGTACTTGAATCATACATCATTTCTTAAATCGATGAATCAAAAGATTCAGAATCTTTTGAATTGAATTTTTTCATATTTTTCGAATGAAGAACCCATATATTTTTCGAAATTATGATGTTGGAATAAGACATGATATGTACGTACTTCCCTATGGCCATCTCAGGCTGTTTTTACTCATACCAGTGCTCCATAAAAATACCATGAATTTTTCTGTTACTTCTTTTTAATTTCTTCATTTCTTGATATTGCATATTTTTTTTGTAAATGATTGTTCAGTTTTATTGAACGTATATTTATGGCACTAACTCTTTCATCAGTTTGTCAGTTATCATTTGAATTAATTCAGTTTGAATTTAGCTAAAATGAATTTCAACAAAGAAGAACTTGTTGATAAGATTTTTGTTTTGGGAGTCAGAAAGAAATTATTGTATTTGTAGCGCGCTAGACCCTCAGATATCATCGAAATTGATTTTTACTGTGTGGATACGTGAAAAAACTTATCTTTGAAGATGTATAGGTACTCAAGTATTTAATCTATGAAGGAAATGCTTTCAGGAGAATAATCATAATGATTGACATATGGATCACTTATTATAGTTTACTTATACTGATATTTCACGTTTTTGTTTCTTTGTTTATCAATTCTGCAATTTGCAAGTTTTTGTTCGTTTTCAATTTTGTTTCAATCGATTGAACATGAAGGAAGTTGTATTCGGATTCACTTAGTACTTGAACTCATGTGTTTTTATGGTGCTAATGAATGCCTAGCTGTCAAAATGATATTCTAAAACATTTCAAAATTCAATAAATCGGAAACGGCTAGGAATAGCCAAAGAAAAATGTTCAGGTCGCAAACCTACATCACATGGTCAAGAAAATATACGGAGTGTTCTATTCGAAAAAAATTAAAAAAATCAATATCACAAGGTAGTATCTCAGTTCCTACCAAATAGTTTTTAATTTTTTACTTGTTTATTTGCTGATGACACAACTTTCGCAAAACGCTTCAGCACATGTAGGTATTCAGACAAAACATGGCCTCTCAAGTGAATTAATTTAACTATGTCCTAATAAAAATCAAACCAAAACTATTATTCTCTAAACGAGAAGGATACAAACAGAGTGAATTTGGTGAGAATATGGCTTGATACAAATTCAACTTAGAAATCTCATACTAAAAATCTGACAGTCAATGTATATGTCATTATAAAACTGTCCTCGGATGGCTTAAAATAACTTTCATCATAATAATGCTATTGCCGCCAATCATGCAATATTCCACAGTACACTGAACGGACTAATTATCACATATATTATGCAAAATGTGTTTACCCTACACAAAGAGAAATTTGAGCAATCGTGGTTCATAAACATAATATAAAGATTTTATCACCATCAATAAAAAAATCTGTAATCTACAAGAAAAAAAATATATTTTCAAACTAATTACAGTTGGAGAAACTCAATCCTACAACACTCGTGATATAAGAATGATATCAAGATAACCAGAAAAAGATTTGAATCAACAATGAAAATTTTCAATTCATTACCTTTCTCAGACTCTGTCTCAGTATCGTAATGTTTTCATCTTGGAATGCATGGCAGTTATTAAGCTATACATTTCAATTACAGTCTTGTTTTGACTGAATTCAAATTAGATTCGATGAAAAAGAAGTGGGAAATCAGTAAATGAAATAAACAATATTTTCACCTCGCATAACAACTATCAACTAGATACTTAAAACATAAAATAACTGTTTCCCTGTCTCCAATGAAATAAAAATGCCATTAGCAAACAATGGTTTCTGCTACACCCCTGTGAATGGGTTGCCAATGGAAGAGGATCGAAGGAAAATAACAAAAGATGAATGAAACGGTCACGCAAACGTTTTAAAATTCTCTACTCGGTTGACACTTTTGTACACTACCGAGTGTTTTGATAGCTGATGAACTACTGAGCCACTACTGGATTTCATACGATATTCATGAGTAGACATATTTGCTTTAAAAGGGTTGGAACTCTATACACTAGTCAGAACGTTTAATGTGTTTGCCTTTTTCTTTGTGTCTATCGAAGAAAAATATAATTTGAATGTATGTTGCTATCCGTCTCATTTAGAAACCTGTTTCTACAGTGGCAATTCCAAATGTAGATAAGGTAAATATACACTTGGTGAGAATTTTTTCCAAGAGGTTATTGGGTCGAATAATAGATGAGAAAATTATTTATGATAACAATGTTTGTTTGTTTCTTTTTAATTGTGATGGTATAATATAATTTTAATCACATTAGACTTTAACTCTTTCCCAAATGGAAAGAAGGAATACCGCCCGTCTGGTTCAGCAACATGGGCGGCGCATACACAAGATGAAAGTTCGTGTTTACCCTAGTCTCATGTTCCCCGAACTGATGATCAATCCAGGGTGAAGTCTTATCAGTGAATTCACTCTGTAGTTTACATCCGCCAGTCGTACAACCTATAGGAGGTAGTGAGGTGAAACTGCACAGAACTACATGGACATACACAGTAAATACATCAGAAGTGATATAGTGTCAATCACGCATCTTGTGTCCGTAGTGTGTGTAAACAACATTGTCATGATCAGATAGATACACGTGCCAGGGTCTCCTAGTGAGGCGGACAAGATGCATTACGGAAAACTCCTCCCAAACCTTTCCGCTTATTCCAGTTGTTTCCACATGTTGTGCATAACCCGCTAGCTACTCATCAGTTGAAAATCTTCTGGAAAGGTATATCAGACCCCTTCCGCAATTTGGAGCTTCCTTCAGAGACATTTTGAGGATAGTGATATGTTCAACCGGATAACTATGAAAGAAGTTCGACATGTCCTTGAATATTATTCATAGGACCTTGCCGCTCCAGGCCCTGATGAGCTGATGGGTGGAAAAACAATTCCAGCATCCACCATCATCTTGCAACAGTTTTCAAGCCATGAATACTTAGATGGGAAAAACTTTATGAAACATTTGAAGTCAATAGGAGTTAAGATACCTGTCTCTGGATGATCTGCCACTGTGTGTTTCAGGAGATAATTGTAGTGAATAATTCAAGCATTCGCCATTAGACAAAAATAATTTGATATTTCCATAAATTTATCTGTTACATTGAGGTAAATCTGTTTGGTTCTCATAAGAATGGAATACATGTTACGGTCCATCAATAAGATTTTTGTTCTGAATCATAAATAATAAAGTTGATACCCTCTCAGAATGTTAAGAGTATATTAAACAAGTTCAGAAAGGCAAAGTTTCACTAAATGAGTGTAGATTTTGAGTACGAGCGAGCTCAGCGAAAGAGTAAGTTGAAAGCTATATATGAGTTTAGTGAAACTGTTTTTTTTACGAGGTTTGTTTATACCATTTTTCCACATTTTGTAATTATGAACAAATAAGCACAGATATAAATCATTACAAGGTTAGAAATTCAAAAAAATCATTGTAGGTAGGCTGTGTGGACTTTCTGTAATCTAGTAACGTGACACGGTTTTTTTATTTATAACAACAGTTAACAAGTTTCATTTTTGTGGATCGAATTGAGATTAACTTATCAATTATAAAAAAAAGAGTCTCGCTACTGCAAACAATTTAGAAAATTGTTATGGAGATATTTCAAATGTCGCTCAAGAAGCATCTCATCTTCGAGCTTATACTTCCTTTAATATTCAAGGAAAAATACGAAAAGGTGCATATTTTTTCTGTCAAACTGCGTTTTTTTACTAGTGACATTAGTATAGAATAAAGTTACAGTTCTATGTGGTAAATAAAGTGCCACTTTCATAAACGATTTACGATTTTGAATTTAGTAAAATAGCACATTATTAGGCGAAATGCGAAAAAATAATAAGCTGTTTGAAGTGTTAACATCGTGTCAGTTTTAATAAATGATGCACGGACGGATACAGGATTTCGTTCAGGGAAGCAATTTTTGTGTCTTTTCTCGGAAACTTTGTCAAAATTGGTCAAAATAAAGTGCTTCGATCATGTTAGGTGGGGGCAATTGGCCACATCGCTCCCGTTACCTGGATTCGCGCCTTGCATATCCAAAGACATTACGCGGCCCTACGAGTATTATCAGACATATTAGATGAAAAATTGTTGAAAATATTGCAATCGGCTCTGGCTCAGTCGCATATTTCATATGGAATTGCAGCATATGGATCTGTAGGTGAGACAATCATGAATAAATTAATTATTAAACAAAATTGTTTGAAAAAATCATTTGAAATAAAACTACTATTCACTGAATATTTACAAAGGAACGGGTGTTCGATTCAGTTCAACTATATTTTCATAATAGCTTATTCAGTTGATATAAATATGAACTACAAAAAATTAACAATGACTCTCACACTAAAAAAAAAACCTTACCCTAAAAGTACCTTTCATGAACAAGGCTATCGGCCAAAACAGTCACGAGTAGTTATATCAGATGAACAACAAAGCCCTGAAAAAACAAAGGCTAGTGCATTCAAAAAAAAATCAAAACTCATACAGTGTTCTTCAAAGATTTAATATCATATGGAAATTTCCCGTTAAAAAAATATGAAAAATGGTCTCCTCGGGAGAGGTCAGGTGACTTTCGTTAACTGTCGGAAGTTATTTTTTCAAGTAATCGTTCAAAATAGGATTATTTCTTTCAATTTCAAAAAGTTTTTGAAATGAAAATTGTTTCAATTTCATTTTCTGTACCTACATAATTTGAACGTTTCATTGCATCTTTAAGTTTGTTTTAATTAATTAATTTTTTTTAATATTTACGAACTTTCCGATATATTAAAAAATATGTGAGTTAAATTAAACTGTATACCACCAGCTTCATCGAATTATATCTCGGAATTTTAAAGAAATAATAATTTTTTTATATTAGGTATCCCTTCTACAGCTTCGTACATTTGTATAGGTATGTATTTTATTTTCCTTTCTTTCATTACTCACTACAAAAATGCTTTGATACTTTTCAATGAGAAAGAAGCAATCACCCTTTCACTCGCATTGTACAATATTGTACATCACTCACCTATCACTTTATTATTACGAAAAAAAGTGACAAGAGACTCGATGCTGTTTTCAGTTTCATTCATAATCTGGAACTATATTCAATGAATCATTGCACACCCAAACCCTATCAGCTGCCGGCTTTCATTGGATATTAATTAGCATTCGAGTATTGTTTAAAAAGAAATGAATCAATTTCACACATGGACTTCCACCTAGCGTTCAGTAGTTAAACTAAGAGGAACTAAAATTCGATAAACACCTTAGATGCTTTGGCCATTGTCTTCAACTATGCTTTGGCCATCGTTGGTCAACGTTAGAAATTTCAAATCCCAATAAATGTAGGATTTTTACCAGGTCAAGCTCCTATAATTTTGAAATTGAAAATTCTGAAATGTTCTGAGTTTGTCGGTTAGCTTCTCGGATGACATTGTTCATGTCCAAATCAAAATATTTTAGAACGAGGATTAATCTGTGACGGGGAAACATTCCTGTTCCTCATAATATGTTATGATACTTTGCAGCTCCTCAATCTCATGAATATGTGGGTTCAAATCACAGCACGGTCACCGGTCTCGAATCTTCGTTGCTGCGCAAGCTGTTAGAAGCTTTTGAATTAGAATGATTCGTTAAAAAATATTTGTTTTCTTTAAAAAAAAAACATTATTTTAACGAAATTTGAAACGACGTTATGCCTAAACTTGAAAAAAGGCCTCGTTAAACTTATAAAATGATGAAGGAAAAGTTTTGAAAATTTGATATTTGGACATATAGATAGATTGATAGATAGATAGATAGATAGATTTTATTGGTCCATTTAAAAGAACTTTCTTTTAGGTAATATATTATACAGTCTAAGGTCCATTACTTATCTGGTACGATTTTTGGCACAATGATGTACCTATACGATGTCTTGGAATATGTAGATCGTTTTTTATACTTGTATTGTGATAATGTACCGATTCATTTTTGATGAACATGTCTCGATTTTTGTGTATATACATCTATAGTTCAACGATAAATAAACCATAGAATGTGAGAATATTATACTCTCTGAATAGTACTGCTAGTACATAACATAGTCTAACCTTTGTATAAACAGTTATAAGATAGTAAGACAATCATATGGGATCCGATTGGATACGACTTGCTCTCCCAGTCAGGTCGTAGATCATTGATGTAATGAAACTACCATCAAATATGTGAAGATAATTGCGAAGAAAACTTCATGAAATATTTTGTATTAAGTAGATACCTTCTATAGTTTTTTGTAGTTCCTCTCAATTTCCACCTAAAAACGCTAGATAGCACTAGCGTTTTGCTCCAATACTTATTCCACAGGCATTGACTGATCATCTTATTTCTTTTTAAACAATGGTCTAACTGACAATGTTGATACATTCATTAAAATCACCGTTCGTTCTGTGTCTGGTGCTGCTACCTACCACAAACTACTGTAACTAATTTGAGAAGCGGTTCTGGGTCGTAATTACAGAACGCTTCGTTATTTTAGCATTTTAGTATTTCAGGGCCGAACCGAAATTACGTTACTTTAATGGTTACTTTCTAGTCGAGACTCTAGATGACTCTAAGAAATTTGAAGTAGTGTTTTTAGATAGATTGAATTGGACTTGAAAATCCAGCCTTCCATTTGCTCAAAGAGCTCATACAATAGAAATTTTTGGTGATGAAAAAAAGCAAAAGAGCGGTACTCAGGTTGTACCGAGACTGTATCGAGCTGCCCATTTCATTGCTGAAAAGTGCCTCGTATGGATCCTTTGGGTACACTTATTTGATTTTCTTCCAAATCACTTTTGGAAAAAAATGGTGTTACTGATTGTCGTGACCCACCCTGTACTTTTTATCATCTCGTTCCAACGAAAAGGAAAATCTTGAAAGAAGGAGCCCTCAAAAAAATACGATCAGCATGTCGCCAAAGTGACATCAAAATAATTTATAGACTGAGCTGGGACGTGTCAGTCGCGATGGAACCACTAACAGTGGAAAGATTGATGGTACTTCAAAAGAGCATCGATCAAGAAAATAACTATAAAACTGAGAGACCGTCAATCTTTCTGCGGTATTCCAGAGAAGGGAGCGAGCTTGTAAGTGCAGCATCACCAATGAGACGAATGGCCCTTTTGGACATAATCTAAAAATTACAGTGTGCGTTCAGAGGCTGTGAAATCTATTTATGAAAAATAGTTTTCGAGGACCTACTTCATAAATCATAATCGGTGAAATAGCCCTTGATACGAAACAGGAAATCAAGTTTTTGAGAGGAACTTTTGGCAATTCACCTAACATGGATTTTCCATGAAAGGGGACTGCTGAAATGTTGCACAAATGGACCAAAGATATATTTAAATGTCCTCAGGGGAAATTAGTTGTTTTCTGTCAGATGTTTGCCTCATATTTTCCACTATGTGAGAATGTGAGTTTTGTCGTACCTAATATTTGTTTCATTTTATTGAATTTTCCAATACACACCTTCGAAGTTCCTTCGTTTTGTACGATAATAATAATAATGTAAAGTCATTAGGAGTTCAGATCCACTTCTCTGCTTGGTATGCGATCATGAAAAAGCAGGAATTGGAGCATATTTTTTTCAAGGCAGCAAACCGTGCAGCCGATGAACTAACTAACTGTTGGAATGCCAGGGAGATCGATTCAAAATGGACTGAGTGGTTCTAAAGTTTTATATGTTCAAAAAATACTTTGATACAACGAAAATATCAATGACAACGTCAAGAACAAAAAAAACTTCTGTCACTATGATTCATAACACAGGATGTATCCAATGTCGAGTGAAATAAGGGTCGAATCCCAACACTCCCCCTCACTCGTCATTTCTTAGGATGTAGTCCCAAATTGAAAATCAGGTTACTATGTCTTGGACCGGCAAGTCCTTTAGTGAAAATGTCGGCTTCCATGTCTTCTGTTCACTTGTGGCGAACTACAATATCACCATTCTGTACCTTTTCACGTATAAAATGTTATTTTATGTTTATGTGCTTCGAGCGAGAACTCACGATTGGATTTTTGGATAAGTCTTGAGCAGATATATTATCATTGAAATCTGGACTCGCTGATCGATGAAGAAAGCACCCGCACATCTCCAAGCACAGATGTTGAAGTCACTGTAGGTCCATCTACTGAAAACGATGACTCAGTACCGCCAGAAGAAATCAGTGATGCGAACGAATTGGCTGAATCTGAAATCAATGATATAGTTCAGGAAACATTCACAGAAAATCAACAAAGTTCAAATCTTCGAGACAGAAATATACTCAAGCATCCTGCATGGATGGGAGATTATGATGTGTCTGCTCTTTGTGAAAAAGAAGCCTTAGGTAGTTCCGATGGTGAAGCATGGTATACAGCCATGAAAGAAGAAATTAGAGCACATCTGAAGAATGACACTTGGGAACTAGTCAATAAAAAAGAAGGTGCTAACATAGTTGGTTCCAAGATGGTTCTTAAATATAAATATAAACCATCCGGTGAGCTGGTTACTCGTGGTTTTTCCCAACGTCCCGGAGTGGATTTTAGTGAGACTTTTGTGCCTGTTACAAAATTGAGCTCCATCAGACTTTTGCTGGCACTTTCAGTTGAAGAAGATTTGCACATGAATCAACTTGATGTTTCAACTGCTTTTCTCAACGGTGACATTGACGAGGAAATCTTCATGAAAAAACCAGAGAATTTGGATATATTCCTCTCTGATATAATGTTTGATGAAAGTGTCACACCCAATTCAATAATTTACTGTCGTGCGAAGAAAGATATGAGAGAACCATATTGCGAAAAAGTTTTATGTTTGATAAAGGCACTATATGGTTTGAAGCAAGCCGGACGTCAATGGTTCCATAAACTTGACTCCAAACTCCGACAACTACGTTTTCAACCATCAATAGCGGATTCTTGCATTTACGCATCTTTTGAAGGGGGAGACAAGATCATTTTAGCAATATACGTCGATGATATTGTTATTGCATCAAACAATATTACCAGAATTGAATCTCTAAAGCAAAACTTAATGAACAGTTTTGAAATGAGAGACTTGGGAAATTTACAACAATGCCTTGAAATTGAATTCGTGCAACATGATGGTGCCATTTATGCTTTACAATGAAGACATATTGATGAAGTTCTTGAGAGATTTAAAATGAAAACTTGCAATGCAGTTAGAACTCCCTTGGTGCCAGGTTTACAACTCACCAAAAATAATGAAGTTGACTTGCCGAATCTTCCATATCAGAATTAAATTGGTGCTCTTATGTACCTTGCTGTTGCAACACGTCCTGAAATAAGCCATTCAGTAAGTTTTCTCAGTCAGTACAACTGTTTCGATAAATCTCACTGGGAAGCTGCCAAGAGAGTGCTCCGATACCTGAAAGGTACAAGAGATTTTAATCTTGTTTTCAAGAAAACTGGAGAGCCATTATGTGGTTACGCTGATGCCAACTGGGGTACCTGTCCAGACGACCGAAAATCGTATACTGGGTATTGCTTTAAATATGGTGGTACAACCATTAGTTGGGAATCTCGAAAGCAACGAACCGTAGCCCTCTCTACACAAGAAGCCGAGTATATGGCTTTAACAGATGCTGTCAAGGAAGCCATGCATCTGAAGCAACTGATCTTCGATATGGGAACTCCACATGAAGCTATCGAAGTTTTCAATGATAATATATCTGCTCAAGACTTATCCAAAAATCCAATCGTGAGTTCTCACTGATTTCTTCTGGCGGTACTGAGTCATCGTTTTCAGTAGATGGACCTACAGTGACTTCAACATTTGTGCTTGGAGATGTGCGGGTGCTTTCTTCATCGATCAGCGAGTCCAGTACTTCAATTTTTCCATCGGAATGATTGTGAAATTTGTTGATGATTTTGACATTTCTAGTAATAACAATTTTTCTCTGTGCTGGATCCCAAATTCTATAAGCTTTGGATTGCTCTGAGTATCCAACAAATATTCCTTGTTTTGCTCTTCAATCGAATTTGAATTTATTCTGGTCCTTATTGAGGAAGAACGCTTTGCATCCAAATATTCGAAAGTGGTGCACTGATGGAGCATGTCCTACCCATTTTTCAAATGGAGTATGGCCACTCAATACTCTAGACGGTGATCGATTGGTCAAATAGTTAGCGCAATAAATAGCTTCAGCCCAAAAAACACAGGAAATATTAGCTTCCAATAGCAGACATCGAGCTTTGTCTAGTAAAGTGCGGTTTTTCCGCTCTGCTAAACCATTTTGTTGGGGAGTTCGAGGAGCAGATAATCTTCTAACAATTCCATTATCCTTTAGGTACTTTTCAAACTCTAAGTTTTTGTATTCCGCTACGCCGTTATCACTTTGCAGAAATTTTATACGTTTTCCAGAGAAATTCTCGAATTCATTTTTGAATTCTTTGAAATAGCTCAAAACTTCGTTTTTTTGTTTGAGAAAATAAACTCTGGTATAGCGACTATATTCATCAATGAATGTTATGAAATATTTACATCCGCCATGTGATGGTGTTCGCATCGGACCAACAACATCCGAATTTACTATTTCGAGCATGTCCAAATTCTTTGGTTCTTGTCTGCGAGCAAAAGGTAGGCTTGATAATTTTCCTCTGAGACATATTTCGCAATCACCCAGTCTTTCAGAAGTATTGAATTTTAAACCTTTCAAACTTTTGTTTCTGACAGCTGCTTTCAAATCTTGCTCATTTATGTGACCTAATTTTAAATGCCAAAGTTTTATTTTTGACATTTCAGCATTTGTATCTCGTGAAAGCATTGCATTCTCAACTTTTTCAGAATCGACATAGTAAAGTCCATTTGATCTGGTAGCCTTTGATACTGAGTATCCATTTCTATCATGAACTTGAGCATAATCGTTCGTGAATGTGACTCTGTATCCCTTATCAGTGATTTTACCAACAGATAACAAATTTGTGGTCAACTTTGGAACAAAAAGAGTCTCGGGAAGGTTTATTACATTATCACCTTCAAATTGAGCCTTCACTAAGCCTTTTCCTTGAATAGAAGCAGTTTGATCTTCAGAAGCTAGTTTAAGTACGCCCTGGTCTGATTTTATTATATGTGAAAATTTGTCTTCATTACAGCACATATGGGAGGTACTTCCCGAATCTAAACACCAAGAAAAGTGATTCGTTTCTGCTGGCGATGACGCAGAAAGACATGCTTCAACTTTAAATGTAGACTCCTTCTGATTTTTATTGTTTGACCAACAATTTTCAGTTTTATGGTTATCTTTGAAACATTTTTAGCATTTAATTTTTGGTTTATCATTTCTATTTTTGTTGAACTTACGATAAAACTTTTTTCTGTTATTTGATCCATAGAATGCATCTTTACTAAATTTATTATCTTTAGTACGAGCTTCAGCTTCCTCTACGATTTTTATTTTCAGTTCTTCGGGTTTGGGAAGTGTGTCTCTGCTTTCTATAGCTACTCTGAAATTATCGAATGCAGGAGAAAGACTATACAGCATCATGATACTTAGCAAATTAGCATTTATGTCAACATTCATATCCTTAAGTTTATCAACAGCATCCATAAAATCATTCAAATGTTGCTTGATGTCGTCTTTGTCTTTCATTTTATGCAATACCAATTGTTTTAGCAGGGTTGCTTTTCGAGCAGATCCAACGCTTTGATATATACCTTTCAACGTATCCCAAACGCTCTTATAGGAACGGCAACTTTTGACTTGCTTCAATTCACTTGGTGATATGATGAGTAAAAGGTCTGATCTTGCGTTCAAATCATCTTGTTTCCATTTAGCTTTCACGTCGGCAGCTTCACTTTCTTGAGACTCTGGTTTTTCTCCAGTCACATATTCCCACAGACCATTTTTGATAAGAATGGCTTGAGCTTGGATAACCCATGTATCGTAGTTGTTTCTTTGAAGAGGTTCAATTCTATAACTATTTCCACTGCCACTAGCCATTTTTGCGACTTTATTAATATGCGGACGAATAAACTGAACTCACTCGAATCGAAGTCTAACCAATACTTTCAAACTGCAGACAGACGATCACGTAGATGAAGATCACTTTATTACTGTGCGTATCCTGGGCCCATAACCTGTTGGAATGCCAGGGAGATCGATTCAAAATGTACTGAGTGGTTCTAAAGTTTTATATGTTCAAAAAATACTTTGATACAACGAAACTATCAATTATATATATTATATATATGACAACGTCAAGAACAAAAAAAACTTCTGTCACTATGATTCATAACACAGGATGTATCCAATGTCGAGTGAAATAAGGGTCGAATCCCTACACTAACAGTGCTGCTTCTAAGGTGGCGTATGGAGTTAGTAACAAAGCCTACCCAGAACACACAGTGGCTTATGATCTTAGCAATCGATGCCACTATAAACACATGAAGAAAAAAACAATTAAGAATACACAGTCATAAACAATCATACAGTGTACCCAAAGGAATAGCCTGTGCAAGTAGAGGACGGCTATTATTATTATTTGCCGTGACATAATTTCACTGGCCACTGTGAGATCTGCCTTTCTATAGAAAATACATGTTTGTGACTTGTTCCCATTGAATTCCACCAAGTTGTTGGATCCCCATTCTAGAATTTTCTCCAAGTCAACATTCAAATTGTTCCTTCACCTTTTTTTTCCGGTTTCAGGAGCTGATATCGAAGCTGTGCACTGGGAATGAGGAGAGATATTTCTGAGAGGATGTTAGATAGCAAGGAACACAACTGGTGGGGTCAATCCGTAAGATGGAAGCTTGACGAGTAGTCCCTGATACCAAACGCGATCAAATGCCTTGGTGATATTTCACCACATTTGTCGTTAGATAGCTGCCATATATGTGAGACAAAAACATCAGGTCACCAGTACACCAGTTGATCTCTAAGTACGGAAACCATATTGTCGATCATCCATAATTCCTGGGCGTTCTAAATATTTGAAATATTGGAGAAGATGACATTCGAAAAACCATGTAGCAGTACGAGAGGTATGTAGTTGTAAATTTTTTTTTTAGTGTACACAACACGTCCGAAAACTCTCCTAGAATTTTGTCTATACATCCAAAAAGACAGTATTTTTCGGACTTGTTTCGTAAATTACTATTTTTGGGACGTCCGTTGCTTAGTGTTCCATCTTCTTTGATTGAATATTAAATTTCTTCACACAGCTTGGTCAAAGCCCAAAATGAACGGACCGGTTAGAACAATCAACGAGTTTTGATCTCTCCTGGCATCGCAAGCCATTTTCGAGGATTCGATTATATCTTATAGCACATGATTCTAGTTCGGAAATATTCAAATCTTGTCTCAGAACCATCGATGGTATGCTACTTGCTTGAAGACGACAGTTTATTAGTTGATGTTCTTCTAGACGTATTTGGTATATACGTTTGCATCCCCAGCATTATGATCTCAGAAATTGTCTGGGCCAATTGTGTTTGATCTCCAAAAGCACACTCTTTCACAAGGAAATGCAGAGACGGGGCAGAATTGTGTATAAACAAAGAAAATAATGGAAGATGATTGGGAATAATCTCGAAACATGTTTGTAGGTGATCCCCCATTTGAGTTGGACTGATTTCAAGGCTTCAGACTATTTATAGAGAGCACTGGCAAAGCTGTTCTTGTAGAAGATTTGCCAGGAGTCTGATGGAAGTAATTCAACTTCGAGAAAGGCTTAGCAGTTTTCTGTTAGATTTTTTCTAACGAAATTTCCCATTGTATAGCATTCAGATCAAGAATAAATATTGGACATTGTTGATATACAGAGGTTAACAGCTGTGATATAACATCAACAGTTTTTTAATGACTGAAGAACAACTTCTAGTGCTTAATGAGCGTTCTTATCAGATAATGAAAGGCGCAATGATGACGATTATGAATGGTGGATATGAAGGTAGAAGTAAGCATTGATGAAGATAATATAAAGCGCTTAATGGAAAGAATACGCTATTTATAACAGTTCAGAAATGGAAAACATATTTTTTTTTTTTTTGAAAAGAGGTTAGGACGTGTACGTAGAGTAGAGGTCTAAAAAAATATATCCATATAATCCTAGGAAAGCAGGGTTCCTACAGACCTGGAAAACCTAAAAAACAGGGAAAAGTCATGGAAATCAAAAAGTTTTGAAAAAATCAGGGAAAAGTCAGGGAATTTTAGAGTTTTCAGCAGAAGTCAGGGAATTCAACGAATGTATATGGAAAACCAAATCGATATACATAATTCCGTATCGGTAGATTTCAGATAAAAAAATTAATAAAGCTGTCCCTGTTGTCTTCTTCAAGAATTTAAAATTTCGCGGTCTTTCGTCGGTCACTGCTCTTTACTCGCACATGATTGGCAGAAATTTGAATACGCCTACGATGTTTACTTCTACCTCGTGAGTTTTCGGTTTCCTTTTGTCAGAACGTCAGAAGCAAGAATTCCTTTCCACAACACTTCCCAATAGGCAATCCGCATGAACTAACCAGAACTATCCTGGCCACGACGGTATACTTGAATCGATACAAAGGCGGTAAATTCAAATCGCCGATATATTTTCGCAACGCATGAATAGTAGTAGTCTCAAGTCTTGTTTTCATTTGTAAGTGCAAATATTGAGTCAATTGTAGTTGAGTTGAAATATCGGACATTATTTTGGAAAATGTAGAAATTGTTCATTCTTCACCTTAACCTAAAATTACATTGCACATCACGCAAGCGCAACTAAAATAGTTTTGATTGGTCCATGCGCCTATTGGAAAGTGTTGTGGAAAAGAATTCTTGCTTGTGGGAAAGCAAAATATGTTCCCTTTTTTATGTATGATTCGAGGTTCGAGGAAATAGTAACGTCAGAGTGTGGTAATGTTTACTTAATTTTTTCTTGAATCGTTAATTTCGAATTTTTCACGGAATGGAATATTGGTGGTTGTTGCAGCATTGAAATACCTGTTCGATGGTTTTTAATTTTTTATATATTATGAATGAAATTTTGATGAACACGAGTTTTTCATTTACTTATTTTCTCCACACATTTCCACAAGATGAAAAAATCAGCCAAATAGCCGACAGAAAATGACAAGGAGGATATATGCTGATTGTAATAAAGCAATTGAATATTATACTTCATTTTATTGGAAATTACCACCTGCATACATACATGTTTAGAGGCTGTTTCCTCTCATCAATGCTGGAATAGGTCAGACAAGAATCTCTTGTTCCCCAAAATGAGCGAAAACATTCAAAAACCTCATAGTAATCACCTACAAATGATGCCAAGTCAGCCGCAGCGCCATCCGTGAGAGAAAAACAAGACAGCACACAGTATCATCTACTCCGGGAAGAATAAATGCAATAAATAAATCGAGTTCGAGAAGTGTTTCTACGGAGAGGTATCAAATAAATGGAAACAAATAATTTCGACTTCGGCTGAAAATACCCTTCTCTACGCACATTTCCACAAAATACAAAGAACAAAAAACGTACTTCACGAAAAGTACCTACATATCTCTCATGTAGTAGAATATAGGTACTATACAGTGCGGCTTTCAATAGTCCCCCGCCTGTTAACTTTTGAACGGTTTGACGTACAAACATAAAAAAACGTTTGGAGGGTTTCACCGATACTACTTTTTGAAATAAAACTCATTGTGATTGCTCGATAGATGGCGCGGGGGTCACATCAACTGAATATGTTCAAATGGCATGGGGGGTCAGGGGTCATGTGTCACATCGTTCAATTCTCTTTACAACCATCTAAAATTGTTTTGAATTTCATTCCATTCAAAAAAAAATTCTGTCCGGATATTTCACATAAAACCATTCAAAAGTTATCGTGGTCAGGTAAGGAATTAAAGGGATTCAGACTGCAAGATCCGCACTTATTCTGACATTTCAAAGGCATATTGTGAAAAAACGTATTAACAAAAATCTAAAAAATTCAAATGGCTGAAAAGATAATTGAATTATCTTTTCAACGATGTGACACATGACCCCCCATGCCATTTAAATTTTTTTAGTTGATGTGCCCCTCTGCGTCATCTATCGAGCAATCACAATGTGTTTTATGTCAAAAAGTAGTATCGGTGAAACCCTCCAAACGGTATTCTTTTAAGTTTGTACGTCGAACCGTTCAAACGTTAACAGTGGGGGGACTAGATCCTAGATATTCACAAATCACTACCCAGGCGGCGTAGAATATTTTCGAATAAAAATTTTAAATCAGAATATGTCTTCTCGATTTCAAATTTTTATCTTGATAAGAGTTAAGAAAGATGGTCTGATAAACGTAAAATCAAATATTATTACGGTGATCAGTAGTTGGTATGAAGTAATTTTACCAACATCACGTCCACAAAACTGGAATCTTCCTTGATTGATTCCATTATTGTTCAAAATCATATATAACAAAGAAATGATACGACTTGAGATTCTGATAAGTAGGCGGGGTGCAAGGAGCGGAGAAAATCAGATATTTGCCTTAATTTTAACTGTTTTCGGTTTTACGAAATATTTATTTCATTGAATTGGGCTCTTCAATATACACACTCAAACTTTATTCGATTTATTAGTAAATCATGTATAGATATTTTCATGCATTCTGAAAAAAAACTTGGAATTTTCACTCTGCTCAAAATGAATATTGAAGAATTTTACAGAAAAGAACAGTATGATTTCTTTTTCGATTTGTGATTTCCAATCTTTTCCCGCAAATGTTTTTTTATATTCAACTTTCGAATTTTAATATTTTCTTTTTTTTTTTCAGATTGACAAAAATAGCTGTGCTGAAGACTGTTAGTGGATAAAGAAAACCTCATTTAATTGCATGAATATATGAAAATATGAAAAATAAAAGTATTGTTATTATTATTTATTGTTATCCTGTCAATAAAATTGATTTCACTCACTTAACATTTTTTGATGTATCTAATGACCACGATACCCTTCTGCATTTTTAGTGAAAGATATTTATCCAAAATGATCAAAAACAGAAGAAGGTTCAGGCTGTAGTTACCAAAGAGTAGAGGTTCTAGAACCTCTACTCTTTGTAGTTACTCCAGTCTGGACTAAGGCCCGATGCACACATCCGATTTTTAACGTACGGTGCCGCTGCGTTTCCGCTGCTGTGCCGCTGCAAGTCAATGCACACCTGGACGGTAAAATACGACACTAGTACGCATTCAGCCGTCGACGATGGGTGTCTATCGAAGAAAGCGTGTCGCATTTATGTACCTGGTATACAAAAAATATCTTTTAAAAGTAAATAGACGATATTTGGTACATCCATTTATTGATTCGACTAGCAACTGGTAGATTTCATACTTCGTTCGCGGATTTGCGGAAAAATTCGGATACATTTTTCAGTTACTTTCGAATGAGTGTTCAGTCTTTCGACGAGCTTGCTGACAAAATTGGCAGATATTAATCCATGCTGCTCTTTTTATGTTCAATCATGGTAGCTTTCTTCCGCTACATTCCATATTCTCGGATACTTTTTCACTTCTCCAATCAACAATTCATTGTCGATATCATCGACATTTTCTTGAGCCATTGTATATTTCAACCGGACTTACGATTGAAAACGGGCGTCTGCATCCCCCAATAAACATCAAGGTACTGCTGGCCGGAGTTGCGGGTGCGTTACCGTATCGGCGCGGTGGGCACTTCCGTGCAAATGCGGCCGCAAGTTAGACGTACGATACCGTAACGTCGCCGGAGGAAGGTGTGCACTACCCAATATGCAACAATGTAACCAACGTCGTAATTGCGGTACCGCAGCGGCACCGCACCGTTAAAAATCGGATGTGTGCATCGGGCCTAAAGCATAGAATATATCCATATGCTATCAAGAAGACAGCCAATTCAGTGAACCAGAATCCATCGCATAGAAGTTACAGAGTTACGCTGGGATCTGCGACTTCGCAATGTGGATACAAAATAGAGGCACTAGTAATTATTTGCGAATGCTTAATGTCCGCAAACTCGCTCATCGCCAGTAACTACCCAAGACGTCGCGAAGCGTACATTTTTAAGTTTCTATAGACAGCCTCAAAGCGAATTCACAAAGCAACGGTTTTTTGAAAGATTATAAATATTTAAATGGAATTTTAATGCACCTCTTGCGGAAATTAAATGAATGTACACATTTGTAATTACTGCATTGAACTTTTGAAAGCATTCCTTTTATATTTACCAAATTGATGAAATAAATGTAGGTTTGGAAATTTCTTTGGTATGAATACATATGGAAAGCAATTTGATATAATTTTCAACATTTATTAACACTAACTAATACTGAATAACATAAAACAACAAAATAATAACATAGTCTTCAAAAAAATATATTTATATATATAACGAAAGCAAACAAAATTTTCAATGGTGGCTAATCACAGAAAACATTCTTCAATGCATGCAGCCTCCACAAACCTGAAATGAAAAGTTGAGGATAAGTTGCTGTGCTATTTTAATGCAGTAGTTTGGGGAATACATTCAATGCGCGATACCCTAAAGGCACTGTCTGTAAAGCCATCCCCACTACACCACTACATAATCTTCAATTATTTTAATCCTCAAATAGAATATATGAGTGAAAAATATAATTATTTAGAGAACACAGCATCAGAAATCAGAAAATAAAGCTTTTTCAAAATTATGAAGTGGGGGTGGAAAAAATTATCGAATACTCTTATCAAAGAAGAGTGAACGACCCTACTTGACGGTATATCCGCATATACCTATACATTTTTCGTTTGAGTATTCAACAGAAAACAACTATTGAATTTTTATGATTTTCAGTTGGTAATTTTCACTAAAATCATTTTTAACCACCCTGTACAATTTGAGGGCATGAGAATGGATCAAAAATATCACACATCTGTCTATCAAATGTTATTATAATTTCCTCTATTATTTCGATTTGCATCTGCATATAGAAGCCCATGGCCCATCAGTACATTTTTGTATCTAACCTAATCATAATCAATAACGTTTTCAGTTTATTCATAGTTGTTTTCAGTATATATTTTCCCTGCTGCTACCTCACCTTCCACTTGAAGATGATTCGCTTAATTTTTCATCGAATATGTTTATAATTTTGTTTATTTTACGAAACGACCCCGATAGCAAAAAATATTTTCTGAATATTTTTAAAAAATGTTTGTTAAATATTTGTAGCGACAGATTTTTAAATATTAAACAAATATTATTTTCGAATATTCATTAAATATTTGTTATTAATATTTATCAAATATTTGTTTGAAATATTTATGAAATATTGGTTTCGAATATTTATTAAATATTTGTTATAAACATTTAGTAAATATTTGTTATACATAGTTATTAAATATTTGTTATAAATATGAATGAAATATTTGTTATGAATATTTTAATAATTAGGTACATGATTGACAAGTTAGAATTGTTTGGGATCCTGTAAAACCATTTCCCTAAAAATGAAACACTTTGTTAATTTAGAAATATTTTAATTCTAAGAACCATGATTGATCATATGTCATTGACAATATCAAAATTCTTCTAAATGCTGCATTTCCCTAAAAAAGAAAACAAATTGCTACTAATTATTATTATAGGCGAGGAAATTAACAGTCTTTATAGTTGAGTAGTTTTCAGATTTTCATGAAGGACTTAAATGTAAATGATTTCAAGCTTTTATATTGTTATGATGTATATTAACTCTAGTATCAACTGATATCATGGGTTTTTTATAAGAAGAGGTTGAAAAATAATTTAAATACTGAATATATCAGAAGTTAACAATCATGTTATTAGTTTTATTATACACCACAGGGTTCTGAAGACGGTTATTATTGACTGAGCACCAAGATTATTTCGCAAAGGGCTTTGCCCCGAGCGGAATAGGACACGAGGCCTATAAACGTCTTCACCATCATGGTGTATATATACAATTTTTTCCACTACCAACCAAATTTAATACCAAAATTAAAAATAAAAATGTTTCTTGTAAAAATTAGCACAGGACTGCAAATCCACCTTTCCGCTAATAAAACAAAAGTCAAGTAGTCTGATGCAGATTGACATTTCCACTATTATATTCCAAACAACGTTTGTAATTATCGCCATGTTGTAGTTACTATCATTATTGTTTGAGCACAAATTTTAAAGTAAAGGCATTTTTTATCAAATAATTTTATCATGTTAGGTAATTTTAAGTAGCAAATACATTGAATACAATCTCCTGGGTACACAAAATTATGTTGCACAAGTTTTTGTTAAACTACTATTCTATATTCTCAAAACATTTTAATTTGTCCATTATTAACCTAGGTTAATAATAAAAAATTATTGACCAATAATAGAGAAATTCAACTTCTTAGGTCGCTAGGAGACGGAATAATTATCAACCTCACAGATAGTAGTGGAAAAATATTTTGTTTAAATAGTCTGACTTATCACAATCCTACATAGAAAATACACTTAAACATTTTGATAAATGAAAATACACTTTACCTGTTTGTTGCAGTCTGCTTATTCATACCTAATCTGGATTTCGCAGTAGCTAAAAACAATGACACAGATTTTTTTACTGACTCGTCAGTCACAGAACTGTGTCTTTTTCGAACTGCAGCTGAAAAAGAAAACATTCATTTGTAATTATTTCCATATTAACTATGACAAACGTATTATATTCAACCATTTCTCACCTACGGCAGTGCAGCTTTCGGTCATAAAGATAGAAACTACTGGAAATTATATTACTAACAAAACCATACTCACTAACAACAGCTTCATAAATTTTCATGGAGCAAAACGGGATTTTTTTCTTTTTGCCTTGGCCGCTGTAGAGTACAGATAAATCTCTGGCGAATATCTTTTGCATTGCCATGTATACACTTTTGTGTGGATTGTGTCCTCCGGCTAGGTATAGAAAAATTACCTGGAAATAAAACCATATTTTATCACTGCAAAAACATACGTTTATCATTTTTTGTTAATTACAGAACCATAATAAGTTAACTTACTAATTCTTTCATATGTATTGGTTCTTGAATCATGGTATCTACTTCTTCTAATTGTTCTTTTGTCTGGCATGGAAGCTTTTTGACAACAGAATCGGAATTCTCCAATAATATATTGGCATGATCGTTGGATTGGATTTGGTTACTGTCGTGACTGTTCATAAAAGCTTCCATTCTAGATAGAATTGCTCTCGATTCTTTCATGTAATACTTTATTTCTGTTAATTCTTGGAGTATTGGAGTTAAATCTAAAAAATAAACAGTTTATACAGTGTGAATTCAGTTTTTTCTGCATGTTATTGTTAAACTAGGTAATTATACCTGCAGAAACTTGCTTTGACCCCGAAGCACACTGCCCTACATCCCTAAAATTCGGTGTTTGGCTTGAAGTTGGTGTTGCAGTGCCTGAAACTGAAAATAAAAAAAGGGTATTTTGTTATACACATAATTTAGTTTTTCAATTATTGTGTCTTATTCACTACTTCTGATGTTTCTCATTATTTTATTTTTATATCTTCATATTTTATTGTGATATTATGGTAATTCATTTTTATGAATAATCAATAGCTCTATAAATATTTAAGTGTAGATATTTTTTGTGTTGTTTTATTTAGGTGAAAGTTTATATAATTTTTGTTATTGTGCCTGTGATAATTTTCAACTTTCATTACTAATTATAAACACCTTATACTCTTACTTTTAATTATTTTTTGTGACATATTGGAGTTTAAAGAACGATAATGATTAAACTAAAGCTATGTTAATTCTGCGATCTTACAAAATTATGTACATCCTTTATTGTCAAATTTACTTCAACTGATTTTTGCTTGGGTTGGTAATGAATATGAATAATTCATGAAATGACACAAATATAGACTTGAACTTACGAACATTGTGAATTTCCTAATACGATGCTTTTTGGTGTAGCACTTATCGGAGCCATGTTTGATTCTACTCGTGGTTCTACTAAAAAAAAATAGAATGACAAATAAAATAACTTGGTATGTGTTTTACTTACTATTCACAGATGGAGCTGTAAATTTTTTTCGGATTAAGTTCTGGCCCCTAGCCAATGGTGTATGATCATCTGAAGACTCTGAATCAGATGTTAGTGCTCTAACTTTCCTTCTCCTCATTCTTTTAGAATCGCCATCTTCATCACTTTCAATGTTCGATGTGTATGTTCCTTTCTCACACATGTCTTTGGCCATTTGCAAGTCTTTGACTGATTCGGCTTTACAAAGAGCATCAAGCCAATAAAACTGCCCTTCAGGCAGATCTGCATTACTGTCTATTAGTTTCTTTATTTTGAAGCTATTTTTACCTACCGGGTATTTGTACTTGTTTTTTTCGTCATTTCCCCATGAAGTAGGTATATAGTCAATAGCGTTTTCTTCCTTCCAGATTATAATGTCCCACGAATGCTCCATTTTTAACCTATTTTGATTAATCGATAATTTAAAAAATTAAGATACCGTTTTAAAATAATAGTTTTGTTTTTTAACTGAATTAGAGACTCTTAGTAATAATGTATGTACAATAAGTACACTAAAAATATGAAAAGTGTGTAACGTAAATACATAAACATTTTTTTATAATTTTTTTACACATCAAGATGAAGTAACTCAAATGCTACATAATATCCCTTACAATTAATAACCATTGCTTTTCTTAAGATGTCTGTTACATTGATG
Source organism: Chrysolina americana (assembly GCA_958502065.1). Taxonomy (NCBI): domain Eukaryota; kingdom Metazoa; phylum Arthropoda; class Insecta; order Coleoptera; family Chrysomelidae; genus Chrysolina; species Chrysolina americana. Next base: position 39,610,782 of record OY293419.1, read on the forward strand.
TAACATTTGTTATCTTCCACAAAATGTTTAAATTTAAATACTCCAACCTCCTTAGATTCAATGGGATATGTATAAAAATTTTGAAGTTGACTAGAAGAATAACCAACTAATGTTTTTGTTTCAGTCTGGTAATCGACCACTTTTAACAAACATCTATCTTTTACAAAAACGTAACAGTCATTTTTATTATACATATTATATTTTATTTTGAAGAAAGATGTCTGGATGTAACTGAACGTTTCATTTACAACAAACTTACTTGGTTTTACATTTTCATAAGTAACACTAGTATTTTCTGACAAACGTTTACAAAGTTGAACCAGAGGCTGATTGGGTTTTCTTAAAAACCTTTTAAGTTTTCCCAAATAACTTTCAAATGGGAAGCAACTAATTTCATTTAATGTACAATTCAAATTTACTACATCGTCTGCCAGATGTAATAAATTATGTACGTTATAAATGCAGGACTCTCGTCCATAAATACGGGAAAAATTTTCAACAAAGCTAGTCAACATTTCTTTTGCTGATAATATCCATGCTGTACCAACAAAACGTTGACATAATAATATTCTCAAAGCCACATGATACAATAAAAAATGGTCATATATGTCCTTGTGTAGGATATTACAAAAAACAACTGGGCCTAAATACAACAAAATTAATCTGAATTCAGTAGCTTTAAACCGATGCAGGTCATTAAAGGATTTTGATTTACGACTAAACTCAGATGGTATATAGTAGGAACAATATTTTAATCTGCTTGACATTTTTTCTCTTAAAATAACTGGCAACCTGACCATTTTTCTTGAATCACACTTTACTAACCAGTAACATAATATTTTTCTCATGACTCCCAAGCAGCATAAATGCATATAATCAAGTGAAAAGTGTTTAATTATATTAAATTTTTCTAATGTTAACAACGGAGTTGTAGATATATGATGCTTGTGACATTCTTGATTAACAAAATCTTCATGTGTGTGTTCCCTGAAGTTAGTATTTAAATATACCATCCTATTTTTATAATAAACACCTTTCTGATGACATCTTTCACAACCAAACTCTCCATTGTGCCCCACAGTACATTTAATGTATGAACGGGCTGGTGCATCGCAGGTAAAACAAAGCAAATTAATTGTTACATGAGTATTATCTACACATATTCCATTTACAATCAGATCATTTAGTTCCAATATAAAATCTTTCAAATAATTGCTTAGATTCTTTGGTTTAGTAGAACCGCAATAAAAAGCAACTGGAAATGGAGATATTTTACAATTAGCATTATAGACCCTACATAATATAGGCCAGAGTTGTTTATTACTGCTTTTAAATAGTGGCAGACCATCTATATTAAAAATCAGTTTAATTTCAGAATCTTTTAATAGCAGGTGATTTAAATCTGGTATTTTCAAATATTGATTTAAACTATTTTTAATTCCAAAGTAAACAAACTCTGTATCATCCTGGAAAACAGTCCTCAAACATTTTTTTTTAGTTCTTAATAGTGTTCGGCCATCTACAGGTAAACTAATCGCGGTGAAAACATTTTTAAGTCCCTTTAATAGTGTACTAAGCTGTACCAAATTAACATTATTTTTGGTTGCCCATGATCTTAAAAATTTCTGTAATTTTTTGCTTTGATCAACACAATCATCATTTAACTTAGAAAAAGTTTCAGAATCTAATTTGCCATCAACTACATCGCCGCAGTCGTTTTCATTACAAAACAACTGATAATTACTACAATAATCTAGTCCCACAGAATTAAAATTTGAAAAAGACTGCTGACTAATACTTGGAACTATTTCTGATTCATTTTGTTGACCAATAGTGGCAGACCTTATTTCAGATTCTGAATTTACGGGATTTACATTATTCAATGAACAACGTAACTTCTCGATGTGCTTTTTTTTAAAACGGTATTTTTTACAATATAAAGAATTACGGTGCTTATTATCCATATTACTACTTGGAATACAAATAGACCTAACCTTATTATCAATAGCCGGACAGAAGCACGTAAATAACACTATCACTATAGTGTACACACACACAATCTGAGCGAAAAAATAAACACAACTTGGAATACAGACACAATCACAATAATTCACAAAATATGAACGATGTCTCTGCATGGTAGCTGAACAAACAAAACACAAAACAGAACACACAATGGCTGCTTTGTTTACGGCACACGGTACTATTCGTTTTCATGTGCAACGCATGCTCAGTCAGTACACTACTGTGCCATGTTGACGATATCTGATGAATTTCAATTTAAATCGTAAAAAGCACTAATGGCTTCACGTGTTATGTTCCTTTAAAAATTTTGAGTTACTGAATTTAATGTCTACTGTTTGTAGTGAATATTTCAAATGCAGGTTGGGATTATCACCTCGCAAAATAAAAATAAAAGAAGAGTAAACAATACGTTTATTTGTATTTTACCACCCCAGCGTATATAATAATTATATTCAACCGACAACATTGAACAGAACGTTCTTCATAGGCAAAGAAGGGAGCAAGGAACAAAGATTATACCTCCTATAGGTATAGGTAGTGAGGAAATAAAATTTTGGTTCAAACACAGATCTCATCCAGGTACAAAAACATTAACCTTGAATGTTTTTGTGGGTATTTACCCAAAATGTGGATTTTTCTAAATTAGTAATATAGGTGTATACCATGGAATTAGAAAAAATATATACAATTTATTTAACGAATAATATGAAAATATTAAACAAATATTTTTTATATTCCTACTTCCTGGCCATCGGAAATTATGAGTAGGAATTATTTTCGCAAACGAAATAAACTTAAACGTTCTTTAAAGCAGACATAACATTGTGGTTCAATTAGGTATAACTCTTATATATTTATCATTCTGACAATATTTCTAAAATATTGTTATAATATTAGATCTTGAATATTTTGTATCCATGAAAAAACGAATATTTATTTTAAATGTTATTAATGAAATTAGTTTTCAAATATTTAAGCAATATTTATTAAATATTTCATACAAATATTGTATAATAAATATTTGACAAATATTTGTTTTAGATATCAAATATTTATAAAAGATATAAATATTTCTTTTATATAAAGAAAATATTTAGCAAATATTTGGTGCTATCGGGGGAAGTCAAAAAGTTTCACTTACCTTTAGAAAATTTGCAACTTTTCTACACCAAGGGACTGAACTATGCACGAATACCTACAAAATACACAACTTTATAAAGTACCGATACAATAATTAAGTTTTGTTAGAAACTTACAATTCTAAAACTAAACAAACAATAGCGCTACAAGCTACAAGTTCATCAACATCAAATGACAAAGTCAAAATGTCTGCCATGGGCTAGTGTCGAAAGAGGCGCGTAAAAATTCAATTTTTTACACGCCTTTTATTATGACAAAATCGAGGGTTTCTCCTCCACTGAAATCAATTTCGATACCTAGCCTTGAACTTCAAGTCGCAGTGCTGGGGAGTCGATTATAAAAATTTATTTCAGAAGATTATTGTTTCATAATTAATTCCATTATTTTTCTGGACCGACTCCAAAACAGTTATCAGTTAAGGCTGAAATACAACGGAAGTTTTATGTTTTTAGTTTTAATTTTCAGAATTTTGGATATTTTTTAACGCGAATCTATCATTGCCATTATTATTCTGATCACGCCTCATAAATAATCTTATTGATAAAATTCAAGCTACATTTTTCAATTCTGTTTTGCATCTTGATTTATTTGTAAAATTGATATTCAAAATCCCAAAACTTAAAACTTATTACATAAAACTTCCATTGTGTCTACGGCTTGAGTTGAGATCAAAAACTGCTTATAAATTCAAACCTTTCGTTGATCACAGAATAGTTGAAATAGAAGAACTGACAGACATTTCGAGCTGGCACTGGCTTCCAACAGCAGAAAATGTAGCAGATGATGCAACAAGACCCAAAATTATTGATTGGAGTCCAAAAAGCAGATACGTAAATGGTCCAAGTTTCCTCAAAACGCCTGAAAATCAATGGTTCAAACAAGAAACACTCGAAACAGACGTTACTGAAATGAAAAGAGAATGTATTGCTGTAACGCTACAAGTACAAGAATGTGATTTTCTAACAGACATCAGAAGATTTTCGTCTTGGTTTAGATTGATCATAAGAACAACAACATGGTTACTGAGAGTTTTGCACATCATGAAAAGGATATCAAACCCAGACAAATTACCTGAAGATATTAATAAAGCTGAAAAAGTGTGGATAAAGAATATACACGAAAAATATTGAAAATTTGAGGAAAAATAAACATCTGGCAAAATAGAGTAAGTTATATACTCTCTCGCCAATCTTAGATAATGATGGAATTTTGAGAGTTCGAGGAAGAATATCAGCATCTTCTTCATCAGATGAAGACACAAAATTTCCCATAATACTAGACAAGAAAAATCGTAAAAATCTTCTAGTGCATCATTACCACATGAAAGCTGGCCATAATAATCAAAACTACGTTGCAAATGAGCTTAGACAAAAATTACACATTTTAGACTGAGAGCTGCTGTAAGAAGTTGCTGGGTATCCTGTCAACACTGCAAGAATCGTAAAGCAGTTCCAATTGTTCAGAAATGGCACCTCTGCCACCCTACAGACTTGAAAGTTTTATAAGACCATTTTCGAGTATGGATTTTTTTTGGCCCTTTAAGTGTCACCATAGGAAGAAGGAAAGAAAAGCGATATGGCGTGCTTTTCACATTCCTCAGTACAAGAGCAGTTCATTTAGAATTGGCAGCATCACTTTCTACAGATCCGGCTCGAAGGACCAGAATTGTTGAAGCAAAGGCTTCTTTCATTTGATAAATACTCAAATCTGTCCGAAAAGAGATTTATTTAATTTTTCAATTGTAATACAATGACTTTTTACAATTAGTTGTCAACTTCTTTTGTTTTTATTTATTTTAATCCCCGTTAACATTCAAAGTAGAAAATATACAAAGTATCGAAAACATAATAAAAACTGAACAATTCTATAACAGTGCTTTTACTTCAGGATTGACCTACAATTAATAGGATTACCATAACTATATTCCTAATAATACGACTTATCAGAAGAGCCAACTGTATAAAACAAAACGAATTCCGCTTTAAAGGATGCTTTATCTAACAGGAGGTTGAAAAAAACACTTCATCATAAAGCTGACTTCAAATAATTGAGTCTTCATGATGTTGATTGTCATATTGTCAAAACCTGCCAATTTATACGTCTATGCATCAATACCAGCAAGAAAATTATTACCCAAACGTTTCGACTTCGTATACCTGTTTACCCGGCCGTAATTCTTGATAGTGGGGTTTTCTTATAGAACACCATAAACCCCTGGAAGGGTCCAACAACCAAAATTACCCACACTATATCTATTCCTTCCAAGTATGCCACTCACACGGGATGGTTGGCGCTGCGTGAATTAATCCATTGACAGTACCTGACTCATCTCATACAGATGTCATTTCTATACTAAACGAGGCCGGAGTCCCATGCATCCGTTTATCCGACGGTACGATGATACGAAACTGTTTCTATTGGTCGAAATTCAAATATGGACAGATAAAATCGATGATTCGAAAGTGTTCATAATGGTCGAAATTCAAATTTTATCTGTCCATCTTCGAATTTAGACAAATAGAAACACTTTCGCATCATCGTACTGTCGGATAAACGGATGCATGGCCCTAATTTCCCATCCAAATATTCCAATGAAGTAACAAATATCTGACAGAAAACAAATAGCGATATTTTGCCATTGAACACACAGGGGTAACTGAATGTTCGTATGGGAAAGCAGTAGTGTTCTGTCAGATATTTGCCACACAAGTGTTCGAAACTAGTTATTTCAATAATCATTAAAAACATTACAATATTCTTTCAACAGATAAAACTGTCGCGTTGAAAAATGCATGAAATTCAAAACTTGAAATTAAATGTTCAAGGTAGTATTTTATTCCAAATTCAGGACCAATATCAAACCAAATTTTCATAATATATTACAAACTAAAGATGTGCTTTTTCGACAGAATATTTATTTTTGGATGATTTAACCACACTGAAAAGATTTTACGAAAACGAATGGTAAAATAAGAAAGCCTAAACAAGCTTGATGATATAAGCAAAATTGATAGATTTCAGTAGAAGTGGTGATTTTTTTTACTTTGTCACGAACTTTCGCAACTTGAACTTATGGAATATTTAAAGAAACAGTAGGGAATAACAACACGCATCCAGTTGATTGAATCGATTCGAAAAAATGTTTGCCATGTTTATTAGAGCATGGCGAGTTAAGAAATTAAATGTAAGTTCCAAATTGGTTCCAAAGTATATTTTACAGATTTTAAGTAGTAGGTACTCACTTTTCCGTATTAGACATAAATGTATTATTGTGTTCATCTCTCTGAATTTTTTCCACACAAAAACGGATTATGGTCAACTTATTTAGGAAAATAATATAAAATACAGAAAAATAAAGAAACGAACATCATTAATAGTTAATGATATTGCACCACGAAATTTTTGATTCTGCCACAACTATTTTGACTTTCATACGGTATTTACATTATTTAAAAAAAATAACACATTTTGTGTGGTGTTAATTTTCCAAAAATTTGGTCTTTCACTTCGAGTGTGGAAACTATATTGCTTTAGAATGATATTTAAAAAGTTTATTGACATCCCGTCAAATTCAATCAACAACAATCACAATCACTAGGAGAGTTCGGTAATTCCATCCGTGATGCGACGGATTTTTTCGTCACGTGACCTCGGATTGGACGAATTATATGAATAAACGAACGCTGAACACTCATCGCTATCCTGTCAAATCTAAGAGACAAGTGTCGAAAATATTCAAAATATTTGTTTGTTGTTATTTGCTGTTCAGAATCAAACAGTTCCAGCTCCTGCATTATTTTCATGAAGTCAAAAAGCCAAAAAATTATCCAATCTGAACAAATAAACAATATCCAACCATCTTGGTCCAATACAACCTCACAAATTCAGATTAATCGCAGGCCTCGGTCAAATCACTTCGAGCGAATAGATCTTCCTCTGATCGATCTGATTTCGCTGTCCGAATGATCGGGATTTAACTCAGACACATCCGATTGCAACAAACGAACGATACGGTATAGATCTGAGTGGTCCGATGTAAATACCGAACGCGACTACTATATGTCCCTGGAATATTGACATGAGGACGAGGCGCCATCTCTGGATCCGATTACAGAAATAGACCACTATTTCGTTAGTTTTGTCTCAAAAAAAATCTAAAGAAAATCTAATTAGTCGACTCACCAGGGTTTTTAGGCATCACACACGCCAAAAAAACTGGGTTTTACTCCCGCCCCATATTCAACTCCCTCAAAATTCCGACATCTTAGCCTGTAAATGTTGAAAATATTCGTTTATACACAACCTGCATAAAAAATAAAGTATGCAATTTCAGGCTGGAGGTTTGCACTTCACATTTCTGTTATTGAACTCACAAGAACTACTCCAAAATGTGTTATATTTTAAAAAATTCAGAGGCTGTCCAAAAACTCATTCTTTTTGAACGATAAATAATTTTGTCGAACCACGGGATTTTTAGAAACCCCTGAACATCCGAAAGGAAAGAAGGTGAATTCATCTGTTCATTCCATATCCATATATACAACATAGTCCAGGATCATCGAGCCATAGGCGAAAATAGCGAAGCGCCATCTAATAATTTTTCCAGGAATTACTGTGAGGGTGAACAACAAATAATTGACCATTGTTTGCTGTGTAACGACTTGTTTATATTTCTCAGTTTTTTACTATTTATGATCAGATGAACAACTAAAAGTGATTAAAATAGACTATTTGTGAACTATAGTGTTTGGCTGTTTGGTGTTGGTGAATATTAAGAAGCAGAATATCCATAAAACTCTACCTACCAAATCGCGGAAATGTTGTTCTGTACCCCAGTGTTATTCCTCTTATTGCACAATTTCCCTCTTGGTGATAAAAAGCTGTGTCTCAAATGGAAGACAGTCCTTAAGATTAGAAAATCTATCACAAAAAATATGAATGTTTGCAGTCTCCAATTCCGAGAACAGGACTATTGTTTTATTCATTCTATTATCGAAATATCGAAAGACTCAGCCGAATGTTGATAGGAGTTGAAGAAAGTGGTAAAATAGGTTGAAGATATTTCTAATGTCAATAAATTATTTGCAACATGAAAATTAGGTTCAAGTTTCTTGTACGTTCAAAACATTTTTGAGATTATGGTATTTGTTTGCCTTGTTTCTTTGAAAACATTACTTTGCTTATTCAAAAGAGCTTATTATATATTCATAAAAATGTGATTTAGTATTATCTGAGATTTTAGGGTGAAAAAAGAAGGATATCACTTAGGTCCACTTGTACTAGTGGCATCTTTACATTTTTCACCCAAATAGTGTCTCATAATTCCATACCTCATACCATCAAGCCAGGGATGATTTCAATAATACTAATAATTTCAATAAACAATAATCTCAATGCTACAAAATCCACCAAATTCAAAAATTTCTTATAAAAACACCGTTTATTTAAATTTCAATGCGGTAAAGAGTTCGTTGTTCACCCTCATCGGTAGACATATTGGTTTTTTCAGCGACATCTAGCGGTTTCCTTTTTTCGCTTGTAATATCTAATGCCTAGTTCACATGCTGGCTTTTCGCTTCATGGCTTATAGCGTATTGTGATCTCATTGGCCGAAATATCTGAAAGCGCTTTTCAAGGTCATAAGCCAAAAGTCGATTACAGTCCGACTTTTTGCGGAAAAAAACTACGAAAGTTTATAGTTATAGGTTAGAAAGCAAAGCGATGTCATAAAATTGATGAAAAAAGTGTTCTGAAATGCTTTGTGTTTATTTGGGGAGTGTAAAACAACGGCATTTCCCTTTTAATCTCAGATACTCGTGCTCTTACCAATTCGAAAGTTGTAGGCTGTTAACGTAAGAGCAAGTTTTAGTTTATCGGGGAATTGCTTTTCTCACAACATTTAATTTCTATATAAACGGATTGATGAGGCTGAGAATATATGTGAATCGAGTTTGGTCCATTTTGAAATAGTTCCTAAAGTTTTCTTCATTATTTATCAATCTCAAGATCACTATATTGAGTTGTCACCAAAACCTTGAGTTTTCTTAATTTTCTCAAGAAGGATTGGGATCACTCAGATCCTTCGATTCTTTTTTTCTATGTATTTTATAAATATAATACAATGCCGTAGCTTGAATAGTTTTTTCTCAGAAAGAACATATAATTCAAATCATGTAAACTAGGTGTATTTGAAACTTCTTCCAATTCCTTAGAGCGGCTTTACATTATGCAATTTTCATGCAATTTTTGTGCAATGCAAGACTAAATTTTACATTGCGTTTGCGCCCATGCAAGTTTCGTGCAAGCCCAAAAAATTTCGACTGGTTGAAATTTTCACGCAATTCGTGAGCAATTCTAGTGAGTTTTCTGGTGAGAAATTCAATGCCAATAGCACACTAAAGTACCTGTAGATATTGTTTTTCGAATGTCTCCTAACCTTCAACTCCAACTTAAAAAATAAATAGAAAATTTGTCACAAGCGTTAGTGATAGGTGGAATGTAATTTTTCGAATTTCAGTAAAGTACAAACCAACAAAATATCAAAATATTTTATTGAGGTTAGATTTTCTCGAAATATACTATGTTGGTATAAACTGCTGGAACACATCAATAATTGCATAAATGTAAGACACAATTTCTAAATTGCCTTGCAATACCTGTCTTGTATTGCAAATGCATTGCATACATGTAAAGCCGCTCTTAGAAAATATATCTCTCCACCGACAGGATAGTAAGCATGGCCTATGGCTTTTTTGACATTGTTCATGTGAACAGTGCGCTCGTTTTTTTCAAGCTTTCAGCGATAGGCGAAAGCTGTCATGTGAATGCGGCATAAGCCAACAATGGCCACACTTTTGAAGCAGTTTTCTCAGTATGATGTCAGCCCTGGGAATCCGAACTTTCGATTCGATCACGAACGATCAACGATTCGAACTTCAGACGACAAGAAGTAATCGTCGGGTATTCTCGGTACTTTATGAAAATGGAGGTAACATGATCGTAGATCGTAGAAAATAAAAAGAAATTAAAAAAAAAATGAATTAGCATTAACGTCTGTAATTGAATTTAAAATCTAGAATAAGTTTTTGGCATAGCAAACGGAAAGATGAAAATTATAAGTGAATTAAAAAAATGTGGACAAACCGAACTCAGGACCTCTTGGTTTGATTGGAAATTTCCTGTAATACCTATACCTAAATGACATTCTTGGACGATTCGACTGTAATAATTGATTCCCAATAAAATCGTCGGGTGATTTCGGTACTCGATCACTCAACACAATAAAATGAACATGGAACGGGAAGATGATGAATTAAACCGCATTAAACATAAAATTCTGAATTGATAATTGACATATATTCTCGATATTCTCAATATATTTTATTCAATCTGCTAGTTTTTTGTGATTTTAAATTTAAATTATTAGTTGAAGGAGTCCAGAGTATTGATTGAACATTTTATTCTGTGAAGGAAATTCATTTCTTGAATGTTTGTTTTTGCGCTTAATTCTACCTTGTATAGGTAGGTACCTTAGGCAAAGAATATCTACATATATTCTTTGCCTAAGGTGTCCTTGAATCTAAACAAGAGTAACAAGAGGAGAGGTATTGTACTGAAATTGCAAATAATGTATTAAAACTATAAAATAAATGCAAGTTTCTTACAACTTTCATATACCTTACCTACTCTGCAAGTTTGCTGTAAGAAATTTGTAATCACTGCGCATACCTGTAGGATGCTATAAATTAAATGTTCTATAGCTATTTTTATTCAGAAAACATAAGCAAGTTATATTAGGGGCAAGTTTTCATGATAGGTAGAGGTGTACCTCTACCAATGCCAAATAACGTTGAAAAGATAATCGTGACCGTTGTTTATTGTATAAGAAGTCGAAATGCATTTATAGAAGGTTTGGAAATTTCCGGTTGTCTTGAATTTCACTGAATTTGTTAGACAAATTGCCTGACTATTTCTGTAATCATTCATCCGCTGTTTTTGGAGCATTTAAAAAATAAAGAAATTTGTAATCGCAATAGGTAACCTATATATACCATTGTTTAAATATTATTTAAACAATGCCTACACCTCTATATAATACTTTTGAAGTAGCCTCTTCTTTCATTGCAGTGTATAAATTATATTACTGGCATAAAATTTGATATTCCAGTAAGCCGGGATAGGTACCTATACCTAACTAGATAGGTATAATACTCTATAATAATATTAATAATTATTGTACTGCAGTTATCTACACACACACACTACTCCTATTATTATCATTATAAGATGTATCTTTAATTGTTAATGTATATCTTTGTTAGGAATCCATTCTCGCATAGTGTAGGTTCCAGTAATTCTGTTGCTTTTTCTGTTGAAATTGAATTCAAAGGAATACGTACATTTGGTGCATATTTATTTGTATATCATTATAGGTACCTACATCCTATTCTTTGAACTCGTTAATAATATTAATATTCCCAAAAAATATTGCAACAGTTGTAATGGTACATTGTAATAATAATAAAACAATTGTTAATGTTTCCATCATCCGGCTGTACCTTTACGAGCACAACCCTCAGAAATCTTCGAATCAATTCTCCATTTTTTTCAACAGGGTAATCTATTCGCCACTTAGCTATGCCCTTTTCCCCATGAAATTCATTATCAACTTCCAGTAAACTTCTGAAAGCCATTCTGAATGAAAAATCCCTAATGCAGAATTGGACGGTGTTTTGCAACAACCGTCTAACCCACAATTTATTTACAATTGAGTATTCCATGTTAAACTGTCTATTATGAACCATACTACAATATATGCTAGGAATCGCACGTTAAAAGGTAAGACCTCGTTAATCCTTGGCTAGATGGTCTTACCTTTTAACGTGCGATTCCTAGCACATATGGTTCATAATAGACAGTTTAACATGGAATACTCAATTGTAAATAAATTGTGGGTTAGACGGTTGTTGCAAAACACCGTTCAATTATGGATCATAGGTAAATAACGGGATGGAAACAAATACACAAGCAATAATGACCACTATTAAAAAGAGCAACACATATATCAGACCAAGATAGATATACTGACGACAAGAAAATAGTTATCGTCAACTAATCGTAAAATGTAGGCAATTTCAAGATGCATAGAAACCCTGGTGTGATCACTTATACCTGTGATACCGACATACAAAAGTGTTGATACTTGATTCATGTTATTTTTATTGCATTGGTACCGTTTCACTTCTTTAGCACAGATGGCGGCAAAATTATAGATTAATGTTATCATTGACGATTGACGGTTGGACAAGCGACAAGTGTCATGTCAACATTCAAAAACAATCGAATGACAAATCAAGGCACCGTGGAATGTTAGAAACTTGGCTATTTTCGACTTCTGCGCCATCCATCGACGAATGAAGCCAACGGTATCAATGCAATTACAGTATCAACAACTTTGGTAGAAACAAAATCGAATCTATGATCGCACCAGGGTTTCTATGCATCTTGGGCAATTTGCAACACATTTACGATCGTCATATTGCCTCGGAACCATCAAAATCGTCTAGACGACACCATTGAGGCCTAATCGTCACTTCGGAATCCACTTTTCGTCAACTAATCGTCAAAATGTAGGCTATTTGCAACACATATACGATCGGCGTATAGGCTCGGAGGTGCTATTTTCAAATCGTTCAGTTTTAGTTCGCATGCGAATAAAGACAGACAGACATACATATTTCGTGTGTGTTGGTATGAAACGAATAATCCAATTCACATACGAAACGGTTTGAAAATTGCACCCCGGAATCGTCAAATTCGTGAAAACGACACGATTCATGATCGATCGTGACTTCGGAATCCCGGCCCAGTTCAGATCATGAGCTGCGAGCATAGTATCTCGAATCCGGTTTCCGGCTTAGTATAGATATGTCAAACCCTATACTGTCATGCGAAGTTTTTTGTTCTTGCTGTGAAAATTTGAGTTTATTTAAGAGAAATTTCACGGTAAAAGACACTAATTGAGATTATAGATCCGTCCGTCTGAAAGTGAGTAGAAATTCATTTCAGAGAAGACAAGACATCAAACATTCTTAGAGTGGATTGGAGTTGTATTGAATGCTGTGGTACCTATGAAATTATTATTGCTTATCTTTTACATAAAGGAGGGGGGAAATGTGTCAGGGTATTGAATTATTCTGGCAAAGAACAAGGGTGTTATCAAGTGCATATACCACAATTTTCTCTCATAAAAAAGTGATATTCCATTTGAATTTGTTATGTAGAAGTTTTTCCTAAAGGAATTATTTGAGTTGATATAACTAAAAGTCATACGAATATTCTTTCCTCAGGGGTATTTGAATAAAAAATAATGGAATCTTACATATTGTCATGCATTGATCTTTTCTGAAGTAAACGTAAGTATATTAGATGTGAGCCAACAAATCTGTTCTCAGGATTTTGAAATTTGTTCATGCAGAATTGAGAGTACGTACACAAATCATTGGGATTTTTTCGTCCCAGAACAATTTTATGAATAAATACGTTTTCAAAATATTTTCATGACTACTAATAATATAATTTTTTAGAGTTGTTTCATAGAATGTTATATAGTGTAACGATTTCGAGACCGGCCCTGATCTAATTAATTATGCACCCTCGATCAGCTACAACTGCATATCTGCTGGCGTACGGATCGCCGAGAACAAGCTGGAATAAATCGATTGTTCGATACTATTCGAAGAGCCATCTAGATGAAATGTTCTATACTCCAGAATAATCGAGAGAGGCTTGCGACTATATAACCGCTGGAGGACAGTCAGAATTCAGAGTTAGTTACAGTTCCAGAGTTCGCATACAGATAGAGACTGACACCGTAGAAATAAAATAGTGAAGTAATGTTTTAGTGAATAATTGTTGTAAATAGTGTTTTAAATAAATTAGGAAAATTAGTTGGTGCAGTTTTACTACATTTGTTGTCAGAAGTCGGATGTTTAAAATAAATAAGTGTTCGTCGCGTTGAAAAACTGATAGACGTTTATCGCGCCTAATAGACAGTTAGTGAGTGACCCGTTGAACATTTGAGTGCAAAGTGGACAGTTTTTCGCGTCGCGGGACAATAAACTGAAAACTGTGTGTGAAATAAATAATAGACTGATATCTCGGTAAAGACAATAAGAGACAAAATGTTTCCAAGAAGAGTTCACCTAGTTGACCTTAAAGTTAGTGAATTAAAGCAAGAGGTAGAGGAGCGTGAGTTAGAAACAACTGGAAAGAAGGCCGTACTCCAGAAAAGACTTGCAGATGGACTGATTGAAGAAGGAGAAGACCCCGAAACATTTTTGTTCGTAGTTTCTGGAATCGATATGAGTGCTATAATGAACAAACTCGAGGAAACTACGAATAGTTTGAAGGAGGAACTTCTACAAAATTCCGTAAGTCTGGAAGATAAATTTCTTCAAAATTCAAAGAGTCTGGAGGAAAAGCTTCTAGAAAATTCTGTCAGCCTGAAAGAGGAACTTATAGAAAATTCGAATTGTCTAGAAGTGAAACTTCAAGAAAAGCTTCAAGAGAATTCGAAAATCCTAGAAGAAAAGCTTGAAGAAAATTCGAAAAATCTAGAAGTGAAGCTTCTGAAAAATTCGGAGAATTTGAGAGAAGAGCTTCTGGAAAATTCAAATGGTCTGAGGGAGGAGCTTCTAGAAAATTCGAAGAGTTTGAAAGAAGTTTGCGGTGTGGTGAATCGGTTGGAAGGAAGAATGGGAACTGTTGAAACAGAGATGGAGAAAATCAAAGATGACATGGAGGAAGAAATGAAAAAAATTAAGGAAACGCTCCACGATGAGATAAAAGGCGGAATCGAGACAGAAATCGGCAGAATAAAGGAAACAATCGGTAAGCTGGAAAAGCGAATGAATTCTGCGCACACCCCAGAAATTTACAACAAAAACCTAATGCTGGACCTGAGTATGAACTTGGAGGAAGTTCAAAAAGACATCAAAGATTTCAAGGTCAGTACGGAACCAGGAAAGCTCTCATTGAAACCGCCTCAGTTCGACGGAAATACTCCATGGTCAAACTACCACCGACAATTCAAAGCTGCTGCCAAAGCAAATGGATGGAATGCTGGGGAAAAAGCTTTAGCATTGACACTGACATTGCGTGGCGAAGCAACAAATATTTTACAAACGCTCACCGCCCAACAACAGGAAGACTATGAACAGCTGGTAA
The DNA here is from genome assembly GCA_958502065.1 of Chrysolina americana. NCBI lineage: Eukaryota > Metazoa > Arthropoda > Insecta > Coleoptera > Chrysomelidae > Chrysolina > Chrysolina americana. The sequence goes on from OY293419.1 coordinate 39,626,175, forward strand.
AACACTTGGATCTTCGCTGTGGCCAAGCCCACCTTGAACACGTATATCACTCACAGCTGAAGAACCGATGCCAGAAATCAAGCGAATCGTTGCAAGAATTTGAAGTGGATATTGCACGCTTGGTTCGTCTTGCGTACCCAGCTACACCGGAAAATGTAATGGAGCGACTAGCGGTCCAGGCATTTTTGGATGGACTTCGTGACCAGGAAACCCGGCAAGCCCTAACACTAGCTCGCCCCGCACATCTCGTGGATGCATTGGCACGCGCTCTGGAATTCGAAGCAGCAAATCAATCCTGCAAAAGCCAGAGTAGAGTCCGGATGATCGAGGAAGACCGACAGGAGCCTACTAATATGGAAGCTGTGATGCGAAAAGTGCTGAAGGAAGTTGTGCCTGAGAGAAGACTGATACGATGCCGAAATTGTAGAGAACTTGGGCACGTGCGTAGCAAATGTCCGACATTGAAAAAAATCGATATCAACGATGAAGGTCAAGAAGGAGCAATCGTCAGCCCGTACCCAACAAGCCCCAGTTAACAATGCATATGTTGCTGTACTTCAAAGACAAGACAAAGGAGTCTTCGTAGACGGTCTCATTAACAACGAGCCTCGCACCATGCTCCTTGATACGGGTGTGACTAGGACAATCCTTGGACCTACATTTGCCAAAACACCGCCAAGAATCGAATCGTCGAATTGGAAGCTACGCAGAGCAACAGGAGAGCCGGCAACTGTGTATGGTGAAATTTCAATTGAACTGACTTTGGGCAGCACTACAGTGAAACACCGGGCTCTAGTGGCGGATATCGAGGACGAGGTAATAATTGGAATGGACATCATGAATTCTAGAGGATTCGAGCTGAATTTTAAAGACGGCGTCCTTCGTGTGAACGGAGAAGAGCTGGTACTTCATGGGAGAAATGACGAAATGGTTCGAGTTCTGCTGGCTGAAGACGTAAGCGTACCGGAGAGGGCTGAAACCATTTTGGAGGCTCGCCTGGATGGAGGTGCGAGCAGTGGAAACGTGGTGATGTTCGAGCCCAAGCTACATGATGAGAAAATTGGACGAGGAATTGCACTAGGAAAAACCTTGTTGCGTGCTGATAAATTTGTGCCAGTAAGGGTAATGAATGTCAATTATTACCCGGTGACCTTGAAGAAGGGAACGATTTTGGGGCACTGCTCGTCAATTTCCTCTGTAATCAGGAGTGTACGTGGCACTGTTAGCCAAGCCAGTAACATGCCAGCAGAATTGGAGAAGTTGGTTGCTATCTCGTCCAAGGACATGGGGCCAGCACAGAAGCCTAAACTGAGAGAACTAGTCAGGAAGTATCAGGACATCTTCGATACCGGAGTAGGCAGAGGCGGTAGAACAAAGGTGGTTCAGCACAAGATAGATACTGGAAATGCCCGACCAATCAGACAATCAGCCAGAAGACTTCCTATCGCCAAAAAGGAGGAGGCTGACAAAATAGTCTGCGACATGGAGAAAGACGGAGTCATCGAGCCATCCGACAGTCCCTGGTCCTCTCCAGTCGTGTTGGTGAAGAAGAAAGATGGATCAACACGGTTTTGCGTAGACTACCGTCAACTAAACAACGTGACGAAAAAGGACAGCTACCCTCTCCCAAGGATAGACGACACGCTAGACACGCTGGCTGGATCTACGATTTTCTCGACCTTAGATTTGAAGAGCGGATACTGGCAGGTAGAACTGGCCCAGGAAGATCGAGAAAAGACAGCTTTTACTATCGGCTCCGGATTATGGCAGTTTACAGTTATGCCATTCGGCCTCTGCAATGCTCCAGCCACGTTCTAAAGATTGATGGAGACGGTTTTGAAAGGACTATCATGGAAGACGTGTCTGGTGTATCTCGACGACATTATTGTGGTTGGCAGATCGTTCGAGGACCATGTAAAAAACTTGGAAGAGGTATTTCAGCGACTGAGAAGCTCCGGACTGAAACTGAGCCCCAAGAAATGTCATCTGTTTCAAAAAGAAGTACGTTATCTCGGCCACGTTGTCTCTGGGAAAGGAGTGGCAGTAGATGAGCAGAAGATCAAAGCTGTTAAGGAATGGCCCGTTCCGAAAGACAAACACCAGCTTCGAAGTTTTCTTGGCTTGTGCACTTACTATCGCCGATACGTGCTGGGATTTGCTAACATCGCAAAACCACTGACCAGGCTCACGGAAGGACAAACAAAGTTCCAGTGGTCAGATGAATGCCAAGATTCATTCAGGAAGTTGAAAGGAGCTTTGATCAACGCACCAATCCTGAGCTACCCCCTTCCAGACGGGAAATTCATTTTGGACACGGACGCCAGTAACGTGGGACTTGGAGCTGTCCTGTCTCAGATCCAAGAAGGGCAAGAGAAGGTCATCGGTTACTTCAGCAAGACCCTCAGTAAACCGGAGCGGAATTACTGTGTCAGCAAATAAAATAAAATAAAATAAATAAACTGTTGGCTGTTGTCAAGGGAGTTGAGCACTTCTACAAGTACGTGTATGGACGAAGATTCCTACTGAGAACTGACCATGCAGCTCTCAAATGGCTCCTACAGTTTAAGAATCCCGAGGGTCAAGTGGCACGCTGGATTGAGAGGCTCCAGGAATTCGACTTTGAGATCGAACATCGGGCGGGGACCAGCCATAAGAATGCGAATGCCCTATCGCGAAGACCATGTCCAGACGACTGTTCGCACTGCCGACGAACAGAGGAAAAGGAGTCGACACTCTGCAGAACCACGGCGGTCGATGATAACTGGAATGATCACAAGATCCAGAAAGACCAAGAGAAAGATCCAGACCTTGGTTTAGTCATTGTTGAGAGTTCGCTAAAAACCGCCTAGATGTAAGTTGGCAGCAACGGTAACAACACTGTAATTTCACACGTCAACAGAAAGAAAATAGCGCGCACACTACTCTAAAAATATATGTAATGGGGATATGTATGTATTGTTCAAGTCCGTAAAATAAAAGCAGATATAAAGTACAACAGGATCTTATTCCCAAAAACATACAAATCAGAAGGTAGAAGAAAGTATTAAGTTCATATAAAACAAAAGGTTATGGGCCCAGGTAAAAGGGATTCCAAGGATTGAAAAGATACAAATAATCAAGGTTAGAAAATGAACATGTCTCAAGGAAAATATAACATCGAAGTTTTGTCGAATGATAATTACCTGAACTGGAAGTTCCGAATGCAGATGATATTGGCGGAAAATGGGGTAAGCGATTACGTAGAAAAATCCATTGATACTACGAACTTCAGTGAAGCTGAGAAAACAAATTTCAACAAATGTGATAACAAAGCCAAGTCATTAATTGTTCAGTGTGTTTCTGATGCACATATTGAAACACTGAGAGACAAAAAGACAGCATATTTGATGTGGAATGTATTAGAAGACAAGTTTCAGAAGAAGGGCTTACCCGGCCAATTATACTTGAAAAGGAAAATGCTCTCTATGAAATTGAAAGAAGGAGAGTCGCTTGAATTGTTCCTGACTAAATTTGAAGAGATCATGAGGCAATTGAAGGCAACGGGAGTTCAGGTAGATGAAAAGGACACAGTATGTAACCTATTGATGGCACTTCCAAAGTCTTATGAAACGGTAGTAACTGTCATTGAAAATCTCGAACCTGCTATGTTAACATATGAAAATGTCAAAGGGAAATTGCTGGCCGAAGAAGAGAAGAAAAGATTAGGAAGAAGGAACACAGATACGGTGGTTAACGCAGCAGCTTTCAGTGTTGAGAGAACATGCTACAGGTGTGGGAAACCAGGACATTTCAAAAGGGAATGTAGGTCCAGGCAAAATGGCAATTCAAATAGAGGAATGGCAAGCTATCAAGGAAATATGGGAAATTTTGAAAATAGAGGCGTCCACAGGGATTCACAAAGAAATGGAAATTTCCAAAGACAAGGTTTTCAAGGACATCGGGGTTCCCAAAACTTTACTGAAAGTAGAAGAGGATATGTTAGAAGTAACCATGCAGGAGGAAGAGGACAAAGTAGGCAATACACAGAAAGTAGTAGTTTCACAGGAGGAAGAGGACAAAGTAGGCAGTTCACAGAAAGTAGTAATTACACAGAACAAGGCGAAAATGATAACGAGGTATGTGAGGAGGCAAGAGTCTCCTTCTTAGGTGAAAGTGAGGTATGTTATTCAAACTTTCAAAATAACGATATATCTTTTTATATAGACTCAGGGTGCACTGATCATTTGATCAATGACGAAAAAGTATTTTCTGAAATTATGATGTTGAAAGATCCTATCAAGATAGCCATTGCAAAAAATGATAATTTTCTATTTGCTACTGGAATTGGAAATGTAAATATTATCAGTTGGGTAGATCAAAGAAAAGTTCAATGTACAATTAAGAATGCTTTACTGGTACCTAATTTAAGGAAAAACTTATTAAGTGTTAAAAGATTAGAAATGTCAGGGATAAAAATAGTGTTTGAAGATGGATTTGTAAAATTTATAAATAGTACAGGCATTATAGGTATAGGGAGAAGAAATAATTTATATGAAATACATTTCGATATCGTACAAAATGAGTGTCAAAATGTAGAAATTGAAACAAACAGCCTTACTTTATGGCATAAAAGATATGCCCACTTAAATTTCACGGGTCTCAAAAAGGTAATTAAAAATAAGATAGTCGAAGGCATAGAAAATGTTCGAGTTTCCAATATTGAATTCTGTGAACCTTGTACTGCTGGTAAAATGTCCAGAAAACCATTTGGAACTAGACATAAAAGTGGAAAATTATTAGAAATCATCCACAGTGATATATGCGGGCCAATAACACCAATTGCACATGATGGAAGTAAGTATTTCATTACTTTCATTGATGACTTTTCATGTTTTACCGTAGTTTATTTATTGAAGCATAAAAGTGAAGCTTTCGAAAAATTCAAAGAATTCTTCTCAATGACTAAATCAATGTTTGGTTTTGCAATATCGAAATTACGTTGTGATAATGGGGGTGAATATATATCAGGGAACATGAGAGAATTTTGTAGGGAAAAAGGGGTTATCATAGATTATACCGTACCGTATACTCCCCAACAGAACGGCAAGGCAGAAAGAAAAAATAGAAGTTTAGTTGAAAGAGCAAGGGCCATTATCTTAGAATCAGGGGTTCCGAAACAATTGTGGGGTGAAGCAATTTTACACACGAACTATGTTATAAACAGGGGACCAACAGAATTATTGGAAAATAATACACCTGCTGAATTATGGTATAAAGTAAAACCAGATGTAAGTCATTTCAGGATATTTGGGAGCACAGCATATAGTCTTGTGAGAAAAGAAACTAGAGACAAATTTGATTCAAAGGTTATGAAGTGTGTTTTAGTGGGATATGCTCCAACAGGGTATAGATTGTGGGATATAGAAAAGGGGAAAGTTATAGTATCAAGGGATGTTAAATTTGATGAAAATAATTTATGGTATAAAAATAATAATAAAAATGAAGTAGAGGTTCATGTGAAAAGGGAAGAAATCAAAGGGGACATATTAAATGAAAACGATAAATCTATTCAAATTGATGATGGGAATTTGGTGGAGGACTTGATCAGAACAAATGAAAATAAAAGGCAAATAAAGCCCCATCCTAAATATGATGATTATGAATTATATATGGCATTTGACGCAATGAGGTTCATTGATGATGTGCCTAAGGATTATAATGATTTACAAAACCGGGAAAACAGAGATAAGTGGGAATCTGCTATGAATAGGGAATTGAACTCTATAAATAAAAATAACACGTGGGAAATAGTCAATCAACCAAAGGATAGAAAAATATTAGACACGAAATGGGTATATACATTGAAATCATCAGAGGAAAGGGAAGAAAATAAATATAAGGCCAGACTGGTTGTAAGGGGTTTTGCACAGGAAGGGACTATGGATTTTAATGAAATTTATTCGCCAGTTGCTAAGATGACAACTATAAGAGTACTATTGGGCATAGGAAATCAATTTGGATATTATTTCAGACAATTAGATGTTAAAACTGCTTTTCTTAATGCAGAGTTAAATGATGATGTCTATATTTATTCACCTATGGGTTTCAGTGTTGATTATGGAAAAGTATTAAAGTTAAAGAAATCATTGTACGGATTGAAACAATCGTCAAAATGTTGGAACAATGCAATCAATCAATTCCTAATTGATATAGGGTTCACTAGATCAGAAAATGATTATTGTTTGTACGTGTTTTGTAATGAAAGAAAAAGGATTTACTTACTTCTATATGTAGACGATATTTTGATTGTTGGAGGAGACTTACAAGATATCAACGATGTTGTTAAAAAATTGATGAAAAAATTTGAAATCAAGGATAAAGGAGAACTCAAGCATTTTCTAGGCATCGAAATTAATTATCATAGGCAACAAGGTATACTAGATTTAAGTCAATCAAAATATATTCAAAAAATACTTACCAAATTCAATATGAACGATTGTAAAGGTACCGATCTACCTATAGATCCAAAATTGAAAATATCTATTAATAATGAGGATACTCTAACTGAAAAACCTGTAAGACAACTGATTGGTAGTTTAATGTATTTGATGCTGGGGACTCGTCCTGATATTTGTTTTTCTTTGAACTATTTTAGCAGATACCAGGATAAAGCTACTGACCAAATATGGATACATTTGAAACGAATACTTAGATATTTAAATAAAACAAAGAACATTACATTAGAATTCCGAAGAAATAATAATCTTGATCTGAAATGTTTCGTAGACTCCGATTGGGGTAATGATTTAAATGACAGGAAATCAGTCACAGGGTTTTTATTCAAATTGTTTGGCAATACAATCCATTGGGTAACAAAGAAACAAAATTGTGTAACGCTTTCTACAACAGAAGCAGAATTAGTTGCTTTGTGTAGCTCTGTAAGTGAAGGCATATGGTTAAAGAAACTTTTACTAGATTTTGATATTGATGTAAGTAAAATTATTTATTACGAAGACAATCAAGGCTGTATAGCTATAATCAAAAACCCAGGTAATAATCGTAGGGTGAAACACATAGATTTAAAATATAAATTTGTATGTGAACATCTGGAAAAGAAACACATTGTAATTGAATATATTGAAACTGTTCTGCAAGAAGCAGACATCTTGACAAAAGGCTTGCAAGGTGCTTCTTTCTCAAGATTACGATATAGTTTAGGACTTAGGGATTTTAGCGAGGGGGAGTGTTGAGAGTTCGCTAAAAACCGCCTAGATGTAAGTTGGCAGCAACGGTAACAACACTGTAATTTCACACGTCAACAGAAAGAAAATAGCGCGCACACTACTCTAAAAATATATGTAATGGGGATATGTATGTATTGTTCAAGTCCGTAAAATAAAAGCAGATATAAAGTACAACAGGATTTTATTCCCAAAAACATACAAATCAGAAGGTAGAAGAAAGTATTAAGTTCATATAAAACAAAAGTCATCGGCTGGAAGAAGAGTGAGCGAAGACCGTCGTGGCAGGAAATAGCCAGTTGTCCTCCATTCGTTAAAACTTACTGGGCCCAATGGAACTTTTTCACCTTAGACAATGGAGTCTTGAAGCGTGTGTTGGAGTCGAAGGATGGCGGGGAAGAAAGACTTCAGGTAGTAGTTCCCAGGAGCAGAAGACAGGAAGTGCTCCGAGAAATCCATGATGGGGTCACCGGAGGACATCTGGGAGTGACGAAGACCCTCCAAAAAGTTAGGCAACGGTTCTACTGGGCCAATTGTCAAGCTGACGTCAAGGACTGGTGCAGAAAATGTGCTGTATGCGCTGCCAGTAATGGGCCTCGAACAAGACCTAAGGCCCCGATGCGCCAGTACAATGTGGGCAGCCCATTCGAAAGGATCGCCATTGACATCGCTGGCCCGTTCCCACAATCTGAACACGGGAACAAGTACATCCTTGTGGCGATGGATTACTTCAGCAAGTGGGCCGAAGCCTATGCCCTGCCCAACCAAGAAGCCATCACCGTTGCCGACGTCTTGGTGAAGGAGTGGATTTGTCGATTCGGTGTCCCGTTAGAACTGCATTCGGATCAAGGCAGGAATTTCTAGTCAAACCTGTTCCAGGAGATGTGTCAGATGCTGAACATCCGGAAAACGAGGACCACAGCTCTACATCCGCAGTCCGATGGAATGGTGGAGCGGATGAATAAGACGATAAACCGCCACCTGTCAAAGGTAGTCTCTGACCACCAGAAGGATTGGGACCAGTACCTCCATCTGTTCCTGATGGCGTATCGTTCCGCAGTTCATGAGTCAACCGGCCAAACCCCTGCTAGTGTTATTATGGGCCGAGAGCTGCGACTTCCATGTGACCTGAAGTTTGGGACGCCACCAGGACAAGACACTGCTGGACATGACTACGTCAGCAAACTGCGACAGAGAATGGACGACATCCATGAACGGGTCCGTATGAATATCCAGAGTGCCAGCGACAGAATGAAGGAGACCTACGACATCAAGGCGGATGTTGGTGGATATCAGACAGGTGACCTTGTCTGGCTATACAACCCTAAACGTCGCCGTGGACTATCACCGAAACTTCGGAACTCGTGGGAAGGTCCATATAAGATCATGAAAAGGATAACCGACCTCGTCTACCGCATATATAAGCCACCACGAGGAAAACCTAGGGTAGTCCACTTCAATAGGTTGTCCCCTTACGCCGGAAACCACGATCAAGTCCGCACCGTCAGATCACCGGAGGACGAAATGACATTTCAGAGGTTCATGTCCCTGTACTCGAACGGACAGAAAGTTCAATATGTGGTAACCTGAGAGGAGTCACGAGATCTTTTCAAGGTGCCTGCCAATTACGCGTTAGCTCACTGTGTGGCAGAAGATCTCCAAATGTCCAGAGGCATTGCAGTAGTTTTCTCCAAGAAGTTCGGTCGAATCCAGGAACTGAGAGAACAGAACCCAGAAGTTGGAGGGGTGTTAGAGCTGAGGAAAGGCCAGAGAAACATCTACTATCTGGTTACCAAGAAGCGTTCTCGTGATAAGCCGTCTTATGAAGATGTTTGGAAGAGCCTTACGAGATTGAGAGACACGATGCTGGACCAGAATATTGTAGACCTGGCAATCCCAAAATTGGCCTGTGGGCTTGATCGGCTGGACTGGAGAGTTATAAGAAGCATGTTGGAGACAATATTCAGATCCAGCGGCATCAAAATTCTGGTGTGCTGCAACGATCTTCTTCGACCCAACTTGAAGACTGTGGAGTGCTACTTCCATCGAACGTCCAGGTGCAGACATGGAGAATCTTGCAGATATCTTCAAACTCCATGAATGACGTTTCGGGGCGAAACGTCTTTAAGAAGGGGGCAATGTAACGATTTCGAGACCGGCCCCGAGACCGGCCCTGATCTAATTAATTATGCACCCTCGATCAAATACAACTGCATATCTGCTGGCGTACGGATCGCCGAGAACATGCTGGAATAAATCGATTGTTCGATACTATTCGAAGAGCCATCTAGATGAAATGTTCTATACTCCAGAATAATCGAGAGAGGCTTGCGACTATATAACCGCTGGAGGACAGTCAGAATTCAGAGTTAGTTACAGTTCCAGAGTTCGCATACAGATAGAGACTGACACCGTAGAAATAAAATAGTGAAGTAATGTTTTAGTGAATAATTGTTGTAAATAGTGTTTTAAATAAATTAGGAAAATTAGTTAGTGCAGTTTTACTACAATAGAAATAAATGTAGGTTGAATAAGAGGAAACATAGGGGTAGATTTAAATGGTTGAATCTCAAAAAATGCAAGTGTGAGATCTATAACGAAAGAGGGGGATTTGTTTTATTTGTAATACAGATAGATTTTGCCAGGACAAAACTATTGAAAAAGTGGCAACTACTTTTGTTAGGACGAAATTTCGAAAGCAGTTATGAAGAGCCCATGTATATTTAGTAGCGGTTTTTGCAAAATATCACCGAGACTGGCCAATTTCATAATTCTCATAATATTCATTCAAGAATTCTCACCTTTTGTCTACAATGGCGGCTATTCCTCATCGCAATTTTAGGACGACTAACACTGTTTCCAGAGCTCGAAAAGACGAATTTTCTTCAAATATGAAGCATTAACCTCACCGAATCTAACCTAACCCAGCCTCCTAAAAGTATCACAAGACTCTGTAATTTCATTTGTTCTATAGAAGCTGTACGATAGTTTTTTTACTTTCCGAGAAAACTCAATTTTTTTTAATTTTTATTGAAGTAATTTTTTTTTTGTGTTCCACCCCTGGTGAACAATTTTTTTTTCAACTAAACATGATGTCAAGAAGTCACGTGCCAAGTTTCATATTGTTACAATTCATTCTTCGGTTTTGGCACATATTTGTCTGTGGATAGAACTAAGATGTTTATCGGCGAATCACTCTAGCCCAATATTTGTCGGCATCCTGCGAACTGCGCAACTACGGTAACAGAACCTCCACGAACCGCCACTGTAGAAAAACAAATTTGTTATGTTGTTTGTGTAGGAATAATTAGCATAATTTTTGTATCAGCCAATGGGCTGCGTTATTTGCGTAGGAAAAATCTGAATAACTCTGCATAAATTTGCATTGTTTAAGGGCCACTTTGGTTTGTTCACTTCTCCCTCTATTCATAAGAACTCGTTGATGATTGCCATGTACGCTCGCAACTCGCATGGTCGCACGTCGCACGCACGCACTCCATTAAAATGAAATTACCTATAACCTCAATCTTCTGTCAACTATAAATAAAGTGTAAAAATTTTGTTCTACAAATCTTTAGCAATTAGAAAATGAGGAAATGTATAGACACTTATTAAATTTATTCCGCCCATTGCGAGCTTCAATTAGCAATAATTCGACAATTAATTGCAAATATGCTGTACAGTGTTCTAGGATTACCAATCAAAAAGTAGGTACAAACTGATGAAAAAAAGAAATTGAACCTTCAAACTATTTTGATTATACAGTATTTTATCTCTAGTTCGCCAAATCGATAAACCGAGAATACTCTGCAGTTTGTGCCCTTCTACAGCGCTCAGGATTGAATGATGTTGCACAACTGCAAAATTGTGTCAGTAATACTAGAAGCTTTCACTGCAGTTCACGAAATGATCAACAAGAACCTTTCAAGCAAGGAAGTTCAGGGGGTCCCAATAAACCTGATAATGAAGATGAAGATAAGGATAAAATATCATCATTGTTAGCAAAGGCTTTCTTGTGGATGCTGACGGCTTATATGTTCATCGCAATTATATCTCTCATGTTTCCTAGTAGCAGTCAGCCAGAGGTAATTTTTTTTAGGAAATAGTTTAACAGATAGTTCATCATATCTAAAGACGTCATGTTTGAGAACAAGTAGTATTTTTTTCTTTACCATACAAGTATTATGTCTTCTAGTTTTGCATTTTGATAACAAGTTATCTTTTTCAGTAGGAATACTAAACTAACAGTAAGTACTTAAACCAGCCCTATTTACATCATTCATTGAATTACTATGACTTAATATCAATATGTAATGTGAGTGTGATCCTACCTATAATCATACCTGATGGTCAAGTACAATCATACCCATCCATGCCAATTAAAGGTAGTTGTTCCTTGATCAATATCAATTCAAATAGTTTAGAATTCAATGGACCATTATTATCATTGAGGAAGATCCTCAAACCATTCTTGTGAATAGCAATACTTCCATAACAATCTAATTTTCTCATATCATTCATTAGATATACTAACTTTGAATTTTGAAGGATTTTATGGTGAGTTTCCAATAAATAATCTGCAACACATGATTTATTTTCTCCCAGATATTCAGCTTGGGCCAAATCAATGCGGAAACAAATACCTATTCATAGATCTCTTTATTTGGGCATAATATACTACTACAGCTAATTTTGTAAATACCTGATGTATCTGAAGTTGGAATTTTATCTTTCTGATTATCTAATAAGCTTTGGAGATTGATAGCATAGACAATAAAAATAAAGAGACTGTTTGAAACACTAGCGATCTTGACCATCAAATTTTACATAGCCCAGCTGCTCGTAGAGGCGCTGCCTACAATCGACAGACGACTGATGAGTGATGACAATGATACTTTTTCATTTCGACATTTGTCAAAAAACAAAAGTATTTTGTTTAAATGTGAATTTTTTATTATTACAAATAACGGTATAATTTTAGAATTATTCTTTTACTATTATTGTATCGAACAGTACAACTTATATTATTAACTTGAATTCATGAACCCAACGTCGGAAATGGAATGTTTTGTTGTTGTTGTTGTCGAGTTGACGCTGAAATTCCTGGAACTATTCTTGTACAAGGTAAAATACAAGCTGCTTGTTGCTCTTCTCAAACTGATACTTATTTTCATAAGTCAGTTGCAGAAATTACAAACGGATAGTTATTTCTATCCATCAGTTCGCGTTTTCTATCAACATTGGAGGAAGTATATGGTTGACAGATTATTCAAGTGGAGTATGTGTTATAGTTACTCGTTCTCCTTCTTGCTAATAAATGTACAGAATTATTGAAGGTTTGTTGTAAATGTAATTTGTTTTTATTTTGCATCATCCACATACCTATTCCAAAAATCTCAGAATATAATTGCTGTGATTTATGATCCGTGCTAAATATTCGTGAGAAAATAATATATATCGATTGTTGTAGATCACCTGATCCTCCCAAAGCTGAGGATGCCAATTTCATTGGCGAAACGCTCGTCGAGTGGAATTGACGTTGTTTTGGATAGTTTCTATATTTCTTGAATTTTATTTACACCAAATTTCCAAATATTCATTTATTCGAACTATTTTATTGTTAATCCACGTTATTCTTGACGAAAATTCAGCTCTAAAAAATGAAAAAAAATCTCACTTCTCATAAAACGTCCCTGTAACTTCCCTAATTTTTGACATAAAACTGTGAAATTTGCAGAATTGATACATATAACAAAAAATGTACGACATGGCCTTGAAGGGATTATTTCAAGACAATCATATACTCTATTGTCAGAAGAAACAAATCTTTTGACGTAAAACTGTGAAATTTGCAGAATCGATACATATAACAAAAAATGTACGACATGACCTTGAAAGGATCATTTCAAGACAATCATATACTCTATTGTTAGAAGAAACAAATATTATCAACGAAGTCATGTGGTATTACAAAATGAGAAGAAGACATAAAAACATATCAAAAAATAAAATATTACATGAACAAGAATAATTAAATTTGTATGAAAGTATATTGAAATATTCCATATTGTAGAAAAGATGAATATATAGCAATTCTTTCACATTTTTTGAAAATAATCCAAATGCCTCAATTTTCCTTATAAGTAATGGTAAGCAATTGATTTTTAGTCGGTTATAGATGCTACATTCCTAGCAAAAATTCTTTTTGATAAAGGTAATGGTAATCTCAATTTTTGTGAAGAGCACTACAGTGTATTTTTAACGATTTTTGTGGATTAGGCAGAAGGTTTCTAAATATCGAAATAACTGAGGATTCTGAGTTTTTTGAAAAGCACCCTTGCAAAGAGCAGTAATGGCTATTTTTTTGTGACTAGTACCATCTGCAATAATTGATTACACCCCAGAATGCTTTACCATAAAGCTATATCTGCTTGAATATTGTGATGTAATGTATGCTTATATTGCTCATGAATGTCTACTTCCCAAATATATTAATTTGTATAATATCGTTTATACAAAGTTGGAATAGTGTGGGCCCGAGTACAGATCCCTGTAGTACACCACATTGGGTTTCCTGAATGTTAGAGAGGTGGTTGGTTTTTACCAGTTGGGACCGCTTTCTAGGTACGATTCATAGTATTCAAGTTTGTCCAGCAGAATTTTGTGACACACAATTGAATGCCTTTGATAGTTCACAAAATATTGCTGGGGCTGCCTCACCTTCATTAATTCCCTAACAAACTTTTCCGCAAAAAGAAAATATTGCATCATTAATACTTTTTTTCCTTTGAAAACCAGCCTGGTTTTCACTCAAGATATTATTTTTAATTAAAAATTCTGTAACTTTCTTAATTCTTCAATTATTTTGACCCAGGTAGATATTAGTGATATTGGACGATAATGAGAAGGGTCTACTGGTTCACATCCTTTGTGTTATGATATTATAATTGTGGTTTTCAAAGCCTGAGGAAGAACACCTTGTTTCGAATGATTATTGATGAGAGCTCTCGAAACCTTGAAAGCAGAGAGAAGAGAATATATTAAATGAGTTTATCTAGTCCTGATGTCTTTTTATTCATTAAATATATCTGTGGTTATTTCTTTCAATTCAGTGGCATGATCAAAATGGAAGTTATCTTAGATATCTGACATGCAATAAACTAAGTTGTTTGATGTGTTCAAGTTTGTAGTAAATTTGGAGGCTTCAGTCCAGTAATAGTCGTTAAGGGGATTTCAAGTGTTTTCCTCTATAGGTTATTCACTACAGGGATGTAAACAGTGGCGAGTTTGGATGAAGCTCCTCTTTCATGAGCACTGGCGCTGGCTAAAACAATAATTTCTGCTGAAGATTTTAGCGAATTTGATTTTCATTACCACAATTTATATACAGGGTAACCCACGTATACAAATAATTATAAAAGTCTTGCGCTGAGATTTACCGCTTTGAGCGACTGCTTAACCCTCTTAAGAGATAATCTGGGCCTGATCACTTATGATTACAGGTAGGATTACGCCCAGCTACATATCAATATTGATTCATAGTGATTTATTGATGGATGAATATACGACTGGTCTAAGTTTAGTGCTTCTATTGATGAAGATAACTTGGTTATCGAAATGTACATCAAGGAGTGAACTTTATTTACAGAAGATATAGAGTTCTGATTTTATAATATAACATTAATGAAAGAGGATTGTGAAGACTCCTAATCAGCAAAGACAATGGTGGTATTCGATTACTTAGTGTGGGTTTGTGGTATGTAATAAATGTTAGTTGAATTTTCAGAGGCATATTTCCATCAATATTCTAGAAATTAAGAGATCACATAATATGGCACCTCAGCCAGAATGAAAACGTTGAAAGATAATTGATTATATTGTTAGTTCGTCGTCAAAAATAATTTGTACGTCTTCTTTCGAGAATTTAATGAAAAATATCACAGAGAAAAAAACCTTGATATATGTTCTTCTCATCGTTATGAAAAAAAAAATTTCTGTCATTCCAACTTTCATTGGCGAAAGAAAATAAGATCGCAGCGCCAACTATCGGAAGACGTTGAACTACGAATCACGGACAAAGTTTCTTGAGTTTACACGTGTTTATATGGCGTTTTGGCGGTCTTTACCTATTTTTAAACAATTTGTGAAAATTGGTGATTTCTCGAACTGAAAAGTGATTGTGTTTCTATTAGAAGACTTGTAAGATAGTTTCAGTAAGGTGGTTTAAAGGTGTTTTAACTCGGATTAGTTTTGAATGCTTCTGCAATTTAAGGTTATTTTTTAGATGAAGCTTGGTTTGATGGATTTTTTTGATCACTTGAAAACTTCAGACAATTCCCGATGTATTACCGAGGGAGAAGCAGTTCTGAACGCAGGACATATAATTTTATGTGGAAGAATGAATTCTGATCTTGAGAATTTAAAAATGTATGCCCTTTGCCTTCAAATCAGTGCACTTTCCTCAGAACCACATCAGGTAGATGGAAATTTCATTATTCAAGATGAAAGAATCTTGATTGGCACTATTCATTGTTCATGCAAAGCAGGAAATAGTGCGAAACTAAAAATCTAGTATGAAAATACTTATCGTTAATCAACAGAATGAATCAGATCCATAATTAATCTTAAATCATGACTTCCTAAAACACGGACACTATTTGTGAACTGTACTGAAACTAGGAATCGCACGTTAAAAGGTAAGACCTCGTTAATCCTTAGCTCGCACAAGTTTCGACTTCTGAGGGCTGTCGTTCGTAGGGGGGTGACAGCTGGTTAACGGAAAAAACAATTTTGAAACAATTTTATCTTTCAAGTCTTCTAATAGAAATACACTCACTTTTCAGTTCAAGAAATCACCAATTTTCACAAATTGTTTAAAAATAGGTAAACAGACCGCCAAAACGCTATATACACACGTGTAAACTCAAAAAACTTTGTCCGTGATTTATAGTTCAACGTCTTCCGATAGTTGCTGCGATCAAATTTTCTTTCGCCAATACACATCAAAATATATTAACGTACAAATCCATTCACAAAAACAAGAATACACAATATATATTATAAGATATACAAATATTAATGATTTCTGGTTTCAAAGGTACGTTCTGATAGAGTTACTCGAATTCAGTTTATTGATATAAAGTAAGTAAAAGCCAGAAAGACAATTCAAAGTTTATCCCACTCATTGAAATCTACAAAATGACATTCAATGAAAGTCTATATATGGACCCAGTTATAATCCATTTTGTTTGGAGTTTGGAAATGTTAATGAAAATAGTAAATAAGTCCCTCATGTTGGCAATATGTCAATAAAATGGGACTGCTTTCCAGTTTCAAAGTGAATATGTTTTATCAATTCTTTCCCACGTTGTGTTTGTGAATATTTTTTGCTTCCATTAATAAAAGTACTTACTAGTGCACAAATATAGAAATATTAATTTTGTTTTTCAAAAGAAGTCTTCGAAAAATTTCATTATATCTTATTTTTAAAACATCATTCCATATTAATTTTCAATTTGCAGCTGGTATTCATATTCCATTTTTGCCTTGATTATTCCTTACTTTTCATACTTGCTCTCATATTATTTTCACTTTGTAATGTTACTTTTGGGACATTATTTACACATCAAAACTGAGAAACATTCTGATTTACTTGGAAAATTTTTCACTTGCAGGTAGTACGCTATGTATCATGGAACGAATTCCTTTATCAGATGCTGGCCAAAGGAGAAGTAGAACAAATCATTGTTCGACCTGATATTGAAATTGTTACAATCATTCTGTATGAGGGTGCCATAATAAAAGGTAAAAAAGTAAGTACAGTGGTGTAATAATCCAAACCCTCTCTAAATACTAGATTTGGCTTGATTCCGTTATCTCAATAGAGATTTATAATGGCTTTGGACACCCAAATAAAAAGAGACGAAAGTTCTTAATTTTTCCATCCTTGTTGTCTGGGGCGCGCTCTGTGATTGGTTACCATAATGGCGGGGAGTTTGAATAACATGACAGCTACAGTTGAAAATGACATTTATACCCCCTGACCTTATAGAAAACCAATTACAGAGTACATTCCCTGGCAACGAGGACAGAAAAGTTAAGAACTTTCGTCTCTTTTTATTAGGGTGTCCAAAGCCATTAGAAATCTCTATTGAAAATTATTGATTGAATATGTTTAGGCATGTCTTTTCGGAGGTGATTTTGATCAATAGTTTTTGCATCTATGCAGCAGTGGCATATAGCTCCATAAAAGCATCCATTATAACGAAAAAATTCATTGAAATGTATTCTCATAACTCTCAAATATAAGTCAGTGGTTACTGACCAAGTGGAAATCGGGTATCACTGACCAAGTGGAAAGAGTTCCATAGAAAAAGGGGAGAAAAATTAGTTTCATATCATTCTGTGTAAATTTTGTTGAAGAAACATAGATATTGTTGGCAATATAGTGCTAAAAGTAAATTTTATCAATAGCTGAGTTACTGGAATGCACACAAAATCTAAGTCAAATTGAAATTAATGAAATCTTTGAAAATGTAAGGCCGTAGATAGAATAGAAGTTTTATGTAATAAGTTTTAGGTTCTGCGATTTAGGATATCAATGTTTGACGGGTGTGACCAAAATAATTAATAATGCCAATAACAATTTCGTGTTGAAAATAAATGTAAAATTATAAAACTTGATGCTAAAAACATACTTTGAGTGGGTCTCAGATTTAAAGAAAAAAACTCCAATCAGAAAGAAACATTACCAAAAGAAGATTCCATGAACAGTTGTGATAGTTTAATTTTGGAGGCAATAAATAACGATAATAACAAGAATAGAATAACTGGCATATACACTAGTCAACAAAATTAGTTATCAAAAATTCTTTAATAGGAATGTAATAAATGAAAACTCAAGCATATGCCAATTTATTCTCACCGCAAAATCAATTAATTTGAAGTATCCAAATGGCTGACTTAGTAGAAAAAAAGTTAATTACGCACTATCCCAAAAATTAGGCTCTGCTTTTAGTGGATCTCCTTAGGTTTATTTACTAGTTATAAAATATTCTTGTAGCTCTTTTTAATGCTTGAAACAAACTTATTAGGTATTATTTTCATCAATATTATATTCATATATGTGTAAGTGTGTAAATGTAAAAGTGTCTATTAAATATATTCAATTCCACGCAAAAGTTAATCCTTCCGTGGAAAATTTTCTACTCACCAACTAATTGTACGTGTAGAACATTTTTTTTTAATTGTGATTTTTTTTATATTGTGATTGAAGATGAATAAATATTATTATAATTGTTAAAACTATGGACAATATCTATAATCCTCCAAAGAATTTATAATACCAAGTGATAAGTAGAAGACAGAGGCCCAATCAAAAAACAATTTGCTCCATTCACAAGTAAACGTCTACACCAGTGACATAATGGCACATAATTACGATTTGAAATAAATTCAAGCAACCATGTTCGTGTCACTGATGACGAATGTTCTGACATACATTCATTGTTATAACATATTTCTTTCCTATTCCTGAAATTCTTGAGTTTTCTAGAGCTATTTTGAGTATAATATGCTTCTTTCTGGTGCACAATACCTAGTATTAGGATATCTCTCTAATTTGAAATTTTTCCAATCATAACTTCATTTATGATTTGTCACTGTATAGCAACACCAACCCCTTTACCTGTTCTTCATTCTTTTCAAATTGGGTCCTGAATATGATAGAAGGGTAACTGGAGTGTGTCTAAAGCAGTACTAGCCATAGATTTGCAGCCACAGCTGGTACTTAAAAAAAAACGTTTTCATGGATTCTGACAAGTGGCACGGTACATTTTTCTTTGGTAAATTTGATTGAATTAAACTAAGTTCTAAAGTGTGCCAGAGAGTTCAAAATAAATGAAACCACATTTCCACAAAGTCGAAAATATCTACTTCCACTTACGGACATTGAATTATATCTGACATCCATTTGTGGAATGTTTCTCAAGTGCACTATTGCATACTATTACAAGTTCTGATTGTGATAAAACAGTGAATATTATCCTTCATTTGGTTGGGAATGACCACCTGCATACATGCATGTTTCAAGCCGCACAGTAGCACCCACGAGGAACCTGGAGCAATGCACAAATGGATGTCAGAGGAATTTGTTGTTTTCCGCCGAATAGTTGGCTCAATTTTTCCACTTTGAGGAAATGTATGGAAAGGAGGGTATTTCGACCTAGTCGAAATTATTTGTTACATTTAGAAAAATTTATGAATAATGTCAATAACTTTCTTTGCTATCCTGAAAAGTTATGAATAATTATATTAGTTATTATTTGATTACAGATAGACAACAGAACTTTCCATATGAATGTGGTAGATGTAAATAAGTTTGAAGATAAATTGAGGGAGGCTGAGAGACGCTTAGGAATACAAGATGGTGTTCCAATCATTTTCGAGCGGAGCACAGATACCGCTGGAAAGTTGATTATATCACTGTTGGTTGTAGCCCTACTCATTTCTTTTCTGGCAAGAAGTAAGAGTATTCGACCCCCCATCAGTATGGATACATTTGTGAGTATTGATAAAGATCATATAATGAAAAGTAATTAAGAAGAAGTATGGCTATGGTTGTTTCACCTCCGTGGACGTTTCGCTTACAACTGCGGTGAGCATCTCAGAATGGAGTCATCTCTTCAAAGAGATATGTCACACTGATAACTCGATTGACAGATCCTCACAAATAATGGACTTAGCCTGACTAATTATTTCTTTATGGTGTCGGGTTCACTAGACCATGCTCGGTTCAATAGAGAGGCAATATGAAACTTAACAAAACTTAGGACCTAGCCCTGAAAAACACAAAAATAAAATCACTCAATTATATCACCGTTGGAACTATAAATAATCTGAGCGAGACCACCACACAACCATTTACTAATAACACAACCGAGCAGGTAAGACAGGACAGTCTGCGTCCATATATTGTAAGGATCTTTCAATCGAGATATCAGTGCTACGTCCGCAGTTGTGAGCGAAACGTCCATGGAAACCGAGTCCACCGAGGTGAACTGACCACGGCCTCAAAGCCTAGAAACTATACTTCTTCTTCATACTTCTTGCCGTGAAAGCATCCATCCTATGCTCAAAAGCAAATTAAGGTGTGTTTGTTCATGTATATAAGTATTTTTGTATTCCACAATCCTTTTTAGACCCAACTGGGAAGGGCAAAATTCACCTTAGTAGATCCTCTCACTGGACCTGGAAAAGGGGTCCATTTCTCAGATGTGGCAGGCCTGAGAGAAGCAAAACAAGAAGTAATGGAGTTTGTAGATTACCTCAAGCGACCTGAGCATTACAAGAGTCTAGGTGCCAAAGTTCCTAGAGGTGCTCTTCTACTGGGCCCCCCTGGTTGTGGAAAAACTCTTCTAGCCAAGGCAGTTGCTACCGAGGCTAATGTACCTTTCCTCTCGATGAATGGATCAGAATTTATCGAAATGATTGGAGGTTTGGGAGCGGCAAGAGTAAGGTTAGATTTATTAGTATACCAGTATAAGGAGTTAGTTTTTTAATGAACAAAAATATCATAGAAATTAATTTCCCTATTGAATAATAGTTCGATCTCCAACAATGTTCGAAAGGTGTGCTAGAGAGTTTCAAATTAATCTCTCCACACTATACCACAAAGGAAATGTCTGTCAGAAATCAACTACTTCCCCCTACGAACATTATATTACTTCGTACTTCTATTTGTGCAATGTTCCTCCAGAAGTACACTATTGCACTAATAAGTGATAAAGCAATGAATACTGAGCCCACCTGGGTGGGAATGATCACCTGCATACATGACATGTTTCAATGTTGTTTCCTCTCATCAGTGCTAGGATAAGTAGGACAACATTAGAGTTATCCTGTCGCACTCAACGAACAATAACACCTAAAGCTCAACACCAAGAACCACTCCTCACTAGCACAAACTCTAGGAAGAGTAAATGTATGAATTCTAATAATGTTCGTTTCATCAACAGTACTGATAATTTAGGTCTAGTGTCCAAATATTATCTTACCAACAGATACAGTTTGGTAACCAATAATTTGATATTTCAGATTTTATTTATTTATGATTGAAATCATTTAATCTTGAAAAAAACTGTAGACAGCACATACTATTTTCTGTAATCTACTCACATCTATTTCAAAAGAAAATAATGAGAAGTATACATAGTGCCCATCCATTGGAAAGCTGCCAAAGCCTCTTCTTACCAAACTCTAAGTATTAATTTTACCAAGCCTTCACATTTTTCAAATGATAATGTTCGAAAAATATATTAAACAAGTGTTTTCCAGAAACAGCGATATTCTCAACCACAATACTCGGAAATATATACACCTTTTTCATGACTCTGGGACATGACTCTCGCAAATATATTGGAGTTGAATGTTTTAGTAACATATTATCACTAATTAATTTCACCACAATCAGATTACCTTTTAAATCTGAACTAACTCAAAGTCAAAATATACTTTATTGTCGGAAGTTATAAAAAATTTATAGACGAAGCTTTTGGTTTTAGATTAATATTAAAATTGAATTCAATTAATTAATGATATAACCGGGGAAGGCACCGTATGCTCTAGTTGAGGAAATTATTAGTTCATTTGAGAAAGACATGTTTCCATGTTGTTTAAAACATGCTGTTGTTATTTCAATACATAAAGGGGGCGATCATAATGACCCCAGCAACTCCAAAGTTATTGAAAGACTTGTCAAGAGAAGAATTTTATCATTCGCGAGTGAAACTGGGTTCATATACTTAAAAACACTATGCAGATCAACTAGAATAATTTTATCATGTAATTTCAAATTAGTTATGAAGACTTTTACTCAGGGTAAAATAAGTGGGAGAACAGTTAGATATTTGAAAATATTTCTGAGAACATAACCTATGCAAGTTTAGTTTTATTCTTGTGTACATGAATTATATTTATTTTCAGAGATTTATTCAAAGAGGCGAGAAAAAGGGCCCCTTGTATCATATATATTGACGAGATTGACGCAGTTGGTCGAAAAAGAAGTGGACATCTGGGCCCTGAAGGGGCTAGTGGCGAAAGTGAGCAGACATTGAACCAGTTGTTAGTAGAGATGGATGGAATGGCAACTAAAGAGAGTGTCATCATGCTGGCATCCACCAATAGAGCAGATATTTTAGATAAGGTTTGTTAAATTTTTTATAAAGAATACTGCATACATTCAGTCTCTCTTTTAAAAACTGATACCAGTTTTCACGAAATTTCCCTACAACTATCAGTGTTTCCATTCAAATTGTCACTTGGATCCTTATTAATGCCATTTGGTGCTGGTAACAATTTGACACCTATGCTTACCAAACATTCCCACAAATCTGTTTTCAACTTTCTATTCATACCACTTGGAAGTTCTATCATGTAGGTTATGTTTTGTCTTGTGCCACAACTAATAATTGCCCTAAAGGTTTTTTTTTTTAAATGACACCATTCTAATACACTCTTCTAATTTTAATAAGCACGATCGTCGGTTAGTGAAAACAACTCATACAGTTCGATTGTTATATCTTTACCCGTGCGTCATCAAAGTTATGCATTATGAAATAAGTCGAGACGTTTAAGCCAAATGACTTCTAAATGTAGAATGCCGTGATAAAATTACGTGTAGGTAATAAGATAGGATAATGAATTACTGAATTAACATTTTCAAATTCATGGAAATGGCGAATCACCGACAATGAGAGTGATTTTTTATTTCCAACAGAATACCGTGTGACACTCATGGGTACACCACCCTTTTCTCCTTTCCTTTATTTTCCAAATATGTCAAAAAGTGCCGTCCAGTGAGCATATTCGATGTTCCAAATTTAAAAATATTGATGGAGATACAAAGGCGAAAAGGAATGAATCTTTAAAATTGTTTTTTCCGTTAACCAGCTGTCGTCCCCTTACGAACGGCAGCCCTCAGTAGTCGAAACTTATGCGAGCCAGGGATTAACGAGGTCTTACCTTTTAACGTGCAATTCTTAGCACCCGGTGCATCCTATTATTACGAATCCAGTGATACCAGGTTTGATGGGATAATAAAACATGGAGGCAGTGTGTTTACTAGAAACTTTTGACCTCCCTACTGTATTCTAATTTCAGTCACACTCATATAAGGAAGTTGTTTTATCCATACCTCCGTAGCCGTTTGACACAAATCCATCACATCCTAATTTTATCCACATTAATGCAAGTTCTCTAGGTAATAGTTAACGAAAAAAAGTTGTTCAAAAAACTAGCTTGGAGTGCAATATTTTCAAAACCTCTGCATACGGGGATATAAAAAAATGAGTTTCCATTCAAACATGACAGAGTTTTATGACGACACATTCTAATGTTTCACTAAATATTTGATAACATATGTCTTTTTTTAGCCATGATTATTCATTATGTATACACCTACACGTCTGCACTGCTTTTAGTCGGCTATATTTTCGTATTCTAGTACTTTACAATTTTGAATATTTTGTAGCTGCGATTACATGTTATTAATTTATTGTTATATTTCATGATTCAACTGTGTTTGTCAACAAGAAATGGTTCTTATGTACAATAAACATATACTTACATGACTAAAACTCAGAAAAGGAATCTTCTAGGTATTCAAACTTTTTCAATTACCTATTCGTGTATGGATGCAAGGACCCACTGTATAATGATAAATAAATAAATATCTAAGAAATAAAAAACACCAGTTGAAAAATATTTGGTAATGAAATACTCAACACATGATTAACAAAAAAAGTATTCATACATTTATTTATTTATGTAATTCGAGCATGTAGAACTATGTATCATTTTTGAAAGTAAAAACAAAATTAATATATTTAATCACTTTCCGATTCAGAACTGTCAGAAATGTTTATAATAATGGGTTCAATAACCATATCACAAAGGAGCTTTTCTCGTTCATACCATTTTTCAATGAGCGATTCGGTATGTTTTACACATTTTGCCCGGGATTCAGTGTTGCACTTCTCATGCTTCATTCCACATTCCCAATACTTTTTCATCACTGTATCCACTCTGCCAATATGATTGTTGTAGTATGTCTTACACTTAGCCCAAATTAATTAAATAGCATTAAAGTCTGGGTGATAAGGTGGTAATCTTAATACTTATTCATGCTCATGTTCTCGTACCAGTTCATCTATAATATATGTTTTCCTTTCGGTTCATCTTTTCCAATTGCAATAACTCTGGTTTTGTTAATTTCTCATCAAAATCAATATTATTTTCCTGTAGCCAACAAACAATTTCCGATTTTCTTGAAGAAGTGATAGGCTGTTTATTCAAAATCTCACTGCAGTATGGTGCATTGTCCATTATTATCAAAGATGGCTCTTCCAAACTGGGAATTAACTGTGAAGTGATCCACTTGGTGAACATTGTACTATTCATTTCTCCATGATAATCTAGAGTCAAAGATTTCGAACAGAACAATAAACTGGCTTCTGGAACAAACCCTTTCGCATAACCAGCATGCACAACAATAAATCGTTTACCATCATATCCTTCGGGTTTGCGTACACTTTTGACATTATCATCCTGCCAAGACTTGGTTTTATTTCCTCTAGAATAAATCCATGTTTCATCTAAAAAAACACTTCTCGTGGATATAAACTTTTTCCGTTTTCTTGGTATTTACGTAAAAAATATGCTTTTTGTGGAACAATATGAGTCTTTTCAATCAAAGCTCTTCGATTATTTTAAATTTAAATTCAAAGCTCTTTCAGTAAAACATTAAAAAATGATTTGCACATCGAAACAATCTCCTTATTTTTCAGTTCATCGTTCAAGGATTGAAGGGTAACATGTTTTTCTGGAAGAAAAAAATTCAAATAAATATAGGTACATGTCAAAATTCATAGGATAGGACTGATATTATAACTGCATTTCAAAAACGAGATACAAGTGAAGTTTCAAATTAAAAAGAAAACTAGATGTGACAATAAAGTTTGACTTTTCAACTGATATACATAAATCCAATGACTTTCCTGATGAAGTTGTTATTGATGAAAATGGGGCGGTTACATTTGTTCAGAAATTTTTCTCACTAGTCAGTGTCACGTCCATCGAATGAACAATCAATATTATCTTCATTTTCCTCACCAAGTAATCAGGAGGTCTACTTTTTCCTGGAGTTGATGGAATGGGTTTATTTTCCACACTATGAATAATTGTTGTGTTAATATCCCGGTAGTACGGAATTACAGTCACAAATGTCAATTGTGAGGTTAAACATTTTGAAGATAATTTGTGAATAAAACACATTGTATTGTACTTACTTTGGAAGTAATGATTCCAAGAGACATTTAGCTTGAAAAAAAAAAACTGTTTTTATAATATATTCGACTGCAAAACAATGTAAAACTGGCGACAAACAATACCTCAATGACAGAAAACAATGACGCAATTGATGGTGCACGCTAGCCAATACAATGTTTGGCAAGTTTAGTTGAAATGTAAAAGACTGTCGGTTTTATAGCTATCTCTTTTCACTGTTTTGAGTTATAATCGATCATCACAATACCATAATTCTTAGCTTAGAAGGCAAATGTTAACGAACTTTGATTCGCTCATAGTGGTTGTTAGAAAGAGATGTTCGATGGAGGGTGTGTGATTTCTTCCATCATGAATTGATGAAGCACGGGTAAAGATATAGGATATGTTCCGTATATCACACCTTGGTTGTTTTGGTTGCTGAATTTGCGTCCCGTAAATGTCTTTTATTAGGTTGGTAACTGAAAAAAAGGTTATTTACGGGACTTGGTTCCTGAAAAAGCGGTCGATTGTCTGTCACCAGAACGATCGACGATTTTCTTTGGTTGATCTGGTTATTCTGATTTGAATACTTTTTATTATTTGAGTTTAAATAACTTTGATTTGTTCTATATGATTTATGAGTTCAATTGAAGTGATTGAACAGATCGAAGAGGTAACAAATGTATTCATAATTTGATTTTTAATAACTTATAGATGATAAAATTTTGGAAGAGCACGCATGCTTCAGGAATTGCGACAATTTTTTAATCCATTACGAAAACTTGAAAATATTTCATGCAAATCGAGAATCAAGCGCATCTATTCATTCCGGTATTGAGAAACCGATATTATCTCCCAAGGAGACTTCTACAGTCAGTAACATAGAGACATGGACTAACGAAATGGTGAAGCTGTTGATTTCAATCTACAAAGATCACAAACAAATTTGATTCTCCAAACCTCACCAAAAAGAAGGTGTGGGAAACAATCAGCTCAAATCTGAATACATTTGGATACAATAAAAGCGCTTCAAAATGTGATGAGAAGTGGAGAAATTTGAAGAAGAGCTACTATAAAGTTAGGGGGGAAAAGAATAAAACGGGTAACCCAAAGTAACCTGCAAGTTTTTCGATGATATCCAGTCAATAAATTAAAAAACGCTGTTCATTACCTATGATTCGTAACAATATATTAATACTATAATAAAACAATCAGAAACACCAAAAATATAATAGCCAGCTATCGCTAATTGAAACAATAAACAATTAAACATAACCACACTGAAAGACTGAGACAAATGACTGTGACAAATGTCCCGAAAATAAATTGCAACCACAAGCACCAGACAAAAACCAATGTCAAAACTTATGTCACCGGTCCGGTAAGCAGTGGTAACTTTTGTCTATTTACGGAACATATCCATAATAATCGAACTGTATTTTGTTGAAGATCTAAGAAAAAAATATATTGAAATTTTTTTATTTCTGAAGAATAATCACATCACTTGAAAAGTAGTTGTTTTTTTAGAGAGCAGGGTATTTGGACATCGATATTAGTAACTCATTTGACTTATCAAGAACTAAATGAAAATTTTTAAGGCTGCCTTCTGCTCTTTCCGTGGAATTGCAGATGTTTGTTTATTACCTGTTAGGATAATGACATAATAATTTTCAGAACTCACACTTACTTTAATTTGTATATTGTTAGGACTTGTGTAAACTTTGTAATTACATCAAAAAAGTCTGTTCTTCTCCATACTTGGGTATGATATACTCGAAGGCCATTACATGCTTAGTTATTTTTGGTGGATAAAAAGCATAAGCATCAGTTCCTCTAAATCTATGTATCTAATTAGATACTCTAATCGCAAAATTGATACAAAATGGCAAGCCAGTCGCTATCAAATCTCGCGAATATTCTGAAACGATACAAAATCCTCTGAATCAAAAATTCAAGTACTTCTTCCTGATGGATTAAATGTTGATATAAATTCCCGATTTTGAGAGTTTTTTGAATATTATACAGAGTGAATGACCACTAAAGGAGCCCATTTATATGATGTGACTATAATTTGTGGAAAAGATCTTAGAGAACATGGCCAAAATCTTGAGTGATTTCTTGAAGTTGGTTGAGAACTACAATCTTACCATCAATGAAGCAAAATCAAAATTTTCTCAAAATATCGATAATTCCCTCAAGGTACTAGATGTTTGTATGAAACAGTTATTTCTTCACCATTTGATAATTTATTGTAACAATCTAAGTTAGTTTTGAATAATTTGTCTCATTGAAAATGTGATGACTGAATACATTTTCGTGTTTTTAGAGTTCAGTCTGTATATTTATATAAATAAAAGCACTTGTTTGGTCTCTTAAAAGTAAGTCTTTTTTTAATGAGTTTCCTAATACAACATGGGTATAATTAATTGATTTTCGGAAGAAAAATTGAAAAAGGTTTTTATTTAAGTTATGCAGAGTAGTGATAATAATAATAGGTAGCAAGCTACTAAATTACTTAGTTACAAAAAAAAGCATATTATTTAAGTATATTAGCACTTTGAATGCCATTGTGCAATCATTCAAAACCCCATACAGCCTTCATTGTCATCTATTATAGTTCGGGATTTATTCAAAATGAAAAATGAAAAAATTGCAAAATATTTTGTTTTCAACTTCGTGTTCCTATTTACATTTCTTGTTTTAGGCTTTGTTACGCCCTGGGCGATTTGATAGACACATCTTGATCGATTATCCCGATTTAGTTGAACGAAAACAAATCTTTGAACAGCATTTGAAAGGAATAGTGTTGGAACATGCACCTGATACTTACTCAAAACGCTTGGCCTACTTAACACCTGGGTTCAGTGGAGCAGATATTGCAAATGTGTGTAACGAAGCAGCCTTGCACGCTGCACGATTAAAAAAAACTAAGGTTTATCAAGATGATTTAGAGTATGCCGTGGAAAGACTCGTGGGTGAGTTATTCATAATCACCAGTGTGACTACTCTATGTGTGTGACCAAAGCTAGTTCTAACTTGTTTTCTTCTATTATAACTAAAATAATTACTGCATGGATTGCTAACTTGATATTTTCAAGTAACTAAGTCGATTGTAACACACATACACCCATTTTGAGTGATTATTGCTATTCTGCAATAATATGAGTTTCTTGCTGAATGTGGCTAGTGAGCTTGCTTCAAATAGACATTGCTTGTGTTGGTCTTTTTCCTGCTTTTAAGAACTTTATTACCGGTGGACCACCTATGAACGAACCTCCAGATCATGCACCGGATTGCAACTAGACATCCAGCACTTCAGGTAAGTGGTTACTGTCATTTTTTGTTTTGCCAAATTATGTGGACAACAGTCAACACTACTTTTATGCTACAGGCAGTAACAAATAGATGACAAAATATCCAAATACTAATTTGACAGGCCTTTGTAATTAATATAATTTTTTTCATTAGTGATTCACCCTGTTTTTGGTGCTAGTTGAATAGTTTAACGAATGCAGGTCTTTGCCAAATTTCAACACTTCACAATCATAGATAGATAGAAAGATAAGCTTTATTGTCTAAAATTTTATATTTTGTCGACAAAGTTCAATCAAAAATTCATTTTTACAATTGTGGTATGTACATAAAAAAAATATTCGACATCATCTTATACTTAAAACATTCACATTTTTGTATAAAAAATCACAGTTAAAATATATTACTAATAAAGTCGTACTATGTACACATTAAAAATTTACAAACTACAGGCATTAAAAGTATAAATAAATCGCTCTTCGCATCTCACAATTCATAGAAAGACTAAAACTCATATGCCAAGTATTCCTCGATAGAGTAGAAGCATTTTCCCATAAGAAGTTTCTTGACATGTTTTCTAAATTGCTTTAAGTTATTTATATCTGTTATCAACTTAGATACTTTAGAAGGTAGATGATTGTAAATTTGTTTGCTCCTGTAAATCAAGGATTGTTTCATCAGGGTGGAAGTGGGAAACGGAAGAACAAGTTTCTTCTCCTGACGAGTGTGCCTTTCTGCGTGGGCATTCACGAACCTATCTCTATATTTCTGTAACAGATAGACTATCTCTAAAATAAATAATTCAAATAGGGTAAATATTTTGTATCCGGAAAAAATAGGCCTACATGATTCTCGCATCTTAATTTTAAATATAACACGCAGAGCTCGTTTTTGTAACACAAATATACTTTTTCTACAAACGTCAAAAAATGACGAGATTCGCGCATTGGCAACATTATGTGAAGTGACCCTTTTTTTTATTTTTCTTTGTTACCATGACACCGTGCGCGAAGTAGTGTGCGAAATACTTATAGACTACCAGCCCAAGCCAATTTTGGGGGGGTCATTTGACCCAACATGAATTATATTTAGAATTATAGTGCAATACGAAACAACTCCATTCCGCACTGTGCCGTCAGTTGTGGGCGGTGCGGATGAGTACGCAGATCAAAAAAACTTTCCATCCAGAGGAGGAATTTTTCGACAAAAGATTCATGGACGGCGTTTCTCAAGATGTTAGATAACTGAAAAATAATCAAATTGGACCTAATGCCGTACAAAGAGGACGGTAATGAAAACCAGGATTTTTTTTTTATTTTTCCCAAATTTTTCTTATGAATCCAGGTGATTTATTACTGTACGGCATTTGTACAATTGAATTTGTATAACTACATAGATTAATTTTTCAGCAACGCCGTACATATTTGCCGGTACAGGGGTGGGGAGCCCCGCACCTAACTCCACACCCCTAACTAGTATAGTTTGGGTCATTTGATACAACATCAAACTTAATTATCTGAATACTTTTTTATGGAACGATGTAATTTTTTGTTATGCCGTACATTTTTCATGGAACATATGGCTGACCGGGAAAATTTATTTCCCTCTGAAAAGGGTAATTTTACGGTCATTTGTTTTTTTACGGCGTATATATATTTTACTAGTAAGTATAGCAATAATCAATAAAAACTCTATGCCGTACAAAAAATCTAGTTCTATACGACTGGAATTGGTATACAGTGAGATTCAAAAAGTTTGCTCCTGGAGATAACTTGTTTATTATCCATTCTTCAGAAAATATTATTTCTCATAAAATTTGGTGCATTGCAAAAAACTTGAAAGAAAGTTATCAGAATTTTAAATTTCTAAACGGTATACAGGGTAGAACAAAAAATAGGAAATTTGATCAAGTATAAACTACCCTAATTTTTGACATTAAGAACCAAAACTCAAATTCAGAATCATAGCCACCTAAGCAGAAAAAATGAAAAAAATCACATGTTTTATGATTAAAGTGATCGTAAACTTGAATATTTGTAGTACAAAAAATTATAAATAAGACCAACTTTTGCATTGAAATGTAAGTGGGGCTGATTACTGGGTCTGAGAATCATGTGTCCTGAGTATTATTATTATTATTTCCTTAAGGATCTTTTAGTCAGGCTCTGCCTCCGGAGCCCCGGTACTTCCGGAGGGCGCGCTGGATCATTAAGCTATATAACCACTCCCCGCGTCCGTGGGGTGATTGATTACTGCGTCCAAAAATCATATGCCCTGAGTAGCCCTAGTGAACCAAGGATGACGGCCTTTTGCATTCGTCCGGCTAAGATTTCTGCAAGCTGGTATGATTTTTAGGTTCAAGGGCTGTATCATTCCACCATGGATCCCTGTGAAGTTATTTTGGATAAACTCACAATATTCTTTCATACCTTAAATCTAAGTATCATTTAATGCTAATTTATTAGGATTCAACTGCAAGAGAACTATAGATATGAGTTCCTGTAATTTCAGCTTGAAAACCATATTGAATAAATTATATCAGTTAGACTCCAACAAAGGTCCAGGACCAGATGGAATGGCACCACTATTTTTAATGAAATTTTGATTTACCTTACCAAAACCTTTGTTCCTACTTCTTACTAAACTATTGAACTTATGGAAATTTCCACTTTTGTGGAAATCTAGTTTCATCAGCCCAATCTTCAAGTCAGGAGATTAAGCAAATATACAAAATTATAGACCAATCACAATTCCACGTACTTGGCCCCTTCTTATTCATTTATCATACCTTTGTCAAAACATATTTTTGAATTGAGTACCCGTTACTAAATGAATATAATTTTTTTTTTAACAATCTGTTATGAACGGCACTGTAATTCTCAATTATTTTTTTTGTATTGCCAATAAAGTTTTCTGAATGCCGTACAATATTTAAATATTTCGTAAAATCATAATGCAAAATCTTATCAGCTGTGAGAAATCCTTAAATTGAAAATGTACGGCATCAATTTATTTTTGATGCTTGAGAAATTCAAAGAGCAATGATATTCTAAAAATTACTTCTGTAATAAATCACAGTGCAATTTTTTTTATCAATATTTTTATTTAGTTCCATCAATTATAACCTGCTATTACATAAAACAAAAATATTTAGCCTAAAAACCGGTTGCTGTACGGCATTTATAACCTCTCTTTGAACAATATTAGATTCAACCCCCCTAATAGGGGTAATTTTTCATTTTATTTTTTTATTTATTTTTTGCACCATAATTTCTGAAAATCATTTTATATGTTGAATAATAATATGGAACCGCTGCCGTCTATGTATGAATTTACGTGCGGGGCTCCCCACCTCTGTACCGGCAAATATGTACGGCGTTGCTAAAAAAATAATCTATGAAGTCATACAAATTCAATTGTACAAATGCCGTACAGTAATAAATCACATGGATTCATAAGAAAAATTTGCGAAAAATAGAAAAAAATTCCTGGATTTCAGTACCGTTCTTTTTGTATGGCATTAGGTCCTATTTGATTATTTTTCAGTTATCTATCATCTTGAGAAATGCCGTCCAAGGATCTTTTTTCGAAAAATCCCTCCTCTGGATGGAAAGTTTTTTTTACCTCCGTACTCATCCCCACCGCTCACAACTGACGGCACAGTGCGGAAAGAAGTTGTTTCGTATTGCACTTTAATTCTGAATATAATTCATGCTGGGCCAAATGATCCCCCAAAAATTGGACTGGGCTTGTAGTCTAATTACTTCGCACACTGAATGTAATGGGATTTTCGTCGCTCAAAATTTCCATTATTTTACAGTTATAAATATCACGCACGAAATTGACGCGAATAAAAAGTCACTCCAAAATAATTATCAAGACTGTTACTTTGAAATAATTGTCAACAATTTCCATAGTTACAGTAATTACTTGATTTGTAAAAACAGTTTAAGCCAGTTCAATACTATTTTTCATATTAAGCTAAGCATATTACTTATTTTAGAACAATATTTTTGACGTTTGTAGAAAAAATTTTGTTTGCATCTCATGCGCGAAATACTTTGGTGATCTCGACTATTTTTTTTAATTCGGCTGCGCTTCGTTAAAAAAAGTCAGTTCTCGATCACCAAAATAGCATTTCGCGCACTAGATACAAAAATAACTATTGCAAGAGAACCTGGCTACAAGTACCCCAGAATGGAATTCCATACCGTAAGTGGGACTCAAAACATGAGTGGTAGGCAGTGAGTGAGGCTGAAAGTCCAAGTTCGCGGGAAATAATATTAATAATCTAACAACCTGAATATAACTTTTTTCTGAGAGATGTTATGCGAGTCTCAAACTTTAAACTGCTATCAATGTGCAAGCCAAGGAATTTCGTAACAGGTTTACAGGTAATCGTTTGTGACTCTAATGTTACTTATTTTAAGTCCCACTTGAATGTTACTAGGTTGGTTTTCGAAATATTCAGAGTCAGCAAATTTGCATTACACCAATTTTTGATTATTTTAAAAACTTCGGAGATGATTTGGACTAGAGCAATACGATTCTCGTTGTGCCAAGAAACTGTAGTATCGTCTGCAAACAGCCTAAAGTTTCCTGAAATATCGAGGCTAGCCATATCGTTGATATAGAGTAAAAAGAGAAGAGGGCCCAATACTGACCCTTGGGAGACTCCACTCTCAATTGTTTTTTTCTCAGAACTATTTTCTCCCATTTCTATTCTTTGATTCCGACCAATAATATATGATCTGAACCACTCACCACTCTTGAGCTGTACCTCGGAGACCATAATGATTAAGTTTTCCGCAACATAACTTCATGACTTACACAGTCAAACGCTTTGGAAGAAAAACTGCTGCAGCTGCCTCCTTTTCATTTACATTCATGTAGATTCTTTCAAGAAAGTCAAAAATGGCGCCTCCTGTGCTTTTTTTGTTTCGGAATCCAAACTGTTCTCTAGCCAATATATTGTGTCTCTGCAAGAAACCCATTACTCTACATTTAACTAGCTTCTCGATGATTTTAGATAATGTTGATAAAATGAATATCGGTCTGAAGTTGTTGGGATCATCAATACCTCCTCCTTTGTGAAGAGGTATCACTATTGCAGACTTTAAGCTGGAAGGGAAGACACCTGTTGCAAAAGAAGTATTTATAGCCGTTACCAAAGCAGTAAGGGCTTCGTCAGGTAATTGTGATATCAATTTTGCTGACAGGTGGTCTTCACCAGAGGAATCTTTCTTTTTTATGTCGTTGATTACTGTCTCGTACAAGTACATGGAATAACTCGGAGAAATCAGTTTTTGTATATTATCAAGAGGATCAAACGTTGGAACGATATTCTGTTTTAATTGAACGGCTATTGAGCAGTAAAATTCGTTTAGTGAATTGAGATCAATATCTAATTCTGGTTGAACTTTTTAACTAATATACTAATATACGTATTTTCATAAAAATACTAATTTTAAATTTGTTTCTGATACTATCTGGATCTGTATTTATCGAATGAATCTCGGATTTATTCAATTGATACATTCCTATGTAATAGTGTCATACTGATCTATAACATGTGTGTTGAAATCTTCGAAATTTGTGCATGTTTCTAAATCTGAAATGTGACTTTTTTCAATATTTTTTTAAAACTACTGATTTTGTATGGCAAAGTAGGCAATACATCATTGGTGACATGAAATGTATACAGCGTGTTTACGAAATGAAACAATACGTTTTTGTAAAAAAAAAATATTTTGGGAGATAATGAATTTTAAAGTTTTCAAGCCACTTTTTTTTATCACTGATCAGAGGCAACAGCATACGCAAACCGTTCGTTGTCGGTGAGAAACACACTGGCAGCGGGCAGACACGCTGTGGCCTGGAGAATCAAACCAGTGCCTTCCAAACAAAGGCAAGTAAAAGCGCCAATATTTTGAAGGCTCCAAAAATAAGAATTCTTGCCATTTATTGTTAGGTACCTTATGTCCCAAATAACAACCCGTTTTATTATTGCTCCAATTTCAGAAACACCCTGTATATTAATATCATTTCAACTTAATTATCTGCTTCATATTAATAAAAATTAGTGACATGTCCGGCCAGCACAAATTACAGTAAGACTGTAATTATACTAAGACTTAATTGTATTGCCTACTTCGCCATTCGAAAACGTCTACACTATAAAACTTTGGCACACAATTATATAATGCAAAAATTTCAATATAAAGAAGCAAATGATATAGTTATTATTACGTTTTCTCTTCGTATGTGTATGGAAATGTGACCTATTGAATAATATTTCTAAATACTGTAAATGGGCTCGTTTGGAATTTACTACCTGTATCAAAATTAGTTAATTGACATTATTCTTTGATAGAATATACTGGAGTGATTGAATGCTTGCCATGCTTCTAAAATTATTATCAAGTCAGTGATAATTTGCTATAACATTGATGTTTATTAACCTTCCAGTAACTTTTAAAACATCCAAACTTTTTTCAATCTTCTTTTACTTTCACAAGCTTCTAGTAGTCCAAAAATGTTCTTCAAAAATAACTTGTAGCATGCAAATACAACAAACACTATAATTGTTCTATTTCACCTTTATAGAGGATGTCCCAGAACTTCCTCTATTCCTCTATCTATCTATAGATGAGGTCAAAATATCTCCAGTACTACATATTACTCTTTTCCGTAAGTCCTTCAATACTAAGTTACTGGCCCATAAGGTTATAAAATGAAAAGTTTTTCTTAGATAACTTTTCAAATGAATATTGAAAATCTATCAAGGATTTGTGATTGACGAAATACATTTGATGAGCCATTATGGCTCCCCCGAAAGTCCACACCTCAAATGTTCGAAATGACCGATGTTTTTGAATCTTTTTCAACAAAACAAGGTTTCCTGGACAATTTACCACCCCAAGATTTTAACTGGACCCAGATATTTCAACATTCTTCAACAGAAAATAAAAAATTACCAGAATGGTCTGTAACAATATCCGATGCGAGTTGGAAGGTTCGATCGCGAACTGAAAGGCGAACGCAAAGGCGAACGCGAGAACCACTAGCATTAAGACTTTTTTGGATATCGTCGAATAATAGTACATTTTGACCCAAAGTTGTTGCTCCGATCGACTTTATGCACGGGTACTTTTATTCAGAAAATTGTCCAGTAAATTTTGATTTGTTGAAAAATGTCGGTAATTTCAAAGTTTTATAGCAAAACATCTTACTCTTGCATGGCATCTCATCGAATGAATATACTTGTTTTGTTATTCACTAAAAATTTGATGAAATTCAAAATTCACTCGAAAAGGTATCACAGAAAAACCCTTTTCATTTTGGAACATTTTGTAACTTAGGAACAAAGGATATTAGGAACATTTTTTATACGAAGTACTAGTGATATTTTGACCCGATATGCTCAATCGCGAGGAGAAAAGAAAAAGTTTGCATAAAAAAAGTTTTCAAATAATGGTGGACGTCTCGGGCTGGATGTCGTCGAATAAAAGTGCATTTTTATAAAAAAATTGTTGTTTCGGTCGACTTGACATACGACTATTTTTATACAGAAAATTATGCAGAAAAGCTTATTTTGTTGAAAAATATTGAAAAATCTCAGACATTTTTGAATTTTGCGGTATGAACCATCGAGGGCAGTTCGTTTCTGACTTTGTAGCAAAACAATTGACTCGTGCAGGACACCTCATCGAATGAATTCATTTGTTTTGTAAATCACCAAAATTTGGTTGATTTTCAATATTCACTTGAAAATCTATCAGAGAAAATCATTTTACGTTTTGTAACATTAGTAACGAAGGACTTTAGGAAAAAAGTTATATAAGTACTGGTGATATGATGAGCACATCTCTACATTCCCGAGTGCATTTTTTGTCACTGACTTGATCCAATGATAAGAAGCAAGATATTTCTCGAGTGTTCAGTCCCGATGGGTGCCAACATGCTTTGTTCAATACTAGTGTGCTGTGAGTGGCCTATATGCCATCCCCGCTTGGATAAAACCGACTGTCCGGGATGGTACTGTCAGTTTTTCTGGGTTTACTACTGCTGTGCCACTAATGTTTGTGGTCCTATATTATTTAAATTCCTTCATTATATTCTTGGTCCACCTAATATTCTGGTTTTAGTCAATCTTCACTCTTCATCTTGTATTATTCCAACTGCTTTTATTAATATTACTAAATATTTACTTTATCCCATTCTGGAATATATTTATTTATCAGCTCGTCTAATAATTCAATATGTTTCTCCTTCATTGTATCTAACTTCACCCCTTTCAAAAAATCATAAGTTTTGGAGATCTCTTACAATTTCCTTACTATCCTCAGTCTTTCTTACATTCAACTAAGATGAGTTCCTTTATGTCCATAAAATAACACACTCAATCTAGTCTTTAACGAACTTTGTAAATATTATTCTAGGTGGCACTGAGAAACGTAACCATGCTATGTCTCCCCAGGAAAAACGTGTGGTGGCTTACCACGAATCCGGCCATGCTTTAGTTGGTTGGTTGCTAGAACACACAGATGCTTTGTTAAAAGTTACCATAGTTCCTAGAACAAGCCTTGCATTAGGTTTCGCCCAGTACATACCTAGGGATCAGAAATTATACACCACAGAAGAGGTATGAAATGTCATGTCTACCATAGTTTTATTTTTTGTGGTATTTTTGAATAAGTATATTAAGTATAGTATATAATTCAATCAGATAAAATGAAAATTATCATATTTTGCATAGTAAAAAGGTTAGAGCTCATTCTAACACCGTTGTTTCATTAATTGATGGAAATAACACAAAAAGCTGAATTGATACTTGAAATTGGAATAATTCATTGGATCTTGGCCACCAGAAGAAGAATATTTATATCAATAATGTTTGATGTTCAAAGGTATCATTGAAGTAGTTCTTAAAATGAAAAATTTTGAGTTTTGAAATTGAATACTAATTCATCATGTTACAAAATTGCTCTTATACAGTGTCCGCCAAAACCTTGGAACCATATGGGAAACTTTTTAACTAATGGTTTCTCAGAAAATTTCAATCAAAATAAAAGTTGGTGCATCCAATTAGACTTAATATGCGCGTAGCCGTTTTTATCAGTAGCCTGCGGTTAAGCGGGAATCGGCCGATGTTCTAATTTCACTATGGAGTAAAGTGGCATTACTATACAAAATATCGAAAAATGTTATTAAAAAAATTTGTTTGCAATTGAAAGATATTTTCATTTATTCAGTTTAGTCGGACAATTACTGATTTCAATAATTACCTAATGAGCAATAGTTGAAATTGGAGGTTCTTTTTCACACTTAAATAAAGACGCAAATAACCTGTATTGCCTTTTAAAGATAGTTCGTAGATGAAATCCCTGCTGTCGGCCCCAGCAAAATCGATTTTTCCAATAACATTTTTCGTTATTTTATATAGTAATGCCACTTTATAGCAAAATTAGAATATCGGCCGATTCTCGCTTAACCGCACGCCACTGATAAAAACGGCTATGTGCATATTTAGTCTGATTGAATGCACCAACTTTTATATAGAATGAAATTTTTTGAGAAACCATTAGTTAAAAAGTTTCCCATATGGTTCTAAGTTTTTGGCAAGCACTGTATATGATGCGTCGACGTATGTTATTTGAATAATAATGATGAAATATGCTTTTATTGACAGTTACAGCAATATGCATATATCTCTAATGATAAGCTCTGGTGTTTAATTTCAAGAAACATTTGCGATAGTGTCCTCCTTGAGGAACGTTGCACAAATATCTGTTAAATGTAATTAGTATCAGGAAAGTAAGTGTTTTATGTCAGATTCATATTTTCCATTTTTTGGAAATTTGTATAGAGATAAGGGTATTTTGACGTAGTTCAAAATTATTTCTTTTTATTTAAATATATTTCAGTGGAGTGTCCCTAATTTATTGCTGAAAGACTTACCAACGGACTTCACAGTGACTCAATATTTATTTATTTTCGTGAGTGTGTATTGCGTACCTATGTATTTGTTTGAACAATTTTATGTATACAAATTAGGTAACAATTCTTGACTAGTCCAATTATTTTTTCATAGCATAGTGTAATGTTTTATTGAGAATAATGTATATCATCTATCTAAGGTTCAACACAAATATTTTAATTTTGTATACACATGACTCAACTGCATTTTAGTGCAGAATAAAAGGAATCTGAGGTTGTAAATTAAGAGATTCACACAGTGA
This sequence comes from Chrysolina americana, assembly GCA_958502065.1. Lineage (NCBI taxonomy): Eukaryota > Metazoa > Arthropoda > Insecta > Coleoptera > Chrysomelidae > Chrysolina > Chrysolina americana. The sequence goes on from OY293419.1 coordinate 39,665,269, forward strand.
GATCAGTTTTACATTGCACAGTATGATTACGATGAAATAGACCGTCACGAGTGCAAATCTGCGTTCCTAACAAACTAGAGAAACCATTGATTACTGCATAAGAAATTCAGAAAATTACTTCATCTTGATCCACATTTTATGAATCAACTATATTTTGCGAATTTGAATCAAGTTGTTACAATAGCTAACCTCATTTTCACTGCCTCAAAATACTTACATCAAATCTAAATATGAAATTTACCATTTTGAAGAAACATTATTGTAAGAATATCCTTATCAAACACATAAAAGTAAACCTTAAGTAAACTACCTAGTTTTCTTCTATCGTACATATAAATTCATATACACAATAGTTATTTGTTTCACTAATAAAAAAAAAATACTGTTTTTGAAACAATTAGATTGGATTGGATCCGGTTGGGGGCTTCCTTGCTATAAGCCCCTACACTAGAGTTCTTTAGCTCTGATTTAATTACAAAGACTCCATAGGCTAGATTTTAAATCTCTTATATATCAGAGAGCCCTTGATATTTCTTCTCCCAGCTTTATGAAAAAGCCCTTCCAATGACAGCATGTGCACTGTTGCTGTACTGTTGCTTCCTCTTTTTCCTGACAGAACCTGCACAGCAGTTCTTCTGCCAGACTTATTGTATTAATATGTTTGTTGAGTCTACAGTGCCGTGTAAGGAGTCCAACTATTATAATAGTTGATTGAAATATTGAAATTGTTGCCTGAAAAAGGAAGGAAAAAGAAACCATATCTCCATTGTTTAAATTCACGACGTTTTGATTGTTGGGTATCTAGAATCGTTTTCAAGGCGGAAATTGAGACGAATATCTCTCAGACAACAACTATAATTATAATAGTTGCTGCTTATCTGACTAAATATTCTGTGAATGTTGGCAGCTGTTTTCGGGTTTTGACAAATTTGACGTCTTCTGGCAAAACAGAAAATTTGTGTATTACTTTACGAGGAAAGTGAGTAAACTTTGCCGAGTATTACGGCTACTGTTCACAGTTAGAGTTTTTATTGGTTGATAGGTAACACTTTCGTATTGTAACGATTTCGAGACTGGCCTCGAGACCGGCCCTGATCATTCAATTACACTCCAGACTCGAAATGTAAACAAGACCTCTTCTGACAAACACATGACTCATCCGTGGAAGAGACGCGAACGCTATAACCGAAGATTCGCCGAACAGACTGGAAAGATCGAAAACTGTAAATGCTACTATATATAGCCGCTGTATAGCAGATGGCGGAACAGTCAGAATTCAGAGTTAGTTACAGTTTCAGAGTTCGCACATAGAGACTGAAATAAACCTTTTAGTGAATAATTGTTGTAAATAGTGTTTTAAATAAATTAGGAAAATTAGTTGGTGCAGTTTTACTACATTTGGTGTCAGAAGTGGGATGTTTAAAATAAATAAGTGTTAAAGTGTTCGTCGTGTTGAAAAACTGATAGACATTTATGGCGCCTAATAGACAGTTAGTGACCCGTTGAACATTTGAGTGCAAAGTGGACAGTTTTGCGTGTCGCGGGACAATAAACTGAAAACTGTGTGTGAAATAAATAATAGACTGATATCTCGGTAAAGACAATAAGAGACAAAATGTTTCCGAGAAGAGTTCACCTAGTTAACCTTAAAGTTAGTGAATTAATGCAAGAGTTAGAGGAGTGTGAGTTAGAAACAACTGGAAAGAAGGCCGTACTCCAGAAAAGACTTGCAGATGGACTGATTGAAGAAGGAGAAGAGCCCGAAACGTTCTTATTCGAAGTTTCTGGAATTGATTTGAGTTCCATAATGAATAAACTCGACGAGACCACGAAATCCTTGGAAGATAAATTTCTGGAAAATTCGAATAGTTTGAAGGAGGAACTTCAACAAAATTCTGTGAGTTTAAAGGAGGAACTTCAACAAAATTTGGTGAGTCTGGAAGATAAATTTCTTCAAAATTCAAAGAGTCTGGAGGAAAAGCTTCTAGGAAATTCTGTTAGCTTGAAAGAAGAAAACTCGAAAAATCTAGAAGAAAAGCTTCACGAGAATTCGAAAAATCTGGCAGAAAAACTTGAGGAAAATTCGAAAAGTCTAGAAGTGAAACTTCAAGAAAAGCTTCAGGAGAACTCGAAAAATCTAGAAGAAAAGCTTCAAGAAAATTTAGAAGTGAAGCTTCTATAAAACTCGGAGAATTTGAGAGAAGAACTTCTAGAAAATTCGAGAAGCCTGAAAGAAGAAGTTTGCAGTGTCGCGAATCGGTTGGAAGAAAGAATGGGAACTGTTGAAACAGAGATGGAGAAAATGAAAGATGAAATGGAAGAAGAAATGAAAAACATTAAGGAAACGCTCCACGATGAGATAAATGGCGGAATCGAGACAGAAATCGGCAGAATAAAGGAAACAATCGGTAAGCTGAAAAAGCAAATGGATTCTGCTCACACCTCAGAAACTTACAGCAAAAACTCAATGCTGGACACGAGTATGAACTTGGAGGAAGTTCAGGAGGACATAAAAAATCTCAAGGTCAGTGCTGAACCTGGAAAGCTCTCATTAAATCGCCTCAGTTTGACGGAAATACTCCATGGGCAAATTACCGACGACAATTCGAAGCTGCTGCGAAGGCAAACGGATGGAATTCTGGGGAAAGAGCTTTAGCATTGACACTGGCATTGCGTGGCGAAGCAACAAACATTTTACAGACCCTCACCGCCCAACAACAGGAAGACTATGAACAGCTGGTAAAACACTTGGAACTTCGCTATGCCCACCTTGAACACGTATATCACTCACAGCTGAAGAACCGATGCCAGAAATCAAGCGAATCGTTGCAAGAATTTGAAGCAGATATTGCACGCTTGGTTCGTCTTGCGTACCCAGCTACACCGGAAAATGTAATGGAGCGACTAGCGGTCCAGGCATTTTTGGATGGACTTCGTGACCAGGAAACCCGGCAAGCCTTAACACTAGCTCGCCCCGCACATCTCGTGGATGCATTGGCACGCGCTCTGGAATTCGAAGCAGCAAAGCAATCCTGCAAAAGCCTGAGTAGAGTCCGGATGATCGAGGAAGACCGACAGGAGCCTACTAATATAGAAGCTGTGATGCGAAAAGTGCTGAAGGAAGTTGTGCCTGAGAGAAGACTGATACGATGCCGAAATTGTAGAGAACTTGGGCACGTGCGTAGCAAATGTCCAACACTGAAAAAATCGACATCAACGATGAAGGTCAAGAAGGAGCAATCGTCAGCCCGTATCCAACGAGCCCCAGTTAACAATGTATATGTCGCTGTACTTCAAAGACAAGACAATGGGGTCTTCGTAGACGGTCTCATTAACAACGAGCCTCGCACCATGCTCCTTGATACGGGTGCGACTAGGACAATTCTTGGACCTACTTTTGCCAAAACACCGGCAAGAATCGAATCGTCGAATTGGAAGCTACGCACAGCAACAGGAGAGCCGGCAACTGTGTATGGTGAACTTCCAATTGAACTGACTTTGGGTAGCACTACAGTGAAACACCGGGCTCTAGTAGCGGATATCGAGGACGAGGTAATAATTGGAATGGACATCATGAATTCTAGAGGATTCGAGCTGAATTTTAAAGACGGCGTCCTTCGTGTGAACGGAGAAGAGCTGGTACTTCATGGGAGAAATGAAGAAATGGTTCGAGTTCTGCTTGTTCCAGGAATTGTGTCGAATGCTGAACATCCGGAAGACGCGAACTACGGCTTTATATCCGCAGTCTGATGGAATGGTGGAGCGGATGAACAGGACAATGAACCGCCACTTATCCAAGGTAGTCTCTGACCACCAAAGAGACTGGGACCAGTATCTCCATTTGTTCCTGATGGCCTATCGTTCTGCAGTACACGAGTCAACCGGCCAAACCCCTGCTAGTATTATTATGGGCCGAGAGCTGCGACTACCATGTGACCTGAAGTTTGGGACGCCACCAGGACAAGACACTGCGGGAGAGGACTATGTCAGCAAACTTCGGCAGATAATGGAAGACATCCACGAAAGAGTCCGTTTGAACATCCACAGTGCCAGCGACCGAATGAAGGAGACCTATGACATCAATGCCAATGCCGGAGAATTTAAGGTTGGTGACCTGGTTTGGCTATACAACCCCAAACGTCGTCGTGGCCTATTACCAAAGTTGCGGAACTCATGGGAAGGCCCTTATAAGATCTTGAAGAGGATAAATGACGTGGTCTACCGAATTAAAAAACCACCTAGAGGAAAACCCAGAGTCGTCCATTTCAATAGGTTGGAAACCACGACCAAGTCCGCACCCTCAGACCACCGGAGGATGCGATGACGTTCCAGAAATTCATGTCCTTGTACTCAAACGGGCAGAAAGTTCGACATGGGGTGACTCGAGAAGAACCACGAGACCTTTTTAAGGTGCCTGCGGATTACGCGCTAGCACACAAGAAGTACGGTCGTTTCCATAAACTACGGCAACAAAACCCGGAAGTTGGTGGGGTGCTACAGTTGCGGAAAGGCCAGAGAAGCATCTTCTATCTAGTCACCAAGAAGCAGTCTCGAGACAAACCGTCCTATGAAGACGTATGGAACAGCCTTGAGAAATTGAGGGACCTGATGGTGGAGCAGAATCTCGTGGACCTGGCAATCCCAAAATTGTCCTACGGGCTCGAGAGACTGGACTGGAGAGTCATAAAGAGCATGTTGGAGACGATATTCCATACCACCGGCGTCAAGATCTTGGTATGCTGTAATCATCGTCCACAACCAAACCTGAAGACCGTAGAGTGCTACTTCCATCAAACAGCAAGGTGCAGATATGGAGAATCATGCAAATATTTCCATACTCCAAAAATGACATTTCGGGACGAAAAGTCTTTAAGAAGGGGGCAATGTAACGATTTCGAGACTGGCCTCGAGACCGGCCCTGATCATTCAATTACACTCCACACTCGAAATGTAAACAAGTCCTCTTCTGACAAACATATGACTTATCCGTGGAAAAGACGCGAACGCTATAACCGAAGTTTCTAGGAGTCGCCGAACAGACTGGAAAAATCGAAAACTGTAAATGCTACTATATATAGCCGCTGTATAGCAGATGGCGGAACAGTCAGAATTCAGAGTTAGTTACAGTTCCAGAGTTCGCAGATAGAGACTGACACTATAGAAATAAATTTGAATCTAGTGAAGTCTATGTTTTAGTGAATAATTGTTGTAAATAGTGTTTCAAATAAATTAGGAAAATTAGTTAGTGCAGTTTTATCACAGTATCATCGAATATCGTGACTGTGAACCGTGGACCTTATTTGAATCTCGAACGTTAGCGGACTTGTTTTTATTTCTACACCAACGAATTAACCACACTAATAATTGATAGGTAACAATTAAATATAAATATGTACAGTCTGTCCATGAAGTAACCCCTCCTCTGCTAACTTTTGAACGGATTGGAACTTTATTTTTGAGTTTTTTTTTGGTTGAATGGTAGATCATAAGCTACTTTTTGACAACAAAAAATGTCTATCCTTCAAAATGGCGGCCCGACGCCATTTTGAGAGAATTTTTTAAAAGGCATGGAGGGTCGAGTGACATCCAGAACAAAATTGAGTTACATTATGTTAGAGCTCTGCCATATGAGGATCTTTTCGATGGCTGTTAAGGAGCTCTAGTAAAATCATCAAATCTGTTTCGATATCATCAAATGGAAGTTTTTTCCTAAAAATTGTCATGAGGTGCCATCTCCTAATGAAATTTAAATGACAATCAGATGATAGTTTTATTGAATTTCGGCAAAATTAAGAAAATCATCCAGAATGAAGAACAATGTTTATTTTACATAAATATCTGAGTAATTGAGAAAGATAATCAAATCAAATATTCGAAATGTTCGTCTTTGACTTGACACATGAAGAGCCGATTCTTAAATTCGCTTCTTACTTTTACAAACATATGTGGTGTAAGACTCCTGCATACGTCTCTTATGTGTTCCTCCAATCCATTTATCGTTCCTGTGCCGGTTCCGTACACTTGAGATTTAAGATATCCCCACAAGAAAAACCCCAAAGGGGTCAAATCAGGCAAGCGAGCTGGCCATTCAATAGGACCCGTCTTCTCGATTCATATTTTCGGAAAATGTTGTCTAGAGAATTGAAATACAATTCAAACGATGTACCACTCGAACCCCATAGCCATTTAAAAATAATAAAAACGGCGGGCCGACGTGAAAATTTACTTTATTTTTGTTGTCAAAAAGAAGCTCATAAACTCCCATTTTATCAAAAAAAAATTGGAAGAAAAAATCCAATCCGTTCAAAAGTTAAAAGGGGTAAGATTACTTTATGATAGTTCTAACATTTACTGCCATTTTGTTTTGGATAAATATCTTTGTTTGAAATTATGCTGTCGTATAGAAAATTTAAAGACGTTTCGAATGAGGTATCACTCGAACCCATGCCATTTAAAAAATTCTTTGAAAATGGCGTCGGGCCGCCATTTTGAAAGATCGACATTTTTTCCTTTGTCAAACTGTTGTTTATGAACTGCCATTTCACTAAAACAAATTTCGGGGAGTTTACTTCATGGACACACTGTATAATAGTTAAATCAGTAGGTTATGCTACTTCATCCTCGGTAGAATTTTTTTTAAATTCATGTTTAATATTAGTGAAGTATTTAGTAGATCTTATTCGTATTGGTATGCTATAATAGGCTAGAATGCCGCTATAATAATATGAATTTTTGACAAATTGAGATTTAATTTGCACATTTTTCAGGTTATCAGATTATTTGGTTAGATGAATATGACTATCAGAAGTAACAACATAGGAGAGATTGGAATGATTTTTTTTGTTTTTTGTTAGGTGAATAAATGTGCAAAATTTTATTCTGGACGATGAATTAATATCTAGATTTCTGGAATTGTAAGGTTTTCAATGGTTTCAAAATAGATTTTGTTGCAGTACCCCAAATTGAAATTGAATACTGAAGCTTTGATTATATCAAACTGAAGTAAATATCTAATTTTGTTTAAACTTGTGTGGTTGAAAAAAATATTAAGTTTAATTCATACAAAGACTCATAATACTCCGCTACGGATCGTTCGGCAACGTTCTTATTTGTCTCACACCTACTAATTCTCTGTATTATTGAAAAAATTACTACTGTTTGGAACGCGTGGTTAGCAAAAATGACGGTCGTGACGGCAGCACTTATGGAAACTACTGGTAAAATTATTAATATAAATAGGTACCACCTTGAAAATTGTTTATTGTTTTCGATTATGATTTCAATACTAAAGGCTCAATGTATATTTACAGTTATTTGACAGAATGTGTATGACCCTGGGAGGTAGAGTGGCAGAATCATTAACATTCAACAAAGTCACTACTGGAGCACAGAATGACTTGGAAAAAGTTACCAAAATGGCATATGCTCAAGTGAAAGAATTTGGAATGAACAATACAGTGGGATTGTTAAGTTTTTCAGAACAGGAAGAGAAAGAAATGGGGAGGAGACCTTATAGTAAAAAACTTGCAAATGTTATTGATGCTGAAGTGCGAAGTTTAGTAGCTAAAGCTTACAAACACACTGAAGGAGTCCTGTTGAAAAATAAAAGCCAACTGGAGAAAGTAAGGATACATTTAATCATTTTTCATTAATAATTTCTCTTTACACTCAGACAGGTAACATTCGTTTCTAAATATCATTTACTATACAGGATCTTGTGCCGTGCGTTTTTTATTACGATAGCCATAATAAATAAAATTTTGTATTTATGTGTACCAAATTCTCAACTCCCTTTCTGACCATAACAAAATCCACTTTTTTCATTCAGATTAATTATTTAAAATGCAATACTAAACTACTGCTTCGATTTGCATACAATTCGTTCATTTTCACTCTTGAACTATTCAGAAATTCTGCGGAAAACAATTCGAATCTCAACGACAGTTTCAAGGCACTGTTGAACATGCAAGAGAATATGAAATTTCATAGAAGAATTCAAAGTTTTGAAATGTGATATGAAATTGATAAATACAAATTATTTAAAGACTTATTCCAGCTCACAGCTGCATAAAATAGATTTGATTTCAAATGAAATTTGTTTTTCATTTAGATCTGAGTGTTGAAAGAAAATCTTGGTCCCACAATGTGTAAATTCAAGTCTTTGAATATTAAAATTTTCCGACAAAAAAAATAAAAATAAATACGGGCATAGAGTTATACCTTCCAGTCTTATAATCACCCATATTTTCAGAAAATTTACTTTTAGACAGGTAAAGGAATATGAACTTTGTAAGAAAATACTCATTTCATTAAACGTACAGAAATTACTGGGTAATCTCCAGTGTTGAATTTATATAGTTGGCACCCCTGTTCATTTAATTTCCTCCCTATCCAGCTTATCTACAAACTTCCTATATCACCACGTTTTGGATTTAAAATATAGTTAGTTTTATACTTGATAATGGGATAAAACCCGAAACCGGTCGTAAAAACAAAATATCAAGTGGAAATTAGACAAAAGTGTTTTCCATTCTTTTCATCAAAATGATCATGAATTTCCACAAATTAAACAGGTCATCAATTACCCAAATAGGTACAATAAGCCTTTTTTAGTCTGCTGGGCTTCCAGAGTAGCGATGATGAACAGACCCTGCCAAAAAAACTCTAGGGGAATGTTAATTCTACAAAATTTTTGTTATAATAATAATTACTGACTTTATTCACCACAGCAATTAAACGGACTAACAAAATTATTTAAATTATAATTATTATAATTAATCTATCCAAAGGATAATGCGATTGAAGCAAGTCACCTCTGCTCAATAAATGTTTTACCAATTTTGGAAGAATTATTTGAAATGTCGGTATATAAAAAATTGAATATCTTACTTAGATCTGGACAAATTATTCTTAGTCCAACAATATGGATTTAGAAAAATTCGCTCATGTGAATCAGCTATTGAACAGTTTTTTAAAATGAAAGAATGCATGAATATACTGTGTGTATACTGTGTGAAAAAATTAAAAAATAATTTCAACATTTCTAGTGAGATGGTTATTGATATTGCTGTTTCTTAAGGAAGTGCATTGGGGCCACTATTCATAACATACTTCAATGATATTTACTATGTTCCCGATTTGGAACTTAATTTGTTTGCCGATGATACATTACCCTATTCTTCAGATACTAAGCTGAATAGTAAATATTCTCGAATGTTCTATGGAAAATATTTAAATGAAATGCAAATGAAACGAAAGTTGTGGTTGTAATAACAAAATATAAATTACAGTCTATTGACTATAGTGAAATAAAATTTGAAATTTGAGTGTCTAAAATAAAATACTTGAAGTTATTGTGGACAACACTTGAGGAGCAGACTTCCAAAATGCGTTTTGTCCACATTGCATAATTTTCAGGAATTGAGAAAGTTTACTATGAAGAATCGAATACGTTTCGGCAAGATTTAAGAAACCGGAAAAATTGCAAAAATATGTCCTTAAATATTGCCTTGTTGTCAAAAATCTCCTTTTGATAGCCAATCCAGGAATTTTAAAATTGAATGATCCTAAACCATAATGGACAAAACCCATTTTGGATGTTTGCTCCTCACTTATAGTAACTAATGGATGAAATAGTAGCGTTAGAATGTTGCATTTTGTTCATGTTTTTTATTGGAAATTTATTAATTTTATTTACATAAATTTTGTTAAAAAATTACTTTCAATTCTGATACATGTTTATTTCAAATCAGTCTAATTTGTTGCGTATGACTTGAAATGCATGAGAAGAGACTTTAAAAAATTATGTATTTTTGGATTCTTTTTCCTTAGAATTATATTTATCTTTTAGTTGGCAGAGGCACTTATAAAGAAGGAAACTTTAAATTACGACGACGTGGAGACCCTGCTGGGACCTCCTCCATTTGGTAAAAAGCGATTGATAGATCCTGCAGAGTTCGAGGAAAATTTAAGAAAAGATGCTGGAGACAATAACGATAAACAAGCCGAAGCCAATACAACAGCTGCAAAAGCTTAATTCTTTGTGATGATTCAAATGAACTACGTAGTGACAACTGCATTATTGTATTAAATATTTTTAGTAATTCAGTCATTCATTTTATATTATCAGGAGACACTTCTTTTATTATCAAAATCATAACATTACTCAATACCCTATAAGGAAATGCTAGTGATCTATACAATTGCTTGAAAAATAATAATTTATATAATCTAGACTAACTTGGTAGGTTTTTTCAGTGATGCAACGAATGTTATGAATGTTTGAGCAACTCAAGTTTTTTTTCTTGAAATAAAATATACCGAAGATTGCTTGAGAAACATGTTTTTGCAATATTAATTTAGCTGTCTCCAAAGTTTGTCTAGAGCTTCCACTTTAGGTTGAAGACGTGCTCAGCAATATTGAATATTGTCTTAGTAGGAATGTTGTACTGAAACATTGAAAAAACTTGATATATTCATTCAAAATGACATCCACAAAAACTTGCAACCCAGTATAATGTGTATTTGAGGGGTTGCATATAAGAGTTTTTTGACAATTTACTCTCAGAAAAAAGATTAAAATGAAATTTTTTTTTGTACTATTTAACAGAATACAACTACTTTCCTGACTAAGACCACGCCTTGACGTTGAACTACATCTATTATTATAAAAAGACCCAAAATAGAAAGAAAAAATAGTGTAAATTTGCATTTTCATTCAGATAGTTGATTTAATAATTATCCAGTTGTCATTAGGTTCTTTTCACAATATTTATCAGATGTAGTTAAACGTTTAACGTGGCCTTAGCCAGGGAAGTAGTTGTTTCCTGCATGATATTACAAAAAAATTCTTCATTTTTATCGTAGTTTTTTTTTTCATTTTGGAAACATATATATTTTTAATTGAAAATGTCCCTTTAATAAACTATGAACTGAAACCAAGAAGAGATGTACGTATATTTGACGGTTAATTGTAATTCGATATCAGTTGGGAGATCAAGTTCATGCACAGGAGTTTGAAGTCAAGATACTTGCAACTATTTTCAATAGATTGAGTATGATGTAGGCCCCTCGACGTTGAAAATGACCTTACCTAGAAAAAATGCAAGAGAGATGAAACTTGGTAATATAGTACATTTTGACATCCTATACAATATCGCCCTCTCAAGCTTTTAATGCCATCTTGAGATGGTGTCCAAATTCCGGTTTTTCGAAAACTACTTCGGTTTGATGAGTCCTAGAATGAAAAGCCATAGGTTTATATTGAAACATGTATGATGATGGGAAAATACGATGAAAACTGTGAGTGCATCAACACTGGTTTCTATTTGGCGCACCTTTATAATACAATGTCAATACAAAACTCGATTCACAACTAAGTATGCTGGGGCTTATAATAATAATACATAAAATTCACTGAAGTTAAAAAGGCTGATACTACAGTCATTTGGTGCTCAGAAAGAGGATTACCTGGAAAGTTTTCCAGAATTTTTGAGAATTGGTTATGTTATTGATTTCAATTGGCTCTTTCAAAATTATTACGTTGACACCTTGCATCTTGGCTGCTCGCCAATATATATATAGATTCAACCGTCGATGCCAGACCCAGTATATCGAATAGACAACTACAGACCCACTAGAAATAATAAAGCTTGAGGAGTGTAAAATGTACAAATATTGCAAAATTAGCATAAATGAACAGAGCAACCATTGAGGGGTAGAAAAATATAATATATAAAAACTGCCATATATTCAATATCCGTTGACAAGCCAAGGCTGCTGAACCGACTTTCCAAACCCATGAATCATTATACGTATAATATTATCCACCAACGCTAACAGACCCACTGATCCTACCGCTTATGTGAATCCCTTATTTTTTGCAGTGCTCTTTTGGCGGGCAGAATTTATAAATGATTTTGTATATATTCGTTTCTGAGATATGCGGTCAAAGTTCGTAAAAATGTAGTTCAGTAGGATTGACAAGGAAAAAAACCGTTTTGTTAGTCGAAACAAGACAAATTCAGGATGAAAATGTATTTATCAGAACTCGTTAACACGTTTAATTATTAATTATATTACATTAAGGTGTATAACGGGTCATATTGGTCAATAAAATCTTTTTTCCGCCGACCTCGTAATAACATGCTTAATGCTCAATTTGTCATTAATGATCGATTTCTCTGTAAATGCATGATTTTGTGCGTTGCATGGCAACCAGACATCAACGGATTCAGATTTTATGTGCGCTGTAAAACTTTAACACATACTTTTCCAATCTAAATAATGAATATTGAAGATAATTTTACGTTGACACCGCCAGATGTTGCGGAAACCGCTAAAGTGGCAGCTTTAAGTTTATTGCCTGATGAAAGCAGAAAAATCTATGAAAAACCCTATAGAGATTTCACATCCTGGTGCAGTGAGAAGAATATACCACGCTATTCCGAATCAGTGCTGTTGGCATATTTCACGGATAGTACAGAAAAAGGCCTCATTGCAAGTTTGTGGCCAAAATATTCAATGCTGAAATCAACACTAATTGTACCAGAAAACATTGATATTAAAACGTACGTAGTAAACTGATCATGTTTATAAAGAAGCACAGAGTTGGATAGGTATGTGCCGAAGAAATCCAAAGTTCTGGAGAAAACACACATACAAAAATTTATCGCTAATGCTCCTGACAACCTTTTTTTATTGACGAAGGTAAATATTGATAAAAGGTTGATAAAATTAATTATTTTCATTATTATGTATAGCAAGTAATTTTGGAAAATGTAACAAATACTCAACCTATCAAGACGCGGCATTTTATACATGAGCTCCGTAGCGTAGAGGTGACATGCGAGTGAACGAAGACAAACCGGATGTATAGATCGGGGGGTTCGAATCCTGAACCACGAAAATTTCTCAATATTTTTTTTTATTTCCTTTTTTATTTCAACAAGAGTGAAGTCGACGGAAAAGTATTGTAATCAACTCCTATATTAAAATGCGATTGATGATATCGAACATTAACGCGCTCGCTTCGCTCACGCGTTTAAATATCTCGGTCATTAATCGCCTTTATTAAAACCCTAGTTGATTAAATAACTATTTCAGGATTAATAATAATCAAAATTAAGATTCGTCTTAATCTAGGAAGTATACAGCAATCAATTAATCAGGATTTGTTAGCTAACGTGAGCATTAAGTTGTCTTGGATTCTCAAAAATATAAAATTTCTTCAGTGCGTTTTTGAATTGTAACGGACATATCAATGTTTTCAATAGTTCAGGTAATTTATTATAAAATTTCGGTGCCAATTAAATAATTGAAAGAACGTTGTGTTATTGTCTTTATCGTGTGGGGAATTAGATGTTGACTTCGGTTTCGTGTATAATATGAATGAGTGGGTGTTACTGGTGTTTGTTTTGTGGCGTGATATTTTGTGAATGTATTGGTATTGTTGATTGGACAAAAAATAAGGTAACTTTTGACGAATTCAGTTGTTCAATATTACCTTTGATTTAGATACAGGTTGCGTTGCATTTACTTTTTAGGTAATTTACACTGTATTCAAAATCTTAAAAACTATTACGTTCATTTGGACCTAATTTCGTTCAAACCATTATGAAATTGTTGATTATTACATGTGACAGTTTTGTCAACTTTGTTGCATTTCTATAAGATATGCATTTTTAAACTTTACAGTATTACGATACATGGGGTTGTTACAACAAAACCATACTTGTGGAAACCTTTTGATAAGACCACGGCAAAACCCGGAAACCAACCAAAATATTGACGCCAGCCGTGAAAGCTTACATTCCTAAATTAAATTCTGTTACACAACTTCTCGAAACTAATTTTTGAAACCATAAACAATACAAACTTCACTCAACAAGAAGATTGAAATCAACAATACATGAAAACTCAAGAACAAATAATATCGTAATACCGTAAACTTTATAAATGCATCTATTCGAAACTCTACACACAAAGTTGACAAAACTTTCATATATAATAATCAGAATTTTCAAAATAGTGTGAGTGAAATTAGTTCTAAATCATTGGAGCAGTTTTTGAGATATTCAATAAAATCATTGCAAATGGCCTAAAATGAAAAGTAACGCACCCTGTATCTAAATGAAAGGTAATATTCATCAGAAATCTTATTTTCAAACAACAGTAGCTATGAACTACTTTTCCGTAGTCAAAAATGATCCATCAATTCTTATCAGTATAGAGGGTATAACCCAAAATTTTAATTATTCATATTTCAAACAGAGAAATTTGTCAAAAAACAAAACACGTTTTTATAACCTAGAATAGATGAAACTATGATGTCTTACCAAAACACAACTTGTTGGTTCTAGAATAGTTTTAGAAAAAAAAAAAACGAAAATCGATTCCTTTGACTATGCCCCTTATGAACCAGAGATAGATCGCCATCCTTTCCGAAGTGTTCCAGAAAAGCAAGCGAGCTGGTGAAAAAAGCGTTACCGAAAAGACGAATGATTTCTTTTGGACTGAATCTAAAAGTTTCATTGTGATTGAGGGCTGCACTCCATACGAGATTTTGAGAGCGGTTTTTTCTAGGTCAAAATGAGACTTTACGGTTAACATGTATCCACAAACAATTCCTTATCGATCTACAGGGCGTTGAAATTTCAAGTTTTTTTTTATTATTTTTCAATAGCTCTCTCAGTTTTCAAGATATTGGGATCAAATTTTAAACACTGATTGAGTTTCAGGGCTTACATCATCCAATATGCTGAGTAATTGTGATAATCTACAGGAAGATATCTTTTCAGGGGTCAAGCGTTTTCGTGATGCGTCACTGGTGGATTCTAATACATGAAATTAATTCTTTGTTTCCTTTATTCATTTTTTTTGTTTCGTGTAAATTTTACGAATCTACGGCTATTATCGAGAAAAAAATTAAAATTACTTTTTGTGATACGTTGGATTTGATTGATATTTCTCAACGAATCAATAAAAAAAAGAAATAGTGGGCTTTGACTGCTATTTTCATTTTGATGTTGAGATTATTTTGAAGTATTTGACATTATTTGAAAGTTGGTTTGTGTCTGATAGTGTATTTCTTTATTTTATTCAATTTGTTCAACATTGAAATGGAAAATGAAGCATATTCATTTGAAAATGTGGTTAACATCCATTTTGCTTATTGTCTGGCTAATGGTAACGGACTTGAAGCTCAGAGGTTGTACGCGCTAAAATTTCCTAATCAGCGCCGGCTTCCCAACTATAGAACTCTCATAAATTCCCATCATCACGTTCGGGAATACGACAAATTTCAGACTCCAAGACACAATGCTGGCAGACTGCCCTAAACATGGAACACAGTAAAAGATGAAGAGATTTTAAATGTTATCAAAAAATCCTGGTATGACTACTGGACATATTGGGATTTGGATGTTTCCCCTTAAACTATCTGGAAATATGTTATACTCATATCATATCCAGAGAGTCCAAGGTTTGCTTTCTAGAGATTTTATACGACGCTTGCAGTTCTCCGAATGGATACTTCGCAAATGTAGTAGGGTTCCTGAATTGTTATCCTGTATCATTTTTACCGACTACGCTCAATTTATACGTGACAGAGTAGTAGATTGCCACAACATTAATATTTGGGCACTAGAAAATCCACACATCATCAGATAATCTTGACACCAAGAACACTTCAGCATAATCATATGGACAGGAATAGTGGGAGATACCTAAAGATTTTACCGCGAATTTTAAATGGTGACACATATTTAAACTTTTTACAGTACGAATTGCCTGTCCCTCATTTTCGAGTCACCGTCCGCTATTATTCGAATAAAGTGCTTGTCCCCCACGGTCCCCACCTTTCAACCCGCTGGACTTTTATGCGGACATGTAATGGGCCTAGTTTATGGCGCAGAACCAGTTCTTCCATCGAAGTTCTTACTGAACGATTCATGTGTGCCTTCCAAACCGTAAAAAACACTCTCGGAATTTCAGAACGCGTGCGGCAGTCTATGAGAAGAGAGAAAAATAGATAAAAAAGTCAAGGTTTGTTGGGTTTTTTATTTTTTGGTTTTGTTGAAGAAAACTTGTAATTTAGATTAAAAACCAAATAAATAGAGTTTTTTATTTTAATTTTGATATGATAATAATAGGTTTCCACCTTTTGTTTAAAACTTTAATGGAATGTAGCGAATTACAAAAAATATTGAAATTGTTTTCTCTATATCAGGTGCAGATGTGTCAAAATTACAAGAGACCAAAAATTTCATGAATAAAACAAAAATTCCATTCCGTAATTCAAAAAAGTTTATAATATCTCCCTGTAGATCCTCGCAATCACTCACGTTAAGAAAACTCAAGTAAACTAAAAGAAATAAATCGAAATACAACGCTTTTCAAAAGTTGGAAGAGTACGAAGCTGATACTAATTCGACAAATATTTACCTACATGACGTTCCCAATGTTATGGATATATCCATGCAAAAAGCGTGGCAACACTGCCGGGTCTGTAACCGTTGGTAAAATGGCGGGAAATGTATTTGATGGCTTGAATAAGCGGTGAAATGTGACGGGTGTGTGAACGTCTGATGTATAATACCGAATAATTTTTTTCGCTTTTCATTACCCCTCTCGGTTGACCTTGTTTTATTAGGTTGAAATAGATAAAGAACACTAAAAATATTGTTGATATCATCAGTATTTCTAGGGGGTCTGAGGTGGTCTGTCATACTGTACTGGTCTGACAACGGCGGTCATATCTGTATATATATATATATATATATATATATATATATTATATATATATATATATATATATATATATATATATATATATATATATATATATATATATATATATATATATATATATATATATATATATATATATATATATATATATTTATATATATATATTTATATATATATATAGAAATACTGATGATATGATAATATTTTTAGTGTTCTACAGACCCGGCAGTGTTGCCACGCTTTTTGCATGGATATATCCATAACATTGGGAACGTCATGTAGGTAAATCTTTGTCGAATTAGTATCAGCTTCGTACTCTTCCAACTTTTGAAAAGCGTTGTATTTCGATTTATTTATTTCAGTTTAC
This sequence comes from Chrysolina americana, assembly GCA_958502065.1. Lineage (NCBI taxonomy): Eukaryota > Metazoa > Arthropoda > Insecta > Coleoptera > Chrysomelidae > Chrysolina > Chrysolina americana. The sequence continues at coordinate 39,682,385 of OY293419.1, forward strand.
TTGAGTTTTCTTAACGTGTGAGTGATTGCGAGGATCTACAGGGAGATATTATAAACTTTTTTGTGATACGTTGCTGACGGATTTTGAAATACAGAATGGAATTTTTGTTTTATTCATGAAATTTTTGGTCTCTTGTAATTTTCACACATCTGCACCTGATATCGAGAAAAAAAAATTCAATATTTTTTGTAATTCGCTATATTCCATTAAAGTTTTAAACAAAAGGTGGAAACCTATTATTATCATATCAAAATAAAAAAAAAACTCTATTTATTTGGTTTTTAATCTAAATTACAAGTTTTCTTCAACAATACCAAAAAATAAAAAACCTAACGAACCTTGACTTTTCTACCTATTTTTGTCTCTTCTCATAGATTGCCGCACGCGTTCTGAAATTCCGAGAGTGCTTTTACGGTTTGGAAGGCACACGTGAATCGTTCAGTAAGAACTTCGATGGAAGAACTGGTTCTGCGCCATAAACTAGGCCCATTACATGTCCCCATAAAAAAGTCCAGCGGGTTGAAATGTGGGGACCGTGGGGGCCAAGCAATTGGACCTGCTCTGCCAATCCGCCGATTGGGAAACACTGTATTGGTATAATAGCGGACGGTGACTCGAAAATGAGGGACAGGCAATTCGTACTGTAAAAAGTTTAAATATGTGTCACCATTTAAAACTCGCGGTAAAATCTTTAGGTATCTCCCACTATTCCTGTCCATATGGTTACGCTGAAGTGTTCTTGGTGTCAAAATCAAAATAAAAAAAAAAAACTCTATTTAATTGGTTTTTAATCTAAATTACAAGTTTTCTTCAACAATACCAAAAAATAAAAAACCTAACGAACCTTGACTTTTCTACCTATTTTTGTCTCTTCTCATAGATTGCTGCACGCGTTCTGAAATTCCGAGAGTGCTTTTACGGTTTGGAAGGCACACGTGAATCCTTCAGTAAGAACTTCGATGGAAGAACTGGTTCTGCGCCATAAACTAGGCCCATTACATGTCCCCATAAAAAAGTCCAGCGGGTTGAAATTTGGGGACCGTGGGGGCCAAGCAATTGGACCTGCTCTGCCAATCCGCCGATTGGGAAACACTTTATTCGAATAATAGCGGACGGTGACTCGAAAATGAGGGACAGGCAATTCGTACTGTAAAAAGTTTAAATATGTGTCACCATTTAAAACTCGCGGTAAAATCTTTAGGTATCTCCCACTATTCCTGTCCATATGATTACGCTGAAGTGTTCTTGGTGTCAAGATTATCTGATGAAGTGTGGATTTTGTAGTGCCCAAATATTAACGTTGTGGCAATCTACTACTACGTCGCGTGTGAATTGAGCGTAGTCGGTAAAAATGATACAGGATAACAATTCATGAACCCTACTACATTTGCGTGGTATCCATTCGGAGAACTGCACGCGTCGTATAAAATCTCTAGAAAGCAAACCTTGGACTCTCTGGATATGATATGAGTATAACATATTTCCAGACAGTTTAAGGGAAACATCCAAATCCCAATATGTCCAGTAGTCATACCAGGATTTTTTGATGACATTTAAAATCTCTTCATCTTTGACTGTGTTACATGTTTATGGCAGTCTGCCAGCATTGTATCTTGGAGTCTGAAATTTGTTGTATTCCCGAACGTGATGATAAGAATTTATGAGAGTTCTATAGTTGGGAAGCCGGCGCCGATTAGGAAATTTTAGCGCGTACAACCTCTGAGCTTCAAGTCCGTTACCATTAGCCAGACAATAAGCAAAATGGATGTTAGCCACATTTTCAAATGAATATGCTTCATTTTCCATTTCAATGTTGAACAAATTGAATAAAATAATGAAATACACTATCAGACACAAACCAACTTTCAAATAATGTCAAATACTTCAAAATAATCTCAACATCAAAATGAAAATAGCATCAAAGCCCACTATTTCTTTTTTTTATTGTTTCGTTGAGAAATATCAATTAAATCCAACGTATCACAAAAAGTAATTTTAATTTTTTTCTCGATAATGACCGTAGTGGCGTAGATGCGTAAAATTTACATGAAACAAAAAAAATGTCTAAAGGAAACAAAGAATTAATTTCATGTTTTAGAATCCACCAGGGACGCATCACGAAAACGCTTGACCCCTGAAAAGATATCTCCCTGTAGATTCTCACAATTACTCGGCATGTTGGATGATGTAAGCCCTGAAACGTAATCTTTGTTTAAAATTTGATCTCAATATCTTAAAAACTGAGAGAGCTATTAACGAATTGTTTGTAGATACATGTTAACCGTAAATTCTCCTTTTGACCTTGAAAAAACCGCTCTCAAAATCTCGTATGGAGTGCAGCCCTCAACTACAATGAACCTTTTAGATTCAATCCAAAAAAAATAATTCGTCTTTTCGGCAATGCTTTTTCCACCAGCTCGCTTGCTTTTCTGGAACACTTCGGAAAGGATGGCGATCTGTCTCTGGTTCAGATATTTTCATGGAGACGATGCTCTTCTGAACTAGCATTAATCGTTCCACCGCTGGCCGTCTCATAGACACTGACCCTTCTAATTCAGTATTCACATCCCTTTTTCGTCACTTCAGAGACATGCAAAACATTTCTTTCCCAGTGCTCGTTTTTCCAGCGGACGGCAAAGCTATGAAACTCAGCAAATCCTATCTTCTTTCCCTTGGCTCTCACAATGTTCTCTGAACATTATAGCTGAAAATGAATACGACACCAAAGATAGACGGGAGCGCCACGTCGAATAATAATGATAGCCGTCTTCTACCTACACAGGTTCTTTTGGGTACATTCTACGACTGTTAATGAGGGAGTATTATCATTTAGAAATATGGAAAAAACTTTCAATGATAATATACAGTGTGTTTCACTTCTCATGGAAACACCCTCGTATCTTCTGTAATGTTCACGAAAAATCATGGATGACATATTTTGTGCAGTGAGTTTCATTACTAGAGTATCTATCGATGCTGAAAATTTCATGGTTCTACGTTGAAAATTACGGTAGATACGGGGGTGTTTCCATGAGAAGTGAAACACACTGTATACCCAAATCGGACTTAGATTTTGTAGCTTTAAAAAATATGAAAAATGTATTGCTCGGACTAGATGATGTGACTTTCACTTCGTCGAAAATAATTTTTTGTTTGAATAACCGTTTGAAATTTGTTATTTCAAAACATTCCAAAAGTTTGGTTATATACAGTTGTTCAATGATTTTTTGTCCAATGAGTTTTTGGCATCATTACAGTACTGACGAAAATCAATTGAAATTAATTTCTATACTAAATGCTTAACGATACATCAATTTTGTACCTTTTCATTACTCAGTGATTGAAAGTTAGTAGCATGATGAAGTTATTAGTGGAACGAAACGCTTTTCTCCAAGTTACATTTTTTATTTAACAGAAACTTCGTAGATATTAAATGAACGTGAAAAACTAATAGAACATTCGAATTCAGGACGTATGTTGAATCTAAATACAAATAACTTTCTTTAATAATTATAGAAATTGAAGAAAATAAGCTAATTTCAAGGGATTATTTTGAAAAAAAAAAATGTTTTCGAGAGATTGCTCAAGTCACGTGACCCCGTCGGAGTATGCCATTTTACATCTTCTTCAATAAATGTACTGGAGCTTTATTCTATCACCAAACTGCTATCTCATAACCTCGACACGTGTTTCAGTCACCAAGTGAGCGTCTTCCGGTGGAAAATATTCAAACCAAAACACGTGTCAAGTAGTAAAAATGGCGGTTTCGTATATTACTACACCAAAAGTTCCCAACATTGTAGTGCAAGTACATAATCTTCTTCAAAGCAAAATTTTACGAAAAGGAAAACGATTAAGTCGCCCAAAACAAATCCCTGGATGAATACGAGTTGTAGATTCATTAGATTCTTCTATTCCAACTTGATTTTTGCATATACTCGAAAAGTATGTTACAAAATCATCATCCACTTCCATTTAAATAATTTTCTGCGGGTCATCACCCTTTTTTACTATGTTATTATTCAAGTTTTCAATAATCATTATGCATGTGATTTCGTTAGAAGTGTAGTTTATTCTTTTGCTTTAGTGCTGTGATTTTTATTAACCAATAGGAATCTAGTATTCTTTGCTCATAAGTGATTGTATTACTCTGCCCGAAGACTTTCTCTTTACCATTTCACAATAAAAAAATTCAAATGTTTTGTACTGAAAGTATTACCTTATAATTTGAAAATCACTTGTTTGACACACATATCAATATTTGAGTTTTGTTGTGTATCGAGTGATCTAAGTGAATTTCCATGGATTACTTTTCAGAGTTTTACAGTATTTCATCAAGTACCTAATAACTTACTGACTTGAAAAATGTCTTTCTGTATCTGTTGATTGTTACATAAAAGTAATAAACTTTTAAGAATGTTTTCTCAAATACCAGTATTCGTTCGAATCTATTAATTCCAAAATACATAAACTGAAAATTATATCCTTTTAATTCCAAAATAAATGACCTGAACTATAATGAAATCAATTTTGATAATAGTCCATTGTTTGACTTGTATTAGTAGAAACATATTTCTGAATGAATTGGGCAAACTGTGTAGGGGGCGCTTCTGTGGATCGTGTATATGGTATATAATGCATTGCATTTCACCGACTAATACCAACCCAAGATTTGGCAACCGCGCCGATTGAGTAGTAAGGCCATTTAAGCGTCGAATTTGGACCCTACTGTGAAAATATTGTAATTTTATATGTTTTTAGGATATCTATAGTTCAATGGAAATATGTAGAAGAAGCAGATTGTTACATTTTGCCCAATTCATTCAGGAATATGTTTCTACTAATACAAGTCGAACAATAATCTATTATCAAAAATGATTTTTTCATATTTCAGTTCATTTTTGAATTAGCAGGATGAGAAAAAAAAATATTTAACTTCATCGTCAGTTACTCATATGCAATACCTAATCAAAAGATTGAGAAAACCATTTTTTATGTCAATAAGTTATTGGATACTTGATAAAATACAAAACTTTGAAAAGTATAGTACATGCAAAATTTTCGTGAAAATTTTATTTTGAATTGACAGGATATGATTCGAACGACTTTCGAACACATACTGATATTTGAGAAAACATTTCTGTAAACATCTTCCAATACTCATATGCAATCAAAAGATAGAGAACGCCATTTTTTCATGTCAGTAAGTTATTGAATATTTGATAATATTTTTCGTCTTGGGAACTTTTCCACTTACATCACTCGATACACAACAAATCTCAAATATTGGTAGGTGTATCACGCAAGTGATTTTCAAATTATAAGGTAATACTTTCGATATGTACCAAACATGCGTATTTGTTAATTATAAAATGGTAAAAAGAAGGTTCTCGGGCCCAATACCGTGGAAAAAATTACGACCTGAACGTTGAGACTTCCTATCTATTCTCCATATCTGTTGGTAGGTAGCGAAGTGGCCAGATGTCGGCCGTTGAAACTTCTATTGGCGCTTGGCCAGGTGAGAATCCTGAGTGAGAGAGAATGTTTTCCAATTTCGAGTCGATAGGCGATTTGAATTGTCTAGATGCCAATCTCTACGTCTGGTGCTTCCTTTAAATGCGCACCGACCACCCGTGGAGGTGCTGTAGGTTTTCTGGGTTTTCCTAGAGCTGAAAAGTGAATACGCCTTAAAAAAATCGGTAAGTCGCCCCAGAGCGACACGGCAAATAATAATAGCCGTCCTCTACCATACAGTCTATGCCTTTGGGTAGACTCTGTGAGTATTCATGAGGGAGTATTGTTATTATCATTATATTAATATTATATTGGATAACATGCTATTTTCTCGGTATTGGGCCCGGTAGTACAATCATTTAAGAGCAAAGAATAATAGATTCCCATTAAAAAAACAGCTCTCAAGCAAAAGAATAAACTATGCTTCTAATGAACTCATATGAGAAATGATTAATTAGGTGATTGAAACTTGAATAACAATACACTCAAAAAATTATTAAAAAGGAAGTGGCTGACGAATTCGCAACATACTTTTCGAGTATATGCAAAAACTTCTCTTGATGAATTTTAGGGATCTGTTTTGGGCGTCTTAATTTTTCTCATTTTCATAAAATTTTGCTTTGAAGAAGATTATGTACTTGCATTGCATTCTTTGGAACCTTTGGTGTAGTAATCAATGTACCCCGACACCAAAACGGTATTTTTCCGACTCCACACGTGTTTCGGTTTGAATCTTTCTCGCCGGAAGATGGTCACTTGGTGAATGAAACACGTGTCGAGGTTATGAAATAGCAGTTTGGTGTCAGTGTCAGGAAAACATTCCAGTACACTTATTGAAGGAGATGAAAAAAGGCATACTCCGACACGCGACTTTAGCAACTTCTACATGGACATTTTTTTTTCAAATTAATCCCTTAGAATGGACTTATTTTCTTCAATTTCAAAAATTATTAAAGAGAGTTATTTCTATTCAGGTTCAACATACGTCCTTAATTCGACCGTTCCATTGCAACTTTTAGTTTTTTGCATTTATTTAATATTATCTACGAAACTTCTCTTGCATAAAAAAATGTAAATTCGAGAAAAGCGTTTTGTACCACTAGCTTCATCATGCTACTAACTTTTAATCACTGAGTAATGAAAAAGTACATTTTACTTAGAAAGAAAAGCGTTTGAATTTTTTTTGATACAGAATTGATGTATTTCAGCATTTAGGATAGAAATTTATTTCAATTGATTTTTGTCAGTACTAAATCGATGCCACACTCATTGAACAAAAAATCATTGACCTACTGTATCTAACCAGAAGAGCATCGTCTCCATGAAAATATCTGAACTAAAGACAGATCAACATCCTTTCTAAAGTGTTCCAGAGAAGTAAGCGAGCTTGTGGAAAAAGCATTGCCGACAAGACGAATGCCTCTGTTATGGACTGAATCTAAAAGATTCAGTGAGTGTTAAGGGACTCCATAGAGGGAGTTTCAAAATTCAGAATCAAGATTTTATGGGCGGGTTTTTTTCAGGTCAAACTAAGTTACTTTAACATGTATCCGCAAACACTTCGTTACAAATGTACAGAGCGTTGAAATTTCAAGATTTATTTCTTTGTTTGATACCTCTCTCAGTTTTTAAGATATTGAGATCAAATTTGAAACATAGATTACGTTTCAGGGCTAACATCATCCAACATGCCGAGGAAGATATTTTTTCAGGGGTCAAGCGTTTTAGTAATGCTTTGCTGGTGTATTCTTATACATAAAATGAATTTTTTGTTTTCTTCACACATTTTTTTCTTTCGTAATTTATATGCATCTACGACCATAATAATTGAAATTCTTCAACGAAACAATGAAAAATAAATTTAACTTAGTGGGCTTTGACTGCTATCTTCATTTTGATGTTTAGGTTTCTTTGGAAGCATTTGACATTATTTGAAAGTTGGTTTGTGTCTGATCGTGTTTGTTTCCTAATCGCCAGTTTCCCAACCAGAGAACTCTTGTAAATTCCCATCATCACGTTCGGAAATACGGTAGATACCAGACTCCAAGGCACAATGCTGGCAGACCGCCATAAGCATGTAATCCAGTAACGGAAGAAGAGATTTTGAATGACAAGTAGCAAAAGATTTGGATGTTTCCCATTCAACTGTCTGGAAACACGTTATACCCATATTATATCCAGAGGTTTGCTTTCTCGAGATTTTCCACTGCGCTTGCAGTTTTTCAGACGGATACTGCACCAAGTAGGGTACCTGAATTTTTATCCAAACATGATCAGACAATCTGGACACCAAGAAGAGTATAGCGTAAACATATGGGCAGGAATAGTGGGGAGATACTTGAATTGAACCTTTAATTTCACCGCGAATTATGAATGGTTGCACATATTATTCATATACAGTGTTTCCCAATCGAAGGAATGGCAGAGCAAATCCAATTGCTTGGACTTCAACACGCTGGACTTTTTTTATGGGGGCATGTAAAGGGCCTAGTTTATGGCGTAGAACCAGTGTCTTCCATCAAAGTTTCCACTGAACGAATTATGGAAGCCCTAAAAACCGTGAAAATCTCAAGAACGTGTGCGGCAGTCTATGAGAAGAAGATATAAAGAGGTCAAGGTTCGTTAGGTTTTTTTTATTTTTGGGTATTGTTAACAAAAACTCGCTATTTAGATTAAAAAACAAATTAATTTGTTTTCATTGTGATAATAGGTTCCCACTTTTTGTTTAATTTTAATTGAATGTAGCGAAATACAAAATATTATCAAAACTCTTTTCTCGATATATCGGGTGCAGATGTGTAAAAATTACACAAGACAAAAAATGTCATTATTAAAACAAAAAATTCATATCGTATTTCAGAATGTGTCACAATAAAGTTTATGGGGCGAAACAGGGCTTTACCTCTGACAAAATATCTCACTGTAGATTCTTATAATTACGCACAAGATAAGGAGAACTCAAGTGAATGAAAAAAATCGAAAAACAACGCTTTTTAAAAGTTGGAAGAGTACGAAGCTGACACAATTTCGACAAAGATTTTCCTACACGACGTTCCCAATGTTTTGGATATATCCATGCAAAAAGCGTGGCAACACCGCCGGGTCTGTAAACGTTGGCAAAATGTCGGAAAATGTATATGATGGCTTGGAAAAGCGGTGAAATATGATGGGTGTGTGAACGTCTGATGTATAATACGAAATAATTTTTTTTCGCCTTTTATTACCCCTCTTGGTTGCCCTTGTTTTATTAGGTTGAAATAGATATGGAACACCAGAAATTTTGTTAAAATCATCAGTATTTCTAGGGGGTCTGAGGTCGCCTGCCATGCTGTACTGGTCTGACAACGGCGGTCAAATCTGTATATATATATATACGTAGACCAGTACAGTATGACAGACCACCTCAGACCCCCTAGAAATACTGATGATATCAACAATATTTTTAGTGTTCTATGTCTATTTCAACCTAATAAAACAAGGGCAACCGAGAGGGGTAATGAAAAGCGAAAAAAAATTATTCGGTGTTATACATCAGACGTTCACACACCCGTCACATTTCGCCGCTTATTCAAGCCATCAAATACATTTCCCGCCATTTTACCAACGGTTACAGACCCGGCAGTGTTGTCACGCTTTTTGCTTGGATATATCAATAACATTGGGAACGTCATGTAGGTGAATCTTTGTCGAATTAGTATCAGCTTCGTACTCTTTTGAAAAGCGTTGTATTTCGATTTTTTTTTTAGTTTACTTGAGTTTTCTTAACGTGTTTGCGAGGATTTACAGGGAGATATTATAAACTTTTTTGTGATACGTTGCTGACGGATTTTGAAATAAGGAATGGATATTTGTTTTATTCATGAAATTTTTGGTCTCTTGTAATTTTAACACATCCGCACCTGATATCGAAAAAAAAATTTCAATATTTTTTGTAATTCGCTACATTCCATTAAAGTTTTAAACAAAAGGTGGAAACCTATTATTATCATTTCAAAATTAAAATAAAAAACTCTATTTGGTTTTTAATCTAAATCACAAGTTTTCTTCAACAATACCAAAAAATAGAAAACCTAACGAACCTTGACTTTTCTCTATTTTTCTCTCTTCTCATAGACTGCCGCACATGTTCTGAAATTCCGAGAGTGTTTTTTACGGTTTGGAAGGCACACATGAATCGTTCAGTAAGAACTTCGATAGAAGAACTGGTTCTGCGCCATAAACTAGGCCCATTACATGTCCCCATAAAAAAGTCCAGCGGGTTGAAATGTGGGGACCGTGGGGGCCAAGCAATTGGACCTGCTCTGCCAATCCGCCGATTGGGAAACACTGTATTGGTATAATAGCGGACGGTGACTCGAAAATGAGGGACAGGCAATTTGTACTGTAAAAAGTTTAAATATGTGTCACCATTTAAAACTCGCGGTAAAATCTTTAGGTATCTCCCACTATTCCTGTCCATAGGATTACGCTGAAGTGTTCTTGGTGTCAAAATCAAAATAAAAAAAAAATCTATTTAATTGGTTTTTAATCTAAATTACAAGTTTTCTTCAACAATACCAAAAAATAAAAAACCTAACGAACCTTGACTTTTCTACCTATTTTTGTCTCTTCTCATAGATTGCCGCACGCGTTCTGAAATTCCGAGAGTGCTTTTACGGTTTGGAAGGCACACGTGAATCGTTCAGTAAGAACTTCGATGGAAGAACTGGTTCTGCGCCATAAACTAGGCCCATTACATGTCCCCATAAAAAAGTCCAGCGGGTTGAAATTTGGGGATCGTGGGGGCCAAGCAATTGGACCTGCTCTGCCAATCCGCCGATTGGGAAACACTTTATTCGAATAATAGCGGACGGTGACTCGAAAATGAGGGACAGGCAATTTGTACTGTAAAAAGTTTAAATATGTGTCACCATTTAAAACTCGCGGTAAAATCTTTAGGTATCTCCCACTATTCCTGTCCATATGATTACGCTGAAGTGTTCTTGGTGTCAAGATTATCTGATGAAGTGTGGATTTTGTAGTGCCCAAATATTAACGTTGTGGCAATCTACTACTACGTCGCGTGTGAATTGAGCGTAGTCGGTAAAAATGATACAGGATAACAATTCAGGAACCCTACTACATTTGCGTGGTATCCATTCGGAGAACTGCAAGCGTCGTATAAAATCTCTAGAAAGCAAACCTTGGAGTCTCTGGATATGATATGAGTATAACATATTTCCAGACAGTTTAAGGGAAACATCCAAATCCCAATATGTCCAGTAGTCATACCAGGATTTTTTGATGACATTTAAAATCTCTTCATCTTTGACTGTGTTACATGTTTATGGCAGTCTGCCAGCATTGTATCTTGGAGTCTGAAATTTGTTGTATTCCCGAACGTGATGATAAGAATTTATGAGAGTTCTATAGTTGGGAAGCCGGCGCCGATTAGGAAATTTTAGCGCGTACAACCTCTGAGCTTCAAGTCCGTTACCATTAGCCAGACAATAAGCAAAATGGATGTTAGCCACATTTTCAAATGAATATGCTTCATTTTCCATTTCAATGTTGAACAAATTGAATAAAATAATGAAATACACTATCAGACACAAACCAACTTTCAAAAAATGTCAAATACTTCAAAATAATCTCAACATCAAAATGAAAATAGCAGTCAAAGCCCACTATTTCTTTTTTTTATTGTTTCGTTGAGAAATATCAATTAAATCCAACGTATCACAAAAAGTAATTTTAATTTTTTTCTCGATAATGACCGTAGTGGCGTAGATGCGTAAAATTTACATGAAACAAAAAAAATGTCTAAAGGAAACAAAGAATTAATTTCATGTTTTAGAATCCACCAGTGACGCATCACGAAAACGCTTGACCCCTGAAAAGATATCTCCCTGTAGATTATCACAATTACTCGGCATATTGGATGATGTAAGCCCTGAAACCTAATCAGTGTTTAAAATTTGATCCCAATATCTTGAAAACTGAGAGAGCTATTGAAATAAAATAAAAAACCTTGAAATTTCAACGCCCTGTAGATCGATAACGAATTGTTCGTGGATACATGTAAACCGTAAAGTCTCATTTTGACCTAGAAAAAAACTCTCTCAAAATCTCGTATGGAGTGCAGCCCTCAATCACAATGAAACTTTTAGATTCAGTCCAAAAGAAAACATTCGTCTTTTCGGTAATGCTTTTTCCACCAGCTCGCTTGCTTTTCTGGAACACTTCGGAAAGGATGGCGATCTGTCTCTGGTTCAGATATTTTCATGGGGACGATGCTCTTCTGAACTAGCATTAATCGTTCCACCGCTGGCCGTCTCATAGACACTGACCCTTCTAATTCAGTATTCACATCCCTTTTTCGTCACTTCAGAGACATGCAAAACATTTCTTTCCAGGTGCTCGTTTTACCAGCGGACGGCAAAGCTCTGAAACTCAGCCTCTGGAGATGTTGCCTGGAGAAGTTTAAGAAGAATACCAAATCCTATCTTCTTTCCCTTGGCTCTAACGATGTTCTCTGATCATTATAGCTGAAAATGAATACGCCACCAAAAATTGACGGGAGCGCCACTTCGAATAATAATGATAGCCGTCCTCTACCTACACAGGTTCTTTTGGGTACATTCTTCGACTGTTAATGAGGGAGTATTATCAATTAGAAATATGGAAAAAACTTTCAATAATAATATATACCCAAATCGGACTTAGAATTTGTAGCTTTAAAAAATATGAAAAATGTATTGATCGGACTAGATGATGTGACTTTCACTTCGTCGAAAATAATTTTTGTTTGAATAACCGTTTGAAATTTGTTATTTAAAAAAATTCAAAAAGTTTGGTTATATACAGATGTTCAATGATTTTTTGTCCAATGAGTTTTTGGCATCATTACAGTACTGACGAAAATCAATTGAAATTAATTTCTATACTAAATGCTTAACGATACATCAATTTTGTACCTTTTCAATACTCAGTAATTGAAAGTTAGTAGCATGATGAAGTTATTAGTGGAACGAAACGCTTTTCTCCAAGTTACATTTTTTATTTAACAGAAGCTTCGTAGATATTAAATAAACGTGAAAAACTAATAGAACATTCGAATTCAGGACGTATGTTGAATCTAAATACAAATAACTTTCTTTGATAATTTTGAAATTGAAGAAAATGAGCATATTTCATGGGATTATTTTGAAAAAAAAATGTTTTCGAGAGATTGCTCAAGTCACGTGACCCCGTCGGAGTATGCCATTTTACATTTTCTTCAATAAATGTACTGGAGCTTTATTCTATCACCAAACTGCTATCTCATATCCTCGACACGTGTTTCAGTCACCAAGTGAGCATCTTCCGGTGGAAAATATTCTAACCAAAATACGTGTCAAGTAGTAAAAATGGCGGTTTCGTGTATTACTACACCAAAAGTTCCCAACATTGTAGTGTAAGTACATATTCTTCTTCGAAGCAAAATTTTACGAAAAGGAGAAAGATTAAGTCGCCCCAAACAGATCCCAGGAGACCATCAATAAACGTTGTAGATTCATTAGATTCTTCTATTCCAACTTGATTTTTGCATATACTCGAAAAGTATGTTGCAAAATCATCATCCACTTCCTTTTAAATAATTTTCTGCGGGTCATCATCCTTTTTGACTATGTTATTATTGAAGTTTTCAATAATCATTATCCATGTGATTTCATTGGAAGTGTAGTTTATTCTTTTGCTTGAGTGCTGGGATTTTTATTAACCTGGGAATCTAGTATCCTTTGCTAATAAGTGATTGTATTACTGGGCCCGAAGACCTTCTTTTTACCATTTTATAATAAAAAAAATACAAATGTTTTGTACATACTGAAAGTATTACCTTATAATTTGAAAATCACTTGTTTGACACACATATCAATATTTGAGTTTTGTTGTGTATCGAGTGATCTAAGTGAATTTCCATGGATTACATTTCAGAGTTTTACAGTATTTCATCAAGTATCTAATAACTTACTGACATTAAAAATGGCTTTCTGTATCTGTTGATTGTTGCATAAAAGTAATAAACTTTAAGAATGTTTTCTCAAATACCAGTATTCGTTCAAATCTATTAATTACAAAATACATAAACTGAAAATTGTTCGAATCATATCCTTTCAATTCCAAAATAAATTAACTGAAATATTATGAAACCATTTTTGATAATAGTTCATTGTTTGACTTGTATTAGTAGAAACATATTTCTGAATGAATTGGGCAAAATCCAACAATCTGCTGCTTCTACATATATATTTCCATCGAACTATGATAGATATCCCCAAAAAATATAAAATCACAATACTTTGACAGTAAGGTTCAAATTCGACGCTGAAACTCCCTTATTACTCAAACGGCGCGGTTGCCAAATCTTGGGTTTGTATTAGTCGGTAACATGCAATGCACTATATACCATATACACGATCCACAGAAGCGCCCCCTACACGGTCGATGATGGAATTAAATCTGTATAAAAACGGTGATTTTACCGCCTTTTTGGACCTTTCCAAAATTTCGTCCCATGAGGCTCCTGACCGCCCTTGACAGTTTAACATAGCTAAACGTTGTCAAGCCCGAAGGCGGATCTGGTGGGATTTGGTCTGGGTTCGTAGGTAGTATGTATAAAAGTGGGAGTGTATAGACGCAAATATCTATATATATATACCGGGTGACCACGAGGTGAGGTACGCCCCCCAATTTTTCTATAGTTTTGAAGATACAGGTTTCAAATTTGGCACGTCGATATATTACTCAAATACGCATATTTTGACTCCATAACCGAAAATTCACCACTTCCGGTTTAACCGGAAGTGACCCCAAACTTTTTTTTTCAAATGACACCCTGTACAATTTTTTTCATTATCAGGAAAAACACGCAATTTGTGATAACACTGTTCTCCAAAATTGAAAATCGGTTGAAAAATGGCGGAGATACAGTTGATTGTTCAATCGAACAAAGTTGGCCGTGAACATCAAACTCAAATCATCACAACTGACGAACGGCGTCAGCATTTACGAGAGGAAGGTTCGAGGTAAGATACAGCTGAAAATCGAGCTTCCCATGTAATTGCAGCAACCATATTTCCCATCAATTATCAAACATTTCCTCAAAACGGATTAGTACCCATAAAGAAAGGCTCACAACTGCCATTTCTCAAATAGCAACATACTCTTTTCACATTGTTATGTTGAAAGATGATGAATTATCAGATTACTCGAATGAAAAGATTTGGAGAATTCCGAAAGGAACCAGAAATACAATATAAGTGTTCCCAAAATTGAATGTTCTTCAACGAAGGCGGCTTTGAACATAAGAAAGCTAAACAAAAAAGCATATTTTGTCAACAAAGTGACAATTTGTTCTACTCATTCAATACAAGAGAATTGTAACTTGTTGAAAAACATTCCGATGGAGCGAAAATTTACTAGAAATGAAAAAGTAGATTTACTGCTAATTTATGGCGAGTGTAGAAAAAATGCAACTGCGGCTTGCATTCTTTACAGTGAACGATTCCCTCTCAGACAACGCCAACCAAGTAGAAACTATTTCGCACGTTTGGAAAGGCAATTCAGGATAGAACCAGATGACAATGTACATGATCAGGATAGTTTTATTATTGATGCAGAGACGGAAACTAATGTTTTGGCTGTTGTTTATGTAGATCCCACCATATCACTTCGACAAATCGAACATGAATTACCAGTTGGACGAGAATCAGCTCGAAAAATTCTAAAAAAACATGGGTTTAAGCCGTATAAATATCAGATACATCAGCGCCTTTACGAAAATGATCATCAAAGAAGGGTCCAATATTGCAATTGGCTACTTGAGAACCACATAAGGAACCCGAATATGACGAGAAACATTATATTTTCCGACGAATCAAGATTTACGAATCTTGGTATGTTCAATAGAAACAACACCAGATACTGGGCAACTGAAAACCCCAGGCTCATAAGACAAGGTAATTTTCAGGAACGCTTTGGATTCAACGTGTGGATAGGTCTGATAGGAACTCGAATCATTGGGCCCATAATATTTGATGGTATGTTGAATGGGCAACGCTATTTGGGATTTCTACGAAACGAAATAGAAGGATTCATGGAGAATTTACCTCTCGACGTCTACCAAAATATGTATTTCCAGCAGGATGGTGCACCTCCCCATAATTCCCGAATAGTAACCAGTTACCTAGATGAAACATTCCCAAATCGATGAATTGGCACGAATGGTCCTACAAGATGGCCTCCGAGGTCACCGGACCTCACGCCACTGGATTTTTTCATATGGGGTTACCTGAAGAACAAGGTTTACTCTTCTAGTCCTACATCAAGGGAGGATTTGGAACATCGCCTTAGAGAAGCAATTGCAAGTATTACTCAAGCTCAGTTAAATGGAGTTATGGAAGCAATAGTGAGACGTGCAATTTTGTGCAGAGAACATAATGGAGAACATTTTGAACAGTACTTGTAAATCATTTTTTCATTACTTTGATTTCTGTTAGTGTAGTAAGTGACTAGAACCAATAAACAATTTACTTCATACCTTTTTTTTCGTTCAGAAATTAGTTGTTGAAAAATGTTAGAAATTGGAATAAATATCTAATACATTTTTTTTACTCTGCAGGTATATTCTTATGGTGGATTTATACAGCAGTTCCAATTCATGAGTTTTTAGTCACTAGTAAGAAGTCATAAGAATGTTCGTTAATGGAATATTTATTCCAACAACGATCTTAAAACTGCTGTATGAATCCACCATCAATTACGATTAGCATACGAGTAATGAGAAAAAAGTTCGCTCCATCGCCGTAGAATGTTTTTCGACAACTCACAATGTTCCATTATTCAGAATGTACCGCAAATTTTCACTATTTTTTTTTAAATATGAATTTTTGTTTAGCTTTCGTAGGTTCAAGCCGCCTATGTTTAAGAATAGTCAATTTTGAGAACACTCATAATGAAACATCCCGTATCTTCGATTCCTTTCGGAATTCTTCAAATCTTTTCATTCGAGTAATCTGATAATTCATCATCTTTCAACATAACAATGTGAAAAGAGTATGTTGCTATTTGAGAAATGGCAGTTGTGAGCCTTTCTTTATGGGTACTAATCCGTTTTGAGGAAATGTTTGATAATTGATGGGAAATATGGTTGCTGCAATTACATGGGAAGCTCAATTTTCAGCTGTATCTTACCTCGAACCTTCCTCTCGTAAATGCTGACGCCGTTCGTCAGTTGTGATGATTTGAGTTTGATGTTCACGGCCAACTTTGTTCGATTGAACAATCAACTGTATCTCCGCCATTTTTCAACCGATTTTCAATTTTGGAGAACAGTGTTATCACAAATTGCGTGTTCTTCCTGATAATGAAAAAAATTGTACAGGGTGTCATTTGAAAAAAAAAGTTTGGGGTCACTTCCGGTTAAACCGGAAGTGGTGAATTTTCGGTTATGGAGTCAAAATATGCGTATTTGAGTAATATATCGACGTGCCAAATTTGAAACCTGTATCTTCAAAACTATAGAAAAATTGGGGGGCGTACCTCACCTCGTGGTCACCCGGTATATATATATATATATATATATATATATATATATATATATATATATATATATATATATATATATATATATATAATAACAAAGTATTCTCGACCGAACTCTATTAATTAAGTAGGAATTCTCGGGTAGCGGTCTGTTGAACAATGAAACTCATTCGATTTAAATCTTCAATATTTCGTCAACCTTTATTGACTTCTTCAGGAAGAGAAAATTCACAGAGTTAGTTCTAACCTATGGAACATTTGGGAGGAAAATTGTTGTTCTCCGCTGCAGACTAAACGCTCAGTCAGGTAAATTAAGCGTTTAGTCTGCAGCGGAGAACAACAATTTTCCTCCCAAATGTTCCATAGGTTAGAACTAACTCTGTGAATTTTCTCTTCCTGAAGAAGTCAATAAAGGTTGACGAAATATATATATATATATATAGGAGGATATATATATATATATATAGAAGGACACAATACCAAACGATTCTCAAGGTATATATGAAATACCATGTTCAGACTGCCCGAGAAGTTATATTGGCCAGACTAACAGACGAGTAACTTCCAGAGTCTACGAACACGAACTTGCTGTGCGTCAGGCATCTTCCACTTCCGCACTTTATAAACATCGAGAAGACACAGGTCACAAAATAGACTTCAAAAACACAAAAACAATTTCCACCGAGAAAACTGTGCAAACCAGGATCATCCGAGAAGCCCTTGAGATAGAGAAGCGCCCCAATTGCCTCTCATTGCACGCATCAACTCATTTCCCACCAACCCAGTTCCCGCACACAGCTCACTTAGCGCCAACCAAGTTCCCGCACACAGCTCATCTAACGCCAACTCAGTTCCCGCCCATAGTTCACCTCGCGCCAATACATTGCACACGGCCATTACAGCCACGTCCACTATAAATACAGTACCTCAACCCACAATTCCTCAGTTCTCTCGAAGGAGTAGGCAGATTGAGACCTTAGAGAGAACCAGTGACGAGACATGGGGAGTAGGCAGATTGAGACCCCGACGTCAAGTCACAAAAACCTAACGTAATTATACCTGAGGAGTAGGCAGATTGAGACCTCAGCGTAGAATTACGTTTCAACCATTTATTAATTTTCTTTCTTTTTCAGTTCTTGAAAATTTCAACAAATTCTAGACGCGGTTCAACCCGAACTTTTAGTTTTCAAATATCTGACCGCGGAAACCTATCTGAACACATATATATATATATATATATATATATATATATATATATATATATATATATATATATCGATCCACACTGTTTATAAAGAAAATTCGTCAAACACCCACTGGATCATCCCTATCTACATTACAATTATTTATATATATATATATATATATATATATATATATATATATATATATATATATATATATATATATATATATATATATATATATATATATATATATATATATATATATATAAAAATAATTGTAATGTAGATAGGGATGATCCAGTGGGTGTTTGACGAATTTTCTTTATAAACAGTGTGGATCGGTCCTAAATTGTGCTGTTGCTTCTGAAGTTCGTGGATCTTGTCCAAAGGGATGTTCTTGATGATGATTTCGGATACGTTCTCCCTGGGTGGACTATGTGGTACAATGATTTCTGGAAGGAACATTGGTTGTCCATGACTGACGGTTTTTTCGTTGATAAATTTGCGTTCATCGGTTTCGAATCGGCAGCCGGTGGGTAGCTCAATCAAATAGTTTCCCAGAAGTGTTGTAAAATCACTTCGTTTGCAGGTGGTTTGGATTTTGGTATGGTTGGGAAGTATCGCAATATAGTGTGACTCATCGATCTGCTCTATTAAATTGGTTGAGGTCCTTACTGGTGTCTGCTGGCAGGTGACGTAGGTGGACGACAATTGGACTAGTTGGAATACACAGTCTGGTTGTCTCAGGCCGTCAATAAGGTTGTTATTTGGACAATAGTAGTTTGGTCGCAGTTCCATACATGGCATTGATGTGTATTGGTAGAAGTTCTCGTTCATTATCAGATAGGTACTGGGTGGAACAATCATAGTTGAATTGGCGGTAGGGATGGAATAGAGATGATATAGAAGGAAGGTTTCTGGATGGACAATAGGAAAGTGGAGCACAAAAACAATCTTAGTATTTGAATGGTATTCTTCAATTTCTAATAGCTCATAATAACTATGAGTGAATTTTGGATCGTTTGGAAAAATCAATTGATTTGGAGGATAGTAACTCAAAATCGTTTCAACTATAGACTGAAGTTCATCAATTTTCAATATACTACTATGTGTTGTTTTGAGTCTAGCGAATGTAACTGCGTTTTCAATATCCGTCAATAATTGCAAGATAATTTGGAGAGAAATATTGATTTGGTCCAGTACGTCTCTAATTTGCCAATATTCATCGATATTTAAGATTAACTTGTTCAATTTGGTATTCAATTTGTTTAACGTAGTAAGTTATCGCCTTCTGATTCTGATCAATTGTTGTGATTGTTCTATTGAAATTTTCGATTATTTCGGTGGTAAGAGATATTTCTTTGTTCAATTTTTTAACGATATTTTGTTGATTGGTTTGAAGATCATTAATTGCCTCGTCATAGTGAGCGGCATCATTTGCATCTAGATTTCCGGAAAAACATTTTATAATCGATCCTAAACCGTCTACGAGACCTCTCTTTACTCGTCCATTTGGACTCAATGAATTGAATTTCTGTTCCGCGGAATATATTTGAAACAAAAGTGTTCGATCAAGGTTTACAAGCTCGGACATATTTTGTTTTTTATGAATGGTAGCTGTGATATTGTTGTATAGATTTTTTATTGATTGAATTTGATGTTCGATAGGTTTTAGGTCGTAATAGTGGATGAAACTATGGGTTTTGATTTTTATTCTAGTCGTTCCTAGCTTGAACGGCAGAATCCCTGGGTTCTTGTTCAGGTTGGTTATTATTACCTCCTGTGGTACTGCTGGTACCAGTAGGTGGCACCTGTAACAATTTTTTCTGATTAGCCTTTGGTCTTTTTAAATTTTGTTTGTGAAGGGCAATGACCTTAATATTTTTATTTCTGACTACTTTTCCTTTCGTAAATTTTGGTGACAGTTTGTTTCTTGTATTTGATTTTATTTTTCGATAAAGGTCGGTGTCTGGGGTATATTCTAAGGGTTCCTCTCGATTTCGATTATGTCTCTCAATCGTTTTCTCTTTGCGTTTTGTCATTTGTTCGTTTAGGTTTCTGTATATTTCTTTCGTCATTTCGCGATGTTCGTGAATGTAATTGTTCATAAGTTTTTCGTTGATGTCAATGTCAAATGGATCTTTGGTGTTCAAATGTCCGTTTATGATATCGATTGGTTTTTGTTTTGTCGATGTGTGAATCGAGTGATTGTACCCTAAAATAGCATAAGGCATTTGATTCAAAATATCGAATTTATTCTTGTCTTTGGATCTAATAATTCGCAAGTGTTCGAATGGAACCTTTCAATAGCACCGTTCGATTGGGAATTATTGACTGCTATGTAATGAATACTAATCTGATGTGTTTTAAAAAATTCTTTTACTACGGAATTTTTCAATTCCGATCCATTATCCTTTATAACAAGAGTGGGGATACCGTGATGGGTGATGAAAATTAAAAATGCTTTCACGACTTCTAGTCCTGAAATTCCTGAAAGTGGGTATGCCTAAGCATATTTAGAAAATGTATCGATTATCGTTAAAAATTTCTGACCTTGTGCTTGGAAAGTATCGATATGTACTATCTCAAATGGTTTCGAAGGTGTGGGCGTTATCATAAGTTTTTGGTTTGGTGGATTCCTATCATATTTATTGATTTGACATATTTCGCATAAGTTTATATACTTGGTTACGTCATTCTTTAAGCCTGGCCAATAATATGACCTTTTGATTCTCGTTTCGGTTTCTACGATTCCGCGATGATTTGTCTTACCCTCATGATATTTTTTTATTAATTCTGTCTGTCTGTCTTCATCTGTAATGTCTTCTAGAACTGAATTATATTTTATCAATTTATATGCAGAGTTTTTGAAAGTCGTTTGTAAGGTAGTGATGATACGAGAAGTATACGTGTCGTTTTCGTAATAAACCGCGTATGTGAATTTTGGATCAATATAATTTTTGAAAAGATTGATTATATCATTTTCGAGGTTAGCGATCGATATTTGGGAAAGAATGCGTTTTTTGTAGGGAATATTTGTTCTCTTTTTGGTTTTGTTGGTGAATGTAAGACGAATTTTATCATTAATTGATGATCATAGGTGTTGAGTGGTTTTTCGGAGGTTTTCATTTCCAGTATTGGTTCTTCATTGCTGGTGTGTATTGTATCTCCGTCTGTTTCTTCGTTTTCTTCGGCTGTGGCGGGTTCCTCAGAGGGGTGTTGTTGGTCCCTCACATCTGTCATTATTGGTGGGTCACTAACGTTTCCTGTGGTAGAGAGGTTGTCTTCATTATCATCAGATATCGATTTCCGATTGCTAGGTCCAGCTAATGATTGAATTCATCTACGTATTGGAAAAATTCTTTTGTATTTATCTCGATACGGGAAAGTGCATCTGCGTTGGTGTTATTTTCCCTTTTTTGTACTCCACTTCATATTCGAACTCTTCAAGTTTCAGACGCCACCTCACTAGTCTCGAATTTGGTTCTTTGAGTGACATCATCCATTTTAGTGGTTTGTGGTCTGTTATTATCTTGAACTTACGGCCGTGCAGGTATGGCCTGAAATATTTCGTAGCCCATACTATTGCCAACAACTCTTTCTCGATTGTGCTGTAATTTTGCTCTGATTGATTGAGTGTCCTCGAGGCGTACGCCACTGGTTTGTCTTTTCCGACGGGCCCCTGAGATAAAATGGCCCCAATGGCAACGTTACTTGCATCTGTGGTCAAATTAAAGTCTTTGGAGAAATCGGGGTACTGTAGAATGGGTTCGTTGGTCAATATGTTTTTACAATCTTCGAAACATTTTATGAATTGGGGGGTATGTTCGATTTTGGCATCTTTCTTCAGGCATAATGTTAGGGGTTTGGTGATGCGGGCGAAGTCCCTGATGAATTTTCGGTAGTATCCGAGTAGGCCAAGGAATCCTTTGTCCATTTGTCTGTATTGTGGTGTCGGAAGTCGTTGAATAAAATTATTTTGAGGTTGTCGGTATGAAAATTGAGGATGATTGATCGGTTTTCTCACAGGCATATTTGTATAATTGGATTGGTTAGATTTTTGAAGGTATTTAATATTATCTTCTTCGATTATAAATTGTAAGGATTGAGCGAGCGATGTAGGCCTCATAGCACGTATAATTGGACCTAATGGATCTTTCAAACCAGCCAAAAATGTTTTGAGTGCCTGTTTTTTGAAGAATTGTCTCTTACTTTCACGCTGAGCAGCATCCTCTACATTGAGGTCGATATGATTACAAATTGTATTTAATAAATGCAAAACGTTTTCATGAAACTGAGAAGGTGATTCATTTGGCTTCTGCCTTAAGTTAACTAAGTCCTGATTCAAACAGTTTTCATCCCTTTGATCTCCAAAATTTTGGATCAAGGCTGATTTAATATCGGCCCAACTTTTGATACCATAGATGGCGACAACTTCTTCAGCCCTTCCTTCAAGTTTATTCATAATTCCGTTCAACAAAAGTGTGTTTTGAAAATTATTGACATTTACTGTGTCCCAATAATGAGTGAGAATCGATTCGGAGGAACTAATAAATCTATGAAGTTTATTTGGGTTTCCATCAAAATTTGGAATTATTGATAAATTCTTGATATCTAATGCTGGAGGAGCCATATATTTCGACTAAATTTAATTCTAAATCTTCAGTGTTTTCGCAAAATGAAGCACGAGAAGAATTTGACTCTAAATCTTGAGTGTTTTCGCAAAAGGAATCACTGGATGAAGAGGAGTCTGACATGAGCTAAAGAAAATCAACTTACAGCATCAGTATTGCGACGTCCGGAACCATGCGTACTCTTTCAGCTATCCTGGCTGGATTCTTGGAAGATACACTGTATATAGAGTTCGGATATTTCGTTTAAGAGTTGAAACTCACAGATTTTCGGCGATGGATATCCACAAAATTATCCTACCGACTGCGCCACTTAAATACTCTGAACGTCGAAGACTGTTTTTAAAAAGTTTTATTTTCAAAATTGGAAAAGACAGAAAACATAAAAGTACTTCTGAACAACGTGAATAGTTCGTCAAGACTGAGTAAAATAGATTATAATTACTACACGTTTTGCGTTTTCGCAAAGTTCATTGAAACGGACACAAGTCTGTGTCAGCATCTCGTCGGTGCTCCGGTACTGGGAATACAGGGTGGATCAGGTGTATAACTCGCATCACCTGTTTTTGTTTTGGAAATAAAAATCATTGTTTGATGTAAGAACATTCTATCAACTGGTAGCCACTTCAATAAACATTTCATTTATAGGTGTTCGTTTAGAACAAGATAGTATTGTTCTCATTGCCAGATTCTGAAGTTTTTGTAAACGGCTCATTTCATTTTGTTGCAGCAAATATAGAATGGTAGAGCAGTAGTTGAAGTGAGGAAGTACCAGTGTATTGTATATAATAGTTTTTGACCATTTCGAGAGGAAACTAGAGCATCTGAATAAATAATTAATTTTGAAAGAAATTATTTTAAGTATATAATTTGCATGATTTTTGAATTTTAATTCTCGATCGATTATGATTCCTAGATATTTGAGTATCCACCACTTCAATTGAGTTACCGTTTACTTTAATTTCACAATCATTTTCTTCAAACTTATTATATTTCCTGTTACTACCTAGAATCATAAATTTAGTTTTGCAGTCTTATATTCTCCAGGTAATCCACTAGCCATGCCAATGCATTACCAATAATACCGATGCTCTCTAATTTTCTTATGAATCTATTTCTATCCACAGTTTCAAAGGCTCTTTGAAGGTCGAGGAAGATTATACCTGTCATGAGATTTTCGTCTAAATTTTTTCTGAAATCGTCCAGAACACATTGTATGGCTGTGTCACAACTGTGACCACTCCGAAAACCTGACTGCAAACTGTTTATCACTCTGTTCTGGTCTATGAAGTCTACAATTTGCTCATATACAGCCTTCTGTAAGACTTTTTCTATAATGGGTATGATATTGATTGGTCTCAGGTCATTAGCTTTGGTTGAGTTTTTTACTTAGGGAATTGGCACAATTGTAGAAACTTTAATGTTACTGGGAACTTTGCAGGTTTCGAGGGATGAATTGTTCAGATTTAACAGAGGCTGGGCAATATTACAAAAACAATTCTTAAGGAAAACTGTGTCCAGATCGTCTGGGCTGCCTTTATTTGGCAGAGAGAAAATAATTGTCTTGAGTTTTTGATAGTCAATTAACTTGAAGCTGTCTAAAACGTGTTCATTGTATCTAGGAGAAATTGTAAATTCAGGGCCCGTATTGTCTGTTTTATTACTTAATTGCTGTATACTTTCAACGTAGTAATTATTATTAAATCATCTCCAACTTCAATTTCTCTTAATGTATTATCATTTACTTTCTTCGGAACACATAATTTTACGATTTTCCACATTTCTGCGGGGTTGCCTTTATTTTCTGATATTTTATTTTCAAAATAATTACGCTTTTCCTCTCTCATATTTTTTGCCGCTATATTCCTATTTTGTTCATAAATGTCCCAGTTTTCTTGAGTTCTGTGTGTAAGAAACTTTTTATAACTATTGTCTCTATTTCTTGTTGCCTCTTCAACACGCTGTGTCTACAATTCCCTGTATTTAGGATATATCTTGATTTCTTTTTTGGAGGCAATTTCATTGAGAATATTGATTGATTGGAGTTGGACGAATCCCTTCGGCATCAATGAGATAGCCCAAATATTGAATTTGTTTCAGTTTGAACTGCCATTTGGACTTCTTAAGTTTCAACCCTGCTTCTGAAATTCTTTCTAAGACCACTGTAGTTCTTCGTGTAAGATCAGCATCATCTTTGCCCATTATAAGAACATCATCAATAACTACTATCACACCTTCAATCCCCGATAACAATTTTTCCATTTCCCTTTGACAGATGGCTGGACAACTATTGACTCCAAAACGAAGTCTTTTCATCTTGAAATCCTTTTGATGTATTGATGGTCAATAATTCTGAACTGTGTTCGTCAACAGGGAACTGGAAATAAGCTTCTCTAAAATCTAGTTTGGCAAATATGTTACCACCAGCCAAGGAAGAAATAACTTCGTTTATAGATGGAAGGGGATGTACATAAACTTTCACTGCCTCTCGATTGACTGTGCATCGATAATCACCACACAGTCTAACACTGCCATCAGTTTTAATAACTGGAACAACTGGGGTAGCCCATTTTGAAGTACGAATGGGTTCAATTCTATAAGCGCTCGATTTCTGTTTCAACTTTTTCTCTCAGAGCAAGAGGAACTGGTCGAGATCTCATGAATATAGGTTTAGCTTGTGGATCTATATTCAAACTTACTGGTGGGCCATTGTATTTCCCAATTTCGCTATCATCAAAAATATCCTTAAATTTTTTGAAGATATGTTCATTCTGTTGATAATAAACTCCTTCCAATCTTCTATTTGATGAACTTTCGCTCTGGAACAATTGGTTCTGAATGATGTATTTTTGGCTGGTTGCATTCTTCCTTTATTTTGAAAATCAATTCTGGTTCTTTTCTTTTTTGTAATACAGGCTCTTTCAATATGGTCTTTGTTTTTACAAAAATGGCATAAAGCTTCTTTGAAGACACACTCATCTGGATGATGATTCATACCATTGCATCGGTAATATACTCTATTTTGGTTTGAATTTGCAATTTTATTCATCGAAGAGCCCGATGTCTCTGATGTGTTGACTGAACCGGAAATTTTTCAAAAATTCAATTGTTTATCATTACATGTGGCTTCGGCGGCTAGAGCAGCTTGTAAAATCTCGTTGAAATCGCCATATTTCTTGGTTAATAACACTTGTTGAATCTTCTGGTCCACACTAATCCAGCTACCAGCTTCTCCCTCAACATTCTGTCTAAAGAATCACCAAAATTACAGTGTTGTGCAATTTTTCTTCGAGCTGCTACATATTCATTGGTAAAATTCCGTTAACGCCAGGCAACCGATTTTCAAAAAAATCTTTTTGAGACTTACCCAGCTCGGTGTCCTGAACAAAAAATCCAAATGAAATTTTCGGCGGTCTCAAGTAGTTTAGGAGATTTTTTTGAAAATCGGTTACCTGGCGTTAACGGAATTTTACCTATTCATTAATAGATTCGCCTGATTCTTGATTTTTTTGATGAAACTTATATGATTGAACTATTTCACTAGTTTTGGGATCAAAATGTTCCTCTAATAGTTTTAGCACAGGTCTGTTGTTCTTTTGGGTACAGCCAGAGATTCTACCAGTTCATATAAAGATTCACCGCAAACTGTGAAGAATATTGCACATTTTGGTTTATCTTCAGTTATAGAATTTGCCATCAGGCAAAATTAGAATCGATTTTTATACGTTTTCCATGATGATCCTGGTTTGAATTCATCGAAATTGACAGATTGGTTAGACGTATCGTTTATATGGTCGTAAATATCGGAATTTGCCTTCAATCAACTTTCTGGGCCTTCAAAAACTCGTCGCCAATATTATATCAAAACAAATTCAAATACTACTACTGTAGCTTTACGATTTCGTTTTATTTTCAGTACAACAACAGAATACTCTATTTCTGTCTTTCAAAAACTGACAACTACAACTTTTTATATAGAGTGATGTAATCCAACATCCATAACAGTTGTGATGCAATATCTATGCCATTGTCTTGGTATACATCAATCTCTAATACCAATTTATCATCCAGCTTCCAATCCGCTGCTTTTTTCACGAGTAGGTAATAACATTACACGTTAGATAGCAGCATTGCTAGAAAAACTTGAAATTGGCGCTTGGTCGAGTGATGCATAACGCGGTCCAATTATGTTTCAATGAATCAAACACATTTTTTCCAACCACATTCATATGATCCTCCAGTATTTTCTGTTCTGTACAAAAACGGCTTCAAAGTTATTATTACAGCAGACATATTTTGATTCACAAAATAAATGCGGCTAGCGGAATGGCTTTAAGATGGAAATTATCGTTTTGTACATTAATACCAAATAGCTGTGGTGTCAATTGAGTGGTGCGACAGGATGATCACGGGTTTCACGAGTTCACACCCCAGCGCAATTTTTTCTTTTTACTGTCTTATTTTGCTATTATTAACAAATTATTGTCATTCGTATAAGTACAAAAATTGGGTATTTGGACAATCATGAGGTTTTATTTGCCAAAACAAAGAAATTTTTTGTACTAGTGAAAGAAATAAATATTCCCACATAAGACGCTCATCTTTCACTTTAGGAAGAAAGGTGATATAAGCTTTGTTGTTGAGAATGTTATTACATATTATTAAAAATGCTACTAGTTTGCCCAATTAACTGCATTCGTAGCATCAATAATAACGGAGTTGGCAATGGTGCCGACTTAATTTGGAACACCCTGTATAATATTTCAAGGGATACGGAAAACAATAGAAAACATAATGTTCAATCGAGACTTAAAAACTCAACTCGCCATTCTGGTCCAGGATGATCACACTGGATGGGATGAAATGTTGGCTGCTGTAAGGTTTGCGATGAACAGCGTTCCCAACCTCATTTCGGGATTTTCACCGGCATATCTAAATTTTGCACGTGAAATGCGTACGCTCTTCGATGTCTAGCAAGACTTACGTGTTATTTTGGATAATAACAATATTGTGCCCGAAATTACTCCTCATTTGAAAACATGCACATGTGGAAACACTGCAACGTGCTCGCGAAACGAATGAAAGAGAGCAAGACTCTACTAAAACGTATGCGGATGAACATTTTCGTGAAACACCGATATATAAACCTGGTGACAAAGTGCTAATCGATTCTCACGTACTAAGTAACGCGAGTGCCGCGTACACATCCAAGTTCGCACCTAGACGCGACGGACCTTATGTGGTATTGAGGCAGATATCAGCAACTTCTTATGAGGTAGCCAGTTTCGCAAATCCCAACGTTTCCCTCAGTAAATACCATGTCTCAGGTTCAGCCATGAGGCCATTCCTCTCGCACGGGACCGACAAACCGCCAGAGCCCGTACGACCACTTCGTCAGAGAGGCCGCCCGAAGCATCAGGCTCAGCCCGAGTCTCAGTAAGAAAAGAAGGATCGTCAGGCTCCTACCGAGCTTCATCAAGAGGATCAATCTTTACCTTCTACTAGCTGCTCTACTAGACCGATGCGCATCAGGAAGATGCCACACCATTGTTTAGAGTGATATTTCTTGTATCACTCCCGGGATGTTAGAGTGATACAAAGGGGGAGATTGTAACATGAATTATTTGTGAATACTATATTAACCCTTTACGCCGATCCTGTCCTGCGACTTTTTTCTAGTTGACAGAAATGTAACGTCCGGTTGTTCTCAATTTTGACACTTACTTTACTTTTGGAAATAGTTTTTGCAAAGTGTTCATTTTGCTGTGTTTTGTTTAATAAAATACCATCCCTTTTCGAACCTAATCATTTTCTAAACGGAGAACCACAACAACACACCCATTACAAGTTGTATTTTTATTTTTTGTATAACTGATCATTTATGTGATGAATCAAAATCTTCATTCCGTGGGTTTTCAAATGAATTGGAACGTTAGAACACTGAGCTTTGAGGTGGGAGAAACATGAATGAATGAAAATACACAATATTGAGACTCTCAGACTTTTCCCTTTATAACTAAGTAATGATAATATATACACCGTCACGCTTATACTTATAGTAGCTTTGAGAGGGCCAGCTTTGGGTATGTTGCAGACGATACCCATCGAACAGCAAAATAAAAATAAAGTCCTAGAGTTGCGGTATGGCGATCAACATCGAGACAGGTGAGAGTCTGCAAGAAATTGAAGCGGATGTGAGACGCCTAATTCAGCTGACTGACCCAGAAGCACCGGAAGATTTCTAAGAACAGCTGGCTGTGCAGTTATTTATAGATGGACTGAAAAACACCGAAATACTCTGCGACTAAAACTCTCCAAGAGGAATAGCGATGCCTTGGTACGTTCTCTAGAAGTGGAGGCAGCCGTCAACACCTCGAGGCCGAAAGTATGAGCAGTATCAATAGAAGAACCCGAACAACGATCAAGCGCGGTTACTAGTTTATTCGAGAAGGTTCTGGATGAGATCAAATCTTTGAAAGGAATGAGCACTCAGAGGAACAGGGCGTGCTAAAGATGTGAAAAATTGGAACATCTTATAAAATACTGCAGAGTCCGAATGTCACCACGTTCGCAATCACCTATGAGAACAAGATCTTTCAGGGAGTCCTCAAGTGGGCAGGAAAACTAGAATTAGTCAGCATATCGTGGCGCATGCTGGCTAGCAGGGTCATTATTCCTATTAACAGGGTAAGAAGAACAACCGACATCCTAACCATTGCCGAAAAATTGAACGAAGTAGACGTCATATGCACCATAGACACCGGTGCTGCAGTTTCTTTTGTACGAAGTGACATCCTTCGACAAGAAAGCGTGAAAGCTATATCTCTTCAAACCTTGTGCTTCGAACAGTCACCTGTGAAAACGCATCTATTCGAGGAGAAGCTGAGATTGTACTGATTCTTGGGAGACTCAGTATCAAAAATATAGTGTACGTCGCACATATAGAAGATGAATGTATTCTTGGGATGGATTTGATCAGCGACTACGGGTTTTTATTTGACAATGAAGAGAGGATCATGAAGTTTGGAGGAGAAGAATTTGTCCTTAAAACTCCAGCAGAAACGACGGTCTGTGAAACTGCGATTAGTGAAAACCGTAAAAATTCTTGGTTTTTCGGAGAAAGTACTTAGATAAAGAACCTGGGTGCTGCCATGTGTTGAAACACCTAGCAATTTGGTTTTTTCCCGAGCCCTGGTAAAGTTAAAACAAGCTATTCCTATGAGAGTTGCCAACATGTATCCCGAAGAAATATCAGCTAAAGAAGGCGATATCATTGGAATCGATGAACCTATTACATGGGTAGCAAATTATGATATGAGTGACCACCAGGAAAGAAACGAAGTCTCAGAGTAAATGATCTGCAAGAGTTCTGCCTCATTTCATATGAAAAATAACATGGGAAATCGTCAAGGTCCATCGTGGTCATTTTTGTCCCCTAAAAGGGATCCTTGCGGCACACCCATTGCTCTTTTTGGGGTCACGGAACATCAGTAACCTAACCTAACCTGTCATCTGTCACCTAACCCACCAAACCTACATTTGTCATGTGTCACCACGTTGCCAGCTGTCAAACGTCATATCGTCTTCCTCGTCATCTGTCAGTTGTACACCTAGCCAGTGTTGTGAGCGACTCCAAGATGGCGTGGTGACGTCATCATCATGGAGCTCGTCGTCGTCGCGGAACATCAAGTTCTTCTTCTTCCCACCAGATGGCGTAACTCGGGTATGGTCCTGTGAGCGGGAGATTTGAATTGGTTGTGTGATCAGTATCTGAAAAGAAAAAAGATTTGCGCTGAGATTTGAACTCGCGCCGGCTGGGTTGGCAGGCGGAGACCTAAACCACTACACCACAGAGGATATTGATTAAAGAAGGTGAATAGTATGTAGTTGTGTCAAGAAACATTGTTAAGCATTTTCCAATGCCAAATAGGCTAGGAGGCTATCTTCGTTATTAGTAAAGGTATAGAAACATGCGGGTACTCTAATAAGACAACTTTTATGGGAGATCAAGTTTGATCAAAGCAGAACGAACTAACCTTATAAAAAACGCTTTTTGCAGTCGCAGTTTTACGTGTTTTAGCGTTTAAAATTTTAGTTGTTTTTTAGAACGCGAAAAACGCTTATTCTAGTCCCATTTTTGCGTGTTTTAGCGTTATGAATTTTAGCTGTTTTTTCGAACGTGAAAAACGTCTATTTTGATTGGATTTTTGAGGGGAGGCAGACCAACTTAGGTTATAAAGTAAAAATAAAAGAAAACAGTTTGAATACTAATTTATTGAGTATTTTTATTTTGGTAACATATCACATAACCATTTGTATAGAATATCTACGTTTCGGAGACTGCAATTATAGTGGGGTTGCTTATCAATGTGATGCATACAGGGTGATGTACCATCATTGTCGCCGAATGTGGGAACCATCCATGACGTATTATCATAGTCCTCCAAATTCACAACACGTGATTGATGAAATTTCTCTGTAAGATAGCCACGTTTTTGGAGTCCTCGTACATAAATGATATCAACATTCTGTAAATTTTTCTTGAGGATGGAATCTAATTGATGATATTCCACAAAGCCAGAGGAATACCTCAATCCATGAACGTTTCGCTCCAAGAAACAGTCAGTACGTTTATCTGCTCTACTCAAAGAGGAAAATGGTATAGTTGGCAGCAGCAGAAAATTACTACATTGAATTACAATCCTAATGGCAATCTCCTTAGGATGGAATTGTTGCTCGATGGTAAAGCCTTGAATATCTACAACAGCTATTCTCATGTTGAGTCTGTGATTGATACTGAAGAGACAAGCATATGTTCAGTTTAATTTGATAATGATTTCGCTGAGTGGGAGGTGCTCAATAACAGTGTCGTGCACAATGATGCAATAGGCTCTAGTATTTGGGGAAATCCTTCAGATGCCTCGATTTCGAGTTTCACATCAACAGTGGAACTTTTTATGCTCTCATCCCTTCTGGAACAATCGATGA